>OY776679.1:75343168-77743168 GCA_963675555.1 Leptura quadrifasciata
ATGTTTTAAAAAACATATTTTTCAAATTACAAAAACGATTTTGCAAAATTATGTCCTACTAAAGAAAGTTGTAGAAATTCATTTCGGATAGAAAAAATTAAGCCGCACAAAATGATGAAGGTCCCATTTGGTTATACCTTAAATAAAAAACTACTAGAAATAAGCGAGATAGAGGAGCAATTTTACTCCACTAAACGACAAACTATATAATTGAAATGTGAAACGCAACTATTAATTATTAATTAAATTAATTGAGCAATTCCACACAAACGAAAATTATATATTTTTATAATAATTTCTAAGGTATTAATTCTTATATAAGTAATTAGGAATAGACGGTATACGCATGTATTCAGAATTTTTACAGTAATATAAGGTTGCGTGTGTGAAACGAGTTGAAGTGATATTCTACATGTGGTGCAATCACAGTATCACAGCGTTTTACATAAAAAATTCTAGAAACATACGAGTATTACATTTATTTTTTTTATTTTTAGTGATTGGTTTCAACAGTTTAATGCTGTTGGGAGAAAGATGAGAACGTTAATATATAACTCTCCTTGAGATATTTCTCATGCAATGTAATACTGTAAAATAAAATATTACATTACATTTCAAATATGTATAATATTCGCTTTTATGGCAGTAATTAAGTTATTACGATGTGTTATTTCGCTGTTTGTTTAAATAACGCGTTATTTCTGTTATAGTGTGTCTTCAGTGTTTAAAATCGAACTCTACGATTTGAATAGAATGTAATACTTTATTGCTGTTTATGTTACAAAAAAAAGACATTAGCATTGTCGAGTACTGTTACAGTACGTTTGAAACATAATCAACATAGACAAGTTCAAAAGTACTATAATTTGCCAAATAATTCAATCTTCAAGATCACCAAATCAAAATACGATAAAAAAGTACTTCAGACACTCAAATTCATAAGAAACCACAATTTTTCACAAATAATTCTGAGACAATTCATGTAACACCGATAATTCACAAATAGTCCAAATTTGCCAACAGAATTATTCAAGCATCTAAATTCACCGATTTATAGCCAAAACATTATAAGCGACTTCCCTAAAAAATACCGCCCTATCACGATCTCGATTCATATCAAAACCACTCTCCAAACCCCTCGTCAGAATAATTTAATTCACTTCCATAAATTTTCTATAAACTATTTTCCTCTTCAAATCGACTTCTCAATCAATCCTTTATTCATACATCAAAACACACTTCGTTCACATTCCCACAAGCCAGCATCGCATTCATCAAAAACTTACTTCCCGATATGCTGATTTCATCAATATCAAAACATTGCTGGCAGTCTTCACCACAATCATCAAAACTTACTTTCACTTCGTTTCAACGCCGTCGATGTGCCTATATGGCATTAATATGGCTTAAATTACGACTTCCAAAACTACTTCACGGGACCAATTCAATTTTAGCAAGTTATTCAGACAGTTATCACCCATATTTCAAAAACCAATTAAGATTCAAGTTTCATTTACATATCAAAAAATCCTATTTTTCACTGCCGTATTTATGATATATTTTTTCAGTCTTGAATTCTAATATTTCAATATTATTGCGCAATATTTCATAATTCGACCCCCATAGACTGTCGGGGGACATTTCCAGCTCTATCCAGACCTCGACACGCCGAGTCCCCAGTCGTGGTTTTCATTTCCGGTTGGAGGTGAAAACGGATAAAGTTTAATATATTTCTATGGTAGAACGAGGTGCCGTTTCAGTATTAAATAACAGCTAAATCCTGTAGAAAATTTTTTTTTTAAGTTTCTTATATTTCATGTTGCATTTAAACATTTTTAATGCTTAAATATATGTATATTTTAAAATCAACTATTTTTTGGTGAAATATGTATACTGAAACTACGTTACAAATCAAATAAACAGTGACATTTGAGCAAACATAAAAATTAGGCGCAAGTTTTATTGAATCACGTATTAAATAATGTATCTGTCCACAAGGGTTGACAACAAATAAATACCTCGATTCATTCCAAACATCTGTGGACGGTTTATTGATTTAATGCACGTAATAACTTTATTTGTACAAATAAAATTACACTGCATGCATTATTCATGTATTTTTGTGTTTGATACCGCGATCGCATGCAAATTCATCTCGAGGAAAAGAAAGCAAATAAGACTGCAGTACGGCTTTTGAGCAGTGTGCGACCGAAAACATGATTTAATGGAAATATACAGGGTGGAAAGCGGATTGAAAATTTCCTGTTCAGTGAATGAATGGTAATAAACTGACATGTCCCTTGACCTGTCAGTTTGCAGGCAGCTAGACAATGCTGAATAGTTCCTATTTGACTTGTGAATCACTTTGCCCATTACTGTTAACAGAGATTTTAGTCATTTCTTAGAACTTCGGACGATCTAGCAATAATAATGACACGCAACTTCGGCGCAAACAGTTTTTGATAAAATGAAAATTTTATTTTGATACTGGCAATCCTTTTTCGGTATATTGTCCTCATTGTAATTTGAATTTTTACTCCTTGAAATTGCTCTAAAAAATTTTACTTACAACATACATATGTAAAAAATAAAGCTTCTAAAATTTCTGTTGCAAAAATAAAATAATTTCTTAATTTATATATTTAGATATAAATGAATCAATTTTGACGTAAATTCAAACAAGGTAAACGACTTTTTTTAAATTACGCATCAGTCAACAATAACAAATGTAAGCAAACTTGTAGACAGTTAACTTTTATGAAAATAATTTAGCGAAACATCTTCAAGATAACGGCAGTTTTTTTGCTTTAGAAGGTCAAGTAATGAATTAATGTTAAATTTTATATTATGCATGCATTAATTGGTATGCATTGACAATGTCATACCTTTTACTTCCTTAATAGAAATAGACAGTTTAATAGGCAAATGTGAATAAGCTACTGAGTCTAACAAATGTTCAATTATTTTACGCGCATCTTTTACCCTAACCATTTAATACTGAACCATGTTGTCACACAAGAGTGGAAGAGATGGAGACCAAATTGAATGTTCATGAGTACTGTGATTGAGATGTTATTATATCTGGGATATTAGTTATAGTCCAGGTCTGTCAGCACAACTCTAGTGTGTTGAAAGGCAGCATCGGGTCAAAGAGGCATTAATATGAAGAAAAAATCGATTAATGAAGGATGCTTTTGAAATACATGCAAATATTCAGATCTGTGAATAGTCAGGTTATCCTGTTCCATGGAAAAATATTTATTTTTCAAAATACCCAACAATAACAGAAAATAAGTCTTGACAATTGCAACCAATTATCCAGTACACCTCTGAGTTACTAATGCACAATTCGATTTTTGAGCCTTGTATCACCTGGTCTAAATTACTGGTAGGTTATTTTCATCGAGCCCCAGTTACTGTTTTAAAATGTAGTAACACCACTTTCTCCATTAGCGGTATAATAGAGGTTCCAGAGTAACTTCAGTCAAGAACAGTTTTTCCAGGGGATCAAGTTTGCTAGTTGCCTCTTCTTTTCGGTAATATTGCTGCTGTAGCAGTACTTTGAAAATTAAGATACGATAGTTTACTAGGATCATATCAAACTATACGATAATAATCTTGGAATCCCGCGGGTGATAAATATGTAACGATTTCTTGGCATATTTAAGGAAAACAACCCATCGAAGTGCACCCAGAATGCATTTCCTGATATCGAAAAAAAAAACATAAATATCCGCATATAACAATTGTGAAGAGAAATCTTCAACTAATCATCGTGTCATCAGCAACGTAAGCAAAATTATTTATATTTATTATTATTATTTACTTAAAAATTTGGAATCAATTATTATATCCGAGCAACATGATTTCTTCTCACAAAAGTCTATTGAAACAAACCTCATATGCTGCTTGTAGTACATATCAGAGCTTTTAATAAAATTGGCCACAATATCCCAACTTGGCATGCAGGGTGATCTACCGAGGTGGCTGATTTTCTTGTATTTTTAATAGATCACAAATTATAGCAATAAATGGATTCAGATCGGGTAAAACTGAGGTTACATTTGGAGTGCCTCAGGGCTCACACTTGGGTCCATTATTGTTTTTTCTATATAACGTCGATGTGGATATTTTACTCTGTAAACTTATTTTATACCCTAACGATTTGAAAATAATTCGCAACGTAGAGGACTAGCATTTGCTTCAGTTTGATCTGGATAGGTTTTTCACATACTACGACAAAAATAAAGTTTTCATTAACTTAGACATGTTTCTCCATATCATTTACAAAAATAAATCGGCAATTTCATATACTTGATAAAAGACATTCAATAAATTAAAGAATTAGCAGTTATTTTGATCGTAAAATGAGTTTCAAGTTTTACGTAAAATAAATTTTAAATAAAGTAGTAAAATGTTAGGGTTCCTAATGAGAACTTGTAAAATGTTTCAAAATCTATTAAACCTGTTTATTTTGCATTCATCCACAGACCATTAAACTTTGCATCTTAACTAGAAGCTCTTATTACGAAATTACCAAAATAAAAATAGAAACATTGCAAGACAAATTTATATATTTTCTTATATTTAAAATTAACGCTAAAGTCCAGACATTGCAGTCACAAGAAATTAAATTATGTTTAAATTACTTAATAATCTAATAAACTCCCCAGATATGCTTGCTCTTGTCTATTTCCAGGCTCCTGCTCGGACAGAATTTTTTTTTTATATACATTTATTTAACGTCGGCCTATTTCCGCTACTGAGGCCTAACACCGACGCCTGTAGACGAGCTACCCCCAACCAGAAATTTTGCCGAACCTCTTCCCTTAAGAAGAGTAGGGATATTTTACTTGCCTAACATTTAATAGACAAGGGACCGACGGCTTTACATCCCCTCCGAAGGATGGTATATCTCCTATACAACCCTCGCCTAAGGTTGTATAGCTTCCGCGCATATACTGATATACAAGCCGCTGGAAGATGTGTGAGGCGAGAACGCGGTTTCAGTTGGAATGGTCACCCATCCAAGTACTAACTGCACCTGTCGTTGCTTTACATCGCATACCGAAGTATGTACATAGTAAAGACGCACCTACGCTCGCCCCTGCTCGGACAGTTAGATACAATATTTTTGCAACAGGGCAAATTTGGGAATGGATTCTCCAATTGCTTGGTAATTGATAGTTTCAACGAATGGTGTTTAGATAGTGACATTTAATTTAAAAAATTTTTATCATTTAAGAAATGAGAAAAATCATGTTTGTAATTTTTTTAAATAATTTTCCACTGACTTTCTTGTTTCTTCTTCAAGTAATTGTATTTAACTAAACATTAGAAGTAGTGTGTGTGTGCATATACTCGTATATACGTATGTGCATCATGAATATAGATCAAATAAACAAGTATAATTATAATAATAATAATTTTAATAATTTCAGAAAACTCCATTAATGTACGTTTAAGAAATAATAAATATACATATAAAAAAATTATGTTTTCTAAAACTAGTTTTAAAAGTGACACATTGAATTTAAAATTTATTAGAAAGCCTTAAGTGCCAAATATAATTTGTACATATGTCTAGCAATTTTTGTTTGATAATAACGATTTAACTGCAGTTTTGAACTTGTAGATTGTTGGTAAACATTTAACATTTACAGGTAGAGCATTGAAAAATTTACATCCATTATAAAAAAAATTTTTGATACAACGCTGTTTCGTGTTTATGTGGTGTGAGGAGCTCTATTTTCAAATAAATTTGCTTTGTTTTAATACATACAACAAGTAAGTTCATAAATAAATACAGATATCGTAGTTAAAATATTTGATGATTTGAAAGCATCCTTACAAGATTTTATTTTAAATTAGCCATGATACGCACTGCTCGGTTTTGTAGGAGAAAAACGCTATACGCATCATGTAATTAACCCCAATGAACAATGACATCTATGCTAGAATGAAATGATGCGAATTACAAATGCCTTATAATTGATAAGCTGCACTATTTGGATGTTAAAGCTAAAGCATAGCATACTTTAGACAATTTAGTACAGACATTCTGTATATGACTAGACCATTTAAGATGACAATCAATCCTTAACCCTAGCATTTTTGAGTTCTTAGAGTACTTAATATTTGTCTTGCCATCTAAAAATAGACTACTATCTACATTTGGAATAGACTATGATATTTTAAAAACTACGATCACTGTCTTTTCGCGGTTTATACATAATTTGTTTTTTTCAACCCAATAGTTGTTTGTTTATACACTAAAGACAGAGTGACATAATTTTTCAGTATTAGCTTAATCCGACATTAATTAAGTAGTTAATTGGTTGAAATATAGCTTACACTAACAATGAATACGCAGATATGCATTTAATATATCGAATGGTTTCTTGTAATGCTTCGAAAGCACGAAGACTATACGCTCGACGATATCGACATCGAAGGGTTCCTGATCGCAAAACTTTTGAACGTGTTGATCAACGGCTGAGAGAAACTGGTAAAAAATATGATAATTTTTTTGAAGACTAATAATCTAAGAATTATATCTCTACTTAGGTCGATTTGCGCCAAATGACGTAAACAGGGGTGCTCCGCGGACAACACGTACTGTTGAAGTAGAAGAGAACGTATTGGATGCAGTCGCTGCGAATTAATCTGTCAATATCAGATCATTATCATTACAAATGAATGTCCCAAAGTCGATCATTGTAAGAATTTTGAAAGAGCAACTGTTTCATCCGTATCATATACAGAAAGTACATGCCATCAGCCCAGATGACTTTCCTGCTAAGGTGCAATTTTCGCAGTGGTTTATACAGAAATATGAACAAAACCATGCCTTCATTCGACAGGTTTTGTATACGGATGAAGCGAGCTTTGGAACAAATGGAGTCATTAATTCCCACAACTTACACGTTTGGAGCGAGGAAAACCCACATGCCACAATTCAAACGCACCATCAAAGGCAATTTCATATTAATGTTTGGGCCGAAATTATTGGCCGGTACTTGTTGGGCCCATTCATGTTACCAAATCGATTGAATGGGCAACTTTATCTTGAATTTCTCCAACAGCAATTACCACAAATTTTAGAAGAAGTTGACATTGCATCTCGAGAGAACATGTGGTTTATGCATGATGGGGCGCCCCCGCATTTTAGTCTTATAGTGAGGGGTCATTTGAATAGAGTATATCCAAACCGGTGGATAGGTCGGGGTGGGCCTGTTTCTTGGCCTCCCCGATTACCCGATTTAAATACCCTTGATTTCTTCCTGTGGGGGGCATTTAAAAATTCTCGTATATGCCACACCAGTAGAGACAAGAGAAGAATTATACTAGAGAATTATGTACCATTCAAACGTAATTAGAGAAAACGAAGGAATGTTGTTGCGAGTTCAGTGATCGTCAGTTCGTCGTGGACAAGCATGCATTAGAGAAGGAGGTGCCCATATTGAGCACTTGTTATGAAATTTCATAAATCTTCATTTGTCCATGTCCCTAATCAGTTTTCTACAGTAAGGTTTCAAATTTTGTGTTTTGTGTGTTCAAGATTTTTTGTTTTTATAAGTTTAGGTAAGTACTTACTACCTCATAGGGAAATAAATGTTGTTTTGTACATAATCCTCGTGTTTATTTAATTTTTAAAAATTACTATTATTTGTGCTATTGAAAATCGCAATTTTATCGTTAAGTGCATTTATCTCGAAAACGGATCATATTACCGACATTAAACAAGTATATGTTTTTTACGTAAAAATGGCTAAACATTTGAAAATAACCCTAGAAATAAAAGAAAATAGGCTGAAATTTTTTTAGAAAGAAAAATATACGAACTACCTTATTTTCACTAGTTCTACCCAAATCCGAGAGATTGCCCACCATTTTCGGGACACCCTGTATATACGCCAATAATTTTTAATAATATATCAGAAGTCTCATCAATGCCAGAATAACTTGAGTTTTTGGTTAAGTACGTTACAGTTACAGTTATATAAGGTAGTATTATTTACGTTAAAATCAATATTGAAATCCCCACCTGTTACTAAAAATTTATTACTATATAAGAATATATCTAATAGTTTACCAAACTGTTCCAGAAATATACCAATAACACCATTTAGAAAACAGTACACTACTATTACAGACAGGAGTACAAATTACATCGGATCTAGCTTAGTCACACTACATCTCTCGATGTATCATCGAAGCCAATCGATTTCTAGTCTTTGTTTAAAAAAGTATTTTCTAAAATACTCAATGTCCAAGGATATTGGAATTAATTTTCTCTTTCAAAAACGTACCAGTGTCGCGACCGGGAGTTGACGAAATTCCAGAATGATAACCAAATGTGCTCTCCGACCAAGCAAGGTAAAGAGTAAATTATTGATATTTTGAAAAAATACAAATTAGTCGGTTTCAGCTTCTTCGCGATTTATTGATTTAAGTACTGACCATACAATTTTTTTCTAATGTAAACTAATTTTCAAATTCATGCACAATCGCCTTTAAAAATTACAAACACATTAGTGAAACCATGTTACGTGTGTGCTTTGGATAGCTAGCTGTTAAAATTTCAATACACTGTCATGCAAAATGCAACAATTCTATCTGAATTTACCAGCGCGAAATAATCCGGACATACGCGCTGTACCGTAAAATTAAAATTCAAATGTGTCGGAACACAAAGGTCAAAGTTTATTCTTCTCTCATGTATTAATTACCAGTTCAAATATAAATCCGATTACCAGCTATTCAGGTCGATTTGAGAGGATTCAACCCTGGCGGTGGTTATTATTATTAAAATGTAATTCACTTGGTCGGATGGCTCCGAGCAGAAATTAACAATGGATTTAATATTCAACAGCAACTTTCCTCATTTTCGAGTGAAATGGTGCTGGATTAAGAATAATTGACTAATTATTTTGCTTCGTGTTTCCTGAAAAGTTATCTCTGCCATTTAGGTGCTTATTTTCTCTCCACTTAATTTTAAATATAAATGGAAAATGAATAAAAGAGAAGACCGCTGAAACGTAGTAGGACTGCAATTAACGTTTCATAATACGTTTCGAGAAGGAAGAAGAAACTTTGTTTGCTTTAAACTTTACATATCCAATAATACGTTCGACTTATTTAGTTTTATGATAGCTAGAACTTTGATTAACATGATTTGGCAGTTAACCACATCAAAATAGCTTCAGGTTGGAAAAAATGTTCATGATTGCTATGTTTTTTTATTTGAGTATAAGAATATAAAACACTATTGTTTTATTATTTCGACCGACATTAAAAATTTTCCAATACTTATTTAAGTAATAATATATTTTATAAATTTCCTTCAGGGTGACGCGGCATGGATATTTAGAAGCCAATGTCCCATTAACAACACTAGACAGGAAGTAGCTCCCATTTCAGAATAAGCTTGCCAAAATACTACATCTATTATATGCAGATTGAGGTACGAAAATGCATAAATAGAAATGATGGTCGATTAGTTTTGAAATTTACATGTTACATAAAAATATAGTACTACAATCATCCGCTTCACAAAGTTACAAGTATAATATATTCGTATAATATACGTATAATATTGATATTCAATAAGATTAAAACAAAGTTTATTAATGTCGGTTATCGGTCATTATCGACAAAAAATGTTTATTTGTGCACGTTCAATTTCATTTGATCTTATTGTGAAAATGAAGAAAACGTCAGACAATACGTCAAAATGTATTATAATATCAATAGTATAATAGTATAAGTTATTTTTCTTCTTCTTCTTCTTCTTGGTATGCGATAAGCAATCGCAGCACTCAGGCCTTGTGGCCCATTGTGTAACCGCTAACTGGACCAGTTAATGCCCCATCCAGGCTGGATTCCAGGCTAAACGACAGAGTCATTTCCAGCGGGGCATTCCTTATTTCCTCCGGCATAGGGACGCCAATGCCGAAGCGTTTGCGCCTCAAGTTCATAAGACCAGGGCAGGGGTTAGAAGGTGAATGGAGGTTTCCTCCACTTCACTACAGAACCTGCAATCGGGATTGTTGACCACTCCGATGGTAAGCAGGTGTTTCTTGAAAGAGCCATGTCCAGTCAAAAGACTTACTACGACTCTAACTTGCTTTCCGCCCTTTTTAGCAATGGTCCGGAATTAAGGAGCTTCGCTTGACGAAGTCCTGGGTGGGAGATCCAGAGGTCAACGAACTGGGAGCGGAGCCTTCTGGCTCTGGGCCCATTAAAGGCTGTTGAGAATCATCCCTGGCCAGAAGATCTGCGTGCTCATTACCTTCAATATTACTGTGCCCAGGCACCAAGAGAAATTTGAACCAGTTGGACGAGCCAAGTTCGCAGAGTGCCTCTTTACAGTCCTAAGCCAAAGAAGACTTGGTTTTAACTGATTCAACATGTATATGTGTTTGTTAAAATATTTCCTACGTATATTCTCCTATGCACAGACCAAAACAGGGAATATCTATGTCTGGAATACCGTTGCATATTTTCCCAGGAGGGCGTGGGGAAATGTAGCCTTGAGTTTCTCGCTGTATATTCCCGTTCCGAAAATAACCTCAGATCTAGATCCTCTGTGAACCAGACGATATCGGTGGATCCGAGTATGTTCCTGAGTGGGTTCCAATCCTCTTCAACGCATTGAATAGGGCTCTTCTATGCCCTAGCAGTTCTCTCCCTTCTTTTCAATGATTTCCGCACTGCAGCCTTGTAAGCCGCTTTCCGAGCCTCGGTCTCGAAAAACAAGTGTAGGGACACAAGGTCCAGAAGGGCCTCCAGTGGGAGTATGCTTATAAACAGGCGAGTCTTTGGAGTTATTCTAGCTTCCGTTGAATGTGTAGTTTAGCAACTGCAGGCCACCAGACAACGGAAGCGTACGTTATCATGAGTTTCACTACAACAGTGTAGCACCACATTGCTACTCTGGGGTCCAGTCTCCAAATTTTGCCAAAGGTCCTTCTATATACCCAGAGAGAAGTGGTGGCTCTTTGTATTTGTCTCTCTATATGATCTTTCCAGAAGAGCTTAGAGTCCAGGATGACGGCTAGATACTTCACCGTCCTGGAAACCCTTAGAGTAGTGTCGAAGAGAATGGACTTGACAAAACCGCCTAGCACACGTTTTCTGGTAAAAACGACTAATCCACCTTAGAAGGATTTACTATAAGGCCCTGGTTATTGTACCATTATTGTACGATTCGCAGGGCCCTTTGCACGAGCTCGCTGACCATATTTGGGAATTTTACTCATATGACAGCTAAGTCATCGGCGTAGCCTTGCGTGTAAAGAAGTGTTGTGGAGGATGCAGAGGCTCTATAGACCAGTGCTCAGTCTTTAACGTACCTTTTGACAAATGGATATAAGACTGAGTGCTCTGTAGGATTTGACAATATCGTAAAACATACGTCCTGATTTTGGACGACAATTTTCCAAGATATGCAAACAAACTCTAGGATTAGACAAGTTCTCAACAGATGGTAAATAGGACACATGAGTGTCTCCAAGACTTCCTGAAGGAGTGCTGGGAACACCTCATCCATCCCTGGACATTTATAAGAATCCAAATTGGAGATGTCCATTTGACGCTCTCCATTGTCGCTGCCCTCCATCTATCTTCACCACATATTCGGAGAAATGAGTTTCTAACAGGTGTTTGATGTACTCCGCAGTGGTAGTCGTTAGTCTACTAGAGAGGACCTCAAATTTTCTATTCGCATTGGACTATCTTTTTTGAGGGTCTTATAATGCCTTACAAGAAGCGTCCTATACTCTCACAGAAGTCCTCTTAAGCTGCCCTTTGGACGTCTCGAATGCGACTTTCATAGAGGCGTTGTGACCTCTTATGGCTTTCCCAATACTCTGGAAGCTGAGAACACCCCATTGAAGCGCCCGAGTGTTTCTCTGCGTAAGATTTGGAGTTCTCTGTTCTACCTACCAGGGAACGTTTTTTTCCTTTTTTTTTCTCGGCCTGGGGGAGCAGCTGCTCTCATACGAGGCAGTGATCGCTCCCAGGAGAACCTTGATATATATTCTCTCTATATTCCTGAGTTGATGCACCCTCATTATTATATCTGAGAAAGTCCGCCTATATGTGTCCTAATCAATGTTTCTGGAATTCTTGTACCAGCTCTCCTCTAAGTGAGGAGCTATGTCCAGATATGGCAGTAATCCGAAAGCGAAGTTCCCGTAGACACCAGCCCGTGTTTAACCAGGAATCACCGACTGGGACCCCAACGTGATATCGATTACCTCTTGCCTTCGTTGAGTAATGAAGGTGGGCGAGTTACCCCGATTCAGTAATTCTAAATCGGTGGTATACAAATACTGTAGCAAGCTGCTATCCCTAGAATTGACACCATTGCTGCACCATTGCGGGTTTGATGTGCATTGGTGTCACATTCTATAATGAGAAGCAATTTTTCGTTGCTACTATGTGGTTTGTTTCTCTAATGATTAATTTTCAGAAAAACGTTCAATATTTTATTTGGGAAAACAGCCCAACTGATAAATGCCCAATGATAGGTATAAAGGCAAAGCTGATATCATATTCGGTTTCAGTGGTTGAAATTACATGGAAATCCAATGATCTAATCTATGGCACAATATATATATATATATATATATATATATATATATATATATATATATATATATATATATATATGTATATATATATATATATTGTTCTACTTTTATTGAACTTAATAATTTACAGTACTAATCAAACTTTAACTTGTTTATTTCCAATAGATAAAAAAAAAACTTTAAAACCAAAAGATCAAATTAAAATCTCTTACTTTTTGATCCGAAAGTATGTCAAAATATTTAATGGGCCGGCTAGCTTATCTTTCCCTTCAGGAGCAGGTTCAAATTCAGTTCCTATTTAAAATAAAATTTTTATTAAAGTAAAATTTTTAATCTGATATAAATAATTTATTTTCTTTGATATTTAGATAATTTAGCTTTATAACAGGTTCGAAAGTCTAATACACTATTTAAATTTTAATATACAACCTTGTCCAAAAATTAAAACACAAAAACCTTCCTTCTTCGTAGCTACACTCTTCTCTTTCCAAATCCAACAATTCTCCTTTCATTAATTCTTCACCGTATCTCGTCCTTATCTCCTCTGCAACTCCAAACCACAATAACACCTCTACCTTCTTATTTACAGTCTATTTTTCTCTTCTTCGCTGATCTCCATAATTTCTGACTTTCAATTCAATTTCAAAATTATTAATCCTTGTTTATTATTTTTCTTCTTCACTCCCTAATTTTCACTTGTTCTTTTTTTTCTTAAATTTGTTTTTCCAATTTTACAACCTCTCTTTTATCTGCTGTTTGTTGTTCTATATAACTAAATATCAATGTATCCAAAATAAACAAAACAAAACACCATATGAATTTTGATTAATTTCATTCCAAACATAACCTAACTTAAACCTCCTTGTCCTTCTCCAGGAAAACATTTACTAACTATGAAAATAAAATTTCCTACTTAAAAGAAATGTCGTAATGACTTAAATGTCAGAAATTATTTCAACAACAACTTAATAACCACTAACATAGATGTCAGTATCAAACTTACTGTTGACATCAAATAAAAACTTTAAAACTATTAAAACAACTCTAAACAAATATTAACATTCTAAAACACATACCTTTCGGATCTTTAGCTAATTTAAATAAATTTTGAAAACCATCTAAAGGAAATAAACAAATTCAAACCTTAATTCAGCAAATAACACAAACATGCAATCTTCGTAATTGTCCAATATGCAAATACATAACAATATATATATATATATATATATATATATATATATATATATGTTGTTTTTTAGATTTTCGCGGGTGTTAAATGAACTGAACTGAGTTCATATATATATATATATATATATATATATTGAGGGCCCGTATAATTAATTACAATTATTGTTAACAAACTCTATGCATATGTATCTATAATTGTTATATATCGAATATTCTAACATTTATTATTGGATAACATTTATTATTGGATTAATTACTTGGGAATATTAACAATTTTTTAATAATGTTAATCAGTCAGTTTACTTTCATATGTGACAGTTTAATTATTCCTAGTAAACAATGTTAGCATATACCAGATAATAACAGTTACATATTTTTTATAGATTGTACGACTATTACTATATTGTTATGATTCTTTTATATACACATAATAAGCATTCAAATTTATAAACCCTGAACTTTCCACTAATTAATGTACAGTGTGATTCAATTATGATGTCAATGTAATTACTCGAAACTATCAGAGAAAAACGAAACATTTTAACAAAAATTGTAGAATTTTCAGTACGTTTTGTTAGAATTTTAGTTATTTGATAGTTATTTACACTTCTTATTCCCATCCCTGTGCCATTCACCATGTGGCTCTTGCTACTGGCAACAAGCATGACCTCAGTCCAACACAGCATAGACGTAGCCGGCTCGATGTTATATATTCTGGGAGTGGCAATAATGCCTACCGTACGCTGCTCAATGAATGTAGTACCCAGGCAGCTTTAACGACTCTTGGATTAAAAAAGTGATCTCTAGGCTGTCGTTCAGATTTTTTTACATTTATTTCCGCCACTGAGGCCTAACATCAACACCTGTAGACGAGCTATCCCCAACCAAGAATTTTGCCGAACCCCTTCTTTTTCGAAGAGTAGGAATCTTTTACTTACATAACATTTAATAGTCAAGGGTCCGACGGTTTTACATCCCCTCCAAAGGATGGTATATTTAGGGACAGCAAAGGAACTTAAAATAACAAACAAGTTTATGGACAGGGTGTTCCGAAACTCCCGCCTTCCCCTTTAAGTACTAATTCTCCATGCAAAAATAGTAAGAAAAGTTCCTATAAAGATGTCTCCGAGAATGCTTCCTAAGGGAGCTACGGCCCTCTAAGGATGGCGCAAGAATAGGTGTTTTTGCTAATTATATCGGAGATGATTTGGGACAACTTTATGAAACTTGGTTAACTATTTTCGATTATTAAATGTTATTGTTTTATAGTATTAGCCAAAATTAATTTTATCCAGGGGCGGAGAAACGAGGGATCGGTGTTCTTTGTTTCTACTTATTTATTTTTCCATTTCACATTTTTAGTATTTTAATCCCTGATTAGGATTCCCTGGTTAATTCTGCAAAAAAGATCCTTTTTACAATTAGCCATATGGCAAGCCGTTTTCGAGTAAAAGCGGTCTAAACGAAATATTGCGTATTCGTTTGCTAAATGCGCATTATTTATTAGTATGTCATTCAGTAACAGAAATGGCTGAGTATACCTCACAGGAGTATCTCGATACGATTATCTGTTATGGTATGGCTGATGAACAAGCTGTACCACCCGCAAGACTGTATGCGTTGCGATTCCAGCAACGAGCACATTTTCCCGACGCAAAAGTTATCACGCGCTGCCTCAATCGTGTACGGGATAGTGGAAATGTCCTACCTAATAGACGAGGTAACGGTCGCCCAAGAGGGATTCCAGTAGCTGAAGAAGATATGATTCTTGATGCATTTGCTGATCAGCCAAGGTTGGGTACTAGGCGAGCTGCTAGACTACTGGGGACTACAAGAACACATATTCATCGAACCCTTCGACGTGAAAATCGACATTGTTATCATTATCGACGGGTTCAGCAACATGAACCTCGAATAATTTTCTGTACAAGTAAGCTGAATTTTGTACGCAGTATCTACATGAAATTAAAAATAAATTTTAGACAAATGTCATAAATTTGTAATTCAAAGTATTCTACCACTTAAACCGACCGATTTTTTTTTAATTTCACAGATTTTTTGGAAAATTATTTAGTCAATCCTACATTTCTTAATTAGATATTGCGGACTGACGAAGTGACATTTACCCCAAATGGAGTATTTAATTCAAGGAATTTTGTTTACTAGGCCCATGAAAATCCTCATTTAATTCGACAGACACATTTTCAATACCGATTTTCAATTAATGTTTGGGCGGGACAAATAGGGAATCTAATGGTAAGTGCATTTACATTTTCATTGGGTACCTAATAGGTTAGGTAAAACTTGAAAATATTATTTACCATCAATTTTGCAGATTGGTCCCATATTTCTTCCCGCACGACTTAATGGACCGAATTATGTACGATTTCTCCGGAGACAACTACCCGGTTTACTGGATGAAATCCCGCTGCTTTCTCGCTTGAATCTGATTTTTATGCACGATGGGGCTCCGGCGCATTTTAGTAGGGGGTAGCAAGGCGCCATTTGAACCTAGTTTTTCGAGGGCGCTGGATAGGGAGAAGTGGCCCAATAAGTTGGCCTTCTCGATCGCCGGATTTAAACCCGATGGATTATTTTGTATGGGGTCATATAAAAAATTTGGTTAATTTTAATGAGGCAATTAGTGAGGACGACATGCGAGCCGACATAATTGCGGTATTTGACACTATTACCAGGGAAATGGCACAAAGAGCCACAAATAATATTATTCGCCGTGCTGAGACCTGCATTGAGCAGGAAGGCATTTTGAGCACATTTTGTAATAAAAATAATCTTAATTCAGGTTGTTCTTTAAATCGTAAATTAAACTTTTGCACAATGTTTCTTTTACCACAATAGGTACACAGTTAAACATTGATAGAATCTATAGTTATTTCTTTATATATTGGGAAATTTATAATAGAGATAAATTACTTTTTAATGCAATTTTACAATATTGTCCATATTTTTGGTAAGAGATCAATAATAATTTACTCGACTGAAAATCATTCTATGTAATGCTGAGGGAATAATAGCTTTTGGACACAAATCCGGAGATTAATCTTGTGACGTTCGCTTGTCAGATGTTCTCCGTACATGACAACGGCATTGCTTCCTTAACAAAAAGAACAATGGAGAACCGATGGTATAATATAAATGATGTCCTGTCGTTGGATTTTTGTAATTTGTCCATTTCCGCAATTCGGATACAAGATTCCCTTTGTGAGCTATACTAGGGGGTCCATTCAAGCAGCGCATATTAAACTTGTTGATGCTGAGCAAAATAATTTTTGTGATGGCTTTGAAAAGAGAAGGTCGTAGGTGGCATACTTTACAAGGATTGCAGTACTTGTAAACAACAAAAATTCATTCAAGTAACATTGAATTGAATTTAATAGTATCAGATAATAATACAATATGGAATAAATAATAACTTTCATTTATAAAGACAGGCAATACAAAATGTGAATAAATATGTTTGCAGCAAGTGCAAATAAAGGAGTTAGTTTTTTAATAGCCTATATTTCTAACAATTATGTAATTTTTTCATTATTCGCTTGTTCCAATTCACTTTAGATCAATTCTACTATATGCATGTATAGTATATCTCCTCTCCAGGACTAACCATAACTTGAAGCGTAAATGGTGATTACAAGGTCAGGCGAAGCAATAATAAATAACAATTTAACATAATCGTTAAAGACAATTAAAACTAATTAAATTAACAAATCATGACACGCACTGAATTTAATTTTGGTAGCTGGAACCGGAAATAACCTCAAGAAAAAAATCCGTACGAGACAACTAATCTGTTGTTTTTTTTTAATGAAGGTGGTGATTGAGAAATAAAAACAAAATTATAAACAACAGACAAAAATGGACAAACAAAAACGAAGAGGGAGATAGGAAAGATAGGTATGGAATTTCAAGAGAGGAGGATAGAGTATGAAGAAGTTATAGTAAGTGAAAGGTTGGCTAGATCGATTTCCAAAAGATATGCAGCGTCTGGTAAGCTAAAGTGTGTTTTATTCTAAAGAGGACATTGTACTGTGCTGTCTAAATCTTGTTATATTTCTGGTTGGCGGGCATTCACACAATTTGATGATATTTCTTGGATGCAGTTTGCTGCTGGGGTAATGTCGTGACAATGCGCATATAAGTTTATGAGGAAGGCCTACTTGTTAGAATTTTCCAGGACTTTCAATTTTTTCATTGCTGTGGCCGACGTGCCGCAGATATTTCTTGTTCCCGCTAACTACAAATTGTTTAACGTGTATAATCGGGTGTATATTTACTGGGCAGTCAAAAAACGCAACAAAAACTTTACGAACTAATTATTAACGCCGTTGACCCATTCGGCATAAACTCATCGAACAAGCCGACGTATATTATAAAACTATAAGATAAGTGACTCAATTTGCAGGCGAGATAGTACAAAGGATAACGGTATTTTAATGATTGATTTTAGGTGTAGGATATTATTCACAAAAATCGTAGAGAACTAACATGGCAAATCAAAAATACAATAATATACAAAGTGTTCCATTTGAGAAAATTGAGAAAATTTACTTTGAAATGTCCTGAGTTAGCGCTAGTATAAATACACCCTGTATAATCATAATCAATATTTGATGATTGTGTCATTGTAGTACATTCCTGATCTACATACACACACAGAGAAATACTTTGTTAAACCTTGTTGTGACCAAAATTTTCATATATTTTTTTTAATAACTCGGCAACGCCACGGCAAAACTCAAGGATCTCGAGGTCGTTGAAAAGGTAATTTTACGCTAAATTCGTAAATGTAAAAATATATAAGGTGTTACATTTAAAAAAAATAACTTCGGAGATGCTCCTTTGCACTTTGCCTTTTTACACTATATCACTTCTGAAGCACCCTGTATATACCCCATATATAAATTTAGTTTTTTCTTATTTATTTCTAAATTCAAGTAATTATTGCAGTTAATTCATTTCATTTCATCGTGTCATTTATTTAGTCATTAAATATTAAACACAGTAAAGTTACCAGAAATGCATTTTTAAAATTATATTCTTTTAAAGCAAATTTAAACGCTACAGTTTTAACTAACAAGTTACATAAAATCGAGTCGAGTCACAGGGTTTGTTTATCAGTATAAGATAAGTGTATGAAATCGCCTACATTTTTATATCTTAAACAATAGAAAAGATAGAGAGTTGGGTGTCATCCTTAAAGTCTGTGCAGAGCTACGTCGTATCCACCGTTATTAATTTTGTTAATGTAAATAGTTCCCACATGAAGCGTGAGATTCGAGGAGAAGGGTGATGTTGCGTATGATATAAAAAGAAACCACAGCGTTCATACGGGGGTCATTTGAAGAACCTCACCTGAGCACGTGGCAGAATTTAACTATTCGCCGGTTTTGCTCTTTGCAAGTTACTTTGAAATACTCTTTAAATCCTTGACAGAATTTCACTATTCGCCAGGCTTGCTTTTTTGCAGATTACTTGTAAATACTCTTTAAATCCGTGGCAGAATTGAACTATTCGCCGGGAATAAAATTTGTAATACTTTGAGCTACGTTACAGAACTTTATTCGGTGGATTATTTTGTGGTCATTTTGCCAAGTAATTACACACAAAATGCACTATACATCTACACCAATTTAGCTGACTGTTTAACACGAAATTACACCATGCCAACATAATTTGATAAGTGTTTTTACTTGATTAATTCTCAGTTTATTATTGAATCTGCATTCTGGTTACGGGGTGTTTAGAAAGAGTTTATTTAAATCGACGCATTTGCGGTACTAAGAGAATATTAGATTTTTTTTTATTTATATGAAAGCTTTGATTTTTAACAAGAAAATATGATATTATATTACCAGCTATTCAGTTATGATTTCATTCACGAATTTAATTCATAAAATTTCACTTTCCGAATATTTTACTAGGGAGATTTGCGTTTGAAAAATAACAAGTTTATATTCAAGAACTATATATTTAGAGCTATGCAATACAAGGTACTTTATCACAGACTAGTCAAACTTCATGTCTATCATTATTCTGCAGTTTTTATAAAACAAATAGTGAACTTTCGGTTCCACCACATCTCATGTAAGGTTTTTCAGGAATACTTTATATTTAAAGTACACTAGGAATATTTTCCTACTGTAACCACAAGGTTGTCTGATTGTTGGACATTTACCTACAATAAAATATTATAGTTAGATGAATTCGGCGTACTTTGCGTTAACAAAGGTTTGAAACATTGACTACGGCAAATTGGCTGGTTCTGTTCTCAATTGGGTTCAGTTACAACGAGGGATGTCAATATTTCAGGCAGTTGTCTGGTCACTTATTTCGATTGATGTGATGCAATCTCACTTTCTTACGTTCGCGGATTCGCGGCTTCGTATGTTTGGCAATCATAGGCAATCTTCTGGTTGCTTTTCTATTTAATTACTATAGGGAGATTTCCCCAGCATTCTAAAAGATTTTACGTGAGTGTCAATTCTCACTTTAGCAAGATTAATATGATTATGTGAACAATTGTTCCTACTCTAATTTCAATCAATAAACAGTGTATAATTAAAGGATATTTCCTCAACACTCTATGATATTTTACATGAGTATTTAACGCTTGTTTTTCAACTTAATTTTGTTAATGTATAAACATGACATGATTCTTGTCCTTTATTTTGCATTAGATTCATTATTTGGCTATTGCTAACAACTTTAGTTATATGTCATTATTATTTAGCGATTGTTAACAGCTCTATTATAAATTATCATTATCAGGCCATTGCCACAACTCTAATTACTATTAAAATAACACAGCATACTTTTTATAACAAAGTTCTTGTTATTGCATCAAAACACCCAGTATATCTATAGTATGGTCATTACTATAGCGAAGCAAATTTTCCTATTATAATATTTAGACAATTGTCTCAAATATTTGGATTATTTTTGATTTCCTGTATAGCTATTTGCTACATCAATTTATATAAAATAAAATGGGTTTTTTTTAAACTATTTTTTCCCATCAATTATTGTATTTTCTTTCACCTTTACCTTTTTCTTCATATAAGTAATAAACAAATAAATGGTTTTGTTTCAAAGCAAAATAGAAAACAAGCTTCGACTATAAATGTACAGTGCAACTTTGAGTAATAAAATATTACATAAATAACATCTATAATTAACTAAGTCTCACAATTAATAGACAGTGTGTTCAAGTTTACCAGTTATTTCAATTAACAGAGTGATTAATTTTCTAAGGTATATCGTATCAGACAGAAACAAGTAATATTAAACTTTATTCAAAAGAACCTGGGGTAATTAAAAAAAGTTACTACACACACAACGAAATTTGGGTCCTACACTAACAAAACTAGACGATCACGCAAATGGCCAATCTTATTTGTTTATCCTTCAGATAAATAAATAGTAATGAGTTTACTGGTGACATAATTACCAGGATTTCATTTGTAATTAATTGGGGTGGGATTCAACTACTTCACTTCCATAAAAAAAGAATTTTCCAAAGTCTTCTAATAAGACCGATATTGGACTTTGGTGCACTATTGGGACACCCTGTATGTATAGACTAAACAATGAAAATAATTATAACAGCAATAACTAATAACAGTAAAGTAAAATTTTGGTTTAGGAAAATGATGAAACCAAATCTTTACACATCTTAAAAAAATGTAAAAGGAAGCAAACTATATACCATTATTATACTGGGCCAAGAAATTGGAAGAGCACCAAAGGATTTGAAGAAGAAGAAGGCAAAGAGAAAACAAACAGTAACAACACAACATATAATTTCTCGCTCGCTGCTGGCAATAAGCATGACCTCAATTCAACCCAGTGTAGACGTCCGGGGTTGTGTTTTCCGGGAGTGGCATCAGTGCCTACCGTACGTTTTAAATCAAATCACATGACAACTACATTTCTTAAAGTAGGTACAAATACTTTTGGTCCCAATTTTTATAGGTCGTGAATTCGGAGAAATTGATGTACAAAGTTGATCTATTCTCAGAAATATTCAATGCTTTCGATGTGGACATTTAGACTAGAGACAAAAAATAAGGCTAACAAACATGGGTAAAAGTTTAGTAAACAGAGTTCAATCAATGGTTGTTACGAAATACAACGTAATTTGGGGTCTAACTTTTTCAAGAACTAGATGATTACATAAACTTTCTTGTGACCAGGATTAAAGCACTAAAAAATAAAATTGGTGGGCTTGGACAGCCTCAATATTGTTGTACAAAAACTTTTTCTATATTCCTGTGTAATTGGTCCTTCTTTAATTGTTTGTCTGATATTCTGGAATAATAAATAACATTTCAGGTATTAATAGAGCGGTATGTTGTAAAAAGCAACCTCCGACGATCCACAAAGTCGTAATAGTCTTGATATTTATACTGTTCAAATAAAAACTTGAAGAGCATAAACGCATAAAGTCTTGGACATTATGTACGTCCACTTCGGACGTATAACTCTTGTATAAAGAATACAACGATCTGTAAATAATTACTCAGCTACATCTATTATCTTTTTGTTTGCCATCAATGTGATATATAGATTTAGTAAGAACTTACAGCAATATTCTCTGCAAATAAACAAAGCGAGAGCAATCATCGAAAGAAATATAATGAACAACTAACATTGCTGCATAAAAAAATAAACGAGAATATGTATGTATATGGGAATTAACGACCATATATGATATTCAAGGTCATGCGTTATAATTTTTATAGATACTGAAAAATCTTAAGACCTCTGCACTCGCAGCCAGTAAATATGCCTTTCAATGTAGTGAGGGGTGTTAAATGTATCTACCTGCACAATAAATTTTTGATATACATCGTTTTATATACCCTTTTAATTAGATTTTATAATAAATACAGGACTTGATATAATCGGTAATTACCGATGCGCATCGATATGCTGCATTAATAATTTCTGTAATTAAAATTTCCGAATAATCAATTATTTAATTAAAACGGATGATTATTTGTTAATTTTATTTCACTGCATTCCACCATTGATCGTGGATCGTGGCATAATGTAACACCTTTGTTCTGTGTTTCTCGATATCACGAATTACGCTATTCCCTTAGCAGCATAATTGAGGTTAAATAAGGTCTGTTATTAAGTTTATCCCACCTGTCTGCTTGGATGAGTTCCAAATTTGATTTTATAATTTAATTGATCCATTTTTCTGCACATAATCCAACTTCAAGTACAATATGATTTAATTTTATTTATTTATTTAGGGTAGAACTACCCAAACAGATTAGAAATCCAATTATAGAGGAGAAAACGTCGAATATTGTTACAGAACTTTATACAATAAATAAATGTCGAACACTTAATTAGAATTACGTAAAATAAGTGTACACAACACTGCAACAGAATTTCTTAGATTTCCATTGAATATCCATCGACGTAAAATTGTTCATATTATAAAAAGTTCCTGGGATCGATTAATTTTCTTTGCATCTCTACACCATCTATATTTCAATGAAGAAAAGAGCCGTTTTCACTCAAAAGTGAAGTCAGTTATTCTAGAGAATGCTTTTTATAGAATTCAAGTATGTCTTTTGGTCATCCAGTCCCCGGGAGTTTTAAGTGGGACACCCTATGAGTATACATACAAGATTAACAAAAGTTTATTGGTTCATAACAAAATAACTACATAATTATTAATAAATTATTAATCAATTAGTAAAAATGCACAATTCATAGAATTATTTTCAATGCACACCGTGATATACAAACTTAATTTTTTCTTATTTATTTTCCAAATTCAAGTAATAAGTCATTTCATTTTACATTTATCTAGCAATTTAATATTGAACACAGTAAAGTTACCAGAAACGAATTTTAAAGCAACATAAACGCTACATTTTTACCAAGGAATTTACCTAAAATCGAGTCTAAGTCTCGAGTAATAGTGTTCATATCAAACGATATTTTGATCTACCTGTTCTTTTCACTTATTTCATCACAGACGCAAACGTCCTCTTTTAACGAATTCTTGATGAAATGCAATTTTAACGGCTCAATCATTTCTTATGAGGAAGTTATCCACACTCGAGCTAGGGGAAAGTTGAGTTATACTTTAGACTGTTCATTCATTGGTCATTTTTACCAAGTAATGCCACACAAAATACACGTATACACAAACTTATCTGACTGTTTACCCCGCAATTTACACAACGCCAACATAATTTGTTAAGTACTTTTCATTGATTAATTCTCATTAAATCTGCATTCTGGTTAAGCGCGGGAAAAAGGGTTTAAATTGGTGCATTTGTGGTACTAAAGGAACATTAGATTTTTTTTATGAAATATTAGTTTTGATTACCATTTACTCAGTTATTATTTCAGTCATGAGCTAGTTAGAAAGTTCACAGTTGAATATTTTACTAAGGAAATTTGCGTTGGCAAAATAACAAGTTTATATTCAAGAACTATATGTTTAGGGCTATACAAGAACAAGATACTTTATCAGAAATTAGTCAACTTTCATGGTAATCATTATGCTGTAGTTTCTTATAAAATAAATAGTTGATTCTCGTGTCCACCACATCTCACGTAAGGTTTTTCAAGAATGCCTTATATTTAAAGTACACTAGTCTAGTACACTTGTCTGATTGTTGACCACTTTACCTACAATAAAATATTATAGTTACATGAATCCGGCATATTATGCGTTAACAAGGTTTAAAACATTGACAACAGTCAATTGGCCGTTCGGTTCTCAATTGAGGGTCGTTACATTCGATATTTTAGACAGTTGTCTGGTCACTTGTTCAAGTGAAGGGCGATGCAGCACCACTTTCTCGCCTTCGTGGATTCGCGTCTTCGTATGGTTGACAATCATAGGCAATCTTGTGATTGCTTTTCTATTTAATTATTATAGGAAGATTTCCCCAGTATCCTAAAAGATTTTACGTGAGTGTAAACTTTCTCATCTCAGCAAGCTTAATATAATTATCTGAACGATTGGTCATACTCTAATCTGAATCAATAAATAGTGTAGTCAATTAACGGATATTTCCTCAACATTCTACGATATTTTACATGAGTATTTAATTCTCATTTCTCAACTTAATTTTGATAATGTACAAACATGACATAATTCTTGTCCTGTTTTACAGTCGATTCATTATAGCTATTGCTAACAATTCTAATTGTAAATTATTATTACTTAGCGATTGCTAACAACATTAGTTATAAATCATTATTATCTAGCGATTGCTAATTATAAATTATCATTACCAGGCCGTTGCCACAACTCTCATTTCTATTAAAATAACACGGAATACTATTGTATAACTCAGTTCTTGTTATTGCACCAAACCACTCTGCATATCTATAGTATGGTCATACTATAGCGACATAAATTTTCCTATTATAATATTTAGACAATTCTCAAAATATTTGGATTGTTTTTGATTTCATGTCCGGCTTTCTTATGACTATTTCTCCCGTCAAATATTGTCTTTTATTTCGCCTTTACCTTTTTCATCTTTCAGATAAATAAATAGTAATTAATTTACTGATGACAAAATGACCAGTATTTTATGTGTAACAAAGACACATACCCCACAAACGTTTCACTGGTACACGTGACTAGGATTTCTTTAGTAATTATACAGCGTGGGCCACAAACGTTTCAATACCTGCAGTTAAGAATAATGAAAATACATATACAATTATACAGATAGTTTCAAAGTTAAAGGTGCATACGTTACTTGTGAATAAAGGGCACTTTAACGTATCCAAGTTATCCGGCATTAATGCATCCATCGCCCTTCATTACTGAGATACAGGATGTTTAATTGATTTTGACCAAATCGTTCTTTGGTCATAACTATTGAACCACCCTGTACAATCGGTTCATACTTAGAATAAATATTTCACTCTTGACTGATCTTCGCCAAATTTGCTAGAGGAACTTTTTTCATTCTAAGAAACAATAATTTATTTCAAATGTGCTTTTAGAGGGCGGAATATTAAACATAATATTTTTAGTCGCAAACTCCTCTATAAATCCTTATTTTACTATAAGGAACATAACCAGACTGCAACCAACAGCTACTCTCCGGGCTATGTGCCCCGCCGAGCGCTGAATTACAAGTTACAAGCCTGGCGCGTTAAGTGTAATAATTGCATATTACCATCAAAACGCTAATGCTTCGATTGCAACAAACACCAGCCGAAAGACTGATCCTACTTAAAGGAGCTCCCTTGCCAGTCGTCACACACCACTTGCAGACTGCAGTTTCGAGCTGTTGGCTCTCGTCAGTGCAAGGTAGGTATGCGACGACCGACATGAGAATCCTTTGACTATAGTACATCCCGGTATTTTTACAATAGCGACATGTAAAACAGCCAGCAGGCGCCATCCAGCGGTCCAGTGTCTGTTGCAATCGAAAAATAAATAGCCTGACTTGGCTTAGCATAGTTCAAATGTGCTTTTAGAGGGCGGAATATTAAACATAATATTTTTAGTCGCAAACTCCTCTATAAATCCGGAGAGTAGCTGTATCTGATGATGAATATTTTTCATTTTTTTTTATGAAACGTTGTGGTACTTGTGACCAGAAAATCTGATGAGGGCGTCATTTCCACGTGTAAAAGGTACACTTGGTACAACTTGATAACTCCAACCGTTTTCGAGGAAAGTGTCGTTAAACATTTCAATAATTTTTTGAAAAACAAATTCAGATGTAATGAAACAAAGTGTATTTATTGAAAACTGTGCTTTGGTTACGTTTTAGTTCTGTCATTTACGTCATTTATTAATTTTATTGTGTTCTTGTGTTCCTCAAGCTAATTTCTTTAACTTCTTTATTTACAATGCCTAGACAATAATTTTTAAAATAGGGAAATAAGGAATATATGAGTTTACGCACAAAATAATTTTAGCGGGCGTGCTGCAGCGAGGAGACAGATTAGATTTTTTAGATTAGATTTTTATTTCCCAAAAATTAATGTTAAATAGGTTCAATCTTAATAAAAATACAATGCACATACTTAAATAAATTCAGACATTATAAATACACAATAATACAATGCTTTAGAAGTAAACCCTTTGAAAACCTTTTGTGGATTAAATTTTGTAGTGAAGTATTCTTCTAAGTTATAGAACACATAATTATTTAAAACTTTCTTTAGCCTAATTTTGAATAAGTTTTCGCTATTTATACAAGTAATAGGATTTGGTAGGTGATTATAAATTTTTACTCTGGAGTATAAAGGATCTTTCCTATTTGTGACATATCTATAGTTTGGTGCAATTAGTTTTGTATTAGATCTGGTATTGTAATCATGGATATCAGCGGATGTCGATATTGTGTTTTGTTTTTTGTAAATTATTATAGATAATTTATATATATAAAGATTAACTACAGTTGGTATATGTAAGTTTTTAAACGCCGTTCTACAGGATTCTCTCGGATGAATACCATAAATTGCTCGCACAGCACGTTTCTGTGTCACTAAAATTTTTTGAAGACAAGTTGCGTTTCCCCAAAATTCTACATCATATTGCAGTATGCTTTGAAAATATGCAAAATACACAGATAGTGCCGCAATGCTGATATTTTCTTTGACGTTCTTTATTGCATAAATTGCACGTCCAAGTCTTTTATTTAAATCAGAAATATGCGTCGACCAATTTAACGATTTATCAATATATATTCCTAAAAATTTAGTATTAGTTACTGATATTATTTGTCCTAGATCAGTTTGAATATTCATATCTAAGGCTGGTGTGTGGGATTTTTCAAATGTTATATTCATTGTTTTTCAACATTTAAGAGCAGTTTATTAGCATGAAACCAGTTTGTAATGCCATTCATTGCCTGTTCACTTTTAACTTTAAGATCGTCCAAATTATCATCATTCACTATGTTACTGGTATCATCAACGAACAATGAAAATTGTAACGAAGGAAAATTATCAACAAGATCATTTATGTATATTAAGAATAATACTGGATCTAATATGGATCCCTGTGGAACTCCAAATGTGATATCTTTTGCTTCCGTAATAACAGTTTTTCCAATTTCCTGAGATTCGTCATAAAGTTGAGCTTCATTAGTAAAATATTATGATCTACACAGTCAAGAGCCTTAGACAAATCGCAGAAAATACCCATAGGAATATGTTTATTTTCTAGGATATTATTAATATAATTTATTAGTTTAAATGCAGCGTCAGATGTGAATCCAAACTGAAATGGTGTTAAGATTTTAAATTTTTCTAAATAGTTTACTAGCTGTTTTTTTTTACTACTGCTTCTAATATTTTAGAAATTGTAGACAAAAGGGAAATAGGTATATAATTTGAAATATTATATTTGTCGCCTTTTTTAAAAAGCGGCTTAATGGTTGCTATTTTAAATTTATCTGGAAATATCCCCTGGGAAAGTGATAAGTTTACGGTATGTGTTAAGGGTTTCTTTAAAACTGAAATGTTTTCTTTTATTAATGTAATTGGAATTTCATCCCATCCAAATGATTCTTTAGGTTTTAACTGCTTAACAATTTCAATTACCTCATTTTCCGTAACCGGCATAAAGTACAGAGTCCAGGGTATTTTTGTTTATTTTTTTTAATATAGTATTCGGCAGAGCGTATGCTTTGTAAATCAGATGTTAGTGTTTCGGCAATGTTCACAAAAAAGTCAATAAATTTAGTGGCTACTTGACATGGATCTTTTATTATTAAATCATTCTCAGGCAGCACAATATGTTCATGCCTGTTAGAATTTTTTCCCTGAAGGTCGTTTATGATATCCCAAGTAGTTTTTATTTTATTACTAGAGTGTAGAATTTTATTACTAAAATATAATTTTTTTGCAGCGTGAATAACTTTTCTTCAAATCTTACAATATAATTTAATGTAGTTTATAAAACCACGACCTTTTTAAATATTAATTTTTTCCATGGGAAATGCTTCATGAAAACGATCCAGAAAAAGAGAATAGAAGGTATCGTTTGCGACATTTGCGTCAGTGTATTCCTCTATAATCAATAATTTTGGATGATGTAGATGTTATTCTTGTAGGTTCAGTTATGGTAATTTTTAAGTCATATATATTTAAAATCGATTCTAAATCATTTGTAATGTTACAATTTTCTGAAAAGTTTATATTAAAGTCATCACATATAATAAAGTTTCCATACTTTAATTGGTTTAATTCAAATAGTAGTTCGTAGGGGTCTCTGTACAGACAAATAACAGTGTACTTACTTTTTTTACACAACAGTGAATTCAAAATGCAATTCTCTTTGTTCAGTTTTCAAATTGTTTACTTCCATAAAATCACTACAGTTTCTGGAGTATATTACAACTCCGCAGTGTGCCACTTTTCTCGGCAATAAAGACCTACTATTTTATAATTATCTTTTGTTCATATTTCATCCAAGATTCAGAGAAACATATTAAGTCGATGGCGGAATTTTTTTGTGGCAAAATGTTATTAAGTCAAATATTAACTTCATCGATTTTGTTAGTCACACATTGTATACTGTAATGTAATATTGTAAAATGTGAAATATTATTCTCGATAGTATTCTCTTCCTTACTATTGTTCGTTTTCTTGCTGTTTGTTTTTACTTGGGATGACCTTGGGGTAAGGGTCTCTGCAACAAAAACCTACTCATTGCAATATCCAAATAGAATACAGCCAGACCATAATACCTGTTTCGTCGGTTGGGAGAAACGGGTTCATTTCGCCATAAAAACGATGTAGGACGACCGAAACGAAATTACTCCAAATCAAGAACTAGAAATTTTCGTTCGTGTGGATGAAGATCCTCAAGTAAGCTCAAGTCCTTTAGCAGCTGCAAAAGGGTGAGTAAACAATCTGTCCTAATAGTCTTACGTGAAGAACGCTTCTGCCCATATCATCTCACTCCTGTACAAAACCCACTTCAAAGGGTCACAAAGGCTACAGTTTCGTCAATTTGTTCTAAATAAACACAATAGGGATCGAAATTTTGTTAAGAAATCGTTATTTACTGACGAAGCAACTTTTACTCGCCGAGGCGTTTTTAAGTGAAGAAATACCCATTACTGGAAAGTAGAAAATCTTCATGCCGATAAGGAAAGGCATTTTTAGTAAGATTTTAAGATTAACGTTTGATGTGGTATCATCGGCGATCTGGGACCATTTGCCCTTCCTCCAAATTTAAATGGACAGTCTTATTTGTTTTTCTTCAAAATACTCTTGCTAATATATTACATGCATTCATGCTAGACATACGGAACAGAATGTGGTTCATGTAAGATAGAGCTTCTCCTCATTTCTCCATTGAAGTCAGGAATTATCTTGATGAGACTTTCACACGCAGATGGATCGATCGAGGAAGTGGTTTGCCTGGCCACCAAAGAGTCCTGATTATAATTCTTTGTATTATTATTAAGTAAGTTCTTAGTCTATGCAAATACTATCAACTCAAGAGAAAAACTGTGGGACAAAATACAAAACGCAGCGAATTTTATTAGAGGACTGGAAAATGTATTTTTCTATGTAAGAAAATCTTTTATAAATAAAATTAGAACATGCATTGAATTAGGTGGATACTATATCGAACATTTACTCTAAGTTGCAGCAATGGGGTTTTTGCATGGGGGAAAGTTTATAATGTTATTAAGTCAACTTTTACGTTATTTTTTGGTCTTCTAATAAGGCTATATCCTTATTTTAGACAATCTTTTGATTTATGTATTTATCTCAATATCATGGAAATAATCCATTATTTCATAAGAAAGTGAGAAAGAGTTTACGCTGTTATTACGATTTTGTTTTCCCTTCCTTTTTGTACTTTTTTCAATAAATACACTGTTTCATTAGATTTGAATTTGTTTTTCAAAAAAATATTGAAATGTTTAACGGCACTTTCCTCGAAAACGGTTGGAGTTACCAAGTTCTGCCAAGTGTACTTTTTATACATGGAATGACGCCCTCATCAGATTTTCAAATTTGGCGAAGATCAGTCAAGAAGCTGTTATTGCAAAAAAAACGAAAACATTATTTGATCTTTGACACCCTGTATCTTTTTCCACAGCAACATTTTACTAAAGCATATTTGGTTATATCCTCATATTTTGGCCCAAAGGATCTACCCCTGAATTATGGCCTATTATTAATGGTCCACCCTGTATACACTGGTTTTTTTTGTGAACAAGTTTATGTTATTATATGTTTCATATGACGCGGTACCGGATTATAAAACTTGAGCCCATAATAAGCAATGAAACGCTAGGTTGTTGTTAGGCTGTAATATGAAATTTGAACATTTAAATTAGCTTTATTCTGGTATTATGGTTATGTTTAATGTCAAAATCAAGGAGTGATTTTGGATTGTGAGCTAATATTAATAAAGATTTTATATATAATAATTCTCTATCCCAAACATCCAATTCTTTAAATAGGTTTCCTGTGGGGTACTGCTTATCTTTGTATGCAATAACTTTTCAAAAGTATTTTTGTGAGTTATAAATATTTTTAAGATTTGTAGGATATGCACTGCCCCAAATGGATATTTCGTATCTCATAATAGATGCAGTCAAAACATAATATGTATATATATTGAAAGGTATATGAAACTCCTAAGTTGGTAAAATATCGAAATCAGTTAACGATTGTTATTATTTAACAATTCAGTGTGTTTTGTCCATTCTAGATTCTGGTCTACATTTACGCAGAGGTACTTAATATTTTTTAAAAGGTTAACTTTGGATTTACATTTACAGTTAATTTTATTCTCCTCATGGGTAGCTCTTCTAATTGAATCCTGTGATATGTTTTGAAATGCATTTCTTACTCTTTGCATACAATCTTCAATGGTTATTAATGGGCTCTCATAAACTTTATTTTTAATAGTCTCCCAAATGAAATAATCCAGAACTGATAAATCGGGCGAGCGAGGAGGCCATAAGAAAGGTCCATTATTGGCAATCCATTGATCATAAAAAGTTTCTTGTAAATAATTATTAAAATATGCGTTATGTGGGGGAGCACCGTCGTGCTGATAAAAAATGTTTCTATGTTCGGCAAGGGGTAAATTTTCTAAATAGTTATTATTCAAATTTTGTAATATATTCAGATATCTTTCACCTAAAAAAAAAAACAAAAATTTACCTATACATATTAGCAGAAGAGAAAATTTAATTTACCGTTTAAATTTTCCTGATAAATTGTAATGCTACCACTCTATCGTTTCTTATGACGCAGTAAACATTGAACTGCCAACTTTCCTGAAAGCTTCACTCTCTGAACATATGAGGATTTGAGTCACTCCAATAATGCAAATTGTGCTTATTAAAAAGTCCATTTTTAGTAAATTTTGCTGCATCTGTCCATATAATATTTCCTAAATAATATGCAAATCGTAACCCTCAGACCTTATTAGAATGAACTCACAAAAATTCTGTCTTCTTAGGAAATCTGTTTCTTTTAATCCTTGAACCATATGGAATGAAAACGGGAATTGAATCCTTGCATAGTCTCGATTCCAGAGCAGCTTGTTTTAATGACATCCTTGGAAATGCATGAAAATGTCGCAGAATGACTATTTCAATGTTTTCGTCATCAACAATAGGGTTTCTTCTTTGCATTTTTGCCTTGACATAGCCATAATTTTTAAAATTTTCGAGTATGCGTTTTACAGTGTTTGGTGACGGTTTCCGTTTTTCTGGATATCGAGTAGCAAATATGCTGCAAATTCTTGATATTACTTTATCACATTCTCCATAAATAATAAACAAATTCAAAAAGTCTTCGTGGATATAATTTAAACGTGCTGGCATTTTTGACATAAGATAATGACTGATTGTTTCTAATCATGGCTATTTTGATTAAATGATTACAACAATTCTTGAATTTCTAATAAAATCGCAAATATTTCAAAAAGTTGTAACTTTAACCCCCACAATGCTAATGTCAGAAAAAAGGGAATTCAATTTTACACAACTTGACGTAAAAAAATACAGGGTGTTCCATTTGACCTAAACAAGTTTTCGCGGTTTGAAGTTGACAAAATGTAACGCAAAAAACGGAACACTTGGTATGATATTATTGAATTTATTTCAGTTGTAGAACGTAGTTCTCCTTGTGTTCTTTTTATGTGACAAGATGCAAATGAAGATCTTTTACACGAAGAAAGTTATAACGGTTCTTACAAACCATTGTACCTATCAAATTGTCTATAAAATGTCAAATATCTCTGAATCGACTAGGTTTAGGTTTAGAATATGCTACGTATTTTCGACTCAGAATTTTATGCTCTTTTCGAAAACCCTAAAATATATAGGGTATTCCATTTGAAATAAGCAAGTTGGTATCGACTTCCGATATAAGCGGAAGTGCCAGCTACTTGTAATTATTTTAGATGGATTGGCCACACCGACATTAGTAATTAGTACTTTTCTCTATATCAATCGATTCATTTCCCGGTGAAAAAGTTTTAGTTGAAATATTATCTATACCAGGTGATGGGTTATTTTTAATTTAATTTTTTAAATTGTCTATGTTTTGTATTACTTTCTCCTCTGGTATAGATTTGAGAAATAAATTTTTATAATGTTCATTACATTGGACATTTTCAGTCGTCTTTGTGGAAAAGAGGGGAAAATAAATAAAAACCACTTGCGTCAAAACCCGCCAGACATACATCTTATAGAGAAAATTCCGCTCACTATTAATTCATTCTTGGGCATTTCTCTCGTTAAGTAACCGGTTTTGAGATATTCGCCGTGAAACTTTGTGTAAGATCGATTTGTACCTGTAGGCTCCAAACTACCCGTCAGTTTGGACGCTGTTACTGTGAAATAGGTGGGAATAAGCTACAAGGTCAATAGGACATTTTTGTTTAGAATTTAACGACAAATTTGTTATTGCCTATATTTTTTTCTTCTTCAACGAACGCCGAACGGTTTATAAGATAAAAGTGAAAACCAGCAAGTTCCCGTTAGGGATATTTTTTTGCAAAAAAGGAACTATCCGTTTCTGAATGGGATGGGAACTCTTCGGATATCTATTCTTAACCCTATCAAGAGTACGCATCTCAAAAATTATTTCTTTTACGTTTATGAACTTTTCTTTCCACTTCTCTTCCACTACTTTCCACTACTTGGTATTTTAGTTTGTCTGTCATCATGTCTATGCTGTCCAGTGGAAGTAAATGTAAATTCAAATTTTTTCTATGATTAACCTGCTAGGTGGCAGTTTTGAAACAATTTTCCAAAAGTAGTTTTACTTAAAAATATTTCTTTTAACATTGTTTCCCATTGTGCCCATGAGAATTGAGTGGGCACAAAGTAAAAGCCTTTTACTGCCTCGTACATGCGGCACTAAAAGTACTCGAAGAAAAAAATAGCATGTTATATGTGCATTAAATCCCTATATACCTATATGATCCGATCCTGACAGTATGTGCGCACTTTGTATGATTGTATGCATGATGGGCACACCCTGCTTTTCTTGCAATTATTTTTTTACTTTTTAATACGACTTAAAGAAAAGCAAGTTTAAAATAAATGTATTTTTTATTTTCTACTTTTTAGTCATACTTGAATTATTTATAAATTCATTCAATGGAGCCGGGTTCCGAGACGGCATTTCATTATGCCACCGGAACTAATATCGTGCCATTTATATGAGAAAAACGAATGCAGAAGTCTCTGATCAGGCAAAAAACCTTTTGTATTCTACGTTTTGCTGGAGGTGCCAGTTAGATAGTATATTTAATCAATTTTCACCCCCGTGACCCCTACGTGCGGATATTTGTAGAAATAACGGCGGAATAGTGTATTGTCATCCGATCTTAGTAACTGTGCAAAATTCCATCAATTGATTATGTCAGGAAATGTGTTAAATAAAGGATGCAAGATTTGAATACAAACATAAAAAACTACATTGTGAGTTAAAGAAAAGCAAAAGAAATTCTTTCAGCATCTCATTTTCCGACCTATCGCATGTGTTGAATTCTAAGATACTTTATTTTTATTAAACTGCAAAATAGATAAACAAATTTCCTGAAGCATGCAGCAACTCAAAATTTCCGCATCACTTTTATCATGCAGTACACACGATGTATATTTTTCGTCATAAAATCTACGTTCGTATCAGTATCTGTGTTTATTTTTTATTAACTGGATACCACACCACGTTTCAATGACACACCTCTATTACATTAACCGTTAATTTTTTTTAGAATTCAAAGTTGACATTTAATACTGTTTGCGTGTCGTTCTAAACAATAAATCTTAGATGATTTACGGCTACATCAGTATTTTAATCGCGTATATTTGGAATACAAATATCAAAAGTACATAAAACTTACTATATAAACATATAATTCGCAATCAAATTTTATTACACGTCTCAGTGGAATCTGTTAAAAATATGAATATTAAATAACTACCCGATCATGGATCTTTTTATATAGTTATAATAGAGAAAATCAGGTAAAAGATCAAATCATGTCAATAACAACCAGTTTAAAGACACATTTTCATTTTGCTGTCTTCGACGGAAAGGTTAACAAGATAGTTACTAGATGCATATACATATAGGTACATTAAAAAAGTATTTATATTTATAACTCCTTCATCCACCCAGAAACACAAAAACCTACATTTGATTTTTAACTTTTTTCTTAGCCAAGTCGAAAGGGAAATTTTTCAAAAATTCAAGCATTAAAATATCAAAATCCATATCAAACAAAAATTTCGTCCAGTTAAAAAACAAATTCGAAGTTAATAAAACAACTCAGAAAAATCAGAAAGAGATATTACATGACCCACAAAGTTATCAGTCTCAATTGCATAGCATGTGATGTGTTTCATAAAAAAATATAGGCCTGAATTTTTTCAGATTTTCCCAAGAAGTGTGTCACCTTCAAAATATCAAAAAACCCCATTCCTAGGCAATTTTAGGGTTTTGTTTATTTAAAATTACAGTCTCTTTTCAACCCTCGTAATACAAACGTTTAATTTTGCGAACATTAACTAGCAAAAATTACAACCTAGAAACGGTAAATCATCCAGTACGTAGACTAGAAACTAGGCGACATAACAATACATGTTCTACAGCAATGGTCCTAGAACCAATGTACAGTTGAAGTTACTCATGACAAATATGTGTAACAGTGTTAACAAAATAAGCCCATACTGTGATCTTAATATATATATATATATATATATATATATATATATATATATATATTCCGAGAAGCTTCCGTGGTCGTTGGTATGAAAAATACTAGGTTCTCGGGTTGAACCGCGTCTGAGATTGTTAATGTCTCGACGTTCCGGCTCCCGTTTTGGAGCCATTTTCAAGATAAAAAGTGGGTCAAGTAAAAATTGTCAAAGAAAATAATGCTAGGAGTTCGTGGAACTCGTTCGATTCCGGGGTCTCAATCTGCCTACTCCCCAGATCTCACCACAATCCGTCTCTAAGGCCTCAACCCGCCTACTCCTTAGAGCGAACTCGCTGGCAGTATCGGACGAAGTGTTATTTATACGGAAGCTGTCTGTGGGTGGGAGAGTGGTGGGGGGTTGAGGGTCTGTTGATGGAGGCATCAGAGCAGAACGGCTGCTATCAGGATTATGAGGTGTGGATGAATATTGTGGGGCTAGCCTGGAGATCAATGATTTCCAAGCGACTGGAAGACGATAACCGTCATCCCTTTTGTTTAGACAATTGGGACGTTTTTCAATCTCAATTGCTTCGCGGATGATTCGCGGTTTCTGGAAAAATGATGGTGCTATGGTTTTGGTGTTATCGAAGTCTATATTATGGCCTGTTAGAAGGCGGTGTTGGGCAAGTGATGATGTGGGATCGGATTTTCTAACTGCAAGACGATGTTCATATTCTATTGTTAATCCGTCTGTTGGTTTGTCCAATGTAGGTTTGGGGACAGTTTGAGCAAGGTATTTCGTATACACCGTGGGAATCATTAGGTATTTGGTCTTTTGGGGTTCTGATTAAATTGATCAAAACTAAACACAATATTTCTCCCAGCACTCTGACCCTTCTAGAACATTGTCTGTCCAACACCTATTTTCTCTTTCAAGACAGCTATTACAAACAAGTGAGAGGAGCTCCAATGGGATCACCTCTGTCCCCCGTCATAGCCAACATCTACATGGACAACTTCGAAACCCAAGCCCTGAATTCATCCGAACTGAAGCCTACTTGCTGGCTAAGATACGTAGATGACATCTTCGTTATCTGGCCACATGGTAGAGATTCTCTAAACAACTTCCTGTCTCACATTAATCATATACACCCTCAGATCCAGTTCGCTATTGAAATCGAAAACAATTGTTCTCTCCCTTTCCTAGATGTCCTCATTACAAAACAAAACAACAATCAACTCTCCTACTCTGTGTATAGAAAACCAACCCACACCAACAGTTACCTTAACTCAAAATCACACCACCATCCATCACAAATAAATTCCGTTGTCAACACTCTTGTAACCAGATCCCTCAGACTAACAGACAATCACAACAGACAATCCGAACTACAAACATTACAAGAAGCACTTCTACAAAACGGTTACGACAAAGGACATATAACGCGATCCATACACAAAGCACAAAATCCTTCCCAAATTCAACAGACAGAAACTCTTCCTCAGCAAAAAGCTTTCCTACTCTACATCAAAGGTGTCACAGACAAAATTTCAAAAGTCCTGAAATCCAATAACATAAAAACCATATTCACAACACACCAAACAATTTACAATTTAATCAGAACCCCAAAAGACCAAATATCTAATGATTCCCACGGTGTATACGAAATACCTTGCTCAAACTGTCCCCAAATCTACATTGGACAAACCAACAGACGAATTAACAATAGAATATATGAACATCGTCTTGCAGTTAGAAAATCCGATCCCACATCATCACTTGCCCAACACCGCCTTCTAACAGGCCATAATATAGACTTCGATAACACTAAAACCATAGCACCATCATTTTTCCAGAAACCGCGAATCATCGGCGAAGCAATTGAGATTGAAAAACGTCCCAATTGTCTAAACAAAAGGGATGACGGTCATCGTCTTCCAGTCGCTTGGAAATCATTGATCCCCAGGCTAGCCCCACAATATTCATCCACACCTCATAATCCTGATAGCAGCCGTTCTGCTCTGATGCCTCCATCAACAGACCCTCAACCCCCCACCACTCTCCCACCCACAGACAGCTTTCGTATAAATAACACTTCGTCCGATACTGCCAGCGAGTTCGCTCTAAGGAGTAGGCAGGTTGAGGCCTTAGAGACGGATCGTGGTGAGATCTGGGGAGTAGGCAGATTGAGACCCCGGAATCGAACCAGTTCCACGAACTCCTAGCATTATTTTCTTTGACAATATTTACTTGACCCACTTTTTCTCTTGAAAATGGCTCCAAAACGGGAGCCGAAACGTCGAGACATTAACAATTTAAGATGCGGTTCAACCCGAGAACCTAGTATTTTTCATATATGTATATATATATATATATATATATATATATATAGTTTTCTGGGTTTTCGCGGGTGTTAAATGAAGTGTTATTGTGCTTCCGTGTGCTCCCCTGCGTTGATGGTAGACTCCTCCAGGAGTCACGGTTGTCTAAACAACGTAGAACGAACTGGAGTTCAGCCCGAACAACGAGGAGCAACAGTAGGCAGCTTTCAGTGAGAACTTGAAGATGGCAGATGAGATTCTGCCGAAACGTCGTTTAGACAACCGTGACTCCTGGAGGAGTCGACCATCGACGCGGGAGAGCACCCGGAAGTACAACAACATTTCATTAACACCCGCGAAAACCTAAAAGTCAACATATATATATATATATATATATATATGAACATATACATATATATATATATATATATATATATAAGAAGAAGGGTAGTCTTGACTGACTAGTTAAGAAAATCAAAATTAAACACACGTGGTGTATCTTGAGGTTGCAGTCAGTCTGACTGCAACCTCAAGATACACCACGTGTGTTTAATTTTGATTTTTTATATATATATATATATATATATATATATATGAAGTGTTATTGTACTTCCGGGTGCTCTCCCGCGTCGATGGTCGACTCCTGCAGGAGTCGCGGTTGTCTAAACGACGTTTCGGCAGAATCTCATCTGCCATCTTCAAGTTCTCACTGAAAGCTGCCTACTGCTGCTCATCATTGCTCGAACAACGAGCAACGAGGAGCAACGATATATATATATATATATATATATACAGGGTGTTGCATCATGAGAGGGACATAGCTTAATAGGAGGTAGAGAACACCAGTGGTAACCGGAACCTCACATAGAAATGTCTCATTGGTCCTTCACTACGAAGTTACAGGGCGTTTTATAATTTTTGGCCAAACCTGTTTTTTGTCATAACTTTGACAGGGAATGAAATAACGGATTCATATTTGGTACGGCTAATGTACTAACGAGCCCCAAGAGGTACATGTATAAAAAAATATATATCCGGGTCCGGACTCACTATAATTTATGTTTCTTCTTTGCATCAATAAAACATCACCCTGTATATATTTTTTTGAAATTTCGATACGATATTCGAAAAGAGCAAGAAAAAACAAACAAAATGGCCTATTTCATTTTTTTGTTACACCTTCGTGGTTATTTAAATACGTTGTTAAATGTGCAAGAAAATGGATTACAGAACCCTATTAAATGAGAGGCACGTGAAATAAATAGTTTTATAACTAAAATTTGCAAAAATTCTATTGAGCCTAGGTGGTCTGGGTGAATCCTAATTCCAGCACGTTTTAAAGGTCCATTTTGGTAAAAAACTGTGGTCCTAATAAGTAATCGGGTACGAAATAACAAAATTTTTAATCAATCACAGTAGGCTTGTTCAAAGTGACAGATAATAAAAAGAAATCTCCTAAACAGTTGAATAATTGTTTGTTAGTAATTTAATGTGTCAATAATCCGCATTTAGTTAGTGAAAACTTGTGAAAATATTTTAACTATGCCAGTAAAATTTACAAACGTGGAATATGCTGACATAATATTCATCTATGGTTTCTGTAATGGAAATGGTAGGTCGACGGAAAGAGAATATCGGCTGCGTTTTCCTGGTCGTCGATGCCCTAATCATAAAACCTTTAGTACGGTGTTCCAGTATGCAAGACAACACGGAAAGTTTCCTACTTCTGCAGTTGTGGAGCGTGTTTTACAACAAGGTGTGCAGGAACAAAACAATATTATAAACGTAGTTCAAGAAAACCCAAATATGAGTACTAGACGAATCAGTTTGGCAACTGGTATTCCTCATTGGCGAGTATGGAGAACCCTAAAAAGAGAACGTTACCATCCATATCATATCCAGCAGGTACAGCGTCTTCAACAAGGCGACGATATCCCGCGCCTGGCATTTTGTCATTGGTTGTCTAACCATCGCCCAGTCATTTACAGAACCTTATTTACGGATGAGGCACAATTTACAAGGGATGGAGTAAACAATTCACGAAATAATCATAAATGGGCACAGGAAAACCCACATGCGGTACGCCAACGCCGTTCGCAACACAGGTTTTCTGTAAATGTTTGGGTCGGACTTGTGAATAGACATTTGATAGGGCCACTTTTTTTTGAAGAAAGATTGAATGGTGAAATTTACTTTGATTTTCTTCAAAACATTTTACCGAATATGTTAGAAAATATCGGTATAAGAGGCATGTTGTTTCAGCATGATGGGGCCCCACCACATTTTAACCTTCAAGTAAGAGAACACTTAAACAATGTGTATCCTAATAGATGGATTGGACGCGGGGGTCCACATGAATGGCCACCAAGATCTCCTGATTGTAACCCTTGTGATTACTTTTTATGAGGCCACTTAAAAAACGAGGTTTATAGCATTGAAATTGAAAGTAGACAACATTTAATCCAACGCATCGTTACAACCTGCGACGAAATACGGAATAATCCAGAAATGATACGTCGAGCAATTGGTGACCTTTCTAAACGCGCAAGAAAATGCACAGAATGTGGGGGAGGACATTTTGAAAATTTACTTTAGTGTCAATTACGTTTTATTTTTAAACACATTTAGTTATTGTTTTGTTATTTATTGTTAATTGAATGGAAAATATTTTATTTATTTAGATTTTAGTTTGTTCTCTTTTCCAATTTTTATTAAGTATAAAATGTTGATGATTTTCTTGATCAAAGTAACTGGTTGCTTAGGCCTAAATGGTTTAAATTATCTGTCACTTTTATTCTTTGAACAAGCCTACTGTGATTGATTAAAAATTTTGTTATTTCATACCCGATTACTTATTAGGACCACAGTTTTTTACCAAAATGGACCTTTAAAACGTGCCGGAATTAGGATTCACCCAGACCACCTAGGCTCAATAGAATTTTTGCAAATTTTAGTTATAAAACTATTTATTTCACGTGCCTCTCATTTAATAGGGTTCTGTAATCCATTTTCTTGCACATTTAACAACGTATTTAAATAACCACGAAGGTGTAACAAAAAAATGAAATAGGCCATTTTGTTTGTTTTTTCTTGCTCTTTTCGAGTATTGTATCGAAATTTCAAAAAAATATATACAGGGTGATGTTTTATTGATGCAATGAAGAAACATAAATTATAGTGAGTCCGGACCTGGATATATTTTTTTTATACATGTACCTCTTGGGGCTCGTTAGTACATTAGCCGTACCAAATATGAATCCGTTATTTCATTCCCTGTCAAAGTTATGACAAAAAACAGGTTTGGCCAAAAATTATTTAACACCCTGTAACTTCGTAATGAAGGCCCAATGAGACATTTCTATGGGAGGTTCCGGTTACCACTGATGTTCTCTACCTCCTATTAAGCTATGTCCCTCTCATGATGCAACACCCTGTATATATATATATATATATGTTATATTAGAAATATACTATGATATATAATATTATCGAGACAGGCTTAACCTTCTCAAACATATCGTATTACATACTGCGTAACAGCTCTTCTCAATAACCGCTCACGCTGCATGAGCATTGTATTTCAATTCTAAGTAATCCTGATTGTGCTGAATCAGCAACACTGTTTCCTTTGTTCTCAAAACATTATAAATATTACCAACAACCTTTTTGTAATCAGTCTTATACTCACTTCAGATTAAACTACTTCAAAATTATTATTGTATCTTATTAAAACGAGTCAACGTTGACTCAAGTGTAATAAATAAAGTTTTTAAAAAGTTATTCAAACAATCCACTATCTAACATTGGCGCAGTCGTGGCGGATCTGAAAAACACACAGTTCGGGAGCCTAACCAGTAGCAAACATATCCGAGGGAACAAGGAGTCCATCTGAAAAAGGTGCCTAACCGGACGAAAAGAGCTTCTGGAACAAGGAGAACTTCTTAGCTGTAGTGGTGGATCCCAATCCTTTGTTCAGAAGAACCTACATTATTCTCAAACGCACAGAAGCGAAACAATAATAATTATCAAGAAATACAAGCAACAAAGCAACATTTCAAATCAACACGATTCAACAATTAGCAAGTAAGAATTTCATCCCGTCCCATCGTTGGTGTCTTCGGCATCAAAGGCAACCCTGTGGAAGGAACACCCAGTGACGCCCCTGGCAGAGAGAGACCTTTGGTGAAGCTAAGCTCACGAAGTCGCATTCAACTGGACCACGAGGAATGAAAAATTTAGGGTTTCTCCTGCTGATCGGATCAGCACTTGCTCAATTTAAAATAACACCTATTAACAATACGATCGGAGTATATTATCACCAAGACACGGACATTGTGATTTCTCACAAGACATGGACTCTACTGGTACACAAAAACATATCTACCTTTAAGACAGCTTTCGACAAAAACGACAAGATCTTACAGACACTATACAACACACTCGACCCAGCATATCATTACATGAACGTCTTTTCAGGAGATGTAAAAACTCACCTTAGCTTATTGACGCAAATTTCCCAATCAATAAAATCAAAATTTTACGAAATTTACCTTGACACGAAACGATACAAACGAGGAATACTAAATGGCATCGGAACGATTTTCAAATCAATAACCGGAAATTTAGACGCAGAAGACGGTCAGTATTATTCTGATTGTATCAACAAATTGAATAATGACGAACACCAACTCGAAAACCTAATTAAAAACCAAATATCCGTTACAACTTCAGTAATCAAAAATTTCAACGCAACTATTCAAAAATTGCAAGTTGACGAAGAAACTTTCAATAAGGATATTAAAGAAATTGAAACCTCAATTTTAGACATGACTAAGGACATAGAAAACGTCCATGCAAAACTGAAATTTATCGAAATCTGCGAACAACTTATGGCAAGTTATTTATTTATCGAGGATAACCTAAATGACATCCTAAATTCCATCACTTTCGCGAGGCTTAAAATAATTCACACGTTAATTATAAATCCAAAAGACTTAGTAAATTCTCTACAGGAAATTTCGCAAAACCTACAAAGGAACAATTTACCGCTTCCAATCAAACTATCAAAGGTTGCACAGTACTTAGACATTATAGAACTAAAAGCTTTTCAAACAAATTCGGATCTAATATTTGTGTTAGACATACCTTTAATAGACCCTCAAACATATTCAGTATTTCAATTATACCCTATTCCTATTTTGGATAATAGAACTGGTTTATATCATGTATTATCAACTTCTCAAAAATATATCGCGAGAGATGATGATTCATTAATGTACATACCTATTTCGAACCTTGACGAATGCAAACCACTTTATTTCAACACCAAATTATGTCCAAATTTATTTGCCTATCCTATTGACAACAATGCCATATGCGAAGCCCGTCTCTTCAAGAACCTCAAAACTCTGCCAGAAAACTGCCAGACGTCATTTATCATCAGCCAAGGCTACAACGTCCAAAAAATAGACGAAAACACATGGTTAGTTATTAACGCAGAACCTCTACAAACAACCATCAACTGTCCAGAAAGAAATTCAAAAACTGAAGTCATCTACAAAAATTCAATAGTAAAATTACAACCAAATTGTTACGCCTTCATAGGCATCACAAAAATTCAAGCCAGTACCAATGAAGTAACCGATGTAAAAGACGACACTCATCCAATCCAAATTCCATTTGAATGTTGTAAACATATTCCAGACAAAATCCGAGCTCCAAATCTTAAACCACTAAAATTAAACAATCTCAATACGGAAGACCTCGAAGTTGCCAAACACAAGTTGGACCAATACTCCAGAGATTTAGATGATTTGATCAACGAACCCTTTATAACAAAACACATATCCTGGTTCACCTATTTTATCATTGTGCTAATAATTGGACTGTTATTTCTGTACCTATTTTGTAAGTGCAGAACAAAAAGACGAAGACTAGCCATCGATGTTTCTGCATCACCCCCATCTCCACCGAGGCCTAGCAAACCCTACAGGACATTTGCTAACCTATTTCCTTCACGAAGACGTCCTACCTTAAGAAGAGAAGACAACGAAGCCGAAGACATAGAACTTACATAAAGACAAACTGTTTTGTGCCTTTTTACTGACTTTCAGTGCTGGACTCTTCAGTGAATTTTATTTCATTTGTTTAATCATTATATTTCATTATTTTTCTATCATTTGTTAATTTCAATTTTATTAACATTTTTACGTCATTTTCATTCAAACCCATCATGCTTATATTTTATGCTTTCACAGTAAAGCTATATTTTAACCTTAGGAATATTTTATCCTATTTTACAATTCAAACCTAGTATGTTTGTATTTTACGCTTTCTTGCCAAAGCTATATTTTAACTCTAACATTTTTATGTTATTTTATTTTATGAATCAAGCTTATTGTGCTTGCATTTCATATTTTAGACGCTAAGGTTATATTCTGTGTTTTAAACCTTACGATTTAACATTTTTGTATCTTTTATATTTTCCAAATTGTACCATTACCTTTTATATACATTTTATATTCATTTCAAAAGTTGCTGCATAAAACACCAACTTTTTTTATAAGGGGGAAGCTGTTATATTAGAAATATACTATGATATATAATATTATCGAGACAGGCTTAACCTTCTCAAACATATCGTATTACATACTGCGTAACAGCTCTTCTCAATAACCGCTCACGCTGCATGAGCATTGTATTTCAATTCTAAGTAATCCTGATTGTGCTGAATCAGCAACACTGTTTCCTTTGTTCTCAAAACATTATAAATATTACCAACAACCTTTTTGTAATCAGTCTTATACTCACTTCAGATTAAACTACTTCAAAATTATTATTGTATCTTATTAAAACGAGTCAACGTTGACTCAAGTGTAATAAATAAAGTTTTTAAAAAGTTATTCAAACAATCCACTATCTAACATATATATATATATATATATATATATATATATATATATATATATATATATTATTATGTTTATTTTTTTTTAATGGTTTAATCTTGAAATGAATCACTAAGTAAATGAAATGAAAGTTAAATTTTATTTAAAAGAATTAAGTGAAATTAAATTATTAGTTGCAAACACTATGAATTCTAAAATTTGAAATAATGAATTTGATATTTATATGAATAACTTAATACCCAGGCGCCAACCATGTCATAACATTGTACTCAATAGTGCAGAGCATGAAAACTGTAATCTCAAAAGCAAGTTCAATCCGTACACTTGACGCATAAATTAAAAAACGCTAATAAATAATACAACCTTTAATGGTGTAAGGTGCAAATGGTGAACACACAAATTTACCTATAATTAAAATGCAAACAGTGGAAAAATTGTTATCAAGTCAACACAAGAAAAATTGGAGTCACTTGACTCAAATTAAATACACAAATTTACTTATAATTAAATACAAACAGTGGAAAAATTGTTATCAAGTCAACACAAGAAAATTGGAGTCACTTGACACAAATATTTATTAAGTTCTTTATTTTTAAAAGTAATTGCACTATACCTTTTATTACGTTAAGTGAAGTTGTACACAAACGGTGATTTATTTGTTGGCTTGAATACCATGCCTCCTATCCTGGACGCCTTGCTGGAAAACTCCACCCTTGTTGTCGTTGGATTACGAAGAAATACTTTATTTAACGGAGCACTGATTTTAATTATTGTGTCGAAGCACAACTTAAAAGTAAGTATACTTGTACCTTTTATTATAACTTCCTTTTATTACTAGCTAAATGGACAAATTAACTGAAAGTCTCAAAATCTAGATTGAAATTTCGTTTGATTGAAAAATATTTTGACTTATCTTCCAACTGACAATTATTAGGTAACAATCAATAATAATCCAAAATTTTTTCTTTCTTTTTTTTTTACTGTTGCTTGTTACCTTCGCAACGTTCAAAATTTGGCATTTTTGTTTAAACATCTTAAGTCTACATACACTGAGTTACAAATCCAAAGTTTTCCCATGTTATATCATTTATCAGCAAGCAATTTGTAATTAAAACTAGACAGACACGTTATCATGCTCTGCTAAGTCACATGAAATTCCATGACGCTGTTTCATAACTTCAGAATTTAGATATCGCCGGCTATTCCACTCATCCACTCCAAAATTACACCCACTCGTTGGTAGCATTGTAAGTCATACTTATAAAATGTCTTTGCTTCTGCTTTCTCAGATCAAAACCCCATTAAACATTGATATCGCAGCAATATATATATATATATACATATATGATTCAGAAAATAACACAAACATGCACTCTTCGTAATCGTCCAATATGCGAATACATAGCAATATATATATGAAAAATACTAGGTTCTCGGGTAGATATATATATATACTGATATACAAGCCGCTGGAAGATGTGTGAGGCGAGGACGCGATCTTCGCTGGAACCCATCCAACTACTAGCCGCGCCTTACGTTGCTTTACATCGCATATCGAAGTATGTACATAGTAAAGACGCACTCACGCTCGCCCCTTGCAAATAAAGGTTATTATTGTTATTAACACCACTAAATGAGCATTCCAGCAATTATATCTCTAACATCATATACAGTATGTCTCACTTTTCACCGCTACACCCTAATATCTCGGCCATTTGTTGATCGGTTTAGATCAAACTTGGTATACTTCTTGTGTGTCACATTGTGATTAAAAAGTTATTTAATTTTTTTTTTTCGAAATTAAATACGCCTACGATGATCAAAAGAAATTGGCAAAAATTAGGAATTTTACCAAGGGCGCTGATAATCACGCGATAATTTTCTCTAATAATGAACCGAAAGCTTGTTGCTTAGTAATTACCCAACGGTGTAAGCCGATAATATAATTTTAAAAAGTAAATATTAAATATAATCTTTCTCCACTAGTCCTCCATCAATTCTGGTACATTTTTCAATTCTCTTCTTATTATTTTTAACAACTTTTCTTAATTCTTCAACTGTTAGTTCATTACATGCTTCTCTAATTCTGTCACATAGTTCCGCTCTATTTCGTGACCTATTTTTATAGATTTTATTTTTTATGGTACCCCAAAAATAAAAATCCATAGTGGTGACGTCTGGTGATCCTGGTGGCCACGCAATTAAGGGAGACTAATTCTTCCAATTCAACGCATAAGGAAGTTGTTATTCAGCCAATTTTTAACTAGTACTGCATTATGAATGGAAGCCTCATCTAGTTGAAAATAGAGGTTTTGTTGTGCTGCTAGTTCTTGATATTACTTTATCACATTCTCCATAAATAATAAACAAGTTTAAAAAGCCTTCGTGGGTGTAATTTAAACGTGCTGGCATTTTTTGACATAAGATAATGACTGATTGTTTCTAATCATGGCTATTTTGATGAAATGATTACAACACTTCATGAATTTCTAATAAAATCGCAAATTTCAAAAAGTTGTAACTTTAACCCCCACAATGCTAATGTCAGAAAAAAGGGAATTCAATTTTACACAACTTGACGTAAAAAAATACAGGGTGTTCCATTTGACCTAAACACGCTTTCGCGGTTGACAAAATGTAACGCGAAAAACGGGACACTCGATATGATATTATTGAATTTATTTCAGTTGTAGAACGTAGTTCGCCTTGTGTTCTTTTTATGTGATAAGAAGCAAATGAGGATCTTTTACACGAAGAAAGTTATAACGGTTCTTGTAAACCGTTGCACCTGTCAAATTTTCTATAAAATGTCAAATATATCTGAAACGGCTAGGTTTAGGTATAGGATATGCTACATATTTTCGACTCAGAATTTTATGCTCTTTTCGAAAACCCTAAAATATATAGGGTGTTCCATTTGAAATAAGCAAGTTGGTATTGACTTCCGGTATAAGCGGAAGTGTCGGCTGCTTGTAATTATTTTAGTTGGATTGGCCACACGGACATTAGTAATTATCTGAATTTTCAAAATTGTCCCGGTGAGACACCCTGTATATATATTTTTTTTGTAAAGGGATGAATATTTCTTATCGAAATTTGGTATACAGGGGTTTTAGGTCATGCCATACAAGATTCTGTAAAACAAAAACCCCTATCTTAATCACCAATATAAATTCCTAATTTTTGCCAATTTCTTTCATAGTATTTAATTTCGAAAAAAAGACACACTGTATATGAGTTTCAATATGAAGTTAACAAATTCTCACTTCTTGCACGGTAATTCTTGAAAATATCATAATATATACAGTTAATACACCATTAATCATTCAACGAATAATATTTTCATTGCATAATAACAGCGCAATTCGTAAACCCATTTTAATAATACCTTGAACCAAACCTATAGCGACATTTTCTAATTTCCCATGAGATTTTGTGCCAGTGCACAGAAAATGTTTTAATTAAACGAAATGCTATTTGCTTTATGAATTTATCTTTCAGTTATGAAATTTGCTATGTACATTAATTAAGGAGAACTAGAAGTAGAAATGTTTACAAACCGCCGCGCCGCATCAGTTTAGATGCATACATAATGTACACAAATCGCGTTGAATACTATCGCAATAAAAATAAATTACCAGAAGCAAGAATAAAAGTGTTGTTTTTTCTACGTCTTTAATAGCAATGGGCTATAAACACTTTTCATAATTAATATCTAAAATTAGTTTTCAGTTTAAACCCAAGAGTTTAACGAGCTTATTCATCAACATGAAATTTTTATTATTCAAAAAATATCTATTGTATAAGGAATACTATACTTTACTTTACACTAAACGTGTAAATTAAAGGCGTCGGTTTCCTAAAACGAACTAAACCTTTATTTCTTTGCTTGTAGCTGCAACTTTGACTAACAACCATTTACAACTAACTTGCGTGATTTTCATAACGGTGACATATGCGTACATCACTGATTTTATTTAGAAAAGTATGAATAACCAATCATAAATCGATCTTTTTAATTGACGGGATATTGCAAAACATAAAATGTCAAGTGAGCAATCTAACTTGTTACAATTGTTACACATACTGTGAAGAGGGGAAAACTTACTTATATTTGTTCGTGCAGTTGGCAGACCAAATAGATTTGTCTGTCTTGCATCAGTTCTGGGAATATAAAAATTTAACATACATACAATTTCTGAGCAGTTTATGTTGTTATGAATTATCTTGTATAATAAGATCGGATAAGCTTTTGTCCACCTGTGTAAAGTTTTGCAAATCTTTGTGGCAATGTACGTGATGTGGTTGTTAAACGACAGTTTTTTTTTATCAAAGATAACACCCAGATGACAAAATATTTCGGGGGTTATTATCAATAGAGTAATCAAGTTGATCAATGATTTTTTTCATGGAATAAATGCTACGTTACATTTCTGTATATTTAAAGGTAAGCTATTTAAGAACCAATCCTTAACGTGAATTGAATTTTGTTGAAGGACAAGACTGTCGTCAATACTTGCAACCTTGCAAAACATTTTTAAATCGTCAGTATAAAGAAGAGAAGGTACTGTCACGCTGCCAACAATATCATTAATGAATAGGCTAAACAAAAGAGGTCCTAAAACTGATCCCTGCGGTACACCTGACGCACCAGATATTTGAATAGAATTGCAACCGCGTATAACGTTAATTTGGTACTTTTCGGTATCGCCCCGTCTAACTACCAGAAAAGTGTTTGTTGGGTTGCATGGCGTGGCAATTTTGGTTCCCGTCCCCCATATAGAACGAGTTCTTTATAATACGCTAAATAATAATATTTGTGAAAAACTGAAGATCAGACAGTTATATATATTTTCGACGACAAAAACGGAAAACTAGTAGATCCAAAGGTTACATTTTCCATTATATTGAGCACCTTTACACCTCGATATCTATGATTGGAACACTCTACTTAAACATATGAAAATTACTTATCAAAAAAAATTAATTGCTAATTTATGTGGACGTTCTAATGCTCACCAAGGGCTATCAGTGATCATCTTTACCAAGGAGGATAGTCTAGTAAAAGGTCAGACAAAATCGATTCTTTTCATTCACGCCAGTATTTTGACTGAACATTTTTCAAGTAGATTGGTGTTAGGTATTGATCTCAGTTACATATTATTTGAAGTATTACCTAGTGTGTCAAATTTAGCATTTATGCGACAGTTACCTCAAGACATTTGGCTTATATAGTTTTAATAAAATAGTATTACCTCCTTTCCCTTATTATATATTTTTGGGAAAGAATTGAGGCAACATATGCGGACGACTAGCTGGTTTAAGTCAGAGCAAAGAGCCATGGATCCGGAGTATTCGTAAGAGTGGAGAAACTTACCCTTTTCGATTGTACAGCATAAATGACAGATTCTTGTTTAGTTCGAGAAAAGGAAACAAAGAGAAATTGATGTTAATTGGGCACCATCTATAGTGAAAATATGTAGAGTTGTCTGTTTTTCTCGAATAACCAGTCTCCTATAGATTAGACTGAAATTGTTGGTAAGAGAAATAAAATATATTACATGAATAAATAAATCAATTTGTATACTGTGAAATGTGAAATTTTCTAATTAATTACTAATATCGGCTAACAAAGATTAATTAAAATTTTAAAAAATTAATAACAAGTTTATACCAGGATCCTAGATTCCGGGAGTGAGTATTGTTGAGGTGAATGGTTCTGGAACAGCAATTCAGGCCCATAATTGTCTCTTGCAAAAAAATTGAATCTAAGGGTTTTCTTGGCAATTATGTTTCCGTCTCTCAATGAAGTGAAGTTTGAAGATTGTAGAAGAATATAAATTTATAATTAATTAAATTCTTCAGAAGCTCAAATTTACAATATAAAATATAAAGCTTAAATATAAAGCATAGGCATAAAACATATATAGCTAAATTTCAATTTGCAGAATATCTAGAAGCTTGAAATTATCAATATGCAGAAGATCATATTTTCAAAATGAAGAAAATATAGAGAATCAATATGCAGAAAAAATAAGCTGATTCGTAAATTGTAAATTGCCAAAAAATGAAAAAGAAAGAAAAAATGTTTTAAAATCATGTGGTATATATAGTATTTTAATTACTTATTAAATTAAAAAAGAACTGAATTTGAATTTAAATTTATTTTTAAAATATTGAAATCACATCAAAGACAAAAATTAACGCGGATATAAAAATGTAATATTAATTACTGGTGCCACACGGCTACGTTTGTTTGTTAAGATCGGAATTGGTACAAAAGCTGCAGGCAAATGATTTCTTGGTGAGTTTTACTAATAAGGTAAACTTTATTTATCAACCTTTCTGCAAAATAAAACCAATGGATAAACTTGGAGAAAGTAATTTTAATAATAAAAGGAAAGTTGTAAAATATAGAGAATGGTACAGGTATCGCCATCTGTCAATTGTTGAGTTAAGCGCACAACCTGGATGTCGCCTTATATAGATTAATTAATGAATTGCATTAAGAAATAGCAACCTTTATCTTTCAAATGAGCCCATTTTTGTAATTGTATGATTGAAAAATTTACAGTTATTGTAAATTATCTCAGAAAATATTGAATATTTTTTAATCAAATTTGAACCACAAACTACACTTGCAAATAGTTTGCACGCGGATATTGCTTATTTATCTATTAAATAATAACAATCGAAAAATCATTGATTTTCAACGGTTTTTTACGGTTTGCGAATAAATTATTGAACCGCTTTTGATAAAATATGGCTTAAAATGTTTGTTGTCAATACTTACATCTTTTATACTAAACTTTTTCTCGCCGAGCGCTACGATCAAAGTTGTTTATTACAACATTCAAGGTGCTGTTATAAACAAATGCCACCGAATTTTCATCCACAAAGTATGTACATATCACTTTTGATACTCTGTGTTCATGAATCACTTCGCAATTATCCACTCAGATTTAGGTGCTGACAAAATGCTAATTCCACTAGACTAAATGATACTTTTCTTTCTTTTCGGAAGATATTTACCGCTTTAGAAACCTGCCTAGAAAACATATTCCTACACTTCTGCAGAAAACTAATAGCCACATTTAAGTTAACTCGTTTGAGGGGTTATAGGTTATCAATGACGTGAATTAAGGCAAATATCTAGTGCCATTGTCCCATACAAGGAAGAAAAGAAAAGGATTGATTTAAAAATACTCTCTGTATATTGTAAAACGATAGTGGCGAATGCGCCGAGATTAATCAAAATACTTCCTAAGAAATCCCAATAATCTTATTTTCAACCGACCAATTCAAAAACACTTTATTTAAATTAAAATACAAACAGGATCCTCCGGGTCTGACCGTGCAGCCACCGTGCTAACGTGGTGGCAGATTGCAGGGCCAGGCGGGATGAGACTGATTAGGCTAAAAGAAAATTAAAATCGCTAAACCTAAGCTCCTTCCGTCGCAAACGGAAAGAGGTGTTAAAATTGAAAAACGTGTTTAAAAGAACAAACTTAACAACACTGAATGAAGACTACCGGCTAGATTGCGCACTAATTATTACATGGCCTATGTCCATTTAACAATTTTATATAATAACTGGTATTTTACTTATATTTAGCACGATCTGTATACCATTTTGATTTTTTTTTGTTAGTTAGATGGTTGCAGCTATCGGAAATTTTCTTTGTATAACTGCTAAATCATTTCACATTGTTTTATGTACCTATTTTTGTATCTTAGGAACTCAGTCATCTTTTTTTAACAATAAAAGTCACAGCTTCAGAAGCCGTTGTCGAAGCCAAACCTAGAAAACCTTTACACTTATTTATATTCCATTTTTATACTTTTTTACTATATACATGTAGTTATTTTCCTTACCTTTAAAACTTTCTCATTAACCTGTTATATAGTGTATCCTATGTAATGTATATTTATAATACAATTTGTAAACAATTTATTATGACAGTTCGTATTTTTGGTTATGTATACAAATTGTAAAGTAACTATCTAATTTGTGGTATGCAACTAATGTCAAACTGTTACTGATTAAAGATTCCTTTTATCACTATTTTAATTGTGCGTAGAAAACATAACTACCTGGTTGTGTGCTTAAGTCGCCCATCAACAGATGGCAACACTTGTACCATTCTAAAGCTTTCCATTTTATTAGTAAAAGTAGAATTTTCAAGTTTGTATATTGGTGCCGTATTTCAGATTGTAATATAAAATAGTTTACCTTATTCGTTAAAATTATGAAGTGATTTTGCCTGCCGAATTTGATCTGATTGAGTCTACAAATGTTAACTGTGCGATCCTCAGTAATTTATATTACATTCATAACCACGTTTCGTTGTTTTTAACACTACCAGTTTGTAAATCAGAATTGAGTAATTGATTAGTTGACTAATTGATTGATTGATTAATTAATTTGTCTTTAAGCATTAATTTATTTCTATGCAGAATTTATTTTTATGCATTAATTGATTTTTATCATTAGCATTTATCTACCTCTATGCATTTAGGTACTTCTATACCGCAGTTATTTCTATGAACCATTTATTTTTACGTATAATTACTTTTACGTATAGAGTACTATTACGTATTAAGCATACTCTTATTAAGCAATCGTTACACATCAACTTTCATTAGAATCAAACGCCTTCTTGCAATTACAAATTGCTCAATTACTTAGATTGGGTGCTCTACCAGACAATGGGGTCTTGAACTGCAGTAGCAGAACTTTCCATTTTCATCTATACCGACTGGAAATCCAGGAGATTGGTATCAAATTTATTATTTTTTGTATTAAAATCACTTCTTTTTCATTGATATAATTTTATTAACAAAATTTCACCAAAAGTTACATTTCAAATAACGTACATATTTTTCTCAAGGATTTATTGTGAAAATCAAATTTTATTATTTTATATATAACATCATATTATAAAATTTATTTATTTATGTAATATATTTTGTCATCCATTTTATTTATATAATTTTTTCCCTTACCAATAATTTCGGTCTCGTCTGTAGGAGACTGGTTTTACGGAAAAAAGAGACAACTCAACTAATCATCAGATGGTGCCCACACAATATTAATTTTTTTCATTGTCTCCTTTTCTCGAATAAAACAAAAATGTGCCTTTTATGTCAAACATTCAAAGAGGGTAAGTTTCACATCTCTTACAAGTGCTCTGGATTCACGACACTTTGCTCCGTCTAAAACCTAGTCTTTCGCATATGTTGTCTCATTTGTTCCCAAAAACAAACAATAATATAAAGGAAGTAACATAAAATCACTTATAATTTGGTATTTGACGCTAGCACCTTAATTTTAACGAGGTGCCTTCCGCGAGATACGTCAATGCTGGGCTGCGCATGGCTGGCCTAAACTTTAATTTTAAAAATTTGGATTGTATATAATATTTTGACTTTCTAAAAAATTTGTAAAGCAAAATAAAAAGAAACCAACAAAACAAATAACAAACGCGATAAAAAGGCTACAAACAGAAAAGAAGAGGGGGACAGAAAAGATTTAAAGATACGATAGGCATGAAATATCAGTAAAGGTAGATAGGGTAAACGGAAGTTATAGTTGATGAAGCTTGACTACAGGGGTTGCCGGAAAATCGGTTAGGTCTAATATAGTAGAGGGTGTTTAATCCGAAATGGGGCATTATGCTAATTTGTGTTATGTGTCTTCTTAGAGGACTATCGTCCAACTTGAACGAGTAGAAGTTTTGACAGATCTGTTCGACGTACTCCGCTCAGTATATCGTTCCAATGTGTGTATAGGTCTCTGAGGGAGGTGTACCTTCCAGAATTTGATGAGGCGCATAAATTTGTGTTCTAGCAATTTTAAGTTTTCTCATTGTCGTGGGCGGTATACTTCACCACATTGGCGCCGCGTATATGATGGACGGCCTGACCACCATTGTGTACAACAACTTTTTCTTTTCTCTGTCGAGTCTGCTACTCCTGACCATGAGCGGATACAGACTCCTGGATGGGGAGTAGACCGTCCGCTTAGTCCCATTTGTGTGGGTGTTAAACGTCAGTCGTTGATCCAGTCTAACCCCCAAGTACTTCACGCATCTCTTAGTTTTAATTTTGTTTCCCCTGATCGAAATAGGTGTGAAACGACGCGTAAGGACTATCGCCTCAGATTTTCCAGCGTTCACCCGAATCTTCCACTGGTCTTAATAAGTCGTGGCACGAGTAGTGTGCGCCTTCAGCAGCATATTCGCTGCTTTGGTGTTGTGTGAATACGCGTACATGGCTGTGTCATAGGCGTACTTGGCCAGTTTAGTATTCGGGAACCCTGGAAAGTCGTAGACATACAGGTTGTACAACATTGGTGACAGGCACGATCCTTGCGGGACTTCCGCGCTAATGTTCCATCGTGTTTGTTGACAGTTTGTTATTTACTCGAACCTGCAGTTTTCAACCGACCGATATATTTAAAAATGACTTTGACGAACAGGCAGCAGAAAGTAACAAATAATGTAATATCTGCTATATCCCTTCGGTCTACTATGCGTATCCGGCTATTGGTGTCACCAACTTGAGCGTCTATCCCGTATCCTCATTCTTAATAAGTGCTTCAGATTTATGTATGTTTACAAATACATGAGTGTGTATGTCGTAAATATTTTAACTTTACTTAATTCAGCAGAAATGTCATATTTTCTCGTTTGCAAAGGAAAGAAAAAACAAGAAAAAGAATAATGAAGTTTATTATGCGTGTAATTATATAAGTCTGAATGAAATTAATATTATTATTAAAAAGTTACGTTACTAAAAAACCCTTATGGCAGAGTAATATACAGTGCGGGGATCGCTACTAGACGTATAGGGAAATCCTGTACACTTATGTACATGTGCAATATGGGTTAGAATCACGAGCTAATATGAAATGGATGGTGAGGCATAAGTATGGCAGCTGGCCGATCCGCTGCGGTTAGTAATGTGAATGTATTTGGAACGGAAGGTGTAGGTGACCGGTCGTCAAATAAGGAATTTACGAATTACCACGTGTCATCTCAAAATATTAATTTGTTGAAATCAATTATGGTAGTCAACAAATAACCAAAATAAACAAAAGTATCTTTATCAAAATACAATAAATATATTTATGGTATCACGCAGTGAATGCCCGCCATATTTCAATTTAATTATTTGCACTTTCTCTTCTGTTAAATAAATATCCATTTTAACAGGTTAAAATTAGTTTGAGTGCAATAATACTTAAGTTTCGTAAGGTTACCTGTGACCTAAACCCACCGGTAAATAACAAATAAATCCATAACATCGACAATCACATTAGCCCTAGTGTACAGCCCATTAGATAACCCTACACACTCCAATAGATGACATTCTCACCCGCATTGCACATGCGCATAAGTGTATAGGATTTTCCTATACGCCTAATAGTGACTCCCGTTCTGTATGTAATTTTTGCGTCAAACAAATAATATCTGATAATTGGAAAGTTCGATAGAGAGAGAGTTTGTGTCTTCGCGGAAACTATTGACTTTTCTACATTTCCGAGGGGGCAGGTAGTTTATGTTCGCATTGTAGTTAAGCATACACAGAATATAAAAATTTGTAAAAGATTTTCACAGGTCTATTTACTATAATAATTTTAAGAATGGTAAATTTCTTACTCTATACCTTTACCCGAATTTAAATAATAATTACTATAACTATCTATTTATTATTTAAACCGTGTTCATTTAAGTACCGTAATGACTGATGGCGATTTATATTTTTCGTAGCATGATACCGCTAATATCCGAAATCAGTTATTATCGGTAATAACTAAGTTCAGATTTCAGTTATTAGGTATAATAATTCAAATACAAGTATATGTATATAGTTATTAAACTTTGCTTGTCGTGTTATTTAAAGGTAGAAAAATGCTACTTGATAATCATTCCTGTTAAAAGCTAATAAAATGTTCCGATTTCACAGATTACATAGTTTAGATATTTGCATAATAACTGGCATGTCTTGTAGTTAGGGATAATAAAGATTTGACGGAGAAATTTATAATTGTTTATACAAGGTGTCTCAGAATGGATTCTACTTTTTAAAAAATCACAAATAGTACAGTAAAAATTTACCAAAAGGTCCCATGACCTGGAAAAATTGCACACTCGAATTTGCCATGCTCAAGGTTATTGTTAAAGAACACGCCAAAACCCTTGATAAACTTTTCAAAACTGTAACGAAATCCGACTTGCTGCACGGGGACATAATGTCGCCCCGACCACCAAAATTTAGAAAATGTAACTAAAATCGACTTTAATTTCGAAAATTTCAAAATTAAAAACCCTTTTACGAATCCATGTTGTGCAGCACTGCAACTCATGCCTGTGTTAACTATGAGGACAAGTTAATCCAGTCTCTAATCAAAGTATATCGAGAGTTTTAGCAAAAATAGCCTTTAGCGACAAAGGTGACCATTCATTTCGTCGATTTTGACGGGAAAATGATGGATTTTAACGGGATTTACCCCAAACCGGTTCCTCAGTGATTCGGTGTCAGAAAAGTATAGTTACCATGTACTCATATGTGCATGGGACCGCCTTGCCTGAACGTATGAATTTATAATTGCTACAATATAATTCAAAGTCGTTGCGATTCAAGCATTTTTAAGCTCTGAGGAGCGAAATTATAATTGAACTGATAGTATATAAACAGATAGGCAAGCAAAAACCCACCAAAAATGTTTAAACATTGAACTTTTCTTGAATATTTTTGTGTAATCGTTAGCTATAAACCGCATATTGGATGGTAGTTGGTACATTATAAGTCGTTCCGTTCCTCACCATGTGTTGTACACGGGCCAGACTATAGTTTGTCAATATATTTTTCTTGAAGTTTTTGTAAAGCATGATTTTTTAAAAGAGATTTAATATACATTTTTTTAACTTTATATTGTCTTTTTCTTGTGTTTTCAAAATTCTTTTTCAAGTTTAATTTTAAGAAAGTGTTAGTACTCACTGTGTTAGATTTATAGTGTTACGACGTCCAATTGGCACCATCAGTGAACAGTAAGTATAAATTTTGTATTATTCTCCGTCTTGTTTCGAACCCTTTTTGTGAACGTTTAATATTCATTTTTGGAAAATATAATAGAAGTCCGTCAGACGCGAAAAGATGGATCATTCACATTATCAGGACCACTTAGAAGGTCTAAAACCAAAAAGATGACCTCCCCCATTTTCCTTCAGCCGCCATCTTGTAATATTTTTGAATCGTTTTATGTCGTGTTCTATTAGTAGCATGGAAAAAGTTATTGAACAAAAAATTCTACATATTTTCGGTAATTGTCGCAATGCCGAGAAGTTAATATTTCGAGCGGTAGAGGGCACCGAAGTTACCAAAAAACAGTTTCAAATTTAACTGAAAATTTAAAATCAATAACTTTTTCTGTGCGACCAACAGAACACGAGATAAAAAGATTCAAAAATTTTATAAGATGGCAGCTGAAGCAAAAGGGGGGAAGATCATCTTTTTGGTTTTAGACTTTCTAAGTAGTCCTGATAACATTAAGCATAACAAATTCGAGTGTGCAATTTTTCTCAGGTCAAAGTACTATTTGATTGAATTAAAATACACGTTTTTAAATTTTGTTTTCTACATTTCGCTGTCGTTAATAGATGAATTTGACTGAATTTCAATTCAAGAAATGATAATACCCTCCTAAAATACATAGAATAAAGATGTTCAAATTTCATAAAAATCTTCCTTAAGTGAGATTTTTAGGAGCTGCCTTGTGATCACGTGTTAGATTTAAAATTGCCTTCGTAAACATTTTTCAAAGTGCATTAACAATCAAAAGAATTTTTGCGTAACTGCATTATAAACTACAAGAGTTTGGGGTGTTAACTTTAGAAACTGTAACGAAATGCAAGTTTAATTATCTTTTTAAGAACTGCATCAAGAACTTAGTTTTCGATAATCTTGTTAAGTACCACACCACGTCCTTCACGTTATATTGTGATTCCAAAGTAATGTTTCTCAACCAAAAGGACTCTTACGAAAATGGATCTGTAATATGTAATTGTTCAAGAAACTCCCTGGACAACGCAATATTTTAAGGTCGTAGAAATGCCATGGTTACATTTTTCAAAAGTTGCATCAAATTTACATACCAATTGGTACGTTTTATGCCGAAACGGCCCACGTATGGTTAGGCGATGATTCGTGGTCCACTTGTCCTTGAATATCATGTTCAAAAGAGGTATATGGGAATTATCATTTGATTAAATGTAAATTATAATGTTATATCCCGTCCTCTAATGGAGAGAGAATTAATCCCCGGTAGCAGAGTGAAAGGAAGCCTGCCTAGTTTAGCTACCTGTAAGACGACGCCATCGCTAGGATAACTGGCGAACAGCCATTACCACAGAACCCGAAAGAGCGAGATTGTTAGAAAATGGTTAACTCTAAAATTGGGAAGTTGTCCGAATAGCCTAGAGAATTCGAGTACGTTCGCGGATATATAAGAGGCAGACACAACGCACGGGAACAGTAACAAGTTGTGAATTATACAAGTAAGATTATAGTAGAATAAACCTGTAATTAGTGTGTACTAATGTGTATGAGGACTATTTATTTTAATTTAAGTGGTTAATAAATCAGTGGATAATGAAAGTTCTTGTTGCAATTATTGAACCTACGTTTGGGGTGATAGGGTGTAAACACGTAACAATAATTTATTGCGTTGCAAGCGCTTCAAGTCCTATTCACAGGCGAACCCAAATTAATTAGAGAAAATCGTTCTCAGGTGCATATAAATTTCGACAGTATATTTTCATCATTCCATAACCTGAATACATTTTATTAAACTTTTTAGTAGATCCGTAAAATTGGGTGTACAATTTAACTGAACTTAAACGTTTAAATTGGTGAGAAATTTGCAAAGGGCCTTTTGTATAAAGTTCTAAGTAATAAAGTATATTTATTTGAATTTTTTTTTGATCCAGCGATGCTTTAGGTCCTTCCTAGAACCATATTATCTGACGAGAAATAAATAAAAAATATCTTTATCGAATCAAGTATTGATGTTGAACAATATTTAGTTAATACAATTTGTGATGCGACGAAACATTGTTTTTAGGCCCTCCCTGTAGCTGCATCGGTGCTCTGAGGAGAAATTTGCCAAAACCCTTTCCATTCAATTTTCCACTTGAACACATTTTTGATCCGTCCAAAACTTAGTTTTGAGCCCCTAGACCCTCTCTAATGACTGAGGGATCATTTGTAATAGCATTTCCATACAATTTTCTGCCATAAACAATATTTAGTTGAAACATTTTTTGGCTCAACGAAAAATTGTTTTGAATCTTTCCTGGTGCTCTGATAAAAAAAGTTAAAAAATAACTTTTCGACACAATTTGCAAAAACATTTTCGATACAGTTTTCTATTTTGAATAATATTTATTTAAGACAAGTTTTGATTCAACGAAAAATTATTTCTAACCTCTGATGAGCTGACAACAAATTTGCAAAAGACTTTTTCGATACAATTTTTCATACTGACCAATTTTCATTTGAAACAATTTTTGATTTGACAAAAATTGTTTTTGGCCTCCCTTGGAGTCATCCCTGGTGCACCAATTTTGCTAATATTCAGCTTTCTACGTTAAGCTATTTTCGAGAAAAACATCACCCATAGACTGATAGACAAACAGACAGGCAGACATACTGACAGCGTGACGATTTTGATAAATTTGCTGCGTTTGGGTTTTAAAACGTTCATTTTCATCATCGCAATCTAAAATTGTCTAGTTATGGATAATAATTAATAAAATACAAATAGACATACAAGAAACTTCAAAATTGAAAATATCTTAACTGAATTTTTTTCTATTAGTGGATTGCTCCAATTAACTGTTGGACGCTAGTTGGAAATAACTGTTCACGAGTCTCTCCGTACTCATCATGTGTGGTATGAGACCAAAGCAATCTATTTGATTTACATATTTTATATATTTTCACATTTTAAAAGAATCCCAATACAAAATTTATTAAATTTCCATTTTTCATTTGTGTCTGAGTTTTACTTTTATGAGAGTAATTTTAAGAAAGGTGATTAGATAGTGAGAAAATCGCACGAGGCGATATAGCTTCAGAAAATGTGACGAAAAAGTTCCAGTTAACATCGTCTACAAGAAGTTGCAGTCGACAGAAAGTTTTTGTAATTCCGCCTATGTGAGTTCAAAGAATTCTACTTCATACCTCTGTCTTATAGAAGCTTCAAAATGTATAAAACGCCTTTAAACAAATTTACAAAAACAAGTCCTTCAGGCAGACAGACGATAGATCTTTCACAAAACTGATCTGCATTGTTAATTGAATAATATTTAAAATTACTGATAAGGTTATAGTACAGTAGGCCTGAATATAGGTAAAAGTGGCCTAAATTAAAAATTCGGGGGTTCCTCAAACTTACTAATATTGATTCTGTTGTCAAAAACTCAAAATATTAATCCAATGTAGCGGACCAAATCGATAAATTAAGAAGGATTTATATAAAATTTGATACCTATGTAAGGATTTTCGAGGTCATTGATAACGTCTCCATTATCAAAAATCCAAAACCGTGATTCAAATATTTTCAAACTAACTGATACTTAACGAATCTGTTATCTCTTAAATGTGTGAGTTACCCCTAATTTTATGTAATATTATACTTATGTGCTCTAAATAAGTAACATCTATCTTTTAATCAATTTCAAAATATAAGTTTTCATTACTTTGGTCCATAATGCGCCGCTTTCTAGATTTTCTATATACATCTGCAACCGAATTAGTATATTTCATAATTGCAGTATATTAGTTCTTGCTGAATTAAGAAAATATATAAAAATACTACAATCAATGCATATAACACAATATCAGAGACTAGGTTCCATAATCCTGACCTAACTTAACGCACACAAGTTTCCAATTTCTGTCTACGAGAATTCTGGCATTATTCTACAATATCGCATTGTATCGAGTAAGTTTTCTTCCAAAAGCCATAAATTCTCATTGAGACGGAGTATTGTTTCAACGTCAACATCCATCTCGATAATATCTTCATGGTATAAAGTTTAGTCAATAACAGTAGACTAATGGCAGCCAGACAAATATTTTAAACTCCCATCGATATATATCAGTTTCATAACAACTACAAAATAATATATTTAAAGCTAGTAGAAACTACTGTAATATTTCTTCAAGGACAGTAGTTGCAGTTCCCGTTTTGATAATATCACCAATAACAAATAAATCGAAATTCAATACAGCATTCCACGCGCTTTAACCACGTGAATTTAATGACTATTGTTTATTAATTATAGCGAAATTAATAAATATAGTTGTGTAAATAATTATTTGACCATTTTTATTTATTTATTATTTTTTATTTATTTGGACAATTGGCTTGTAAAACGAATCAATAAATGTGCGACAAAAAATCTAATTACATGGTTTTGTTTAGTGATGTATGGACTTTCATAATTGGCAACTGAATGTTAAAAAATATATATTACAGGGGGATCTTTTTACAGGAATCGGAAAAAGAAATTTAAAAAGTCCGGAACTGGAATTAAGAAAATATACAGGGTTACTGGTAATTCGATACATTCCTTTGGAGATGTGATGGGGCATGAGCTAAGGAGTAAATCTAGCCCTAACATACATTATGCAAAACTCAATAGTTTTTGAGATATTTCAATTTTTTTGTTTTTCTCAAAAAAGTAGATCTTAATGTCTTAAAAGTTAATTTCCGAAAAATCTACCTGACATCTTAAAAAAATTTTTTACTGGATTACTTGTCCAATATTATAGATATCCGTTTGGATTAAAAATTATCCGGAAACATTTCGATCATGTGAACATTTAAAATAAAAACTTGTAAATTTTTTTTTTTTAAATCAGTTATGAAATTTACCTATTAGGTTTCGCGTACAAAGTATTATAAAAACTTCCTTATTTCAATAGCTATCTAACTAGGTACAAATGTTTAATGTACCCTTGATAGTTCTAATAAAAAATTAGTAAAGATAATGCTGGTGGCAGAATTTATTAAACGACTAATTGTTCATTTTTATTTAAGTCAGTCAGTCCTTGACTTTGACGTTTGTGCATATATGTCATTAACTGACATTCTTATCTCCGTGTCCCTTAAGTTTGTTCGTCTTGTTAAATTAGTTATCGAAGATTTTGATTTTGCTCGTAGTTGTTGTTATTAGTTGTTGTTATTGTATTTTCTGTGCCATGGCCGCGTATGCCAACGCAGAATACGCTGATATCTTGTTTGTCTATGGATACCGTGGCGGCAACGCTGCTAAAGCTCGCCGAGAATATGGTCTTTGGTACCCTAACCGCCGTTTACCAAATGCACGTGTATTCAGTACGGCATATCGAAATATCGCTGAAACTGTCTCCGTGAAATGTAGAAGAAGTGACGCTGGTGCTCCTCCCGTTTATGAACCAGATGATGAGGAAGAAATATTGAGGTATTTTGAGGAAGACCCAACTATTTCAACTAATAAAATCGCAAGACTAACCGGAGCGTCACAATGGAAAGTTTGGTCTGCGATACGTAGAGTTGGATGTCATCCTTACCACTATACCCCTGTCCAAGGCTTGGAGGAAGGTGATCCTGGAAGGAGAGTGGAATTCTGCCGCTTTATGTTAAATTCAGATGCAGAAAGTGCAAATTTTTTAAGAAGTATTTTATGGACGGAGGGGTCGAAATTTAATCGCGAGGATATAACAAATTTCCACAACCTACATTATTGGGCAGAGGAAAATCCCAAGTTAACACGTGAAACTAGTTTCCAAATGAAGTTTTCTATTAATGTGTAGATGGGAGTCATTGGCCACTATTTAATAGGGCCACACTTTCTTCCTCAAAATTTAAACGGGGAAATCTATGAAAATTTTTTAAGAAATGATCTGGCGGTGATTTTAGAAGACGTTCCTCTCGCCGTCAGACAGCGAATGATGTTTCAGAATGACGGTTGTCCAGCACATTATCGACTGACAGTACGACAGTTACTTGATCAACGTTTCCCTAACCGTTGGATTGGAAGAGCGGGCCCAATACCTTGGCCGGCGCGAAGCCCTGACTTAACACCCCTTGATTATTACGTATGGGGCCATATCAAGGAGATGGTCTATGCCACACCAGTCAATACTATAGAAAACCTTAGACAAAGGATAGTCGATGCTGCCCAACACATAAGGCATAATCTGACAACCAGAGTAACAAGAACGGAAATAAGAAGACGCTGCCGTGTCTGTATACGGAATAGGGGCTCCCATTTTGAGCAAGACATATAAAAAATAAAGTACAACTTTGAAATTAATGAAGAATTAAACTCTATTTTTAAAATGTTTTTTTACTGTTTATCTAAAAATAAAATTCGTACTACTTGTGTTATTTTTACTAGTATTTTCTTAGAACTATTAAGGGTACATTGAACATTTGTACCTTGTTAGATAGCTATTGAAATAAGGCAGTTTTTATAATAACTTATACGCGTGTTACGTTAATATTTTTTTGAAAAAACCTAATAGGTAAATTTCATAGTTGATTTAAAAAAAAAAAATTTTAAAGTTTTTATTTCAGATGTTCACATGATCGAAATGTTTCCAGATATTTTTCATTCCAAATGGATATCTATAATATTGGACAAGTAATTCAGTAAAAAGGAATTTAAAAATGTCAAATAGATTTTTCGAAAATTAACTTTTAGGACATTAAGATCTACTTTTTGAGAAAAACAAAAAAAATTAAATATCTCAAAAACTATTGAGTTTTGCATAATATATGTTAGGGCTAAATTTACTTCTTAGATCATGCCCCATCACATCTCCAAAGGAATGTATCGAATTACCAGTAACCCTGCATATAATAGCAATATAAAAACGGTCATAAGTGTGCACAGTGTCTAAAATTTAAACAAAGTCCGATCAATTGTAAGGACGTTCTGACCAAAATAAATTTAGACCAAAATCAGTTTATCACCCTGTATTTCAGAAATTAAGAGCAATAGGAAAATTTCAATGGCCGTTCCTGAATACCCAAGTGGTCCTCTACCTACCCTGGAAGTATGTACAATTACAACATTGGATCCTTAACTTTCATTCAGTGTAGGGTAGGCAAAGAAAATTAATTACCGCACTAATTTCGTTACAAGAGTTTTCTTTTAAGTTAACAAAGTATCCGGAGCTGTGTCTTTAGAGGCTATTAATTACTTAACTCAATTTGTTTCATCCGAAACCTTCTAAAAAACTAAATTACATTTTCTCCAAGTTTTGTTTTAGGTACATGGTAGTCGCAAAGTGTTAAATTTATAATAAATAAGATAAGTTTTGCGTCTCCACTATTAAAAATTGACGACCTAGGAGTCCACATTGACACATAGTGCATTTATAAGATACATATTTAATAAGAACTAGTTACAATTGTACCATTTCAACAACAAAGAGGAGTAAATAACTAGAAATGACATATTGTATTCTATATTCGTTGTAACTAATCATGAATGTGGTTTAGTTCGAATGCAACATATTGTGTACACTTAGTCAATAATCGATCAAACTGCACCCATTGCAGTGTAACTCTGTGGGTAGCTTATTGATATTACCTGAACTGGGCATAAATATATGATTTTCAATTTGATATATAACGGCGATAGATATTAGTTTATTTCCTATAGTGGCTGTAGGATTTGTTAAATTACTCAGATTATGAAATATGTGTTATACCCGGACGCGGAAGCCGTATGTGCAATAATTATAACACATTGTATTGTGGAGCAATTAAATCTTAATTTATTTTTTAAATACATTACTCTGCAGGTGAACAAAATCCAAGTACAGGACAAAATGCTTAAAGAATAATACAAATGATACAAATAACAAAATTTAAATAATCAAATACACTGAGATTGGATAGGTTTGATTGTAGTAAACTGGAGCGAATAACAGCGTTGTCCATGAAAGAATGTTTTTCAGCTCTTTGTATATCATCCCTTTGAATTCTTTAATTCTCTAACTTTAATTATTTCCCTTTTTAATTACACCACAATTTGTCATTTGAAAGTCGTAAACAAGTGTCCAGCAACATATTTTTATTGTGTAGTCTGATAAACATTGTATCACAATCGATTTTATTAACGGCCTATCACGATCTTATTCATTCAGCTCCTTCATAAGCAATTTTGGTTTGGAGACATTCCACTTAACCTATGCATGTCTTTCATGTGCAGAAAAAAACGATAAGAGTTATAGCAGACTCAGGGCTTTAAAGACGAATGTAAGGATGCTTTGAAGAAACTTTCAATATTAACCAAGCACCTACATTTTACATTGCCTCATATACATTAAAGAAAATCAGAATAAACACGTAAGACGTGACCTGTTACCTATTTAACGAGAAATAATAAGAAAATCAATTATAACTTTCTTCGTTTATAGAAGACAAGAAAAGATTTTTTAACATACTGCCGGAGAGTATTCAAAAACTACAATATAATCGTTTTAAAAGTATATTAAAAGTGTATTAAAAAAGCATCTATTCGAAAACGATTTTCATGATCTTAATGAATATTTATTATTATCTGACTTGTCTCGTATAACTAGGCGACATCGTTCTCTACATATATTTGTTATTTTATTAACCGTCTACATTTTAGTCAGTGTTTTTTGATTATATCTTTTTACGGACTTATGTAAATACTCCAATGTATAAAGCACCAATAAATATCTATCTACCTTTCCTTTAATTTGACAGCAACACATGTGTGTCAAATATAGCTAATAGAATAAAATTATTAATATTCAAAAGAATAGTTACAATACGCACTTGATTTATTGTTTCATTAGTTTTATTCAGATTTCTCTGACATATGTTTCGGCCTTGCCACCATTATCAAAGAGTCTTAAAAACTGACCTGAAAGTGGTGGTTCACAGTATATATCTTAGAAATATTCTACCTACTTAGAGGGGGATAATAACTTGATTTGCTATTTCTTTAAATTTCACAATACAGGCCGGAACTACGAACTTAATTTTAATTTTATTACTGTGTCTAGTACAGGTTTGTTGATAAATTCTGTTTGTGTATTTGTAACGCTTTTATGGTCTCTTAGGGCCTTCTTAATTTCTAAAATTTGAAGCATGTCTAGGATTTTGCGTTAAAAACGTAATTTTGCTCAATGCAACGTTCGGCGAAATAAGTTGATTTTTATTGTATACAATAGACTTTTTGTGTTCTCTTAACCTCACATCTATGCTACGGCCACTCTGACCTATATATAGTCATCACACTTTATTTCATATACCCCCGATTTTTTTATATCTTCTGTCTTTTCTTTATTATTAACCAACAAGCGACCTAAATTATTTCTATTCCTTGATATTGTATTAATACCTAATTTATTTAATCTATTACATACTGAGTTGCTAACCTTATTTACATAATATATACTATGCCACTTTTTGTTTTCTATATTTGGCACGTTATAAAAATGTTTTTGTAATAATTTTCTGTGTTTGTTTTTTATTAATTTGTCAATAAGTAATTCATCATAGTCATTGCTTTTTGTTAGTGTTTTAAGAATTCTAACTTCTTTTTCAAAGTTAATCGTATTTAAATTTAGAGAACATTTTGATTCAATTCACTATTTGAGATAAGATGTTGTTATATATCCTTAAGCTCATGAATAGGGATAGAGGTAAATACTTTTAACATCAAGGGCGACTAATTTGGCATTTTCGGGTAAGGTTATGTTTTCCAATTTGGTCACAAGTTCTAAAGAATATTTTATGCTGTAAGGGGATTGAAACTTGATCAACTGTGGTAAAGTCGAATTGAGTTTATTACATGTCTATAAGCCCGTGCATTAATATAAGACACTACCGGTCTCATAAGAAAACCCTCCTTATGAATTTTTGGTAAACCATAAAGTATGGGGGCTGTAGCATTCATTAATAGAAGGTTGTTTGTTTGAAAATTTGTTATATTGGGTGTATTTTTCTTTAGTAGTACCTGGATTTCTGACTGAAATTTTTTCGTAGGGTCATGTTTTAGTTCTTTAAAATCATCAGTATTTAATAATTCATTCATTTTATTATTATAATCAGATCTAGATAAAACTGTCACAGTATTACCTTTATCTGCTTTACATAAAATTAACTCGTTAGAAGACAAGTTACTACGGATATCGTTTACTGTTTTTTGTTCTAATTTGCTAGAGGTTATATTCTTTTGTACATTTTTTATAACCTTTGATACAAGGTATTTTTCGCCATTGTTATCTAACGGGTTAAGTGCCAATTCAGTGTTTACAGATACTTTGAAAAAAAATTTAGAATTCTTAAAACACTAGCAAAAAACAATGGCTATGATGAGTTACTTATTGACAAATTAATAAAAAATAAATTATTACAAAAACATTTTTATAACGTGCCAAATTTAGAAAACAAAAGTGGCATAGTATAAATTATTTAAATAAGGTTAGCAACTCAGTATGTAATAGATTAAATAAATTAAGTATTAATACAATATCAACGAATAGCAATAATTTAGGTCGCTTGTTGGTTAATAATAAAGAAAAGACAGAAGATATTAAAATATCGGGGTTATATGAAATAAAGTGTGGCGACTGTGATGAAGTATATATAGGTCAGAGTGGACGTAGCATAGATGTGAGGTTAAGAGAACACAAAAAGTCTATTTTATACAATAAAAAATCAACTGATTTCGCCGAACATTGCATTGAGCAAAATCACGTTTTTAACGGTAGTAGTGTTAAACTTTTGCATAATGCAAACAAAGGAAAAATCCTAGCCATGCTTGAAATTATAGAAATTAAGAAGGCCCTAAGAAATCATAGAAATGTTACAAATACACAAACAGAGTTTATAAACAACCCTGTACTAGACACAGTAATAAAATTAAAATTAACTTCGTAGTTCCGGTCTGTATTGTTAAATTTAAAGAAATAGCAAATCAAGTTATTATCCCCCTCTAAGTAGGTAGAATATTTCTAAGATATATACTGTGAACCACCACTTTCAGGTCAGTTTTTAAGACTCTTTGATAATGGCCGCAAGGCCGAAACATATGTCAGAGAAATCCGAACAAAACTAATGAAACAATAAACCAAGTGCGTATTGTAACTATTCTTTTGAATAATTATAATTATTCTATTGAATATGTTTCATTAAGAACCTACCGCAGATTCAATCCAATTAAATATAGCTATATTAGCTTAGTTGCTTAGGTGTTTGTTATGTCCACTTTTGTGTAAAACCAAATTCTTTTAACCACGCATAGAACCCTTTAAAATAAGTAGATTTTTGAACAGATCCATCTCGAGAAATCATCCCAGCCCAACTTTATTAAACATCATAATTTGTTATACCGAATGTAATATCTTTTTCTTCATTAATAACGGAATATTTTTAGTTTCAATACAAAAGTACCTATAAAACTTAGTCCCATGCAAAATTTCAAGAACATACACCTACCACCTACTTTGATGATTTTGCTTTTTGATATAATTGCATTTTACGAAAAAAACAATTTGTATGCTGATTTTTTTATCTACTAAGTGCCTAGAGAAAAAATATTTTATTTTATAAATTTTTATTGTGAAGCAAAATTACATATTGGGTTACGAATCCAATGAATACAAATTACAATTAACAAATAATAATTTTAAAATTACTATTGGTATCTAGAAGTAAAATAATGACGCGACATATTTATCGCGTCATTATTCAAAATTATTGCCACCAGTTTCAACACATAGCTCTAGTCTAGCTCTTAATTCTGTATAACTGTATTGGTTTTCTTGAAGAGGTATACCATCAACTGCTTCTTTAATTTTGGTTTTTATTAATTCTAAATTATTGTCAAAATTAAAAGCATAAATTTTTAGTTTTAAGAATCGCCATTCTGTTACATGGCCTATGTCCATTTAACAGTTTTATTTAAAAACTAGAGTTTTGTGGATAGTTAGCACGACCTGCATATTTTTTGGATTCAGTTTTTGCAGGTGAAACTGTTTTCAACTAACAGAATTTTACATGCATAACTGCTAAACCATGTCACACTGTTTTATGTACTTAATTTTATATCTTAGGAACTTAGTCCTGTTTTTCTATTAACACTATTATGTATCTCATATCCGTTGTAATACAGCATTATTATCCCAGGAAACAATTTGTCTACAAAATTTAGTTACATCAGATATCTATTTTTCAATTTTTATATTTTTGTTTACTATGGAGTACATATGGTTATTTTCCTTACCTTCTCTCATTCTATATATGAGATGTAATATATTTACTGATTTATCAATACGTTTTACTACTTATTTACATCTGTTAATATTCGTGGTTATATATAAAATAGAAATTGCAAAGGCAAATCAGCTGGCATGGAAAATAAAGTATTATTATAGATTCCTTTTATCGACTATATGCCACTACTTTAGTTGAGTATGGGAATCTACAAGGCAAGTTGGTGCGCTTAACTTAACCACTGACAGATGGCCATACGTGTACGATTTCTATATTTTGATAGCTTTCAATTTAAATAGGGAATTAGATTTCTCACATTTTTTTGGTGGCGTTGTTTTCAACATTATAATTTTTAACTGTGGACTTCAGTAATTGATATTACAATTTTTATATCCCAGTTACAAAGTGTTGAACATACAGGTAATTTCATTTCATTATACTCATTAAAATATTTTAATTAATCTTCAAATTTTGCCTTTGATATAATTTCAATTATTTTTAAAATAAATTTTGAATTCAAAGTCAATTCTTTTTAATTTAATAAGTAGTTAAAATACTATATGTACCACATGATTTTAAAAATATTTTTCTCTTTCCTTTTAATTTTTTTGGCAATTTATAGTCTAAGAAATCAGCTAACTCGTGCATAGCTAATAATTACTATTGCATAGCTAAAATTACTTTTGTACTGCTAATCAGCTTACTTTTGTATAGCTTAAATTAATTTCCTGCAGCTTTTGTACAGCTAGCTTAATATTTCGTGCAACTAATTTAAATATATTTTGTACAGCTAACTAGCTTATATTTGCATAGCTAACATTGCTTAAATTTTGCATAACTAACTTGCATAAATTTTGAATGTGCTTATATTTGGTTAAATTTCCTACAATTTTCACCCCATTCATTGAGAGACGTAAATTGCCAAGGAAAATTTAGAATTCTTGCAATAAGAGACAATTGTGGGCCTGGATTGCTGACCCAGAACCAGCCACCTGAACCATAAACCATCTAGGATACTGGTATCAATTTGTCTTTTATATATATATATTTTTTTACATTTCAATTTGTCTCAAAACCGATTTGTCTAATTTTCTTTCATGTAATATATTTTGTCATTCATTTTAAACTATCTTTTTATTTCTCTTACCAATAATTTCAGACTGATCTATAGCAGACTGGTTATTCGAGAAAAAGAGACAATTTTGCTTATTTCACTATAGATGGTGCCCAATTTAACATCAATTTTTCTTTGTCTCCTTTTCTCGAAATAAACAGAAATCTGTCGCTTATGCTGTACATGTCAGAAAGGGTAAGTTTCTCCACTCTTACGAATGCTCTGGACCCACGGCTCTCTGCTCCGGCTTAAACCAGCTAGTCGTCCGCACATGTTGCCTCAATTCTTTCTCAAAAATAAATAATAAGAGAAAGGAGGTAACAATATGTAGAAATTCATTATCGTTAGATCCGGACATCTAGGTGACCAACAAATCGGCCCGTATCTTCCAATCCATTTTTCTGAAGAATGACGGTCTAACCATGCTCTCACAGTAATTGCAGATTGTGCAGGGCATCCTGTGGTAGGAATATTTTTATCCTTTGCAACATGGGTATATTGTCAAGTTGATTAAAAAATAATGTATTTAGCATTTCCAGGTAAAATTGTTGATATGCATTCCCTTCAAAGAAATAAGGACCAATTATTCCAAAATATAAAATCGCACACCAAACATTCACTATTTGGGAGTATTGCCGTCTACTTCGTATACGAAAATTTTGATTTTCCGAGGACCAATATCTACAATTACTGTACCATTAATGGAAAATATTGCCTCGTCAGAAAAAAATATATTTTCATGAAAGTGTCTATCACTTAAAATATTTTCGTCCATCCATAAACAGAAATCCAATCTTTCAGCGTCAGTCGTCAGCGTCAAGTGTGTACAAATTTTGGTTTATATGGATGAATTTTATTGACCTTGAATATTTTTTGTATAACACTTTTGGAAATTCCAGTTTGGGTCGCTCTTCTTCTAAGAGATAATTTTGGGAACTCACTCAAAAATCCATCGCAATCCATCGTTCATTAAACTCCTTCCTCTTTTTCTTTATATTTAATACATTACCAGTTCTCTTAAATTTGTCAACTATTTTTTAAACAACCCTAACTGTTACTAGTACATCTGGCCAATGTTCATTGAATTTTTCTACGACAGCCTTATATATGTATCTCCCAACCCATAGCACTGAACAATAAATATCTTTTGCTCTGTTGTAAGCATAATTTTTAGTTAACAATTATGATGCTCATCTAACGGCTATTGTTATTAATACGACAAATAATCACACACATATTTGTTTTTTATGGATGAATTGATATGGATATGCAATGAAAATTTTAAAAGATAAAAATTTAAAAAATTAATATCAACATATGTTGTTCAGCTCCTTCCAGGAAAATGTGTATATTTTCATGTCGTTGAACTTCTTTTTAAAAAATACCGCAAAAGTAATGTCAAAATACATCAAAATCGTATAATTTGTCCTGTCCTGCACCTTTGGGCAAATGTAGATATTATTATTGTGCTATTTCATGAACAGAAAAATAACAAACTTCGACCAAGTATTTAATATTGATAAATCTCATACATTTTCCTCTTCACGAAACACAATCCTCATTAAGCTGATTTAACTCAAGATAGATGTAATATATCTGAGATAATCAATAATAATTAAAGGTATTTACGGCTATACTATACGTGTTATTAACGCATTCAATTTGATGTTATCGATTGAACGGAATAATATTTTGATACTGATTTGAGTTTGCCGCGCGAGCAACAAAAATGTTGCAGATTTATTAATGCCGTGCACGTATTTATATATAGTGCAAGTAATAAGGAAGTGTGCAGTGTTGATATCGAGACGGTAGCAATATTAATCTGAATACCGTGTGTGGAAAAACCATAAAACTAATTACTTACATTGAAAAAGACGTCTCATAATAAATGTGTGAATTCTAATGGACCATATTATTTTTTATTTTTATTAAACTGAACCATACGACTTGTAGAAAGGGGTGTTCTAGAGGAAGCTAAATACTCTATTTTACTTATTATTTTTTCTAAGTAAATAGTATTACACGCATTTATATTATAAATCATTAGATTATCTAAACATTTCTCTTGTTATTTACTATTATATATTCAATATTACATATAATAAATTAATATAACTGTTTCAAGTGTATACTTAAGGTGGGTATATCCAAAAGAGAGAGGATAAGGAAATATTTCTTAACTTTGGCCATAACTTCTTTTTAATACATATATTGTTTAAAAAAAGTATAAGCCTACCTAAGTAGAACTACGACAGATATAGGTAGTGATATGAATCTCCACTCAATAATTTCAGTCATTTGCAAAATTAGTTCGTTTAAAACTACAAATTATGAAGATTGGCACTAATTTAATAGAAAGTTTCTAGAGGATAGAGAAATAAGGGATACGAGGGATACTCCGGGAAAAAAAATAATTTGGAGCGTAATTTGAGGCTCTTGGGGCACCTCGCGCACTTTTTAAATTTTTGATGATTTGGTCAGGGTCAAAACCTACACCCTGTATACGACTTTTCTTCAGGTTTTCGATATTATAATACTTTAATTAACGAAATTAAATAGTATTTATGTAACGTATTTACACAAAGTTTTTAACGGATTTTAAACTAAATATTTTATTTAACAAAGTAAGTAAACTATTCGAAATCCAGAAATTTGTCTACTAAAATAATATATTAATAAGTGAAAAATGAATGAATGAAATAGAAAAATGTAATAAAACTGAATATTCCACTTTACGTGTGAAGCACGACAGTATAGGCGTCCGGGTGCTCTTTTTACTTGGCCGCGCAAGGATGCAGTAGTAATAACTCTGTTACAGGAAAATTCACTTGCGACGACGAGGTGGTGAACAGCAGATACAGAAAATGCACTAAGCAGGATGGCACTAATATATTAATAGTTAAAACCAAAATATCATCTAGAAAAACACTTTCCTGAAGTTTACCAAACTACACACACGAAGACATATAACACTTAAGAGATCACTGAAAACGGACTTGCTGGTGTGCAAAAATCTCGGCCTTATATAGTGGCAGAAGCGTGGGATAGTAGTCTTGCACGATCGTTGATCCCTATTTTTTCCTTTCGTTTGCCGTGCTCTGTTCAATCCTTTCGACGAGGCTAGCGTTTTTTGCACGGAAATTGGAATTTTTTGAAGAAAATTATATACAAAGTTGGGCATTAATAAGAGGCATCTTTTGAAATAAGATTCAGGACTCTACATGGAATGGCTATTTAGTTATTTGAGATTAACTGCGAGACTAAGACGGACTGGCGTTTATTTGGTTCGGTAATGTTTCACGAAGGCCTCACAAAGGCTTTCGGAGTTAGAGCGCGAGCTTTCGGAGTTATACGAGAGCTTTAGCGTACAAGCATCTGGTATGCATCTTGTCGAAGGGTTGTAAGTTTTGATGAAAAACGTTACACGTCGTGGATGGAGAGTTCACTATTGAAATCGAATAATTTGAAAGGTTGCGAAACTGAATTAGACATTGAATTATATGAATGGAAGTTAATAAAAATAGAAGTTAAATGATATGAATGGGGATTCGTGCAGCAATTTAGACGAGATTAAAGTTATCGTGGGAGCGTTATATTTTAGGGCTGTATTTTGTAATGTTTCGGTCGTAAAATGATTAATTGAAAAGTTTAAAAGATATTATCGATTATTTCGGTTTATTTGTGAATTATGGAATGTTCGTGAAAATTTAGTTTTTGGTAATTTTAAGTTACTGAATGACTTGACTTATTGTGTTTTGGCTTCATGTTATGAAGTCTTTACTTTTATTTTTTTCATTTATGCCTGAAAGGTACTATAACAAAGATTGAACACCTACAGGCCTCTTTGGTTTGAAAAATAAAAAGGCTTTTGGTTGAACAGCTTAACTTAAGGCTCCTGAGGCCGTATGTGCACTTTATTTTTTTGACTTTGTGAAATTTGAGGGTTGCTTCGAATCTACTGGTCAGGGTCAATGCTACACCCTATATATAGTTTTCTTTATGTTTAGTTCACTGATTGTTTAGTTTAGTAGTTTATTATTTAGCACTGAATGTTTTTAATGTCTTGGAAAGGGTCAAAGACTACACCCTGTATATATATTCTTCTTGGAATAATAACACTTTATTTTAAAACGAACGAAAATAATTTCTTTAAATTAAGAACATAGTTCGTAAACGTATGTAGTAACAGAATATTTAAAATGAACAGAATAATGCTAGGTACGACAGTAGAAATTCCGACTTAAAGTAGTAGCGTCACGAAGAACAAACAGAAAATTATAGAATAAATATACACTTAGTTTAATGCGCTGGGGCAAATTATTATTAATATTAACTTATTTTTACTAGGTTTTGGCCTAGGAAGTAGCACGGGCACTGGATTTTATTATCGCGAGTTATACCGGAAATCTGACTTAATCTGAACTCGTCGGGCTCGGTTATTTATATGGTTCGATAGCTACGGTGCTTGCAGAGGTCTGAAAAGAGCTGGATAGCTATCCCCCGCAAGTCATTTAGGCTCGATTGCGCAACATTTCGTAATATTGCGCAACATTGCACCATGCTTTTTGAAAAATTAAACATTCGGGACGAAAAGTTATAAGATGAGATGGGCCACAAAAAGGGAAACTTTTTGATTTAAGCATGAAGTTTGAATTGATTCGGGTTTGAAAGTTATTTGTAATAATTGCGGAAATAATTGAATTTGGAAGTGGTCCCGTAATGTATTCGAAGGTGTATTAAGCTATATTGATCTCATATGAGAATTTTCCTATAGAGGTGTGTTGAAATGAATGAGAAGTAAGTTTTTTATACAGGGTGGAACATACAAAATTAGAAAAAAGTTTTGATGAATGCTTAGCTAGCACATCGGGAGAGTGAAAGAAGAGTGTTTTGATGTACGATTAAAAACTCGATTGGAGAATTGAATTTAAGAGAGTCTTTTAAAAACTTGTAGAAGCGAGTAATAGCGTTGCGACTTGGGGTATGGAAAGTATATGTGATATGAAACGAGTTGGTGAGGGGACTGTATTTTTCAGGACATTAGTTTGTAACTTTTGAGTTGTATTTTGGTGGATATGAATGTTGGAGTGTAGTTGTCGATGAATTTGGATTATTCGTGTATTATCGCTGCTCCTTGAATTTTTTCAGATTTTATTGACTAAAATTGTAGTTTTTTGCAAATTTAAAATTCGTAATGACTTTTTTTTAATAGTTTAACTTGGTGAATGTGATTAATGAATTATTCGGAAGATTTTAAGCTTCTTGAAAGTCTATCTGTTTGTGATGAGTGAAAGATACTATAACAAAGATACCAGTCATCCATCCAAGTGCCGAACTTCACCAACGCTATTTAACTTCGCTGATCGAGGTTTCGGAATTTAAACCGATGACTGAGCGAATACGTATCATTACGTCATTTGATCACAAGAAACGTATAGTTTTAACATTTGATCAGTCGGGTAAATGCCGTTCATATAAAATGATCAGTGAGCGCTACCTGATCGCTCACCGTGATGAACGCGACCAATAACTATTGACAAATCTTTAGAGTTTGAGAATCGCTGAACTTATGGAAGGATATATTATTTATCTCTCTCTATCAGGTGTATATTTCTTTATCTGTCTCTCTTGTGCTTGATAGACATACATGAACAATGTATTTGAGCTACTACTTTAACTTTGTATACAAGAGAAATGAAGATGCACACGCCAAGTTAAAGTTTAGTCTGTACATATTTAGATCAAACAGTTCAAGAAAGTTCGTATTAGAAATGGCTCCTTAGTGACCTGGGAAGGCATAAGTGAAAATGTTTGTATTGAGTTGCTTACAATGGAAAATAGTGCAATCACAACAGAAACATTTATTGAAAATGCTGTTCGTATACGACACGTTTTCCCATTTTTGGCAGATCGACATCCCTAACGGGTAAAGCTTGAACTGTGATTCAATATTTATATGCATTTATATGCCAAAAACATCAGGCACCAAAAACAGAATTGTATTCTGGATTCGTTCTTATTCCCGGGAGTAAAACATATAACTAAAAATTCCGTCATCTTTTACTGGAACCCAACAACCATTTAAAAATTTTATTAACAAAAGTACACAGAAAAATATGTAGACTGTATATTATATCCAATAATTAATCTCGTTTTATTTCTTTAGGGCGCATAACAGTAAGAAAACAAATTACGTGAATATGAAACTTTATTTAGATACCCTTCGATTTCCACCCCAGGCATAATAAAGGCTGAAGTGCAATTTGTTATGAAAGCAGATCCTATAATTTTCGTTGCTTGCAATATGAAGGAAATTGATTATTTCAACATCATACAACCTGTAGCGTCCTAGGGGTTGAAATAACCCCGTTTTAAAAATATTACTTTGAAAATGTTAATGAAATGATTGAAATGGTCATTAAGCTCGTTTGGGCCAAGAAAACATTATATGAAAATTACAGTAAAGTACATCCAAAGTTTAAAAATCAACAGTAGTTTCATCATGTTGTTGTTAGATAGTTAATTGATTCAATTTTTACCTACAGCGCAGGAGGAATAGATTGTTTCTTCAGACGTTAAAAAACTTTACTTTTATGACAAATTTCGTGAACTTAAACTGTCATTTCTGACACTGACACTTCATCTGAGCGGCAATAAAAGTTTGTTATTGAGGGGATGGCACAAAAGGTTTTGAAGAATTCATATTCGACTTTTTAAGAAAAAATAGCAACGAACATTTTTGCAATTTTTAATCAACCTGTTTAATGCATCACGTGATGCTTGTGTTTATCACTATGTCGTAAAAAGTATGACAGTGTTTTTTGTCGTATTCTCCATAAATGACTAAGTAAACAATGTTTATTACAACTCAGAATTTTCATTTATTAATTTTGGATGATTATCAGGCACAACCAAAATGTTAAGCATTACTCAACATTACTAATTTAGCCGACTTAGATAGTTTTTGGGACATTCTATCAGCCGCTCTGACGCTCATAAATAGCAAGGGAAAACGCGATTTTAGGTACTCGGTGTTCAAGTTTCGAATCCGCGGATCAGTATAAGGAACGTAACCAGACTGCAAACAACAGCTACTCTCCGGGCTATATGCCCCGCCGAGCGCTGAATTACAAGTTACAAGCCTGGCGCGTTAAGTGTAATAACTCTGCATTACCAGCAAAACGCTAATGCTTCGATTGCGACAAACACCAGCCGAAAGACTGATCTTACTTAAAGGAGCTCTCGTGTAAGTCGTCCTACACCACTTGCAGAGTACAGTCTCGAGCTGTTGGCTCTCGTCAGTGCAAGGTGGGCATGTGATTACCGACACGAGGATCCTTGGACTATTTGGTACATCTCGGTAACGCTAAGCCTAATGCACGAGTGCTCCTTTAAGTAGGATCAGTCTTTCGGCTGGTGTTTGTTGCAATCGAAGCATTAGAATGTTGTTAATAATATGCAATTATTTCACTTAACGTGCCAGGCTTGTAACTCGTAATTCAGCCCTCGACGGGGCACATAGCCCGGAGAGTAGCTGTTGGTTGCAGTCTGGTTACGTTTCTTATAGTAAAATAAGAATTTGATAGAGGAGTTTGCGATTAAAATTGTTATGTTTTAATATTCTGCCCTCTAAAAGGACATTTGAACTATGCTAAGCCCAGTCAGGCTATTTTATTTTTCGTTTGCAACAGACACTGGACCGCTAGATAGCGCTTGCTGACTATTTTGTATATCACTATCCTATCGATACCGAGATGTTCCAAATAGTTCAAGGATCCTCGTGTCGGTCGTTACATGCCTACCTTGCACTGACGAGAGCAAACAGCTCGAAACTGAAGTCTATAAGTGGAGCTCTCGTGCCAGTAGTCGCACGAGAGCTCCTTTTGGTAGGATCAGTCTTTCGGCTGGTGTTTGTTGCAATTGAAGTATTAGCGTTTTGCTGGTAATATGCAATTATTACGCTTAACGCGCCAGGCTTGTAACTTGTAATTCAGCGATCGGCGGAGCACATGGCCCGGAGAGTAGCTGTTGGTTGCAGTCTGGTTATGTTCCTTATAGTAAAATAAGAATTTCGTAGAGGAGTTTGCGACTAAAAATATTACTTAGAATTATTGTTTCAAGATTTTCATTTCGACGTTTTATTAGGGGAATTTACGTTTGCTATTTTGCAATTTACTATCAAAGGCATTGTGTATGATTCAGATTTATAACAAAAGATATTATCAATTATTAATTAACACTAACTTCAATTATTCTGCAGTTAAATAAAAATCAACAACTAATAACTGTACAGGAATAAAATAAAGTTAAATTCATCTTTGGTTTATAAGCCCCTTTCTTATTCTTTAGAATTTTCCTGCCAAAAGTAATAATTTTCGAGTTATTCGACGAAAACCATTTTGAGATATTCGTTTCTTTTATGCTAAAATCTAAATTTTCGAGTCATCACAACTTAAAAACTATCGATTTTTATAAATGGAATTGTGTGAATCCTTCTTGTCTCACAATATGATTCTTTTTTAGCTCTCATAGGTGTTTTTGGGTAGTATCCAACCTCTACAAGATATCAAGTTCCAGTATAATATAAAAAAAGTTTCTTTGGTGTATTTGCTATTAAAGAAACCCGAAATTTAATTAACTTCACATTCCTCTAGTAGTATAGTAAAGGTTAAAACCTCTAGTTAATGTATTGCAAATTTTCTACTTCTTATCATTATTTACAGCTTTTTTGAAATATCACTGTTACTATCATAAAAAACAGCCTTTATAATAAAATGCATCCTACAATAGCTCTGTCTGTTTTCATGTTACCACTTGTGTTTCTGTTCAATTACAACATATATTAAATCGCTAGTCATTTCACTATTGTATTCAGCCTGTAACATAATTGTTATCCAGTAAGACACCCTGTAGAGGCGTAACCCACTGCCTCATAATCATTCAGATGGTATTGCAAAAACATTTTGGAATTTTTATTAAGTATTATTATAAAACACCGTACAATAGTGGGTCGCTAATTCAATGTCGTTGCTCCATTTATTTATTATTGTAATGAATAATATGTTTGGTAAAAATCACCTAAATATATAATTACCGTGATATTACACAACAATTAACTTGTTGATTTAAACATAACGATAATTACTATAATAATACATAATTTAAAATTCTAAAACGTAATTAGTTTTAATTAACCTATAAATTTTATATTCCGCGTGGGTAAAACGCTTACTTTTAAGATGAATAATTTGCATCAGGAAATGGCTAGAGTTGTTTGTTTTCAATTCAATCATAAGTAACAACAGAAGTGTAAATCAAAATAAATAAAAAACTTGGTATTTTGGATATACTAAAATAAACACAGCTTTATTAAAATTAAATATTACAAAGTCTTCCCCGAGGCCTGACGGGGAGCCAGCCAGTTAGTTAAGAGCGCTCCGGATATAAGCCGGAAAGACGGTTCAATTTACTCTCATATAAATCATTATTTTAAAAACGGCTTTCACTAAAAAACATTAAAAACATGTTACAATGTAGGATTATGAGAGAAAAAAGTATAGAATAGAATAGAATAGAATAGAATAGAATAGAATAGAATAGAATAGAATAGAATAGAATAGAATATGATAATAGAATGGAATAGAATAGAATAGAATATTTATTTATTTATAAGGTTTAACAGAGAATTACAATAATTAGTTTTAATTTTAATAAGTGTAATCATATAAATAAATAAATGGGTAATTGCATAGACTCAGTCGAGTCTGTGAGCAATGGGTAGTTTCACTAATATGTAAATAAATGTGTACGTGCTACTGTAGGTAGCTAAGGAGATCCATTTTCCTTTGCGAAGGTTTCTAGGTACCTGAATGCAAAGGATAATAGACCCGTGTTATATAATTTTTATTTGTTTAAGTAGTTTAGGTAGCACGTATTACATTTATTTCAGAATTGTACTGTTACAGGGTGAATCTTAAATATTTAAATTATGCTAAATTCATAAAAAATAAAGTCTTATGAGATATAAAAAATTATTTATAACCTAAAAGTTTAGAAAATTCCCAGTATCTATAAATATATCTATTAGAGTGTATTTTAAGTTCATCAGCCATTTTTTCACTGCTCTCTTATATTTTATTATTGATTTAATTTGCTTAATATTTTCCGGAAGCTTGTTGTAAAGTCTGGGACCTAAGTAGGTAAAATATTTAGTTCCTATAGTTTTATGCGCAACTGTAACCTTTACTTGTTTTCTATCTTTCTCTCTTGTGTTGTAAATATGATCCACGAGTGTTGATTCCGAGTGAGCTTTGTATTGTTGGATTAATATACAATGCGAATATAACTCGCGTATATTTAGCATTTCCGACTCTTTGCAAAGTAGTTCCGAAGGATAAAAGGTTGGGTTTTCCGTATAAAATTTTTTAATACATTTTTTGGATTATTATTAATGGCTTAATATTAGTTTTATTTGCTCCTCCCCAGGCTATTATACCATATTTCAGAATCGATTCTATCATTCCATAGTATATGATTTTAATATGTTTTTCGTTAAGTGTTTCTTTTAGTTTTTTTAATCTGTATAGTAAAGATCTTAGTTTTTTAACAGTGTTTGTGATATGGTGATTCCACTTTAAGTGAGAATCTAATGTTATTCCAAGGTAATTAATTTTTTCACATGTGTTTATGACCAGATTCGTGTTCACAATTTTTATTTCAGTGAATAGTGGTAAATTATTTTTATAGGAACAAAATGGCAAATATTTTGTTTTTGTGATATTTAGAGTCAAAGTATTTTCATCAAACCAGTCTTTAATCGCTTTTAATTCCATTTCAGATATTCTTTTCCCATCCTCCCATGATTTTCCTTTGAAGAAAATGGCTGTGTCATCTGCAAATGATACTACATCTCCCTTAATATTTAAACTGAATATGTCATTTAGGTACATAATAAATAAAATTGGTGCTAGAACCGTGCCTTGTGCTAGCCCATAGAGCACGTTTCTTGTCTCGCTTGTGTGATTACCTATTTTTACAACTTGTGTTCTTTTATCTAAATAACTTCTCAATAAATTGTGACAAAGACCTCTAATACCAAAATTTTCTAGTTTTTTAAGTATTTTTTTATGACTAATTGTATCAAAGGCCTTTTCCAGATCTATAAATACACAAAGTGATGGTGTATTATTATCTAAACATTCATAAATTTTTTTAGTCAGGTAAGTTATAGCATCACTTGTTGAAGTTTTTTCTCTAAATCCGTATTGGTTCTTTGAGAGTAACTTAAATTTATTGAGGTATTGCACTAACCTTTTTTTAAGGATTTTTCAAATATTTTTGCGATATTAGATGTCAAAGATATAGGTCGGTAGTTTTCCATTAGATTTTTTTCACCCTGTTTATACAGAGGTTTGATTATAGCAATTTTGAAGTTGGATGGACATACTCCGTATTGAAAAATTTTATTTATAAGGCTGACTAGTAGTGGTGTAATTATATTTATTGTTTCTTTTAACATTTCTGACATAATACAGTCAATTCCGGGGCTTCGTTATTTTTTAATTCTTTTATGAGTTCTACTATTTCCTTATCATCTACAGGGGTAAGGAAAAAAGAATTATTGGTTGTTACAATCGGAAAAGTTTTGTTTGGAGAATGAATTTTATTTGCTAATTTATTTTCTACCTCTGCGTAGTGCTTGGTAAACTCATTTACAATTTGTTTTTTGTCATTTACTACAAGATTGTTTGGTAATTTAATTTGTTTTATTTCTTGGTTTTGTTTTGGGCTTGTGATAACTTCTTGTGTTATTTTCCAGAGAGTTTTACTGCAGTGGTTATTATTTTCAATTTGTTTCTCATAATAGTCTTTCTTGGTTTTTTGAATCAGTGAATTTACTTTATTTCTATAAATTTTATATTGTCGTTTTAAGTTTTCATTAAGCGGTTATTTTAGTAAATTCTGATACATTTTATCACGGTTTTCGATTTATGTCATTAAGCCTCTTGTAATCCATTTTTTCCTCTTTTTATATTTTTTACTGCTATTTTTTTTGTTGCCTCTTGTATTGCCGCTTTAAAATTATTTATTAAAATATTACTCGCCTCCTCGCAATCTTTTGTTTCATAAAAGTGTGACCAATTTTTGTTTGAGAGTTCTTGTCTTATTTGTTTGTAGTTAACTTTTTCGAAGTAGTGTTCTTTTTTTTCTTGTATATCTATCTCTTGTTTATCTATTGCTACCAATGTCGCATAGTGATCAGTTATATTTGAAGTGAGTATTATAGGTGTTATTTTTTCCTTATTTTGTGTTTTTATTTTAATGAATATATGGTCTATACAACTTTTGTTGTTCTGTTGAACTCGCGTATAGCTGTTTATAATAGATTCAAAACCTTTTCCGTACATAATGTTCAAACACTCAATAGCAATTAAATTATCTGATAAAATGTCTATGTTTAAGTCTCCACTAATTAAAATGTAATCTGCTTGTTCAAGATTTTCTATAAATTCTCTGAATTCTTCTAGGAATTCATTCACATTTATAGACGGGGGACGGTATATGCCGATTATTATAAATAGTTTGTTTCGAAAAGTCAGGGAGCATTTAATAATTTGTATAGGACTTAGCCTAATAATATCTACTTTATGTTCAAGTTTATTTTTAACATATAAAACAACGCCATGATTTTGGTTATAATTTCCCATGTTATAATATGCATCATACGTATCTATATGAAAATGCGAAATGTTTGCAATTTGCCATGTCTCTGTTAAACAAATGCAATCAAATGGTTTTAGTTCAGATAGTAAATTTCCAATACGTTAAAGTTTTTTGAGAGGCTACGAATATTATTGTGAAAAAATGTGAAGTTTGAGGTTTCAATGGTGTTATTGCACTCTGTAATATTATTTGCTACTTTTGTATATATAAAAAAATTTATAAAAATATATATATAAGATAATAATAATATATAAAAAAAAAATTTTTCTTCTATTTTCGATTTGCAAAAATAATTCTTATCATCCCACATAGGTATTATTAAAATAAACATTTTCCCTTTTGTAGAACTAAAATAAAATTAGCCCTAATGTCCTCAAGTGTACCGAGAAATTTAAATATTAGGTATAATAAATTTGTAAAATGTCATATTCTATTACATTTCTATCTCTATCTTTCCAAGCACATCGTACATTCGACTGCGTCATTTTATTGACGTGAAGTCATTTACAATTAAAATTGGAAGTATGGATGACTAATACACTCCGAACAACTCTTAACCATAATACGAAGCGCCGCGCGCCGTGGTGGATGAAGAGCTGGGCAGGATAGGCATTGCTATATGAGAGACGTTTTATTTATGTTTTTCTTCCGCCGAACCGGCCCTACCCTGTCCAGCTCTTCATCCATCCAATATTGTTTTGATATGAAACTATATTTTAATTTTTTATTGCCCCAATTTTTTTATCATTCTGAGCTTTATTTTCCCTTCTTATTGATGATAGAGCAAAACTTCTCGTAGTTACTACTCCAATTCTCTTGGGATTTATTATTTAGTATAAACTTTGTTTTTTCTTTGAGTATTATTTTTAAGGCATCAGTAAGCCAGGGTAAAGGTAATTTACTTACGCGAACAGTTCCAAGTGGAACGTGTTTATTGAATAAGTTAAAAAATGATGTTAGTCACCCTGTATCTTCAGGAATGTTTTCCGCTGAAATGCAGATTTCCTAGATTAAAAACCTAAACTGCAAAACTGCAACTTCAACGCGTGTGATCATGAATGAATAGTTAGTAGTAGAAACGGTAATTATGACTTTAATTTATGCTGAGGGAATACAGAGTCCGTTTTTGTTGAAACTGGATGCCGTTGGTACTGTTGACCTTTTAGATAAATGGTCAACCACTATATCAATTATCAATGCGCTGCACTTATGAGTCATTATATTCATAAACACATGTTTTATATGAAGTGGAACTGAAAAATTTATCCGCAGCTGTTCTTTAATTAAAATGTTTTATGAAAATATTAATGAATGATTTATTTTTATGCAGTCCACGATGCACTTTGCGATGAATCATGTCAGTTTTGGATGATAGGGGGCGTTCGTTTAACTTCCAGAGACAGGTCGCGCTCAAGATATGTACATTTTTAAAGTTAGGTATACTGAACGTTCAATTCACGCATTATTTAAGAATTGTAGTTGTAGTCTCGAGGAGTCATTATTCAATAAAAAGAAGTACTTAAATAATTGAAATATATAGAACTAAAATGATTAAAAAAGCAAAATTGACAACTACTTGAAAGAGAAAAAATATCGTAACGAACTCATTCCAAGCTTTACAAGCATTATATAATAAAAAATTGTGGAAATATTAAGTAGATAAAGCTAAATATACAATGCATGTTCTAGTTATACTCCAGGAACATTTCAATTTCAATTCAGTAAGAGTGGGTTGCTAATGACGATCTCATAATTATGTAGGTAGTTAAATTATAAAACACTTATTGAGCAATGATAATTCTAAAAGAAATTTGGTGTAAATTTCAAAACTGATTAATATATATATATATATATATATATATATATATATAACAGAAAATATTCATTATAAGTCTACTGTCGTACTTAACAGAGTAAAAACACCAAAATTTGATTGGTTTTTGGTTAAACGATGGTCCCTGTTTTCCTTGACCTATATCTCTCACAATAATTTTTTTTAATGTTGACATTTTCTTAAACATAATTTTACCTTTGTACGCCGTTCCCAGAAATGTACCGTCCCCTAGCCGGAACCTGTGGCGGTTCGGTAGTATCCAAGGATCGATGAAGTTGGCGACGATTGTGGATGCTTATTGAGGCGTTTTGAAGCACCATTTCAACATTTTAACTTTAGCACTACACAGGAAATAAAACACTGAAGTATATTCAAATACACTTGAGACACTTCACTATTTGTTTAGTAAATAGGTCACTAATAATGCTACTACTGCGCCGTTAAGAAAAGTATGTAGAATTCACATCGTTTAAACTATCAGACCCTGAAAACATATCAATGAATTAGTTTTGGTTTTTAATATACGGGCTGTCACACAAAGGATATCCATATGACTATTACTATATGATATACAAAAATCTAAAGATATCACCATCCATATACACGAACACAGGGGTATTTGTGTAAATCAACTCACCACAGAATATATAAATACGGTGTCTCACCGGGAACTGAATCGATCGATATAGAGAAAAGTACGCACCAGAACATTTTGAAAATTTACATAATTACTAATGTCGGTGTAGCTAATCCAACTAAAATAATTACAAGCTGCTGGCACTTCCGCTTATACCGGAAGTCGATACCAACTTGCTTATTTCAAATGGAACACCCTATATATTTTAATTTTTTCGAAAAGAGAATAAAATTCTGAGTCGAAAATGTGTAGCATATCCTATACCTAAACCTAGCCGTTTCAGAGATATTTCACATTTTATAAAAAAATTTACAGGTGACAGGTGCAACGGTTTGCAAGAACCGTTATAACTTTCTTCGTGTAAAAGATCCTCATTTGCTTCTTGTCACATAAAAATAACACGAGGAGAACTACGTTCTACAACTGAAATAAATTCAATAATATCGTACCAAGTGTTCCGTTTTTCGCGTTACATTTTGTCAACTTCAAACCGCGAAAACTTGTTTAGGTCAAATGGAACACCCTGTATTTTTTTAGGTCAGGTTGTGTAAAATTGATTTCCTTTTTTTCTGATATGCATTGTGGGGGTCAAAGTTACAACTTTTTGAAATATTTGCGATTTTATTATAAATTCATGAATTGTTGTAATCATTTCATCAAAATAGCCATGATTAGAAACAATCAGTCATTATCTTATGTCAAAAAATGCCAGCACGTTTAAATTACACCCACGAAGACTTTTTAAATTTGTTTATTGTTTATGGAGAATGTGATAAAGTAATATCAAGAACTTGCAACACATTTGCTACTCGATATCCAAAAAACGGAAACCAAACACTATAAAACGCATACTGGAAAATTTTAAAAATTATGGCTCTGTCAAGGCATAAATGCAAAGAAAAAGCCTATTGCTGATGACGCAAATATTGAAATAGCCATTCTGGGATATTTTCATGCATTTCCAAGGAGTTTATTCTAATAAAGTCTGAGGGTCACGATTCTTATTTGGGAAATATTATATGGACAGATGAAGCAAAATTTACTAAAAATGGACTTTTTAATAGACACAATTCGCATTATTGGAGTGACTCAAATCCTCATGTTCAGAGAGCAAAACTTTCAGGAAAGTTGGCAGTTCAATGTTTACTGTGCCATAAGAAACGATAGAGTGGTTGCATTACAATTTTATCAGGAAAATTTAAATGGTATATTAAATTTTCTCTTCTGCTAATAGTATAGGTAAATTTTAGTTTTTTTTTTTTTAGATGAAAGATATCTGAATATCTTACAAAATTTGAATAATAACTATTTAGAAAATTTACCTCTCGCCGAACATAGAAACATTTTTTATCAGCATGACGGTGCTCCCCCACATAACGCATATTTAATTAATAATTATTTACGAGAAACTTTTTATGATCAATGGATTGCCAATAGTGGACCTTTTTTATGGCCTCCTGGCTCGCCCGATTTATCAGTTCTGGATTATTTCATTTGGGGAACTATTAAAAATAAAGTTTATGAGAGCCCATTAAAGATTGTATGCAAAGAGTAAGAAATGCATTTCAAAACATTTCACAGGATTCAATTAGAAGAGCTACCCATGAGGAACTAATCCGAAGGTGCGAAAAATGTGTCGAGGTTCGAGGGCGGAATTTTGAGCAATTATTAAATTAAAATGAAATCATATTTTAAATTGATCTTATCTCTGCTATTTTAGTTCATGCCATATCTTCAATTCGATTAATACGCATGTTACAGTGTTAGTGTTATTTTGCGTTTTTGTGGATATCGAGTAGCATGTGCTGCAAGTTCTTGATATTACTTTATCACATTCTACATAAACAATAAACAAATTTAAAAAGTTTTCGTTGGTATAATTTAAACGTGCTGGCATTTTTTGACATAAGATAATGACTGAGTTTCTAATTATGGCTATTTTGATGAAATGATTACAACAATTCATGAATTTCTAATAAAATCGCAAATATTTCAAAAAGTTGTAACTTTGATCCCCACAATGCATATCAGAAAAAAAGGAAATCAATTTTACACAACTTGACCTAAAAAAATACAGGGTGTTCCATTTGACCTAAACAAGTTTTCGCGGTTTGAAATTGACAAGATGTAATGCGAAAAACGGAACACTTGGTATGATATTATTGAATTTATTTCAGTTGTAGAACGTAGTTCTCCGTGAGTTCTTTTTACGTGACAAGAAGCAAATGAGGATCTTTTACACGAAGAAAGTTATAACGGTTCTTGCAAACCGTTGCACCTGTCAAATTTTCTATAAAATGTCAAATATCTCTGAAACGGATAGGTTTAAGTATAGGATATGCTATATATTTCCATTCAGAATTTTATGCTCTTTTCGAAAACCCTAAAATATATAGGGTGTTCCATTTGAAATAAACAAGTTGGCATCGACTTCCGTTATAAGCGGAAGTGCCAGATGCTTGTAATTATTTTAGTTGGATTGGTCACACCGACATTAGTAATTATCTAAATTTTAAAAATTTTCTGATGCGTACTTTTCCCTATAACGATCGATTCAGTTCCCGGTGAGACACCGTGTATACCTTATATGATTACAGAAGAATAACTTTCATCAGCTTAAAACACAAATGCTACGGACAATTCGTGCTCACACAACTAGATAAACAAATAAGGAGACCACCAGACTACCGAATTCATCAACGGCAGGTTAATGGACAATCAGAAAGATTCTATAAGAAAAATATAAAGGGAGGATAAAACCAAGCATCATTGAGGTAAACTTCTAGAATGCATTTAATACTGTCAGGCATGACACTGTAATCAACATCATAAGCATGATTATAAAAGATTGCTTCCATTTCAATGGTTTAGGCAACCGACGAAAACCAAACAGACGAATATAGGAGATAAACAAGAATACCCCGTTTCCCCCCCGAATATTCACCATGGCCCTAGAGCAAACGATAAAGAAAGCGGCAAATTTTAACCAAGACAGAAACATTAAGAGTTCCGATTGTATTGGCTGATCTCGACGATCTTTTAAGTTCCGCAGAAGAGGAGCACAAAAATATGAAGCCTCATCTGGACACATCAGCTTCTAGACCTGTCAATAAAGGAGCCCGATCAGAGGGGAAGGATACAAAGTAAGCGATCACAGTCTAAGAACAACGGACAAACTGAAATACCTGGTAATGTATCTGGCAAAGCAATTGAAAGGAAAATCGTAAAGGACGAAATTAAAAGGGCATATTGCCGAGAATGCGACCGCTTTGTGGACGTACATGTCTGTGGGAGGCTTTACAAATACCTTAAAAAACCAGAAATAAATTAAGTAAACATAAAATTTAATACATTTTTAGGACGTAATATCACAAATAAACAAAATATTAATGTGATAAAATAAGGGAAATGCAAAAATGTGCTGCGAGTATTTTCTATAATCTACCAACAGTGTTTCTTTAGATTTTCACTGTTATCAATCCAGAACCAACCTGACTTTAGTGTTACATACTTTGGTTCTCAACATAACTTTGATAAGTAAAACTGTCATAATACCACCAACACCTACAAATTCAAAATTTTTACAATCTATCCTAATTTAAATATAAACTGAATGGGTTATGGTAGATATCCTATGTGAAACAGAAAGTACAATTTGCTGTATTTCTAAAATAATTTGATGAAAATTACTCAAATTTTTCTGAAACTCGAGTATGAACAACCAATGGTTATGTGAGTAGATAAAATTCAAAATTCGCTATTATTTTGTACGACTGGAAATTAAATACTTGTACAATTTATAATTCACTTTTATACTTTTTTTAATTCATAAAAAATATCATTTTTAACACATTCTTCACCTTGTGTTTTACCAGAAATTTGATTATAAACAGTAGTTCACTTCCAGCAAAATCGATAGTGAAATAACACTGAAAAATGTGTCAAAAAATGCTTTTTTGACGTACGTAATCAATTAATTGTCTTACAAAATAAAGAAGAACATTGGGGTGTTACAGACAACCAGACAAATAATGGGTTAGAACACATGTTTGACATAATAACATAATTCAAGTCAATATACTATATATTAATATATAACTGAATATATTATACACCATTTCTACTAAGATCATGTGATTTTAATGCAGAATAAAATTGGAATTAATAATTTACTCATATGTGGTTATTAGTACACGGAAATTAGGGAAATTTATATGGAATAGAAGAAAAAAATTATAATAAAGTGAAACGTCTATAATGTAATATAATATAATAAGCTTATGTGTGTAAGAATACATATCAAAAAAAAGTTTCCACCCCTAAGGGGTAAGCTTCATCCCTATCTCACTCCCTTTAGGGACACCGCACTGGCTTTTTTACAATATCTTTTAAACGCTTTATCTTAGGGAAAAACATAAGTATAGAAAAAGGTTTGTCATAAAATTCTCTACAAAATAGGTTCTGTGTTATGTATCGATATGTCTATTACTTTTTATGTTATTAAGTCTAAAGATTTACAGTTGTCAAATGTCTTTAAGAACTCAAGAAAAACAGTTCTTCTTGCTCATGCATTTAGTGGTAGTGACACGTCTGCTTTTTTTGGAAAAGGCAAACTCGAAAACAAATTTACAACCTTTAACAAACCAAATGCTACAAAATAGGATATTACTGAGGCTGGGGAAATATTTGCTCTTGCACTATATGAAGCACAAAAAAATGAAACGTTAATAAATCATCAGAGGTATGTTCTGTTTAACACCTCGGTTGGCAATTCTAGTCAAACAGTTACTTTGGCAAGGCTACCCCCGACGTTCGCAGCTTTGCAACAACATTCGTTGCGGGTTTACCACCAAATTCAGGCTTGGCATGGAAATGTTTTAAAGCCAGAAGAATGGGGATGGAAGAAATCAATTGATATTTTAATACCTGCTTTGACTACTGAAGCAGCAGCTCCCTTATCAATTTTAGAGCTAATTTCGTGTGCCTGCAAAAAGGGTTGCGGAAAGCGATGCGGATGTTTAAAGGTTGGTTTAAAATGTTCGGCTATGTTTATGAACTGTCACGGATAAGCATGCTTTAATGCGGAAAGGACCGACGAAATTGAATTTTAACAAGAATAAAGCCTTTAGTGGATTAGGCCTCAAGGGGAAACCACATAAAAAACTCATCGACAAATTCTACCTCCTGGGTAGTGTGGAAACGAGTTTGGTTTAGAAATTGCTAATGACTATTTTTGTTTTTTTTTTTTTAATTAAATTCTATATAATTTGTAAAAAGTTGTTGAAACCGAATGCTACAAAACAGAATATTACAAGGCTGGATAAATATTGTGTTTCCATCCAAAACCGTTTTTGTTACCTACCCCTAAGTTTGCCGTTGATTAACGTAAACATCCTTAATAATCTGCAAACGACCTATAAGACATGTTTTAGAGAAAATTTAATTCTGAATATTTCTCAATACCTCTATTTTTGTCGGAGAACATCACATTCCCAAAATATTATTGAAAAACCAGCACGGTGTCATTATAAGAGTGAAAAATGGATGAAGCTCACCAGTTAGGGATGGAAACTTTTTGATTCTGTATTCCTACCCCTATCAACTGTCGATTCAGAAAATATCAGCTTATTATAATCTTTTTCTTCTATTTTTGCTAATTTCCATATACTGTATGTACTCGTAACTCGTAAGTCACGGCTGAACACAATTAAAGTTTAGGTAGGAATTAATAATCAGTTTTACTTCCGCTTTCATCATTATGAGCGGCAATAAAAGAATTTTACTGTCGCTCATGGGCGGCACTGAAAGTAATTGATGAAAAAATACAATATATTGCTTTATTAGGAGTAAAAGTGGCTTTTACTCCGAATAAGACATATTTTTTCTTCAAACGTCGATTAGCAACTGAAGTTTTTACTTCCACTCGAGTGGCAGAAAAAGTACTTTTACTTCCACAGAAAAATACTGTTTTTCTTCAAACGTCAGAAATTCATGACACTTCTTACTCATTTCATGACATTAAATTTGACATTTCAGACGATTGTGCGTTGCCATTAGCGACGGAAGTAAAAGTACTTTTTCTTCCGCTCGAGCGGACTTTTACTTCCGTTGCTAATGACAATGCACAGCTACATTTTTTATTTTTGGGACTAGTCTGTGAGAACGGAGTGAGTCCGGCAATTACAGGTTCGTCACAAAAGTATCACTTTTACTACTAATAAAACAACATACTATTATTTAATTCATATTCGACATAGCATGTTTTATGAGGTGTAAAGTTATTTTTTGTCTCGGTCTTGCACACCTCGCTTCGTTCTTCCGTCAAGTACATCCTCGATAAAAAAAAATTCACTTTTACTCCATATAAAGCAATATACTATTATTGAGCCCCATTTTACAATAAATTTAAAACAAACGAAAATTTTATTCAAAAATAATCCCAAAATAAAAAACTGTATGACTTTAGAAATTCGCATTAATTCAGAATAAGCAACGGTTGACGAAAATAATCAAATTTAACTGTAATAAAATTTGGGAAAAAAAAGGAGTTGCAATAAAAATTGTAAAAATTGGAACTGTTATAGGATTTGCAAGAATTCAAAATTGCAATAAAATCTATCAGGATTTGTTAATTTCGGAACTGTAACAAAAATTATAAAACTTCAAAACTGCATAAAGATTTACAGAATTCGAAACTGTAATAAAAATTAAGATTTTTCGAAACTGTATTAAAAAGTTATGAATTTTGAAACTATATTCAAAAGCATTTTGCAGCTATGCTAAAAAATATCATTTCCGTTAAGTATAGTAAAAGTTTATAAAAAGCCGAAACTGCAAGAAAAACTTATTATTAATCATAATTAATGATTTTGTTACCGATCGACATTGCTAATTTCGTGATTAAACTGAATCCTTGTTTGATTCTAAACTGAAACAAAACTGGTTATGATTTACAGGACTTTGGGGCTAAAAATAAAATAAGTATTGAAAATGAGATATATATTACGTTTCGAGTTTAGAAACATAATTAGTGAATTATTAGTAATCTTAACGTCAAATAAATTAAATTATTTTAAGTAGAAAGGAAGTAGCAGAAGTCTTTTATTTCCTCCCACATCATTCTGAGCAAATCAAAGGCACTAGAAGTATTTGAATATTACAATAACAATGTAATTCATATTTGACGTTTGAAGAAAAAATAGCATGTTTTATGAGGAGTAAAGTGATTTTCTTGTGTCTGGACTGTTTCACTCGTCCTCAAGTACATCCTCGACACAAAAATCCATATAAAACATTATATTATTCTTCGTTTATTAAAATATTATATAGCGTTATGTGCCGCTCTCTAACGGAGAGAGGTTTAATCAATCCCTAATGGCAGAGTGAAAGGAGATCTGTTTAGTTGGTCACCGGTAAAGAGGGGCCATCTCTGGACCAACTGACGAACCGGCATTACCATATAGAAAACTGTAGAAATTTTGAGGCTATAGTTCGAGAAGGATTTACACGAAAGAAAGAGAGAATTCTGGAATGACAGATCGAAACATCGAGAGGTTGTCCCGAACGTTCTGTAGTGAAATAGAGAATTCAAGTACGTTCGTCACGGATATATAAGGAGTGGATCCAATGCACTGAGTTCAGTTCTGATATGAGATAAAGAACAGAAACAATTTGTGATTTATAGTAGCGACACTATAGTACATAAAAGTGTAATTGATACGCAATTATTGTAATTTAAATGATTAATAAATCAGTGGTTAGTGAAAATTGTTGTTGCAATTATTGAATCTACGTTTGGAAGTGTTTACTACAGGGTGTAAACACGTGACAATAGGTACAGAAACATACACCTTGCAAAGCTTAGATTTCTACAGCTTAAGATTTTGTTTGACTATTATTTTACATATTAAAATTGATGCAATATAATGAAACTGTAAATCAACAATCTACATGGATTTACGAGCATATAAAATTGAAAATATTAAATTTTACATAGTTTTAATTACCGGTTAATCAGGAATTTATTCATTAATAACTACTGGATACGCAGTACAAATTACCTTAAATTAGTTGTTTTACGCTGGTATTTTTATGGGAATGCTCTTACAATATTTAATCGTAATTTACCATGAAACCCGTTCTCCCGATGAAACTTCTGTTATATTTTATTTTTAACAGATCCTAGACAGTAAGCTTTGCATACTAAAGCATATATCATTCGAAAGCACAGCTCTCCTCGCTAATCCGATTAGGCTTTATTATTGTGAAGTTATTTCACTACAACGTTATTTATGCATAAAATTTTGTTAATAAATTTTTAATTTTTTTGCCGTTTGACAAGCGATTAAAACAACATTGATATGTAAACGTTTAGAACTCGCAAATAATGCCAATAAATTTCATTAGTTAAAAGAAGACATTAAGCTTGATGTTAATTGTCATTTTTAAAATGAGTAAAAGATTATGCAGAGTATGTCATCATAGCTATATTAAAATTTAAACAGATATTCACATAGGTATACTTCTGTTCCAAATTTAGTTATTAAGATTTAAAAAAAATAACTTACATTATCAGAATTATTAGATATTTGTTACATTCTTTACAATACAGATATTTCTTTGCTTATTTATTTGTTTACACAGCTCAACAGGACAATGTCTCAATTATAAAATCGGGATACTAACAGTAACGATTCTACAATAACTAAGGTATTATATAATATTATGTTCATATATCAACTTTAAATCCTTAATTTTACAATAAAATATTTAAATGTTATCCTGTATTTAATTATAATTCCGGCATATGATGTTAATTGGTGAATACATTAATAAATTGGTACGAGAAGCTTTGATATGAAATGTTTGGCGGAGTCGAGTTGATTTAGAAGGTAAATGCAATTCAATGTGTTTTAACAGGTTAACAAGTCAAGTTTATTATTTAATATTTTTAATAAAGTTATTAACTCCATGTAATTCACGACGAGTTTGAAGTAAGTTAAATGAAAATCTCTTTTGTAAAACATAATTGTGAAGCACCCTTATATAACCCATATATAAATTTAGTTTTTTCTAATTTTTTTTCATATTCAAATAATTCTTGCAGTTAATTAAATTCATTTTTACTTTTATTTAGACATTTAATATTGAACACAATAAAGTTACCTGAATGCATTTTAAAATTACATTATTTTAAAGCAACGTTAAACGCTACATTTGTAAAAAAAAATTTACTTAAAAATCGAGTCTAGTCAGAGCATTTGTTTACAATGGACACGACAAGCGTCAAGTACTTCTGTTCTGTTACTTCTCACAGGGTGAAATCGCCTGTCGTTTTCTATCCTAAGTCATGCAAACTACGACGCATGTAGACATTGAAATTTATAATGTAAACATTTTCCAATCGTGTGACCACAAATCCAAAGCTTTCGTGTAATTGTGACGTCATTTTTACCATATAAAAGAAAGACGGCGTTGTATTTAAAGAGGAGAAGATTGACAGCATCTGAAGGCAGCACCTTTTAAGCTACGTCGCGATATTTTCGCCGAACTTTTATATCTGCCTTTGAAATCCATTCTAAGCTACGTCGCGCGTTTCGCCGAGCTTAATAAATTATTTTGTGGATATTTTCACTAAATCAGCCGTCTAAACTACTAGCCAAACAATATTATAACTTATATCTTATTTTAACGAATTCTTCTCAACCACAGACATGCTCGACGAGGACGTTCAACACGTAGAAAATGGGGGACAGCATTCACAGGCGATATAACGATATACAGAGCGCACAGAAATTCAGCAGGTGATCGCTTGCTTATCTCGAAACTCTATTTTATTATTTGCAATTGCATTCATATTCTGGTTTCGACAGGGTGTAATAGGGGAAATTAACGCATTTGTGGTACTAAAAGAATATTAGATTTTATTTTATGAAGTTCTGATTTTTAACAAGGAAACAGGATAAGGTTATATTACAGTTTACTTAGTTATGAATTCATTCACGAGTTTAATTCATAAAATTGCACTTTCTGAATGTTTTACTAGGGAGATTTGCGTTTGCAAAATAACAAGTTTATATTCAAGCACTATATATTTTCTGCGTTTATGCAATGACAAGAAACTTTCACTTCCATTATTTTTCATTTGATGTACTTATTAAGGCTACTGTGTGCCTAATTTTGCACATGCCAAATGTCATAGTAATGTTTATCTTTCAAATGATTATCTGAGATTTCTCACCAGCGATCTATTTGGTTTTCTATGATTGTTTAATAACGATCCATCCATTTAATTACCTTGCGCTCACAAACTGTACAGGCCATCGGTCAGTGCTGGGTTAATTAGCCCGTAAACTAGTTCGCATTAAGAAGGGTTTACTTTTCGTCGAGTACTGAACCGGGACGTCTCGTCTGTTTGATTTACATCTACCCACCTTGTTTTACGTTATTGGATAGTCATACAAAATTTGGTAGACTGCTTGTTTTAATTATAATCAAAGGATTTTTCCTCAACATTCTATGGTCTTTTACATGAGTATTAATGCTCATTTCTCAACTTAATTTTGATAATGTATGAACATGGCATGATTCTTGTCGTCTGTTTTGCATTCGATTCATTATTTGGCTATTGCTAACAACTTTAATTATAAATTATTATTATCTGGCGATTGCTAACAACTTTCTTTAATTATAAACCATTATTACCTAGCGATTGCTAACAGCTCTATTATAGATTATGATTATCAGACCATTGCCACAACCCTAATTACTATTAAAATAACACAGCATACTTTTGTATCTCAGTTCTTGTTATTGCATCAAATCACGCAGCATATCTATAGTATGGTCATTACTATAGCGACGCAAATTTTCCTATTATAATATTTAGACAATTGTCTAAAATATTTGGATTACTTTTGATTTCATGTTCGACTATTGTTACATCAATTTATATAAAATAAAATGGGTTTTATTACTATTTTTTCCCATCAATTATTGTCTTTTCTTTCACCTTTACCTTTTTCTGCATATAAGTAATAAGCTAAATAAATGGTTTTGTTTCAAAGCACAATAGCAAACAGACTTTAACTATAAAAGTCTTGTGTAATAAAATACTACATAAATAACATATATAATTGACCAGGTCTCTCAATTAATAGACAATGTGTTTAAGTTTACCAAGCGTTTCAATTAACAGAGTGATTAATTTTCTAAGGTATATAGTATCAGACAGAAAAAAGTAATATTAAACTTTATATAAAAGAACTGGGATAATTAAAAAGGGTTACTACACACACAACGAAATTTGGGTCCTACACTAACAAACTAGACGGTCACGCCTTCAGATAAACAAATAGTAATTAAAATTACTGGTGATATCATCACCAGTATTTTATGTGTCATAAAGACACATACCCTACAAGCGTTTCAATTGCTAATCCTAACAGGTGGATAAATTCTGTCCTCGGTGTAAGTTAAGTATTTTAGAAATTTCCTTTGAAAATTTCGAGCTGTACTTCTGACAAACGTATTAAATAGAAGTTTTAATGTTCCCAAAATCTTTAAAGTTTCTTCTTATAAATCCTAATGATTCATAGGCTGAAGATACAATGGTGTTTATGTGATAAATAAAAGTCAGTTTAGTATCAAAAGTGACACCCAGATCCTTAAATTACATTTCTCAACATTCATGGGTAATTTATTTCTATTACACCAGTTATAAATATTTTCCAAATCTGACTTGAGCAATTCCATATCATCAATGCAGATATAGTCCAGCCGGTATTTGCTTTGGATTGGGTGAATCCGGTAGTATGGCCGATTTTTGGCTTAATCGCTTCGAAAAATCATAAGAAATGATAATTTCACTATGCGCTAGTCTGATAACGTGGGCTAAATTTTTTATTAAACAAAATGTGAAAAAAATCCAAAAAATTCCGTGTTTTCTTCCTATATTTTCATATATCTCAGTAACTATCGCTTTTAGAGAAAAGTTATACAAGTGAAAAAGTTTTCTAATTAAATTTTCAATAAGATGCAAATTTTCTCAAATACTTATATTATACATAGGACCTTCCTACTTGGCTAAAGAATACTTTTTGATATAATAAATCTTCCCACCAAATTTCATCAAGATCGGTTTTTGCATAATAATTTTGATCTAAACTTCGTTTTGAAACTTTTGCAAATTTTCAAAATCTTGCTGAGGCTAAACTAAAGCATTTAGAACGTTGAAAATTTTTGGACACATGTAAGAGCATTCAAATTTTCTAATCCATTTTGAGATATTAAAATCCGTTAATTAGGAGAGCCTAGGGAATTATTTAAAAATTTGGCAAATATTTTGCTTATAAACAAATACAATTACTTTGAAAATTTTCAATGGACGCTTCCTTTTTTAAAAAAGCACGATGATTCGTTTATTAGAACCGGTGTTATGATGACCAAAGCTAACTCAATTTATTTCGTCCTATACTGTTTTGTACTGCTTAGGTGTCTAATATATTTTTTTAATTTTTCCTATGCGATTCAGCAAAAAATGTTTTAGACAAAAGTTGTAGGGCTAGATGAGCACTATCCAACGATGTATCGCATGTACATATTTGATTCGATATAAAATTTTCAAAATTTTCAAATTTTTATTTCGAATCAAATATTGTATGCGATTTGAAAATTTTATATCGAATCAAATATGTACATGCGATACATCGTTGGATAGTACTCATCTAGTCCTACAACTTTTATCTAAAACATTTTTTGCTAAAACACATAGAAAAAATTTAAAAAATATATTAGAGACCTAAAGCAGTACAAAACAGTATAGGACGAAATAAATTGAGTTCAGCTTTGGTCATCATAACACCGGTTCTAATAAACGAGTCATCGTGCTTTTTTTAAAAAAGAAGCGTCTTTCCGGATATTTTCAAAATATGCATTCATGCATTCGAGGCGCATGATAGAACATTTCAACCCACTTTTCTGCCGCACGCGCCGCGGCAGCCTCTTTTACACCTGCAGGAGACAAGCTTTAGAAGTTTTGGTGCAGCAGGAGGTTTTAAAGTAGTGACGGGAGAAAGTCCGTTTCGAATCAAATATTGTATGCGATTTGAAAATTTTATATCGAATCAAATATGTACATGCGATACATCGTTGGATAGTACTCATCTAGTCCTACAACTTTTATCTAAAACATTTTTTGCTAAAACACATAGAAAAAATTTAAAAAATATATTAGAGACCTAAAGCAGTACAAAACAGTATAGGACGAAATAAATTGAGTTCAGCTTTGGTCATCATAACACCGGTTCTAATAAACGAATCATCGTGCTTTTTTTAAAAAAGAAGCGTCTTTCCGGATATTTTCAAAATATATTTTAAAAATCTATTGAAAATTTTCAAAGTAATTGCATTTGTTTATAAACAAAAAATTTGCCAAATATTTAGGCTCTCCTAATTAACGGATTTTAATATCTCAAAATGGATTTGAAAATTTGAGTGCTCTTTTATATGTTCAAAAATGTTCCACTTTTTAAATGCTTTAGTTTAGCCTCAACAACATTTTGAAGATTTACAAATTTTCAAAATGAAGTTAAGATTGCAAAATTATTGTGCAAAAACTTAAAATCCGATCTTGATGAAATTTGGTGGGAAGATTTATTATATTAAAAAGTTTTCTTTAGCCAAGTATGAAGGTCCTACGTATAATATAAGTATTTGAAAAAAATTCCACGAATAACATTCTGTTTAATAAAATATTACGCCCACGTTTTTAAACTACCGCAAAGAGAAATTATCATTTTTTATGATTTTTTAGGAGCGATTAAGCCAAAAATTCGATTACTACCCGATTCACTAAACATAGGTGATTTTAAGCAGATTTCGCCTAGGCTATTAATGTTTTAGCATATTTTAAGTCATCGGCATAAAGCAAGTATGGGCGCTACAAGTTTATGACTATGTTGTTAATAAAGACATTGAACAAAAGCAGACCAAGAACTGGCACTTGAGGGCTCCCGATTCGGCGTGAAATTCAACAGACTTGTGTCCATGGTAATAGACATATTGTAGTCTATTGACTAAGTATGAAGTAAAAAAAGAAGCGAACTTATGTGATAATCCAAAATTTGTTAATGTTAATTTATTTAGTAAGATACCATGACGCCATAGAAAAATCTGTATAAATAACGTCAACTTGACCACCTCTATCTTATGCTTCACACAGATATTCAGATAAGCATAGTAAATTTGTAGTTGTAGACCTACCCGACATAAATCCATATTGGTTAGTTGATATTTTGTTTTCTATATTAGGAAAGATATAGTCATACAGAACAAATTCGAATAGTTTTGAGAAATTATTAATTATAGTGATTGATCGGTAATTTTTTGTATCTTCTTTAGAAATCCTTTTATGCACAGGGTATATCTTAGACACTTTCCACGGAGTGGTAAGAAATACCTTTATTTAAGGATAAATTAAAGATCTGATAAGGGACGGGCTAATACTGAAACGCAGCCTTTGACGAGCAAAGCATGTATTCTATCTCAGCCCACGGTAAAATTGGCTTTAATTTTTTACAGCCTTTGATAACTTCTGCCTCAGATATTGAGGGTATGAGTATACTTTGTGTGTCCATCGGTTTGTTTTCGCCACTGATGTTAAAACTGTTTGCTGGTGCAGTGTATGCTGACTTGAAATTGCAAATTTATATTTACTATATTTTGTGGGTCATTATATAAACATTTTAATAGGTCATACTGTTTGGTATTGAACTAGTTTTAGATTTATTATTAACGTAGGACCAAAACATTTTTGGATTATTTTTTAAGTTATTTTCTATTACAATCAGATGGTTTTTGTGTGCCTCATCGATATATTTTTTTACCTTTGTTTTAATATTTTCGTATTCCTTTAGTTTTTTTGTATCTACCACAGATTTTATTTTTATGTTTAAGATCTCTAATTATGTTTTTCTAAAACCATTGAGGATATTTATTTGTCCGCTGAAGAGTTTTAGGAACGGATAAGCATAATTTCTTATACATAACAATATAAAATAATTCTATTGCTTGATCAACAGCCGATACATCTGCATGAGCATGCCAAATTATATAATGACCATCAACGGCCCAATTTCGAATTAAGCTTGCAGATGAAGAAAATGAATGCAAGAGTACAACAATCTGAAAAAGGTTGAAATGGCATGTTACATAGTTTTATAGTATTTTTATATAAAAGATGTTCATACGAATTAAACATACTTTTAGAGAATGTTTGTGGTAATGTTTTAGAAAACAAAACGGTTAATAATAAAGCAATATAACCCATGTCAATGTTATATAAACAATATATAGACCACAATATTTTTATTAACACTTCAGATAAAGATCCAGTAAAGTGTTATTGACCATCGTAAGGCACGATTTCTTTGAAACTTGTGCCGTCCCTCCTAGTAAAAATATCATTACATTGAACATATTATCTTGATTGCTTTATTATATGCTGTTAATGACTACGTTCTGGGAAAGCCATTCGCAGAGGATTTGAATTAAGTATGAAACGGTGATATTAACATAATATATTTAATAGCTGGTTTTTCGGTCTTCTGATAAAAAACTATAATTTCACGTGTTATTATAGATGGATAGACAGATAGCATAATGCAGACAAAATAGGATTTGAAGTGAAACTTTTTCCATAAGCAATTATATGTTTGAATCCTGTTGGGGAGGTGCTAAAGAGTACCCAAAAAATGTTTGTACTCTCTGTGCTCTCAATTTAATTTTTTAACCGCGTTTTTCAACCTAACAATGTGCATAACTCGAGATATATAGGTCAGATCGGGACAAAAAAAATTAAAATCTTTGTACAAATCTACGATTAGTGTAGGTCTTAGGAGCGCAACCATAACCTACAAAAGTGAAAAAACTGGCCAATAATCGTTTCTTTTTCCCTTTCATTTTGCTGCCCAGAGCCGCTGGGTGAACTTCAAACTTTTTTGATCTACCAAAAACACCCTGAATATTTGGTGCAAAAATATGAAATCCAGTGTGCGCAGTTGAATCTGTTATTTAAAATTTGAATTGGCCGCCATTTTATGCCATTACGACCAAAAAGGATCATGTTTTTCCCAAAATTTAGGTCTCGACGCTAGCTTTTTGAATGCCGTAAAAAAATTTTTTTAACTTATTTTGACCATTTTTTGCATTTGTTTAAAACCCAATTAACAAAAAATAAATTTTATCGGCCATTTTGAAAAAAAAATTTGACCAAAATAAACTCTTTTTTTATTACAATAAAGGTATTAAAATTTTCTTTCTAATCTGATAAAAAATGTTTGCAATTTCATAAACAAGTAAATAATATATTATTATTATTATTATTAGCCGTTACTCGAGTCCGAGTATAGAAATGTTACAGTCGATAAATTGCGTACAATAAAAAAACAAGTAAAAGGTGTAGTCTATTGTAATTCCCATTCATCTACGGTGCACACGACTATGGCTATAGAGGCCAATTCGGGAGAGCACATGTCGACCGCAATCAGGACAAACATAGACCTGGTTAGGTCTTGGATTCGGCCTTCTTGCAGCAACATTTCCTTGATAGCTGGCCACAACCCCTCGCCATTCGGTTCTATCCGCTGCAAGTTGTTCCCATTGCTCGTCTGCAATACCGCAGGATTTTAAATTTTCATGGAGAGCGTCTTTGAACCTCTTTCGTTGACCGCCACGCTTTCTTCTACCGCTTAGCAATTCACCATAAAGTGTACATTTAGGAAGGCGGTTATCATGCATACGATGAACGTGACCTGCCCATCTTAGGCGTGCTCTTGAAATAAGCACCTCAATTGGAAGGCTGTTTGCTCTCCTGAGTACTTCCACGTTTGATATGTGATGGAACCAACGGATTTTCATCATACCTCTGAGGTGTCTTTGCTGAAAACGTTCTAATTCTTTCACATGACGACGGTAAGTGACCCAGCTTTCACATCCATATAGCAGTGTTGGAATGACAACTGGTCGTGGTTGTCAAATACTCTCTCTCTAAGTCCCCAGAATGCTCTAGATGCAGCGTTAATTCTATTGCGAATCTCGCTGTCCATGTTTGCTTTGTCATTAACAACGTTGCCTAAGTAATTGAACTGATCCACCACTTCAAGAGAGTTTCCGTTAAGTGTAATGTCTATTTGGTTCACTTGATGAGGAGTTGACATAATCTTAGTCTTTCCAATGTTGACTTTAAGTCCCAAAGAATCATAGCTTTGGGCATACACATCTAAAAGTTCTTGAAGCTCTTCCGGCGTAGAGGCTAAAAGTGCACAGTCATCCGCATACTGGAGATCACAAATGAATCGTATATAAATATATAGACCATATAGGTACCCTAAACAAGATAAACAAATGTTTCACACAACGAACGGTTATAAAGTTAAATGAGCTAAATCAGTAGACAGGAATTCATCAAAATCAGAATGCAAATACTTGTGTTACTTTCTGTATGTATGACATTGACGGCTTTATTAAATAAATACCATTTAAAATTATGTACCCGTAGGCAGAAAAAGTAATATTTTTTAACGTCTTGTGTCTAATTTATCGGATCATTTGAGTACTAGTTAAATTTGTTATAGCTAGAATGCCCTAACATTATTTTTTTAAAAGGTTTTACAGAAGAAAAATAGTAAAACAAAACATGTAAAATCATATCATTTTTAAAAGGTACAATCAATATTTTTTATTAAAACCTGGTGGGGCGCGGATGTTCAAACCGCTCTTCTTTTTTGTAAAGCCTACATTAAAACATATTTAGACTATTATGGTTCTGCATGTAATACTCTTTTAAAACGTTTAGATCTCATTCAAAACTCAGCACTACGTATATGTCTGGGGGCGCCATGAGATCAACACCTGTCGATCTATGATGATGATCTATGACGAAGCTTTGACACCTCCCCTTTCACTTAGACGTCAGTACCTTAATGAAAAATTCATTCACAAAATTCATATTAATAATCAACCGCTTTTATATAATGTATCAGCCCTTAATACATCTGACTTAATAAATAAATGTTGGAGTAATAAATATTGTCTGCCTCTATGTACAGCTTTTCGAGATTCCAGTATCACCTTGCCACTATTGGACAACCCTTACAGCTACATAGTGTCTCGTTCAATATCAAAACCAATCCGTACATATTGAAAATAAAGAAACTATTACATAATATAATACAATTGGGTGAAAACATATATTGGCATATAAAATAATGAGATTGTTGACCTTTTAGCCAAGGAAAGTATCAACTCAGGTGTTTCCTTAGAAGCAGATATATGTCTATCGGACTCTTTTAACATATTAAAATCCAAATTGCGAGATAGGTGATTGAAAATATGGCGCAGAGAATTGTGATATTTGTGGAGTTGAATGTGACTTGGACCATATTTTTTCCAGTGCTCTAAATACAAAGTATCCTGTGACAGATTATATATGAACCTTATTAAGCATAAAAATCAATCACCTTTTAATATACTGTCCCTCCTCAATCAGTTTAATAAACCAGTGTTTGACTACTCTGCTTTTTGGAAGAAACGAAAATTTTATTGTAAATTTTGTGTGAATGACTGAATAGTTTAGCTTCGTATCCTTTGTTGTTTTTCCTTTGTAGCATCCTCTAATTTACAGTGGTCCTCTAAAATTCTTTGTTGTTTAAAATGTCCTGACAGACCCCAGGACAAGAAGCGTGTATCTCCGTTTTCTTTTTCCCTTTTTGTGATCTTCAAATATTTTTCTTTTCTTTGTTGTTGTAGATTAGTTTGTAATGAATGTTTTACAGCGTAATATTTATTAAGTGTTTCTGCAGTTTAATTTTATTTTAAGTAGCAGTTGGCTGCATGGCTAATGGCCGAATGCCATAAAAATAGTATTCTAATGAAAATTTAAAAAAATATATTAATATCTCCAAAGCAGCTATTAACAGTATAAATAAAATTCTAAATCAAGCATTCTATTGTTGAATTTTGATGTACATGTGTACACACATTTTCTGTATTCATTTCAATAACAAATACCTATTGTCTGTACTCAAAATAATTTAAGCTGCATTATCTCCATATGACTATTAGGCCAGTCGACAAGGGATTTTAGGTGGAAATAAATGGTGGCAAGCTGAAATAAATTTTATACTCTTTATTTTGACGTCTTTAATGATATACTAATTTTGCACTACCTGCCGATCCCGGATTTAGTCGCCATATCGGAAAAAGCACCCAAAAAATTATAATTTTATAAATTTTTGTAAATATCTCGGCTCAGGTTCATTTTAGGGCGAAATATCAATTAAACGAAAATAATTTGCATAAAATCCTTTACAAAAGAGGTTCTATTCATTGGTTTGATATATTTACGGTTTGCAGCGTTACAGACACTTGAATACGCAGCATATAGTTTATAATGGCCCATATTCTTTTATATTTGGTTAATTTTATGTAAATAATAGATATTATTCTGTTTCTCTTGTACCCGTTTCCACACCATCTGGCGGTAGGGCATCCGTCGCGTTTTTTATGTGGTTTTCCCAGTAGGCCTAGTCCACGTTATCTATTTAGATATATTGCTGTTTCCGATGTTTATGTTTATATTTTCCGATTATTACTTTTATCTCCTACTTTTTTTTGACATGGAAGGTTCGTCAATAAAAACATCAGTGATCTTTTCCTCGACTTGTTCTTCTGGTTGTGGCTCAAAATCCATTTCTTCGATATTTTCTTCGGAAATTAAATCTTCTACTCGAAATTCAATTTCCTTGTCATCGCCTGGTTCTTCTATAATGGTTTATGAATTTGAACAAGATTTTCCCTGGCATGAACCGCACACTACTGAGCATTGCAACCTTGTTTTTCTGCATGGTGCGTTGCAACATTTTGGGCATTTACAAGAATCATCTTTAGTAATTCTTGAGGAGCGGCGTCGTGAAGCATTCATTCAGTTCATTAGACGACTATTTCCAACCCCAATCAGTCGGTGACTTTTCATACCCGTACCACTGTTAAATTTGTAGGTAAGTATGAAATGAATGCATGCGAGCTGCATCTTCGGTTAGAGGTAAGGATGCAAGATTGAATAAACTCTTTGTTATAGATTGTGCAAAGGATTGATATCTATAAGTGTGTAGTGATTTGTTCTTGCTCTTTGCCCCATAAAGTGCCAACAAAAATTGAATTCCAGCTTTAGCTATGCTCTTTGGAGTTACATTAGCGTCTTTAAAACATTCAATGACTGTTTGTAAACTTGACTGATTACTTATAACTTTAATAAACTTCATTTTGCCTTATCTGTATAATGCCGAAGTAGTGTCGCACACACTAAATGCATGTAAAAATAATATGTTCTCTTTTACAATCGTGTCCGTTTGCTGTTTGGGGTGAATAAAGTGTATTTCCCATTTTTTTTTCCTTGCTTTAGAAAATATATGTAATATACGGGATTGACATAAGAATAACCAATAAATCAATGTCCTCACCTACTATCACCACTGATTTAAAAATGTGTCTGACATTTCAAGAGCTGTATTAATTATTAAAGTGTCAGCACCTTCGGAAGCTTGTTTTACTAAAATTCCTTCATTTTTAAACCTGTTACACAGCATGGAAATCAGCCAACTTTTATTGCTTTCATTCGCCAGAAATTTAGCTTGTGTTGTAGTTGTTCTCATTGTTTCATCAAAAACTACTACTGCTGTGGGACAATTTCATTCGTCATTCGTCGAAAGCGTTCAGCATTTTTGATAGATTTTTCGTTTACTTTGTCTGAATATCCATCGAAAACTATGATGGCGTTCATTGTGCAATGCTCCTTAATATAATTGGCAAATTTGTCCAAAACAGCTGAATAAAGTTCTTGTTGATCCCATACAACTCTGTGAATGAGAAATCCTCCGTCTATTACGCGTAAAGTGTCTTCAAAATTAATGTTTTCTCTAATTGGTGTAAACGCTTCATAAAGGGCAGATTTTTTCGTTTTTCGCATTCCTACATCATCGAAAAGTGAGAGCAGATAAGGAGCAAGCTCATACTGAAAATATCCTTCAAACTGTTTAGATGATTTTTTGGTATACGAAAATATTTGAATCAGTAAAGTAGGGTTAATTGGTATAATTCTGCCGTCAATTTTAACTCCTGAATTTATGGATGTAATTGGTGTGACTCTTTGTTTTCTTTGAAATTTAACATTGCCAAAAGTGCCTCCAACAATACTCGTCATCATTGACAAACCAACTTCGTGTGCATTGTGATAATTGATTTTTTCATCTCCTATCACTCCTGTGCTTATAGACATAATACTTTCAGTAACTGGAAAATGTGAATGAACTGAGAACCAGTTTACAAATTTTTGAATATCTACATTGTCCTTACTATTCGCGACGATCTGCCATTAACGTGCTGCTCTGAGGTAACAAGAGAGGTACTGCAGTAATCTTCAATTTAATCAAACACGGCAGAAAGAACAGGCATTCCAAGAATCCATTTGGTCAGTGTAGAGTCGGTAATTCCACGACCGTGAGTTAGTCCACAGCTTTTTATTGATCGCATAAGTGTCTGTCCAATCGTCATATCTGACCAAATCCCGGACCAGAATTTTTCAGAACGTGTAATGGCAAACATGCCTTTCTCAACAAATTTGTAATATCCACTAGGATTTAACTTTTCATTTAGCCTAAGCATATCTTGTAAATTTTTAACAACTGCAGAAAATATATATATAGAGTCGAATTCACACCGTTTCAGTCGTCGTGTGTTTCTTTATTATTTATTTTCTATTATATTTTAAGTCCTTTATCCCTCAATACATGGACCGACTCGTTGCGTCATGCATCATTCACGTGCTGTATTAGAGATGTGGTTATTGTTTTTGTTATCTATCCAAACTAAGTCAAACGTTACAACCTCATCAATGCCTCGTATTATTTTTAAAAAATGAATACAACCTGTTTTGTAAAGAGTTTTATGTGCTTTATTTTCCGTTATTTGACATTTTTCTCTAAAGTGAACCCAAACCGAGATATTTACAAAAATTTATAAATATATCATTTTTGGAGTGATTTTTTCTATATGGCGGCCAAATCCGGGATCGGCAGACCATGCAAAATTAATATATCATTCAAGACGTCAAAATAAAGATAATAAATTTTATAGCTTGCCACCATTTATTTCCATAATCGATTGTTAAACAACCTGTCGATTATACCTATCTAAACGACACATGTACAAGTTTGGTATTTTGGTGCATGTAAGAGGATACTCCTACAGGTTTAAAAATCTTGCGTTTCATCCACAACTACAATGCAATAACGGAAACTATTTATAAACACAATAATAATAAATACACCACAGGTAATGATGACCCCCTTTATCCCGGAAGGTTCTAGAAGAGCCTTATGTGGGAGGGGGCTACATATTTAGAGACAAGGGGGACACATCCAGTATCCGTGTATAGTGGAAAAATCCATCTCACAGTATTTTCCACTGCCACGACTGGTGATCGAACCCGGAACTTTTGGGTGAGAGGCAAGTGCGCTCACCTCTTGACCATCAGTCATACAAATACAATACATACAATAATGATGAAACGATTTCTGTATTATTGGATACTAATTGGTATTGGTTATGATGATGAAGACAATAGGGTTAAAAAATAAAATCATATAAAAAAACATTATTCCATATCCCCATATCAAATAATGTTTATTAATAACAATAATTTCCTTTATTTAACACAGATAGTAGGTAGTTATTAAAAACAGAACACTACATTTAGAATTAGTTCGTAAAATTGACCTACAACACTATATGATAATATGTACTATTAATTTACAAAGAAATATGACATTAACTCTGAGATTGAGTCATCTTTGAAACGTTCATTAAACTAATGGCATCTAGTACGAGAGGAATGTAGCGAAATGCATATACAGTTAATTAGGAAAATATCTCAAGAATGCATTAAGTGAAAGAAAAACCGTTCTTCTAAATTTACATCTCAGGTATGTCAGGAGGCAGTGTATCTATTAGTGTAAGCGCTGGTGAATTTCTTTTGGAATGTTTTGTCAATAAAATGTTACTTTCCTATTTTTATTTTAGACATGAATATTATGAAAGTGCTAACTATATCGCGAATATCGGGGTTAATATACTCTAATGTTGTCAATAATTTGATCACAATAAGCCACACTGAATTTTTTATGGCGAATATCAATACGATGATGTGTTTATGAGTTATCTGATATAACTGACAGAATGACATTTTGAGCAGAGAGAGGCCTAAAATTTGTGCTTTTAAGTTATTGCATCTGCAAGCCGATATTTCTATATATCTTAATAAAACATTAGTCAGTAATAATTTAAAAATCACACTTTTTGGGGCATTTTTGCACTTTTTGACGGTCTGCCTTCTGCCCAACCTATCATTCTGCAATTATATAAAACCGCAGATAATTATGTATAAAGAGGCATTTTAAAATATTTTATTATTTTTTATATTTTAAAAAACAGTTTATCAACAAGGTTTTAATAAACAATCAATACCCTGAAGTCGCTATTGAATGATCAGGTTCAACAAAAACCTCAATATGGTTACAAAACGTTAAGTTCTTATGAATAAGAATTATCGGAAAAGTTAGGTTATATACAATTTATATGCACAATTTTTTTAAAAAATTGCAAGTAAACTAGATAAAAAATCTATAACTTGAAATTATTTTCGAACAGAGCGAGCCATGACGAAATTACAGGACCAAGTGTCTTTTTTAAAATGGAATGCTATGTATATCAGTACATTTTTTGAAGCCTCTTTCTAGGCTCTATTTATTCTTGTATTGGCATTGAATATCTCCCAACCACTTGTATGTAATGAATTCTTTGTTGAAATAATGCAATCTACAGATGGATATTAAAAAAATCACCACATTCACAATTATGGGTTTTAAGAAAAATTTATGTGCATACCAGTTCCGAAATATCTAATTAATGTTTTTGAATCATTTTCATTTCCTAAAAATGTACGGGGTGGCCAAAAATTATTTTTTAATTAAGATCATTTTAAATTGAGTTCTCTCAATTTTTTCAAATGGAACACCCTGTATATTTTTCGACGAAGTGATGTAGAAATGAAAACGAATATTGTTTTGTAAGTACTTTCCAAGGGCTAATTGCAATCAATTTCGTTTTATTCAACAATAATTACAAAATTCAAAAATAAACTTAAAAAAGAGGTTTCTTCAAATACCTCAGTAAAAAAATTATAATAAATGTTGCCCATTTTGATTGACATACATCTCTATGCATTTTTGAAATGAGGTTCCCACAGTTCCTAAAACTGCCGGTGTGATAGACGTAAAGGCAGTTATTATTCTTCCCTTCATATTTTGTACGTTGTTGGTTTGTCTCTATAAACAATTTCCTTCAGGTATATCCATAAAAAGAAATCCGTTTTTGTAAGACCTGGGGACCTAGCAGGCCATTTAGTGGGTCCATTCCTTCTAATCCAGTGATTAGGGTAGATATTATTTAAGTGGTCTCTAACTTCATTTAAATAATGTGCTGGAGCACCATCTTGCTGAAACACATCCTATTTCGAATTCTTTCAGGGAAATTTACTAATAATTGTGGCAGATAGTTTTCCAAAAAATTAAGATAAATGTACCATCAAAGAAATGTGGCTCTATTACATGTTCTCCAATAATTCCTCCCCAAACGATTATAGACCATATGTGTTGGTTACCAACTTGCATAAAAAAGTGAGGAATAACAGTGCCTATTAACGAATCCATTTTGATGAAAAGTTACCTCTTCCCTGAATAAAATAGTATTGAAGAAGTTGACATCATGTTGCATTTCACCTCTGGCCCAATTACAAAATTGTAGGCGCTTTTGAAAATCGTCATCAGATAATTCCTTGTGCATTTGAATATGATATGCATGCAACTTATTTGTTTTTAAGATTCGACCCACAGACCGTCTACTTATTCCTACTAATTAGCTCACTTCTCTTTGACTAACATGTGGATTCTCAACCGTTGCCAGCACCACAGAAAACTCATTTTCTTCGTTCACAACACATTTTATTCTTTCGCTTTTTTTATATTCGACATTTCCAGTTTCCAGAAATCTATCGACAAGGTTTTGGAAGCTGCTGATATCAACAATCCTTCTTTCAGGATAGCGTTGGTGATAAATTCTATTGGCAAGTAAACAATTTCTGTCTGACTCGCCCAAAACAAAAGTCATGTCTACAAGTTCCGCTTTATTAAAATTCATATGGTAAAATTCCAAATATTTTAAATTCAATACAAATTGTAACGACCGGTAAGTGTGATAAATGCTCCTTTGTACACTACAATTTATACCAAACTGAGGTTTTATTGCTTGTCGAATAATGAAAACAGCAAAAAAATGTACAAAAAAACATTAGTAAAGGACCGATTAAATACTATTTACTCATTTCAATGGAGTGGAAGAAATGGTCCCACTAAATGGCCTCATTTCAAAATTGCATAAAAACGTGTGTCAATCAAAATGGGCAACACGTCGAACACCTATTATAAATTTTTTTAATAAATTATTTGAGGACACCTTTTTTTTAAAGTTTATTCTTGAAATTGACACTTATTTATTTATAAAACGAAAATGGTTGCAATTAGCCATAGGGAAGCACTTACAAAAAATGTTCGTTTTTCATTTCTACATATCGACATCGTCGAAAAATATACAGGGTGTTCCATTTGAAAAAATTGAGAAAATTCAATTTAAAATGTTCTTAATTGCAGAATAATTTTTGGCCTCCCTGTACATTTTTAGGAAATCAAAATGATTCAAAAATATTAATTAGATGTCTCGTAACTGGTATTCACATAAATTTTTCTTAAAACCCATAATTGTGACTGTGATGATTTTTTTAATATCCATCTGCAGATTGCATTATTTCAACAAGAAAATTCATTATATCCAAGTGGTTCGGAGATATTCAATGCTAATACAGGAATGAATAGAGCCTAGAATGAGACTTCAGAAAATGTAGTGACAGCATTTCATTTAAAAAAAGGCACTGGGTCCTGTAATTTCGTCTTGGCTCGCCCTGTATGTTTACTTCTAGTTACTTGCAATTTTTTAAAAAATTTCTAGCTGTCGTAGAACTCGAGATATCGAGGTCCGACACACTACTGCCCCACCCTGTATATTTAATGTTAATATGGTATTTTAAGCAATTAACACAGTATAGTGGTTAATGTTAAGGTAGGTATGTTTAGTTTCTCATGAGTGTCCTTACATTGAATTATTTCTATATGTAAATCCTACAATTATTCTTATAGCCTTTTATTGATAGAAAAAACTGATTTAGTATATGCCGAGTGGCCCCATACTAAGATAGTATAAATTATCGTACTCTGAACCAGGACACGAAATGCCATTAGACATGTTGTACTAGATTTCATAATAGGAAAATATTCCTAGACACATTCTTGCATACAATATTTGTGTGTTTTTCTCATGATAACATTCTGTCTAAAGTAACAGTTAAAAATTTAAAAGATCGAGGCGAATCAACTTTTAAGGTAAGTTATCTTAAGCTAAAGATCATTGTATGAATCAATGTCGCGTTATCGGCACAAAGGGTGAAATTCAACATAGGAGCTCTGTTAGGCAGGTCATTAATGTAAATCAGGAAAAGAAGAGGTCCCAGAACTGAGCCCTGAGCAACACTTAACATTTGACTTAACATTATTTACAGTGACAAACTGTGAACGGTCTGAAAGATATAACAGAATTAAATTTTTACTATTTACAGAAAATTTGTAAAAAGCTTAGTTTTCTTACTAGTGCATTGTGTGGTGTGGTGTGGTAAAAGCTTTACCTAAATCTAGAAATTGAACGTGTATAAAGGATCCCGCGCACATTATAGGGGAAAAACGGCTTCCGTCAAATTGGCCGAATTTTTTATATGACGTTGAGACGTTGAGTCATCATCTCTATAAAAATTTTTAGTAACATCGTTGCCCAAAAAGCTCACGTTTTTAAACTGGACCACAAAGAGTTGACAAAATCGAGATTTTTCGATTTCGCGTATGTCACAGGAGATCGGCGTATTTTGTCGCTACTATTCACATCGGCGCACGCAATGTGGTGTTTTTTGTATATACATATTTAAGTTTAAGTAAAATCTAGGGTTGTGCTCCGCTCTCTTCGTTGCCCAGGATCAACGAGCAAATATTATTTTCAAGGAATTATCTGATACCCCTTGCTGTATTTTACACAAAACCTCATAAGATCCTTTTTTAAATATAATGTGACAATTATTATTACTAATAATAATAATCTCCAATTATTATTATTATTTTTTTTTTTTGTAAATATTACTTTTATTCACTCGTAATTTCTACTTTTCATTCCCAACATTCTTCAACTATTTTTCAAATAGTAAATAATAATTTGATCGTAGGTGGCTTCTGTCAAGTATTGTCAAGAACAAACATACTTGAATAATATCGTGTATGTTTATAATTAAGTAAATTCCGGTACAAAACTACAGGTAAGTAACATAAAATTAGGTAGGAAATGTTTGTAGAAAGTTGTAATAATTATTTTATAACTTCTTCGCGTTTTGATTCAAATTCAATACAAATGCATAAACTGTTTTGTTAAAGAGACAGAAGATTATTTACATAAACAGAAATATATAGTGTATAGGTATCTGGTTTTTCCTTATACGAGCGTTTTTTTTTTCAGAGCTGTTTCCCGTTTGTTCTGTAACATTCTGAAGGCACGTATAATGGCACAACGCATTAATTGCTTCGATTACAACAACCGCTTCATTCCCAGAGTTATGAGAATCGTATTGAATTTTGATGCAGAAAAAATGGTAATCGCTTTACGTTACCGAAACGAACTAAATTAATATCAACAATAATACACGCGTATGTATCAACTGCGATGAATTGTTGAGGACAGACTTAGCAAATGCTGATGATCCTGAATGTATCCGACTCAGGGTTTTAAAACATACATCGTCTGATATCTGCTGTATTTGCAACAATAGGTCCCCTCTGCTTTAAGTCGCATTTCTGTTAAAGCCAGAGTCCGAATATATCTTGATACTAATATTTATTTTCGTCAGTCTCTTCGTCTATGTACCCACCACTTAGATAATGATCAATTTCTTCCAAGATTATTTTACGACGGCATGAAATTTTGGAACTTCTTTACTGAACTTTATAATAAGGCGGTGATTAAGAGAGATGAGCAATTGACTGATCCAAATATTTTCTCAGACGAAGACTTTCGAACAATAACTTCATTATCAAAACCTCAATTTGAGAATCTTCGTGTAAATTACGGCAAGGCATATCAGATGATTTCTAGAAAGTAATATTTAGTTATTCTACTCGCCAATGTGCTAGCATGGATATAGGCGTTGTAAGAAGATCATTAATGATGCGTTTTGTACGTGAAAATATAGGACTCAACGCCTTAACTCGCGAACAGTTTATTTATTTATTTAATTACTCTATCCAACAGATAAACTACCCAACTACAGGACAGGAGGTATAGCAAAGTATTACAAATATAGATATTAGACAAATATAATAGTAGAATACAAATACAATATTTATAGAAAAACATACATCCGACTTAATACCCTTACATTAGAGACAAAAAGAAAGTAAGCAAAAAAAGTAGTCCAAGGACAGGCCCTTGCGGTACCCCAGAAGTAGCCATGTATTCAACAGACTTGAAACCATTAAATGCTACGTATTGGCTTCTGTTTGAGAGATAGGAACGTAATAGAGATATTAAACTATGAGAGAGCCCGATATCATCAAGTTTCATAAGCAACATAGAATGGTCAAGTCTGTCGAATGCCTTGGAAAAATCCGTATAAATAATATCAGTTTGAGTTTGGTCATATATTAATTCTGATACAAATTGAGTCACACAAAGCAAATTTGTTGTCGTAGAAAGACATGCCGTTGAAAGACATGTAATAGATTTCGCTAACGTTTTGTATAATGCTGATCTTAACAATCGCAAAGATATCGTCATTGTTGATGGTACCTACAGTTATATAGAAAAATCATGCAACTACCGAACATTGCAACAATCGTATTCCATATATAAAGGTCGGCACTTGGCGAAACCTGCATTATTAGTTGCAACGAACGGTTATATTTTAGATATTCAAGGACCCTATTTTTCCGACGGCAAAAATGATAATGCCGCAATGCTTCGGACACAACTACAAGAGAACATTGGTGGTATCAGAAATTGGTTTCGAGAGGAGGATATATTCCTTGTCGATCGAGGATAGCGTGATATTATTCCTTTTCTCGATGAACTCCACTTTGACTATAAAATGCTACCGAGTATACAACCAGGAGAGCGCCAATTAACAACAGAAGAAGCCAATAAAGCAAGAATCGTGACCGTTCAGAGATGGATTGTCGAAGCTCGAAATGGACACATCAAATCAATATTTCACTTTCTCGATGGTATTATTCCAAGAGCTCACGTCTTCACCTGAGAGACTTTTATTTAATAGCTAGTGCTATGATCAAGTATCACGAATTAATTTTCATGGAAGGAAAGACTGCCGAATTGGCTCAAACGATGAAAGAAAAAATAGATGATCTAAATATACTTCAAATATTCATTGAAGTCGAAAACTTGGAACGAAGATGTGCAATTTGGACCAGGCTTGGTGAAAACCATCTGCAAGGCTTCCCACGATGAGATTTAGAGTGCCTACAACGTTTAACAACAGGCATATATCAGTTAAGTTTGGCACCATCTTACGTTCAAGACAAAAAAGATCTCGACGGGTCGGAAATATTTGAATTTGACGAAAATAGGGATGATCCAGAACTGCTTCGGATAAGAATATATTCCCGATTTAAAAACATTACGAAGTACCGATTGTGGATTTTATTTATCCAAAATATTGACGAACATGAAATGGACCAAGACCAAGGGGGCCCAATCACAGGATACTATTGCAACTGTTAAGTCCGAAGCCAGAACACTGGGGTGCTGTGCCCACATAACCAGTGTTCTATGGTATTTGGGATATGCTAGGCACCAACAAGTTGTTGTTGTGGAATATCCCGATCGTGCCCTTCTAAATTATATTAAAGATGGAGGTAACAGATGAAATCCAAATAACCAGCTAATAGTTAATATTGAGGAATAGAACCGTAACATAGTAATCAAAGAATATAGTCCCACAAATAATCCGCTACGTCCCCGTCGTTGATCCTGGGCAAGGCAAAGAGCGGAGCACAACCCGATATTTTACATAAACTTAAATATGTATATACAAAAAAACACCACATTACCTGCGCCAATGGTAATAGTAACGACAAAATACGCCGATCGATACGAGTTTAAAAACGAGAGCTTTTTGGGCAACAATGTTACTAAAATTTTTTAATAGGGATGATGACTCAACGTCATATCAAAAATTCGGCCAATTTGACGAAAGCCGTTTTTCCCCTATAATTTGTGATGAGTCCTTTCTTAGTTTCAAAACCTCTATTAATTATATCTAAAAAAGAATTTATGGTTGATGTCGAAGACAATTTTGTCCTAAAAGCAAATTGGCAGTTATTAAACAATTTGCAACTTTCCAAATAATTTCAACTGAATCTTAAGCTCAGTTGAAATTTTTTGCAAATATAGGCACAATTAAAATTGGCCTGTGACTTGTTGGGTCATCAAAGTAAACTTTTTGAACATGGGGAATACTTTAGACAATTTAAGAATAGTCAGAATAAATTAGTTAATGAATTTTGTAAGAGGAATAAGAATAATATATTTAATACAGTTAACACTTTTACGTCGATATCATAAGCATATTTACTTTTAGTATTTTTTAAGTTTTAGATTATATTGAGCACTTGATTATATGATACCTCAGAAAAATTCCTCGTCAATGCCGCTTACATATTAAAAAATATTCAGCGTTAGAGATAGTTATTAAATTTTGAGAAATAATATCAAAATAACTACTAAAATATTGTTGTATATGGGGTAAAAGTGGCATTTTTGTGTCAAGGATGTACCTAGTCCGCAAGAAAATGCTATTTTTTTCTTTAATATACGCGTCATAGGGATATAGAAAGAAAAGTTACATCAGATCTAGCAAGAAATATTGATAACAGTAAAGTTACATATGTGGTTTTTCGAGACATCAGCAAAGCATTCACTGTTATAAATCATGACTTATTACTAATCAAACTTCAATACAATAAGCTTAGCCAAAAAGCTCTTACTTTGCTTAAAAACTATTTATTTACCAGATGTCAAGTCGTAAAAATTTGTGAAAACTACTCTTTTGAATGTAATATTCATCATGGTGTTGCTCAAGGTAGCATTTTAGGACCGACTTTGTTCACCATATTCACATCAAATATGCCTCAAATTCTAACCGCCAACTGCAAGTTTCACTTGCAGACAATACTTTAATATACATATCTTGTGATCCTGTAGAATCAAATGATGTCAGTGAAATTAATGTGAACCTTACGTTAATATGCAAGTGGGCAAGTGATAATAGTCTCGTGCTTAATCCATCTAAATCTGTGAAAACGTGCGTTGGATCCAAATTAATGTGTCTAAGGCTAAAAATCACTTAACTACTGATGTAATTTTAAATGATGGTTTTATTAATCTTACTGACTCTGCTAAAATTTGGAACTTATGCTGACTGCAATTTAAACTTTAAAAAGTATGTAATAGCTAAGTTCAGAATGGCATATGCCAAACTTAATTATCTTTACAAATTTAAAAATTCAATAACTAGTCAGTTGAATTGGATATTAGTGAATTCTTTAATAGTCAACAATTTGGATTATTGTAATGGCGTGTACTACTGGTTTTTGACAGATCACTTTCAACATAAAATCCAGCTGATAACAAATGTTTAAGATTTTCATAAAATATAAGCAGACGACTACATACTACACCATACTACAGTGATGTAATTATCCTTAAAATGGAAGTTAGACTTACTTTACTATATGTAATGCTAATTTTTAAAATCATAGAGAATGGCGGCCCTTCATATTTATCTAATTTGTTAGTACCCATGTCCTTAACATACGAAACCCAAATCAATTAACGCTACCATAACACCACACATCCTTATTTAAAAACTCATTTTGTTATAGGGCTCCAATTTTGTATAATAAATACATTGCCCTTTTCAATGGTGCTAAATTTAACAGGGAAAATTGAACTGTAGAAGTCAATTACTTGGCATTCAAAATGTATAATTAATTTTGTAATGATTATTATGCAACAATTTTCAAAGCGTGCATGTATGCATACATATTATTTTACTTTATTCTATATTTTATTGTATCCAATGAAGATTCTGTAATTATTATGTTGTTTTATATTTGGGATAGGGTGAAAAACGGCCTTGCCGATTCTTAGTCCTTATGAAAACTATACTTTGTATATTTTATTTAATAAACTTTATTCTATTTTATTCTATTATTTTCCAATGTAACAAATGATTCTGTTACTTTTGTAGTTTTTGTGATTATTTTAGAAGAGGATAGATACTTGTGGCATAAAACACCAAAAAGAAGGAAAAAATAAACGGAATGATAAGACTGTGTATTTAACAAACATAGCACATAAGAGTTTGCTACTAAATCTTTGGAAAAGTAAACAAATTTCGTTTTGAAACGTCAGAGAAAAACATTAATTTTATTTTTGCTTTGATTTATACTATTTTTTGTCAAAAACTACCTTTAACCATTCCTTTGATGTAAAAAACGCAGACGTAGAGATTACTTCCCGATAATATACTGGATAAAACTTTGTAATTTCCTTGGATTCTGTATTTTAGAAGCTATGTGTGACATAAAATACAAAAAGAAAAGGAAAATTTTAAAGGATGCCACAATCAACTTTTGGACAATAAACGTTCATTTGTCTGGCCTAGGAGATCTACCTGAATAAGCACATTCGTAAATTATAAGATGACATTAATTAACTTTTTAATACCATTATTTTGCTTAACCACTCCATAATTTTATTTGAAAAATTAGAAGAACAAAATTTTTAATTTCAGACAATTGAATAAAATGTTTACGAATTTAAATCATAAGCCAAAAATCAACCAATAGTGAGCAGTTACTTGTTACGACAATAGAACGTCAATGTCTTATGAATAATGAGTCATTTATTCTTGTTCTTGAGTTAAACGTCAACATCATGTACTACCATTAATTTTGAACGTTTGGAAGATATGATCTGTGATAAACAATGGGCGACAGCGTATACATTTCGAACAGAAGAATTTTGTACACAAATTTCAGGATGATAAGCAATATTTAGATTTTTTTTTCTAATATTATAGTCTGGTCCAAACATTAACCGCGGACAAGCGAAACATATTTATTGAGAAATTTCTATACTGCTGATTTAATCACAGTTAAATACATCGTAATTCTAAGAAGGTATTTAAATTGCCCAGTGCCTTTAATCATCACTTAGTATTAGTTAGAAACTGGTGCCAAGGATGAAGAGTATAAAGGATATTTAAATATATTTTATACAATATTAATAATTTTATTTTGTTTATATCATTAAATTTCCTTAAATTTTGAACATAAATAAGGAATGCCTGAAGCAATGAAACACCCAGGTATACGGTGTTTCACTTTCTATTAAAATAATGCTCGTAGAGCCCAAACTATATTTCTAGAAATACAGAAAGTATTTCGATGCTACATTTCTCTACAATATTCTATTACCTTCGAGCTTATTTTGGTACTGAAAATACTTATAGGATTATTTATATGGAGACCGTGAAGTAGTTATATTCCACAAAGTGCAAATAACTTGTATCACCGAAAATGGGTGAAAAATTAATACAATAGGTGAACGCATGCTTTGCGCCCTCCACAAATGGATTCAGCAGAACATTTTATATATAGGCTAAATTTTATAAGTATATGTCCAGAAGTTGCACAGAACTGAAACAAAAGTCTATGGATTCTTAACTAGGTATACTATAGTCTAGTATACTTTAACTTGGCGTGTGTATGTATGAGTTAATATTTCCGTACGATGCCATTTTCTCTTGTACACAAAGATCCAGAAATATTGTCCACGTAGACAATGTTTCTGGACTATTGCTTTAACTTTGTGTGCAATATGGAAGAAAATGAAATCGTACGGAAAAATTAACTCATACATACACACGTCAAGTTAAAGTATACTAAACTATAGTTTAATATGTGGAACAATATTATTTGTGTGCCATTTACAACATTAAATAAATAAACACCGCAGAAATTAGACAAATTACAAATTATTAATATTTAATACCAAAACCGACACATTGTTGTCATTTTTTAAAAACGTAAAAATATAAACAACAGTTAATATTCATTGAAAATTCTATTTGAGAATTATAAAAGTACTGATAATACAATCAATCACTAAATAAAAAAATAGGGATTGCGTATGTGTTATAAAAAAATAAATTTACGAAGAAAACCTTGAAGTTGACGAATTTCTTAATTTATCATTGTTTTGAGTTAATGCGTTTCACATGTTTAATTATTATAATTAACATAAATTACTTTAGAATTATCAAGATAATCATCAAAGTGATTATATCCGGCAAGTTGAGGTATTTTCACTGGCTACTGCATTTATTTATTTTCATTTTCGGTTTTTTATATTTATTATTTTTACAGAATTGCTATTATTTGATAATCGTCGCTTTAACCGCCAACTTAGGCGGAAAATTACATTACCATCCAGATTTATTACCTTAGTCACATGGAATGTAAGTTACATGATCCGCAAAAGAGCAAAGTGAGAGTAGCAACTATGCTGAAGTTAGCTGACAGCAGAATGAAAGCTTGATTCGGGAATAGGTCAGTGAGTCAAAAAAATATTTTAAGTACATTTTTTTTTAAATACTAGCGATTTGCTCATGTAATTTAAAAATCCTTAGTATTAGCTAGAAGAGTTGCTGTTTTGGTTGATCCTTCAATAATGTGTTTCAAAGTGTTCGTTTTAGTTTGTCTTTATGTAAATAGTAGTTAAGTAATAAATGTAGTTCCAACAATGTGCAACAGAAAAGGAATTAATATGCGCAGTTACCTCCAGCAGATTCTTTTCCTGTGTAGCAAATATTACCATTTGTATAGTAAAGCTTCTTAATTGTCGTTGATCCTAAACAGGACCCTTTAACAAAGCTTTTAAGTATTGCGTTGAAAACAGGTACATACTTTTGATCATATTAGCTTACTCTTGTAGATCAGATTTTTTTTATGAAGAGTCACTTATTTGGAAGGAAGTTTCTCCTCTTGTTGTGTATATTCGTGGACATATTGTTATATATAGCCAACGATCCATAAGAATGACACTCTGTACCATATGGAAATCTACCACGAGTGTAAAAATCAGATACAGTATTCATTAAAAATGTTTGAACATGTTTCTGCTTGCATAAAAGCAAGCAAAAACATGTATTTCCAAGCACCAACACTAAGCACCAGATTGCGTAAAATTCGGACAGTCCGGGCACTATATATCTCAAAATCCTGTAGGTAAATTTTTTTGTGCAAGAAGACTTTTGATCGGCATGACATAAACTAAATGTGTGTAAATTTTTAGCCCATTTTATTGAAATCCGATTTCTATAAGAAAATTTTGGGGTCCTTTGCCATTCCACAACAATTTTTTTGGTAAAATTGTTTGACTTCACTTACTTAACTCAATTCACTTCTTTAATTTATATTGTAATTAATTTTCTATAGACGGTAGTAATTCTATGTTAATGGCAACAGTAAATGTACCATTTTTACACGGATTATTAGTTATTGGTCCATAGTAAAATCATGTATTTGGTTTTTAGTTCTTTCTAAATACCTTATCAATTAAAATACTTTTCTAAATTGCCATTGAATTTGTCTGGTTGTCTGCTTCGAGATATCATCTTAAAAAGAAAATTCAAAAAAGAAGATAATTACATAATTTAAACACTGGAGGAATCTTAAAGAAATGTTCTGATTCACTTCACTTCAGTAAACCTCCCCTAAAGAAAATAGCACATGACCTGTAACAAAGGCAGGACAAACTCTCACTTTCTGTATTTCACGTACTCGACCCACGCGTTAAGACACGCTTAATCGGTGGCAAATGAACCTACACGATCGACCAGCCGCATGAAACTAAAGACAAAATACCAGAATACGACAAGTGACTCAATATCACAGATCAAGTCTCCAGAGAGTGTGTATTTAAACATTTTAATCTCTGTCGTTACAACTGCAGATGAAGTGTACTTGAAGCACTTATTGCAGTATGCCGTACAGGCTCTTATGCGGTCATTACCGAATGTATTTTTAACTTCGCCCCATAGTGAACATTCATGATATCAAATTACATCATGAAGGCTAAAATTACAATGTGCATTAAAAATATAAATTATTTACTGAATAATATGACAATGGAATAAACAAACATGCTTGAAATTATAAATTTATAAATTTTGAATTTGAACACAATGAATTTCGTTATGAAAATAAGAACAACAATTATTGACGGAGAAAATATATCAAAATGATGTTCATGAATCACACCTGATTGTAATTTTGATGTAGGGGAGACTGGGGAGGTTTGGAATAGGAGAGGAATGAGTCGCAGTTGGCAGATAAAATAGATTTGTCTGTCTTGCCTCTGGAAGTATGAAAATTTAACTTACATAAAATTATTAAAAGTTTATATTATTAACAATTATCTTGTGTAATAAAATCAGATAAACTTTTATGCGCCTGTGTTCGAGCGAGTCGAAATTTATGAGAAGTTCAGGTTCTCAAAATTCCATGGGAGGATATTCCCCTTTCGTCCTAAAATGAGCAAATTTAAAAAAGCTGCGCTGTAATTCTTCCAAGTTATCAATATATGTTAGGTAGGTAACACACAAAATGATAGAAGCAAAGAACAAAGGCGGTTTACCGGGTGTAATAGGACCATGGTATACCCCTCTTTTCTCCTTTAGTATTTAGTTTCCAAATTCTAGTAATTATTGCAGTTAATTCATTTCATTTTTACATTTATTTAGTCATTTAATATTGGACACAATAAAGTGACTAGAATGCATTTTAAAATTATATTTTTAAAGCAAAGTTAAACGCTACAATTTTGAGACAGAATTTACATAAAATCTAGTCGAGTCACAGGGTTTGTTTATGACGGACATGATAAGTGTCAAGCACTTCGGTTACTTTCCAGAGTGTGAAATCGCCTACCCTTCTCTATCTTAACCGTATGAGGAGATAGAGAGTGGAGTTTTCAATTTGAAACGCTGCACAGAACTACGCCGTATCAAATATTGATATTGTTAATGTAAACAATTCCCACGTCCGACTTGGGGGACACTTAAACTGTGACGTCATTTTGCAATATAAAAGAAACTGCAGGGCCCATGAAAAGGGGTAATCAGACTCGAGCTACATCGCAGGACATTCGGTTCGCTGTTGCTCCCTGGAGATTACAATTGCACCACCCCTTGGGTACATCGCTGGACATTGAGTTCGCTATACTGACGCCGCAGACAACCATTCTTTGGCGTACCCTTTATGAAGTACCATTTTAACCTCTCTGTTATTCTCGACGAGTACGTGAAACATGAAGGATCTGGAGGAGAGCATTCACGGGCGGTATAACGCTATGCAGAGAGCATGAAAATTCTGCAGGCCTAAATTTCTAAAAGGTAATTATTTTCTTATTTCGAGACTCTACTTTATTATTTGCAATTGCATTTATATTCTGGGTATGGGATGTTTAAAAAAGTTTTAAATGACGCATTTGTGGTACCAAAAGAATATTAGATTAATATTTTAAATGGAATATTAGCTTTAATTTTTAACTATCATAATATTATATTACCAGTTATTCAGTTATGATTTTATTCACGATTTTAATTCAAAAAATTTCATTATCTGAATGTTTTACTAGGGAAGTTTGCGTTTGCAAAATAACAAGTTTATATTCAAGAACTATAGCTTTTGACCATACACTACAAGTTTACAAATACTTTTTCTTAGGCGCTTTACGGTGATATAAGAACTGTTATAAGAGTCTTTGCCGACTTCAACCAATTTTATTTATTTAACTACTAAATTGTCAACGATGTAAAATTCTCGTGACTACGAGAACGTCATTGTTTGTGAATTGTGTTTGCACAACATAACAGTAAAATGGGTGCATTACGGACTATCGGCGTTCGATCTAAATTTAAAATTAACAGTCCGCTGTTTTTAAGGACACTTGTCTACACAAATCTGTAATGTCGTCGATCTTTTCGGCCACCCCATGTTAACGTGTGTTCGGTGCTAAACACTTACTACTGCTGTTTAGTTTATCAGTCAATTGACGTCCTGCGTTGTTTAGATTGTTCTTTGTAATGCTATTTTAGCCGATTGGTTAGGTGCAGCCGGTAATTACCATATACTTGTCAGTGGGCGAGAGCACAACTACAATAAAGCTGGAAATTTCCACATCCATTGTTTATTTGCAAAAGGGAGTTTTTCCCACAGCTAGTGAGTATTTTCACTGAAGCCAGGCGCCGTTGCCGACTACCACAGAAAATATCAAATAAACTTTGTTAGGTTGAAACACTTATTCTCTGTTATGTTCGTAAACTTTGACACTGCAGTTGCGTTCTCTTTGTTTCGAAGTAACATCTTTGACGTTTGTTCACTCATGTTATTATCATTTACCGACTATTGTCACAACTGTTCAAAATAAGTATTGTCTGGCCGATAGCCGTGTTGTTTGAGGTGCGAGGTGGCAATCGCTATTAATCACACTAGTATCGCGCCACTGGGTTCGAATCCCGGCTCCGGCCTTGGCACCGTCGAAGGAAATGGTTGTCTAATTTCTGTGTAGTTTAATTTTCAATTGTTATGTACATATACTATTGTCACCGCTCTTATTCTTGTCTATATTAATTTCTCAATGTAGACATGTGATATGTTATTCAGGCATTCGCTACGACTCTAATTACTATTAAATTAACACAGCATATTTTTGTACCTCAGTTCTTATTATTGCATCAAAACACTCAGCATATCTATAGTATGGTCATTACAATAGCAGCGCAAATTTTCCTATTATAATATTTAGACAATTGTCTCAAATATTTGGATTACTTTTGAGTTCATGTTCGACTATTGTTGCATCAATTTATATAAAATAAAATGGGTGTTTTTTTTCTATTTTTTCCCATCAATTATGGTCTTATTCTTTCACCTTCACCTTTTTCATCATACAGTTAATAAACTAAATAAATGTCTTAATTTAAAAAGCAAAATAGAAAACAAACAGTGCAATCTTGAGTAATAAAATACTACATAAATAACATATCAAATTAACTAGTCTCACAATTAATAGACAGTGTGTTCAAGTCTACCAGGTATTCAATTAACAGAGTGATTAATTTTCTAAGGTATATAGTATCAGACAGAAACAAGTAATATTAAACTTTATATAAAAGAACCTGGGGTAAATTAAAAAAGGGTTACTACACACACACACAATGAAATTTGGATCCTACACTAACAAAACTAGACGATCACGCAAATGGCCAATCTTATTTGTTTATCCTTTAGATAAATAAATAGTAATGAATTTACTGGTGACATAATTACCAGGATTTCTTTTAGTAATTAAACAGGGTACCCCATAAACATTTCATTACCTTTAGACTTAGGACAGGAAATGTATTCACAACAAGATGGCGCTCCTCCCCATAATTCAAGGGTAGTAATTGATTACCTTCAACGGAGATTCGGAGAAAACGTAATTTCGACGAATGGTCCTGTGAAGTGGTCTCCAAGGTCATCTGATTTAACGCCCCTTGATTTCTTTGTTTGGGGTCATTTATGCAACCGCCGTTACAACCCGTGAAGACCACGAGTAAGACGAACAATTAATAGCATAACGGCCCAGCAATTGGCGAACGTTCTTCGAGAAACAGCTATGCGAGTTCAGAAGTGCATTGACGGTAATGGACAGCACTGTTGTAATGTTTTGTGTTAATTTTTTGTATTCCAAAACCACCTTATGTGTAATAAGGTAATTAGAATAAAATCTTATTTTCTTATTTTCTTTTAGATGTAATTTTATTTGTATTTATCGCACATTTTAATACGACATATGAATAAATTCCTTATTAATAGCACTAATAAATGGTGTCACGGTACCGATATGGTTTCCATTTGAAAAAAATTGAGTTTTTCCCCAACAACATGTGGGATTCTATCTGAGAAGTAAGATTTTAAAGAGTTCACATGTCTTATATAATTTTTTTTCTCTTTTCCATAACGCTAGAGTTTTGCCGAAGTATATTTTGTCGAAATTTTAAGAAATTTTAACTACGAAATTTCTTTTACGAATTCTTTGGCGAAATTTAACAAAATTTTGCGAAACTCTAAGAAACACTTTGAGAAATTTTCCGTAATTTCTTTTGGATATCGATCCGGAGCCATAAATTACATTGATATCAATATTCCATCCAACAAAATTATAGCGATAGAAAATAAGTACCTGGCAGCTTGCTGAGTCTCGGGTTAACCTCTAGATATACTACCAAGGCAACACAGGATCCCATTGGATTTAAAAAATGGTAATATCTATATTAATTTCACATAATGCATAATACTTATTTTATTGATTAATTTTTCGATTTGTATTCTTTTACTACCAAATTTTTCTTTAATTTTTGACATTAAAAATATGTCTTTGTTAAATATAACATTTTTTAAACATAATCTTATAACTTTTCTAGATTTTTCCTCAATCATTTGCACACCAAAAATATCTAATGAAAATAAAGAACAGGTAAACTCCACATTTTTATTTTTGCGGGTGGCGTCTAAATCTACATCTTTATTTCTTTGTCCTTGAAACTACTGTAGACCCCCCTGTATATTTATAAACAGAAATCCTGGTCACGGCACCAGTGAAACGGCTGTGAGGTACCCTGTTTAATTCCTGGTAATTATATCACCAGTAAATTCATTGCTATTCATTTATCTGAAGCATAAACAAATAAGATTGGCCATTTGCGTGATCGCCTAGTTTTGTTAGTGTAGGACCCAAATTTCGTTGTTTGTGTAGTAACCCTTTTTAATTACCCAAGTTCTTTTATATAAAGTTTAATATTATTTGTTTCTGTCTCATACTATATACCTTAGAAAATTAATCGCTCTGTTAATTGAGTACCTGGTAAACTTGAACACACTGTCTATTAATTGAGAGGCCTATTTAATTATATATGTTATTTATGTAGTATTTTATTACTCAAGATTGCACTGTACATTTATAGTTGAAGTTTGTTTGCTATTTGCTTTGAAACAAAACCATTTATTTAGTTTTTTAACTGTATGATAGAAAAAGTAAAGGTGAAAGAAAAGACAATTGTCTAAATATTATAATAGGAAAATTTGCGCTGCTATAGTAATGACCATACTATAGATATACTGAGTGTTTTGATGCAATAACAAGAACTTATACAAAAGTGTGCTGTGTTATTTTAATAATAATTAGAGTTGTGGCAATGGCCTGATAATGATAATCCATAATTAGAGCTGTTAGCAATTGCTAGGTAATAATGTTTTATAATTAAATAAAGTTGTTAACCATCGCTAGATAATAATGATTTATAATTAAAGTTGTCAGCAATAGCCAAATAATGAATCGAATGCAAAACAAAGGACAAGAATCATGTCATGTTTGTACATTATCAAAATTAAGTTGAGAAATGAGCATTAAATACAGATGTAAAATACCATAGAGTGTTGAGGAAATATCCTTTAATTATACATTGTTTATTGATTGAAATTAGAGTAGGAACAATCGTTCAGATAATCATATCAATCTTGCTGAGGTGAGAATTTATACTCACGTAAATCTTTTAGAATGCTGGAGAAATCTCCCTATAGTAATTAAATAGAAAAGCAACCAGAAAATTGCCTATGATTGCCAAACATACGAAGCCGCGAATCCGCAAAGGTAAGAAATTGGTGTTGCATCACCTTTCAATTGAAATAAAAGACCAGACAACTGCCTGAAATATTGACATCCCTCGTTGCAACTGAACCCAATCGAGAACAGAACCAGCCAATTGGCCGTAATCAATATTTCAAACCTTTGTGAACTCAAAGTACGCCGAATTCATATAACTATAATAATTTATCATAGGTAAATGTTCAACAATTAGACAACCTTGTGGTTACAGTAGGAAAACATTCCTAGTGTACTTTAAATATAAAGCATTCTTGAAAAACCTTACGAGAGATGAGGTGAACATGAGAGTCAACTATTTGTTTTATATAAACTGCAGAATAATTATTGACATGAAGTTTGACGAGTCTATGAAAAGTATCTTGTTATTGCATAACTCTAAATATATAGTTATTGAATATAAACTTGTTATTTTGCAAACGCAAACTTCCCTAGTAAAATATTCAGAAAATGAAATTTTATGAATTAAAATCGTGAATAAAATCATAACTGCATAACTGGTAATATAATATTATGATAGTTAAAAATCAAAGCTAATATTTCATTTAAAAAATCTAATATTCTTTTAGTACCACAAATGCATCAATTTTCCCCATTACACCCCGACAAAACCAGAATATGAATGCAACTGCAAATAATAAGGTAGAGTCTCGAAATAAGAAAGTAATCACCTTTAGAAATTTATGCCAGCTGAATTTCTGTGCGCTCTGTATGGCGTTATATCCGTAGCCCGTGAATGCTCTCCCCCAGGTTCTACATGTTTAACGTCCTCGTAAGGCATCGTAGACACGTTGAAGCGGCACTTCATAAAAAGTACGTTAAACAGTGATTGTCTTCGATGTAATTACAACGAACACGAAGTACTGCGATGCAATGGTGTATTAGAACTTTATTTCCTAAGTACAGCTGACCGAAGTCTGCAAAGTACCTTGAGCGTGGTTTACTTTTATTTCCTAAGTACAGCTTACCGAAGTCTGCAAAGTACCTTGAGCGTGGTTTAAGTTTATTTCCTAAGTACAGCTGACCGAAGCCTGCAAAGTACTTTGAGTGTGGTTTAAGTTTATTTCCTAAGTACAGCTGACCGAAGTCTGCAAAGTACCTTGATTGGGATTACAAATGAATCCCCTTTTCTGAACAGTCTGATCTTCTTTTATATGCCTGATGTCACCCTTCTACCCGGATTATGTATCTCCGCTTGTTTCTTGTGGGAATATGTTTATTTTAACGCTATTATAATATTCGACACGACGCCGACGTAGCCCTGTGCAGCACTTTAGAGTGACGCTCAACTTTCTATCGTTTTCTATGGTTAAGCTAGAAACGTGTAGGCGATTCCGTATTATGGGAAGACACGAAGTACTTGACGTTTATCTGAATATACGATAAACAAACCCTGCGACTCGACTAGATTTTATGTAAATTCTGTCTCAAAATTGTAGCGTTTAATTTTGCCCTAAAAATATAATTTTAAAAATGCATTCTGGTAACTTTACCGTGTTCAATATTAAATGACTAAATAAATGTAAAAATGAAATGAATTAACTGCAATAATTGCTTGAATTTGGAAACATAAATAGGAAAAAACTAAATTTATATATGGGATATATACAGGGTGCTTCATCCTTTTACTTCACAAAGCAAATTAGTTCGGCTAGGTACTTCGAGAATTTCTAGTTTGACCTCTGAACTCCATAAAAAAACCTACGAACCCAACTCTCCCAACAGATCGGCTAGTCGTTGGCCCTCTTGTTTTCACTATATTTTAAACTATATTCAATTGATAATAGTGGGAAAGCAAGACGGAACATTATTTTCCTCAACATCTTTTTTCTATTTTCTTTTGACAATTCCTCTAAGAAGAATCAATCTTTTTCTTTATTTTACTGCGATATACTTTGTAGTTCGTAAATATATAAATATTATTATTTAAATTTACAGTTTATTTATTATTACTAGTTAACTTACAGAACATCATAGCGAAGCATGAGCATAAATATATGTACATTATTTTTCCTGTAATTGAAAATAAGACAATTTGTTATATTTCCTAGTTCAATTAAATAAGACAGATCGATATAAAACAAATGTATGACGATTATTTAACATGTATAAATTTCATTGAAATTCTAATTGCATCGTATATCGATCGGGAAATACGTACCCAAAACAGACTCAATTATACACTTTGCACGGTATACGGAATGCTCCATGTGCGTGTGAGTATTTCCTTTTTTTTTTGTTAAATAATATGTTATGCCTGCTGCATTTTCTTTCTTTTTTTTAATTTCTTAAAGAGGCGAGCAAGTTTACACCTGATATTTTTTTGTTTAACATAATTGCAAAATTTCAAAGTCACTGTCCGATTTACAACAAGAAGAAAATAAATAATAGTGGATACGAGAAGGTCAATAAACTATTGTAAATAATATCAGTCAAATATGTTTAAAATAGATATGTTCACACGTCATCATGTCTCCAAACAAAAATAGTATACAAACTTTCAATAGATTATTATTATTTCTCTTTACTAGATTACGAGAGAAAAAGACTACCTTTTTTTACCTACAATTCTGTTTTGACCGTTTTATACAAGTTTTCAAGTGAACATTTTCTAATCTTAAAAAATGGAAAAAATACCAATGATTTAAAACTTGGATATTTTAGAACATAATTATTAATCTTAGATTGAAGTTTAAGGTATAATCAAGCTATATCTACAAGGTTTTTTTTAAAATTAGTATTTTATTTAATATTTATGTTTTAATATAAAGTGGAAAGAAATGATAAAGCTTAACTTTCACGTGCAATTTATAAGAAATAAAAATTTTGAAAATTAAAACTAAGTACCGTTGGAAAGCTGAATTTTTCCTCTTTAAAATGCTACCCTCTTTTTCGTTTTTAATGGGTACAAATTGTCTTTATTATGTAGCGACGGTCGAGAAATACTTAATTTCCCTGTGCGACGTGATTGAAATATTGAATAATTTCTCATAGTAACGGAAAAATTTATTTAAAAAAACTTTTATACTATTTTTATGTAAAATTTCCCGCTCTTTCACGTGATGCTATCCGTCTTTTTTTGTTATTATTATTTCTCGAGATATTCGCTAAAAACTGAATTTTTCCTTTTAAGGGTTCGCGGGGGTAGATTTTTGGTAAACTTTTTCGAGAAATTTTCTACTAGAAAAAAATTTCCTTTCATCAAAAACTTAGCGAGATAACAATTAATTATGACTTAAAACCCCTGGCAACTGGGCCAACGATCTAATAAATCCTTAAGTTTAGGAAAAATATTTGAGTCAGTGGTGTCGTCAGTAAAGTGTGTACATTGGCCGTCAACCATTGAACTGGGCAAGTTACTAATATATATTAAAAATAATATGGGTCCGATGATAGAACCTTGAGGCACGTCATATGTTATAGGTTTATTAATATTGAAATTTTGTTGGTGACGAATTGTTAATGATTGCTAAGATAGGAGGCGATTAACATTCTACTGTTTTAATCAAAACAAATTAGAGCTTAAAGTAGCTTGTACCTAACGAGATTAAAAAAAAAATGACATCAAAACGCAGAGCTTAGATTAGGTTGATTCTAGAAGCTCCAGCGATTCATTATGACGACTATCGGCAGACAAACAGGTGTAATCGGTGGCTGTTTACCTAGAAATCTTTCCTTCTTGTGGTTTCCTTTGTATTTCAAGTCGTTTAAGTTAGTTTAATAGGGATAAAAGTATATTTTTATTCAGTACTGATGGTCGTAATCCACAAAATCCAGGACCTTACGTCTGATTTTAAAGGAGAGAAAACTTACAGAATCCGAAATCAAGTACCAGAGAGTCTGCTGCAAAACATTTTATAATATGCAAGCCATCCACTACTCTGAAAACTTATCTTGCAATAGCTTTTTATAAAAATCGGACCTTATCCAAACCAATCTGCTTCTTAAGAGGACGAAAACCATCCTGATGCTCCTTTACAATATGGCATATCTTCCTAAAAATTTCTGGTGGGGCTTAATGCCGTTGAAATAAATGACAAACAGGGCAAGAAAAGAGAGTTACAAGTATCTCAAAACAGTAATAAAATGTCATCAAAACAGAAAATAAGAAAAACTCAACAATGCGACAAATCTTTCAACACAAATGGTTTCTTATAGCACCGACCGAAATATTTTCCTTTCCTGTTGACGCGCCGGCTGCAGACTTCCCTTCCAGTGGCATATCTTCTCCTAAACCTTGGCACAATTGGCATAAAGCCGGCTTATACAACCTGCTTAACTCTGAACAATGTTACTTGGAAGCAACCATTACACTTCCAAACATGGTTTATGAAGTGCAAGTGCTCGGGGTGGAAGTCCATTAGCAAGATATAGAGAGGCTCGGGCAGAAGTTAGAGGGATCGGAGTTGCACTTTATCAGTGCTGCAGCACTCATCGCAGATCTCATCCTCCGGCTTAAAGAGACTGTAGCAACACTTATAGTTCCTGATTTTCAGAGATAGCGTTGCCTGTCTTATAAGCTATGTTACGCCATCCCTGAATGAGTCTCTACTATCCGGGAAAGTAGTTGCCTTTCTACTCGTCTTCTTCGCTCATATCGCGACTCTGTCGTTCCGTGCACGATCTTGCTAACACCTGGTCACCGCTGTTCTATGCACCTCTGCGCTATTTTGTTGGTACTTGACCATTACAGGATTACTCGCTCATATTTCCTTGTCACATCTTTCTGGTGCTTCCTGTTTTTAGTGCCAACGTACATGGCAGAATGTTTGCCAGGAGCCTTAATAGGGACAGTATTCTTTCCTATTATTTGGGTTTTCTACCACATATATTATTATCCTCTTCAAAACAAATCACCGAATCTACAAAATAATAGAATTATTGGAAAAAAACCTCTGCGCCCGTGACGTTTACGCCAAAGGAAAAGTCAGAGGTTATGTTTTGCAAATAATATAAATCGGAATAAACACAGAAATAATGTATTTTGCTGACGTTTCGGAAAGTAATCTCTTTCCGTTTTTAAAGCTATTTTTTGGAAGAACTCTTATTTTGCTGTGTATGTCAAATACACAGCTTTAAGATTCTGTTTATGTTATTTCCATAGATACTTACTACTTACACAGAACATAGAACTGATGATATTTTCTTTTAGATAATGTTGAGTTTGTTAAGTTCTTCTTTTAACATTGTTAGTCAGGTTGTACAAATATCTACAGAACAATTCGATACGCACTTATCTTCATTTAATAAGATTATTGCTGATTCTTTAATTTTTCTTTTTTTGGTATCTGTTTCTTTTGTTAAAATTTTTGCCGAGTCCCAGTTTATTCTATGGCCGTTTTCCCAAGCATGTTCACAAATCTTTGATTTCTGAATTTCATTCTTTCTAATGTAATTCTTGTGCTCATCCAACCTCACACTGAAAGCTCTGGATGACTCACCCACATAACATTTATCACATTCGCACGGGATATTGTAAATACAGTTTTTTGAATTCTGCTCCCTGTTTATAGGTTTTGTTTTTGTTAAAATAGATCTTAAAGTGTTCCCCGTTTGAAATATCGTCCTAACATCAAATTTGTTACCTATACGGCGTAGCTTTTCCGATAGTCCGTATACATAAGGAATTATTGCTGTATAATGACGTTCAGGTTTTTGTCGTACCTGATTGTCCCTATTTTCAACATTTATGAAAACTCTATCAACAAAGGCTTCAGGATATTGATTTTGTACTAGAACCTCTTTGATAAATTTTTTCTCGTTATTTAATATTTCATTATTAGATGAAATTATTTTGGCCCTATCGTATAAACATTTTACAACACCCCTTTTAACATTTATTGACTGATTTGAGTTAAAATTTAGATATCTATTAGTATGTGTTGGTTTTCTATAAACGCTTGTTTCAATTGTATTATTTACCCTTCTAATTAAAACATCTAAAAACGGTAGTTCATTCCTACTTTCTACTTCTAATGTGAATTTAATAGACGGTTCCTTACTTTTTATATTTTCTAAAAATCTATCTAATAAATCGACACCATGAGGCCAAATTGCAAAGATGTCGTCAACATATCTCCACCAGACAACCGGTTTGTTTATACAATTTTGAACATGTGTGTTCTCAAAGTTCTCCATAAATATGTTGCTTAAAATTGGTGATAATGCAGACCCCATAGCCATACCAAAATCCTGCTGATAGAACTCATTATCCAATTGAAAATAGGTTGTCTTTATACACAGTGTTAAGAGTTCCATTATGCTATTTACACTTAATTTAGTTCTAGTTTCCAAATTATTATCATTTAGCAACCTGTGTTTAACTATTTTTAAGGTTTCATCTACCGGAACATTGGTAAAAAGACTAACTACATCAAAACTAACCATCAGGTGTGATTCATGAATATCGTTTTCATAAATTTTTTCTATGAAATGTTTACTATTTTTAATATATGAATCGGTATTTCCTGATAATGGATCAATAATTTTAAGTAAAAATTTTGCCAAATTATGACATGGTGAATTAATAGAACTAACAATAATTGGTCTTAAAGGAATATTTTGTTTTTGTGTCTTTGGTAAGCCATAAAAATGAGAAGGCTTACTATGATGTGGTGTAAGTTTCCTTCGTTCAAAATCATTAAATTCATGTTTGTATTTAAACAGAGTTCTGTACATTTTGCTCTCTATTGATTTTGTTGGATCTTTGTTTAGTTTTGAGTAGGGTCCCTCATTTACAAGAGTCATGATTTTTGTGTTATATATATATATATATATATATATATATATATATATATCTTTATCTATAATGACTGTGGCATTACCTTTGTCTGCTGGCAATATTTTTATACTTTCATCGCGTTTTAAAGAATTTATCGATAACTTTTCTTCTGGAGTTAAATTATCTTTAATTTTATATTGCTTCTCTAAAGCAATTTTTGCCCGTATGCGATATTCATTACCACTATCTGTTGGTAAATTTTGAGCCGTTTTTTCTATTGCCGCTACTATGTCAAATTTTGGAACAGTTTTCGGGTTTATTGCAAAATTTAAACCTTTTGATAGTACAAGCCTGTCTGAAATGGACAAAAGTCTTTTTAACATATTAATGACAGTCCTGTCAATTAAAGGATTATTATTTATATTTTGTAATTGCCTAATCTGTTTTTCCCTTATTAAGTTTCTAAATTTATGTAAATGCGTACCTTTTTGCAGATTAAAATATTTTTCGTAACTCAACCTGACATTCTGGATTATAAACTGATAATCCTGTTCTATAATGTTGTTCCTGCTTAATTCATTCTCCGTGTAAGTAATGTCACCAATAATTCGTTCTTTTTGGTATCTATGATATTGAATTCTTTCCCTAACCATGGACTTGCTTGCCTTGTCCAAAATTTTTCTGGTTTTCGCATTTTTGAAAAGTTAAGCACCCGATGCACCGTGTTACAATCGAAAAGGGATGTTTTAGATCAAGTCAATTATGCAAAATCAAAATCCAAATAAAAATTTTATTATTAGCAAAAGTGCACTATCGTCTTACACCAACAGATGTGTGTTACATAATATATATTTTAATGGTATTTTTACTTGATCTTCAGGATTATATTATTAGTTTTCAATTTGGGCACACACTAGTAATTTCTATTGAAACATTTGATTGAGATATATACGAGTATATATTTTATATTTTCTCAAATATTTCAGATTTTATAAATTTTGTATTTCATAATAATGTAAGTACCCCATTTTTTAAAATTAAATAATGAAATTAGAAAAATATATATTTAATTTATTTTACATAAATGTTTTATAATGCAAGTTAGATAATGCAAATTATCAAGACAGCACATTGAAGCGTTAGGTCACTTTTCAGGGGATTTAAAGAATTTGTACTCTAATTGAAGACGAAAAATTGATGTGATTGCAGTTTCCGAAATATGGTTGTCTACAGATATTCCAACAGAGGTTGTTGCAATTGAAGGATATGATCGAGAGATATGTGAATAATAAAATATAATGCAGATTAATTCCTTATGCCTATCCTGAAATATTAATCTGGAATATACTTTGATCATGACAATTTAATCATTAATAAAAGTCAATATTGCACTTTCCGTTTGTTATAGGCATATAGTTTATTTTAATAGACCGAACAATGTTGAGGACTTGAGAGACAGAATTAGTTAGGAAATTGGAAGAATTGTACCCGAAACAATTACTAACGTTTTGCGAGAATTTCAGTTTCGACTTGGATATTATCAAAAAGTAAATGACACGCAATTTGAACATTTAATTTAATTATTCTTTGCTGTATTTATTGATTCTTGTATTTTTGTTTTATTACATTGCTATAAGAAGTTAAATTTTTTTCTCGACAATTTCATCATGCCATAGAATTTAATGTACTGTATGCAGAAGAATGTGCTCTTTCGAATGAAATCTTTTAAAATGGGTGTTGTCTCTTAAAAAAAAATTGCCGATGACATCATAACTTTTTTAAAATTGTTTGTAGAAAGAGGTTTACATAAATAAATTGAGAAATGTATGTTATGTACACGCCTACGCCACTGCCTCATAGAAAATTCGAGAAGGGCCCAGAAACGCCGCGAATGGTAGACTGAAACATTCTAGAATTACCGACATGGATATACATCGTGTTCCATTTTGCTTAGTTTATTTAATGTCCGATTTAGATAATTTTTTTTTAATGACTTGGACGGTAGCTCAGTGTGCTAAAGCGTCTGGATAGCAAACTGCCACCAACTATACCTTTCTCTAATCCTATAATAATAATAATAATAATAATATTTATTTTCCTTAGAGACAAATAGGTACATTTGTATAGGAATAGTCAACATCTTAATACTAGGTATACCAATTTATATAAAATTGACCTAACATTTAAAAACAATAAAATAAAATATATGTTTAAAAGTAATGTATAACTAAGAGACACAAAGGAAGTCGGATATTGAATAAAAAAAATGTATCAAGTAAAAATTTTTTTAGTTTAATTTTAAATAACCTTTCATTCGTGATTGATTTTACGTCATCCGGCAACAAATTAAATAATTTTGGCCCTAAACAATAAGGTGAGTTAAAAGTTATTTTTAATTTAGCGAATGGAACATGAAAATTATGTTTTTGTCTCGTATTGACATTGTGAGACTGGCTATTTACAATAAAATTTTCTTGATTTTTAAAAACATATAAGCACATTTCAAAAATAAACAAACTTGGCAAAGTTAAAATTTTATAATCTTTAAAAATTTCCTTGCATGAGTGGATACTTGGAACCTTAGCAATACACCTTAAGACTCGTTTTTGGGCTATAAAAACGTGAGATGCAAAAGTGGAATTTCCCCAGAAGACACCATATCTTAAGCGGGATTCAACTTGTGCGTAATATAATGAAAGGAGTTGTTCTGTACACAGAACCGTTCTTATATTTCTAAATAAGTAGGTGACTGAGGCAAGCTTCGAAATAATAGTTTCGCAATGAACTTTAGAATTGAGATTTTTATCTAAGTGTAAACCTAAAAATTTAACCGTTTCTTCTTTGGTACATAAAGGAGCATTGTTTATATTAAAATTTAATAACTTACACTGTTTATGACTATTATGAAATCTTAATAATTGGGTTTTTTCGGCGTTGAAATATAATGAATTCTGGGAGAACCATTCATTTAGCTTGTTAAATATAGCGTGACAACAGAGTTCCAAACTATCATCTGTTTTATTTGAAATAATTAAGGAAGTATCATCAGCATACATCGTAACATGAGTATTAAATAAAAGCGATCCTATTTCATTAACATATAGCAAAAAGAGCACAGGGCCCAAAACAGAACCTTGTGGAACTCCTAACGTTAAGTATGACCATTCAGAGCTAACCTTATCAAAACGATTATTATCATTATATTTGATACTAACCAGTTGTTTTCTATTTTCAAGAAAAGTTTTAACCCAATTTAATGTCATTCCTCTTATTCCATAATTATTTAGTTTAGTCAACAAATTTTGATGATCGACGCAATCGAATGCCCTGCTGAGATCACAAAAAATCCCAACAGGGTACTCGCCAGCTTCAAGGAAATATATAATTTTCTCATAAAAATAGTGTACAGCTGAAATAGTAGACTTACCACTACGAAATCCGTGTTGACTTTTAGTTAGTATTTGGTACTTTTCCAGATACTTCGACAATCTGTCCATAAAATAATACTCGAGTATTTTAGAGAAACCTAAAAGCACCGTAACAGGTCTATAATTTTCCAAAGATTTTGGGTCGTTTTTCTTGAAAACAGGTACAACTTTTCCAGTCTTTAAGATATCAGGAAATGTTCCAAATTCAAAAGACAGATTTACAAGATAGGTAATTGGATCAATAATTAAATTGATAACTTTTTTAATGATAAACATTGGAACATCATCTGTGCCAGACGATTTTTTATTTTTAAATTTTTTGGTTAGTAATTCTAACATTTCTACTTTGGTAAAAGGAGTAAGAAATAAGGAATTGTTTTGTACATTAGCATTATTATTTTTTGAAGCTAAGTTATTTAATTTCGGTATCTGATCAATTATATTTTTAGGTGTGTTAATAAAAAAGTCATTAAATAATGACGCAATTTCCTTAGGATCCTCATGCAAAACCCCATCCTTGTTTATTATTATATTGTTATGGTCTTTATTACGATTACATAATTCCTATCCACCTATGCTGATATTTCATACCTTTATTCATCTTTAATTCTTTCCTATCCCCCTCTTCTTTTGTGTTTGTGTATTTTTGTTGCGTTTGTTGTTTCTTCGCTTCTGTTTGTGCATTTTTGTTTCTAAATTTATTTTCTCTCCATTAAACTTGTAACAGAATCAAAATTTACTTAAATCCAATCAAAATTTTTAAAGCCACAGTTTAGGCCAGCCTAGCGCAGCCCGTCGTTGGAGTAACTCGAGGAAGGCGTCCATACAAAATTTATTAAAAGTGAAATTCGCGAGCGATCGTTATCAGTGATAGTGTTTGTTTTTTATTGTTAAGCTTCCCTTTTTAAGCCTTTTTGTATCGCATCACCTATTTTAATTTTTCTGTAAAAAGGAGTACAGGTTATAGTGTTTTAAACTGTTAAATTGTTGCTTTCGCCGAACCAGGCCTGTTTCGCCTGACTTTGCGATCCACCACCGCGTCAACGCGGTGGTTGCAGGGTCGGTCCCGAGGCAGGTCCTCGGGACGCAGCTGTCATTATGGTTATTTTAAATAAAGTTGGATAGCAAACTGAGTTGCCTAGCGAAGTGGATTCGATATCTGCAAGGCGAAACAATTTTTCATTAAAAAGAATTACCCCATGAATGGTTCGGAGTCCACTATAAACTGTACTGCCTCGTCTCTCTCTACTTAACATGAGATCTTCCAGGAGGTTACCTCATTAACTTGAAAGGCGGTTTAGAAAACATTTTAAGAAACATTTAAGAAAAACATTTCGCATCTATGTGTTATATTAAATTTTCTAAAATATAGTAGCGTTTTTCTTCGGGTCAGAAAATGGTGAAATCTTATTAGCGATTTTTTAATTTTAAATCTAAGTGCGCCAATGGACTCAGCTATCGCACAAATGTGTTTGCACCAAATTTCGTTGAAGAATCGCATTTTGGGATATTTCCTGAGAGAAATAAAAATTCAGAAATTGCCGAGGAAATTTATCTGTTGCATAGAACAAATATGGATTATTAAAGTTGTTGGTGATAATGTAACATCGTCAAGAGAAGCTGTCCGAGAACGTAATAAAAGAAATCCAAATCGACGGCCACCACCACGGTGTAGTATATACTTTGACCACCACTTAACGAAGCACCGTTTGAAAAATAATAAAATGTTTTAATGATACCGGTAGTGTTTCAGAAACAAATTCTAGAGGATCTGGCCACCAAAGGCAGCTTAATGATCTAGCTATTTTGGCATATTTTGACGAAAACTCTCGTTCAAGATTAAAAAATGCTGCTATAAATTTAAACAAGTCTCGAAATACCATTTGAGGGTGCCTTAAGAATCATAACCAAAAACCACACAAACCCAAATTTTTTCATAATTTGCAAGTAGGGGACGAAGAAAGAAAGTTTGAGTATTGCCTGGGGCTCAAGGAGAGTATGTGAGAGTCTGTGTGGTGTTTTGAGTGAGCGCTTAATTGGTTCCTATGTTTTAATGAAAATTTAAACAGTTTAAATATGATAAGTCACATTTAACAAAGCCGTAGCACAACTATGCCCCTTCCTAAAACCTGACTGTGTATATGGTAGTATGTTGTTATTTTCCACGTGCTCCACAATTTGATATTGAATTATATATTCCAAGGTCTTAGAAAGTACAAGTAGAACACTAATAGGCCTGAGATCACCATACACAGGAGTATTAATCTTAGGAAGAGGTACAACGTGTGCTATTTTCCAGTCGCTAGGATAAACTGAATTGATAATACAAAAATTTACAATATGACATATATATTTTAAAATAAAAGGACAACAAAGTAAAGTAAAATCAATGTGCATACCATCAGCACCAATAGCTCGAGATTTAATGGAAAGTAAACGTTTACTTATCTCAATTTCTGTTATCGTTTCAAAAGTAAGAATGGAATTCACTGAAGTTTTAATACCCTGATAATAATTATTTATATTGTTACCTTGTCTAATATGCGGGATGGAATTTATAAAATAATTATTAATTTCATTGACGTTCACTAAGTTATCAGGGATTGTTTTATTTTTTTGATGGTTGTATATTTGCAAATTTTTGACAGCTTTCCAAACAACATTGCTATTCATTTCAAATGAATGTCGCAAGTATACCTTTTTTTCTCTACGTATTAAAGTTGTTAGAAATTTTTTTAAGTCCTTATATTCTAGGAAATGAATAGGGTTCCTGGATCTTTTGAATTTCTATAGAGCTTTGTGTTTTAAACATTTATTTAACATCGGCCTATTTCCGCTACTGAGGCCTAACACTGACGCCTGTAGACGAGCTACTCCCAACTAGGAATTTTGCCGAACCTTAAGAAGAGTAGGGATCTTTTACTTGCCTAACATTTAATAGACAAGGGACCGACGACTTTACATCCCCTCCGAAGGATGGTATCCTAATCTCCTAAACAACCCGAGGGTTGTATAGCTTCCGCGCATACACTGATATACAAGCCGCTGGAAGATGTGTGAGGTGAGGACGCCGTCTTCGTTGTAAACACGAACGAGCCCTCGGATTGGTGAAATAAAAAATCTGGAGCAGTGGGGGTTTAGAGCTGAGACCCTAGAGCGCGTTCATGCACTTATTTTTGATGTGAGAAGCCTTTGGGTTCTATTTCAGTAGTGATAGATTGGGTCAAATGCTACACCCTGTATATTGTAGTCTGGAACCGAGGTAACACTTTGATTTTTTATTTTTATTTTTTCACTGGATAGTCTTTGAGTTCTGACAGGGTCAACGGCTACACCCTGTATATAGTATTCTTGAAAAAACAACACTTGTTTTTAAAGCAACAATTATTTATTTAAGGTTTTTTGAATAGAGTTTAAAAATAAGGGGTAATTTTTATTTAACAAAATTTTCTTCTTTATTGGATGTAACTATTCGACAGCATAAATTCGGACTGTGAAATTTAGCAAAAATGTTTATTGAAGTATTTAACTTGATTTATCTGAAAAAAATCACTTTGGTTTGAAACTGTGTGGGCCGTAAAGGCGAAACAAAATGGGGTCACTTATGGCAAAATAAAATGGGGTCACTTAAGACGAAAGGTGTTTTATTAAAAGATAAATAGGGGCCACTTAAGGCGAAGATAAAAATGTAAAGGGGCCACTTAAGGCGAAGAGATACTAAAACTAAATGAAGCCACTTAAGGCGATTTCCTAAAACTACTCTTTTTAACCAGGTTTCGGCCTGGGAAGCTAGTTCTGAACAGTTAGTCACGAAAAGTATGCTAGGACAGGGAGTAAAAAAGCCTAACTAGACTGTGGGTATCTACAACTTAAGTTAAATAGTATCCGAACCGGAAGCACTAGCAAATTAGCTTATTACACTTGAAATTACTTTTACATAACTTTTTCCACTAAATCACTTCGCGAATACTAAACATAGGAGTCACTGTCAAAACTGAACTTGCCTCGGGTAGGCGTACTCGGGTATTTATATGTTTGGAAAAGTTTCGTTTATTGCGCCTCATCGAGTCTCGCATCCCGTTTTAAAACGTCTGGAAAGGCTGGAAATCACTCCGTGCGGGCGAGGATGAGTCATTTATTGCGACACATTGCGCAATACTGAAGATTTAAGTTTTTGAAAATGAAAGTTGTATAGAAAAATCGGCAATGAAAAGAGGAATTTTTTAAAATAAGAACGAAGTATGAATCTATTTTTGTTTGGAAGTTATTAACGTTGATTGTTGAAATTTGAAACGACCCCGTAAATTATTAACGGAGGTCCGATGTTTACGAGTTGAAATGAAATGAGAATGTTCCCGATAGATGCGTGGTTAATAAATCAGTGGTTTATGAAAGTTTTTGTTGCAATTTATTGAACCTACGTACAGGGTGTTTACTGGAAATTGTAACAGTATTTAAAAATTGCCGCGCCTGTGCGAATTATTGTCCCTTGCTTTGTAACGATTTTAAGAAATTTATTCCAACCGTCACGTGCTCACCACATATAAATTAAAATATAGCCACTTTCCATCATGCCAATAAATATATAAAGTATATAAGTTCCCGCATTGATACACTGTGCATCCCATTTTTAAAGATTTGTAGCCAACTACTACCTCATTTAACTACTACTTTTTCACAGGTATTCGAAAAAGTGGCTCATATTCCCTTAAGTCTTCATATTAAAGGCAGGACATTGGATATAGGCATTTACATGAGAACAACTTTTAGATACAAATCTGGGACACCTATTTGTAATGAATAATTCACAAATCCATATTTTGATTTTCAATGAACAAATCTATTGTAGGTGTTCCTAGCGCGGCTTAATAACACATCAAAAAATACACTTGTGTGCGTAGGTCACTTATCTGATTGGGTACCTAAAGTTTCTGTAATTTAGTCATCACAAAATAGGAATTTGGAACATAAATTACTGTTTATAGCTACAAGAATGAATAATCCGAAAATAAAAACTACATTAAGCCCATTTAGCACACTGTTATGGTACGCCGAAGGACGTCTATAACGCAACTTGACGAGAATGTCAATTTAAATATTATTTCAATTAATATTAATGGGTACTGGTAAATAATGGAAAAACATAAACTCAACATACTTACGAATATATGTAATAAATATTTTTTTATCATTTATTGTACAATTACATAACAAATCCTTGTATATAAATTAGGTATTTAATTTGCACTTTTAAAATAAGTTTTTATATATGCGGCGCCATCTAGTCAAGTATAGATATATCAATAGAAAAACTCGTGGCGTGTTATGTACCACAAGGCTGGGCAACCGCATATTCTGCATCGTTTGTATGGTTGCATAATACAGAAGAGAATAACTATATATTTTTCATAATAATGGTATCTAACACGAGATCTAACATAATAAAAAAATAGGTGTTAGTTCTGTATATTAGTGTATATCAAAATGTATGATTGACTGCTTGCCTCCAGATTTTTTTGCGAATGTCCAAAAATTATGGGAACTATAAAAAATCAAGACAAGGAAGATGCTTAAATGTCCAGAAATTGTATTATTTTTTCAATTTTGTACCTGTACGCTATAACATTGACACGGTACAAGACTTTTTGAAGAAATAACATCATTTTGTAATTTTAAATGTTAAAATTGCGTTATGAAGTTAAAGCTCTGTTGAAAGCACGTGAAACATACACAAAGTACCTATTTAAAAAAGCCATTTTGCCAAATCAAGATTTTAAAAAATTTTGTTCAATTTTATCTTTCGAAAATCAACGTAAATTGGCCAGAGTTCAGAACCTAAACCTAGAAATACTAATTGGATGGAGTCTGCGGTAGGTTCTTGATGAAACATATTCAATAGAATAATTATAAATATTCAAACGAATTGTTACAATACGCACTTGGTTTATTGTTTCATTAGTTTTGTTCAGATTTCTCTGACATATGTTTCGGCCTTGTGACCATTATCAAAGAGTCTTAAAAACTGACTGATTCAAGTGGTGTTCACAGTATATATCTTACAAATCCCCTACGCACCTAGAGGGGGATAATAACTTGATTTGCTATTTCTATTGCTATTTTTTAAAGTTTAACAATACAGGTCGGAACTACGAACTTAATTTTATTACTGTGTCTAGTTTATAAATTCTGTTTGTGTATTTGTAACGTTTTTATGGTTTCTTAGGGCCTTCTTAATTTCTAAAATTTCAAGCATGTCTAGGATTTTTCCTTTGTTTGCATTATGCAAATGTTTAACACTACTACCGTTAAAAACGTGATTTTGCTCAATGCAATGTTCGGCGTAACCAATTGATTTTTTTATTTTATAAAACAGACTCTTTGTGTTCTCTTAATCTCACATCTATGCTACGGCCACTCTGACCTATATATACGGCATCACAGTCACCACACTTTATTTCATCTACCCCGGATTTTTTAATATCTTCTGTCTTTTCTTTATTATTAACCAACAAGCGACCTAAATTATTTCTATTCGTTGATATTGTATTAATACCTAATTTACTTAATCTATTACATACTCAGTTGCTAACCTTATTTACATAATTTATACTATGCCACTTTTTGTTTTCTATACTTGGTACGTTATAAAAATGTTTTTGTAATAATTTTCTCTGTTTATTTTTTATTAATTTGTCAATAAGTGACTCATCTTAGCCATTGTTTTTTGCTAGCGTTTTAAGAATTCTAACTTCGTTTTCAAAGTTAACCCTATTTAAGTTTAGAGATAATAGTCTGTGTACATAGCTATGAAACGGTGACATTTTTATCTTCCAAGATTTATTACAATTTGCATGTGTAAGAGTATCAGTAAAAGTTGGCCTTCTGTAAATATCAAGTTCTAGCCCATGTTTTCTACGTGTCAGCGTAATATTTAAAAAGTTTATTGATCGTTCTTTTTCCATTTCAGCTGTAAACTGAATTTTGTTGTTTATAGGGAGTTAATAAAATGGATGAAATGTGACAATTGTCTCTCAGTACCGATCCATATGCAAAACACATCGTCAACATATCTTACCCAAAAATGTATGTATTTAAGGATATTGTTGGTGGTAAAAAGATTGTTTTCAAAATTTGCCATGAATATTTCAGCTAATAATGAGCTTAACGGACTACCCATAGGTAAGCCGTTTATTTGTGTATACATTTTATTATAGAATTTAAAATAATTTTGTATGATACACATATTAATTAATGTTTGTAAATCTTTTTGTTCATTTTGATTCAATTCACTATTAAAGATGTTGTAATATATCCTTAAGCTCTTGAATAGGTATAGAGGTAAATAAACTTTTAACATCAAAGGAAACTAATTTGGCATTTTCAGGTAAGGTTATGTTTTCCAATTTGGTCACAAGTTAAGTACAAGTACAGTATAAAAAATTCTTTAGAACTTGTGACCAAATTGGAAAACATAATCTTACCCGAAAATGCCAAATTAGTTTCCTTTGATGTTAAAAATTTATTTACCTCTATACCTATTCAAGAGCTTAAGGATATATTACAACATCTTTAATAGTGAATTGAATCAAAATGAACAAAAAGATTTACAAACATTAATTAATATGTGTATCAAACAAAATTATTTTTAATTCGATAATAAAATGTATACACAAATAAACGGCTTACCTATGGGTAGTCCGTTAAGCTCATTATTAGCTGAAATATTCATGGCAAATTTTGAAAACAATCTTTTTACCACCAACAATAATCTCCTTAAATACATACATTTTTGGGTAAGATATGTTGACGATGTGTTTTGCATGTGGATCGTTACTGAGAGGCAATTGTCACATTTCATCCATTTTATTAACTCCCTAAATAACAAAATTCAGTTTACAGTTGAAATGGAAAAAGAACGGTCAATAAACTTTTTAGATATTACGCTGACACGTAAAGAACCATGGGCTAGAACTTGATATTTACAGAAAGCCAACTTTTACTGATACTCTTACACATGCAAATTGTAATCAATCTTGGAAGATAAAAATGTCACCGTTTCATAGCTATGTACACAGACTATTATCTCTAAACTTAAATAGGGTTAACTTTGAAAACGAAGTTAGAATTCTTAAAACGCTAGCAAAAACAATGGCTATGATGAGTCACTTATTGACAAATTAATAAAAAATAAACAGAGAAAATTATTACAAAAACATTTTTATAACGTACCAAATATAGAAAACAAAAAGCGGCATAGTATAAATTATGTAAATAAGGTTAGCAACTCAGTATGTAATAGATTAAACAAATTAGGTATTAATACAATATCAACGAATAGAAATAATTTAGGCCGCTTGTTGGTTAATAATAAAGAAAAAACAGAAGACATTAAAAAATCGGGGGTATATGAAATAAAGTGTGATGACTGTGATGCCGTATATATAGGTCAGAGTGGCCGTAACATAGATGTGAGATTAAGAGAACACAAACAGTCTATTTTATATAAAACTGGTTTCGCCGAACATTGCATTGAGCAAAATCACGTTTTTAACGGTAGTAGTGTTAAACTTTTGCATAATGCAAACAAAGGAAAAATCCTAGACATTCTTGAAATTTTAGAAATTAAGAAGGCCCTAACAAACCATAAAAACCACTACTTTCAGGTCAGTTTTTAAGACTCTTTGATAACGGTCGCAAAGCCGAAACATATGTCAGAGAAATCTGAGAAAAAACTAATGAAACAATAAACCAAGTGCGTATTGTAACTATTCTTTTGAATATTTATAATTATTCTACTAAAAATACTACCATATTTGTATGTTTTCTATTTAAATTAGGTATTTATTACAAATTTAATTACAACAGAATTTATTTTTTTCAAAAATGTTGTTCTGGTCTCCCTGATTAGGATACCAAAAGCCTCCATTAATAAACCTTGTGCTAAGGCTGTAATTCGCAAAAATAGCCGTCGCCAACTCTCTTCAGTTGTTTTTTATGTTTTACTCAAAAACCGTCAATTGCATGAAAAGAGAACTTTTTTATATGACATGAAAATCTGCATAAAAAGAGAGGTCACTTGAATGAATTAAGTCAACATATAAAACGTTTCCAAGCTCACAATAGAGTAATATTTATCAAAAAAATCATCTTATGAACAAATACGCAACTTCCACATCACCCATGAGATGTAAGGCTTGGTGCATGTTTTGTGATTTTCTCAGTAGGCCTATCCAATCTGTTATGAAAACTAATCATCCGATTCTTCGTTACTGCTATTGAGATCCGAAACATAATCTCTTTCTGGCTCATTAACATAAAATATAATGCAAAGAATCTGAGAACTATCATCTTCATCAATAATATGATCGTCGGCTTCCCGCTCAATAGTTGTAATATCAATAAGCTTGCTATTGTGACAGTTTAGACCTTGGCAAAACCACAGACACTTGAACATTGAGGCCAACTTTTAAACAAGATCATGATTCATGACAACCTCTTGTGCAGTTACATGACATTAATTTTAAAGCTAAATCAGAAGCTGACGGATTGAAAGTTGTTATGGTATAAAGTTCTCTTTCTTTCTCTTTTCTTCCCAACCGCAAAGTTGAGGATTTAATATACGCCCTCGCCATAATTGTACCTAGAGATAAACTCGCAGGAAGTGTTGCTTACAAGGTTCGGAGTTGGGAGGAATGGCAGTCAATTTGACTTCATTTTTACTGTGGAGAACACGTTCTCTAAACATTTTATAATATAAATATAAATAAATACCACAAAAATTAGGCAACCCCCAATTCCAGAAGCCAGGGCTTGTGCGGAAGGGGGTTACACATTGAAAAAACCCGAACATATAACCATTTCTTCCGACAGTGCCAGTGCCGGAGCCAGGATTCGAACCCGGTGGTGCGATGTCCGTGTGATTAATCGCGATTGCCACCTCGCGCCTTATTATTATTATTAGCCGTTACTCGAGTCCGAGTATAAAAATGTTACAGTCGATAGATTGTGTACAATAAAAAACAAGTAAAAGCTGTAGTCTATTGTAATTCCGATTCATCTACGGTGCACACGACTATGGCTATAGAGGCCAATTCGGGAGAGCACATGTCGACCGCAGTCAGGACAAACATAGACTTGGCTAGGTCTTGGATTCGGCCTTCTTGCAGCAACATTTTCTTGATAGCTGGCCACAACCCCTCGCCATTCGGTTCTGTCCGCTGCAAGTTGTTCCCATTGCTCGTCTGCAATACCGCAGGATTTTAGATTTTCATGGAGAACGTCTTTGAACCTCTTTCGTTGACCGCCACGCCTTCTTCTACCGCTTAGCAATTCACCATAAAGTGTACATTTAGGAAGGCGGTTATCATGCATACGATGAACGTGACCTGCCCATCTTAGGCGTGCTCTTGAAATAAGCACCTCAATTGGAAGGCTGTTTGCTCTCCTGAGTACTTCCACGTTTGGTATGTGATGGAACCAACGGATTTTCATCATACTTCTGAGGTGTCTTTGCTGAAAACGTTCTAATTCTTTCACATGACGACGGTAAGTGACCCAGCTTTCACATCCATATAGCAGTGTTGGAATGACAACTGCTCTGTAGACAGCCATTTTCGTTGACAAAGCAAGGTCGTGGTTGTCAAATACTCTCTCTCTCTAAGTCCCCAGAGTGCTCTAGATGCAGCGTTAATTCTATTGCAAATCTCGCTGTCCATGGTTGCTTTGTCATTAACAACGTTGCCTAAGTAATTGAACTGATCCACCACTTCAAGAGAATTTCCGTTAAGTGTAATGTCTATTTGGTTCACTTGATGAGGCGTTGACATAATCTTAGTCTTTCCAATGTTGATTTTAAGTCCCAAGGAATCATAGCTTTGGGCATACACATCTAAAAGTTCTTGAAGCTCTTCCGGCGTAGAGGCTAAAAGTGCACAGTCCGCATACTGGAGATCACAAATGAATCGTGTGCGTGTCTTCGTGAAAGCTCTAAAGCGCCCTATGTTAAAGAGACCGCCATCAAAACGGTATCTGAGACCTATTCCTCTGACTGTCAGTTTGTTGTCAACAATAATTGTTAGAGCAGTGGTAAACAAATTAAAGAGTAGGGGTGCCAGGACACATCCATGCCTAACTCCAGTGAGGGTTTGAAAGGTTCGGTTGCCTCATTATTATACATAACCTGGGCGTTGTTGTTTGTACGTAGACTGCGACATACTTCCACAAATTTTCTAGGGATACCTAAGCGGAACATAATTTTCCAGAGCACTTCCCTGTCCACCGAGTCAAACGCCTTGGTTAAATCAATGAAGGCCATGTGAATTTCTCCTTGATGTTCGAGTGCTTTTTCTTGAAGCTGTTTAAGTGTGAAGATTAAATCCGATGTGCCTCGGTTTGGTCTAAAGCCACTCTGTGTTTCAGGAAGTAACTTTTCCATAACAGGTGTTAGCCTATTTGCCATCGCTTTAGTGAGTATCTTCCCTCCAACAGCCAGGAGAGCTATACCCCTGTAATTTCCACAGTCCGCAGCGCTCCCTTTGTTTTTGAAGAGGTTGATTAAAAGTGTATCACGAAACTCCTGCGGAGCTTGACCACTTTCCCACACGACATCAAACAGTTTTTTGACGTAGAGTATGAGCTCTGACGACACAGCTTTAAAGATCTCAGCTGGGAGTGAGTCGGCGCCGGGAGATTTGTTATTTTTTAGCTGCCCATTGGCGGTTAAGATCTCTTCTGTTGTTAGTGGTTTATCTAAGTCTTCGAAGGTGTCATATTGAGGGATAAGATTTATAATATCGTGATCCGCTTGACTTTGCTGGTTAAGAATGTTAGAGTAGTGTTCTTTCCATCGGGCTCTTATTTCCATTTAAATCCGACTGGGGCCGTACACTGCTTTTACTCCTTGAAAGAAATTCCTGTAGTCGTGTGAATCGGCGTACCTTTGAATTTCTCTGGCCTTGCTTGCCCACCACTCGTTCTTTATTCTTCTGATTTCGCGTTGCGTTTCATACTTAGATTGGGTAAAAGCTTCTGCTTTTGATGAGTCGTTGGGGTGGTTGATAGCGTTTTGGAAGGCAATATGTTTGCGGTCAAGAAGTTCTTGTATAAAAGCTTCATTATCATTGAACCAGTCCTCCTGTTTTTTACTTGCTGCAGTGCCAAGAATTTCCTCACTCGCACTTTTTAAACTGTCTTTAATTTGTGTCCAGGTAGCAGCGACATATACAGAATTGGTTTCTTCTAGTGCATCAAATTCTCTTGAACTTTTTGCTATAGCAGTTCGACGGTTTGTTGGTCACGCAATTTACTAATACAGAGACGGAGTCTACGTTTTACTTGAGTTCTTCGGTGTTTGGGTTTCATAACAATTTTCATTTTAGAGACAACAGGACGATGATCGGTCCAACATTCGCTATCAATGCGCGCCTTTGTAATTTGGACGTCCTTGAGATGCTTCCTACGTACGATAACATAGTCCAGTAGATGCCAGAGACCTGATCTGGGGTGACGCCAGGTGCCTTTAAATTTATCCTTTGTCGGAAAATGGTGTTTGTTATAACTAGATCATGTTCGGCGCATTTAGTTAGGAGTAGTTGACCATTAGCGTTCATGTTGCCCAAACCGTTCTTGCCTATGATGCCTGGCCAGGTGTCTGCATCTCTCCCTACTCTAGCGTTAAAATCGCCTTAACCCACTCGGCTATCGACTAGATATTATTCCTAAGTATATACATTCAAAGAATTTTCTGTATTCGGTGTGCCATATAACTAACAAAGAAATTTCTCCAGCTTCTGGGATTTTAGTCGGAGATGTGTTTTCTTCATTAAAAATGCTGACGAGTGACGAATTTTTAGTGTTTGTATAAATTCGGTGTTTTCCGTCCTGGAAATTACAGATGCTGAATCGCAACCACTTACTGCATGCAAAAAAGGATACTCTCCCATGTCTCTTCATGCTCGGCTTGAAGTTTTAGCGAATGAATATAGTTGAGTTGCTGTTTTTCCCCGGGAGGGTTTTAGAAACAAGGTTTGGCCAATAGATGGCAAACTAATAAGCAAGACAAGCTAATCGAAATTCTCACCAACTACAACAACTGTTTTTGATCCGGCGAAAGAATAAACAGCCCTGTTTATGATCAAGGTGTCAGCATCATTACACGCTTGACTTATAGTCTGTAAGTTAGACATTTTAGAAGAAATAATTTATAAAGAAATAATATTTGAGATAGGGTTAGAAATAAATATCCGAAAAGTTCCCAATCCATTCAGGATCGGAAAGTCCTTTTTTTGCAAAAACCGTCCCTAACGGGGACTTAACGCTAACGCTAAACTTTTATCTTGTAAACCGTTCGTTGGAAGAGAAAAAATTTTAGGAAATAAAAAAGTTGTTGTTAAATCCCATATAAAAAATGTCCTATTAACCTTGTACCTAATCCCCACCTATTTCGCAGTAACGGCGTCCAAACTGAGAGATAATTTGGAGCGGTTACTTTAACGAGAAAAATGCCCAAAAAGATTTTTATTTATTTTCCCTATTTTTACACAAAGATGCATTTTTTAATTTGACTTCGTTTCCACACCACCCATTAGGTAGAGCTTTCGGTGTTTTTTTTTAAGTGGTTTCTCCTGTAGGCCTATTCCACTAAAATTCTATCCAATTTTACTCATTCGAGAGTTCTTCATTGACGAACTGTTCTTAAAATTTGGAATTTAAACATCCTTACGCATGGCAATTTCCGTCAGTGTCCTGCAGCTGCAAAAAGGGTTGCGGAAAACGATGCACATGGGGACACATGTTCCAAATTTGCAGAATAGCTCATCGATGAAGAACCCTCTGAGTAAAATTGAACAGAATTTTAGTGGAATAGGCCTATAGGGGAAACCACATTAAAAAAGAAACATTGAGAGCTCTACCTCATGGGTGGTGTGAAACGAACTCAAATTAAAAATCACGTCTTTGTGGAAAAAAGGAAAAATAAATAAAAATCACGTTTGTCAAAACCTGCTAGACATGCATCTTATAGAGAAAATTTCGCTCTATAAATTCATTCTTGGGCATTTTTCTCGTTAAATCATCGGGACATTTTTTATACAGAATTTAACGACAAATTTTTATTTCCTACCCTTTTTTCTCTTCCAACGAATGGTTTACAAGATCCATACCAAGCGTTGAGTAACCGTTAGGGGTGGTTTTTTGTAAAAAAAAAGGGACTTTCCGTTTCTGAATGGGGTGAGAACTTTTCGGATATGTATTTCTAATCCTATCGAGGGTACACATCTCAAATATTATTTCCTTATAAATTATTACTTCTATTCACTGTTTTTAAACCTAATTTGCGTATACTACTACCTCAATTCTCGCGGAAGAAAGTTCTTTTGCCAAATGTCTAATAAAAAGGGACTTGTTGTTGCTATTAGGAAGAAACTTTTCATGTGATATAGTACCACCACACCACAACACCACAAGTAATTACGACCCCCTATATCCCGGAAGGCTCTAGGAGAGCCTTGTGTGGGAGGGGGCTACACATTTAGAGACAAGGGACACACACCCAATATCCGTGTATAGTGGAAAAATCCCTCTCACAGTATTTTCCACTGCCACGACCGGGGATCGAACCCGGAAATTTTGGGTGAGAGGCAAGTGCGCTCACCTCTCGACCACCCTCCATATTATCTTGGAATAATATGTCCGGGCATATGAACCTTGTGGATTTTTAAAAATTCTTTCCGCATTTTCGGTATTGCACTCATTTTGAGAATAATCGTCGAACACCACAAAAGTGTTTAAACGATAATGCCATGTCATATAAGCATTGCAACCTTAATAACTGTGGCCAGACTACTTTAGACAGAGGAGACTGTCAACAAACATCGTTTGATTAACAATTTTTTTAAATTTTAAACCTAGCAAACGTTCAATTTTGACGTCTTCAACACTATAACATACTCAAACTACAATAAAAAAGTCTAAAACTATTTTATAATTACATTCATAAATCTCCGATTAAATAAAAATCCTCATTACAGTAAAATTTTAACATAAATCAATTAATAAATCTACAACGCATCTAATTCCAGAAAGCTATTGTGCATTCTGTAAGTCGGACAGGAATATGAATATTTTCTAATCTAACGAGACTATGTCTCCCCCCCCCCCCCGTTTTCGAGAATGCTGAACACGGTGGCGGTGGTTAAATCTCTCTATGAGGTGACGCCACCCCCCAAACGGCCAAAATCACCTCCGAAAGGGGCAAACCGCGTATCCACCGTCTCCTACCAGCCAGACCTGTGTTACCCCCATTTTCTAGGATGCTGAGTACGAAGGTGATGCCGAGACCCCTCCTCGACCTCGCTAACCCCGCAAACGACCGAAAACCACCCCCGAAAAGGGTAAACCGTAGGTAGGCCGTCTTCACTCGGCTAAACCAGTTTTGCCCATCGTATTTGAGGATGCTGAGCATGAAAAAAATATCGCGGCCTCTCCTCGCTCAGCAGGGGCCGAGGAGGAGCCTCGAAAACGGGGGTGGGGTAACACAGGTTTGGCTGGTAGGAGACGGCGGATACGCGGCTTGTCCCTTTCGGGGGTGGCTTTTGGCCACCTGGGGCGTTGGCGGGGGACGAGGAGGGGTATTGACATCACTATCGTGCTCAGCATCCTCGAAAACGGGGGTAACATGGATTTAGCTGAGAGAAGACGGCCTATCCGTGATTTACCCCTTTCGGGGGTGGTTCTTAACCGTTTGGGGGGTTGGCGGGGGTCAAGAACGGGTCTCGGAGTCATCATCGAATTCAGCATCCTCGAAAACGGGGGTAGCACGGATTTAGCCGAGGGAAGACGGCCTATCCGCGGTTTACCCCTTTCGGGGGTGGTTTTTGGCCGTTTGTGGGGTTGACGGGGGTCGAGAAAGGGTCTCGACGTCACTTCGTGCTCAGTATCCTCTAAAACTAGAACAAAACAGGTTTGGCTGGTAGAAGACGACGGATACGCGGTTTACCCTTTTCGGGGGTGGTTTTTGGCCGTTTGGGGGTGGGGTGACCTCGGAGAGAGATTTAACCACCGCCACCGTGTTCAGAATCCTCTAAAACTACTCATCTCGTTAGGTTGGAAAATATTCATATTTTTCGAGTTTCTATCTGACTCACATGCACTACTAGCCGATTTTCTCAGTAGCAGCCCGGTTAGACTCCTCCCATCACGCTACGGTGTGCAGCAGCTCAGCTCGGGCGGCGCAGTAAACTATAAAAGCGCGCGGAAATCGCCTCCGAGACACAGTCTTCAAACAATCTTCCTTCGGTGTTCATCGAGGTAACTTTAACCAGCCACAGCCCTCTCAACAACACCCCACCGCGACCATTTTAAATACGACATTCTAACTAGTAACGAGTTTTAGCTACAAAAAAGTGATTGCTATAATTCAGCTGTAACTAAATAAAATAAATAATTTCTTTCGTTTGTAAATATATTAAATGAAGTGTTAATATACGGACTTTTGGAAGAAAGTGACTTTTAATTCATTGGCGCTTGCCTACACCTATGGACATCTACCTCAGCAGAAACTTCTTCTCTGAAAACTTTATAAGATAAATTTGCACCCCCTAGCAAAGCCAACTTCCCTGAAACAGGGACACCTTCCCTGCCTTAAACCTAAAAATACTATCTAAACCAACCACGCCGAAGCTTTATGTACGAAAACTTTCTCTCTCTCTCTCTCTTTCTCTCTCTCCGAAGAAACAATTCCCTGGTCTCTCACACACGAATTCAATCCAAAGGGAAAACGCCCTGAGATATACCGCAGTTCGACGCTGGTGCTTCGACGAATCCCTGGAGTCGGTACTGGCGTCCACCAACATCTCTAAGAAATTTGTATCAAACACCTGACGACGTCCGCCATAAAGGCGAAATTTTCAACAACTGAACACCAATGCTATTGACGAGACCATAATCGATGAAGTAGAACCTTTCTTGCAAATTGTAGTCTTTTATTGTTTCGAAATATTTATAAGGGACTGATTTTTGTTCTTTTCTCTACTATGGATCAGTACTTTAATACATAAAGTAACCATTCTGGAATCTGGAGTTGGTTGGGAAGGGGGTCGATGAAAATTATTGAACTACAGCACTTAGGGCCCATTGGGCCACTTGTACTTCCTCCCAGTAGACAAACCCTCCCCTAGGCCTCCAACCAACCTAATCTTGCGAAATAGGTGGTGATGCTGCCTAGAGGCATCTCCCTTACATCGGAGTAACCACTCGTTTTACGCAGAATTTCATGACCGACAAAAAAGTTCTCAACGTTCTCATAAAATTAACGGCGTTTGAGTAAAATACATAAAACCGTTGGAGGCCGAAGGCGACGTCCATTTTTTGCGAGTTACATTTGTAGCACAAGGTCTAGCAATGGGGCTTTTGATATATAAATCAAGGACGCTAGTAAAACATTTCTATAAAGAAAATTTTTTTGTCGCAATTAATTAATATCATAGCTGACATTATTTAGTTTCCCAATGAAAGCCTGTGTCATTATTCAATTAGCTTGTACCTTTTGATATGGGCTTGAGACAAAAATACTCTTTTATTAACTTTATAAACCATAAATCAGAAATGAGAATAACTGAACGTTACACTTCGTTAAAATGAACTAAAAACCCTGTATAATAAGGTTGCATTTTCTTTCATTACTTCACCCCAAATCCTGAGGAAATGAGTAGATTTTATCATTCCTGTTAATTGGCACGTAGGAAATAACATAACGTTTAAAGATTAAGGGCCGGTTTTATAATATCGGATTAAGCTGCAGAGTGCCGATTAAACTACGGATCTGAAAAAAACTCCGTTTTATAATGTCAGTAATCTTTAGTTTGCGGATTAATTACGTCAAAGTAAGGTTAAACTTCAAACGGTGGATGGGGATCATTTAAACCGTGGATTATCAGATGTCAGAATATTCATAACCTCTAACCTCAGAATTAATAAAATTCGGTGTATATTTGAAGGATGTATTCGAAATGTGATTCTTTACAATATGTTGATGACAAAAAATATCAGGCCTATAGTTACATGGAAGAAAGTAACGAGAAAACTTTATAAGTTGATTTAGATTATCTAAGCCGTCAGTTATTTTATTGGAACCAATTGAAAATTCATTACTACATCTGACAGAAAGGTATATATTTATTTTTGATTGCTTCACTGTTCTATGCATGTATGCTTATTTAAAGAGTTTGGAAGTGTACACAAATCACAAATGTCTCTTGTATAATTACAAATGTTTCTCTAATAAAATTATCTCGTACTCAGTAAAATTTGTCGTTCTCCTATTTCCCTCCATTTCTTACAAAAATACCTTAAAAGGTCATATCAAAATGTCATAATCAAACTACATGACATGGGGAACAATCCAAGCCAGTTCCTAAAATATCCAATAGATGACGCTATGCGTACTCGGTTTAATGTCATCCTCAATTTGTATCATATAATATATGATACAAATTGAAAATGACATTAAACAACAATTTAAAAGTTATATTATAACTTTTAAATTTCCCTATTTCTGAGAGTTTCCCAATCTCTTATTCGTAGAAATGAGCCAAATTGATAAAAAGAATGAGGAACAATCCAAACCAGTTCCTAATATATCGAATAGATGACTCCATGCGTACTCGGTTTAATGTCATTATTGTCATTCTCAACTTGTATCATATATAATCTTTAAACAGTTTGTCGGAAACGGTCATTTTTAGGAAACAAATGTCCTACTGTGTTAGGGCACTTTGGTACACAGCAACAAGTTTTAATTTTTCATCCTAAAGAGTGACAAAGACATATTTTTTCGTATTGAAATTGACGGACAAACAACCGAGTACAGCTGGTGCACTCTGGCGATATAATAAAAGAGAATGTTCCCCATTGAAGTTTCTGGTTAACAGTAGTGCCAACTATATAAATTTAAGTATATTTTTATAAAACAGGCATTTGTAAAGTAAAGTTTAAATCATCGTTTAATCTTAAATTTAAACTTAAGATAAACAAAGGGTTAATCTAACATTATAAAACTGGACCTAAGAGTTGTCTTCTGGTTATGTCAGAATTTATATAGAGCAAAGACAGAATTATACCTTAAACATAGACGGACGGTCAAATTAATTTCCTATCAATGCATTTTTTTTATTATAATAAACTTATTCTTATGCTCACCATCCATCTGCTACAGAAGCTTACCTGAAAATTAAAAAAAAAAACATGTATAAAATTTAAAGTCAATGTAGAGTAAGTAAATATATTAAGTAAAATGTTAGCGAAGAAATGCTGATAAGTCCTCAAATTATTAGACTGTGATAGGAAGACACACCAAAAGTGGAATAATTATTTATATACCTATGAAGAAAAGTACAACTTTTCCTTGCAATTTTGAGAACATTTTGCAAATCGATCGCGAATACCCTTAGTATCCATAAATAATGGTACTAGACGTCTTGAAAGTAGCTTGGTGGAACATTTCTGGATTCTTAAGACAAATAGATGTCCCAGAGTCTACTTTTAAAAAACAGTGTAATCGAAACTGAATAATTTACTCTTGATTTTTAGACTTCTTACCTTATCGGGTATTTATAAATAAAACTTTAGCCTCAAATAGTTATTTGTGTAACAAGTGTGTAAAGTGATACGACAATCCCATGAGTGAAAAAAGGCACTTTACAGACGAGTTGCATACACAATTTTTTCTACTACCGCAGCGGTTACCTAAAATATATGAATTAATTGAAACACAAAATTTCTGCTTTACGCACTAGTACGTAAAGTAAAATAATAAGATATCAAGGTTAGTTGTTGAATAATGTTACATTCTAACTAGATATACTCGTTATGTAAAAAAATTAACACATCGGTACTTAACAAAATTTATTGCTTTAATGAAAATCATGTGAATAAATTTTACAATTCCTACAATAAAAAGGAAATTAAATATTGTTCTAAAAAATTAAATAACTAATTCATTGTAATTTTAAGATAACATATGATTGTTACAGTCGCTCCGATACGCATTTTTTACTTGTTTTACTTTACGCACTAGTGCGTAAATTTTAAACTTTACGCACTACTACATGGCGTGCGTAAAGTGAGTACTTCACGCACGGTAGTAGAAAAAGAAGTTTATATTCTACTTTTTCATTTCGTCATATTAACGGTACAAAATATAAATTTTTTAAAATCAATTTATGTTATAATAACGTTTAACTAAAGCATTTACTTTCGATTCGAAAAAGATGAAAATAAACAATTATTATTTATCATTTTTTAACAGTTCTGTGCGATGTGATTTAAGCGTTATATATAATGTTTAAATAACGTTTATCCAACACTTTCACATAAAGTGATCTTTATTGATGAGATTTTAAAGGTATAAAGTAGCCCATAAGTCACTAGTGAGTTAAAGTAGTGACCTAAAGTATACTTTAGGTCACTAGTGAGGTAAAGTGATTTAGTCACTGATGAGTAATTTTAATATAAAAGAAAGTCCAAGCAGTTTATTTATTGTAGTTCAAATGTGCTTTTAGAGGGCGGAATATTAAAGCATATCTATCTATAAACTCCTTATTTTACTATAAGGAATGCAACCAGACTGCAGCCAACAGCTACTCTCCGGGCTATGTGCCCGCCGAGCGCTGAATTACAAGTTACAAGCCTGGCGCGTTAAATGTAATAATTGCATATTACCATCAAAACGCTAATGCTTCGATTGCAACAAACACCAGCCGAAAGACTGATCCTACTTAAAGGAGCTCTCGTGCCAGTCGGCTCACACCACTTGCAGACTGCAGTTTCAAGCTGTTGGCTCTCGTCAGTGCAAGGTAGGCTTGTGACGACCGACACGAGGACTACTTGGTACATTTCGGTTCGGTTTCAAAAATAAAAAATCCACTAACATTTATTTATTTATTTATATTATTATATTCCATCTTGTAAATTGACTGTAGCTTCTTTGGCTTCTTGCAAAATATCAGTCTGAATTTCCATATTATATTTTTCACAATTTTCCATTTTGATGCCACTCGCCGTTCGGGCTCGCGGGCTAAACTTTTCTCGCGTGACTTATATGTAAGCCTAATAAATAACTATTATATTTAGCTTTAAAAAAGACATATTTTGCGCGATAATTTTTTAAACACCACATTTCTGAAAACCATATAGTGTGCGGCTTTCGATCTTATTTTGAATCGTTTTAAATATGATTCTACTCTTTGGAAGATAATGAATACCATTATTTTAAATTTACGTTTGTTTGACCTTTGGACAATGGCACCAGGTGTGCCTGCCTCTTTAAATGATGCCTTCTTGAATGGCGCCTTCAGGTGTGAGGTCTACCTCGCCCATACCACTAAAACCGGCCCTGTATACTAATAAAACTATATTAATTTACATAAATATACCGATTAAGTAAAACAAATCGAAGCATTACTTCATCAGTTGAATAATGCCGTAAACAGTTGTAACAAATTAATTTTTACAAATTAAGTCATCAAATTACGTCATTTCATATCCTTTCATTAAATCCACGTTTCCTCAAACCTTCAAACAGAACATTAACATGTAGCAAACACAGCAGATAAACAAAATAATATATTCTGCACGCATAATATAATGATAGGTTTCGGCAGAATTCAATATCATCTGAGATTAGAGATGGTGTTGACAAGATGGATAATGGAAAAATTGTCTAGTTTTATTTTATTATAAGGGCTAAAGAATTTGATTGTGGCAATAATATTATCACTTACAGAGTATTTTTAATATATCATTCGGAGTTTTAGGGTACAGTGAACCTCACTTTAAGTTGTAATTTAATTAAAATAGATACGAAGCTCGTCATAAAAGCGAACGAGTATTTCAACAGTGAGAATTCGTAGGATGGGATGTTAGTTATGAAAAGGAAGTGAAAATGTTCGAAAATATTTTTCCACCGCCTTTCAAATCTTAATAACGCTTTGAAATTAACATTTTAGCTTCACTATAAGTCAGAGCATACACTCAGTGGAGTGGCAAATTTCATTTACCTGTGAGGCAAAATGGCAAAATATTTAGGAATCATCCTACATCCAAAAAGTCACACAACAATCGCCCTGGGAAAGTGTAGGCAAATGTATGGAAAAAATGAACCTGTGGTTATATATCAGGGTAGTGAGACTCATGATAACCTATGGATCAGTGGTATGGTGGACTGAGACGGTACAGTTGGGAGCAGTAAGGCTATTAGGTGGCGTGCACGGGGGTTATAGAAACTACTCCTACGGCTGCACTTGAGGTTCTCTTGGACCTGCCACCATTACATATATTCATACAACGAAGCTCGGTCAGTGGTGCACAAGTTAATGCAAGGCCAAACCCCAATTAGCCAACAACACGGGACAGAATGCCAAAAGTTATACTCAGAGATGAAGGCAGATCCCATATCCACGGACGTAATGGTCCCAAGGTATAACTTCCATAAGAACTTTCAGATTGTAAAATTGGAAAACGGTCCCCTATAACAGCACAAATACTCTGATACACTGACGGCTCCAATACAGAACAGGGGATTGGAGCCGGGATATACTGGTCAAGGTCAAAAGCCAGTATCCCGATAGGTCTACTGATAAGTCTAGGGAAATACGTAACTGTATTTCAGTCTGAAGTGATCGCCATATACTGTTGCGCAAGGGAGATAATAAGATAAGGCACTGTTAACCAGTCGATTACCATTTTCTTTGACAGTCAAGCGGCAATAAAAGCAATCAGTTCCATGCAAATCATTTCAAGATTAGTGTGGGACTGCTTGACGGCCCTTATAGAGCTAGGAAGTCAGAACAGAGTGACCTTAGCATGGGTACCAGGACACGAAGGATATAGAGGAAATGAAAAGGCAGATGAACTGACCAAAGAAGGCGCACTCAAAGCCCCAATAGGACGTGAGCCCTTCTGTGGCGTGACAAAGCTATGCATACGAGGAGCTACTAAGGAATGGTTGAAAAATAAATATCTGATGTGGTGGAGCAACCTCCCAAGACAGAGAAAGTCCAAAGAGTTAATTATAGAACGATCGGCCAATAGCCCTTCCAACTGGACACTGGACGCAACATGTAGGTCCTGCCAAGAAGAAGGGGAAACCCAAGTTCACGTATTATGCCACTGCGAAGGCCAGCGGGACTGAGATTCCGAGTACTCGGAAAAGAAAAACCAAGGGCGGACAGCTATGTAGCATTCATTACCTATCGATATTGCCAGTGTCGATGCCGGGATCGAACCTGGAACGCAGCGGAGTCTGACTAAATGCGTTCGCCACTCAACACGCTTTAGAGAACTGAGCTACCATGCTGTATATTGTTTTATACGGAGTAAAAGTGACATTTTTGTATCGAGGATATTCCTGACGAGCGAGAAAAGCGCATCCGGCAAAACAGCCGAGACACAATAATCTCTTTACTCCACATATCATATGCTATTTTTTATTATGACCGTTGATGTTTTCCTAGCATACGTGTGTATTAGAAAACTAACGCACATCCGTATGACATTGTTAACTCATTGTAAAGAAAATTGTTATAATAGGTTCATTCTTTCGTGAGTAACTAACTACCTTACATTTAGGAACATTTAATTTAAATTTAAAAACATTACATCACACCTCAAATGAATTTGAGATTGTAGAAGTGTTCAATTATTTATGCTGTTAATTTCGAAATAAATTGTCAAATTATCTGCAAATTGAAGCATGTGACAGTCAAAACTTTGTAAGATCATCAATAAATAATAAAAATAAGAGTGGCCCAAGATTGCTTCCTTGAGCGACACCTGATGTAGTCCATTATATACCACAGATTAATTATAATAGTGTGGTTGAGAAATCAATATATATCACATCTATCTATTCCTGTGCATCGATGGTTTCCGATATGTCTTGGTCTATTAAAGCTAAATTATTTACAGTTAATCTTTTTTCCATGAGAATGTTGATAAACAGAAAGCGGGTTGTTTACGTATGGGTGGATGCGGTTGTATAAAGGTATCTCAAATACATTTGCGAAGTCAGGAAAGATTGTAATGGGTCTATAGATTGGAATATTACTTATAGAATCACAAATAGTTGCCTTATATCCCAAGAAGAAACAACAATGCACCTGCGGACACGTGTTTCGGAGTTATTGCTCCTCATCAGCGTAGCGTAGCTTAGCGAATGTTTTTATAGACAAGGAGCAAAATTAACTAAGGTGCACGGTACTTCATGTGGCACATGAGGTACGAATACTTATATCTGTTACATTTGGAAAGTTATTTTAAATGGTGAAGAAAAGTTTTAACTTTCACACATCTCTCTTAGCTGGTCATTAAACCAACGATATGAGTGTGGAGTACTGAATAGGCTAGTGTACCTTGGAATCCTTATTAGCAATATTGGTAGCTTCCTATGTCAGATTCGAGAAAGAATAAAAATAGGAAAATCAGCAATTTGGCATATGATCAAAATTGGGAGTGAACCAATATCATTAAGCTGACAAAGGTCGGGCTTGATGCTCCCGAGGTGAATAAACTGATGGAATTCAAATAAAAGAATATAAAGATGGCATTTCAATGGGTTAGCGAGTCTAGCTGTCTCTCTGAACATACCTAGAGAATGAGTTCGAGCCCCACCTACTGCGAAGTAATTTTCAATTGTAAAACTATCCTCAAGAAGTGGTTCGGAATCCACTATACACTGTATGGCTCCGTCTCCTTCACTCAGACAAATCTAGATCTCCTAGACTTCAGGTGACGTGGAAGGCGGTTAAAGAACATTTATTACTTAAAAACAAGTAGTGCAGAAACTAATTGAACTTTTGAGTTTAATATCTGTCAGATATTTAATTTCTTCAAATTTTCTTACTGAAAACGTTCTGTATAAGCAGGATCAGCTGTTCTTTGCGTCTAAGCTATCGATCTGGTACGGCATTCCATTTTAGACCAGAAACGAATTTTAATTGTTACTGGGCACATTCATGTAATTCAGGTCACCGTGTGGACGTTACAGTGCCAGCGTAGGATTAAGTACATTTTCTCTCTAAATAAGAATAGAATAGTACAGAGAGGTTAATTGAGACACTGAAACATTAAAGCGGTTTACATCGGGTTTAATCTGGATAACAATATTTGAACCATATTCTAATTTGTTATAATAGTTGGATTAACAATTCGTTAAGTTGGAAAAACATAGAGGTACCATTTTTTAATGAATATTATAGGTCAATCACGATTATTGATTTAATTTCATTGGGAATTTCGTGACAATTCATTTACATTTAAAATCATCTAATTTTGTGTCCAAATTAGAATTAACAAAGTAGCACATGAGTTAGTGCGCTTAGCTTGCAAACTCGATACCTAATTTTAATTATGAAATTATCCTCAAGAAGCAGTTCGGGCTCCATTGTAATGTGTAGGACATAGAATAAAACCCAAAATACTGAAATTAGATAACTTGATGACTTGAGAAGAGGTTAAGAAAACATTTTTTTAAGAGTGTCTTGGAACAGCAATTTTTTCTTGATATTTATTCTTGGCGTCTCAAGGTATATGATTACAATTGAGGGAGTGCAAGAACCAGGTATCTCCAGTTTTTCTGAAATTAGGTTAAATAGCTGGAGATGTACATTTTCATATTCCGCATTGTCTTGAATATGAATTGGATGGAGTTGTACATATGTGGTTAAGTAGTTATTTGGATGGTAGGATGCAAAGGATGCAAAGAGTAAAATATAACGAGTATACATCGACTACAAAAAAAATATAAATGTTGGAATACCACAAGGAAGTATTTTGGGGCCGCTACTGTTCATTTTATACATTAACGACATGTCAGATCTGTTTAGCAACTGTTCTTATCATTTGTTTGCAGATGATACAGTTTAACAGAGGACAGTAGTGTGTTATTTGTCAATAAAATGAACGAAGTTTTGAGAGAGGTCAGTGAATGGTTAGGAGTAAACAAACTGAAGCTAAATGTGTCTAAAACAAAAGGAATGATCATAGGAAAACAGAAATTTAAAAACGAAATAAAACAGCTACGACTAGAATTACAGGCTTGTGGGGAAGTAATTGAAGTCGTCAAAGAAATTAAATATCTCGGTGTAATCATAGACGATAAACTTAAGTTCAGTAATCACGTTAATTATATATGTAAACAAGTAGCTAAAAAGATTGGTGTTTTAAAAAGAGTTAGTTGGTATTTGTCTATCAATAGTAGAAAACTAGTATAGTATAGAACACTATAAATTACAGAACAGAGCTATGAGGATTATATTAAAGTGTAGTATTTATACTAGAGTAAATTACATGCTGGAAGTTTTAGAATGGATGAATGTGTACAATTATATCGAGTTTAATGTACTGATTTTCATACATAAAATTAAACTGCATATGTTACCACCCTATCTGCAAGAAACTGTACAAACGTTTGAGGATTTTCACAACTATAATACTAGAGGTAGAATAAATTTTGTACTGCAACGAGTATACACAACAGCTGCACAGAGGTCGATTTTCTTCAGGGGTCTAATTGCATATAATAGCCTTACTAGGGAAGCTAACAGGCACGTAACATAGCTTCTTTCAAAAGAATAGTTAGATATAATTACAAATGAGAATATTATGATAGGTGTATAGGCATGTATAGGTAAGAGAGGAACTGCTTACTTATAATATGTGAATAAGTATTGTTTATGATGTATGTGTAAAATATACAGGGTTACTGGTAATTCGATACATTCCTTTGGAGATGTGATGGGGCATGAGCTAAGGAGTAAATCTAGCCCTAACATACATTATCCAAAACTCAATAGTTTTTGAAATATTTTAATTTTTTTGTTTTTCTCAAAAAAGTAGATCTTAATGTCTTAAAAGTTAATTTCCGAAAAATCTACTTGACATTTTTAAATTTTTTTTTACTGGATTACTCGTCCAATATTATAGATATCCGTTTGGAATGAAAAATATCCGGAAACATTTCGATCATGTGAACATTTAAAATAAAAACTTGTACAAATTTTTTTTTTTAAATCAGATGAAATTTACCTATTAGGTTTTTTCAAAAAAATATTAATGTAGCACGCGTACAAATTATTATAAAAACTTCCTTTTTCAATAGCTATCTAACTAGGTAGAAATGTTTAATGTACCCTTGATAGTTCTAATAAAAAATTAGTAAGGATAATGCTGGTGGTGGAATTTATTAAACGACTAATCGTTCATTTTCATTTAAGTCAGTCAGTCCTTGACTTTGACGTTTGTGCATATATGTCATTAACTGACATTCTTATCTCCGTGTCCCTTAAGTTTGTTGGTCTTGTTAAATTAGTTATCGAAGATTTTGATTTTGCTCGTAGTTGTTGTTATTGTATTTTCTGTGCCATGGCCGCGTATGCCAACGCAGAATACGCTGATATCTTGTTTGTCTATAGATACTGTGGCGGCAACGCTGCTGAAGCTCGCCGAGAATATGGTCTTTGGTACCCTAACCGCCGCTTACCAAATGCACGTGTATTCAATACGGCATATCGAAATATCGCTGAAACTGGCTCCGTGAAATGTAGAAGAAGTGACGCTGGTGCTCCTCCCGTTTATGAACCAGATGATGAGGAAGAAATATTGAGCTATTTTGAGGAAGACCCAATTATTTCAATTAATAAAGTCGCAAAACTAACCGGAGCGTCACAATGGAGAGTTTGGTCTACGATACGTAGAGTTGGATGTCATCCTTACCACTATACCCCTGTCCAAGGCTTGGAGGAAGGTGATCCTGGAAGGAGAGTGGAATTCTGCCGCTTTATGTTAAATTGAGATGCAGAAAGTGCAAATTTTTTAACAAGTATTTTATAGACGGACGAGTCGAAATTTAATCGCGAGGGTATAACAAATTTCCACAACCTACATTATTGGGCAGAGGAAAATCCCAAGTTAACACGTGAAACTAGTTTCCAAATGAAGTTTTCTATTAATGTGTGGATGGGAGTCATTGGCCACTATTTAATAGGGCCACACTGTCTTCGTCAAAATTTAAACGGGGAAATCTATGAAAATTTTTTAAGAAATGATCTGGCGGTGATTTTAGAAGACGTTCCTCTCTCCGTCAGACAGCGAATGATGTTTCAGAATGACGGTTGTCCAGCACATTATCGACTGACAGTACGACAGTTACTTGATCAACGTTTCCCTAACGATTGGATTGGAAGAGCGGGCCCAATACCTTGGCCAGCGCGAAGCCCTGACTTAACACCCCTTGATTATTACGTATGGGGTCATATGAAGAAGATGGTCTATGCCACACCAGTCAATACTATAGAAAACCTTAGACAAAGGATAGTCGATGCTGCCCAACACATAAGGCATAATCTGACACCAGAGTAACCTTGAAACGGTCATCCATTTAGGTACTAACAGCACCTAACGTTGCTTTACATCGCATATCGAGATATGTACATAGTAATGACGCACCTACGCTCGCCCCTGTGTATTGATTTATTAGATTTAAAAGTGATACTTTTGTGAGGAGTCACAAAAGTGGCTTTTACTCCGAATAAGACAGGTTTTTTTTTCTCCAAACGTCGATTAGCTATTAAAAAATAAAGACAAAAAATGTAGCTGTGCATTGCCATTAGCAACGGAAGTAAAAGTCCGCTCGAGCGGAAGAAAAAGTACTTTTACTTCCGTTGCTAGTGGCAACGCACAGCTGCCTAAAATATCGAAATTTAATGTCATGAAATGAGTAAGAAATGTCATGATTTTCTGACGTTTGAAGAAAAAATGTGTTTTTAGAACGTCTACGCAGATAAATAAATAATATAATACCTAAATACAATCCTACAAATTTCGTCACATTTAAAAAAAAAATCAAGTAGGTGTTGAGGTAAAAAAAATATGTTCTTAAGACATCTACAAAATACGTCAAAAATATGTCCAGTTAAGACCAAATAATGGACATAAATCTCGAGAACATTTAGATGCTATAAAAGTATCCTACTTTCTGACGATTCTAATCATCTTTAGATGGTTTGTCTGACATATTTTATATATTTTTTGACATCTAGGTGTTCTTTGGGCGGTAGCTAAAGGGGAATGCGGGTATTTTGGGACACCCTGTATAAATCTCGGTACACATTTGAATCATGAATAACTAAATAATAAGAAGTGGCAGTGAAATCTTCGGAGAGTTGCTTCTGCCATAGGTAATAGGTATTTCTTCGAAATCTATTTGAAATAGCTGAGTAGAATTAAAGAAAATGACATGATTACTTAATGTTTTGAAAATAGACATGTAATAAATAAAAATACTTTATCTTGCCAACATTTCACTTATCAGAATGTTGGCAAGATTTCAAATTTTTTTGTTAACCTTTGCGAACATTTCCTCTTTTCATCTGGATCCAAGGACGCGATATAGTAAAAATAATTATTACTTTAGAAATCTAAAGTTAGATTCCGTCGATTGCACTGGACTTTATTGTGTGTACAGAGTGGATGAAATTCTGCGGGAGGCTCGTTGAAATTTGTTTAAAAAAATCGCAAAGGAAACATAATAAATATTTTTTGGAAAAACAAAATAAATTAGAACTAAAATAGTATTTTTTCCGGAGCTTCAGAAGCGAAACTTCAAAACTTTTGTAAAGAACCCTTATTTGCCGTGTATGTTAAAAATTCACAACATTATGATTATGTTTCTGTTATATCCATAAAGATTTGCTACTTACCCACCACTGTTGATATTTTAATATTTCAATGTATTATTATATTGTTTTATATGGAGAAAAAATGACATTTTTTTGTGTCTAGGATATACCTGACTGCTGGGAAAAGCCGTGACACAAAATTCACTTTACCCCTCATAGAACATGCTATTTTTCCTATGAAGTAAATGACGCGACCTTCGTTTTATTGACGTTTACTGTTAACAAATTAGCATTGAACCGGGTCGGTATCAAGTGAGCCCCTTATATAGTATGACCATGTCATCGGCATAAGAAATAATGGTTCCAGACGATTTCAAGGCTAGTAATTGATTTAAATATATACTAAATAGAATAGGTCCAAGGATCTTTCCTTGTGGTACCCCACAGGTCACTCCTTCCTCGTCTCTGAGCACCTGATTTATTTCTACTATTTGTTTGCGATTGTCAAGTAACTTTTAAAAAGATTTAACACATTACCTCTCATGCCAAGGCGCTCAAGTTTATCTAGCAAAAACTTAGGGCTGAACGTGTCAAATGCCTTTGCCCTTACACGGTTTTTTTTATTATCACTCGCAGTGTATACTAATGAAGTTAATTTCGTTATTGCATCCTGTGTCGGCATATTCTCTGGAAAGCCGAATTGCAATTCAGATATAACATTGTTTCTTTCTAGGTAACTACACAATCGCTTTTGATGTTAAGGCGGTAATTCTAAATGTTATATTTATCTCCATATTTAAATATTGGTTTCGCTCTGGCTTTCTTAAACTATGTAGGGATTTTCCCACACTCAACACATTTGTTAAAAATAAAATATAACGGGTCAGTTATACAATCAATTGTCAGTTTCAGGCTCGTCAGTTATGCCATCTGGATAAGGAGAAAAGTTTGTTTTAAGCCTAAATTTCAGTTTTATATGTCCGTTCTAGAAACATGCTTTTAGTTAAATTCTCGCAATTGGTTAAAGGAGTCTCTTGTCGAATTTTTAAGGCAAGCTTTTCAATTTTTAAAAAAATTGCAAGTAAACTAGTTAAAAAAGTCTATAACTGGAAATTATTTTCGAACAAACAGGGCGAGCCAAGACGAAATTACGGGACCAAGTGCCCTTTCTGAATAGAATGCTATGTGCATCAACACATTTTTTGAAGTCTCTCTCTAGGCTCTATTCATTCCGATATTAGCATTGAATATCTCGCAACCATTTGGATACAATGAATTTTTTTGTTGAAATAACGCAATCTGCAGATGGATATTAAAATAATCACCACAGGCACAATTATGGATTTTAAGAAAAACTTATGTGAATACCAGTTACGAGACATCTAATTAATGTTTTTTGAATCATGTTCATTTCCTAAAAATGTACAGGGTGGCCAAAAATTATTTTTCAATTAAGAACATTTTAAATTGAATTTTCTAAATGTTTTCAAATGGAACACTCTGTATATTTTTCGACGATGTGATGTTGAAATGAAAAATGAATATTTTTTGTAAGTGCTTCCCTATTGATAATTGCAACCATTTTCGTTTTATAAATAAAGAAGTTAAATTCAAGAATAAACTTAAAAAAGAGGTTCCCTCAAATAATTCATTAGGAAAATTCATAATAGGTGTTCGACGTGTTGCCCATTTTGATTGACACACGTCTTTATGCAATTTTGAAATGAGGCCATTTAGTAGGACCATTTCTTCCAATCCATTGAAATGAGTAAATAGTATTTAACCGGTCCTTTACTGTAATTTTTTTTGTAAATTTTTTTGCCGATTTCGTTATGCGACAAGCCATAAAATCTCAGTTTGGTATAAATGGTCGTGTACAAAGGAGCATTTATCACACTTATCGGTCGTTACAATTTGTATTGAATTTAAAATATTTGGAATTTTATAATATGAATTTTAATAAAGCGGAACTTGTAGACATGACTTTTATTTTGGGCGAATCAGACAGAAGTTGTTTACTTGCCGATAGAATTTATCACCAACATTATCCTGAAAGAAAGTTTCCTGATGTTAGTAGCTTCCAAAACCTTCGCGATAGATTTCTGGAAACTGAAAATGTCAAATATAAAAAAAGCGAAAGAATAAAACGTGTTGTGAACGAAAATGAGTTTACTGTGGTGCTGGCAACGGTTGAGAATCCTTTATGTTAGTCAAAGAGAAGTGAGCTCATTAGTAGGAATGACTAGTCTGTGGGTCGACTCTTAAAAATAAATAAGTTGCATGCATATCATATTCAAATGCACCAGGAATTATCTGATGACGATTTTCAAAAGCAATTTTGTAATTGAGGTGAAATGCAAGATAATGTCAACTTCTTCAATACTGACTGTTTTATTCAGTGATGAGGCAGCTTTTCATAAAAATGGATTTGTTAATAGGCACAATTTTCATTATTATGCTTCGGAAAATCCTCACTTTTTTATGCAAGTTGATACCAACACATATGGTCTATAAACGTTTGGGGAGGAATTATTGGAGAACATGTAATAGGGCCACATTTCTTTGATGGTACATTGACTGGAGCTATTTATCTTCATTTTTTTGGAAAACTATCTGCCACAATTATTGCTAAATCTCCCTGAAATAATTCGAAATAAGATGTGGTTTCAGCAAGATGGTGCAACCTATCTATATTTTTGCGTATTTAGATTCTACATGAAATTTTCATTACAACGATGTATCGCAACTAGGTAATTTTTTTTGCAAATGGCGTCATAAATTCGAAAAAGTGAAAAGCTAAGTTGGCAACAACAAGACTGTGTTTTCAAAAAATTCACCTAGTAGGCCTTGAATTTGACGTTTCGCCTTCATTTTTATTGTTGCACTTCAATAAAAGTTTATTTCGTACAAAACCACTATTTTAAAAGAAGAATTTAGGGCCCAGCCAAACGAAAACGAACAAAATATGTTTATAATTAACGAGGCCACAGAGATTAATGTTTTAGCATCCGTAGAATTTAATGAGATTGAGAGTGCTCCTGATATTAGCTGAGAATCTGTTAGAAGAATATTGAGAAAATATAGATATAATAATTATAAAATATTATTCCTAAAAATAACCGAAAAATTTGAGCGGGACTACTTTCGTTGTCACCCGGTATGTCTTCCCAGCACTCATTTTTTACCAGTTCTAACAGTTTGTTTTCATTAATTTTTTTGAATGCCTCAGTAAACAAGAAACAAGTAAAATGCTCAAACTATGATAATTATGCTCAATTTGAATACGAAGTTAAGGCAAACATATTAGAATATAGAAAAAAGTAATATCAAACTTTATAAATAATTACTCAAAGAACTAAATTTTGGTACAATTAAAAAAACTAGACGGTGGTCAATTTTATTTATCTTTCCATAAAAGTGGGAGAAAAATAAATATGGAGGGGCGTGGGGTGTAACAATGTTGATTAATTCTTTCAAATTCACAAAACACCAACAAAATTAAGAGAATGCCCAGTTAACTTGTAGACAGTAAATCGAAAGATGTAAATTACAACGCACAATATGCACAATATGAAAATTTATTGATATAATTGAGGTTTTTTATTCTCGACAAAATACACGTGGATGTGCTTTATAAAATGTATTGCTTTTCTGAATATAGGAAGTAATTAGATTTAACATAATAATAATATGTCTAAGATAAAACTCTGACACGTGTGTTGTGAAAAGTAACGTGTCATCTTATCCTCTCCATAAAGATTGGATAGGTCACGATAAGTCGAAATTTAAATGTTATTATACAAGTTCAGATCCGTAATACAGGATTCCATCGGCGCTAATTTGCTGCTATTTCCACGACAAAGAAGCACATGTAAGTGAAATTTGGTGGCATTTAGTTTCAGGGACATATAAAAAATGGAAAAATTGAACTTTTCTTGCTCGAAGCTCTTGTTCGTTATCAAAATCTTAAACTAAACTTTTTTGACATTTTATTTAATATATAGTCATAATGTGTTTTAAATTTTAAGCTTTCATCGATTATATTACCCAGGTACTTAATTTCTCTAACTTGTTCAAGCTTATAATTATTTATCTCAATATACAAATTTGTTACATTTAAACTACATAACCTATAATTTTTTCCTATTAGCATGTATTTTGTTTTATGTAAATTAAAACTAACTATTTTCATTCCTTATTTATAATTATATTCATCTGGTTAAGATTTTATTTTTTTATCATTTCGCTACTGAGGTCTAACACCGACGCCCGTAGAGAGTGTTAAAGAACACGGTAAAACTCTCGGTATACTTTTCGACGTTGTAACAAAATCCGACTTAGGAAATATTTCGCATGAAAAGCGTGCTTCACGTAAAAATATCGTGGAAGAGGTTTTTAATATTTTTAATCATATTTTCGCTCTACGGAGCGATTTTTATGCAAAAATTTTCATAACTCCTCAAGGAGCGTCATTTTAGAAAGTGTAGTAAGTGTCGCTGCACAGGGACGTAATGTCGCCCTGACCACCTAAATTTAGAAACTATAACAAAATTTGAAATTTCGGAAATTTCAAAATTAAAAACCCTTTTGCGAATCCACGTTGTTAAGCACTGCAACTCATGCTCGGTATTAAATATGAGGACAAGTTAATCCAGCTTCTATTCAAAGTATATCGTAAATTTTAGTGAAAATAGCCCTTAGCGACATGGAACTCCCATCATTTCCTAGCAGTCGATTTTGACGGGGAAATGATGAGTTTTAACGGGATTTGCCCTAAACCGGTTCCTCAGTGATTCGGTGTCAAAAAAGTATCTTTACCATGTACTCATATGTGCATGGGACCGCCTCGCCTGAACGTATTGAAATTGTAATTGCCCAAATATAATTCAAAGTCGTTGCGATTCAAGCATTTTCAAGCTCCGAGGAGCGATCAAAATCGATATTGACATAAAAATACGTGAATAGACAGGCAAGCGAAAGCCCACCAAATTTTAGAAACATTGAACTTTTCTTGAATCTTTTTGTGTAATCGTTAGCTCACAAAACTGCATATTGGATGATAGTTGGTACATTATAAATCGTTCCGTTCCTCACCATGTGTTGTACACGGACCAGACTATTATTTGTTAAAACATATTTCTTGAAGTTGTTGTTGTGTTAGTTACTTCCAGCGTTAGGTTTATAGTGTTACGACGTTCAATAGATACCATCAGATCAGCAGTTAAGCAAAAACGAACAGTAAGTATAGATTTTATATTATTCTCCGTCTGGAACAGTCGTATTGAATCCTTATTTTGTGAACGTTAACATTCATTTTTAAAAAATATTAAAAGTCCTTCAGACTCCAAAAGATGAATCGTTCACAAGAGCCAGGAATTTTGTCGAACCTCTTCTCATTGGAAGAGTAGTGATCTTTTACTTACCTAACAATTAATAGACTACGAATCGGCGGCTTTACATACCCTCCGAAGGATGGTATGTCCTTTACACAATCCTCGCCTAAGATTGCATAACTTGCGTGGATAAACTGATATACAAGCCGCTGGAAGATGTGAGGCGAGGACGCGGTCTTCCTTGTGAAAACGCACATGCAAGTGAATGTCATAAAAAATAAAAAAGCTTGGTGTGGAGAGCTTGAGTTGGGGCAGTGTGTGCACTTAATTTTTTATTTGAAAATAATTGGGATGTATATGCTTCAGAGCTGTACAGTAGTACACTTGTATTTATTTATTAGAGTCTGACTAGCACTTTATTTAAATTTATTTTTTATGGGAGGGTGAAAAGCTACACCCTGTATATACTTTTCTTGAAATTAAACACTTTATTTTAAACGAACATTAAAAATATTTTTTATTAAGCGCAAATAAGAGAATTGCATATTATATTTTATTTAAATTAAAATTGTTTACACGAGTTATAATAATTAACGTATGGACATTTGAAATTTTGCCTTAGAGAAGATTTTTATTTAGTTTGGTTTAGTTATAATTTAAAATCTGAGAAAATTCACTTAAGTATTCTGTGCGCAAGGGCAGATTAACTATATTAATCTTTTTTACTTGGTTTCGTCCAAGGAAGTAGAACGGAAACTCGATTTGTTAAAATTTAAGGTTGATCGCAGAAACTAACTTGACGTACACCGGAACTGGCTTGCTTTGAGCTCATCATGCTCCGCTATTTATATGGTTCGATGGGGACTTGGCTCGCAGAAGTCTGAATAGAGCTGGATATGTCCCCTGACAGTCTATGGGGCTCGAAATTATGAAATGTTGTGCAATAGTTTTCAAAAATTTGAATTCAAGACTGGAAAATATATGATAAATACGACAATGAAAAATAGGATTTTTTGATATATAATGAAAATTTAATCTAAATTGGTTTAATATATAAATATGATCGATAACTGTCTGAATAAATTGTTAAAATTGAATTGGTCCCGTAAAGTAGTTCTGGAAGTCGTAAATTAAGCCATATTAATATCCATATTAATGTCATATTGAGAATGTTTTGATGACTGAAGTGAAGATAGCCGCGAGTTGCTGGCAACGCGTATACATCATATGAATTGGAAATAAGTTTTGATAGTGGCATATCGGGAAGAAAGTTTTGATAAATGTGATGATGGCTTGTTGGAAATGTGCATGAAGTATGTTTTGATGTATAAATGGACGAGTGAATTAGAAGTTGATTTGAAGAGGGAAATAGTTTATAGAACATTTTCGGGAGTGAATTGAAATATGCCGATTTGGAGAATGGTTTTGATGTGACGCGAGATAAACAGGGGGCGGTATTTTTTAGGGCAGTCGTTTGTAATGTTTTGGTTGTAAATTAGGTCATTTGGATGTTTGAATGATTCTGTGCATAAACTTAGATTGTGAATTATCGAGGTTGTATGAATTTTCTCAGAATTATTTGTGAAAAATTGTGATTTTTGATGATATTGAGAGTCTGAAGGACTTTTTATTGTGTTTTGATTTGGTGACCTTGAAGATTGATTTAATTAGCAAATTATAGTACTTTTGAACTTGACTATGTCGTTAATGTGTGACTTGAAACGACCCATCTAAATACTAACCGCGCCTAACGTTGCTTTACATTGCGTATTGAAGTATGTACATAGTACAGATCATTACCACTTATATGCAATATTGTATCATGTGCAAACATGGGCATTTTACAGTTACTTGCACACTTAACAATATCAGTTATATAAAAAGTAAATAGAATAGGACCAAGAATAGTTCCCAGAGGAACGCCGTGTTCTATATGTAGCTCACTTGTTACTGAGTTTTATGTGTAACTCTTTGTCAACTGTTGCTTAGATAACTCTTAAACTATTTCAGCGTGTTATTTCTCAGCCTATTCCCTCTAGCTTAGATATTAACAACTCCCTACTCATCGTTTCAAATGCCCTTTTCAAGTCAAGAAATATGACTAAAACCTCCCGATTACCTTTTAAATATTTAAACCATTCATCACACACATTTATAATAGCAGGCTCATAGGAATAATATTTCCGAAACCCAGACTGATTTTGAAAGATTATTTCATTATTATCACAAAAATTAACAAGTTGCTCTTTAACTGCCCCTTCATAATTTTTTCAAATATTGACACTGCATTTATTGGCCTATAGTCTTCTTCACATTTCAACGAATTTGAAATAACCGGAATGACGTAAAATATTTTCCATGCACCAGGAAAGATACCAACAAAGTATTTGCTAGATCAAGCACATGATCCCCTATTACTTCAAATGCATTTCTGACAACTTTGATACCAATCATGTATTCAGGGTCTGTAATAATAATAATTTCTCTTAACTTCTTCATAGTTATTATATAACATTTTTAAAAAGTACTTATATTTTCTGCATCTTCCGGAATATAATAATTATTTTTTTAATGGATCTAATTATACTGTCTATATTTTCAATACAGTATAAGTTAAATTAAAAATAACATTTTCTTCTTTTTCAAGTACCATAAAAAATTATCACATATTCAGGTAATATTTTTTAAGTTCTTTCCATAGTTCGGCAGCTATTTTATTTCTAATTGCATTTTTATAAAATTCCTCTTTACTTTTCCTTATCATACTTGTAACGAAGTATCTTTTTTTGTTCATATTCTTCCCAGTCTCCTCCTTTAATGGTTGAAACAGCTGTCTTGTATAATTTATTTCTCCTGTTAATGTTTTCTCTAATATCACTAGCATTTCAGTCATTTTCATAACCATCATTGTATACTATCATTTCTTTGATTCATTTCATTAACTACTTTTACAAAATCTGTAACTAATTTGTCTGACATATTTACATCTCTTGTATTTCTCTGTTCCATTGTGTTTTAATATTTTTTTCTCGAAATTCATTTGTATTATAACTTTTTATCTTTCTTCTGTTTCGTGTTTCACATTTAGGTCCGTAGAGACTTTAAATAATGGAAAAATAATGACATCGGTATCGCTCTTAATAGAAAAAATCGAAGAGTATCAAAAACGAAAATGTTAATAAAAAGGGGCTAAACTGGATTTTAATTTTGCTACTTGTTGTTATTTCCACGAGGTGCTTCGAATTTTTGAAGAAAGAAATGTAGTGGGAAACTGGATCGATTGATATAGAGAAAAGTACGCATCAGAAAATTTTGAAAATTAGGTCATTACTAATGTCTGTGGGCCAATCCAACTAAAATAATTACGAGCAGCTGGTACTTCCGCTTATACCGGAAGTCGATACCAACTTGCTTATTTCAAATGGAACACCCTATATATTTTAGGGTTTTCGAAAAGAGCATAAAATTCTGAGTCGAAAATATGTAGCATATCCTATACCTAAACCTATCCGTTTCAGAGATATTTGCCATATTATAGAAAATTTGACAGGTGCAACGATTAGCAAGAACCGTTATAACTTTCTTCGTGTAAAAGATCCTCATCTGCTTCTCGTCATGTAAAAAGAACATAAAGAACACAAGGAGAACTACGTTCTACAACTGAAATAAATTCAATAATATCATACCAAGTGTTCCGTTTTTCGCGTTACATTTTGTCAACTTCAAACTGCGAAAACTTGTTTAGGTCAAATAGAACACCCTATATTTTTTTACGTCAAGCTGTGTAAAATTGAATTCTCTTTTTTCTGGGGGTTAAAGTTATAATTTTTTGAAATATTTGCGATTTTATTAGAAATTCATGAATTGTAATCATTTCATCAAAATAACCATGAGAAAAAATCAGTCATTATCTTACGTAAAAAAATGCCAGCACGCTTAAATTATACCAACGAAAACTTTTTAAATTTGTTTATTATTTATGGAGAATGTGATAAAGTAATATCAAGAACTTGCAGCACATTTGCTACTCGATATCCACAAAAACGCAAAATAACACTAACACTGTAACATGCGTATTAATCGAATTGAAGATATGGCATGAACTAAAATAGCAGAGATAAGATCAATTTAAAATATGATTTCATTTTAATTTAATAATTGCTCAAAATTCCGCCCTCGAACCTCGACACATTTTTCGCACCTTCATTAGCCCTTCTAATTGAATCCTGTGATATGTTTTGACATGTATTTCTTACTCTTTGCATACAATCTTCAATGGTTGTTAATGGGATCTCATAAACTTTATTTTTAATAGTTCCCCAAATGAAATAATCCAGAACTGATAAATCGGGCGAGCGAGGAGGTCATAAGAAAGCTCCATTATTGGCAATCCATTGATCATAAAAAGTTTCTTGTAAATAATTATTAATTAAATATTAGTTATGTGGGGGAGCTGATAAAAAATGTTTCTATGTTCGGCGAGAAGTAAATTTTCTAAATAGTTATTATCCAAATTTTGTAAGATATTCAGATATCTTTCACCTAAAAAAAAAACAAAAATTTACCTGTACATATTAGCAGAAGAGAAAATTTAATTTCCCGTTTAAATTTTCCTGATAAAATTGTAATGCCACCACTCTATGGTTTTTTATGGCACAGTAAACATTGAACTGCCAACTTTCCTGAAAGTTTCGCTGTCTGAACATATGAGGATTTGAGTCACTCCAATAATGCGAACTGTGTCTATTAAAAAGTCCATTTTTAGTAAATTTTGCTTCATCTGTCCATATAATATTTCCCAAATAAGAATCGTGACCCTCAGACCTTATTAGAATAAACTCACAAAAATTCTGCCTTCTTAGGAAATCTGTTTCTCTTAATCCTTGAATCGCATGGAATGAAAACGGGTGAAACTTATGTTTTAATAAGATTCTGTGAATTGAATCCTTGCATAGTCCCGATTCCAGAGCAGCTTGCCTTAATGACATCCTTGAAAATGCTTGAAAATATGCCAGAATGACTATTTCAATGTCTTCGTCATCAACAATAGGCTTTCTTTGTTGCATTTTTGCCGTGACAGAGCGATAATTTTTTAAATTTTTCAGTATGCGTTTTACAGTGTTTGGTGACGGTTTCCGTTTTTCTGGATATCGAGTAGCAAATGTGCTGCAAGTTCTGGATATTACTTTATCACATTCTCCATAAATAATAAACAAATTTAAAAAGTCTTCATGGGTGTAATTTAAACATGCTGGCATTTTTTGACATAAGATAATGACTGATGTCATGTCTATTTTGATGAAATGATTACAACAATTCATGAATTTCTAATAAAATCGCAAATATTTCAAAAAGTTCTAATTTTAACCCCCACAATGCTAATATCAGAAAAAAGGGAATTCAATTTTACACAACTTGACGTAAAAAAATACAGGATGTTCTATTTGACTTAAACAAGTCTTCGCGGTTTGAAGTTGACAAAATGTAACGCGAAAAACGGAACATTTGGTACGACATTATTGAATTTATTTCAGTTGTAGAACGTAGCTCTCCTTGTGTTTTTTTTATGTAACAAGAAGCAAATGAGGATCTTTTACACGAAGAAAGTTATAACGGTTCTTGCAAACCGTTGCACCTGTCAAATTTTCTATAAAATGTCAAATATCTCTGAAACGGCTAGGTTTAGGTATCGGATATGCTACATATTTTCGACTCAGAATTTTATGCTCTTTTCGAAAACCCTAAAATATATAGGGTGTTCCATTTGAAATAAGCAAGTTGGTATCGACTTCCGGTATAAGCGCAATTTGAAGCTGCTTGTATTTATGTTAGTTGGATTGGCGACACCGACATTAGTAATTAACTAAATTTTCAAAATTCTCTGATGCGTACTTTTCTCTATATCGATCGATTCAGTTCCCGGTGAGACCCTGTATAACTAAATAATAAATATCTAAGTAAAATAAAACCATATCTGAGGACCAGTTTTTCTATCTCTCATTAAATTCAATTAACATAACAAACTTATGAACCAAGTACATTTAATGGCATATAGAAAAACTAGACCTGAAAGACAGAAAAACATGCTATTTATTTCAACATATCGCAGTCGCCTAGATGCGGGCCTGTTTTTTCGTTTCTCCTCTTTTCTCTAGTTCTGTCCGCTTTTCGACAGTGCGCCGAGCAATTTCCGCGGTGGAGTGGAAGCGATATCGAGCGACTTCAGCTCTGTCACGAGAATAGTGTTTCGAATAGCTGCAGTTTTAACCTGATAAAATAGTACTGATTCAGAGAGCTTTGGCAGCATACTTACTTACAATTCTTGTCGCTTACAGAAAAGTGGAATTTTTAACAACAGTGTGCTTGACTGGACGGATATATTGAAACCCAAACCGAATCGAAAGAAACAGTAAGTGGTCATTATTTTGCCGGTAACACCAATTTCAAACCTTTGCGAATTATGAACTAAAATATAAATACTAACAATATAACTTTATTTTGTTCTAATTTGTTTTAACTGTCAGGGAAGCTTGTACATGGTTTTATCAGAAGAATTAGAGTACAGAGAACTTGTAAAAGAAACTGCTACTCTTTGTTTTATTCAATTATTAATTATGTTTTATTGTCCATTTTCAAAAGTTATTTAGTTCCAACATTAAACTAAAACTGACTGGTTCCAATTTTTTCAATTTCTAATAAGGTGTATAAAAAAGTCTACAAATATCATAATACAGACAAACTAACTGTTTTGTATAAACACTACTAAGAGAAGGAATCTTAATGTTTGCAAATTATGTTAAAAATGTAATTTTATAACATCAATGTTAAAAGTGAGTTACTTTTAGCACTAGCGTTAAAAGTAAATTATTTATAAACAAAGGCATAAAGACAAACAAATTTCCATTAGCTTAGCTACAGTGAAATTCTCTAAATACCTTTGATTGTCTAGGTTCACGACATAATATCATTTTTGAGAGATATACAAATACAAAATTTTTAAATTTTGCAATAATACACAGATAGTATGTATTTAAAAATCAGATTTACAGTAATGGTTTTAATAAAAAATAATGTGTATGAATATACGTGTTAAAAGTGAGGTTTTATTATGTTCGTGAGATTGCTTCATTCGCAACTTCCACTCTCACAAAAGAGAATCTTACATTTCTTTAACTCACAATGTTTAATTTTATTAATGTTTGTATTCAAATCCTTCATCGTTTATTAAACATACTGCCTGACATAATCAGTTGATGAAACTTTGCACAGCTACTAAGATCGGATGACAATACACTATTTCACCGTTACTTTTGCAAATATCCGCAGGTAGGGGGTGCGGGGCTGAAAATTGAAAAATCTGCAAAGGAGCGAGAAATCAAAACAAGTAGTTAAGAGATGAATTTTTATTGAGTGCTCTCTGGGGAGGTAAACCTCCCAAAAAGTATGACTAAGAAGTTGAAAATAAAAAAATTATTTTTATTTTATTATTTATGATTGTAAGCATGATTGTATGAAAGGTATAGAATCGTTGTACACATATTGCCTTCAATCATGCGTGCATCTTCTTTATGATACATATACTTATATACAAAGTGCGCACGCCTTGCTTTTCGTGCAGTCGTACATTATTTTTTTATTTTTTACTTTTTAGTACGACTTTTTATAGAAAAGCAAGTTTTTTAAAAAATATATTTTTTTATCAATATTTGTATCATAAATAACTATTGTTTGGATACTGTCTTAGAAGGGTTTGGACTTTTTACCACTTGTTAGGGACATCAAAGTAAGTTTTCAGATAAGTTTGCAAAATGAAATCGATCGGAAATATATTTTTTTTAATAATTCCACTTGCAAGTCACCATTTTTTCACGATATTTCATAAATGTCGTGTCCTATTCTAATGTTTGAGTCCTAAAAATTATACTTTCGGGAAGTCAGTGGAATTGTTAGTTGTTTTATAAATAAGACAATCGAGAGTTGAGACAACGTATTTCCTATTAGTTTTTCTTAATTTTTTAGATTTTTTCCCACTGATAATGATATTATTGGATTTCAAGACATACATATTTTTAAAGTACATCCTTTTACAATTTTATGTCCAAGAACGTTAAATTTCAAACCTCCTAGGCGTAACTAAAATTTTTTTAATCTATAAAAACTCACGAATTTTGAACATGTATTGATTATAAATAGTTGCAGGAATTTATTGTCTTATACTTACATATTTTTATGTATTTTAATCAAATAAATGATTTATGTAGTTACTATAATTAGAATATACAAATCAATTAGGTTTTCGAGTGAAAAAAACTACCCGAAAATTGACTTATCCGTATCTTTTAAGCTAATCTTCCTCATCTTGTTTTTTATTACATTTTTTAGCAAATTAATGAAATTTAATAAATTATTCTTTAACAATTATTCTTTGTAACGTCATATCCTAAAATGACATTTATTTGACAGTTTCAATGAATCAAAATAAGGTCATTATGGAGAAGTGGAAAATAAAGAACAAAGTGTGAAACTAAATTTCTTTATTTCACACTTTTTGCCCTATTTTTACCAAATTATATTGTTTTTTAATTTCGAATGGCGATAAAAACGTAAATGTCATTTTAGGATATTATTACGACGTTTATAAAAAAAATTGTATATAATAACGGCTCGGGACTAAAATGTGTTTTTTTACTCGTGTGGTTTATAGCACTTGCCTTCGAATCGTACTATAAACGTCCCACTGGTAAAAAAACATAATTTTAGCCACTTGTTATTTAAAATACTATTATACTACAGTATTGCATGTAAGGAAAGGCAGCTAAAATAATTATTAACCTCAATGATTTTTTTCTACAAACATGTATAGTTTTCTTTTAGCCAAACTTGTCACAAATATTAGTATCCAGGCTGTCCATTTTATCAGGGCCCTCGAGAATATCTCACTTAATATCGGTCGTACAAAAAAAAAAATATTTTTATGAAAATTGTGCCGATTTATATAACCTACAAAATGATTTAAAGACATTTGAAATCCATAGCTTACTTTAAGAGTTATGGCGGAAAATATCGAAAATGCGGAAAACGTCTAGGCCAAATATCTCCGTTATTTGAAGATATACGAGAAAAATTCTAAGGCGAAATTTTTTTGCAATACAGAGTGTTTCAACGAGGTTTTATCTAAATTTATTTTTTTTAACAAGCATTATACTTACCGCAGAGAAGTATGATTAAATAAAACGATAAAATAATTCAATAAGTTGTTCAAATCTTTGCTATAATAAAACATTAATACAATTAAGAAGAATAAAGTAAATTCAGGTAACAAAAACAAAGTAATAATCAAGAAAGCAACATGGAGCAATTATGGAAAGAGTATTCGCAGTTATGCCAATGTATAGAGGTCCTCCATAAAAGCGTCACTTCTTGCTCAGAAAGTTAAAATGTCTTTACCAATTAATTTAAGTATAATATCCATTTGTTTGTATTTCATGATTTCACTATTATTTCAATTATTTGGCTTCAATAGTTGGCTATGAACAAACTTGACAATTTCATTTTTTGACAGATCATCTCAGTTAATACTTAAACTCTCACTCAATCACACTTGTTTAAGAATTTAGAATTTTCAAAACTGATTTTCACTCACATTGATTGCTATAATGTTCGTTACATATTGCCAATGCAATTTTAACTCTGGATTAGCTCAAGTAGAATATAGAAATAGATTTCCACAAGCACTACAGCCGAATAAAACTCTGTTCAGAAAATGAGCTACGAAACTGAAAAATAATGGTTCATTTTTAAAGAAGAAGACAATGTTGAACAGTGTTACTGATAATGTAAATAAGGTAAACCGAGTTATTAATTATGTAAGAGATAAAAATACAGAAAATTTGGAAACATCGTTAAGAGAAATTCAAATTGCTTGTCGTACAAATAAAACAAGTGCTAGAAAATTTTTAAAGAAAAATGGTTACCGGTGTAATAAAGCCAAAAAAGTTGACAATTTATAAGCGGGGGACAAACCAAGGTGGCTGTTGGAAAATAAGCGTGCCGATCCATTAATATGTAGTAAAATACTTTGGTCCGACGAGGCAAATTTTTCCAATAATGAATTTTTTAATCGCAATATTCATTACAAATGTACTTCTGAAAATACACACTGGCATAGACCGACTGGGTTTCAAAATCGTTTTTCAATAAATGTGTGGATATGTATTTTAGGCACCAATTTAATAGGTCCCTATTTTTTTATGTTCACCTCAGTGGTCAAAGGTACCTAAACTTTTTGAGAAATGAATTCAATGAATTCTTAGATGACCTACCTTTAGAGAATCGACACAACTATCAAAATTTTCAACAAGATGGAGCTCCTCCCCACAATTCCCAGATTTGATTAGATTATTTAGATGAAATTTTGCCTCAACATTATATAGGCACCAACGGATTTATTCGATGGCCCCCTCGTTCTCCAGATATAACCCCAATGGATTTTTTTCTATGTGGCTATATTAAAGATAAGGTGTTTTAGACGACACCGCAAAATGTACAGGACCTAAAAGCTCGAATTCAACAGGCATGTATTACAGTTACCCCCGAAATGCTGAGTAATGTTTTAAATGCAGTGCCTCGCCGCGCTCGATTGTGCATAAGAAATCGCGGTGGACACTTTGAACACTTGATATGATATCTTAAAAATTATTTTGAGGATTAGATAAATATTAATGTTCTGTGTGCTATATTCTTAGCTCTGTGAAGTTAGCACTACCACTTTAAAATTTTGAAATCGTTTTGGCCTCATCAATTGTAGCTTTTTTGTTGCGAATTTGTTGCGGTGAGAAAAAATTTGTAGCTCTTTATTTTTAAAAAATAACCCATGGTAATGCTAACTTCACAGTGAAGATAGCATTACCACTCACAGTGCTTTAACATTTTGAAATTGTTTTGGCCTCATCAATTGTAGCTTTTTTGTTGCGAATTTGTTGCGGTGAGAAAAAATTTGTAGCTCTTTATTTTTAAAAAATAACCCATGGTAATGCTAACTTCACCGTGAAGATAGCATTACTACTCACCAGTGCTTTAAAATTTTGAAATCATTTTGGCACCATTAATTGTAGCTTTTTTGTTGCGAATTTGTTGCGGTGAGAAAAAATTTGTAGCCTTTTATTTTTTTAAAATAACCCATGGTAATGCTAACTTCACAGTGAAGATAGCATTACCACTCACAGAAATAACTTTAAAAAGTGCACAAACATTTTCTTATCACAAGAATAATTTGTTGCGAATTTGTTGCACACGATTAATAGCAAAAAATTAATGAGAAAATGTTTTTTTCTGGTAATGCGAACTTGATAATCAAAATCGCTTTTAATAATTAGCCCAATAAAACGGGAGGTTTGTCGATTTGGATGAAATAATTCAGAGCGGGCTGAAATTTTGGGAACAGGCGTATTTTGTGATAATTTTTAATATATCAAAAGACCCCACCCGTAGACGCCGGCGGAGGCGAGGGGAGGGAGAAAATAGGTAAAAAAAAATCGTTTTTTCGTAAAAAACTACAAACAAGCAATTTTCGTCACCTTTGAAGTACAAGAAGTTACATTTAATAATATTTTTTCACTTTTTTAAGTATCAGAAATTCTCACAGAATAACTTCAGCCCGCTCTGAATTATTTCATCCAAATTTTCCCATTTCATTGGGCTAAATACTTTATAAATAAGAACGATATTTTTTTAAAAAAGGACCGGAACAAACAGATAACTTTAAAAAAGTCAGCAATCGCGACTGAACGATTCCGGGTGCATCGTATAAAAAATAAAACACAAAATGTGCAAGAAAGGAAGGAAATTTACAGATAACAGGTTTCAAAAGATTTTGAGAGCAAAACGTGGACTACTGTAATTTATATTGAAAAACAGTAGCAGTTTACTCATAAAAACAGGTATTCCATTTTATTTCGTAAACATTTTACTCAAAAATGTTTTCTAAAGAACGAAAAAGCATAAATCGCTAGAATTATAAGGTTGTCATAAAAAGAGAACATAGTTTATTATGTTGAAACTATATTAGAGAAAACTTTATTTGCAACGAATTGTTTCTCGATGCAACAAATTCGTACACGACACGTAACGAAGTCTCGAAATGAAAAACACATCAAAAAATGCATTTGCAACGGTTTTTGCAGATGGCAGTCTTAGGCTGCGCTGGAAATTCAAGATTTCATTAAATTTTGCAAAAACTTTTTTCGCAACAAATTAGGTCTCGGTGCAACAAATTCGTACACCACACGGTACAAATACTCAAAGTGAGAAACAGATGGAAAAATGCATTTGCAACAATTTTTGGCGGTGGTAGTGTCAGGTTGTACTGAAAATTCAACGTTTTATCGTTTTTGCTGAAAATTTGTTTCGCAACAAATTGTTACTCGGCACAACAAATTCGTACACCACACGCTACAAATCGTCGAAGTGAAAAACACATGAAAAAATGTATTTACAACAATTTTTGTAGGTGGTAATGCCAAGTTGTGCAGAAAATTCAACCTTTTTTCGGTTTTTGCTAAAAATTTGTTTCGCAACAAATTATTTCTCGGCACAACAAATTGTTACATCACATGCTACAATTCCTTGAAGTGAAAAACACATGAAAAAATGCATTTGCAACGGTTTTTGGCAGTGGTAATGCTAGGTCGTATTGAAAATTCAACGTTTTTTCGGTTTATACTGAAGTTGTTTCGCAACCAATTATTACCCGCCACAACAAATTCGTACACCACACAATACAAATTGTCGAAGTGAAAAACACACGAAATAATGCATTTGCAACGGTTTTTGGCAGTGGTAATGCCAGGTCGTACTGAAAATTTAACGTTTTTTCGGTTTATACTGAAAAGTTGTTTCGCAACAAATTATTACTCGTCACAACAAATTCGTACACCACACGCTACAAATCGTCGAAGTGAAAAACACATGAAAAACTGTATTTACAACAATTTTTGTAGGTGGTAATGCCAAGTTGTGCAGAAAATTCAACGTTTTTTCGGTTTTTGCTGAAAATTTGTTTCGCAACAAATTATTAATCGTCACAACAAATTCTTACATCACACGCTACAAATCCTTGAAGTGAAAGACACATGAAAAAATGCATATGTAACGGTTTTTGGCAGTGGTAATGCCAGTTTGTACTGAAAATTCAACGTTTTATCGGTTCTTGCTGAAAATTTTTTCCCAACAAATTATTACTCGGCACAACAAATTCGTACACCACACGCTACAAATCGTCGAAGTGAAAAACACATGAAAAAATGTATTTACAGCAACTTTTGTAGGTGGTAATGCCAAGTTGCGCAGAAAATTCAACGTTTTTCCGGTTTTTGCTGAAAATTTGTTTTGCAACAAATTATTACTCGGCACAACAAATTTTTACATCACACGCTACGAATCCTTGAAATGAAAAATACATGAAAAAATGCATTTGCAACAGTTTTTGGCAGTGGTAATGCCAGTCGGTACTGAAAATTCAACGTTTTATCGATTTTTGCGAAAATTTGTTTCGCAACAAATTATTACTCGGCACAACAAATTCGTACACCACACGCTACAAATCGTCGAAGTGAAAAACACACGAAATAATGCATTTGCAACGGTTTTTGGCAGTGGTAATGCCAGGTCGTACTGAAAATTCAACGTTTTTTTCGGTTAAGCATTAAACTACATATTGAATGACAGCTGCCAACGCAATTTTTCATCATATTTTGATTTTAAAACCTATTACGTATTTGACATGAATTTGTTATGCCTAGAAATGATTTGATGTGAAACAAGTAGTCTTCGCAAAAATGGATAAAACTGGGAATTTCCAGGGTAATCTGGCACTATCAACTGCAAAAATCGTTGCAACTGCATTTTCTCACTTATTTCTCACTTCGACGATTTGTAGCGCGTGGTGTACAAATTTGTTGCGCCGAGTCATAATTTGTTGCGAAACAAATTTCCAGCAAAAACCGAAACAACGTTGAATTTTCTGCACAACTTGGCATTATCACCTACAAATATTGTTGTAAATACATTTTTTCATGTGTTTTTCACTTCGACGATTTGTAGCGTGTGGTGTACCAATTTGTTGTGCCGAGTAATAATTTGTTGCGAAACAGGTTTTTGCAAAAATCGATAAAACGTTGAATTTTCAGTACGAACTGGCATTACCACTGCTAAAAACTGTTGCAAATGCATTTTTTCATGTATTTTTCATTTCAAGGATTTGTAGCGTGTGATGTAAAAATTTGTTGTGCCGAGTAATAATTTGTTGCGAAACAAATTTTCAGCAAAAACCGAAAAAACGTTGAATTTTCTGCACAACTTGGCATTACCACCTACAAAAATTGTTGTAAATATATTTTTTCATGTGTTTTCACTTCGACGATTTGTAGCGTGTGGTGTACGAATTTGTTGTGCCGAGTTATAATTTGTTGCGAAACAAATTTTCAGCAAAAACCGATAAAACGTTGAATTTTCAGTACAACCTGGCATTACCACTGCCAAAAACCGCTGCAAATCCATTTTTTCGTGTGTTTTTCACTTCAACGATTTGTAGCGTGTGGTGTACGAATATGTTGTGCTGAGTAATAATTTGTTGCGAAACAAATTTTTAGCAAGAACCGATAAAACGTTGAATTTTCAGTACAAACTGGCATTACCACTGCCAAAAACCGTTACATATGCATTTTTTCATGTGTTTTTCATTTCAAGGATTTGTAGCGTGTGGTGTACGAATTTGTTGTGCCGAGTAATAATTTGTTGCGAAACAAATTTTCAACAAGAACCGATAAAGCGTTGAATTTTCAGTACAAACTGACATTACCACTACCAAAAACCGTTGCATACGCATTTTTTTATGTGTTTTTCACTTCAAGGATTTGTAGCGTGTGATGTAAGAATTTGTTGTGACGATTAATAATTTGTTGCGAATCAAATTTCAGCAAAAACCGAAAAAACGTTGAATTTTCTGCACAACTTGGCATTACCACCTACAAAAATTGTTGTAAATACACTTTTTCACGTGTTTTTCACTTCGACGATTTGTAGCATGTGGTGTATGAATTTGTTGTGCCGAGTAATAATTTGTTGCGACACAACTTTTCAGTATAAACCGAGAAAACGTTGAATTTTCAGTACGACCTGGCATTATTACTGCCAAAAACCGTTGCAAATGCATTATTTCGTGTGTTTTTCACTTCGACGATTTGTAGCGTGTGGTGTACGAATTTGTTGTGCCGAGTAATAATTTGTTGCGAAACAAATTTTCAACAAGAACCGAAAAAACGTTGAATTTTCTGCACAACTTGGTATTACCACCTACAAAAATTGTTGTAAATACACTTTTTCAGGTGTTTTTCACTTCGACGATTTGTAGCGTGTGGTGTACGAATTTGTTGTGCCGAGTTATAATTTATTGCGAAAAAAATTTTCAGCAAGAACCGATAAAACGTTGAATTTTCAGTACAAACTGGCATTACCACTGCCAAAAACCGTTGCATATGCATTTTTTCATGTGTTTTTCACTTCAAGGACTTGTAGCGTGTGACGTAAGAATTTGTTGTGACGATTAATAATTTGTTGCGAAACAAATTTTCAGCAAAAACCGAAAAAACCTTGAATTTTCTGCACAACTTGGCATTACTACCTACAAAAATTGTTGTAAATATAGTTTTTTATGTGTTTTTCACTTCGACGATTTGTAGCGTGTGGTGTACGAATTTGTTGTGACGAGTAATAATTTGTTGCGAAACAACTTTTCAGTATAAACCGAAAAAACGTTAAATTTTCAGTACGGCCTGGCATTACCACTGCCAAAAACCGTTGCAAATGCATTATTTCGTGTGTTTTTCACTTCGACAATTTGTAGCGTGTGGTTTACGAATTTGTTGTGGCGGGTAATAATTTGTTGCGAAACAACTTCAGTATAAACCGAAAAAACGTTGAATTTTCAATACGACCTGGCATTACCACTGCCAAAAACCGTTGCAAATGCATTTTTTCATGTGTTTTTCACTTCAAGGAATTGTAGCATGTGATGTAACAATTTGTTGTGCCGAGAAATAATTTGTTGCGAAACAAATTTTTAGCAAAAACCGAAAAAACGTTGAATTTTCTGCACAACTTGGCATTACCACCTACAAAAATTGTTGTAAATAATAATTAAAAGTACTTGTAAAGTAATAATTTGTCACGAAACAGGCTTTCGCAAAAATTGATAATGCGCTGCATTTCCAGCGCAACCTGACACTACCATCGCCAAAAATTGTTGCAAATGCATTTTTCCACCTGTTTCTCACTTTGAGTATTTGTACCGTGTGGTGTACGAATTTGTTGCACCGAGACCTAATTTGTTGCGAAAAAAGTTTTTGCAAAATTTAATGAAATCTTGAATTTCCAGCGAAGCCTAAGACTGCCACCTGCAAAAACCGTTGCAAATGCATTTTTTGATGTGTTTTTCATTTCGAGACTTTGTTACGTGTCGCGTATGAATTTGTTGCATCGAGAAACAATTCGTTGCAAATAAAGTTTTTCCCAATATAGTTTCAACATAATAAACTATGTTCTCTTTTTATGAGTAAACTGCTACTGTTTTTCAATATAAATTACAGTAGTCCACGTTTTGCTCTCAAAATCTTTTGAAACCTGTTATCTGCAAATTTCCTTCCTTACTTGCCTTGCACATTTTGTGTTTTATTTTCTATACGATGCACCCGGAATCGTTCAGTCGCGATTGCTGACTTTTTTAAAGTTATCTGTTTGTTCCGGTCCTTTTTAAAAAAAATATCGTTCTTATTTATAAATTATTTAGCCCAATGAAATGGGAAAATTTGAATGAAATAATTCAGAGCGGGCTGAAGTTATCTGTGAGAATTTCTGATACTTCAAAAAGTGAAAAAATATTATTAAATGTAACTTCTTGTACTTCAAAGGTGACGAAAATTGCTTGTTTGTAGTGTTTTACGAAAAACCGATTTTTTTTTACCTATTTTCTCCCTCCCCTCGCCTCCGCCGGCGTCTGCGGGTGGGGCCTTTTGATATATTAAAAATTATCACAAAATACGCCTGTTCCCAAAATTTCAACCCGCTGTGAATTATTTCATCCAAATCGACAAACCTCCCGTTTTATTGGGCTAATTATTAAAAGCGATTTTGATTATCAAGTTCGCATTACCAGAAAAAAACATTTTTTCATTAATTTTTTGCTATTAATCATGTGCAAGAAATTCGCAACAAATTATTCTTGTGATAAGAAAATTTTTGTGCACTTTTTAAAGTTATTTCTGTGAGTGGTAATGCTATCTTCACTGTGAAGTTAGCATTACCATGGGTTATTTTAAAAAAATAAAGGGCTACAAATTTTTTCTCACCGCAACAAATTCGCAACAAAAAAGCTACAATTAATGGTGCCAAAATGATTTCAAAATTTTAAAGCACTGGTGAGTAGTAATGCTATCTTCACTGTGAAGTTAGCATTACCATGGGTTATTTTTTAAAAATAAAGAGCTACAAATTTTTTCTCACCGCAACAAATTCGCAACAAAAAAGCTACAATTGATGAGGCCAAAACAATTTCAAAATTTTAAAGCACTGTGAGTGGTAATGCTATCTTCACTGTGAAGTTAGCATTACTATGGGTTATTTTTTTTAAATAAAGAGCTACAAATTTTTTCTCACCGCAACAAATTCGCAACAAAAAAGCTACAATTGATGAGGCCAAAACGATTTCAAAATTTTAAAGTGGTAGTGCTAACTTCACAGAGCTTATATTCTTTTTATTATTAATTTGTTTTTGTTATCTGAATTTACTTTATTCTTCTTAATTGTGTAAATGTTTTATTATAGGAAAGATTTGAACAACTTATTGAATTATTTTATCATTTTATTTAATCATACTTCTCCACGGCAAGTATAATGCTTGTTAAATAAAAAATTAATCGTTTAAAAAAAATGTTTTTATAATTATTAACGTAGTACCAATGACTAAATATGGTATGTGATACATCGTTGAAAAGGGAGGAAAATACTCTATTTAATGGCGCCATTTCCCGCCCGTTTCAAAATAATTTTTTTAACAGCCTAAAGAGTAAATCTCAAAATACAGCGGTTTTGAAAAAAAAATAGATAAAACCTCATTGAAACACTCTGTTTTGCAAAAAAATTCACCTTAGAATTGTTCTCGTATCTCTTCAAATAACGGAGATATTTGGCCTAGACGTTTTCCGCATTTTCGATATTTTCCGCCATAACTCTTAAAGCAGGCCATGGATTTCAAATGTTTTTAAACCATTTTGTAGGTTATATAAATCGGCACAATTTTCGTAAAATTATTTTTTTTGATACGACCGATATTAAGTGAGATATTTTCGAGGGCCCTGATAAAATGGACAGCCTGTATATAAATAGTGTTTACAAGTTTAAAAAATTGGCCCAATTTCCTTATTATTAATTCTTTTATTAATCTGGTAAATTTACTTTTTTTTATTTTTCACCTCATGAAGGTTTGTCACATTTTGTGGTACAATCAACATATTTTAGCAAAACATGTGTCTAAGGTTAAGCAATATTGTATTAGAATTTCATTTATTTTGCTGCGGTAGAATAATAATAGCACTCTATATACAGGTTATAGATTCAGTCAGGTTATATTGGTAACTTCCAAACCGTAAGATATAGAAGATCGATTAAATTAGAGAAAAGTTATGCATTTTACAGCAGGTTTTCTGATTTAAAAAAATGTCAGTAGTTTTGAAGATAACCTAATAATAGTGAAATTCGAGATATTCAATTTCTGTTAATAAAGAAATGTTTAGATAAAAGTTAAATGGCGTTCAGTTGCTTATTTAAAACTCTCTATATTCTTATCATGTCGATGCTAGGTGTCGATATTTTCCGATCTATTTTGCTTCAACTACATTTTCAAAAAACATTTAAAAAATATTTTAAAAAAAAAGTGTTGTTCGACGAGGGATACATACTTGCTGATTTTATAACTAAATTATTTTTATTCACTTGTTTGCAACACGTCACAGCAAAATAATAGAATTTAAAAAAAATAAACTGTTTATATACTTTATCATTCGTCATAATTTACCGAATATTTTTGTAATAACGAAAACAAACATTTTTGACAGTGCCAGTTAAAATATTGACTGATTGTTTAATAACATACAGAGTATCCCAATATTGTGTCAAGGTTCAATATCCACGTAGTTTTATTTTTGCTAATGGTCGTTTGATGTTGCGACTCAGTCAAACCTGTCATACTTAGTAAATCTGAAGAAAGGGGGTTGTCGAGGAGGATTTGGTATTAAGAAAGCCTGGATCAGCGCATATTCCACCTCGTTCTTCAAATTTACAACTAAATTTAACACACCTTCCATAGCTGCGGAAAATTTGCTTTAAACAACCCCCTTATTTTATTGACCGTATTTGGTCACGTGACATCTAACATGTTTACATGAGTTGTATTAAAGGAATTGGCAAAAACTCCCTATTATCTAATTTTGTTTTAAATCAATTTATAAAGAATTTCGAATAATACCCATACACTTTGCCGAAAACAATTCGCAAAACATCTGTTGTAGCATTTGGATATATAATTTGTTAATGTACTTTTTTATAATACAAAACAATACAGCGTTAACAACACTGAATATAAAACATTCCTAAATATAATTCTCTCAAAATAGCCGTCTAATGGAATAGCATTCAATTCAATAAGTCAAGTAAAAAAGCCAGCTGTGGTCGTTTATCATGTTTTTTTCAACTATTTATTAGAATATAATGGATGTTTTTCAATACACAATATGCGCACAATTGCCTTGCCGTTATGCATTTTATATGTTTAGGTAACGGTAAACGTCTGTACGAACAGGCTAGAAACAAACCTAAAGGAATAAAATAAAGTGCTCCCTCGGGTTGGACGTAACTGGGTCAAGGTTTTGCTGTTATAGCTGTACCGAGGGCGGAATTTTATTGCCGCATTTGGAACGGGCTCAAATTTTCACTTATGTCTTAATTAAAGTACTCGAAATTAAAATTATATCGAGCGATAATCAACGGAAGGCATTCGATTCAAGTCTTCAAAGTGCCGGATGCGCCAGTTACATTTAATATGGTATTTATTTATTTTTATTTATTTAGATACATCATCCAACAGTCGTAAGACCAATTACAGGGTGAGAACAATACATATTTACAATAGAATGAAAATGTAAAATAATAACAATGACATAATACGATAGTACAACACAGGTAAAAACTACAAAATGTATACAAACTAGTAATAATAATAATAATACAATAAAATACAATAGTACAGCACAGTTAAAATTACAGAGTGTATACAAAACTAATTACAAATTAAAGCGTTTAATGGATGAAACAGTACTATGGAAAATATCGAGCTCATTTTGCAGGTGGTTGTAGGTGTTACACATGAAGTATAAGGGAGAAAAATTCAGTATATTCGTTCGGGGTCTAGCAAGATTAAATGTTCAAAAGTGCTTTTATAGGGCGGAATATTAAAATATAAGATTTTTAGTCGCAAACTCCTCTATAAAATCCTTATTTTACTATAAGGAACGTAACCAGACTGCAACCAACATCTACTCTCGGGGCTATGTGCCCCGCCGAGCGCTGAATTACAAGTTACAAGCCTGGCGCGTTAAGTGTAATAATTGCATATTACCATCAAAACGCTAATGCTTCGATTGCAACAAACACCAGCCGAAAGACTGATCCTACTTAAAGGAGCTCTCGTGCAAGCCGTCACACACCACTTGCAGACTGCAGTTTCGAGCTGTTGGATTTCGTCAGTGCAAGGTAGGCATGTGACGACCGACACGAGGATCACTTGACTATTTAGTACATTTCGGTATCTTTGTGATAGCGACATGTAAAATAGTCAGCAGGCGCCATCTAGCGGTCCAGTGTCTGTTGCAATCGAAAAATAAATAGCCTAACTGGGCTTAGCATAGTTCTTTTTTTACAAGATCCACGCATATAAATTTCGATTATAACCTAGATAATGTCAATCTGAACCGCCCCTCCACCTTTCGCGATCTTGGCGTAATTTTTGATACCAAGCGTTCTTTTGCCGCTCACGTTGACACCATTACCTCAGAAGTCAACAAGACGTATGGGTTCTTGGTGCGAAATTGTCGTGATTTTACTCGGTTAGACGCAATTAAACATGAGTAGTGGTGAGAGGTAAGTGAAACCTCTCAAATGGTCAATTGCTACTATACACCATAGATGTCTCCATAGGCGTATAGCGACTTGCGATTCTGCAAGTACCTGAGAGCGGCGACCTACGCCCATGGAGACATGGAGGCATCTATGGTGTATAGACATCTAGTTTGTATAAAACTAGGAGGTTGACCACTATTATTTGTCTATTCCATGACCTATGACATACTGATGAGAACTAATAAGTTCGAAACCGGTCTATGTCTGGCCAGGGAATTGACAAATGATATTGGTTACCATTCTTTCATGATTTGTAAGGTGTAATTCAATGCAGGTCGGGGCATTTGCCCGCTGAGTAGTTGTTTCCTGCAAATCATATATTATAGCAATTAAACATGTCTACTTTACCTTTATTAGATCTAAGCTCGGATACGCTTCTCTTGTATGGTTCAAATATTACATCACTTATGTCAATAATTTGGAATCAGTCCAATGTCAATTTTTTTGGACATAGTATCTACTAAGGAGAAATTTGTGATCAGATTTTATTTAAAGATAAAGCCACCTAATATCCACTGCATTTAGGATTCTTCTAAAGACCAATTCATACGAGAGCAAATGATGCTTTTCCAGGTAGGCTCTGGTGTCCTGAATAAGGTCTCAAAAGTCCCCGAAGTGGGAGTGTAAGGATAAAATTTGGCAACGCTGTAAAGGACTAGAATCTTGTTCTGAAACGAATTTTTCGAGATATCTCGATTTTCGTTCCCTCTACGACAAAAATACGTTGAGTGAAAAAGAATGGAAATTCTCTATAAAAAAGATAGAAGATCTTTTTTTCGTACGAAATATTTTTTTCAAAATCTTGCATTGGATTTGAACTTATGTGATATTATGAATAATTTAAGTACGCTTTTCCACACCACTACTAGGTGCGTTTTCTTTATGTGGTTTTCCCGACAGGCCTAATCCACGACTATCATACTTATTAATATGTTGTCAAATTAATAATTTTCTTCTTGTCCGTTTTGTCCTTCTATAAATTCATCGATTCATTGTTCGAGGAAATCCGAGCCAATCTGAGAACTTTAAGTTTCTGCTTCGGTGGCGGCTTCTATTTCTGACGAGTCTTCAATCGGTTCAGCATTCAAACAAGATTGTCCATGGCAGTTACCGCAAACTAGTGAGCAATTAAGTCCCAAACTCCGACAGCCACACAATGGTGCCACAGCCTTTCATACAATTGCAGAAAAGCATCTTCAAAAGGCAATCAGGTTCAGGAAGTTGGGATGTTGTTTTTGGCCGCAATATGAGATCTTTTAACATCCATCCCCACTGATTAGGATTCAATACATTACCCAACCATTTCTGTATTTGAAAATAAACACGAAATAGATGCTGTTGAGCTGCGTCATGAGTCGGTGGTAATGAATTCAATTTCACTGGTTTGCTTTTGCTCACAGCTTTAATAAAGCAAGAATACCGATAGTTCGATGGAAACTTCTTTAACTGGAGCGTTATAGATTGCGAGGAAAAATTTCATCCCATTGGAAGTAACTATGTCAGGGGAAGTACCAGTCTTACTGAAAATTTCAGCTTAAATTTTCAAATCCTGCCGTTTTTTCATAGCTTTCAAAGCTGCAGTCTTACAGTGCAGATGTAATGTCACATCCAGAGAATTCGTGCAGAAATAATATGTGATCCCGAATATCTTTATGATGATCAAAACGTCAAGTCGTGAAGAATAAATTTTTCGTTCGATCATCCCTCTGCCTGGTTTAAGGAGAAAAATGTCTCTATCAATAGGTGCACGAGCAGTTATAATTATAAGAAGATCCACATCTTCCCCAACCACAACCATAGTATTTTTACATGATTCCTCAAGCGCTGTTTCAACTATCAAAATGTCAGCATCATCTTCAGCATGTCTAACAATATAATTATTTGCCTGAAAATTTTCTGTCAACATCGAAATCAATTTTATTATTGGAAAGGGGCTTCTCTTGGCTTACAGTTGTAACCATCTGCTCATCAAAGTAAATGCCAACAGATAAAGCTGTTGAGGAGCGGCGACGCTGGTCCACAGCCTTCACACTGTTGCTGATATTTTCATAATGAAATAGCACCACCCTCGCATTCAAGCATTCGACCCTAATACAGAGAAAATACCGGTCGACTTTTCCGGTTGCATCTTTGCGAAGGACTGTGCAACTTTATTAAATAAAACTAGTGGAGGTAATAAAAAAAAGGGTCCTTATTCAGGACACTACAACCTACCGGGAAAAAAATTTTTCGTTTGTATGAATTGGTCTGAAGATTCGGCTCATTTTTCACTAAATGCGGTGGGTTACAATTAATGATTTCAGAAATTCCAGTTGTATGCTTTCTGGAGAAGATTTCCTCTGGCTGCATTTAAAATAAATGATATTTAATCTTCAAATAGTAATCGTTAGCGGCAGATAATAGCTAATTTAAAAATGTGTTTATCTAATTAATTACAAATATTAGTTTTTACATTTATCATTAGCTTTTTATTAATTTACAAATAGCAGAAGTAAATGTTTACTAACAGTTTTATAACCGCCTCAAACATTAATAGGATTATATAATAATAATTACCAACGCTTACGACATATCCCATGACCTAAAAACATAACACATTTTGATCCACTTCGTCTTTTGTTACGAATATGTAAATGTTGTTTACTTACTTTATACACAAAAGGAAAGTTCACATAATTTAATATTTAAGCGAAATGTAAATAATAACGAGGAATAACTGTTGTTATCTTTAATTGTGGAAATAAGGAAATTGGGTTATATGATTTTTTTTAATTGCATAATGAATCAACCTGACAGATCATTATGTCATTGTATCCATAAAGGGAAAGTTGCCTAGTCCGCTTAGAAAAATTCTTAATTACAAGTGTTGCCGAGACGTTTACTGTTATTTATTGTGGAGTTAAAAGTCATTGCATTTGATTGCCTTTTAAGATTTTATTTACATCTCTGAAACAATCACGTTTCGAATTAGGCCAGCGAAATAGAATCGCTTTCATTGTGAGATTGTGTATTCGGAATATCAATTTCCTTTTTTGCATATCGAAATTAATTATGACAAAATCAATACGAAAGTCCAAATGCTATTGGCATTTAAAAGAAATATCGAAATACGACAATAATTTACATCCATGTTACATAATGAATGTTTAAGTATTTATAAATATTAATGAAATTACGTCACGTCTACATGTTGTTCTGTAAGCACACCCCATATAGGATCGTTAATTCAAAGTTAACTAATGTTTTTAAAAAGCAGTTTAAAACTTTCGTCGTGGTAGTGTTATTTTGTGAAAGAAAACAAGTTTTTCAATTTAACAACTAATTTTCGGAATCATCGTCTGTGGAGCCCTTCAAGGATCCATTCTGGTGCCATTGTTACATTACATGACAAACAAGTAAATTACTATTACGTATTAAATGCTGCTCATCTCACCTTTACCCCCATGATACACAAACTTATTTGCCATTCGGATCAAACGAATACAGGGTGTCCCAGATTTAAAGTAACATAGACTAATAAGTGATAAAGCACACTTTGCTGAGTTCAAAGCACCCTCACACTTTCCTCGCTGTGTTCAAGATACATGTTGTTTTATGAATTTTGACTAAAATTAAAATTCGCCATATTTTTGGAATGGGTGGACGTATTTGGATAAAAGTTGGAACACATATAGTGCACTCCTAGTCCAATCAATAGTGTAATTTAGTTTGTAAAAATTCCAGGGCAGAACTCAACTTTTATTATCTTACATTTAGGTCCAATTACATCACCCTGTACATCAGTTTCTTTATAAACCGCAGATAACTATTGAAATGTCTATGGACTATTGTACAAAATACTATCATAATATTTGATGGCACGTTTATGGTTACTTCCTAGCAAATCTTCGAAAATAATGGTGAATGATATTTAAATTCTACAAAATACACGACCAACTAGTCAATGTCGCTATTTTATTAATTTTACTTAAACCCTTGTTTAATAATTATGTAATGTATTATTATCCTTGTATTAAAAAAAAATAGATATAGTGGAAAATATTAAATATTTGGGTATCATTCTTGATAGACACTTGAGATGGAAATCGCATATAATATTTGAACAGCCGTATTAGAAAATGCATTTATCTCTTTTATAAGCTGAGAGATTACCTTAACATTCAAACGCTAAAAATAGTATATAAGGCCTTAGTCGAATCAGTTATAAGGTATGGGATAATTGTATGGGGAGGTTTGTACGTGTCTTCGCTAAATCCATTAAATCACAAAATACGATAACTAAAGTTATGTTAAAAGAAAATAAACGATATCCTACAAATCAATTATATTTGGAAAATAATATTTTTAAGATTATTATTATATTCAATCCTCAATAATATTTATACATATTCATAAATATAAATTCCAATAAATGGCACAATCATATATCACGCGTGCGGAAAGTAACGAAAAATTAATTATAAAGAAATTTGAAAAAACACTCTGTCAACATTTCATTATCTATCTCGGACCTAAACTTTATAATTTAGTACCTATAGATATTAGAAACATTAGGCGATTACCATATTTTAAAAAAGCTACTAAATATACAGGGTGGGGCATTAGTGAGTCGAACCTCGATATCTCGAGTTCTGCGTTAGCAAAATTTTTTTTAAAAATTGCAAGTAAACTAGATATAAAAGTCTATTACTGGAAATTATTTTCGAACATACAGGACGAGCCAAGACGAAATTACAGGACCAAGTGCCTTTTCTTTAAATGGAATGCTATGAATATCAGTACATTTTTTGAAGCATCTTTCTAGGATCTATTCATTTCTATATTAGCATTGAATATCTCCCAGCATTTTTTATAAGTACTTCCCTATTACACAATTCAAAAATAAACGCAAAAAAGAGGTTTCTTCAAATAACTCAGTGGAAAGAATTATAATAAATGTTTCACATGTTGCCCATTTCGATTGACACACGTCTCTATGCGCTTTTGAAATGAGGTTCCCACTGTTCCTAAAATTGTCGGTGTGATAGATATAAAGGCAGTTATTATTGTTTTCTTCATATTTTGTACTGTTGTTGGTGTGTCTCTATAAACAATTTTCTTCACATATCTCCATAAAAGGATCTGGGGATCTAGCAGACCATTTAGTGGGTCCATTTCTTCCAATATATTGGGGTAGGTATTATTTAAGTGGTCTCTAACTGCATTTAAATAATGTGGTGGAGCACAATCTTGCTGAAACCACATCCTATTTTGAATTCTTTCAGGGAGATTTACCAATAATTGTGGCAAATAGTTTTTCCGAAAAATGAACCATCAAAGAAATGTGGCCCTATTACATGTTCTCCAATAATTCCTCCCCAAACTTTATAGACCATCTGTGTTGGTTATCAACTTGCATAAAAAAGTGAGGATTTTCCGAAGCATAATAATGGAAATTGTGCCTATTAACAAATCCATTTTTATGAAAAGTTGCCTCATCACTGAATAAAACAGTATTGAAGAAGTTGACATCATGTTGCATTTCACCTCTGGCCCAATTACAAAATTGTAGGCGCTTTTGTAAATCGTCATCAGATAATTCCTGGTGCATTTGAATATGCTATGCATGCAACTTATTTCTTTTTAAGATTCGACCCACAGACCGTCTACTTATTCCTACTAATGAGCTCACTTCTCTTTGACTAACATGGGGATTCTCAACCGTTGCCAGAACCACAGGAAACTCATTTTCTTCCTTCACAACATGTCTTATTCTTTCACTTTTTTTATATTCGATATTTCCAGTTTCCAGAAATCTATCGAGAAGGTTTTGAAAGCTGCTAACATCAGGAATCCTTCTTTCAGGATAACGTTGGTGATAAATTCTCTTGACAAGTAAACAATTTCTGTCTGACAATTTATACCAAACTGAGGTTTTATTGCTTGTCGAATAACGAAAACAGCAAAAAAAATATACAAAAAAACATTACAGTAAAGGACTGGTTAAATACTATTTACTCATTTCAATGGATTGGAAGAAATGTTCCCACTAAATGGCCTCATTTCAAAATTGCATAAAGACGTGTGTCAATCAAAATGAGCAACACGTCGAACACCTATTATAAATTTCTCTAATGAATTATTTGAGGGAACCTCTTTTTTTAAGTTCATTCTTGAATTTGACACTTATTTATTTATAAAACGAAAATGGTTGCAATTAGCCATAGGGAAGTACTTACGAAAAATGTTCGTTTTTCATTTTTACATCACATCGTCGAAAAATATACAGTGTGTTCCATTTGAAAAAATTGGGAAATTCAATTTAAAATATTCTTAATTGAAAAATAATGTTTGGCCACCCTGTACATTTTTAGGAAATGAAAATGATTCAAAAACATTAATTAGATGTCTCGTAACTGGTATTCACAGAAGTTTTTCTTAAAACCCAGAATTGCGAATGTGGAGATTTTCTTTAATATCCATTTGCAGATTGCATTATTTCAACAAAAAGAAATTCATTACATCCAAGTGGTTCGGGGGGCGAGCGTAGGTGCGTCTTTAATAAACATACTTCGGTATGCGATGTAAAGCAACGACAGGCGCCGTCGGTCCCTTGTCTATTAAATGTTAGGCAAGTAAAAGATCCCTACTCTTCTTAAGGGAAGAGGTTCGGCAAAATTCCTGGTTGGGGGTAGCTCGTCTACAGGCGTCGGTGTTAGGCCTCAGTAGCAGAAATAGGCCGACGTTAAATAAATGTATACAAAAAAAAAATCCAAGTGGTTGGGAGATATTCAATGCTAATATAGGAATGAATAGATCCTAGAAAGAGGGTTCAAAAAATATACTAATTTACATAGCATTCCATTTAAAAAAAAAGGACTTGGTGCTGTAATTTCGTCTTAGCTCGTCCTGTATGTTCGAAAATAATTTCCAGGTATAGACTTTTTATCAAGTTTACTTGCAATTTTTTAAAAAATTTCTAGCTATCGTAGAACTCGAGATATCGAGATCCGACGCACTATTGCCCCCTGTATATAAAAAAATATCAACTACTTCAGCTCTATGTTTAATAACGCATAGTTAGTGACGATTTTCGTGGTTGATGTTTTTGAATTCTCCAGTTACTATCTGGTCATATATTTCACTAATATAAGTATATATACTGTGGAACATAATACAAACTGGTTTAGCTTGTCCATATTATTTTTGTATAAACTTATTAATTCTGTTATTTGTCATTATTATGAATTGTAATAAACTTTGCTATATTTTACATAATTGTTACTTAAAAATAAAAGCGAATAACAGAAAAAAGGAAAAATAAAGAAAAAAGCTTGCTTGATCATAATTTACAGCACAAATTTTAAAATGACACTAATTGTTCTATCGTACAGTTAATTAAAATTATAATAAATTTTCGAAATGAACGCCCCCAGTGTCAATACATTTTTGTGAACTTTTAAAAAGGGTTTTCACCGATTTATCGATCATAGCCGGGTTGTGTCTAATATTGTCACATACATAATTGTTCACGGGTATTAATATAATAATAATATATATAAAAATGGGGCCCAGCACCATCGTGTTGTAACCACATACCTCTGGCATTGATGTGCTCTAATAAATTTGGTAGCACATCTATTAAGAAATTTAAATAAACTTCACCCTTTAGTCTCCCTTCAAAAATGTGTGGCCCTATTAGGTGACTACTGTATATTCCTCACCAGACGTTTATGTTGAATCTGTGTTGGGAATTTTTCTGAAATATGTCATGTGGATTTTCAGTTACGCAAAGATGTTGATTTCTGGTGTTGTTTATTCCATCACGCGTTAATTGAGCTTCGTCCGTGAACCGAGACTTCTAGACACTTTTCGTCTGTGCGCAACTACCCATCTAATGTTAAACGCGGAACGCTGTCACAGTCTTCAACTCGTTCAACTACTTGAACATGAAAAGGATATAAATTTCCTTTTTTTAATGTTCTGGGAATTTCCAACTGATGACTGATTTTCCTGACGCTTACAGTTGGATTCATATGAACAATCTCTAATACTTCCTGTCGCTGTTGAAAATCTCTGGGAACATGTTCATGTTTTACCTGTGAGGGAAATTGTCCATGTTCCTTACTAAATTGATACGCCTCTGAAAGTGTTGTATGACTTGGTGTACGACGATTTCGAAAACGTCTATACTCTCTCTCTGCAGCTCTTCCATTTCCGTCGCAAAAACCATACACATAAATCATACCTGCATACTCTTCACTTGCAAATTGGAATGGCATCTTCAAATTATTAGATTTGTTAATATAAAACCTTACTTTAATGACTCAAACGACTTCTTTGAATATTTTAAGCTTAAAGGTAACTTACAAAACTATATAATAACAGAATTGACACACGCCTACTTTTATTTTTAAGCAAATTATTTTTCTACGGAATATTGCATATAGCCGTACAAATTTTAAGTGCAATTAGAATCAAATTTAAGTAACAATGATACATTAAATAATTATCTCGATAATTATCAAACAAATGTTTAAGTAAACTTAAAATAGGACGTTAACTAGTTGTTTGCGTATTTTGCAGAATTTAAATATCATTCATCATTATTTTCGAAAATTTGCTAGGAAGTAACCATAAACGTGCCATCAAATATTATGATTGTATTTTGTACAATAATCCATAGACATTTCAATAGTTATCCGCGGTTTACAAAGAAACTGATATACAGGGTGATGTAATTGGCCCTAAATGTAAAATAATAAAAATTGAGTCCTGTCCTGGAATTTTTACAAACTGAATTATGCCATTGACTGGACTAGGAGTGCACTATATATGTACCAACCTTTATCCAAATACGTCCACCCATTTCAAAAATATGGTGAATTTTAATTTCAGTCAAAATTCATAAAACAATATGTATCTTGAAAACAGTGAGGATTCAAAGGTAAGTGTGGGTGTGTTTTGAACTCAGCAAAGTGCGCTCTATCTCTCATCAGTATATGTCACTTTAAATCTGGAACACCCTGTATAATATATTACCCTAATTGTTCTAGAAACAGTTTCGAAAATTTATTTTAGTATCAAAATTGTAAAAACATTGCAAAGGCGCTGCTATAATTTTAGCACCTAACCGACAGTGATTAGAGAACAAATATGCCCTATTCTGAATTGTTCCCGTTGCAGTAGCGATAACGTGTAAATATGGCAAGTACTAATTTTTTTCTGAAACTTGGTTAGGGTCCCATGACAGAAACAAACTCTATTCTTTAAATATACCGGGTGCAACAGGATCATGGTATCCCCCCCTTTTCTCCTTTAGTTTTGAAGATCATTGATTGAAATTTAGGATATACTACATACATAATAAGCGGCACTCTTTGAAATACAATTGATTTTTTTCACTTCTGGTTTCGCCGGAAGTGACACTAACTTTCGATTTTTAAATGGAACACCCTGTATATTATTGCATTTTTGAATTGTGCATAATTTTCTGAATCCAACGATGCCAAATAAGTGACATTTCAAACATCAATTTTTTTTTACAATATAATTTTTAGTTTTCCATTTAAGTGTGCCATGACGGTTCCGATTTATTCTAAATGACCCGTGTAATGCTACAAAAATCGAAATCCCGTTGAAAACACTAAATCATGTGATTTATGAACAAATAAAATTCACCAAAATTGCTTTTGGGGCAAAACTAAATTTTTTCAAATAGAACCATATAAATAATAATAATAATAAATAACACCACAGGTAATTACGACCCCCTTTATCCCGGAAGGCTCTAGAAGAGCCTTGTGTGGGAGGGGGCTACACATTTAGAGACAAGGGACACACACCCAATATCCATGTATAGTGAAAAAATCCCTCTCACAGTATTTTCCACTGCCACGACCGGGGATCGAACCCGGAACTTTTGGATGAGAGGCAAGTGCGCTCACCTCTCGACCACCAGCCATACCACCGGTACCGGTATCGGTACCGTGGTAACATTTATTAGGACTATTAATAAGGAATTTATTCATATGTCGTATTAAAATGTGCGATAAATACAAGTAAAATTACAGCTAAATGAAAATAAGAAAATGCAATTTTAGTCTAATTACCTTGTTACACATAAGGTGGTTTTGGAATACAAAAAATAACAAAAAACATTACAACAGTTGTTTAAAATGCTGTCCATTAACGTTAACGCACTTCTGAACTCGCATAGCTGTTTCTCGAAGAACGTTCGCCAATTGCTGGGCCGTTATACTATTAATTGCTCCTCTTACTCGTAGCTCCAGGTCTTAAAGGGTTGTAACGGCGGTTGCATAGACAATATTTTTTAAATGACTCCAAACAAAGAAATCAAGGGGCGTTAAATCAGGTGACCTTGGAGGCCACCTCACAGGACCATTCGTCGAAATTACGTTTTCTCCGAATCTCCGTTGAAGGTAATCAATTACTATCCTTGAATTATGAGGAGGAGCGCCATCTTGTTGGAAATACATTCCCTGTCCTAAATCTAAAAGTAACTCATCTAAAATGTCCTCAATCTCATGTTCCAGGAATCTCAAGTATCTGGCACCAGTCAGAGGTTTTTCAAATATTATTGGACCAACGATTCTACTACCGATTATTCCAAGCCAAATATTGAAACCGAACCGCACTTGAAAGTTACCCTCCCGTAATAAATTTTGATTTTCTTATGACCAATATTTTGTACCTTGTCGGTTAAATAATCCCAAATTTGTAAACCTAGACGTCCGAAAATAAAATCAGTCCCAAAAAATCGTTGTTTGGCTGCACGTTATTATACAAAATCCAATTGCAATATTCCATCCTACGTTCGTAATCACTTTCGTACAAACGCTGGTGCAATTGGTATTGAAAAGATTTATAGTAGTATTTGTGAAAAATTCTGCTTACTGTCTGGTGACTGATGTGAAACTCAAACCCAACTTGCCTTAAAGAAACAGTTTTATCAACTTCTATTCGAGCCAAAACATTAAGTTTTCTTCGGGATCATTGTTGGGCTCTTTTCGCAATTGGTTTTCAACACATTTAAAATAATTTTTCGTTGGACATTGTCTATCAGGATATCGTTGGGCATAAAGGTCATAAATAATTAACATGTCCACTTTTTCATCTCTTGTATAGATTTGCGGCATTTTGAACACAAATAACAAGAATTTTAAACAAATGAAAACACCGTTAAACCAACAAATGTTTGACAAGCTAAATATTTCATTGTTTTCAAAGCCACCTTAGTTACTTCTTAACATTTAATTAGAACAAAATTGTATTTTCTTATCTTCTTTTAGCTGTAATTTTGTATGTATTTATCGCACATTTTAATAAGACATATGAATAAATTCCTTATTAATAGTACTAATAAATGGTGCCACGGTACCGATATAGTTCCATTTGAAAAAAATAAGTATTGCCCCAAAAATAATTTTGGTGAATTTTATTTGCTCATAAATCACGTAATTTAGTGTTTCTAAAGGGATTTCGAGTTTTGTAGCATTTCATTTAGAATAAATCGGAACCATCATGGCACACTTAAATGGAAAACTAAAAATATTATAAAAAAATATATGTTTGAAATGTCACTATTTGGCATCGTTGGATTCAGAAAATTATACAGAATTCAAAAATGTAATAATATAGAGGGTGTTTCATTTAAAAATCGAAAGTTAGTGTCACTTCCGGCTAAATAGGAAGTGAAAAAAATCAATTGTATGTCAAAAAGTGCCGCTTGTTATGTATGTAGTATATCCTGAATTTCAATTAATTATCTTCAAAACTAAAGGAGAAAAAGGGGGTATACCATGATCCTGTTACACCCGGTTTATGGATAGGCCAACTTTCTTTTTTTGTTTAGAGTACTTTAAAAGTGCAAATATTTTCTTTCAGTTCGTAATTCAAATGTCAGTATATGTATATAAAAAGATCTAAACAAGATCTACCTAAGAATTTCGATAATAACAATTAGAAGCTAAAATAGTAGATAAGGCATAATAACCATTAAAAAGTATAAATTTTAAAAGGGTTCTATAACAACTTTAGGACATTAAATAAAGAAAAAATAAACATGTGTCTCTATAATTTACCATGTAAAGTGTTTTTCTTATCTAACTAGGTCAGTATTAGATTGCTTTAATATTTGTCCTCAAAAACGCCTCCATACACATGTTTGTAGGTTAATAATCATGACTATTAAATATTTCGATTAAATTAAGTTAAAAAGAAAAAAAATGATGCAGAACAAGTTTTTACATACCCAGACATGTTTACATATTTTAATTGACAACTTTGTAAAGCGCGTACCGTAAACTATTGAAAAAAGATCAAATATGGACAAAAATTACATATATATAAAACACACTGGCATTTTCCTCTGTTGCTGCGTGATGGGTAGATTCTTTCCATTTATAAAATTAGACTAAATGTTACCAGGACTTGAAATGAAATTTATCTCAAAGCAAAACAAATTAGAAATGACATATAATGGACAATTTAACAACATATGTGTGGGATTTAACTAATTGGGAGAATGTCAACTAGACGTTGATAGAATTAATAATTAATACAGGTTTAGGAGTGTTCTCTCCTTCTACCTTTTAAACAATTTTAAGTACAGTTGAAATGGACCCAAAAATTATCATGTTATAAGAATTTTTTCGAAAGAAGTTATAAACAAACATGTTATTATTTTCAACAATTATTATTGAAAGAAAACACTGATTTTTATATTTTACAAAAATATTCAAAATTTTTAATGTACACGGTAGACATCAAAATTAGAATCTAAATGGAAGGCATCAATATCAATAAAAATAACACTCTCATGTATGTTATTCGATTATTGACAATTTTGTTTTTTTGCTTTTTATGGGGCTGGTAAGCTAATAATCCAGTTAGTAGAGTGTTTTGCCCTGCAAAAGGTGGAGTAGTAATAATTTTGAAATATATTGTTCATGTTTGGGCCTTGATTCAGGTTTTGACATTGGGGGGGGGGGGGGACCGCTCGAGCCGCCATCTAGAATAAAAGGTACCAAAAATTAGTATTTTGAAAATAATTCCGTACCGGTTGATCCAACGACGAAAATGTCTGGAGCAAAGTTAAAGAAGGCAAAATTCCTCATATTTTTTGTATAAATGTTTTTTTTGTAAGTCTAATATATAACGAGTTACAGCGGTGGGAAGATGAAAAAACATTTTTGTGATTTTTTTAATTGTTTCTCGCTATTTATTACATAGTTATATTAAGTTTGTAAATTCAAAGTATACTCATTTCCACACCAAACCACACCATTTCAACCAAAAATAAATCATTACCATTATAGGGCATTTAAATTTTTAAAAAAAAACACTAAAACGATCAAAATCTATCGAAGTCTACTATTATTTGCCTACTGAAAATTCACATTGAACAGTGAAAATCTACTAATAAGGTAACTTGCACGTTGGAGTGGAGAGGGGGCTGCCCTTTTCAAAAGAAACAAAAACACGCACGAGGAAAGTTCTATGCCTACTACACCTGCTCTAGGAATATGTTGTTCCACAAACTAAAAAGAAACTCCAAATAAGTAAATATTCTAACTTATAGTATGCCACTGCGTCGATAAGAAAATTTATATGTTACAAGAAAAATCACTGTCATTTGAAATAGATATCACTATATAATCTCATTGTAGTGTGGAAAACACATTAAAAATAAGTTTAATTTGTTCTTACTAAAATTACCTTCAAAAATGAGGTTTTACTATTTTTTGCGAAACATGTTCATTTTCCTGCCTCTATAATTCGTTACATATTTAAGTTACAAAAAAAAATTTATACAAAAAATTTGAAGAATTTTATCTTCTTTAACTTTGTTAAAGACATTTTCGTCATTGGATCAACCGCTGCGGAGTTACTTTCAAAAAACTAATTTTTCGTGCCTTTTATTCAAGATGGCGGCTCGAGCGGTACACCCCCTCCCCCCCTCCCAAGGTCAAAAACTTGGATTTTTATCAAGGCCCAAACCTGAACAACATATTTAAATATTGTTACTACTCCACCTTTTGTAAGCAAAGGCCTTTCTTGACCCCCTACCGACTGGATTATAATGGCTCCCTCAACAATTTTTGGTTGCATGACTCGAGTGTTTTTTTGGTGCATTCTTTTACTAATTTGATCTGATTTTGACCGATTTATGTTTGAATGCCATTTCTTGCCTGGTCGTGGTTTTTCAGTTGTCTCTAGAAAATCATCGATTTAGCTTTAAATTGAGATGTCTTTTTTAAACATTACATCAGTCAAATGACCTCCTCCTCGCTGCTGGCACTCTTGAAGCCTAGCACGAAAGTATTTAACCACCCGCTCCAATATTTCAATTGGGATTGCGTTAATCTCTGTCCGAATATTATATTTTAGTTGTTTCAAAGTTTACAGTTGATTAGAAAACACTTTTGACTTTAAGTAGTCCCACAAAGAGAAATCACAAGCTAAGAGATCCGGTAACTGTGTGAATTATCCATGTTAACGTCTCCGAAGACCTTTTTGCTATGCTTCCTAAAACGGATATTAAAGTGTTCACCTGCAGGGTTCAAAGCGACTGATTCAGACGAAAAATACAAAATTTATATTTACTTTCTTTTGCTTAACTGCTGGCACTGAATGGTGTTAATTGGACGTCGTGGCACTGTCTTAAATCTAACACTTTCTTAATTAACCTGAAAGAGAAATTTGAAACACAAGAAAGAGATTATATTTACAGTTCAAAAAATATATTCTTTCAAAAAATGTTTTTACAAAAATCCAAGCAATGTGTATACGATTAAGACATTTTGGTCCGTATGCCACACACATGGTGAGAAACAGGACGACAAAGACAATGTCTCCAACTACCATCCAATGTTTAGTTTTTAACAAACGATTGACACAAAAAGATTAAATGTAAAAATTTGATATTTACGAATATGTGAGCTTCTACTTGCATGTCTATTTACATATATTAAATTTCGCAGTAATAATTTCGGGCACTCGTTCTAGAGCTTAAAAATACTTGAATCGCAACAATTCAGAATTATAACATTACTTATATATTCATACGATCAGGCAAGGCGATCCCATGTACATGTTAGTATACAGTAATTAAACTTTTTTGCCACCGAATCACTGAGGAACCGGTTAAGGCAAACACGCGGAAAACATATAGTTTTTCCGTCAAAATTAATTGTAAAAAATGGAAATGTACCCTCCAAAATTTTGTTTCCCTTGTCAAAAATCCCCTTAAAGTTTTGAATTCGCAACTTTTAACTTGTCCTTATATTTAATATAACGCATGAGTTGCCGTGCCACGTAGCGTTAGTTCATAAAAAGAATTTTGTTTTTTGAAAATTCCCAAATTAAAGTTGGTTTTTGTACTAGTTTCAAATTTTTGTGGTCGGGGCGACGTTACGCTTCCGTGCAGCGACATTTACCATACTTCCGAAAATTACACTCCATGAAGCGAATTCATTATTTTTGCATAAGACACGCTCCTTGGAGCGAAAATTTTATGATATTTATAAAAACCATCTTCTGATAGCGTTTTACGTGGGATACGCGTGTCATGCGAAATATTTCGGATTTCTTTATAGTTTCGAGAAATTTCTCCAGGGTTTGGCGTGTTCTTTAACAACCGTACCGGCCAGTTGATGCCCCCAAATTTCGAAATGACATGACCAGGAAACATTCTTCGCAAAATTTTAATAGAATCATTAGCAGTGTGGGAAGTGGCGCCGTCCTGCTGGAACCATATTCTTCGAATATCCACGCCAACATTACGAAGTTGTTATTCAAAGTTAAGCAATACCGGTTGATAACGTTGTGATGTAACAGTAACCGTCAAGTCAATTTCCTCAAAAAGGAACGGCCCAAAAATTCCAAAGGCGGATACTGCACACCACACAGTAACCTTTTTGCTATGAAGCGGCACTTCGTGCAATTGCAGAGGGTTTTTCATCACCCAGTAGTAACAGTTATGTTTGTTAACATACCCGGAAAGATGAAAATGAGCCTTATCTGACATCAGCAAGAAATTATTGATATTTGAGTTTTCAGCAAATGGCCCTTCGGAACGTTCGTAAAAATCAACGCGTTTTCCAAAATTTTGAGGCAGAAATTTTTGTACGACTTGAATTTTGTAAGGATAGAAGTGTAAGTCTTTTAGAATACGGCGATAACGACGGTTCGAAATATTGAGCGCTAATGCTTATCGTTTTGCAGATCGTTTAGAGCTTCGTGGTACAACTGCTGTTATCCTTTTAGCATTTTCAAGTGTGCATATAGAACGAGTTCTTCCTTTAATAAGCTTCAACCGCAAAAGAACGTTGACTATTTGACGAACGCTCCATATTCACAGCTGAACTGACATTTCTCGCAAAGGCTTTGATAATTGTCTTTAATTTCCATTTATCGCGAAAGCATGGCGACTTGATTTGAATTTATTCATTATATTATGACATGAATTAACTTTTAAAATGGATACTTCATTCTACCGGACCCGTTACATTTACGTTTCGTTTTCTTGGATTTTATCCAATCTCTTTACGTACATTCGTGCTGTTGAGAAGGTTAATGGTGTGAGATGTTACAGTTCTAAATTATTAAATATTTTAAATAACTTTTGAAGTAAGATTTTTAAAAAACACATTTAGAATAATAATCTAGGTCAGATAGTTTATTTTTTCGAAAAATTCCTCAGTGCATTTTGTGAACGTGATAATTAGGAGAAGAATAGTGAGAATTAGATGTATATGTTTTGGACAGCAAATTTTATTTGGAACCTGTTGAAAAAATGACATGAAAGTGCCTAAAACTGGTTTTTTCACGTTTTAGATGCGAAAGAAACAAAATTTTTATGCAAAAAATACTGCGAAATAGCTCGTGAAAAGACGAAAAAAATTAGTTCTTGACAATTGAAATCGGTCAATAACTTTTTGCATGAAAAATTAAAAATCGCTAAATATGGCCATTTTTTGCCATTTAATCACAGGGACTGTAATTATCGTAGGAAGTAGGAAGCTTAAACTGTAGCTTTTATTGTTACCTACCTACTCTAAAAATGTCATGCAAAAATATTAATAACTTTTAGCGGAAATAGCGGAAATGTAAAAAAAGGTGTTTCCGAAAAACGGCGTAGAAATGGTTAAAAGTGGTTGTAGAACCATTTTTGAAAAAGCTGGTTGTTTCTGATGAAATTCTCTACAACACTATTATCTTTAAATTTTCGTAAGATTTCGTTTATTACCTTAAAAATGCATTTGAAAATCGGGCTTTTTCTGAATTTTGGACGTTCGGGCGCTCGAGCAGGGAAGGGACGCGTGGTGGAGAGAAGTGCGATCATTTAGCGGCGCTCCATGTCCGGCTGCGGGGGAAACTTCCCCACCACGTGTCACTTTCACTCCGCTCGAGTGCCCGAACGTCCAAAATTCAGAAATAGTCCGATTTTCAAATGCGTTTTTAAGGTACTAAACGAAACCTTACGAAAATTTAAAGATAATAGGGTTGTAGAAAATTTCATCGATAACAAATAGCTTTTTGAAAAGTTATTCTATGACCACTTTTGACCATTTCCACGCCGTTTTTCGGTAACACCTTTTTTATATTTTCGCTATTTCCGCTAAAAGTTATTCATATTTTTGCAAGAAATTTTTAGAGTAGGTAGCTACCAACGGAAGCTACAATTTAAGCTCCGAAACAGCTTCCTACGATAATTACAGTCCCTGTAATTAAATGGCAAAAAATGCCGAAATTTAGCGGTTTTTAATTTTTTGTGCAAAAAGTTATTGACCGATTTCAATTGTCAAAAACTCATCTTTTGCGAGCTATTTCGTACTATTTTTTGTATAAAAAATGTTTTTCTTTCGCATCGAAAACGTGCAAAAACCTGTTTCCGGCACTTTCATGCCCTTTTTTCAACAGGTTCCAAATAAAATTTGCTGTCCAAAATAGATATATCTAATTCCCACTATTTTTCTCCTAATTATCACATTCACAAAATGCACTGAGGAATTTTTCGAACAAATGCATTCTTCTTACTATCTGACTGGATTAATATTGCAACAATGTATTATTTGAGGCAGCTAGCGAAATGACAATTCTGCCCCCATAATCAAAAGTGCGGTATCTACAAAGATATCGAAAATGGGATTTTTGCACCAGTCGGTTAAACATCCTGTTTTCTACCATGACATACTATTAAAAACCAATATCTGCTCTCAAAAGTGGATATTTCGTGTATATATTCGCCGCATCTGAACCATTTTGTAAGTAGAAACAGAGTCAAACAGCGACATCTGAAAAATTCCAAGCAGAAACGTGGCAACTGTTTGTAGATGCCGCATTTTTGCTCTTTAAATGCAGATGCCGCGTTTTGATGTCGTAATGCTAGCTGCCATCTGTTGGCCTTGCCGCGTATATCAATATCAGCTGACTTTACAAATCACTTTAATATAATAGTGAAGAAGTTGAAGCCCATCCCAATTAATTATTACTAAAATCCTGGTCACATGAACCAGTGCAACATCTCAACCCGAGGGATGTTAATTAATATCAAAATCCTTAATCGTGAAGCAATCAAGAATCTATTTACTCCCACCCAAAAATTATTTATCTCAATTTTATGTCAAGATAAATAAACAAATTGGCCATTTACGTGATCGTCTAGTTTTATGTGGTTAGGACCTTAATTACGTTGTGTGTGTGTAGTAACCCTTTATAATTACCCCAGGTTCTTTGATATAAAGTTTGGTATTACTTGTTTCTGTCTGATACTATACCTGAGAAAATTAATCACTCTGTTATTTTAAATACACTGTAAGTTTGTATGCACTGTCTATTATTTGAGGAACCTAGTTAATGTTATATGTTATTTATGTGGTGTTTCATTACGCAAGATTGCACTGTACCTTTAAGTTTGTTACGTTTGTTTTCTAATTTATTTGATCGGAATGAAATCATTTATTTAGTTTATTACTTGTGTGATGAAAAAGGTAAAGGTGAAAGAAAATACAATAATTGATGGGAAAATGTAGTCAAAAAAACCCATTTTATTTTATATAAATTAATGCAACAATAGTCGACCATGAAATCAACAGTAATCCAAATGTTTGAGACAATTGTCTAAATATTATAATAGGAAAATTTGCGCTGCTATAGTAATGACCATAATATAGATATACTGAGTGTTTTGATGCAATAACAAGAACTTATACAAAAGTGTGCTGTATTATTTTAATACTAATTAGGGTTGTAGCAATAGCCTGATAATGATAATCTATAATAGAGCTGTTAGCAATCGCTAGGTAATAATGGTTTATAGCTAAATAAAGTTGTTAGCAATCGCTAGATAATAAATCGAATGCAAAACAAAGGACAAGAATCATGTCATGTTTATACATCATCAAAATTAAGTTGAGAAATGAGCATTAAATACTGATGTAAAATATCATAGAGTGTTGAGGAAATATCCTTTAATTATACATTGTTTATTGATTGAAATTAGAGTAGCAACAATCGTTCAGATAATCATATTAATATATCTTGCTGAGGTGAGAATTTACACTCACATAAAATCTTTTAGAATGCTGGGGAAATCTCCCTATCGTAATTAAATGGAAAAGCAACCAGAAGATTGCCTATGATTATCAAACATACGGAGCCGCGAATCCGCGAAGGTAAAAAGTGCGGTTGCATCACCCTTCAATCGAACCAAGTGACCAGGCAACTGCCTGAAATATTGACATCCCTCGTTGTAACTGAGCCCAACAGGAGAACAGAACCAGCGAATTGGCCGTAGTCAATGTTTCAAACCTTTGTTAACGCAAAGTACACCGAATTCATGTGACGATAATATTCCATTTTAGGTAGATGTTAAACAATTAGACAACCTTGTGGTTACAGTAGGAAAACATTCCTACTGTACTTTAAATATAAAGCATTCTTGAAAAATCGTACGAGAGATGAATGAGGTGGACATGAGAGTCAACTATTTGTTTTATAAAAACTGCAGAATAATTATTAACATGAAGTTTGACGAGTCTATGATAAAATATCTTGTTATTGCATAGCTCTAAATATATAATTCTTGAATATAAACTTGTTATTTTGCAAACACAAATTTCCCTAGTAAAACATTCAGAAAGTGAAATTTTATGAATTAAATTCGTGAATGAAATCTTAACTGAATAACTGGTAATATAATATTCTTCTAATAGTTAAAAATCAAAGTTAGTATTTCATATAAAAACTAATATTCTTTTAGTACCACAAATAAGCCAATTTCCCCTATCCCCCCCAAACCAGAATGTAAAGTCAATAACGCAGAGAAGTAAATAGGTTTGATACTTAGGTAGTTATGTTGGTGAAATTGTCGTCGTGTAGATTGCGAAGTTATGTTCGAGCAGTCCAAATCTTTTAGTAGCCAGATTGGATTTAGTCGTAGAATTAATTGATGTCTTTAGAGAACTAAGCGGGCTCGAGTATTTGATCGTCGACAAGCGTCCTGCAATTAGTATCTCTTAGCAAATTCCTCCTTAGACAAACATCCTCGATGAAACTTGCTTTTACTGGAATAAGTATTCTTCCGGGCAAACTGAGAGGGCTCGTAAACGTCGGCAAGCATCCTCTATCAGCTCTGCCGCGAGGTATAGCATCACCTGGCTTTTATTCTGTTCTTCCAATAACGCGGTTCCAAAATCACAGTGCCAATTTCCCCCATATCCTGAACGTGGCTTGTATATTTGACACATGAGACGTGACTCCGGTATCCTGCCCTATCTTCGTCTTGCTTAAAGTCGCCCTATTCACTTCACACACAATTCTCGACGCTTTGCTGGTTTTACTAATGCATAAGTCTTGTTTTTAAAACTGCAAAGTTTTAGATAAGAAGTAATAACCATGTTACAAGCTATTTTAAAGTGGCACTTGACATATGTACAACTTTCTACCCCAATAAGTTAAAACGTAACGGCGCCCTGAAGTCGGCTATCATTTGATATTGAGAAAATAATTTCTGTTGTAAAACTAATATTTGCGTAAATTTGGAAATGAAATTAAGAATGTAATGTTTAAATAACTTCTTGTTAATTGTAGTTATAAAAGCGATATTTCCCTGAATTTAAAACACATTTAAGACTTATTTTTAAAATAGGATGGCCCCAGGGGCGGTCCGCTTCAATAGTTTTAATGGTTCAGATGTTTTTCATTTCCCAGTGTTATTTAGTTGTTTAGACGAGATATTGTTAATTTGCAAAATATTTTATATATTGAAATTATGGTCGGCAGAAGAATAGACAAAATATTTAATATGTTGGGTTTTGTGCAAAATTTAAAATTTAAAGTTTTATTTATTGTTTTTTTTTTTATACATTTATTTAACGTCGGCCTATTTCCCCTACTGAAGCCTAACACCGACGCCTGTAGACGAGCTACCCCCAACCAGGAATTTTGCCGAACCTCTTCCCTTAAGAGGAGTAGGGATCTTTTACTTGCCTAACATTTTAAATAGATAATAATAAACACCACAGAAATTAGACAACCCCCAAATTCCAAAAGCTAGAAGGGGGTTACACATTGAAAAAACGCGGACATACAACCATTTCCTCCGACAGTGCCAGTGCAGGAGCCAGGATTCGAACCCGGTGATGCGATGTCCGTGTGATTAATCGCGATTCCACCTCGCGCCTTAACCCACTCGGCTATCGACCAGTTTAATAGACAAGGGACCGACGGCTTTACATCCCCTCCGAGGGATGGTATATCTCCTATACAACCCTCGCCTAAGGTTATATAGCTTCCGCGTATACACTGATATACAAGCCGCTGGAAGTTGTGTGAGGCGAGAACGCGGTTTCCGTTGGAATGGTCACCCATCCAAGTACTAACTGCGCCTGTCGTTGCTTTACATCGCATACCGAAGTATGTACATAGTAAAGACGCACCTACGCTCGCCCCCCTTATTTATTGTTAATTCAGATATCGTTTCTTGTAAAGAAATTTGCATTAATTATTTTGAAACAGGGCACTCATTCATTAGTGCCTATAGCTTTTACCACCTGGTTGAGCTGTCTTTAAAAAAAAAATGAGCAAAGTGTATGATGTTTATGAATTGTTTGAAGCAGTTCTAGCTGCAAATAAAAAGCATGTTAATATAAAGTGTATGAACTTAGAGGACTTTAATAAATGGATTGCTTATTCTTCAGCTATTAAATTCAAAAAAGAAGGTCGACCATACCTTGCTGGCATAGTTTATTTTAAGGCAGTTAGGGGAAATTGTAACTTACTCTATAAAACAAATTATAAAGAAAATGAGGACTTGAAAGAACTAAACTGTCTAAAAGCGTCTGCTATGGAGAAATGTGGTATGGCATTTCCTGCAAAAAAGGATAAACCTAATATATTCCCAAAAAATAAAGTGTTTTGCACAATTTAAAAAATGTGTTTTGCACAATTTAAAAAATATTCGACTAGAAAACCGTAAACAATTATGGACAAACTTTACCCAAGCCAAGTGATGAAATCAGTGCAAAGAAGCAAAAAAGCAAAAATAAAGTAAATTAAAAAATTTAAACTTAATTTTAAACTTAATAAAAATAATAATTTCATTTATTTAAAAGCATTCAAAATTACCTGTTTTTTATGTATGATTAGAAATAAATAAGTTTTTTCAATTTAGCTCTTTACATATTTTACCTCACAAACGGCATTTTGGTCCATCCAAGTATAGTAATTGAATGGAAAGAAAATATATAAATAATAACTGTCTATAATCTCTCCCTTTGTAGATGCCGCGTTTTGCACTTATACCAACAAGCATTACACATATTTCAAAATAAAAGTGTAGCATCTACTTTTTTTTTCTTATATTTCTTTTTATTTGAGATTTTTGTTAAATATTTTCTAATGATTTCATTATTATTGACCTAAAGTATTATATAAACTCAAATGGTAATTTCTAAAACATATAATAACTATTAAACACTAGGGTAAAGTAAATCGCCATTTTCTCAATAGTCTTTAATTGCTAGATGCCGCACTTTTGTTTATGAGGTTAGTGTTGTGTTGTAACCTTTGAGCTTTCATATTTTCTCGGTTCCTGCAAGCAGCTCAAATATTGTTTACAAAAAGAGTATCCATAATCAACTTTTGGCAAATATAATGAATCTGCTTTAATAAAATATAACTCCATTGTGGGTGTTAAATATTGTTTTATAAAAGAATACAATCAAAGAATCAAGTCAAACACAACTAAATAAACAATCTTAACCAATTCTAACCAATATTTTTACTGGTACTCTTCTGAGAAAGAGAGCAAAAACTGGCGCCAGCAACAGACTATACTATTTAACCCAACCTTAATCAATAATTTTGAAAACCTTTCGAAAAGAATTAAAAATATTTTTCCACGCTGCTATGACGGTAGATAGTTTCCAGATAAACCAAGCAATGGGAAGAAAAAAGGAGTCTACCACGCAAAAGATCGTAAGGAGATGAAATTTGGTGAGATCTACTGTCCTGATCATAACCCTAAGTTTGCGACATTGGGGAAAGACCATTCGCGCCGCCGTCTTGGAAAGATGACGCTCAAAATAAGTTTTTCGCAAATATCTCCATTTCTATTGGCTCTAGGAAAAAAGTAAATTAATGAATTGAAGAGCATAAAATTCTACATACAATAGATTTTATGCATTTTTTCCGTCAGACTGTTAAAGAACACGCCAAAACCCTCGATGAACTTTTCGAAACTGTAACAAAATTCGCATGAAAAGCGTGCTTCACGTAAAAATGTCGTTGGAAGGGGTTTTTATACATTCAATCACATTTTCGCTCTACGGAGCGTTTTTTATGCAAAAATATCAGAAACTCATCAAGGAGTGTAATTTTAGAAAGTATAGTAAATGTCGCTGCACAGGAACGTAATGTCGCCCCGGTCACCAAAATTTAGAAAGTGTATCGAAAAATTATGGGTTTTAACAAGATTTGCCCTAAACGGGTTCCTCAGTGATTCGATGTCAGAAAAGTATCTTTACCATGTACTCAGATGTGCATGGGTCCGCCTTGCCTGAACGTATGAATATATAATTGCCACAATATAATTCAAAGTCGTTGCGATTCAAGCATTTTTAAGCTCTGAGGAGTGAACCAAATTATTATTGAACTGATAATACGTAAATAGACAGGCAAGCAAAAGCCCACCAAAAAATTTATAAACATTAAACTTTTCTCGAATCTTTTTGTGTAATCATAAGCTATAAACCACACATTGAATGGTAGTTGGTACATTATGAGTTGTTCCGTTCCTCACTATGTATTGTACACGGGCCAGACTATAGTTTGCCAATACATTTTTCTTGAAGGTTTTGTAAAAACATAATTTTTTTAGAGATTTAATATATATGTATTGAACTTTATATTGTCTTTTTCTTGTGTTTTCAAAATTCCTTTTCATGTTTAAATGTAAGAAAGTACTGTGTTAGATTTATAGTGTTTCGACGTCCAATTGGTACCATTAGTGAAGCAGTTAAGCAAAAACGAACAGTAAGCATAGATTTTTATTATTCTCCATCTGAAACAGTCGTTTTGAACCCTTCTTTGTGAACGTTTAATATTCATTTTGGAAAGTATAATAAAAGTCCTTCAGACACGAAAAGATGGATCGTTCACAAGACCAACAGTTTTCAAGATACAGCGCGCCAAACGCAAGAAAATAATGGTAATGTAACGGAGCGTTTTTGCACTTGTTTCCTTAAATGTGGGCTAAAATAGTAAAGTAATTTCAACAAAAATATCTATTATTATCGAACGCATTGACACAGTTTCTGCATTATGCATTGTAGGGACACGCTTACTTCCTTAATGGGTACGATATTTTATCATTTCATTTTGTAACTCGTTTCCACATCACCTAGGAGGTAGGGCCTAACGGTGCGTTTTTTAACGTAGTATCCCCGTCGCGTCGTCGGCCTAATCTACAAATTCATTACTTTTATTTTAAGTACGTATTGGGTGTTTTGGTTGTGAAAGGACTGGTGCATTGTCGTCTGAATCTTCTCAGTTATAGTCACTTTCCATAGCATGTTTATCTGATATTTCTAAGAGATTCGTCTCATATATTTACCTCGCCTTCCTCAAGTCCTTCGGAATTGTTGTCGCTGGAGGATCCATTGCAATAATAGCAAATGATGGAATATATTAGGCCCGTTTTGCGGCAACCACATGCTCTTCCACAGCCCGTTTTGCATTGCACTTATTCTTGTTTTGTTATTTCTATGCATACAATAATTTATAATGCAGAAAACTGTGTCAATGCGTTTGATAATACTAGATATTTATGTTAAAATTACTTTGCACATATCACTTAGCCCAAATTTAAGGAGACGATCCCAACAAATTTCATCCACTTACGACCTTTTGCGTAGTAATATTATCCATTGCCTGGATTAAGAAGGTACCTTAAGTATCTGATGTCATGCAAGCAAAGTTGGGAGGGTCGTTTTTATGTATTCTGACATGTCCACGCTGCGCTGTGAGTTTTGTGTACATTTTTAAGATTTACTTCCAAAGATGTACATTAATAATTTTTAGTTCTCTATAAAACATGTTCATAATATTTATTGATTTTAAAGGTATTAAGCAAAATGTGGACGTTATGGGCAAATTAGAGCAAATACATAATTTGGCACGCATTTAAAATAGTTCTTGTTTAAGTAAAAGTTGTATATTACTGATTAAACTATTTTTTTTTTCAAATAACAGCATTTGAAACGTACCTCTAAGTTGACATACTTTTATTTATTTCAATTAAACACGTAGGAATTGTTAAAATAATAGCACTACTCCGTATATGGTACTAAAACTAGACTTAAGAAAAATTGAAAATGCTCCTTTTCTATGGACAGTTAATTGTTGAAAATAACCTAATACATGCTGAAACAGATCTATAATAAATTATATCGAGCTTGTTTGAAAATAACATATATTCACAGTTTTTATTAATAAATCAAACAAATTTGTATTTAACGTATAATCTTAACGTATTTTCAAGTACATTAATCAATATGACCTAATACAACATCACAACCTACACACTAACTTTACGTAATCAACGTATCCATAAAATTTGAATTAGCTATTATTAACCTTTTATTATAGTACTCGTTTTGTTTCATTCGATCATGTATACTTATGGACATTACGTAGAATCTTTAATTACACAAACGCATCTTTATTACCTATTTTGCTATACATACAGGGTGTCTCACCGGGAACTGAATCGATCGATATAGAGAAAAGTACGCATCAGAAAATTTTGAAAATTTAGATAATTACTAATGTCGGTGTGGCCAATCCAACTAAAATAATTACAAGCAGCTGGCACTTCCGCTTATACCGGAAGGCGATACCAACTTGCTTATTTCAAATGGAACATCCTATTTATTTTAGAGTTTTCGAAAAGAGAATAAAATTCTGAGTCGAAAATATGTAGCATATCCTTACCTAAACCTAGCCGTTTCAGAGATATTTGACATTTTATAGAAAATTTGACAGGTGCAACGGTTTGCAAGAACCGTTATAACTTTCTTCGTGTAAAAGATCCTCATTTGCTTCTTGTCACGTAAAAAGAACACAAGGAGAACTACGTTCTACAACTGAAATCAATTTAATAATGTCATACCAAGTGTTCCGTTTTTCGCGTTACATTTTGTCAATTTCAATCCGCGAAAACTTGTTTAGGTCAAATGGAACACCCCGTATTTTTTTTACGTCAAGTTGTGTAAAATTTAATTCCCTTTTTTCTGATATTGGCATTGTGGGGGTTAAAGTTACAACTTTTTGAAATATTTGCGATTTTATTAGAAATTCATGAATTATTGTAATCATTTCATCAAAATAGCCATGATTAGAAACAATCAGACATTATCTTATGTCAAAAAATGCCAGCACGTTTAAATTACACCCACGAAGACTTTTCAAATTTGTTTATAATTTATGGAGAATGTGATAAAGTAATATCAAGAACTTACAACACATTTGCTCCTCGATATCCAGAAAAACGGAAACCGTCACCAAACACTGTAAAACGCATAATGGAAAATTTTAAAAATTATAGCTCTGTTAAGGCAAAAATGCAAAGAAGAAAGCCTATTGTTGATGACGAAAACATTGAAACAGTCATTCTGGGATATTTTCATGCATTTTCAAGGATGTCATTAAGACAAGCTGCTCTGGAATCGGGACTATGCAAGGATTCAATTCACAGAATCTTATTAAAACATAAGTTTCACCCGTTTTCATTCCATATGGTTCAAGGATTAAAAACAAACAGATTTCCTAAGAAGACAGAATTTTTTTGAGTTTTTTCTAATAAGGTCTGACACGATTCTTATTTGGGAAATATTATATGGACAGATGAAGCAAAATTTACTAAAAATGGACTTTTTAATAGACACAATTCGCAGTATTGGAGTAACTCAAATCCTCATATGTTCAGAGAGCGAAACTTTCAGGAAAGTTGGCAGTTCAATGTTTACTGTGCCATAAGAAACGATAGAGTGGTGGCATTACAATCTTATCAGGAAAATTTAAACGGTAAATTAAATTTTCTCTTCTGCTAATATGTATAGGTAAATTTTTGTTTTTTTTTTCTTTTGGTGAAAGGTATCTGAATGTCTTACAAAATTTGAATAACAACTATTTAGAAAATTTACCTCTCGCCGAACGTAGAAACATTTTCTATCATCACGACGGTGCTCCCCCACATAACGCATATTTAATTAATAATTATTTACAAGAAACTTTTTATGATCAATGGATTGCCAATAATGGACCTTTCTTATGGCCTCCTCGCTCGCCCGATTTATCAGTTCTGGATTATTTCATTTGGGGAACTATTAAAAATAAAGTTTATGAGAGCCCATTAACAATCATTGAAGATTGTATGCAAAGAGTAAGAAACGCATTTCAAAACATATCACAAGATTCAATTAGAAGAGCTACCCATGAGGAACTAATCCGAAGGTGCGAAAAATGTGTCGAGGTTCGAGGACGGAATTTTGAGCAATTATTAAATTTAAATGAAATCATATTTTAAATTGATCTTATCTCTGCTATTTTAGTTCATACCATATCTTCAATTCGATTAATACGCATGTTACAGTGTTAGTGTTATTTTGCGTTTTTGTGGATATCGAGTAGCAAATGTGCTGCAAGTTCTTGATATTACTTTATCACATTCTGCATAAATAATAAACAAATTTAAAAAGTTTTCGTTGGTATAATTTAAACGTGCTGGCATTTTTTGACATAAGATAATGACTGATTGTTTCTAATCATGGCTATTTTGATGAAATGATTACAACAATTCATGAAAAAGGGAATTCAATTTTACACAACTTGACGTAAAAAAATACAGGATGTTCCATTTGACCTAAACAAGTTTTTGCGGTTTGAAGTTGACAAAATGTAACTCGGGAAAATCACCACTTTTCTGTCTACATTGTTTGATGAATTTTTATTTGTTTGCTCCTCGCACCTTACTATCCACTTATCTGGTTCGTAGAATCCAATTCCTTCGCCTTCCGTAAAAGTCACTGAGTGGGAATTTAAATTAACCACTCTAATCGGAATTTTGTCTTTTGTCTGGGTTAAAGTTCTTGCTAAGATTATATTTGCTAGCTTAATCGACTCAACTTTTTCAACGAGGCCAACGCGGTATCCACCAGAGTTTCCTTCCAGAACGGCCTCGATTATCTATTAGGAACAGGCAGGAATCTTGAGTGTTTAAATATTAATTTTCGAGATAATGTTCTGGAGACTTTTAGTTTTAGTTGAAATATCCTGTAGTACTTATATTTTGTGTGGATCTTGATTATACTCTATTCTGTTTTGTTCTATTCTGTTCTGTTTTATTCTATTCTGTTCTGTTTTGTTTTTGAGTTGATGCCACTAACTGTGGACTTTGTTTTGGCCGCCATAATTATTTGGTGATTGAATAATGTTCTAATCTATCTTATCAACGGTGTATCATAATGTTAAAAGAAGTTAGATATTAGTGTGTTCCTTCACCGGTCGACGTTGATCGGATGTGTTTAGGGCGCAACGTCGTCGTCATCGTCAGCAATACTTGTTGTTGGTGGTGGTGATGGTGATGCGCGAACGTAGTCCGCAGTCGATCCGGTTATAGCATACACACACGTATTTACATATATATGTGTGTGTGTGTACACACGATATATGGAATTTTGTACGGACACAAGCAGCGTGGCATTGCGAAGGTTTATCCTTCGCGAAACGCACGAAATGCTCTAGATCTGTCTGTCTCCGTAATATTCGTAGTGAATATCCACCTGGAGACTGATCTATCTATATAGAACAGCTCCCTGGTTGCTCCTGCTAGTAGTCATATGCGTGTCTCAAAGATTAAGCCATGCATGTCTCAGTACAAGCCAAATTAAGGTGAAACCGCGAAAGGCTCATTAAATCAGTTATGGTTCCTTAGATCGTATCACAATTACTTGGATAACTGTAGTAATTCTAGAGCTAATACATGCAAACGGAGCTCCGACCGGAGACGGAAGGAGCGCTTTTATTAGATCAAAATCAATCGGTGGCGGGTTCGCCCGTCATCGTACAACTTGGTGCACCGCGCACCCCCACAGAGCCACCCCCGTGCACCCCCGGGTAATTCTAATGCCAGAATCGAGTTCGGCAGCCCCGAAACCCCCCGCGTAACGATTTCCGAGCGATTTTTCCGAGTTTCCAGTCGTTTCTATAATGGTGCAAGTAATGATGCAATTGGAAAATGCATTTTCCGGCCCAGAAGGCATTTTTCAAAAAATGGCTAAACCAGACTATGTAGAGTCGTTTCCTGGGACCTTCCTGAACACAATGCAGAAAACCGCATCTCGATATCTGCTGTGCCTAAAAATTTCCGCTATTTTTCCTAACTTCCCTGGACTATACCTATCTCAAGCCGTTTTCGAAATAATAATTCTTGTCTGAATTTATTTCCAAAAATTTAACTTTCAGTAAATCGTGTTTTCTCCTACCTACGCAGAAATTAAAAGATAATTTCCTCCATTAATCAAATATTTTTAATATCATACAGGGTCAGTTAGAGAACACTTTCTATAAGTGACTTAGAAAAATGCACGAAAGTCAATTTTTTTAAATGGAATGCCCTGTATATTATTACTGATTCGGAAAGATGATACATTTACCTATTTAAAAAAATATTCATTTTGTAATACCAACAGGCATGCTACTTTTCTAAATAAATTTGATGTTAGTGATATTTGCATTTAATTTGAATAGCTGTAGCAAAGGTATGGCAGAAAATAATTATACAAACACAGTTTTCATAGATTTACTATTTATAACTTTATAAATTTTGGTTCGTCATTAAGAGGCCAGGAAATTTACCTAAACCTGTGACATCTGACGAGGTAAATGAATTCAATGTGCTGGCACATTTTCATGCAAATTCCCAGTATTCCATACGTTGTTCTGAATGGGATTTAGAATTGTCATATTCATCCATTGGAAAAATACTAGTAAACCATAAAATGCACAATTATAAATTTACAAGAGTCCAGTTTCTCATGCCTCAGGATTATCTACAGAGAATAGAATAAAATATTGTGAAATGTTACTTGTACGTACGCAAGAGGACCCTAATTTTTTAAAGAAAATTATATGGACTGATAAATGCAATTTTTCTAGGGACGAGATTTACAACACACGAAACCGTCATCATTGGGCCACAGACAACCCTCACTTTACTAGAGCGGCTCGTTTTAAAGTCAAATTTAGTTTCAATGTGTTCTGTATGTTAATAGATGACAAAATAAAATATTATATATACGACGGAAAATTGAATTTCAGAAAATATTTAGACAATTAGAACAATTGTGGAAGACTTCCTTGATAATCTGTTAATTGAAAAATATATAACTTGTTGTTATCAACTCGACGGGGCTCCGAGGTCCCCTGACCTTACCCCGTTAAATTTTTATGTTTGGGGTACTCTTAAAGATAGATTTTATAAAACTCCAGTCCACAACAGAGAACAACAGAGAAGAATTAGAACGTCGAGTGGTTTAAGAGATTGAGAAATTGGATCCCGCTGAAATAAGAGCTGCTACAACAAACGCCGCCCATCGTCGTATACTAAAGTGTCTGGAAGTTAACGGTCTACATTTCGAGCAATTGTTACCATAGTTTTAATATTTTTATTATTTATTACTGTTATTGGTATTTTTTGTTTTTGCTACTTAGATTTTGTTACTGTTATTGCTGCTTAGGTATTATTTTTTTCTAATACTGACATTGTTATTGTTCTGTTAATGAGGAACCAAAATTTATGATTTTTTTCTGAATTTGTAGAAACTTTCTGTTGTTCATCTGCGGCAAATTCGTATATTTCTCATTAAATCTTGTACGAGTTCTGCTGATAATCTTATTGCACTTTCCATGGTAATAAACAAATCTATTAAAACTGTGTTTTTATAATTATTTTCTGTCATATTTGTGCTACAGCTATTCAAATTAAGTGCAAATATCACTAACGCCAAATTTATTTAGAAAAATAGCATGTCTGTTGTCATTACAAAATGACAGAATAGAATAAAAATTTCATGGCCCACCCGTTATGATATACCAAAAGACTAATATTCTTGGTAAGGTTACAGAAAAGTGCCCATAAATCGAAAACAGTGCTCATTAGATATATGGTATATCTTTTTAAATAGGTAAATGTATCACCTTTCCTAATCAGTAATAATATACAGGGCATTCCATTTAAATAAATTGATTTTCGTGCATTTTTCTAAGTCACTTATAGAAAGCGTTCTCTAACTCACCCTGTATGATATTCGAAACATTTGATTAATGGAGGAGATGTCCTCAGGCCTTGCCTAGCCGTAACAAAAAAAATATCTTTTAATTGCTGCCTAGGTAGGAGAAAACACGATTTACTGAAGGTAAAATTTTTGGCAATAAATTCAGACAAGAATTATTATTTCGAAAACGGCTTGAGATAGGTATAGAGAATTATTAACAAAAGTTACTCAGAAAGAGACGATGATCCAAAAAATGCAAAAATATATAAGATATTCCATTTGAAATAACGAAGATGTTGCCAGTTTAAGTTGTAACACCGCATTTTCGAAAATATTTTAGTTGTAGAGATCATTCTCGATTATCTTGGTAACCAAAATTTCAAAGCAATCGGTTGATTGTTCTCCATATACTAATTACAAGTAGATTGACAAGTAAATATCTACAATAAAAACTGTACATTTTTCTTTACCTCTGAAGAAACTCGGTCTTGTTATAAAAGCAATGTTCAGTCAAAAATATATTTTCTAAATAACTGGAACATTTTTCTAAAAAATAAAAGTCATAAAATCCTTCAAAACCTTCCTCATTTAACCGCCTTTCTATCTCCAACAATAACCGAGATTGGAATCCATACAGCCAATACAGCCCTCTGGGACTTACTGTATTCAAAGTCGTCATCATGTGTGCATGTAAATTTCGTTGATTCTTACATTCTTCAGTAGGTAGTTTAAAAAGATTTGATTTGAATAGCGCAAACTGTTTTCTTCACTTTACGACTAGTGATTACGACCCAAATAAAATTTAATATCAGACGCCCACCGACCATTTACTTAAGAGTGTTGTATTTCATCGAGATACAATTTCAACGCAATAAAAAGTAATTTAAAACCCTCTGCACGCTTGGTATATTAAAATGTTGCACTGCCTGCAATATAATACAGGTATTCACGATGCACACGTATTTCTGTTGATTCAAGCATTATTTTCGACAACGCACGTTTTTGGTGGTATAATTCACAACTAGGAGAGCAAAATTTATTACCCACTCATAAGTAACAAAAAATATTTATGAGATATCAGTTATGGCTCGGGTAACGTTACTGTTTTCAAATAAAACCTAATAATGCAATCAAAATAGGATTTGATGTGGAACTTTTTCCATAAGCAATTTTATGGTTGAATCCTGTTGGGGAGGTGCTAAGAAGTAGGTACCCAAAAAATGTTTGTACGGAAGCGCTGAGGGGCCAAAATAAACTAATTTTTTTTAAAGTGGCTTGTTAGACGCGTTTAATTCGACTAACAGAAGCATTACTGTTAGGCGAGTTTAATGCGACTAACAGATAGGCGACCCTTAGGCGCGATTATCTCGGCTATTAAGCGTCACTCCATACTTGAATCCATCTTCACCATAATATGTCTAGCGCCTGCGTAGTAAACATGGACGTGTTATTTTGATGGGCACTTGGATGGTTTCCCCGTTTTAAGGATATACAGTGTAATCGCTCCACCTTTTAGTGGCTTGTATATAAATGTATGCACAGAAGCTATACAATTTTAGGCGAGGATTGTGTAATGAATATACCATTTTTCGGAGGGGATGTAAAGCTGTCGGTTCTTTATCTACTAAATGTTATGCAAGTAAAAGGACCCTATACTCTTCGAAAGAAAAGAGTTTGGCACAATTTCTGGTTGGGGATAACTCGGCCACAGGCGTCGGTGATAGGCCTCAGTAGTGGAAATAGGCTGACGTTAAATAAATACGGAAGCGCAAAGGGGCCAAGATAAACTACTTTTTTAAGTCGCCTGTTAGACGCGTTTAATTCGACTAATAGAAGCGTTACTATTAGGCAAGATTAATATCAACTAATAGATGCGCGACTCTTAGGCACGTTTATCTCGACTGTTAGACGTGTTTAATTCGACTAACAGGTGCGCAACTCTTAGGCGCGTTTAACTCGACTATTAGGCGTGTTCATTGTTCTGTGGTTTTATACATTTATTTAACGTCGGCCTATTTCCACTACTAAGGCCTATCACTGATGCCTGTAGTCGAGTTACCCCCAACCAGAAATTGTGAAAACTCTTCTCTTTCGAAGAGTACAGGGTTCTTTTACTTGCATACCATTTAGTAGATAAAGGACCGACAGTTTTACATCCCCTCCGAAAAATGGTATATTCGCTACGCAATCCTCGCCTAAGAGTTTATAGCTTCTGCGCATACATTTATATAGAAGCCGCTAAAGGGTGGAGCGATTACACTGTATATCCTTGAAACGGGGAAACCATCCAAGTATCCATCAAAGTCCGTGTTTACTGCGCAGGCACTAGACATATTATGGTGAAGATAGATTCAAGTATGGAGTGATGCTTAATATTCATAATATAGTCATAATAGTCATAATACATAATAATAGATGCTTAACAGTAACGCATCTGTTAGTCGATTTAAACACGTCTAATAGCCGAGATAATCGCGCCTAAGGGTCGCGCATCTGTTAGTCGCATTAAACTCGTCTAACAGTAATGCTTCTGTTAGTCGAATTATATGCGTCTAACAAGTCACTTTAAAAAAAGTAGTTTATTTTGGCCCCTCAGCGCTTCCGTAAATAAATGTATAAAACCACAGAACAATGAACACGCCTAATAGTCGAGATAAATGCGCCTAAGAGTTGCGCACCTGTTAGTCGAATTAAACACGTCTAACAATTGAGATAAACGTGCCTAAGGGTCGTGCATCTGTTAGTTGATATTAATCTCGCCTAATAGTAACGCTTCTGTTAGTCGAATTAAACGCGTCTAGCGGGCGACTTAAAAAAAGTAGTTTGTCTTGGCCCCTCAGTGCTTCCGTATGTTTGTACTTCAAAGACCCTGTGTTTCAATTGTTATACAACCATAACCTACAAAGGTGAAAGACCAAAAATCGTGTTTTTTCATTTTATCGCCGAGAGCCACTGGGTGAACCGATCAGCTTCAAACTTTCAGAAAATCTGCCTTTTGCTCTAATAAAAACACCCTGAAAATTTGCTGCAAAAATATTAAACCCAGTGTGCGCAATTGAATTTGTTGAATTGGCCGACATTTTATGCCATTAAGTCCAAAACGGATTTTTTTTTCAAAAGTTAGGTCTCGACGACAGCTTTTTGATGCCGTAAAAAATTTTTAAATCTAGTTTGTCCATTTTTTTGCATTTGTTTAAAACCCAATTAACGAAAAATTAATTTTATTGGACATTTTGAAAAAAATTTGAACAAAATAAATTCTTTTTTTTAATTAAAATAAAGTTATTACAATTTTCTTTATGATCTAATAAACAATTTTTTTTCAAAATGGCCGAAAAAATTCATTTTTTGTTTATTGGGTTTTGTACAAATCCAAAAAAAATTGCCAAAATAGGTTTTAAAAAAAATTTTTACGGCATCAAAAAGCTGGTGTCAAGACCTAACTTTTGAAATAAAATGATCCATTTTGGACTTTTAAATGATCCATTTTTAGGTTGAAAAACGCGGTTAAAAAAATTTTAATAACAATTGGAGCACCAAGGTCTTTAAAGTACAAAAATTTTTTGGGTACTCCTGAGTACCTCCCCAACAGGAGCCAACCATAAAATTGATTATGGAAAAAGTTCCTTTATATCGATTTTCTGTGCTGTGCTAGTTGGCGAAAAGTCTCCGATTTTCCGGAGTTCCCGAATACTAAGCTGGCCAAGTACGCCGATGACACAGCCATGTATGCGCATTCGCACAACGCACAAGCGGCTAATATGCTGGTGAATGCGCACATGGCTCGTGCCACGGCTTATTACGGCCAGTGGAAGATTCGGATAAACGTCGAAAAGTCAGAGGCGATAGTTTTCACACGCCGGTTCACTGAGAACAAAATTCTGACGCCAATTTCGATCAGAGGACACCAAATTCCAACCAAACGGTGCGTGAAGTATTTGGGGGTAAGACTGGAACAAAGACTTACGTTTAACACGCACATAAATGAGACAATACGGACGGTCTACTCTTTGCCCAGGAGTCTGTATCCGCTCATGGTCAGGGGTAGCAGACTTAACAGACAAAATAAAACATTATTGTACACAATGGTGATCAGTCCGGCCATCACATACGCGGCGCCGGTGTGGTGCAGCATACCGGTCACGACAATGAACAAACTGAAAGTGTTAGAACACAAATTTATGAGCCTTATTTCGAATTCCGACAGGTACACCTCCCTCAGAGATCTCTATGCACGCTGCCACGATATAACGCCAATAGCGGATTACATCCAGAATATATCTCAAAAGTTCTACACCTTCAGACTGGGTGATAATCCGCTGACCCAAAATATAACAGGAATTAGACAGCATAATGCCCCATTTCGAATAAAACACACTTTACCTTACCAGACGCTGCCCATCTTCCGGCAACCTTTATAGCCAAACCTTCACCAACTATAACTCCTTCTTCCCCTACCTATCTGTACTGATATTTCATAACTGTTCAATTTTTCCTATTACTCTTGGTTTATGTTTGTACATTTTTGTTTTATTTGTTCTTGTTTGTTTTGCTTGTTACATAAATTCATCGCTAGTACATCGTAAAATCAAAATTAAATTTAGACCAGAAATTATAGAGTACAAAAGATTCAGCAGTAACAACATCTGCTCGCCATCGGAAATCTTGCAACGGGATCCGTCATTACAGACTTTGGTACCCGCACCAGTAGCACAAAATTAAATAAGTGATATACCATCAAATTTTATTGTTAACTGTTTTCAGCTACTTAGTAGTGTACAATTATTTTATTACTCATTTTAAATTTTTTTTGTAAATAGGAGAATGAGTGTGTTGATTGTGTCTTGAATGCATCACTAAATGTATTCAAGATACAATCAACAAGGTTATAAATTGAACCAGCACTGCTCCGCTGGACCCTGTTACCACCAACGTGACAAACAATATACGTTGGTCACAGGGTCAAATGCGAGGTAGATATCTGGTTAAATATTTGTGTAATAATATGAATAAAGTTGTTTTGATCTGATTTTTGATGGTCAAAAAATCAATTTTTTGTTTATCCCAAAAAACCTTTAATATTGTTGAGATTTTAAATTATATTGGAATGCAATTATTGCCAATTGATATCACTGGCATTCTTCTACAAATTAAAAAAAAATGTTTGCTCTCCGATCTTCTGGAGCCGAGATACTTTTTAAAATCGTGTAGCGCTATTTTATAATATAAAGACTGAAATTTGCAGAGGTTATTGTTGAATACTTATATTTTCAATAAAAAATTTGAGGAACTTGATCGGCCGTTGCTGAACATTGCAAAATCAATTAAACTCGGAAATCGATGCTGCGGCGTGCGTTATCTAGCGCTAGTGGTGAAGTGGGGGGAAAGCCAACTCTCAGTGAAGCTTTGCGTAAAACTGATCTCGGCCGTTTAAAATCAATTGCGCTTGAAAAATCTTCATTATTTTGACACCTACTCAACTGATTGCTTTCATTTTTTTATTTATTGGGGTGGCTTGACGAGATAGGAATTAATGACGGTGATAAGGTTAATAAATACAAAAAATATATACCAAAGAAACATTAAAATTTTATTATTTCACATTTAAGTATTCAAAATTTTTACATAGTATTGATTTTTTTTGCTTTTTAATAGGAGATACGTCAAGCGCAACTGATTTTAAATGGCCGAGATCAGTTTTACGCAAGGCTTCACTGAGAGCTGGCTTTCCCCTCATTTCATCGCTAGCGCTAGATAACGCGCACCGCATCATCGAGCTCCGAGTTTAATTGATTTTGCAATGCTCAGCAACGGCCCATCAAGTTCCGGATTTTTTTTATTGAAAACATAAGTATTCAACAATAACCCCTGCAAATTTCAGTCTTTATATTATAAAATAGCGCTACACGATTTTAAAAATTATCTCGGCTCCAGAAGATCGGAGAGCAAACATTTTTTTTAATTTGTAGAAGAATGCCAGTGATATCAATTGGCAATAATTGCATTCCAATATAATTATATTATTATAATTAAAGGTTTATTGGGGTAAAAAAAATCGATTTTTCGCATATTAGCGATCGTTTCGTAATATGAGCAATGATTAAACATGTTAGCGGAATTGCTAAAGAAATTTTTCGGTATAAAAATATGATGGCCTGTATGAACAATTGGACATTGAAAAAATGCGTTTTTTTCGAAAAAAATCGTTTTTTTCAAAAACTTGCAATATTTTGCAAATCTATAAAATCGCTCTTATTCGACTTATATTGGACTGCGCTTTCACCGAGTTTTGTTAAAAAATATCTTTTTTCACGGAGATATAGGTATTTCAAAAAATTGCGATAATTAATTTTGCAATTTTTTGAGACCGAACTAGGCCAGCGATCCGTGTTAAAAAGTTACACAACTTTGCCATGTAACTGTTTTTGTACAACGCCAAGTTTTCTTTTCTAACGTAAAAAACGGTTTCTCGCCAACTTCGGCCGCCATTTTGAACAGGACGCATGTTCGTCATTTGTTTTATAAATAGTACATTGAATTCTACGGAAAATTTCCCATTTTTTACATATCTTTGTTTGCTGTTAATAATTTTTGTAGGTAAAAACCCTGAGTTACTGGACTATTATGCATTATTTAAATACATTTAATTGTACATCCTTGCCCTTTAATTATTTTTTCTGTTAGGCAGTACAGCAGTAAATAAAATAAATAAATAATTTTCATTAACAATTTAGCTTCTTTTTTAGTAATAACCCAGTAATCATTGCTTACTAAAATTTTTAAAATACCTTAAAAATCATAATAAAAATAATATAACAAATTTTACTAATAAGAGTAGGAGCTCTTAAAAAATCAGGAAAACGTGAATATCTCGAAAAATAAAGGATCAGATAACATCCGTGGATTCTAATAACTATTGATACATTCACTCTATTTAGCTTTTATTTTTGACGTCTACTGAATGGCTAAATTTTGCAGTAGGAAATGAAAAAGTTTTTAAAAAATAAATTGAAGCTCATTGTAGGTACCCTATTTAATTACTAAAGAAAGTACTGGTTATTGTGTCACCAGTAAATTCATTACTATTTATTTATCTAAAGGATAAACAAATAAAATTGGCCATTTGCGTGATCGTCTAGTTTTGTTAGTGTAGGACCCAAATTTCGTTGTGTGTGTAGTAACCCTTTTTCATTTACCCAGGTTCTTTTATATAAAGTTTAATATTACTTGTTTCTATCTGATACGATATACTTTAGAAAATTAATCACTTTGTTAACGGAAATACCTGGTAAACTTGAACACACTGTCTATTAATTGAGAGACCTAGTTAATTATATATGTTATTTGTGTAGTATCTTATTACTCAAGATTGCACTGTACATTTATAGTTGAAGTTTATTTTCTATTTTGCTTTTGAAATTAAAACAGTTATTTAGTTTATTACTTATATAAGGAAAAAGGTAAAGGTGAAAGAAAAGACAATAATTGATGGGAAAAAATAGTAAAAAAACCCATTTTATTTTATATAAATTGATGCAACAATAGTTGAACATGAAATCAAAAGTAATCCAAATATTTAAGACAATTGTCTAAATATTATAATAGGAAAATTTGCGTCGCTATAGTAATGACCATATTATAGATATGCTGAGTGTTTTGATGCAATAACAAGAACTTTGTTATACAAAAGTATGCTGTGTCATTTTAATAGTAATTAGAGTTGTGGCAATGGCCTGATAATGATAATCTATAATTAGAGCTGTTAGCAATTGCTAGGTAATAATTATTTATAATTAAATTTGTTAGCAATAGCCAAATAATGAATCGAATGCAAAACAAAGGACAAGAATCATGTCATGTTTGTACATTATCAAAATTAAATGGAAAAATGAGCATTAAATACTCATGTCAAATATCATAGAGTGTTGAGGAAATATCCTTTAATTATACATTGTTTATTGATTGAAATTAGAGTAGGAACAATCGTTCAGATAATCATATTAATCTTGCTGAATGCTGGGGAAATCTCCCTATAGTAATTAAATAGACAAGCAACCAGAAGATTGCCTGTGATTGTCAGACATACGAAGCCGCGAATCCGCGAAGGTAAGAAAGTGCGGTTGCATCACCCTTCAATCGAAACAAGTGACCAGACAACTGCCTGAAATATTGGCATATCCCTCGTTGTAACTGAACCCAATTGGAGAACAGAACCAGCCAATTGGCCGTAGTCAATGTTTCAAACCTTGTTAACGACAAGTACGCCGAATTCATGTAACTATAATATTTTATTGTAGGTAAATGTCCAACAATCAGAAAACCTTGTGGTTACAGTAGGAAAATATTCCTCGTGTACTTTAAATATAAAGCATTCTTGAAAAACCTTACATGAGATGTGTTGGAAACGAAAGTCCACTATTTGTTTTATAAAAACTGCAGAATAATGATAGACATGAAGTTTGGCTAGTCTGTGATAAAGTACTTTGTTATTGCATAGCTCTAAATATATAGTTCTTGGATATAAACTTGTTACTTTGCAAACGCAAATATTCCTAGTAAGATATTTAGAAAGTGAAATTTTGTGAATTAAAATCGTGAATGAAATCATACCTGAATAACTGGTAATATAATATTATATTTTCTTGTTGAAAATCAAAGCTAATATTTAAAAAAAATCTAATATACTTTTAGTACCACAAATGCGTCAATTAAACCCCTTTTAAACACCCAGAATATGAATGCAATTGCAAATAATAAAGTAGAGTCTCGAAATAAGAAAGTAATCACCTTTAGAAATTTATGTCAGCTGAATTTCTGTGCGCTCTGTATAGCGTTATATCGCCCGTGAATGCTCTCTCCCAGGTTCTACATGTTTAATGTCCTCGTAGGGCATCGTAGAGATGTAAGTACAACGAACACGAAGTACTGCGATGCAATGGTGTATTAGAACTTTATTTTCCAAGTACAGCCGACCGAAGTCTGCAAAGTACCTTGAGCGTGGTTTAATTTTATTTCCTAAGTACAGCTGACCGAAGTCTGCAAAGTAACTCGGTTGGGATTACAAATGAATCTCCACTTCTGAACAGTCTGATCTTCTTTTATATGGTTCCTGATGTTACCCTTCTGCCCGGATTATGCATCTCCGCTTGTTTCTTGTGGGAATATGTTTATTTTAACGCTATTATAATATCCGACACGACGTAGCCCTGTTTAGAGTGACTTTCTATATTTTTCTATGGTTAAGCTAGAAACGTGTAGGCGATCCCATACTATGGGAATACACGAAGTACTTGGCGTTTATCTGAATATACGATAAACAAACCCTGCGACTCGACTAGATTTTATGTAAATTCTGTCTCAAAATTGTAGCATTTAACTTTGCTTTAAAAGAATATAATTTTTAAAATGCATTCTGGTAACTTTACCGTGTTCAATATTAAATGACTAAATAAATGTAAAAATGAAATGAATTAACTGCAATAATTACTTGAATTTGGAAACATAAATAGGAAAAAATTAAATTTGTAAATGCCCTATATACTGGGCGTTTCAAAATTTTTCCATATAACTTTTTATCTGAAATTCATTTTTTATGTCTAGAATGTAAAACACTTTTATTATTATTATTAGCCGTTACTCGAGTCCGAGTATAAAAATGTTACAGTCGATAAATTGTGTACAATAAAAAACAAGTAAAAGGTGTAGTCTGTTGTAATTCCCATTCATCTACGGTGCACACGACTATGGCTATAGAGGCCAATTCGGGAGAGCACATGTCGACCGCAGTCAGGACAAACATAGACCTGGTTAGGTCTTGGATTCGGCCTTCTTGCAGCAACATTTCCTTGATAGCTGGCCACAACCTCCCGCCATTCGGTTCTGTCCGCTGCAAGTTGTTCCCATTGCTCGTCTGCAATACCGCAGGATTTTAGATTTTCATGGAGAGCGTCTTTGAACCTCTTTCGTTGACCGCCACGCTTTCTTCTACCGCTTAGCAATTTACCATAAAGTGTACATTTAGGAAGGCGGTTATCATGCATACGATGAATGTGACCTGCCCATCTTAGGCGTGCTCTTGAAATAAGCACCTCAATTGGAAAGCTGTTTGCTCTCCTGAGTACTTCCACGTTTGATATGTGATGGAACCAACGGATTTTCATCATACTTCTGAGGTGTCTTTGCTGAAAACGTTCTAATTCTTTCACATGACGACGGTAAGTGACCCAGCTTTCACATCCATATAGCAGTGTTGGAATGACAACTGCTCTGTAGACAGCCATTTTCGTTGACAAAGCAAGGTCGTGGTTGTCAAATACTCTCTCTCTAAGTACCCAGAGCGCTCTAGATGCAGCGTTAATTCTATTGCGAATCTCGCTGTCCATGTTTGCTTTGTCATTAACAACGTTGCCTAAGTAATTGAACTGATCCACCACTTCAAGAGAATTTCCGTTAAGTGTAATGTCTATTTGGTTCACTTGATGAGGAGTTGACATAATCTTAGTCTTTCCAATGTTGATTTTAAGTCCCAAGGAATCATAGCTCTGGGCATACACATCTAAAAGTTCTTGAAGCTCTTCCGGCGTAGAGGCTAAAAGTGCACAGTCATCCGCATACTGGATATCACAAATGAATCGTGTGCGTGTCTTCGTGAAAGCTCTAAAGCGCCCTATGTTAAAGAAACCGCCATCAAAACGGTATCTGAGACCTATTCCTCTGACTGTCAGTTTGTTGTCAACAATAATTGTTAGAGCAGTGGTAAACAAATTAAAGAGTAGGGGTGCCAGGACACATCCCTGCCTAACTCCAGTGAGGGTTTGGAAAGGTTCGGTTGCCTCATTATTATACATAACCTGGGCGTTGTTGTTTGTATGTAGACTGCGACATACTTCCACAAATTTTCTAGGGATACCTAAGCGGAGCATAATTTTCCAGAGCACTTCCCTGTCCACCGAGTCAAATGCTTTGGTTAAATCAATGAAGGCCATGTGAATTTCTCCTTGATGTTCGAGTGCTTTTTCTTGAAGCTGTTTAAGTGTGAAGATTAGGTCCGATGTGCCTCGGTTTGGTCTAAAGCCACTCTGTGTTTCAGGAAGTAACTTTTCCATAACAGGTGTTAGCCTATTTGCCATCGCTTTAGTGAGTATCTTCCCTCCAACAGCCAGGAGAGCTATACCCCTGTAATTTCCACAGTCCGCAGCGCTCCCTTTGTTTTTGAAGAGGTTGATTAAAAGTGTATCACGAAACTCCTGCGGAGCTTGACCACTTTCCCACACGACATCAAACAGTTTTTTGAGGTAGGGTATGAGCTCTGACGACACAGCTTTAAAGATCTCAGCTGGGAGTGAGTCGGCGCCGGGAGATTTGTTATTTTTTAGCTGCCCAATGGCGGTTAAGATCTCTTCCGTTGTTAGTGGTTTATCTAAGTCTTCGAAGGTGTCATATTGAGGGATAAGATTTATAATATCGTGATCGGCTTGACTTTGCTGGTTAAGAATGTTAGAGTAGTGTTCTTTCCATCGGGCTCTTATTTCCTGGTCTTCTTTGAGGAGATTTCCATTTAAATCTTTAATAGGGCACATATTTTTCCGACTGGGGCCGTACACTGCTTTTACTCCTTGAAAGAAATTCCTGTAGTCGTGTGAATCGGCGTACCTTTGAATTTCTCTGGCCTTGCTTGCCCACCACTCGTTCTTTATTCTTCTGATTTCGCGTTGCGTTTCATACTTAGATTGGGTAAAAGCTTCTGCTTTTGATGAGTCGTTAGGGTGGTTGATAGCGTTTTGGAAGGCAATATGTTTGCGGTCAAGAAGTTCTTGTATAAAAGCTTCATTATCATTGAACCAGTCCTCCTGTTTTTTACTTGCTGCAGTGCCAAGAATTTCCTCACTCGCACTTTTTAAACTGTCTTTAATTTGTGTCCAGGTAGCAGCGACATCTACAGAATTGATTTCTTCTAGTGCACTCAAATTCTCTTGAACTTTTTGCTTTAGCTGTTCGACGGTTTGTTGGTCACGCAATTTACTAATACAGAGACGGAGTCTACGTTTTACTTGAGTTCTTCGGTGTTTGGGTCTCATAATAATTTTCATTTTAGAGACAACAGGACGATGATCGGTCCAACATTCGCTATCAATGCGCGCCTTTGTAATTTGGACGTCCTTGAGATGCTTCCTACGTACGATAACATAGTCCAGTAGATGCCAGTGACCTGATCTGGGATGACGCCAGGTGCCTTTAAATTTATCCTTTTGTCGGAAAATGGTGTTTGTTATAACTAAATCATGTTCGGCGCATTTAGTTAGGAGTAGTTGACCGTTAGCGTTCATGTTGCCTAAACCGTTCTTGCCTATGATGCCTGGCCAGGTGTCTGCATCTCTCCCTACTCTAGCGTTAAAATCGCCAAGAATAACGAGTCGTTCCGTTTTAGGTATTCTACAGAGGGTTTCTTCCAGCTGTTGATAAAAGCTTTCCTTGGTTTCGTGACTTGCATCCAGAGTGGGAGCGTAGGCGCTTATTAGATTTACCGCGTTGCCATCTGATAGCTCATAGCGTAGCAGCATTAGACGCTCGGATAGGCCTTGTGGTACTTGTGTTAAGTTGGATACAAGTTGATTCCGAACGGCAAATCCTACTCCATGTTGTCTTCTTGAATTGGCGGGAAGACCTTTCCAATAGAAGGTGTAGTACTTTTCTGTGAGAGAGCCTTCCTCCAAAAATCGAGTTTCGCTGAGAGCTGCAACGTCAAAATTGAGTCGGTGAAGTTCTCTATCTATTAGAGCAGTTCTTCTTTCAGGCCGATCGGTGCGAGTGCTGTCGTTCAAAGTACGAACATTCCAAGCGCCGTAGATGAAAGAATTAGTTTTCTTGGATTTAACTTGTCGGTGTTTTTTCGACATTCGATGAGGTGTCCCTGTGGGCACCCTCCCCCGGAGATCCGATCGGGAGGGTATTTTACCTCCGGATGATTTTGTCCCACTTGAACGCTCCATCATTTTTTTAAAGCCTTAATCGACTGAAAACGAAGCTGCATTTGAAGTTTTAGCTGGAGCAGGTATGCAACTGACCAGCTCGGTTGCGGAAGGCGAGTGGTGTGGTCCCATGGCACAGAAGGAGACTGCGACGATGGGGTAACCAAACAATTCCAAAAGCAACCTTTGTGTGCGGTGGGTTATTTTTACCGCACTCTTCGTGAGAAGGTGGATGTGCTCACGGCAAAAGGTAAGGGTTATTCCGCCCTTACTCGGTCGTTAGAGCCTCGTTAGTGAAAACAGGGTGCACCAAGTTCAAATTGAACTCATCGTGAAGGTGAGGTTAACAATTGAGCAGGAGAGGCTATAACTTGCGCTTCACTACCCCATTACACCCCAAAACACTTTTATATGATCTTATTAACACGGTATTATTTATTATTTGGAAGTTGTGCAGCTTTAGGCGGTCACTCGCAGACGGATGTGGGTAGCTAACGAAGAAAAAAAATGTATAAAACTTATTTTGTACAAATTAAATATAATTTTAACAATATTTCATCATTTTAAAGTTTTATTTTCCAGACATTAAATTTTTATTTATTTCAGGAACAAAATGACATCGCCTGCTATAAATAATGGTAATAATGGCCAGAAGGAAACATCAAAAACCGCTTCCAACGTCACATTGGCGCAGTCGACATCTAGAACTGAACCAGAAACTAGATCAAGCTCACCTCTAACAGCGTGGTGGAGGGTCTTTAAACTAGTAAACTTATTGATGCAGCAGAAATGTTAAAGGGATGGATCCTCATATATTGGATTACATATTATAGAAATTGACTATATCAATATTATCGTTTTTGCTAGAACTATAATTTTATTAATATATATGAAAATATTTTATATTTTAACAAATTACTAATTCTATAACTTTTTAAATTTTTAATTGGGATCAAATTATCTTTTTTCAATATAGTAATAAAATATGTAATTCTTTCACAAACGATATAAAAGTTAAAAGTTTACATAGCAGAATATTATATCATTATTGTAGAGATTTTAGGCAAATAAGCAAATTTAGAATATTTTTAAATGTTATAAACAACTAGTCCACTTACCATTTTTCACTACTTCTTATGTTTTACAACTTAAGCTTTATATTTAAATGTTTTTTTTACAATTCCTTTCATGTTATGTCATGTCTGTTGAAATATGTAATGTGTACAAGTTGTCTATGTATTATGCCAGTCAATAATTTTCTTAGTATATAAGAAATATTCAAAATTATCTACAGACATATTCTAGGCAATTTGTATGCGTATAAGCCAAACAGCATATAACGAAAAGTTATTAGTAAACTAATGAACATATCATGATAAGCTGCATCAAGGAGTCGTTAATTAATGGTCAAAAACTGTGAATTTTCCACTCCTTATTCCTTGTAGGGAATAAATAAATGACTGAATAACTTCCAGAATGTCTGAGGTATGGGATAAAAGAGATAATTAAACTTAAATTGAATACGTAATAAATAAATAATAAATAATTTTAGATATTTTACTAATTAATAACTTTTTTGTGCATAAGCACTAACTAATTCGTGTTAAAATTTAGATATCTGTTGGTATAGTATTGAGATTCCCTAAATGCTACTTTAAACTCCCATAAAATTTTCATTCGAAGCATTCTATAATTTTGAGCCAGAAATGAAGAAAACCGACAAATTCAAATCTGACAAGTTAAATCAGTGATGACAACCGCATTAACTTTTACAATAAAACTTCGTAATCTACAAAATCAGTTGTGAATATCTCGCAGTTTTTTATTATTATTTAAAAACTCTGGATGCAATTTTCCATTATATAGTTTGACTTACTAATCAATTAGCTACTTATGGTCTATGTTACTTGACCTAATAGATGTAGTCCGACTTATATTTAGCATAGCCATCTTGAAAAGAGAAAAACAAAAAGTTATAACTGCTTGTTGCAAAGTAGCCGCCAAGCAAGGAAATGCCTGACAAAATGTATAAAATTTTTTAGGTTTAATAGATATTATTGAGGACATGCAAATTTGCAGTTGCTAATGAAAATTGATTATTTCAATGAGCTAGTCCACAATAGAACGATTTTGAGCAGTTATAACACCTTAAATTTCGCTTTATCTAAAGAATTTTACTTAACAATAGATGTCAGTGATTACTAAATTTTACCAATTATATCTCAAGGTGAATCTCCAAATGACTTAACAGTCCATCATGCTGGCAAAATATTAAATAAAGCAGAATCTCATTATAGCACTACGGAACGTGAATTACACGCGATAATATGTACTGTCAAGCATTTCCGACCATACTCCTATGGTTAAACGTTTACTATAGTCATGGATCATAAGCTTCTTACATGGTTATTTAATGTCAAAAATTATCCTATTATGGTCTAATCCGTTAGCGTTTTAGTTAGCGTAAAATAGTCCATTGACCACGTACTTTTATCCATTTATAAGAATGCCATAAAAAATGTATTTGTATTGCTCACGAGTTCATACCACTTGTGAGTTTAAAAAAGCGGCTATTGACGGTGTGTCGGTTGAGGCAAATTTTGAAGCAAATGAGGCCAAGTATATAAAATATCATTATAACCAAAGAATCTGTAAATTTATGTACACAAAACTTACGTCTCTATTGTGCACTTTCTTATTTTTTGATGATCACCCTGTGTAATAGTACAGCAGGTTTCTTCTTTAGTGTTAAATATGTAAAATTATTGTCCTTTGCAGCCTACAGGCAGGCAGATGGAGCTGACAGAATTGAAATATTGAAAGACCTACAATAACGAGTATGAATGCTTAAATGGCATCTAATTCCTTCGATGCAGTGGCTGATGAGTGCCGTTTCAATCCAATTCTTTCACAGTTAAGCGGTTACGCATTTCACATTTTCAGCGATAATATGGCTTGGTATAAATATAAGTTTGGCTATTATATTAATTTACTAACAAATCCGTGTCAAATTAGTTGCCATGAAATATTTATAACCATATTATAATTATTACCTGTTAGCATTATTAATATTAACCACAACAGTACAATAAATATATTGAAGAATTTATTACCCATAAAAAAAGTGATAACAATTTGTTATAATTTAAAGTGATTCAAATAATTTTTAAGATCCATTCTGTAATGGTAATAGATTTTGTTGTTTTAAGTAACTTTGCTATTACACATCCGCTCCGAAAGGGAGCAAAGGATTTTCACTTGTATTACCCAATTGGTTTATGGTGGCTTTATGTGTCACAGCGATTTAAAGAATGTAATGTCTTACAAAATTTCATGTACTTTAACGTTAAGTGCCCCTTCCTATTTTATAGTTCTTTAAATATATTTTAAGCCTTTACAACAATTTGTGATATGACTATTATCAACTTATAATGTATTTTTGGTATTGAATGAATTATTTATCGTTAATAAATCATTATATCCCGTTGAAACTGTTTTTCTGTTGACTGTCAAACCCCAAACACATTTTGTATTGGTAGTGTATGACTTGTTAACTTCTCGATAGATTTGTTTATACAGGGACATCCTTTCGAAAGCTTATTCAAAACAAAAAAATGTCGAAAGGTTTAAATAAAAATGCCCCAAATATTTTTAACGTTTAAATAAAAATCGATCCGACACAACTAGGCCAAACTTTCCCAGTTAGAAATTGGTAGCACTAATATATCCTGGTACTAGTGCCCAAAAATAATGATAAATATATTTTTTTGCTGTTATAAATTGCATTTCAAATCTATATGCTCAATTTGATCAAATTGTTAGAGCCGTTTTAGAAAAAATATATTTAATTATTTTACACCTTACCCCCACAGCCTTCATCCCTATATTTTTTTAAGAGCAACATGTTATGCCATCTCACACTAGTACTAAGAGATTATCTATGTATTGAATTTGATCAAAACCGTTAGAGCTGTTTTAGAGAAAAAAATATTCAATTTTTTAAACCACACCCCTCCCCTCATCCCTCCCGCATTTTTATAGAAGCAAACAGTCGTGCCATCTTATATTGATACTAAAAACTATCCAGTATCCATGTGCCGAAGAACCCCCGCCATAATCTTATGAAAATTGGGTTTCATCGAAATTGTCTAGATTTTTTTATATGTTGTAGCCCTTGTTATCTTGAACAAAAGTCTCTATGTGCAGAATCCTCCATGTTAAGTATTTCGGCTGCTATATATACTGGTTGACAACGGATTCATTTTACAAGAATTGTATTAAATATTAATAAGTTTATATAAGTTTTTCTAATATAAATCAAAATAACGGGCTCAATATAAAATTTGATCATCATATCTCAAACAGTTTAAAGCTTATTTGGGGATTACTGGTTACCTAGCACCCAGTTTAAAGGGCTGTAACTCGGTTAGGACGGCCTAGGAAAAGAAATTAGTGAAATTTATATCTCTCGAATTCCTCAATCTACATTAGAATCTAATGTGTTTTCTTTTGAAACAACCTCTATAAAAAATTATTAATGAATATTTATTATTCTCGCTCTCTCTCTCGATAAGAAATGTTCTATGTAGCCTCCAATGCATATATATGGTCGTACCACCAACTAGATTAACACCTGCATTGGCATGAAAAAAATTAAATTACATCAAGTATCAAGTACGCATTTAACATTTTAGTGAGATTATTCTATTAACACTTTCCTAGATAAACCGTAATCAATGTGTGAATTTTAGAACTACAACAGCTTAAATAAATATTTAAAAAATTAATACCTTAATAGTTCCTCCAGCTTTTCTTGCTCCTTCGTCAAGTTGATCTTTTCCGAAGCGCCCACTGAATTTGGCCTTGAATTGTCAGCTGAATTACTTCTACAAGAAAATGGAAAATAGTAAATTAATCTAAATGAATTGCCTTACTAAGAGAAAGCAGTTAGAAATTAAAGCGGCTGAAGCAAATTCCAATAAAATTTAATATAAATATATTCAGAGAGACAATAGCCGAGTGGGTCGTGATTAAGACCAAACGCTGTTGATCATCTAGTAGTAGTTTTGACTATGTAAGTTTTCGCAGCTTATTTGTAACAAGTAGCAAATTTTTACTTTGGCTGACAATGAATGAGCAAACTCCCCGAGTTGTCATTTTTACCAAGGTTTTAAGCAACAATTGGGGCAGATTTCATAAACTGCTAAAATCTCTAACAGTTATAATCACGTGCCGACTGAATGATAGACAGGTGTGTTTATATAGGAATACTAGATGCGCACTGGGAGATATACGAAAAACTTTTAAACCTTAATAAGTATAAAGTAAAAAATGAACGCCATTATATAATTCTAATACGCTGGTAAATGATGTAATGTGGTATATTTAAATAATTTTTGTTACTTGGTGAGTATTCAAATCCCTTAATTCATTGCTTGAAACTGCTCCTGTGGACTGCTACCATATAACGCCAAAAGCAGTATATCATAATCACAAGCGGTCGGCTCCTGCTTTCTTGCGAGCTTTTTATATCGCTGAATTGCATATATAATAAATAAATAAATACACCACCACAGGTAATGATGAACCCCTTTATCCCGGAAGGCTCTAGAAGAGCCGTGTGTGAGAGGGGATTACACATTGAGAGACAAGGGACACACGCCAATATCTGTGTATAGTGGAAAAATTCCTCTCACTGCATTTTCCACTGCCACGACCGGGGATCAAACCCGGAACATTTGGGTGAGAGACAAGTGCGCTCACCTCTCGACCATCAGTCATATATGGGACAAACTATAACATTGGCAATTAATACTAGAGATATTAGTATTAAACTTTTGAAAATTGATTTCCGATAACTGTTTTAAAAAGCATAGAAGCCAATTTTATTGAGAAGTAAAACTATAATTTTCACATTAAGCTTTTCCATTTTACAAACAGTTGCTCACAGCCAACTGTCAACTTCAGTGTAGAAATATTTTAGACCATTTGTAAAATATATGGGTTATATTTTATGAAAATTAGATTAACAAACTCCTACAAGAAAGGAAATAAGTTTGTTTGCCGATTAACGAACTAAAATTACTTACAGTGAAGTAAATCTCTCAGAATATATAAGGGAAATTTTGGTAGCAGGCAATTTTCTTTAGCTTGCTGTAGACAATAAAGGCACTCAAAAAACAGTTCGCCGGTTCTGGAATGTCCCGCGCGTCCTCTCAAATCCGTTTTTCTAACAATATGGCTACATTCTGACGTTTTTCATGAGTTTTTTTTTTAATATATTGGTTTCAGTTGGCCAGATTGACGTAAAATAAACAACAGATTGTCTGTAATGAAATTGTCTGATATCCTGAATAGGTTTCAAGCATAGAATCAAAAAATATAACCTCAAAATTACAAAAAAGCGCTAAGGGGATGAACAAATTAAACCGAAATTGTGGGAAACGCCAATAGAAACCGAGATATTAAAAACCAAGTTATAAAAAACGTCAGATTATAGTCATAGTGTCAGAAGAACGTGTATGAGAGGACGCGCGGAACATTCTGTAACAGAAAAGCGCATTTTTTTATCCTTTTTAAAAGTTACAAGTTACAAAAATGGCCTGCTCCCAAAAGTTAAAGATATTGTACGACCCGCCGTATTGAAAAATGATGAACAAAAACTCATTTTTCAAATATCCTGCAAAAATTCTTCCAAATAGAATCTATTTAATATTACGTTATAACTCATCATTTTTTAAACATAATCACCCGTTAAATTAGAAAATTTAATGAAAAATGCTTTTTTGGACATTTAGTAGAAAATTCTTTGTATAATCTGTTGATTTACTTCTGATCACGCTATGATAATAATAGAGCCAAATCAATGAAAATATTGCGGAACGACAACCACCCTATGAGAAGTCAATAATCTAAAAAAAAAAAAAAAACTTTCGTATTATATGACAGTTAACTATTACATACCCAAAAAAAATTATTTTCAGTAATTGTTAGTGCAAAAATAAAGAATATCATTTTTGAACACTAAAAAATTTAAGATTTCCCAGTGAAAAATATGTCGACAATATGCTTGTCTGTTTTCATCTCCATAAATAAGACAAAGATGCGAGGTCAAAGGTTCTGATTATTTGAAAATTCACTAGTGTTTATTAATCCTCATAAAAGCAAAGCAAATATTCTTCACTGCAACAGTTACTTCTTTGATTAAAGATAGGTTAATAAGCACTTTCATAGTACCCTCGGATTGTGGTATTTTTGTAGCAGCTGCAAGACTCTCTCTTAAACAGTGCAGATGAGGTGTCAACCAATTATTGCATGAGCAACGAAGAACCTCACAAATTTCTCCTAGCAGGTTCTCTCTGTCGTGATATAGAGAATAATTTCTAGTTGTTTTTCAACTAGAAGTGCACAAGAAAATCCCCCTTATCAGTTTTTGAAACTAATTAAGTTAATGAAACAAGCAAATTTCAGGCTCAACTAGTTCTAAGAAAAAATTGTAAGAATAAGAATTATAGACAATTTAATTCTAATCGTTTAAAACAATTTCAGCTAAAAAGATATCTTTCCAAGAAAAGTACGAAAAATATGTTATTGATAGCTTCTTCTCAACATGGTGGTTGTAGCTTATGACAATATCTTAGATTTAGCCAAATGAAATATCTACTACAAACTATCTTATCTATATAAAAGTAGGTTATTACATCATAGTTTATCAAGTCCTTGATTTTGGTTTCAGGAAATGGCAATCCCAAACCAATTCTATATCAATCATTCTTTACTATTTCAACAAACACATACCGTCAATATTAGTGATGAATTTCCTTAAATTGAAATAGTGATCGATCCCTTCGGATAAAGTCAGGATTATTAAGTAACGCAAATTATCAAATTTTGTGCTACCTCTCAATAAATTTGGCTTTGGCTCGCTAAGCATCGTTAAAAATGGCTCAATGAAGCACTTGAAAGCTTTAAAATGAAGTAGCATCACCATACCCCTCTTCATCGGAAATCAAAGTAACTACTATTAATGGATTGGTTAAAGCATCACGTGGATTTTTTGGATTTCTGTTTTGTTTACGTTTAAGAAGATTTTTAAATTTTTTCTTTTTGCTATTTTTTCTCTTTGCCACTCCGTGCGCTGATCGGGGACTATAAGAGAAAATTATCATTAACAATCTCAACTCTTTCGAGGAGACCAAATATAGAGTAAATTGTTATATAAATAATATACATCACACAATGAAAAAAATTAGCTAGCGGAGACCTCTTCGAGCTCAACTGGAACGGAGACGTAATGTCTCAAAATAGAGGGTTTCATTATTCTCACTTTAACATGAAAACTATGCAAAATATTGTTGTATAGTCGAGTTCATCTGTGTTCGGCACTAAAAGAACGCAACAAAAACTTTACGACATAATTATTATCGCCGTTAGGCCAAGCGGCATGCTGTCATCAAACAAGCCGACGCACAATAAGAACCTATAAAGGTAAGCGAGTCAGTTTGCGATCGAAATAGTACAGAGAATACCGGTATTTTAATGAGGTCGTAAAGTTTTTGTTGCGTTTTTTAAGTGCTGAGACAGATAAACTCGACTATAATATAAATAAATAGATCACTCTTGTTTATGACTAATACAAAGTTTTTATACTAAAAATGTAAAAATAAATTCAGTTGCAAAAAAATATGTTATTTTAATGACATGAATTTCATTTTTGTGTTAATCTAGGGATATGGTAGGAAAATTACTTGAAACGAATCAATACCGAAAAGAGTCCAGGCACTACAGTTACGAATCATGATTTGTGACCTATGATTTTTTTTTGTTTCATCCTCTTGAAGGATGCCTAAATAGCCCTAATCACACTGAGATCTGTATCGGTATATGTATCAATGCAAATTTCAATACATGTGTCTGAGATTTATATCAAATATGAAGAACCACATACGCACTAAGACAGAATCAAGAAACATTGGTTCAATTCAATCTGCAAAAATTAAATATTGTCTCTCCAGTCCCGTCAGCATTTTTAAAGAATAATATCGGTCTGACAGAACTCAGACAAACTTTTCCATAAGTATTTGTTTAACTAGTATATTAGCGTAATCAGATTGAGGTACCAATACACAGAAATTCCGTATTAAATAAAAGGGCTGCATAAGCAATATGTTCTAATCACTTTACCGCTCGAGGCTTTAAAGCACGTTCACGTAGTGTTAAACGTTTTGCCTTGTAAACTGAGAGCGTGGGTTCGAAACAGGGAGAGGTGTAATTTTTTTTAAGTTCTTTTTGCATTATGAAATTAAAAAGATTAAATATTAAATAAAGTAAGGAAGTAACTCTATGTTAAATTTGATTAAAAACGTTACCGCCGTTTTAGATAAAAAAATTATTAAATTCTTTAAAGCTCGCTCTCTGTAGCACCTCTACCTGCATTTTCTGGGAACAATTGGTTATGTCATCTTATGCTATTACTAAAGGATATGTCAAATTTATTCGATATCGTTAGACCCGTTTTAGGGAAAAAAATTATTTTCTATTTTTTTCCTGTTTTTAGGGGTTTGAGCTAGGATCGATTTTGCGATTTCGTCTCGACGTGTGGTCGTCTTGAATACACATGTAAAATTTGAACAAAATCGATCCGGTAGTTTGGGTTCTAGGTGCGACCACAGACGGCAGACAGACATTTTTTACAAATCACTTTTTTGGGTTCGAAATCGAATTTTTGCACGATCACCAGCTTTCCTTATATACTACGTGTATGGTAAAGTAAAAAGGGGGCGATAAAAAGTATGCTGTATCTCGATAGTGAAACAGACGGCGATACTACCTGATATCGACACACCTATTCTGAAACAATCAAATAATACACATAGAGATTTGTATTATGTGCCGCCCTCTTGCGAAGAGAGGTAGAGTAAAAGGAAGCCTGCCTAATCGGGAACAGTCTCTTTCATTTTATCCGCCAGAGTGCACCAGCTGTACTCGGTTGTTTGTCCGTCAATGTCAATACGAAAACATATGTTTTTGAAGAAACAAAGTTAATTAGGATGTAAAATGAAAACTTGTTGCTGTGTACCAAAGTGCTTTAATACAGTCGGACTTTTATTTCCTAAAAATGACCGTTTCCGACAACTATATGATAAATCTGGTGTTTTAAAATTGTAATTATATATCTTCTTCTTCAAGTGTACTAACTAAAATATTGTCATAATTGATTAATCTAGAATAAAAGAGGATTTATAAACAAAAAATTCAACAAGTTCATAAATGTAATTATATATAGTGTATACGACCAGAATTGAAACCGTACAAAAACCAAATGCCGACAAAAACCGTCGGCATCTCTTGCGAAGGTAAACAGAAATGCTTGTCATAAGAAAAACAATAAAGAGATGCCGGCTGTTTTTGCCGGCTTTTAGTTTTTATACGGTTTCAATTCTGGTCGTATACATTATACCTTTCAACTAAATCATCTTTTTTTCTATGAACTCTATAGCACCTCTTTTTCTCAGCTCCGCTTTTAAAGTTTTTAACGATTTAATGAGCAACTACCGTAATCCTTTTTATCAATTTGGTTCATTTCTACGAATAAAAGATTGGGAAACTCACGGAAATCGGGAAATTTAAACTATTTAAAGGTTATATATGATACAAGTTAAGAAAGACATTAAGCCCATTAAACAGAGTACGCATGGCGTCATCTATTGGATATATTAGGAACTGGCTTGGATTATTCCCTCATTCTTTTTATCAATTTGGCTCATTTCTACGAATAGAGATTGGGAAACTCTCAGAAATCGGGAAATTTAAACAATTTAAAAGTTGTTTGTTTGTTTGTTTGTATTAAATTGTAATAAATAATTATAATTATTATAGAATGAATTTTTACTATTATGGCATAGCTGATTTTTACGATATGAATTGTGATTTTCGTAAAATATGAAATATTGACATTATCAGTTAAAATTCTATTGACATGTTTTATATCGTTGGAAAGAGAACAAATAAACGGAATTAATGGTGTCATGGCCAACTTTGAGATTTGTTCTTTTCATTTTTGCACAAGAGCGTAGGTATGTCAAAGCCAACTGCGTTTTTTCAATGTTTTGATACACATTATTATTCTTATTGTCTTTGCCGTCTACTTTCATCCCTTTAACTTTTTTCGTATCTCCTCAAATAAGGAAGTTATAACCGTTTGTGGTTTTCCTATTTTTCAGATTTTTGTAATATATCTCACAAAGTAGGCTATGGATTTCAAATTTCTTTTTACTGAAATATAGCTTACAAAGAATGGGATACCTAACTGTTTCTAAAACTTTATTCTTCTGCAATAGATGTTAAGCGAGATATTTCGTATAGTTCTCGTAAAATAGACAAACGGTAATATATTGTATGTGATTATGCCTATCGACTAAAGTAGCTAAAACCGGAACCAGTTGCATAAATGTAACTTAGAAGGGTTTAAAGTTTAGCCATTTATTATCAACAAACTCAAAAGGTTTAAATAATACCCAAATATTCGGAAGTTGGTGGCCGTAAAAGAAAAATTTTGACTATTAAAGAAATAGGCCAGGCGACAGGTAGTTCAATCAGGAAATAATTAGTGGAAAGCTGGAAATTGCTTTAATCGCTTTATTTGGACCCAGGTATTACTCACCCACGTTTTCCCCCTCGAGTGAAGTCGGCGTTGGCCCTTCTGGCCCTAAGAAGGTACCATTTTTCGTTTTTTTGCAAGTATCTCCCAAACCATCAACTTGATCAACAAAATACCTATTATAAAAAATAATCTAGAGTAAATTTGCTACAAAAAAGTTCTTTATCGTTTGTCTCTAAAGTGAACCGTTACCATGCTACGACCATTCAAAGTGGAGCCCTTTTTGATTCTTGCGGAAAAGTTATCGAAATCATATGCCATATCAAAGTTTCTAAATGTTATAAATATTTGTCAAGCTGTTAACTTGTTACAAGTATAACAGCTTTTCAATGTAAACAGCTGTGGCAAAGTACCTACGATTATTATTATTATTGACTAGTATTGACATAAAATCACTCTTTTCCAAGTGGTGTCCCCTGGAGGGAATGTTTTTTTTGATGAGTCCATGACGGCACCTATGCCACGAGCAAAATTTTTGTGTAATGACACAAACAAACGAAGATTGATCGACTTGTTGCGCGTCAAATTCGAAAGTGAAGGAATCGAAACCAGACAAGCTCCAGAAGATGCCGATGTGCTCATGTGCTTACCACCGCACTCGAGTTATCTCGGCCCGACAATTCGGTCATTATAGTAGCTGAAGATATAGATATCCTGGTCATCTTGGCGGCTCGTGTGCCACTCTCCACGAAAATGTATTTTATGAAACCCGGCAAAGGTTCTTCTAAAATATTTAAAAATAAAAATAAAGTAAATAGTAGTGAATGGATAACAAAGGAGCTAATATGGGAAAGTAAAAATCTAAAAAAACTATTCATTGAAATGAAAACCGACCCGCAGGCAAACTCCTATTTGTATCGTGAAAGAAAAAATAAGTATAAAAGGGATATTAAAATTGCTAAAAAATGTTACTATTCAAACAAAATAAACAAATCCCAAAACAAACAGAAAGAAACTTGGAATATTATAAATAAAAGGTTAAGAAAAGACAAAAGTAAAACTAAAGAAATATATCTCAACATAAACGGTAATAAAATTAGTGATAACAAAGATGTAGCCAACTCATTTGCTGAACATTTCTCTACTGTTGCTGTTGATGCTATAAACCGTAATTTCTCTTATAATTTATCTCTACCATGTACCGTATCAAATTGCAACCAAAATTCAATGTTTGTGACGCTCGTAACAGAAAACGAAATTCTAGATGTCGTTAAAGAACTCAAAAATAAAAACTCGTCAGGTTGCGATGAGTTAACAGATAGAGTACTAAAGAGCATAATCAATAATATAACTGAGCCTCTAGTTTATCTCATAAATCTATCTCTAACCCTTGGTATATTCCCTGATAGTCTTAAAACAGCATTGATAATCCCTATTCACAAAAAAGGTAGCATAGATGACATAGAAAATTATCGACAAATATCGCTGCTTAGCAGTTTATCAAAGTTGATTGAGAAAGTAGTAGCAAATAGATTGCTATCCTTTCTTGAAAAATATAACATCCTAACAAGTTATCAACACGGTTTTAGAGCAACGACAGGCGCAGTTAGTACTTGGATTGGTGACCATTCGAACGGAAACCGCGTTCTCGCCTCACACATCTTCCAGCGGCTTGTATATCAGTGTATGCGCGGAAGCTATACAACCTTAGGCGAGGGTTGTATAGGAGATATACCATCCTTCGGAGGGGATGTAAAGCCGTCGGTCCCTTGTCTATTAAATGTTAGGCAAGTAAAAGATCCCTACTCTTCTTAAGGGAAGAGGTTCGGCAAAATTCCTGGTTGGGGGTAGCTCGTCTACAGGCGTCGGTGTTAGGCCTCAGTAGCGGAAATAGGCCGACGTTAAATAAATGTATATAAAAAAAAAAAAAAAAATAACACGGTTTTAGGCCTGGTCATTCAACTGAAACCGCATCTACACAATGTTTAAATCGTGTATATAAAAAATTGGATGAAGGTTTTTATGTCGTAACGATGTTATTCGATTTATCAAAGGCCTTTGATACTGTAAATGTTGATATTTTGATGACGAAACTGGAAAATATAGGGATAAGAGGTCCTATATTAAATTGGGTTAGATGCTATATGCAGGAGAGAAAACTAAAAGTAAAATATAACAATGCAGTATCAGAAGTGTTTGATGTGAAACTAGGTGTACCCCAGGGGTCGGTGTTAGGTCCACTATTGTTCTTACTGTATATAAATGATCTTCCAAATCATATAAAAGATGGCTTCACCACCGTATATGCCGATGATACAACAGTTACCTTATATGGTGAAAATAGTGATAGTTTAAAACACAAAATAAGATCCGTACAAGAGGACATGGCCTCATGGTGTCATCGTAATAAACTTATTTTGAATGAGTCTAAAACTGTCTATATACAATTTAATCTGAGGAGACCATTGATCATTGATAATATTACTGTGTCCAATACAACAAAATTCTTGGGAATCCATATCGATTGTAATTTAACATGGGAAAATCAGATTGAACACGTTTGCAATAAATTAAAAATTGCATACTACGCCATACTACAGATGAGGGACACTCTAAACGAGATGGGTTTATTGGATATTTACTACTCAATGGCTTATAGTTATATATCATGCAATATACATGTTTGGGGTAAAGCATCTAGTTTTAAGCGGGTATTTATACTCCAAAAAAGGATCATGCGATTATTATTTAATATGAAATATAGAGATAGTTGCAGAAATATATTTGTTGAAAAGAACATTTTTACTGCACCATGTATATATATATATAAATGTCTAACATATGCCAAAATAAATATTCAATGTTTCAAATCTATGTCTGAAATACATAGCTATGAGACTCGGCATAGGCATTTACTTGAAATCCCTCCACACAAAACGAAAGCTTTTGAGGACTCTCCTTTTTATAACTGTATAATGCTATACAATAGTCTATCTAAAGAACTCAAAGATTTATGTTTCAAAAAATTCAAAGTGGAAATTTCAATATTACTTAAAAAATGAGGTTTCTACACTGTAGATGAGTTTTTAAATAGATAAATAAATCCTCTATTATTGTCTTTCTCTAGATTTATATTTATTTCGTATGTTCTAAATTGTTTTTTAAATGTGTCTAATCCTATTGGTTTTTGCTTTTAAATCGTTTTAATGTGTGGAACTTTGTGTGTTCTTTTTGGATACTCTTTACAAGTGTTTTTGTTTTTGCTTTTAAAATATTCTTAATATGTACGTTTGAAATTGTTTAACATAATTTTTACCAAGTTTTGTTTGTTCTCACAATTTTATTGACTAAAAAAACTGTAAATTATATATATTTTTATACTTACCTAATTAAGGACTTACCAAATGTACATTTATGTATCATCTATTGGTGAATAAATATCTTATCTTATCTTATCTTATCTTATCAACCAAACAACAACTATTTTGCTTCAATCTCCCGCCGTGTGTGCATGAAAACATCCTCTTGTTGCATGCGTTTAGTGGGTGCGATACAAGTCTTCGTTTTTCAGGCACGGCAAAATGAAATTCGTAACACTGCTGAAGAGTAATGAGGAACTGCAGACAGCTGTTAGGGTTTTCCGAGACGTGAACGCAAACCCCGATGAAATTGACAAAGCAGGCCAGTTAGTTGTGGCTAAGCTTTATGACAACAAAACCACGGGAAACACCCTGAATGAGTTGCCGTTCCAACTGTTTGCAAAATCTCTAAGCAAGCATCGATTTAATCTCGCAAGTCTACCTCCCACCGAATCAGCGGCACGTGAGTACTCTTTAAGAACATACCATCAAGTCCAAACATAGTATGGAAATGATACAAATCCACTGGATTAGGGCTGGAAAAATTCTCAATGTGGTTTGGCTCCCATACCTACGACGAGGGATCCGGCGCCACAAACGGTTCTAAACACAGTGTCCTGCAAATGTTCGAAAGGATGTAACGCAGCGTGTGGTTACAGGAAAACGGGCCTCCGATGCCCCAGAATCTCCATGAATTGTATGGGACGGTCATGTACAAATGCTGCCGAGGAAGATGACATGGATGATTGTGACGGAGACATCGATGTTAATATTGAGCGCACTCTGACGTCGGACAAATGTACCGATGCAGACGATGAAAGCGATGACGGAGAAATTGAGGCAGACGATCAAGACTGCCAGCCTTCATCAAAACGATTGAAAATCGACTAACTTTGACATTTGAACAGTGGATTAGACCTTCTGGGGACACCACTTACAAAAAAACGCGCCATTTACTCTACCGCCAGGTGGTGTGGAAAAGAGTGATTTTATGTCAATACTAGTCAATAATAATACTAATCGTAGGTACTTTGCCACGGCTGTTTACATTGAAAAGCTGGTATACTTGTAACAAGTTAACAGCTTGTGCACCTGGAATGCTAACAAATATTTATAACATGTAGAAACTTTGATATGGCATATGATTTCGATAACTTTTCCACAAGAATCAAAAAGGCTCCACTTTGAATGGTCGTAGCATCGTAACGGTTCACTTTAGAGACAAACGGTAAAAAACTTTATTGTAGCAAATTTACTTTATACTCAATTTATAATAGGTATTTTGTTGATAAAATTCATGGTTTGGGAGATATTTGCAAAAAACCGAAACATGGTACCTTCTTAGGACCAGAAGGGCCAACGCCGACTTCGCTCGAGGGGGAAAACTTGGGAGAGTAATATCTGGGTCCAAATATAGCGATTAAAGCAATTTTCAGCTTTCCACTAATTATTTCCTTATTGAGGCTTTTTTTTCGACCTGTCGCCTGGCCTAAAAGTGCTTATAACAACTTTTTAAAAAATGAAAAATGAGTCGAATTTCCAATTTTAATTATTTATAACCCTTTAAAGAGTGTACAAAGAAATGTAAGAAGTCAAAATTTGCGCAATTTTATATTATTCACAAGACGTACTAGGCCTATTCCAATGCAGTTAGACATTAGTTTTTATTCTTAAGAACACGTTTTTGATTATTTAAACAATGATAAGAAAATAACTCCACACTTAGGTCCACATCCATAGTTCCTGGGTTTTCCTTCCAGTAACCGGCTTATAACAACAAATTGTGAAATACCATCTACCTAACTTTCTATGATTTTACGTACATTGTACATATAAAAAAGGTTGTAAAAACTGGTGTATTTGTCATGAAGGTAGCGTTTTTGTGCCTTTCTCTGTATAGAACAGTGAAAAAATTGCGAGAACGCCAAAATATTATCGATGACAGTGATTTTAAATTAATTATGTTAAAAAAATATATGAAAATATTTTAAAATTTCTTAACCCTAACTTTAGAGCGCTATACCATAGGATCTATTTATCGTACAAAGTTAATTACTAGTTCCCATTTAGTTTGTTACGGACAATAGAAAAAAAATAAGTACTCTACTAGCACAATCAGCCGCTTCACCTCCGAAATCTGATCAACTCAACAGATTTGTTTGAAATTTTGATAGTAGCTCAAAAGGGATACAAATAACAAACCTGGCTTAGTGCCGATATATGCCTTCACCCCGGGGGTGAATGCCACCCTTTCTCGAGGGTGGAAATTTTAAAATTCAAAATGACACCGGGAATCGATAGGGTATCAAATTTTAAAAAGAAAATGTAGTATAAAGATTTTTCTACAACCTAGTAATTTCTGAGTTACTCGCGATTGAAAATTCCAATATAAATCACGTTTTTCAACAGTTTTTCGTGAATAACTCGAAAGTTAAACGTTTTCTGGAAAAAACTATTCTTATCAAAATTGAAGCTTATGAGAAAACAAAGCGATTCGTTGATTTTTCTTTAAGTTTTAGATGATATTAAGCGACTTATGAGTCATTGAAGACGACTTTTTGTTTGTCGTAAATTTATCTAAAGACCACTCACTCAAATAACGGAAAAATGAGTAATTTTTCAGAGAAAATGTTCATAACCTTTTTTAAAGTGCTTTGTTAGACCTTTAATATAAGCTTTTATAAAAGTCTCTAGCATGAAAATTAAGGAAGTTATGACGAAAATAAGTTAAGTCTCTGGAATTTTTGAATAAAAATTGACAATAAAATTGGCGCCATAAGCGGCAAAATTAAAATTAATCGTTGCCCAAGGAAAATTAAATTTATTCATTCCCAATAACACGTTCCAAAAGTTTGAATGGTTTAGAGAATGTACATTTTGAAAAAAGTTGTTTTAAGTAATTTTTTTTTCAGTTTTTCAAAAAATACGTTGTTTTTTCAAAATAACTCAAAAAATATTGGTTTTACGAAAAAAAGTGTTCTCAACAAAAATTTAGCTTGCTTTTTACTGAAAATTTTGCTTTTTTAAAATTCCTGTAGCTTAAGAATTAAGCGAGATATGGGCATTTAAAGCTTTGATTTCTATGCGAAGGAAACCTCTTTTTAGCCCTTCAACCTTAAAATTCTCTGAACGAAAGGGTGTAGAAATATTGCAATCATCATGACTTTATAGCTTATGAAATTCCCTACAAAATGATGTGTGGGTGAATGCAAAAAACTTAAAGAAAGCCGAGTTATCGTTAAAAAAGTAAATACATTTCTCTAGAGATAACGTATGAAAATTACAGAGCGCCTAAATTTTGAACGTTTTGGAACATTTATTCTTTTGTACATGCTGTGTCTTCTTGATACATACATATCTGGATTCCCACATGCATAAACACATGCATAAAAAGATGTTATATAGATAATATGAGTAAAAGATAGAAAAGGAAGATGCGCTTCATTCAGTTGGCAATTTATTTTCACTTTTTACGCATTCCACTACTTGGAGCTTTCAAAAGAATTTTTTCCCTAATTTTTATTGTAAGGGGTGGTTTTTAGGGGTTGAATCATATTGAAAAATGATGTATCAGGTCGTTTACACTTAAAGAATATATTTCTTCTATTCAAGATCCAAAATAAAAAGATTTTATGCTTTTTTTAATAATTGTGTGAGGGGTAGTTTTTTAGGGTAGTTGCATAGTAAAATATCGAAATATTAGTTACATTAGAAAAAACAACAAATATTTAACATATTTGAACATAATGATAATCTATCACTGCTTCCATTTATTAGTTTTCAATTTTTCCTAAGTTTTATTGTTAGGGGTGGCTTTTGGGGGTTGCATGATTAAAAAAAAAATGAAGTATCAGATTTCTTATACTTAAAGGGAAAAACTCTCCTATTACGATCCAAAATAAAAAGATTTCATGCTTTTTAAACACATTTTTTTATTAATTTTTGTGTGAGGAGTTGTTTTTAAGGGTAATTAAATAGTAAAATATTGAAATATTAGATCCATGATTAAAAACAATTGATATTTAACATATTTGAACATAATTATAGCTCATCACTGCGTTAATTTATTAGTTTTCAATTTATTGGAGTAAGGGGTGGTTTTCACCCCTTAAAAACAAATAGCACACTTTGCGACCAAGTCAGGTTTGAAGTCAGGTTAATTCTAAATTTTCAAGAAGATCGGAGCAGTACTTCAGATTTCGGAGATTTGACCCCTTTTTAACGTTGAATGACTGTACTATACATATTTTGCATAGTATTGGAAATTTCCTTGAAGAACAGAAAAATATTTTAAACATTATTTTTTAAACTTAAATATACTGAAAAATGCAATGATTTTGCTTTCTCCGCGTTTAAAACTTCTGCAAACCATTTCAACAAGGTTTTGAAATGCCAAATCCTATTGAAATCCTAAATAACGATGGCATCAAATATTTTATCAATACACAAACTAATATTTACACAGGCAAGTGTAAGCGAAGGTAAATTTGATACTTTTAGGCCCTAAATACCCCTCAAACAAGCGAAATTCCAAGTGAGGAACAAGTACATATAGCAATAAATATAATTATACATACCCAGATCTCTTCAAATAGTCCACTGTATCGGAATCAAAGCTATAACGGCTAGAATCTGAACATGGACTTGAAGGGGATGAATTAGAACTAAGTTTAAGGCTCCCCGTGCTCAACATACGATGAAACTTCAAACGAAAGGGCCTACTTGGCGATTTAGGTGGTTTTTCATCCACCAACTTTTCGTAACCAGTCGGACTTTTTGGTTCCATTTTACACTCGACGCGGAAAATCCAATTTAAGCAAACCGACAAATCACTTTAAATGATTATCTCGAACAATTGTCAAAATAAACACAGTTTATTACCGATTGAATAAAGTATAATACGTCTAAAATCGCGTATCTACTAACGCCGCCGTATTATGCGAACTATCTGTCAAGCCGGTTGCATTTGTTTTCAGAGGCGACTATGATAATTATGAAAATTAGCGAATTATTGTACTAAACAAAATATACACACGTTGAAATACGACGTAGGATAGGACACATAGCACACTATCTATTAAATAAATGGCGAGAAAACGGATATTTTAACTTGTGATATGACTTAGTCGAACATCCGGCAATGGTCTACCGCGTCCGTTTTTTTGTTTAATCTGATATTTGAAAATTAAGAACTAGTCGCTATTCTATTAATACACGTTTAATGGATGATTATATTAATTTGCCAAGCATTATCACTTTGTTTTAATTTATTTGCTCGTTATTATTTGCATAGAATTACGGAACAGTTAGTGAAATTTAATTTCAAATAAATTAATGGAGGTAGGTAAGTATAAGTACATAAAACGTAGAATAATTGCAAATAAGGGTGCGGTTTTTATTCAATTATTTGCATTTGCGTAGCTAATTATATTCGTAGGGTGGTTTCTGCTTCTAATGGAAAATTAAATAATCATACTAATAGTTCAGTCAACAAAATTTTGAATATGGGGTGTAGACTACGTGGAGGGCAGCAGAATTTTTGACTTCAGGGATGGGTTTGGGATAGTTAGGTAGTAAATATGCTAGAAGTCCCCGACCCTAGGAGGAGAGCCTTGTGAGGGAGGGCTTCCGGAAGGCCCTCCCAACTAACAAAGTTGCTCTATAGGTTTAAAATAATAGGATAATTTTATTTTATTACTATTGCATTACTGTTCTGCAAAAGCTATTTTGTTTTATTAAAACTGCCAAGGTGATTATTTAGTCTTCACAACTAAATTATCATATAAATAAGTGCTAAGAATGTTCTTACAGCTAAATTACTAAGTTATAAAGCATTTTGTAGAATTTGTTTTTTGCTGTTTTATAAACGTTTATACAGCAATTATTATAAGACGTTTTTGCTCACGGAGCCCTAGCACTTATTGGCCAATTGACGAATGCCTATAAAACTAAAAGTTTAACTAAGCAATAATAAAACAATTTTATTAGGATTCTTCATAACACATATTATTTCAGGGAACATATTGTATCCTGCTGTAACTGCTAAACAATTATTATATAAAGGAAGCACGCATTGATGTCATAAAATGCTTATAAAATAATTGATAAACTAAACACTGTCTTTAAAGACTATAAAATGTTAGTTACCATTTTTAAAAAACATGGGTAGGTGTTTATGCGCCCATCAACGGATGTCTCACATCTAAAGTTAAAACTAATATGTAGGTACACAATATTATACAGGGTGTTGCATCATGAGAGGGACATAACTTAATAGGAGGTAGAGAACATCAGTGGTAACCGGAGCCTCCCATAGAAATGTCTCATTGGGCCTTCATTACGAAGTTACAGGGTGTTAAATAATTTTTGGCCAAACCTGTTTTTTGTCATAACTTTGACAGGGAATGAAATAACGGATTCATATTTGGTACGGCTAATGTACTAACGAGCCCCAAGAGGTACATGTATAAAAAAATATATATCCAGGTCCGGACTCACTATAATTTATGTTTCTTCTTTGCATCAATAAAACATCACCCTGTATATATTTTTTTGAAATTTCGATACGATATTCGAAAAGAGCAAGAAAAAACAAACAAAATGGCCTATTTCATTTTTTTGTTACACCTTCGTGGTTATTTAAATACGTTGTTAAATGTGCAAGAAAATGGATTACAGAACCCTATTAAATGAGAGGCACGTGAAATAAATAGTTTTATAACTAAAATTTGCAAAAATTCTATTGAGCCTAGGTGGTCTGGGTGAATCCTAATTCCGGCACGTTTTAAAGGTCCATTTTGGTAAAAAACTGTGGTCTTAATAAGTAATCGGGTATGAAACAACAAAATTTTTAATCAATCACAGTAGGCTTGTTCAAAGAATAAAAGTGACAGATAATTTAAACCATTTAGGCCTAAGCAACCAGTTACTTTGATCAAGAAAATCATCAACATTTTATACTTAATAAAAATTGGAAAAGAAAACAAACTAAAATCTAAATAAATAAAATATTTTCCATTCAATTAACAATAAATAACAAAACAATAACTAAATGTGTTTAAAAATAAAACGTAATTGACATTAAAGTAAATTTTCAAAATGTCCTCCCCCACATTCTGTGCATTTTCTTGCGCGTTAAGAAAGGTCACCAATTGCTCGACGTATCATTTCTGGATTATTCCGTATTTCGTCGCAGGTTGTAACGATGCGCTGGATTAAATGTTGTCTACTTTCAATTTCAATGCTATAAACCTCGTTTTTTAAGTGGCCCCATAAAAAGTAATCACAAGGGTTACAATCAGGAGATCTTGGTGGCCATTCATGTGGACCCCCGCGTCCAATCCATCTATTAGGATACACATTGTTTAAGTGTTCTCTTACTTGAAGGTTAAAATGTGGTGGGGCCCCATCATGCTGAAACAACATGCCTCTTATACCGATATTTTCTAACATATTCGGTAAAATGTTTTGAAGAAAATCAAAGTAAATTTCACCATTCAATCTTTCTTCAAAAAAATGTGGCCCTATCAAATGTCTATTCACAAGTCCGACCCAAACATTTACAGAAAACCTGTGTTGCGAACGGCGTTGGCGTACCGCAGGTGGGTTTTCCTGTGCCCATTTATGATTATTTCGTGAATTGTTTACGCCATCCCTTGTAAATTGTGCCTCATCCGTAAATGAGGTTCTGTAAATGACTGGGCGATGGTTAGACAACCAATGACAAAATGCCAGGCGGGGGATATCGTCGCCTTGTTGAAGACGCTGTACCTGCTGGATATGATATGGATGGTAACGTTCTCTTTTTAGGGTTCTCCATACTCGCCAATGAGGAATACCAGTTGCCAAACTGATTCGTCTAGTGCTCATATTTGGGTTTTCTTGAACTACGTTTATAATATTGTTTTGTTCCTGCACACCTTGTTGTAAAACACGCTCCACAACTGCAGAAGTAGGAAACTTTCCGTGTTGTCTTGCATACTGGAACACCGTACTAAAGGTTTTATGATTAGGGCATCGACGACCAGGAAAACGCAGCCGATATTCTCTTTCCGTCGACCTACCATTTCCATTACAGAAACCATAGATGAATATTATGTCAGCATATTCCACGTTTGTAAATTTTACTGGCATAGTTAAAATATTTTCACAAGTTTTCACTAACTAAATGCGGATTATTGACACATTAAATTACTAACAAACAATTATTCAACTGTTTAGGAGATTTCTTTTTATTATCTGTCACTTTGAACAAGCCTACTGTGATTGATTAAAAATTTTGTTATTTCATACCCGATTACTTATTAGGACCACAGTTTTTTACCAAAATGGACCTTTAAAACGTGCCGGAATTAGGATTCACCTAGACCACCTAGGCTCAATAGAATTTTTGCAAATTTTAGTTATAAAACTATTTATTTCACGTGCCTCTCATTTAATAGGGTTCTGTAATCCATTTTCTTGCACATTTAACAACGTATTTAAATAACCACGAAGGTGTAACAAAAAAATGAAATAGGCCACTTTGTTTGTTTTTTCTTGCTCTTTTCGAATATCGTATCGAAATTTCAAAAAAATATATACAGGGTGATGTTTTATTGATGCAAAGAAGAAACATAAATTATAGTGAGTCCGGACCTGGACATATTTTTTTTTATACATGTACCTCTTGGGGCTCGTTAGTACATTAGCCGTACCAAATATGAATCCGTTATTTCATTCCCTGTCAAAGTTATGACAAAAAACAGGTTTGGCCAAAAATTATTTAACACCCTGTAACTTCGTAATGAAGGCTCAATGAGACATTTCTATGGGAGGTTCCGGTTACCACTGATGTTCTCTACCTCCTATTAAGCTATGTCCCTCTCATGATGCAACACCCTGTATACTTGGATTAAAGACAAACACACAATTATTATATTTATTTCCTCTGTTAATAAACAAGTGAATAAAAGATCCCTGAGATACAAATTTGCCATTTATTTAGCTCGACTAAGAAGCGCTTTAGAATGTATTGCTCTATAAGTATTGCAAATAGAGTTTTTGTAAAACATTAAAACATGTTGCTGTATATATTTTTATAAGATGTTCTTTCGCAGCAATTATATTTTTTTAAACTTCCATAAGCATTGCCTCGGAGACTGTCAATTTATTGATATATAACAGTTTTTCGAAAAATATCTTTCTTCTATAAGTGTTTTTATAATTATAAATATGCTTTATAAGATGGACGCCATAATGTTATTATGTTTGAACTATTTTTATAGCGGCAATTTTGGAAAATAAAAATAGCTTAAAAATAAAAATTATTGTGATACAAGCATTTTAGCAATAATCTATTATTGTGAAATACGTCTGCGAAACACAATTGGTGCAACACACAAAAAGATAAAATACAAAAAATTTATTTTCACTTTATTTTTTTTTAATTTTGATAAATATTCGTTATTTTTAAGGCGCTTAAAAATTTCATTGTATATATACCATATATTTCACAAAAAAATTTTCTTCGCAGTCCAAAATCGCTTTGCTGTTGGCGAAACGAAGTCTTAATCAGTTAACTTTTATCTCATGTTTCACTAAATATGTTGTTAGTTACGCCGCCATATATAGTCACATGAGATCTAGCTACCTTTGTAATATTTTAAAACTATATTGAGAATTATTATTGTCTGCAAAAACATTTAAAAAATAAATAACCTCTGTTGTTGTTGCTGCACATAACAAAAAAGTAGCAATGATGATAATAACCCAATGCTTATAAAATTTTATAATTGATATATTACAAAAACAGGTTTAAATTTTATAACTGTTTGCTATAAAACTATTTTATAATTATCGTCTACCATCTTTTAAAATTGTATGTAAACGTTTACACAATTATTTTATAACACCTGTGAGAGCCATAATAAAATAAATTAAAGAACTACATTGTTTTATAAACTGTGCCCATTTTGCATCTATAAGCGTTGTATAAACGTTTTAAAAATGTTTATATCAACAATCTTGTTTTATAAAAAATGTTCCATAAACAATCTTTCAGCTTCTACAAAACATCAAATTGCTAGTTGGGCTGTCCTAGAGGAAATATTATTCTTACCTTTTTGAAAGCTGATAAAATTTCCTACATTTTTTAATTTCGACAAAAAGTTTCTATCTTCAACCGTTAGCGAATTACCCTTACCCTAACATTTTTCGTCATACTCTGCTCTTAACACCTCAAATCTTCTTTGTTAAAAGTACAAAAGTTGCTGAACGAAATCGTAGATATCGAGTTCACCATGGAAACTGAAATCACGGTAAAACAGGAAGAGCCTTCTCATCAAGCTGTTGATGAAAAAACTGGAGGAAAACAATATCAATACCTTCCAAGCAGAGAATGATACAGATGTGGCAATTATATCCACAGCCATAGAAAAGTTAGTTTTCCCTTCAGTAACTATGATAGGCGAAGATGTGGACTTGGCAGTAATGTTGTTGAGGAAAACGCCTCCCCAGCGTGACATATTCCTCGTGAAACCTGGCAGAGGAAAAGTATGCACAGCAACATACTCTTCACAAGAGCTGCAGCAGCTGGGGCTGGAGCACATTCTGTTTGTACATGCTTTCACAGACTGTGATAATGTGAACGATCCATGCTTTAATGGATGTCTGAAGGACGTATTTTCTGCTCGAAAAACTTAGAAAAATTAAAAAAAAATAGGAAAAAGAAAAAATTAATTTTCTTTTTCCTCAACCTTTTCTTAATTCTAAATAATAAATATTACGTTCACACAATTTTTAGGGTTCAACACGACTGTTTCAAACGGAGAATAATGTAATAAATCATACTTACTGCCGTTTATGCTTAACTGCTGCTCTGATGGTATCAATTGGACGACGTCGTAACACTATAAATCTAACACTGTCTATATCACACTCTCTTAAAATTAAACCTGAAAAGGAATTTTGTTAGAAAACACAACCAAAAGACAATATAAAGTTCAAAATGTATATATTAAATCTTTAAAAAATTTATGTTTTTACAACAACTTCTTTCAAGAGAAAATGTTAACAAACAATGGTCTGACCCGTGTACAACACATGGTGAGGAACGGGACGATTCATACGGTACCAACTACCATCCAATATGCAGTTTGATAAGCTAACGATGAACAAAAAGATTCAAGAAAAGTTTCATGTAACTGAAATTTTGGTGGGCTTTTGCTTGCCTGTCTTATAAACGTATTTATTAATTCACATAAATTTTGGTCGCTCCTCGGAGCTTAAAATTGCTTGAAGCGTCTCTACTTCGTTTGTATTATGCAATAACAACTTTTTACGTTCAGGCAAGGCAGATCCCATGCACGTGTGAGTACATGGTATAGATACTTTTTTGACTCCGAATCACTGAGGAACCGGTTTAGGGTAAACCCCGTCAAAACGCATCATTTCCCCGTCAAATCCGACTGCTAGGAAATGATGGGGGTCCCATGTCGCTAAGGGCTATTTTCGCTATAACTTCCGATATACTTTGAATAGTCGTTGGACTAACTTGTCCTCATATTCAATACCTCGTAAGAGTTGCAGTGCTTGACAACGTGGATTCGTAAAAGGGTTTTTAATCTTGGAAATTTTCAATTTTAGTATACTTTCTAAAATTGGGTGGTCGGGGCGACATTACGTCCCTGTGCAGCGACATTTACTACACTTTCTAAATTAACGCTCCTTGAAGAGTTAGCGAAAATTTGGCATAAAAAATGCTCCGAAGAGCAAAAATGTTTCCAAGAATTAAAAACCTCTTCCACGGCGTTTTTACGTGAAGCACGCTTTTCTTACGAAGTATTTCCTAAGTCGGACTTTGTTACAACGTCGAAAAGTATATCGGGGTTATAGCGTTCTTTAACAATAACACCTTCGCAGCCTTCAGGAACAGCAAAGTCTTCAGGCTTGCAAAATTATACAAAAAAGACAAATCGGTCTAAGAAGCAGCTGAAGTTTACCAGCCCTTCATCGACACCATCTGAGGTCGAAAGAGAAGGATATAATTGCATCTTTAGATGGTATGGTGCTCCATCTAAGGAGATATCCTTAGAACAACATACTGATTTAACTGCTGCATGAATGGCCAAATATTTCGAAGATATGAAAAAGTTAATGTAATTTTTGATAGACCGCAATCCATTTACCGCTTCTTCATGGAATATTTCCAACGGAATTATGGATAATGAAAACAAAATTACTGGAAAAAGCATTCACGATAAACTTACCGGCAAACTTTTAGTATTGAAAAAAGGAATTGTTATTGCTGGTGTGACTCACCATGTAGATTCACGTGTTTTACCTCAGAAGATGTTTGCTTGTATCTCCTTGGATAATGTCGCTCAAGATGCAAGGAAGTTTTTCAATTACGAATTATCCACTCTACTAACTTCATTATTTGACCATACTACCCAGCAAATAAGAAAAACTGATAAATCATCATTGGCAAACTCATTAGACGGCATGAATGTCAATACTTCACAAGCAAAATACTTCCTACGTTCTTGATGGTGGTTCATTAATTTACCAGTTACTATGGTCTGCTTCTGCAACATTTAGCGATGTCATAAAGCAACACGAATCGTATGTCGACAGAAGGTATGGAAAAGTGACAGATTGCGCATGAATCAATCGTCTGTGATGGAAGACTTTGATGAAAATTCGCCTGTGATCATCAAGAAAGAGTACATTGTTTTATTAGGAGTAAAAGTGATACTTTTGTGACGAGTCGGTAGGTTTGACTTTGTTCGTCCAGCAATTACAGACGAACCACAAAAGTGGCTTTTACTCCAAATAAGAGATTTTATTTTCTCTTCAAAATAGTAAAAGTGATACTTCTGTGACGAGTCTGTAGGTTGGTTATAGACGAGTCATAAAAGTGGTTTCTATTCCGAATAAGACATGTTATTTTTTCTTCAAACGGCGATTATAGCTATAAAAAAATAAAGATAAAAATTTTTGCTGTGCGTTGCCATTAGCAACGGAAGTAAAAGTACATTATCTTCCGCTCGAGCAGACTTTTACTTCCGTTGCTAATGGCAACGCACAGCAAAAATTTTTATCTTTATTTTTTTATAGCTATAATCGCCGTTTGAAGAAAAAATAACATGTCTTATTCGGAATAGAAACCACTTTTATGACTCGTCTATAACCAACCTACAGACTCGTCACAGAAGTATCACTTTTACTATTTTGAAGAGAAAATAAAATCTCTTATTTGGAGTAAAAGCCACTTTTGTGGTTCGTCTGTAATTGCTGGACGAACAAAGTCAAACCTACCGACTCGTCACAAAAGTATCACTTTTACTCCTAATAAAACAATGTACTCTTTCTTGATGATCACAGGCGAATTTTCATCAAAGTCTTCCATCACAGACGATTGATTCATGCGCAATCTGTCACTTTTCCATACCTTCTGTCGACATACGATTCGTGTTGCCTTATGACATCGCTAAATGTTGCAGAAGCAGACCATAGTAACTGGTAAATTAATGAACCACCATCAAGAACATAGGAAGTATTTTGCTTGTGAAGTATTGACATTCATGCCGTCTAATGAGTTTGCCAATGATGCCACAGCCGTCTGAAATGTCAAACTTTAATGTCATATAACGAGCAATAAATGTCATGATTTTCTGACATTTGAAGAAAAACAAATTTCTTTGTAACTTTACAAACAAACAATGTTTCATCAATATACTCAGGAGTTATTTTCAAGGAAGAGGTCATTCCTGCAGAAGGTGATGTAGACACATTAATCGTCAAAGAAGTTATAAATATAGCCCAGGAAAACATGTCACTGCAGTAGCTGATGAGACTGATATTTTAATTTAACCGGTGGGTAGCTGCAAAGAAAAACTGCATTCTGCTTGTTAAGGAGAGGGCCACTTTCGAGATATACAATATATTTTTAACATTTTCATTGTAGCTTTCCTGTTATCATATGTGCCTTATTTATATCATTATTTAGCTGTTTTGTGCGAAAGTAAAAGTTTTACAACCATGTAGAGGAAAAATACACATAATATTTGATCTTCGAGTTAAGAAGAATAAGTGTTAATTTGTCTACAAGCGTCATAATTTAATTAATATTAACTGAAATATTTTTATAACAAGGTGATAAATAACAATTTGGTGATAATGTAACGTATTAAATGAAGCCAGTGGCGTATTGAATGTATGAAAATGTAGAAATGCATGTATGTAATAGTGTAAATAAACTTTATTTTCTTTGTTTAATAAAATTCCTCAAGCAATAAAAGCGTTTACCATTTATTGACGTACTTAGTTGATATAGTAGCATGGAAGCTGGAGTAGACGCATCGTAAGCACAGACTAATAAAAATATTAGAAAGCCAGGCAGCTCATCTTATCGCTGCTGTATCGCTAAAAGAGTTTGAAACTGCTACAAGGATCTAACCCAATTTTGCAGAAATGGCCAATTGACCCTTTGGCCTGGGTATTCGAACACTCTGGCATGGAAAGCAATAAAATAACCGACAAATTGGTCAGAGATGGTACTATATCGGGATTTGTAAGACCAGAACTAGTACTAGACATATCTTCAGTCATTGCCAATGTAAATATCCTAACTTGGAATGGGAGAAAACTCTTCATTACTGAAACACCCTGTACGAGGTCGGCTTCTATATTTATTATTATCACCCAAAATTTCCCTCGTAGCCGTCGATAACGAACGTATTTACTTCGACTTCATTTCAATATTCAAAGCGACGCCGACGCTGCAACCATACTGTATGTGTTTTAGAGTTGGTTATGCAAATAACAATAACCATGTTATGCAATAGTATTTCCGTGTTACTTTGGTTGTAATTAGAGATGCGGCAATGGCCGGTAACATGATTGTTTGAAATTAGTGTGGTAGCAGTCGCTACGATAAAATAAAACTTAATGCAAAACAGAGGACAATAATCATATCAATGTTCGCGCATTATCGAATTTAAGTAGTAAATGACTTGTACTAGTACTTGTTTAAAATATCATAGAATATTGAAGAAATGTCCTTTAAACAAACGGCAACTACCAAATTGTGTGTGACTGTCCAACAACGTAAACCGTGGTTGGGGATGTAATTTAAACAGACAAGACGTCCCGGTTCAGCGCTTCGTCGGAAAGTAACCCTCTCAAACATGAGCAAGGTACAAGCTCACGGGGACCCAAGCACTGACCGCTGGCCTATAACTGTTTGTATTTCGTAGAATTATTATAGTGACGGATCGTAATTAAGCAATCATAGAAAACTAAATACATTGTCGGTGAGAAACCTCACACAATAATTTGAATAGAAAAACATTCTTGTGAAATTTTACGTGTCAATGGGCACACGGTAAGCCACTGGCATCACCTTAACGAATAAATTGAAGTTACAGTCGTTTGTAATTGCATAAAGTCTGAAAATATACACCTCGAGAATATAAACTTGTTATTTAGCAAACATAAACCTCCCTAATAAAATATTTAGAATGGGAACTTTTACCTAGTCTCATTATTATCATTGAAAATAGTAACTTAGTAAATTGTAATGTAATTTTATTCTAATTTCTGATTAAAAATCAAATCTAATGTTTCTAACCCCCCCCCCCCCTCCGAAATTCAATATGTAAATTGAATTATAAATAATAAGGCATAGTTCGAAACAAAACTACCTGAGTAGATATAAATCTGTCATTCTCCGGGGCTCTATCGACGCCCTCGTCTATGCTTGCGTATGTTGACATTTTATTGTTTGTTGTTGTTATTATATTGTACTTTAACCATAAATCCGCAGTTCAATCTTGAGTAATAAAACAACAACTAAATAACATAAATGATTAACTAGGTTTCTCAATTCATAAACAGTGTGTTCAAACTTACAAGGTATTTAAATTAAGAGAGTAATTAATTTTCTAAGGTAAATAATGTCAGATCGGAAACCGTAATGTCAAACTTTGCATAAAGAACTTAGGCAAATAGAAAAGGTTACTACACACACAATGTAATTTGGGTCCTAACCTTGTAAAACTAGATGATCACGTAAACGGTCTATTTGTTTATTTATCTTGATATAAAATTGAGATAAATAATTACTGGGTGGGGTTAATTGGGTTCTTGATTGCTTCACGATCAAAAAGAAGAGTTTCTTTAGTACCTAATTAAAGAGAGGGGGTGGGTAACGATTTATTACTGTGAGTTTGTCACATGAAATCAAGAACTGAAAAATTGCAAAGGAAATTACTAAGAAGGACAATAATATGATATATGAAGGCAAAGATATCATAATCCAATTTGAATAAAAAGAAATGCGATGAACTGAACACACGTCTATAAAATCTTAATGGTACTCCTGAAGACACAAAACAAGTGGCAAACCAAAAACAGAGAAGAATATAATGCACTCGGGATGTCAAATATATTGTGGCAATTATAACTGATGAACTTTGAAAATAGGGATCTGTGGAGACGAATGCTTTGGAAAAACGAGATCTCTCTGAATTGTTGTGTTACTAATGGCTCCTTAAAATAAACTCACTGGGCGGCAGAAACTCGTTCAGTAAGCTGTAACTCAGTAGCTACTAGTTGTATATTATTTTTGTATATTACATAGAGTAAAGTCTCGAGTAAAGCATTTATAACGGCTAAACGAACAAAGTATCGCGCCACCTTTTTCGGCCAGAATTTGACAAATGTTCTGCCACTGTTTGGTAGCATATTTGGATGAATTTTCACGTTTTCATCACTTATGCAAACAACTAATTATATTGTTTTTATTGCGTAACAATATATGAATATCTGTCTAATATTTCTAATACACAATATTAAACTATATTTGTGCAACAATTATGAAGTTTCATAAACTATATAAATCCACATTCTTATATTATATTAATATTTTAATTTTTAGATACTTGTATGGTTACCATCGAAGTTACAATTAACTATTGTAATTCTTGATAAGAAGGGTCACGAGGAACTCATCATATATAATTTGAAGATGAGACCTGAGACCTGGTTACAGCCTGGTGGTGGCTTACGCCGAGGTAAAACTACAGACTACGTTAATTTATCAGACAAAGGATAAAAATAGAAGAAAAGAACAAACATATTCCTTTTTAGGTATTATCCCTGGAAAGGATAATAAATACGGGAATAAACGTTTTAATCCTTATACAGCAAAACATGTACAAAATAACAAAAATAACGTAAATAATATGACAAAATATCAAGAGATAGATTGCATGTATCGAAATTTGGAATGTTTTTGAGTGTTCCTTCCAATGCAATTTCTGAATTGAATAGCATATGGGAGCAAACAAAATGTTATTGATATTATTGTGGGGGGGAGGGTCCTGACAGAGAGGCCACAAAAATTTCAACATTATTTATATCAAAATATATAAAAATTTCATCAAGTGTTTTAGTAAAAAAAAAAAAAACAAACAAACACTGAAAGTTGTTACCAACGCTTGCACAATTTACTAAAAAATGAATTGATGATTGGTGGAGATGGAATATTATTTGGGCCTTGGGAATTTCATTGGGCCGACGCTGTTCTTGAGCATATGATAATAATCAAAGTGTTCAACTTTATTGACTTACAGTAAGACATTTGTCATTGTAGACTATACTGTTACGTGTTTACACCCTCCAGTAAACACCCTGTACGTAAGTTCAATAAATCGCAACAAGAATCTTCACAAACCACTACTTTATTTATCACTTAAATTACAATAATTAATCCTTAAAAATTGCACAACTAATTGTAATGAAGCTATTTGCGAATAGAAAATATCACTATTACTTTTATTTTGATTTTCTGGAAAACCATAATTCCATTTCTTTTTAAGCACACCCGGTATACTTTCATAATTAAAATATCCGTATTTTGTTTGAAGTAAAGTATTTCAAGGAAAAGTCAAGTTTAAAATTTCATTTGGGAACGAATTAATAATAAATTATTTAGATTAATAATTATTAATACTGGGACTATTAAATTCATTCTTTTTCCGAAATAATATAAGTAAGTTATTTGCAAGCGATTCCGAACATCTAAATTATCAGAAAATTATAATTTATATCAATTAACGCTACTAGTTATAAACATTCTGCCTCGCCGTCGACTGAAGACTGCTTGGCTGAGGTGTGCCCGCGCATTCTGCGCTAAACGTTCTGATTTCTAGCTCAACAAGGGGAGATCCTGAATCGGCCTCCTGCTAAGGCTCTCTTTGGTTTTCCGCGCTCGACCTGACCAGTCGACTTTTGGTAGGAATTTGCTATTTTAAAGTCATATCCAATTTGTGGTAATTTTGGACGTATTAGAAGAGTAGGGATCTTTTCTTGCCTAACATTTAATAGACAAGGGACCGACGGCTTTACATCCCCTCCGAAGGATGGTATATCCCCTATACAACCCTCGCCTAAGGTTGTATAGCTTCCGTGTATACACTGATATACAAGCCGCTGGAAGATGTGTGAGGCAAGGACGCGGTCTTCATTATGAACACGAAGGAGTCTCTGGTTTAAATTTAATGCCCCACATTGAGCGCCATGAACACGAACGGTACTCTGGTTGTTGGGAAAATAAAAAATTTGGGCTGGCTAGCTTCATCTGAGACTCCCAGAGGCCGCTGGTGCACTTAATTTATTAAAAAGTTAATTCGGTGTGGTATGTCCTTAAACGGAAAGATTCGGCCAATAGGTACACCCTGTATAAGTTCAGAGCATAAAACTGCTTTTTATTTATTTGTAAGGGCCTAAAGCTTCACCCTGTATAAGCTGGACGTGATTTATTCACTTTAGGTTTCTTAGGTAGGGCCTACTTGAGTACCCTGTAGATATTTCTTTTTCATGCGAAAAGCACAGAGTTGAATATTTATATTTTTTTTAAATTAACAAATTTCTTTTCAGGTAACGTATCGACACTTAGAATTTTGCCTTAGTCGGTGCGTCGGTTTCGTTATAATTTAATCAGATCTGAGATCATTCACTTACAAACTAGGGTCACGAAGACGATTTATTTTTCACTAAAAACTAAGGCCGCGTGGGCGATTAAAAAGAAAATGTAGCACTTGGGCTGAAGAAAAATATAAAAGTCGATTTTTTACTAGGGGCTTCCTAGGAAGAGGACGCGGGTACACTTTCGGTTTCGTTAGCTACGCCGGAAAACATAACTCTGGATTTAGGCTCTGCGGCGACCAAAGGGTAACGCGGATAGTAAGAACTTATTCGTAGATACACCGGGAACACAACTTGCCGGGGGCTCGGCACGCTTCTCCTTTTATACAACTGACGGGGCACGACGTAGCCAAGAGCTGGATGAGAGCTGGATGAGAATTAAAATGGGTACCGGACATTCATTTGGGCTATTATTGTGAAATGTTGTGCAATAGTTGCTTAAATTTTTGAATTCCTAATTGAAAATTATACTGCTAAATCAGCTATGAAAAATGTAATATTCTGATGTGAAAATTTCAGCGGAATCTAATTTAGTTTTGGAAATATTTAAGATAACTGCGGATATGACCGATGTCTGGAAATGGCCCCGTAGAGTAGCGTTGAGGGTTCGACTTTAATCCATATTAATGTTACATTTAATGTTACATGTGATGCTAGGTTTGGTCATGATAAATTTATTTAGGTCAGGCTAAATCCTATTTAGGGTAATGGGGTGAAGTTGGCGACGAGTTGCCAGCATGCAAACGGGAACTAGTAAATTGGACATAGGTTTTTAATTAAGAAAAGAAGCTGAATGTGGGATAACTGAAAGAAGATAGGGACGAGTGGCCAGCAACTCATGGGGAACACGTAAACTGGTCTTGATTTTAAGAAGGCTGTTTTATGGGCGGCTCGGGGAGGTAATTAAAAGATGTTTAAAGATATTTTATGGAAATTGAATTTGACGCGAAAATTAAGATACGGGGGGCTTGTAGAATGATTTGGGAAGTGAAATAAATTTTGATAGATTGAAGTTTTGGGAGTAAATTGAGAATGATTTGAGATGTTGAGGGGGCTGTATTTTTAAGGAGTGTCGTTTGTAAAATTTTATTGTTAATTTGACGGAATTGGGTGTTTTGGCTAATTTAATGATAGAATTTGAAGGTCGGTGAATTATCGAGGATACTTGAAATTTCTCAGATTTTTTAGTTATAAACTGTAGTATTTTGGTATGGTAGGTGTCTTAAGGACTTTTTTTTATGGTGTTTGCCAGGTTGACCTTGACAAACGATTTATTTGGCAAATTTTAACTATTTTTTGGTCGGCCATTTTGGTAGTATGGGGAATATACTACAACAGTTGGAACGGTCACCCATCCAACTATTAACTGCGCCTGACGTTGCTTTACATCGCATATCAAAGTATGTACATAGTAAAGACGCACCTACGCTCGCCCCGAATAAAATTTTGTATAGAAAGAAGATACAAGAAATATTAATAATTAATTAAGATTACTGCAATTAAAATTTGAACACGAAATGTCAAACTGAATTATTAATAAATTATATTTTAATTAATAAGATCATTGCAATTAAAATTTTGAACATCAAACGTGAAATGTCAATTTGGCGTAAATTGTTAATTTATTATAAATAAACTTCATAGTTACAAGCGAAAGTATTGGCTGTCATGGACAAATAGCATATTTTCATCTGTAATACACCTAGAGCATTGATAATACCGAGATAGTTTTGTCATAGAGATTGCTGAAAGCGTGTTGCCTGGGTAATGTTACCTTTAAGCAGCACGCTTAAAGCATTCTCTATGACAAGCATTCTTTATGACGATGATGATAATTTTGAGTATTTATCAATATTCGAGATGTATTCGGTAAGAAAATATGTTGACAATGAAATTAAATTATTTATTCGAAACTATGTATTAATGGAACAATTATTATTATTATAATTAAAATCTGAATTTCCATAACGCGAATTTGACAGTTTTGACATTTCAAATAATTTGAAAAGGCAATAATGGAATTACAACGCGATAATCACATGTTAATGTATTTCCAGTGTAATGATGATTTCATTAGCTATTTTGGCACACGTGATTAGAAATAGATGAATTTGATTGGATTTCATTTCGTAAAAAAATTTTCAGTATGGTACAAAATGCATTGCTATGAATTGTTGTTTATGTCACTTTCATCTAAAAATTTTATTTTCCTGGAATTATCTTAAATATTTGAGTGTCAGTGACATTGCATTTATTATTATTTTTTCAAACTATTGGAACCATATAGAAGTTAAAGAGGTGCTTTAAAGACGTTTTCAAAGTTCATAACTTAAAATAAGGGTATATTCCTCAGGGTAATATTTTAGGCCTTTACTATTTTCATTTTACCCGATGCCCACAAGACCAGATTATACTCTTTTTTCTTTATTTTTCAAGGCGAAAATTTTAAATTAGGGTACAGCTGAGGACATTTAATTTAAAAATGCATTTTTTGGACTCGACCAAATCCCAGAATACATTTCCAGTTTAACCGGAAGTACTACTAACTCCTATTTTAAATAAGACCCTGTACCCTTATCTGATACATATTTAAATTACCTTTACAATGGTTTTTTCAAAATGAGAATTGAACACCTTTAAAAATGTGGCCATGCAACCCGTATAAGTTTATATGTACACGTACAGTCGAATTATGGTAATAGATTTTTTATCCAGTAGTCTGTTTTTACTTGTTTTTCTTTAAGTAACAAAGTAGTTTTCATGTTTATCCAGGTCTTTCATCCTTTATTTAACACACTTCCTGACATAATCAATTGATGAAATTCTGTACAGATTAATAAGATTGGATGACAATACAGTATTCCATCGTTAATATTGCAAATATCCGCGCGTAGGAAGCGCACGGGTGAAAATGGATTAAATATGGTATCCAACTGGCAGCTCCGGCAAAACCTAGAATACAAAAGGTGTTTGTTGTTTTTTTCGCCTAATTAGAGACTTCTACGAGGAACAGCACAATATTCATGTATGATAATAATTCAATTAAAATATGAGTAAAAAGTAGAAGATACAAAAATTTAAAAAAGCTTTTTTCCTACAAAGTCATACTAAAAAGTAAAAAATAACTTTCGTGTACCACTGTAAGAAAAGCAAGGAGTGCGCACTTTGTATGATTGTACGCATGATTGCATGAAAGGGGACTTCTATATCTAAATTTTTTTTTCTATAGGAAAAAAATATGAGATGAATTATTAACGATATTCATGAACCACACCTGATGGTTAGTTTTGATGTACTTAGTCTTTTTACCAATATTCCGGTAGATGAAACCTTAAAAATAGTTAAAGATAGGTTGCTGAATGATAATAATTTGGAAACTAGAACTAAATTAAAGTGTAAATAGCATAATGGAGCTATTAACAATGTGCATAAAAACAACCAATTTTCAATTGGGAAATGAGTTCTATCAGCAGGATTTTGGTATGGCAATGGGGTCTCCATTATCACCAATTTTAAGCAACATATTTATGGAGAACTTTGAGAACACACATTTTCAAAATTGTATAAACAAACCAGTTGTATGGTGGACATATGTTGACGACATCTTTGCAATTTGACCTCATGGTGTTGATTTACCTTCATTTCAAAGATACACAGAGATGTGTTTCAATCAAAATGGGCAACATGTAGAGCACTTATTATTACTTTTTCTGTTCAATTGTCTGAAAGAGCTTCTAATTCTTAAGTTTATTCTTGAATATTGTACTTGTTGCTTAATAAATCGAAAATGGTTACAAATAGCTCATAACTGCGGATTGCGAATTTCCGCATGCGGATTTTTTTTTAATTCGGCATATGCGTTCCAAGAGAACTTAATTTGCTGATTTAACTTCTAGTTAAAAGTAAACGAATTGTCTTACGAACATTTCGCTACACCTGCAAGAAAATTAGACTGTTTTAGAACAAATTTCATAAAAATCCCCAAGCGGAAATTTGCATTCGGCAACTATCTGAACGGGGCTATGAAAGTACTTACAAAAAATGTTTGTTTTTCATTTCTACATTACATCGTCGAAAAATATACAGGGTGTCAGCAGCGGCTAACCGGCGACGGGGCTGTGGACTATAAACCGCTTTGGGGTCCGTCCCAACTCAAAAAATCGCATTTTTAAAATCAGGTTAGGTAGTCATACAAAGAAATATAAAAGATATACAAGTATAATTTTTTATTCGAAAAATCAAAAGAAAATGAAAATAACCCACAACAAAAGTCAATAAAAAGAAGCTTTCGTCGCTGACCGCGGGGACAAAAGAAAAATGTTCCCATTGCATGAAATATATTTATATCGGATATCGACGAGATCTGAATTCACTAACGCTCCGCCCCACTTTTAGTCAGTCATAACCAACTTCCGGTTTTTAGTCCGTTTTCAGCGTTTAGGACCCTGGGCTTCAGCCCCTAAACACCCCCACCCCTCAGTCCGTCATTTCAGGGTGTTCCATTTGAAAAAGAAATTAATTTAAAAAGCTCTTAATTAAAAAATTATTTTTGATCACCCTGTACATGTTTAGGAAGTAAAAATGATTCAAAAACATTAATTGATGCCTCATAATTAGTATTCACAAAAGTTTTTCTTAAAACATATACTTAATTGTGACTTTAGTGATTTTTTCAATATGCATGGCATTTTTATTCTTTCTTTATTTCTTTCTTTCTTTCTTATTTTGCATTGTAGAACAGTAGAAACTTCATTTCAATGACGCATAGTGATGTGTTTCAATCAAAATGGGCACTTATTATATTTTTTGTGTTCAGTTATTTGAAAAAGCCTCTAATTTTTAAAATTTATCCTTGAATTCTGTACTATTGCTCAATAAATCAAAAATGGTTACAAATAATAGCCGTAGGGAAGAGCTTACAAAAAATGTTCGATTTTCATTTCTGCATTACATCGTGAAAAATGTACAGGGTATTCCATTGGAAAAAATTGAGAAAATTTAATTTAAAAAGTTCTTAATTGAAAAATAATTGTATTGGTCACCCTGTACATTTTTAGGAAGCAAAGATGATTCAAAAACATTAATTAGATATCTCGTAACTAGTATTCACATACATTTTTCTTAAAACACATAATTATTGTGGTTTTGGTGATTTTTTCAATATGCACCTCTGCAGATGGCATCAATTCAACAAAAAACATCGTTAAGTAGGTATAGTTGAAGTAAATAATTCCCGAGACATAAAAAACCCAACAAAAACTTTGCGACCTCATTAAAATACCGTTAAACTAGTTGTAAAAGTAATTGCGCAAAGGGTTGCATAGGTACGCACTTGAAATATCTGAAATAAGTTGTTCAATTTTAATAGCGCGTTGCGATTGTCTTCTTGTTTACATTTTATTTCATTCAGTGAAATACAGTACTTTTACAGGTAGGTGAAATTTTACTGTGTTTAACGTGTTTTATACAGCTGTGTTTTTATAAATATTTTGGGGAATAGTGAATATTCGGAGATTTTTTGTTTACAAATGTGTGTGGTAAAATAATATTGTGAAAATATTTAGGCCTTGGAAAGATCCACAACCAAGCACTAACAGAGAATGTCAGGAAGATGTGGGGGATGGTAAACAAATTACGAAGAAAGTTTCTGCAAAATATTTATACCCACAGACTCGAGAAATGATTTTAAAAGTGTATAAACATATAAAAGAAAGTGAAGGAGAAAAAGGAGCCGTGGAAAAAACGGTCTACTTAACAGGAATTCCAACACCAAGTGTTTATAAATTAATTTAAAAAACGAAAAGTTAGATCGGACAAAGGAACATCACGAACATTAGATTCGTCTATGGTGTAATTGTTAAGAGATGCAATTTATAGCAAGTATAAGGAAAATGAGATACCAACCGTACAATCACTACATATGGAACTGGGAAGAAAAATTTTGTGTCAGTTAGTGAAAAAACACTTCAGTTATGGCTATAGAAGATAGGATTTAAATTCAAAATGATTGATAAAAGACCAAGTCTTATCGAAAGCAGCAGAATTATACGGTGGCTATTAAAAAATTTCGAAATGAACAACGACCAATATATTATTTAGACGAAACTTGGTATGATACTCGTGATACAGTGAGAAAAGACTAGACAGATGGCTCAAATAAATGTAAAGTTGAACCAGATTAATAATTCTAGATTGTGGATCAGAAACTGGATGGGTGCATAACGGCCTCAAATTAAGCGAAAAGAAATGGAAAATTCAAACGTTGACTATCACCAAAACATGACGCGGATATTTTTGAAGAATGGTTTCAGACGTCATTGCTACCAAATATAGAAAAAACAGCGTAATGGTTTTAGACAATGCTACATATCATTCGCGACAAATCGAAAAAATACTAAATACTGCAACAAGAAAAAAAGACTTCGAAAACACAATGTGCCATTTCAAGAAAATTCTAGAAAGAAAAATCTTTTGGATATTGTTAAGAAACAAAATTTCTCAAAACAATATATAATTGATAAAATGATCGAAACTCAAGGACACGCAGTATTATGGTTGCCCCCATATTTCTGTATTTTCAACCCGATCGAACTAATATGGAGTCAGCTAAAAAGAAGCGTTCGAAAAAATAACACCTTTCCCAAATTTGATGCCAAAGTAATCGATCTCATTAAAGCTGAAGTGAGAGAAATAACAGCAGGTTATTGGAAAAAATGTATTCAGCATGTGATTAAAACTGAAGATGAATACATTGACTTAGGAAAAAGCATCAGCCCTAATCAAAAACGTTTAGTAATATATGTAGATAAGATACCGATTCAGAAAGTATGGTAGTGAAGAGTTTAGTGAGTATGAGTAGAAGTTAATGCTTTGCATAAAAAGTTATGTGGTGTAGTGTGAATGTATCGTGTTATCAGTGTTTTGCATATACCTATCAGCAATAACATATAATAACATTATTTTTATATACAAGTGTATATTATTTGTATATTATTATTATTGTATATATTTTATTTGACAATTATTTATATGTTTTCCAGAATTGAATTTATTTAATTAACTTTGGTCGATCAAGTTAGGATTATCGATATAAATATAACATTTTATTTATTAAAAAGTTTTAGAGATCTGCTTTATTTATTTTAACTATTTTAATATCGAAAATTTTGACTGTACCCACATTTTTGGTAAGGAATTGCTCGTACCTCCTCGCGGTCCTTGCTGGGCAACAATAATAATATAATATATATTCGTGGATATATTATATTATTATCTGCAGATCTGAGCAACAAGAGAATATTAATTTTAATTTAGAGTACCAAAATTAATCAAAGTTTCACCAATATATAAGATATTTCAATCTTCACACAAGCAAAATAGGGTAAGATTGTTTAATTCACCAGATACATACGAATTTTAAGTAGTATTCTCTGTAGTAGTAGTAGTAGCTCTGTAGTATTTCGTTCGCAAATTCTCGCTTACCTTTATAAGTTTTTATTGTGCGTCGGGTGTCAGGTCTTTTGTCATCAAATTACCGCATGGCCCGCGTCGATAATAATTATGTCGTAAAGTTTTTGTTGTTTTTTATGTATTGAGAAGTCCTTTGCTTGGACTATACATCCAAGTGGTTGGGAGATAGTCAATAAATAACATACCTAGGAATGAATAGAATCTGGAAGAAGGCTTAAAAAAATGTACTAAATATACATCATTCCATTAAAAAGACACTTGATCCTGCAAATTCGTCTTGGCTCGTCCTGTATATTCGAAAATAATTTCCGCTTGTAGACTGTTTTTTACCTAATCTACTTGCATTTTTTTCATTTCAAGCTATTGCCGTTCCACTTCTCACTTTTATTTATCATCTGCAGATTAGGAAATTAGTTCGTTTGAGTAAAAATAAAATTTCGCGCTATAAAATTCATACAAGTTTTCTTTTTATTCAACTTTATTAAATACACAAAAAAATGTGGAACGCTTCACGATTTTGCGTGTCATCCTTGCGCAGGGGCCATGCTAATCTTCTCTGTATCGTTCCAATTTTAGTATATGTACCGCCGAAGCGAGTACGATAAGCTGTTGCAATGTATTTGTATATATACTTATAACTGCAAATGAAGAAGCGGCGACATGTATGTATGTATGTAACCATAATAATTTTTCATTATTTAATGGGAATTTCAAATAATTTTAGCAAAATTATACACCTATTCCTATTAACAATTTTCTAATATTTATGACAAAAATATAATAAACTACATATTAAATACCACAAAAATTTTAAATTAAGTATGTGGCGACATCTAAACAGCAAAGAGTAAATCTACTGGTCACCTTGCGCGGAACTGAGTTGGCAATGGCAATATCGATTGTTCTCGCCTAGTTTCTCAAATTCTCAGTTCCGTTGGACTTCCACTTCAGTGCAAGTGAAGCAAAGTGTGCTGTGATAGGTAAGTCACTTAAATTTCTGAAAAGGGGCAACAGTTTTTTTAATTAAGGGTATAGTTGATTTGTAAACTTTACTTAAAATATTAAGTTGGTTTTTCATTAAATCAGAAAATAATTTTAAACAATGCTTAATTATTACAGTATCCCTGTTATATAACAATCTATTCAATCATTATATTCAGCAAATTTTCTTGATATCTTTATTAAACGATAATGTACTAATTCAGTTGTTCAAGTAATTAGGTACCAATTTAACAAATTTTAAGGTGTAATTAGTTTGTAAACTTATGTAAGATAACGACATTGATCCATTTTTAAAAGTTCATGAACGGTTTAAAAATAAAGTCAAATACTCGTGCAACTACTTGTTAACCAATAAGTTAATATTAAAATTGTGATTGCGTAAGTTCCTTGGGGAACTGTTGTCTGGCCATAATTTCAAATGAATCACGTGAATTCCAGTGATCGCTTGCGTCACTCGGGATAATCATGTCGTCATTATATCAAAGGTCTGCAATAATTTCCTTAATTTATCCACACGTGTGGTACGTGCTTTATCTGTGAAATGAATTTGAGTAAAATTAAAGTTAACTGATGATAGATAAGATTAGCAGCACACCAGTTTCTAGACGTCAGCCCAGACGCTCTAGACACTAGACAGGCTTTAGTTCTTTAGAGGTTATCCAGTGTGAAGGTTAGGTTATTGCATTGTTCTTATTCTCACCACGTGGATTTTGATCTTAAAACACCTTGAGAAACTGAGTAGTAAGAAAATCAAAAATATTTCATATATGGGTATTTATTATTTAAAGAAATCACGTTCTTAATTTTTAAATTTGAGAAAATTGCTTGGTCCTTGTTACATTATTTTATGCGCTTCTAGAACCATACATTGTGCTTCAAGTAAATTAAATTATTCATTTTTTTCGACGGTTCGTTATTTGTATCAAATAACTTGATTGCATGAGGTTGTGCGATGACGAAACGTTGTGAAAAAATACATATTACTCGTACTCCATCATCAGTAAAATGTAGGTGACAATAATAAAGTGATATTTATTGTTTAGAATAAACAGTTTTCGACATCTCTCTTATTGAGAAACGATTTTATAACATCCTGTATGTAGAGTAATTAAATTCAAACATTTTAGTTTATAAACATTGATTTAAAAAAACAAGTCAGAGAACTTTTACGAATTCTTGTTTCGTTTTTGAATATTTTGCAGACAATCTAATATAAATAACTCTTTAATATTACTTACCTACCAATGTATATTTGTTTATTTGTAACCTTAATTTATATTGTTTTATTTGTAGCTTTAACTTATTTAATTAAGTGTAATTCAAAATGGGTGTACCAGCCGGTGATGTTGAGAAAGGAAAGAAAGTGTTCGTCCAAAGGTGTGCACAGTGTCACACAGTAGAAGCTGGCGGTAAACATAAAACTGGACCTAATCTACATGGTTTGTTCGGAAGGAAAACTGGCCAAGCCCCCGGTTTCGCATACACTGATGCAAATAAAGCCAAAGGTACGTCTTGAATATTCCTACACCTAAAATATAATTTTGTCCTTTTCCATTATTTTTTTGGTTCTCTTAAAAGATATGGTATTATAATCCACAATAAACAGAGCTCATTTTCTGTTTGGCTTATTTTATAATTTTTCACATATGCATAGTACCAGTAAATCCACAATAAACAGAGCTTATTTTCTGTTTGGCTTATTTTATAATTTTTCACATATGCATAGTACCAGTAAAATTAATATATGAAATGGGCGAGTGAACCGTAGCGGATTTGACAGAGGTTAGAGTGAAAGGGCGTGTCACCTCAATATTTTTACTTTAAATGCTGAAATAAAAAATCCACCAATGCTTAAAAATGCAAACAGTTAAGAGAAAGTGAGGTTCTAAGTACTTCTTAAAAGTCATCCAAAGCTATGTTTTAAAGCCAAGAATATGAGGTACTCCAATCTTTGTCAAATACTCTACATATGCACACGACCTCCAAATTATAGAATTTTAAAATATTATAATGAAATGAAATGGTATCATGGCATACAAATTTTCCCTCTGTCTAATTGAGATTAGAATGTCATAATGTGTATGGGTCTAATGTCAACATTTTTCTCATACTAACCCACCAATCACAAGACAAACCACAGCATGCCTTAATGCATAATGAAGAAATATAGGTATAACTTGGATTTATATGAAGAAATTTATGTATAGTTTAATTTCAATGTAAGTCTGATTTTCATGAAAAGTTTTAACTCGTAAAAAAATAAGTCCCAAATTTATTAGGTACAAGGTTATAAGCGATTAACTTCCAGCTAAGTGTCTCGAATGCAGAATTTTTTTCCATTTTTATACTTATACTCATGCTACTTGACGTTTTTGATTTGTCGATATGCCATATGGTATCATTTGGGTGCCTTCCCAACTGCCTTACGCCTTCATTTTCCTTATTAGGTATATATACCCTGAAGTTTTTCGTGAAATTGTGTGATGCTAATTCTACCTGACTTCATAACTAGTCGATTCTTCTTTGATTGTTAAAATATCTTGGTATGGTATTCTTTCTTTGGAACGATACCATATCCGTTTATTTTCAACCTGTTGGCTGATATTAAAACCGCCCCACAACTAGTGTAGTGAGGATAGCTAGAACAATTCTTTTAAGGCTGCAATAGGTGTTGTCATTGTTTCCGTCATGTCTAAAATGCTAGTTTTCGTACTCTCCCTAGTTTTCTCATCACCCGCCTCTTTTTCCTAGTTATGTGCCAAATGTTAACCGTTTTAATTGAAATTATCCAAACGCTTTGTTTCAGACGAGCATTTTCGGCTTTTTAAGTACATAAATAATATAAATTATCTGCTCGTGGTATATTTTTTTATAGCCCTCGTTCAGTAGCCTTTCCCCCCTGTTTTATATTAATAGAGAATTGACATTGTCGCTGAACAAACGAAAAAATAATTATACTTTTTTTTCAGGTATTACGTGGAATGAAGACACATTATTTGAATACCTTGAAAATCCCAAAAAATATATTCCCGGAACCAAGATGGTGTTCGCTGGTTTGAAGAAACCTCAAGAAAGGGGAGATCTTATCGCATACTTAAAAGCATCGACTAAGTAATTGAATGAACAATAAATTGTCTTTGTATAAATTAAGTTACGGTATAATTATTTATTAGTTTTATATACTGTCGATATAGTTTAATATATCCGGACAAATTCGTTATTATATATCGTAATTATAATTTAGTCAAAAACAAGTATCGTATTAGTAGTATTTTCATCTAGATTCTGAACTTGTTATCACTTCTCAGACTGGTGGAATACTTGTACAAACTAGCCAATTTATCCACATAAATTATTTTATTATTTAAAAATGTACCCCATCATAACACTGTACAGTATACATTGTAGACAATTTTATTTTAATGTTTGTGTCACGTTATGATCGAAAATAAATAATTTATTATGAAGTGTTGATGTTATTTGGTCTTTATTTTTTCTTTCAATTTATAAAAGTAAACAAAAGGAAAGTTATCGATATGCTCAAAGGAAGTGGGACAGACATAACAAATAAATCCAAGTATATGTAGATTTCGACAATATTTAGTTATCTTGAGACAATTTTCAGACACTAGAACGTTACCAAATTTTAGATCTAAATTATCAAAAACCAATGAAAAATATTCAAGTAAGTAACAGAAACATCACCCCTTAGAATAAACACAAAAATACATTCTGGAAATCCTGACAAATTGACATGACTTGGAAGTAAAGTGTCCACTTTTATTCTTACTACCAACTGTCCAAAAAAATGCAAGAAATACTAAACTCATTGAATTGCTGATGTTTAATTATAATGAAACAATAATAAACTTTATTTAAACAGGAAAATCCTAATGTAAATATATATCACATAAATTAAATGAGAATATACACGCATAGAGTGTTTTAGTTAAAAGTTCGCAGGCCATTATTTCGAAAAATAAGATATTTGATTTTTGTAAGTGGAGAATGATTGATACCAAGAGACGTTGCACTCTTTAAATACCCCCATAGAAAAAAATCTAATGGAGTTAAGTCAGCTGACCGTGCTGGCCACTCCATTAGTGCCTATCCATCTCTAAGGATATGTTTCATTAAGATAATTGGTGACAATTGCTGAGTTATGTGGTGCTGCTCCATCTTGGAGGAAACGGATATTTTCTTAGTTATGAGAGAGAATCTCTAATAATCCTGGCAATTCATTTATCAGAAAGCTTTTATATCTTTTCCCGTTTAAAGTTTCATGGAACAGATATGGTCCAATAATATAATCATTTAATATCCTGCACCACTCCAAAAATTATCTGATTTCGGATCATTCTCATCCATCTACGATTATTTTGTGACCAGTATCGGACGTTATATATGTTTATTCATAACTACATTATTGTGAAATCGGCTGTCGTCACTGAATACACATTTTTCAAAAAATTTGGCAATTCTTCAGAAATAACTAAGATTTGTGCCAGAAAATGTAGCCTCCTGTCATAATCACCAGAGGCCTTAAATGATGGACTAATTTCCACGCGGATCTAGTACTATGTGAGTGAATTTCATGATTAATGGCAATAGCAATAGCAAACGTGGGCGTTATTTTTTATTGAAAAATGTGAAAAAATTTAAAAACAAATTTTCAATCAATTCCCTAGGCTCTCCTAATTAACGGATTTTAGTATCTCAAAATGGACTTGAAAATTTGAGTGCTCTTTTATATGTCAAAAAATCTTCAATTTTCTAGTTTAGCCTCAGCGACACTTTGAAAATTTGCAATTTTTTTTGCGGAGTTTAGATTGCAAAATTATTATGCAAAACTAAAAGTCCGATCTCGATGAAATTTGGTGGGAAGATTTATTATATTAAAAAGTTTTCTTTAGCCAAGTATGAAGGTCCTATGTATAATATAAATATTTGAAAAAAATTTCACCAATAACTTGCTATTTCAAAACTTTTTTTGTGTTTTCCTATTTTTGCAATAGTAAAAATGAGTTTTTGGATTCGCAACCAATTACATCTTATTTAAAATTTAACTACAAAATTTTTTCGTTTGTATAACTTTTCTTTAAAAGCAAGATATAATAATAATAATAATGTTTATTGATCCTCCGAAATGATACATTTATGGATAAGTCAAAGCAAGTGTACAGAATTTAGATAGAACATTTTATAAAAAATAAAAACCTATTAGCTATAAAATTAAATATTAACTATACAACACATTAAAATATCTTTTCACATTGAAATAAAAATTATAGAGATACACTATTGATTTGATTTTTATGTATCAGAATCGTTTCTGTCATATTCGATTTGAAAAAAATCATTTAGGTTATATAGCGGATTCTTTGTTAATATGCCTTTTAATTTATTTTTATATTTTCGCAGTGATAAATTGCGCCAATCCAAAGGCAGAGAGTTGTATAATTTAATGCCGATGTTTCCCGATTTTTTCAGTCTGGTTAATGGAGGGACGATATTCATATTATTACGTGTATCACGGTGATGTACATCTGAGTATATAAGATATGCGACGGATGCTGATAAATAATAATAATAAAAGCACTTTATTGAACCACGCATAATTCAATAGGCTAATGACCGAGGTCCTTCTGCCTTCTGATAAATATTTTTCCGTATGTATAATAGGTTTTGATATACGAATGTAAAGAAAACTGTCATTATTTTCAGAGATGTAAATATAGGCTTGCAGCTGTCCTCCTGTGCAGCACTTACTATACTCCTTACAGTAGATTTTTGAATAATTAATATTTTTTCTATGAGTATGAGATGCGTTTCCCCAAGTCAATATACCATAACTCATAACTGAATAAAATAGAGAATGGTAGGTAGTTAATGCCGCATTTTGGTTTACAGTATTACGAATTCTTTTAATAGCATATATAATTCTACTTAGTTTGCTACAGAGTTTTTCAATTTGTTCTTGTCAAATTAGGTTTGCATCAATTTGTAACCCTAGAAATTTAACACCTTGATCAGTTTGATTTGATTTTTTTGTCTCAAAAGTTAATGTCATTGTTTTATTTTATTTACCACAAGTTGATTAGGTATGAACCATCTTTTTGCCTTTTCTAAAATTGTAGTTAAAATCTGTTGAGGATTTTCTTTTTTGCTCACATTTTTGCTTAGTGTTGCGTCGTCTGCATATAATGTACTATTTATACCAGATGAACTGATGGCATGCGGCAAATCATTAATATATATATGAGAAACAGTAGTGACCCCAGTGTCGAGCCTTGGGAAACGCCTCTGATTATTTCTAATTTATCACTTTGATTTTTCCCGCTTTCCACTACTTGATATCTATTTTCTAGGTATGAGCGAATAATATCCAGACTTATACCTCTTACACCATAGAAATATAACTTACTAGTTAGAATTTGGTGATTTACACAGTCGAAAGCTGCAGTCAAATCTGTGAAAACACCTATATATTTGTCTCTGTTCTCAAAGGCCTCTTTGATGTGGTTTGTAAGAGTATGAATTGCATCAGAAGTTGACAAGTTTTTCCTGAAGCCAAATTGTTGTGGGCATAAGATGTTACTTGATTCTAAATATACCGTTAATTGTTCGTGGATTACCATTTCCAGCAGTTTAGAAAATTTGGCAAGACAGAAATTTGCCTAAAATTTTTAGGATCAGAATTTTCACCTTTTTTATATACAGGGAGGACTTTTGCAATTTTCATCTCATTGGGAAAATGACCTTCAGTAATACATGTATTTATTATATCAGTTAATGGATCAACTAAATAAGCTATGCATTTCTTTATGACAAAAACATTAATGCTCTTTAAATCCTCAGCAGTTTTTTTATTCTTTAGTTTATGCGCTAATATTCTTATATCATCAGGAATTATACGTCTCAAAAATATAGAGTCCTTCAAGTTTAGACTTTCATTCATAAAGTTAACAGTATTATGAGACTTGGATGAATTTCCAATCATATCATTCATATTATTTACAAAGAAGTGATTCAACTGATCCAATGTTAGATTTTCTGGATTTATAGAAACCTTAGTTTTTCGGCCTCTTTCAATATTTATTATTTGCCAAACTGTTTTACTGTAATTATCTGTGTTGTTCAATAGTCTGTGATAATAGTTTTGTTTTGCTACCTGTAACATGTTATGATATTCTTTTTTATTTTCCCGCTAGATTTCTTTATTTTGTTCAGTAGGATTTCGGCATTAAAATTCATAAATAAACATTAAATTATTTTTAGCAGCTGTTACTACTGTAGTTATCCAATTTACTCTACTTTTTTGTTTAATTTGTCTCTTAACTTAATATATAAGATATATTAAAAAAATAGGAAGAAAAAACGGAATTTCATTTAATTTTTTCACATTTTGTTTAATAAAAAATTACGCCCACGTTTTCAAACTAGCCCATAGTGAAATTATCATTTCTTATGGTTTTTGGGGGCGATTAAGCCGAAAATCTGCCATACTACCCTATTCACCCAACCCAAAACAAGTACCGCCTGGGCTATTAACCCAATGAAATTTTAAACATAAAAATCAATGTAAACTAGGTCATTCTGACAGATATAAGCATTCAATCTAAGATGTTTGAATTGCTGTATACATACCCATTACATCTGAAAAAGTATGAAGTTTAAATACAGGCCACTAAGAACACAAAATATCCACAAATGTTAGTAGAATATAAATTTAAGGTTCCATACAGGGTATTCTATTAAAAGCATCGAAGTAATTTGAATCTGAAAGTAACCTTTTATAATACTCCGGTTCAACCGCAAGTGAGAAGTAAAATCCAAGCATACAAATAAAATTATTACGGTAGGCCTGTGATCCACAGCAGTGAAAATTTTTATATAATTAAGCAAAAGTGATAATAAACATTACCATCGGTGGAAAATACAAACAAATAGAGAAAGTAATAACAAAGATACAATAACGAGATGTTTCTTATGGTATAAATAAGTTGACTAACAGAACAATTAAAAATATCAATATCATGTTGAATGTGGTTATAAACACGACACATAGAAATAAGTGGAGAAAACAGGTGTTGGCACTTTATAAGTGAACTTAAGGCAATTTCTAGCAGAAAATCTTGGCATATGAAACTTTACCTGAGAAAGGAAATTTATGTCAACTCTGACCATGTAATATTTTGTAAAAACAAGTGATCTGACAATTTCTTTATCTTATTTCCATGCTAATGAGGCCAAATAAACTAAGTATTTCACAGTATGAAACATCTCTGCCAGGGTACAAACCAAATATTTACAAAATTTGTATTTTATAAGTTCGAGATACTAGATGTGAGCATTGTAATATGGAGCCCATTCAACACAAGCATACTCTACTACACACATAAGCATAATATAATGTTTTCAAAGTTTTAATGTTATGAAAGTCCTTGGTGCTCCTGATTACAAAACCTAACATCTTCATCACCCGACTAGAAACCTGTTCTACGTGAGGAATAAAAGATAACTTTTGATCAAATATAACACCCAAATCCTTAACTACGGTCACTCTGGTTACATTTTGGCCATTAATTTGATAGTCAAACTCAGTAAGGGTTAATTTGCGGGCAAAAGTGATTACTGTACTTTCCTATGTTGATGTTATTGTTAGCACACCACTTAACTACTTCATTAAGATCATTTCTCAGTGACACACATCTCTCAATGTTATCTAAGATATTAAAAATTTTCAGGTCATCTGCATGTAATAATTTAGGCGCTTGAATAGCTATAATAAGATCGTTAATAAAGAGCAAAAATAATAATGGGCCCAAATTACTTCCTTGGGTGACACCACTCATTACTGCATAGAGAATGACCTTTGTCCCATGCAGTCGACCAACATATTACATCCTATCAGTTAAATAAGAGTTTATACACGTTATTAGATTATCCAAGACACTGTAACCATGCAACTTACGAAGGTAGGGTGATCCCGCTGATCAAAAGCTCTTGATATAAATATAAATAAATAAATAAACACCACAGAAATTAGGCAACCCCCAATTCCAGAAGCCAGGGCTTGTGCGGAAGGGGGTTACACACTGAAAAAACGCGGACATACAACCATTTCCTCCGACAGTGCCGGAGCCAGGATTCGAACCTGGTGGTGCGATGTCCGTGTGATTAATCACGATTGCCACCTCGCGCTTTAACCCACTCGGCTATCGACCAGACTGTATATATAACATCAACTTGCCTTTTGTCATCTAGAGCGTCAGAAGTACATTGTATAAAATTGCAAAGATTCGTATTAATAGAACACCCTTTCATAAAACCATGTTGTTCTACTGCAATACAAGTGATACATGATTGTACAGACACATGATACACATGATAATGGATTCAAACAATTTAGCGAAGTTGCAAATCACACCAATAGGTTGATGATTTTTTATTTGACACTTATCATCTGTTTTGAATATAGGAAGTACTATAATTTCCAGTTTCAGATCTGAGTCAAAGATTATAGATAACCGAGGGGCTTAACAAAACATGAAATACAGTCCTTTATATTAAAAGCTGGAACTATATAACTTGTGTATTGGGATTTTCATTCCACCGATTACGTTTATCACCCTGTATTTTACATGCAGAAACTGGTAATGCTGTTTATTTTTCTAACATACGAATGAGGTTTTTATATCAATGCCGGCAAATTGAACGAAGATGCATTTCTCATCTCATGCCTTCATTTGTTATAATCTAACAAACTGTGTTTAACCAGGGTGTCTAGCGACCGGGAAATCCGGGAATTATACGGGATTTTTATAGTGCCCTTGAAAATGTGGGAAATTTGGGCCATACCCTTGAAAAAATATGAAATTTTGAAGATATAGAAAATATTAGGCAAATTGCATAAATAATCTCCACCTCCTTAAAAACTATAGAAAAGTGAGTACTTACATCCGATTTTTTAAATGAAAGCGTTAAAGAGGGTGCTTTTATAAAATTTTAAAACTTTAGGCAGCTACCTGAGTGCTTTGGATGTCATCCTTATGGGTCCAACATTTTAAAAATATTTTGACTCCTTGCTTTATAGCTTGTTAAACCCGATATCAGGGGTTGGAACTTACAATTAATTTTATATTTATTGTCCCTAATTACGGAATCAAATGGTTTATAGTCTGTGAATATTTGCAGGGTGCCCTGTAATGCCATAAACTTCACAATAGTGTCTCATTAAATTCTATGGCTTTATAAGTGCAGTGAGAGTTTTTTTATTTAGTATTTGTCTGATGTAGATACATACAAGAATATTTAAAATTCTAGATGTAACACACCGATGCTTTCAGCAAACATGCTTAGAAAAAATGACCATTTTTATGACTTTTCCATTTTGTCCCAAGGGACACTGGCTAGGCCTACAATAATACGAGATATTTTTATTTTGCGCATAGTTGTAGAAAGACAATAAAAAAATCTTATAATATAAATGCAAAGAAAACCCCAATTCTTTTTTTAAGTTTTTGAATAAATGCGAATCGAAAATGTCTTGTTAAGAGTTTTTCTCAAAAGTGTACTTAGGTAAGTACTCATAATTTTCAATTGATAATGTCGATAAAAGATCTGCCACTTACATAAATGGGCAGTTTAATTAAAAATAAGAATATATAAAAAAACAGCTAATTCATTGGAACATAGGACAGTGTATATTTGAAACACGTCTAACTCTGTTTATACAAACGTTTATTAACAATGTCAAAAAACACATTAAATCATACTTTTTCACACTCTATCCTCACATTTATATTACATGATGCTAACTGGGTAACAAAAAACTTAAATATGTATGGTATCTGAATTTCGGCTATGTTATCACCGTGTCCACATATTCGACACGTTTCTGTGGTGTCCGACTGATTTGGTTTCTCAGCCAACCTTGTAACAACTGTTACTGGGCCAAGGAGTGATCCACATGATGTACATATGAAAGCCTGAAAGACAATTAAATTACTTTTACATTATGCTATCAGATTTGAAAATGTAAATTAAACACAAATTTAAAAAAAAATTAAAATTGCAGAAAACACACTGAATTGTTTTGTATACAAATTATACAATTATATTTCAGGACTTATTCTTAAAAATTTAAGGAGGCATACATAAAGTTGATATCATAACGAAAAATATAAAGAAATGATAAAATCCTGCGATCTCATGAAATGAAAAGTACTAACCGTTGTTTCATCTGAACAGTGAAATAGCCTATCTTGTAATAAAAATGACGCTCCATGGCTAATAAGTGAATCACGCTCCATCTCTCCAAAACGAACACCACCTCCTCGTTTTCTTCCCTTCAGAGGTTGTCTAGTCAAAATATTTATTGGACCAGTTGATCTAACCTAAAAACACATTCAGTTATTTGCGGTTCCATGTCAGCTTGCTTGCATTTTTATTTTATTTATTTATTTATTTATTTACATACACCATCCAACCGCCAAGGCCAGTTACTGAATGGGAAAATACAGGTTTATGAACAAATATCACAAATTACAAATTAATACGTCAAAAAGAATAATATATATAACAATGTATAATACATTATATAATTTTAACAAGCGTGGAAAGAGAAAGAAAAACAGAGGAACAGAGAAAACAGAAACTATACACAAAATACGAGCTATTGCACAATGTTCAGTGTCTTAAGTTTATTTATACTACAATTAAATATGTCAACTTTGTCTTGCAGGTTGTTGTAATTATCGCACATAAAGTGAAGGGGTGAATGTTTTAATAAATTAATCCTCGGTCTGGCAAGCTAGAAGGTAATGTTATTACGAGCCTCAGTTCTTGGTACATGAAAGCGCATTTGTTTTTTGCTTTTTAAGTATTATTGTGCGATTCATGAAGGTAGAAACGCAATAAAATGGTATTTTTTTAATGTTCTCATGGATGAATTTTATTTTGAATTTAAGTTTAATTAAATAACATTTAAGAAGTTTTAGCATTAAACCACACAACCTAAGAATACAAGGCATGTGTGTTCTGTTGTTTCTCACCAATTAACTAAAGGCACTATGACCATAGGTCTCAATCTAATCCCTGCAATTTTTTATTAAAGATTGTGCGACTGTATTTGCCAAAGGACTATTAGTTATCTATAATCTAATATTAAGCAGTGTAAGTTTACCTCAGAAGTGGAAATCTTCATGTGTGTGCCTTATATTCAAAAAAGGTGACTTGAACGAGATAATAAACTATATATTTGTAACTTTGGAAACATTTTTGAAGTAATTCTTCACTCCTCCATATATTCTCATGTTTCTGGTACGATATCTATCGATCAACATGGTTTTATGAAAGGTAGGTCAACTGTCACAAACCTTGTGTGCAAAACACAATTTCTTTGTAAAAGCCTGGATAGTGGTCAAGTTGATATTATCTAGATGGATTTCTCCAAGGCTTTTGACAAACTAGATCATAGTCTTTGATTAGTAAACTGGACACCTTCGGTCTTTCTTATTCATTACTATAATTAAATATCTGCAGCATCAATATCAATTTGTCAGTACCGAGGTTATAAGTCTGGCAGTTTCTGATAAAGATCCGATGTGTCACAGTGGTCAATACTTGGTCCACCTTTCTTTGTTATGTTTATTAACAATATACTGGAGGGCTTCGACACCCATTTCTTCCTGCAAGCAGATGATCTAAAAATTTATCGATTGATTGACTCAATTGATGATTGTGTTAATCTTCAAGACTGCTTAAATACCATTAATACTTGGTGCAATGCTAATTACCCCTTAACACCAGCAAGTTATGTAATATCATTTGGAAGAAAACCAGCATGTACATGTTTAATTATAACATTGACAACGAAAGTTTACAAAGGCCTGATTTCATCACCGACCTTGAAGTTCATTTCGATCCAAAAATTATCTTTCAATAAACATGTAGAAATGACAACTGCTTCCCATTTTAAAAGCCTTGGTTTTGTGATACGTAACTGTAAAGGTTTTAAAAATATTTCCACTCATCGGCTACTTTATATGACTTTCGTATATCTGATCTCGCCTTGAGTACGTTGAATACATTTCTATTGTGTGGTGTCCAATTTACAACTCCAATATTCTACAACTAGAAAAAATTCAACATAGGTTCTGTGTACACACTTAACGGTGTATATCCACACAGAGGATTTCCACAAACTGAATTGCTGGAAATGTTTGACTTAAAAAAGTTTCAGCAATCGAAGAACTGCTAACTTTTCTAAATTTTCTTCTTTAAAATTGTAAATAATTGTCTGTATTATTTTTTTTTTTTTTTTTTTTTTGGCATTCGGCCATTAGCCATGCAGCCAACCGCTACTTAAATTAAAAATTGCTCGAAAACTTAATAAATATTGCGCTGCTGAAAATCATTCATTACAAACTAACCTACAACGACAGAGAAAATAACAATATTTGAAGATCACAAAAAAGGAATAGAAAACAGGGACACACGCTTCTCGCCCTGGGGTCTGTCAGGACATTTTTAATGACAAACACTTTTAGAGGACCACTATAAATTAAAGGGTGTTACAAAGGAAAAACAACAGAGGAAACGAAGCTAAACTATTCATACATTCACACAAAATTTATAACAAAATTTTCGTTTCTTCCAAAAAGCAGATGATGCAATCAAAAACTGGCTTATCAAATTGACTGAGAAGAGAAAGTATATTAAAAGGCGATTGACTTTTGTGCTTAATAAGGTTTGTATATAATCTGTCAGAAGACGTTTTGTATTTGGAGCACTGGAAGAAAATATGATCCAGGTCACATTTAACTCCACAAATGTCACAATTCTCTGAAGGCAGAACGTTTATTTTAAACAGATGTGCTGGAAAACAAGCGTGTCCAAATTTGAGACGTATTATGGTTGTCACGTATTTTCTAGGGCAAACATAATTTTCATGCCAAAACTTTGATGGAAGATCAGGGTGAATAAGCGTATATCTAGTGCGGTTGAAGTTGCAGTACTCTCGCCATATCTTCATCCACCTATCTCGCAACTTGGATTTTAAAATGTTAAAAGAGTCAGACAGACATATATTTGTTTCTGAGGGAATACCTGAGTCGATACTTTCCTTGGCTAAAAGGTCAACAATCTCGTTATTTTTTATGCCAATGTGTGCTTTCACCCATACAAAATGAACTTCTTTTCCCATTTCTATTATAGTACGTAATAATTTCTTTATTTTCAGTATATACGGATTGGTTTTAATATTGAACGAGACACTATTTCCTAATGAGGTTAGAACAGATAAAGAGTCAGATAATACTATGGAGGTATCTGCATTGTAATTGTAAATAAATTCAAGCGATTCGTATATAGCTATTGCTTCTGCTGTAAAAATGGAAACGTGCGGAGGCAATTTGACTTTTATTACATTATTGGTGGAAGGAATGTAGCATGCACAGCCGGTACCTAAGGGAGATTTGGATGCATCTGAGAATACCAACAAAGGGTTATCCCACTTTTCCAGAATTGAGTTTAGGATGTTCGAATTAAAATTAGGGTGATCGCTGTATTGAGGTGTTATTATTGACACGTTCGAAAAAAGATCGAAATATTCAAAATTCGAAATGTAACTGTAAGGGTTGTCCAATAGTGGCAAGATGTTACTGGAATCTCGAAAAGCAATACATAGAGGCGGAGAATTTTTATTACTCCAAAATTTATTTGTTAAGTCGGATGTATTTAGGGTTGATATGTCATGTAAAAGAGGTTGATTATTAATATGTATTTTGTGAATAAACTTTTCGCTAAGGTACTGACGTCTGAGCGAAAGGGGTGGTATCAAAGCTTCGGCATATAGAGCATCGACAGGAGTTGATCTCATGGCTCCCAAACATTGTCTGTATTAACCTGTCAAATCAATTATATAGTACCTAGAATTAGTGCTCGACATAACCATATACTTGCAGGGCATACATCACGAACAAATATCACTTAAGATGGTAATTTATTATATCACTACATCTTTAAGTCATTTATATTGTCATAACATATATTATGTGCATATATATCAATGTTAGTTTCTTACTATTTGATTATATATTTGTCTTACGCCCTCTTTTGAAATTTTTACTTAGACTTTTTTTTTTTATACATTTATTTAACGTCGGCCTATTTCCGCTACTGAGGCCTAACACCGACGCCTGTAGACGAGCTACCCCCAACCAGGAATTTTTGCCGAACCTCTTCCCTTAAGAAGAGTAGGGATCTTTTACTTGCCTAACATTTAATAGACAAGGGACCGACGGCTTTACATCCCCTCCGAAGGATGGTATATCTCCTATACAACCCTCGCCTAAGGTTGTATAGCTTCCGCGCATACACTGATATACAAGCCGCTGGAAGACGTGTGAGGCGAGAACGCGGTTTCCGTTGGAATGGTCACCAATCCAAATACTAACCGCGCCTGTCGTTGCTTTACATCGCATACCGAAGTATGTACATAGTAAAGACGCACCTACGCTCGCCCCCTTACTTAGACTTATTTTATTTATGTAGTAAATGTTTGCATGTGTATGTATATATTTGTGTATGGTCGTGAGCAAAAAAAAAAAAAATAGGACAAGCCTTATAACGGTATTTTGCTAAAATCTAGTTGTGTACATCTAACTTTAATTTTTGTGACATTGTCAGTTCGTTGTCATAATTTATTGCAAGTGTGCAAAGAACTAATATGCCTCATATAAGCCATTTAGTTAAATCTGGAGTTATTGCTAAAGCAGAAGATGAAATGGTCTATGAGATAAATTGCACCGCGTTATAATATTGACAAAAATTCGGTGTGTAACATTTTAAGAAAGTGGAGAATAAACGGTACGATTAGTAGAAATCCTGGATCAGGGCGACGAAGGATATCAACTCAACAACAAGATTTGCAATTGGTAAATACTTTAGTACAAAATCCATTTTACTCAGTTATTCAGGCTGCTGAAGAAACGAATTTTCCTGGATCGAGTAGTAATAGTCGCCGGCGAGTAAGAGAATCGGAGCTACGCTGTCATGCAGCAGCACAGAAATACTTACTTAAAGCTGAGCATAAAGAACCTCGAGTAGGATTTGCGCTTGAATTTTTAGCGCGTGATGTAAATTTTTGGAACAATGTAATCTTTACCGACGAAAAAACTTTCCAGTCAACACACAGCGGTCGTATTCGTGTTTACCACCCTCCGAATACTCGATTCGATGAGAAATATATATCATAATGATAAAAGTGGTAGATTTTCCATCAATATGTGGGCTTGGATATCGGCACGTGGTCCTGGTGTTTTGTGGCATATTGAGTAATGATTTAATAGTGAAACATATATTAGGATTTTAGACAATATTATGCTCCCTTCTGTGTCACAATTATTTCCTAATAATAAGTTCATATTTCAACAAGACAATTGTTCTGTTCATACTGCTCATACCATAACTAACTGGTTTCAAGATAACATCAATGTTCTTAACTGGCCCAGTCATAGTCCCGATCTTAACCCTGTGGAAGAAGTATAGGGACTACTCGTAAGAAGTATCCAAAAATGAAATGTGAGACCACAGAATGCTGAAGAATTACTGGAAATAGTAAATAATGCATGGGAAAATATTATTACTAATGATTATTGTATAAGACTTATAGAAGTTGTAAGTAGAAATGGTGCAATAATGAAATATTAATAGTTAGTGTCTTGTTAAATAGGATGATATCCTTTGTCCTTTGATCCAGGAGTTCTACTAATCGTACCGTTTATTCTCTACTTTCTTAAAATTTTACAGACCAAATTTTTGTTAATGTTATAACGCAGTGGAATTTGTTTCATTAACCATCCATCATTAACAATAACTACAGCATTAAAATAAAAAATAAATTAAATTAAATAATAAAATTAATAAATTAATAAAAAAATAAATAAATTAAAAATAAATCTGTTTTATTTCGCTACTCATTATATATTCAAAGAGAGACAGAAAAAGTTGTCCTAATCCTGTAACTAGGCTTTGCCTGAAGAAGTTTGTAATTAAATAAATAAATAATCTTATATTTGGCTCTTAATATCAATTAAACTAATATACAATGAAAATTTTAAGAGACAGAAGTTTTTTTTATCTAATTAACTGGCAACTGTTTGAAATTTTATTCCATAACTTTTTCTGATGATTCAATTTTTGCAATTTTCTTTACTGCAATTTGTCGCATAATGCCTACTTACCACACTAGGTGATTAACCAAACTTCTTCAATTCCTACATTTTGTCATTAATAAAATAACTCGAAACTAACCTGCCACTTGTCAGAAACCATGTGCCTTAATCGTTGGTAATGTACGACTCCAAAGAAAATTTGCGCAGTCATTTCTCGACCATCAATTCCAGAGTACATAGTTTCAGTCCCATAGTAATTATAGCCGCCTTGTTCCAAGAGTCTACCAAAATAATCTATCGCAGTATCCTCCTCGGTAAATCTAAATGGGGTTGCATCGTGCACAAGACCGTGCAAAGCAGCCGATTTTCCCGCCATAATTTCAATCATCATAGCAATTGTCATACGAGATGGAAAACCATGAGGGTTGAATACAATGTCTGGGACCAACCCTAAAAATCATATTAGTAATAATTATTAATAATAATAATAATGAATACAGAGTGAAAAAAATTCATGTATTAAAGTTTATTATACCTGTTTCCGTAAAGGGCAGATCCTCAGCAGGCCATTTTTGTGAACAAATACCCTTTTGACCAGCTCTGCTGGCAAATTTGTCACCAACGCTAGGATTACGCTATAAATGAAAAATATTAATACCGAATTAACCTAGACCTGAAAAATAAGTAACTCACCGGAACCCGATATGTTAAACAAACTGTCTTGTTAGGATTTCTCATTAGATTCCCACACAGTTTAACACTATGTAAGAAACAATCTTCCTTGCCTTTGAAAGTCTTAAGGACATAGAGGGATCTGTCCGCGTTATAAAAACAATAATGAGGATCGCCCTCAAGCATTTTCCTACCGACATAGGGTAAACCGTCCGAGTCAAGATATTTTGATAAATTCTTTGGATTCTCCGGATCCCTTTCAAAATAGGAAGATGGGTGATCTAGCTCCACAAATTCTGATTTATATATCGAGCCATGAGCCAAGCCACGTTCTTCAGATGCCTTATTGATGATCATGGCGTCTTCCATGTCGTAGCCCTAATAAATAAATTAGTGATGAAATAAAAATTTTTGCACAAAGCTTGGAATAACAAAAAATCCAAAGAGTATAGAGTTTACAAATTATTTCTAATTTCCTCATTAAAAAAGATGTTAAAATAAGATATCGTGGTTGGTTCACAGTGTGTTATGAATGACGCCAAATACGACGTTATTTTGTAGCTAAAGGAGAAAGGCTAGTCAGCTTCAAGATGACTTACAGTAATTATAGTTTCACACACATTTTAAAACCAATATACCCAGCAATTAATTATATTTTTAGATGCATCAAATATAATAGCATATATGAAATGAATGCATTTCGGTCTTAACCGTTACTACCTCAATGTAAACACTTGAAACCTTTTGCATTACGTTAAGTTTCGGCAATATATAAAATGTATATCTTTGAAAATTAGTGCACTCACCTCGGGGGGTTGCAGCCCCCATTTTACTCCCCCCAATTCAATAACTCGCAAAGTTCTCAACGATATCGGCTAAAATTCATATCAGGAGTTTTTTTGAGTCACTGATTACGAATCCAAAGTGAAAATAGGAAAATTCAAAAAGGCGGACTTTAAGAATTAATTCCTGATTTACGCCGTTTCTATTAATTTTTCTGAAAAATATATAGAGGAGACAATTGTTTAGAATGCCATTTTGCATAAAAATACACCATTTTTTTAACCCTTTCACTTCTCCCCCATGGAAAACCTGCTATGTTTGACCCTTTCTTTTGCAAAAATTGCAATAAAAACTTCTTTTAATTTTTTATCATAATCTGATAATACTGGACTAGTAAAAGTTGAAATAACCAAAAAAATTAATCCTAATCGTTTCACTCTTTATTGGGGGTGAACATAGAGTGACCTCACAAAAAATACGATTTCTCCTAAATTTTTACTATACTACAAACTGATGGGGGAACATATTTTCTCTCATGCAAAGTCACATTCTAAACACTTTTTTACTGTAGGCATTTTTCATTAAAAACGAAAAAAGTGATTCAAGTCGTTAAAACGGAATAGTAGGGCAGTTTAACGTCGAATTTCACGTTAATGTACACACCGGACAAAAACACCAAATTTTTTCCAGGTACTAGTTAGGTATGTAACTTTCAATTTTTGATAGGAACCAACTCCTCCGTCGGCCATTTTGAAATATAGGTATATTATCAATATTTCGGCTTCTAAATCACTTAGGACCACAAATTTGGTGTCTAAGTATACATTTTTGGGGTCAGGGAATACAACTACACAATTTTTAAATGTATTACACTATATATTTATACACCAATATAAATGTACCAATGACAAACTATTCACCGATTAACTGTTTTGAAAATTAACAAATTTATTATACAATCATATGAAAAAAGTTTAAATACAGTATTCACTACACATATTACTAATGATATGCAACCATTCACAAACTATTCATCAATTCAAATAATACATGAAAAATGACATAAAATATATAATCATACAATTAAAATACAATAAAATCGTATTATGAAATTGTATATGAAAGACGTTGAATTATATGAAGAATTGCCTTTATATGAATTGCTTATGTCGTATTCAAACATTGACATTTGCACTGTTCAGTACAATTCCAACGAGCAGTTTTGCAAGCACACCTACCAGTTAATGCTCTTTGACTTTTACAATTACATTTAACCAATTCAGTACATGCCTTTGAAGAAATGGGTAATGCCTTCCATATAGGAACCCATGATGCACTGTCTATTTTCTCAGTCCAGCCCCAACCTTGCGGATTAGGCTGTTGACTGTGCTCACTAGTACACCATACTCCTGCCTGATATACAGCTCACAGCTCGCTTGGAGTGTTAGAGTAGTGCATCCTTCATTGGTGAAAGTTTCTCCATTGACTTACTCTTCTCCTTCCTGGCTTCATTCACATTGTCTAAGTCACAGTTCTTATCATACAATATCACGGTAAAGCGTTCTAGTAGTTTAAAATCTTCATTTTCATATCAAGTTCTGTGTAAGTGTAGAGTGCCATCGAATGCTATTAAATTTGGCACGTCATATTTTTTAATTCTGAGGCAAGTTTTTCTTATAAAATTTTTCAATATCTTGCACAGAAATGGCAGTTTACCTGAAGCGAATTTTATTTTTAAGCTGTTACCAGCGCCCTTTATACATTTTTGAAATTTTAACGTACTCACAATAGGTTTTGAGTCAATCATGAGCAGAATAGAGAAAATTGTGTTCATAGTAAAAAAATATTATTTACACCTGTAATATCGCTTTGCCGTGGACACATTCTATATATATATGAAAAATACTAGGTTCTCGGGTTGAACCGCGTCTGAGATTGTTAATGTCTCGATGTTTCGGCCCCCATTTTGGCGCCATTTTCAAGAGAAAAAAGGGGGTCAAAAAAAAATTGTTAAAGAAAATAATGCTTGGATTCGTAGAACTGGTTCGATTCCGGGGTCTCAATCTGCCTACTCCCCAGATGTCACCACGATCGGTCTCTAAGGCCTCAATCTGCCTACTCCTTAGAGCGAACTCACTGGCAGTATCTGATGAAGTGTTATTTATACGAAAGCTGTCTGTGGGTGGGAGAGTGGTGGGGGGTTGAGGGTCTGTTGATGGAGGCATCAGAGCAGAATGGCTGCTATCACGATTATGAGGTGTGGACGAAGATTGTGGGGCTAGTCTGGAGATCAATGATTTCCAAGCGACTGCAAGACGATGACTGTCATCCTTTTTGTTTAGACAATTGGGACGTTTTTCAATCTCAATTGCTTTGCGGTTTTTGGAAAAATGAGGGTGCTATGGTTTTGGTGTTATCGAAATCTATATATGGCCTGTTAGGAGGCGGTGTTGGGCAAGTCATGATGTGGGATCAGATTATCTAGCTGCAACACGATCTTCATATGTTCTATTGTTAGTCCGTCTATTGGTTTGTCCAATGTAGGTTTGGGGACAGTTTGGGCAAGGTATTTCGTATACACCGTGGGAATCATTAGGTATTTGGTCTTTTGGGGTTCTGATTAAATTGGAAATTGTTTGATGTGTTGTGAATATGGTTTTTATGTTATTGGATTTCAGGACTTTTGAAATTTTCTCTGTGATACCTTTGATGTAGGGAAGGAAGGCTTTTTGCTGAGGAGGAGTTCCTGTCTGTTGAATTTGGAAAGATTTTGTGCTTTGTGTATAATCCTTCCCAAATTCAAAACAACAATATTTTAGTCGCAAGCTGCTCTATAAAATCCTTATTTTACTATAAGGAATGTAACCAGACTGCAACCAACAGCTATTCACCGAGCAATGTGCCCCACCGAGCGCTGAATTGCAAGTTACAAGCCTGGCGCGTTAAGTGTAATAATTGCATATTATCAACAAAACGCTAATGCTTCGATTGCAACGAACACCAGCCGAAAGGCTGATCCTACTTAAAGGAGATCTCGTGCCAGTCGTCCCACACCACTTGCAGACTGCAGTTTCGAGCTGTTGGCTCTCGTCAGTGCAAGGTCGGCTTGTGACGACCGACACGAGGATCCCTTGACTATTTGGTACATTTTGGTACAATTACAATTGATATCAAGCACCGCACGCTTTTTACAATCTATTGCTGTTGAACAGAATATTTAAACTTATTATTTTTTACTTTTCATTTCGGTTCTTAAAGCGTGTTTTTTAAGTTTTTTTAAACTATAATTTTTTAAACTTACTAAAAATCATTTAATTATCACGCTTTTATTAACAGTTAGAATATATATTATTAACAGCGGCGCTTCCGCCAAAATATCGATAATAGGTTAGTCTTTTTCTAAATTTTATTTTATCCTGATGATCCTGGTGAGGACATTAGGACAAAGTTGTCAAATTATTGTATTGTCATCGGTCTTTGACAAGTGTGCAAAGTTTCAGTTTAATTTGACATTTTGAAGTGGGTGAGAATCACGTTCAAAGATTCCATTACAAGCATACAAACAAACATACAGGTGAAGCTAATAAAAGCGTGTTAAAAAGTAATAGAAACAGCGTAAATATATTTTGTTCTAAAAGAACTTTTATGAGGACATATTTAATCCTTCCATAAAAATGACCAAAAATGAAATAAAATGTTGAAAATTCCCTGACATATTCAACAACAATACAGAAATTACATATAAATTCTACGGACCTAAAAAATGATCTTCATGCCTTTGGTAGCTAAAAACTTTTTTTTTTTCAAAACGAAACTGTTCGCTTTTCTGCCCTTTTAGCATGATTTAAACTATTTTTTAAGGGTGCATATCCATTATTACTAATAATTTAATAAAAATAGACACTATTAGTAATATTTCCATATTTTCCTCCATCAGTTTGTAGTAAAAACTTTGGAAAAATCGTATTTTCACTCTTTGTTCACCCTCCAGTAGTGGACTGAAACGATTTGAGTTATTTTTTTTTGTTATCTCCACTTTATTGGTCCAATATTATAAAACTATAATAAAAAAAAATTAAAAAATTTATCGCAATTTTTGCAAAAAAAGGGTCAGGCGTTGCAGGTTTTCCACGGAGGAGAAGCAAAATGGTTAAATAATGTGTGGCTACGAAAATGGTATATTCTTATGCAAAATGGTATTCTAAACACTTTTTACTCTACATATTTTTCAGTAGAATCAATAGAAACGGCGTAAATCAGGAATTAATTCTTAAAGTCCGCCATTTTCAATTTTCCAATTTTCACTTCAGATTCGTAATCAGATAGATAAGATAAGATTTATTTGGAAATAGGACATCCTAATATAAACATACACTAGTTCATTTATAAAAACTTACAAAACTATGTTATTAACAAAAACAAAAAATAAAAAAGAATAAAACACAAAGACACAAACAAATCAAATTAAGATTCAACATTAGGTGATCTTAAACATTGTGTCCTTCCCACCTAAATAGCCTGCCCACATACGTACACACATAAATTACAATCACATCTTACTATACAACTAAGACTTCAGATACACCAGCAAGTTATGTTTAAAGTTATTGAGACTGCTGCTATTTTTAACCGTACTAGGCAGGTTATTGTATTCATTAAGTCCCTTAAAGATAATGTGGTTATTGACTTTTTTAAATTCGTTTTGACAATATAAAAATTATTATGGTTTCTTGTCAAATGGTTATGTAATTAATAATTAAATGAAATATTTTCATCAAGATAACTTGGAAGCATCCCATTGATAATTTTGAAAATGAAAATCATTGTACAATAATTCAACCTTTGCCTGACCGAGAGCCAGTCTAGTGTTTGTAGCATCAAATTAATAGGTGTAAATCTGTTGCATTTGAGAATTATTCTCATTCCTCTGTTCTGAAGTTTTTGAAATGATGAGGTACAATTACCATCCAGTAGATACAAAATACTAGCACAATAGTCAAAATGCGGTTTAATTAATTATTTAATTAAAAACAGTTATTTTTGTGCATACAGATAAGTAATTAGAGATTCTAGAAAAGAAATAGAGTTTTTTTGATATTTTTTTGTATATATATGTAAAATGACTTTTTAAAGTAAGTGTATTATCAATTATTAAACCTAAGTATTTAATTTCATTTACTATTTGAATGTATTTGTTTTCAATTGACAAATTAATACTGTTTATATTGACTGCATTGTACTTGTATCTACTGGTTATGATCATAGCTTTTGTTTTATCCACATTAATCTTTAATTTATTTGTCTGCATGTATTGTTCCAATTTGACAAGCTCAGTATTCATTCCATTAATAGCTACGTTAAGATCTTTATTACTAACTGCAATAAGTGTATCGTCAGCATATAAATTAATAATCCGACACCCAAAACCACCATGATATGAATTTTAGTCGATTTCGTTGAAAACTTTGCGAGTTATTGAATTGGGTGTGTAAAATGGAGGCTGCAACCCCCCGGGGTGAGTGGAATTTTCAAAGGTATAAATTTTATATGTTGCCGAAACTTAACAATACAAAAGGTTTCAAGTCTTTACATTGAGGTAGTAACGATTAAGAACTCATACCCTTTTTTTACATTCATTTCCTCTATTAATAGAAGTTATGTTCATTGCATGACAAAAACTTTAAAAAAAATTACTTTATACAAAATTTCATTATTTAATTTTGCTCCCTTTAACTTCCTACTATTAATTAATAATTGGATGATTTTGAATCACCAGTTAACCTTACCGTGTAACTGATTACGGCAACGATGGCATTTGTTCCCATCGGAAAATCATCTAAATTTATGTTGTCATGATGCACAGGCCTGAATAAGGGAGTACTAGGTGTTTGCAATCTATAAAGCTTAGTCTCGGACTGCAGATCCCAATTGTGGCAAGGTGTTCCCATGGTTTGTTTACCCATTTGGCACTGGTACATGTTACGGGGTGACTGGTTACAATCTGGCATTGGAATTAATTGAGCTAAATTTGACAGGAAGCCTGTTTTCGATAGTTCCATGTGGGTTGTCACTCCTACAAATTACAAAAAAAATAATTGTAACATGACCAGACACATAACTTTTATTATTTATGGTATTTCTTTTGTACCCAATAAGAACTGTGTCTGTAGCAGCGAATTAATAACATAAGCTCAATTAAATAAGTCTTCTGATTGGGCGGTTAATGTATAAGTACAAGTTTTTTTTTTATACATTTATTTAACGTCGGCCTATTTCCGCTACTGAGGCCTAACACCGACGCCTGTAGACGAGCTACCCCCAACCAGGAATTTTGCCGAACCTCTTCCCTTAAGAAGAGTAGGGATCTTTTACTTGCCTAACATTTAATAGACAAGGGACCGACGGCTTTACATCCCCTCCGAAGGATGGTATATCTCCTATACAACCCTCGCCTAAGGTTGTATAGCTTCCGCGCATACACTGATATACAAGCCGCTGGAAGATGTGTGAGGCGAGAACGCGGTTTCCGTTGGAATGCAAGTACAAGTTAAAAATGAAACTCTTGCAACAAATCACTCTTTTTATTGGACAAATAGCACATAAAGTACAGGAGAACGCCTTTAACTTTCCTTTAATATATATACGTCTTATAATGGTTATGAATCCACAATTATCAAGGCAACCTCAGGAGTGCCTCAAGGCTCTAACCTTGGGCCCCTCCTGTTCACGATGTTTATCAATGACATTTTTATATGATTGATTTTGAAAAACTTATTTTCACCGACGACTTGAAAATTTTTATGAGCATCAACAGATTAGAGGACTGTGTAAAACTGCAAAGTAATTTACAGCAAGTACGTAACTGGAGCGTTTTCAATAAGCTTAGCTTTAATATTTCTAAATGTAAGGTTTTAAAGACCCCTCTATATCCACACGCTGGCCCATGTTCGTGTATAGCGGTAGTCGAGAATGGACCTGGACCTTTGATGTGTGTTCAAAAACCGATACAGAGGCCATCGTCGGCGATGATCAGCCATCAACCATGGCCTGTCGTCATGGGCCATTGTGTAGAGGGGCCTTAACATTTACAAGAAAACAATCTACTTTAGCATTCACTTTCAATATTGATGGAAGCACATTGACACGCTCGGAATTAGTCAAAGATCTTGGAATTATATTTAACACAAAATTAAACTTTTTAGAGCATAACGACAACATATCAATAATGTTATTAAAACGTTAGGATTTATTGTCAGAAACTGCAGAAATTTCAATAATATTCAAGCTTTAAAATTGCTGTATTTCTCATACATTTGTTCCAAACTTGAATATGGATCTCTTATTTGGCTTTCATATTATTTATGTCATATATCCTCTCTCGAAAATATGCAGAGAAAATTCTTAAAATTTTTAGTATATAAAGAGGACGTGCTGTATCCTGCTAGAGGATGTGATTATGAATCACTCATTACAAGGTATGACATTAAAAGTCTAGAATCCAAAAGGAAATGTAACTCGATTTTGTTTTTATATAAATTAATTCATCACCTAATAGATGTTCCGAGTTTATTGTCTCAGTTAAGTTTTCTAGTACCAAGGCCGAATTCAAGGCACAATTTCACATTTTACTGTTTTTATTCTAGAACCAATTTATTATTAGATAGTTCAGTAAATGCAATGTGTGACAATTATAACAAAATATGTCATATCTGCGGTATCAATTTTGTGTTGTAGTGTACAACTTGAAGAAGCTCCCTCTTTAGCCAGTTTATCAACACGCTCATTGTGTTTAATTTCTATGTGTGCTTTATCCCAGATGAATATAACTTTTTCCCCAGTTGAGTGTATTTGGTGAAAGATGTTTTTTATTTTGAGAATATATGGACTAATAACTAAATGTATATTTGTATTATTTATTGCGTTGAGAACGGACAATGAATCGGATAGAATAGTCACCATTGGAAGGTTGTATTGTTTGATAAACTAAATATAGCTTCTGCCGTGAACATAGAGCAATTACCATTGAGATTGAAAAAGTTTTGAAGATTTCGTGATGGAATGAAATAAGCCCCCGTCAGTATGTGAATTAATTTTGAATGTGTTTGTGTGCAGAAAAAAATAGGACAACTTTTTTTTTCTAATGTAAATCTGTCTCTATTTGAATATGTAATGAGTAGCCGAAATAAAACAGATATCACTTTTAATTTATTTTTTATTTTAATGCTGTAGTTATTGCTATAATAAATGATGGATGGTTAATGAGACAAATTGCACTGCGTTATAACATTAACAAAAATTTGGTGTGTAACATTTTAAGAAAGTGGAGAATAAACGGTACGATTAGTAGAAATCCTGGATCAAAGTGCAAAGGATATCCTACTTAACAAGAAACTAACTATTAATATTTCGTTATTGCACCATTTCTATTTATAACTTCTATAAGTCTGTTTGGTATAGAATTAAATAACCTTATACAATAATCATTAGTAATAATATTTTCCCATGCATTATTTACTATTTCCAGTAATTTGTCGGCATTCCGTGGTCTCACATTTCGTTTTTGGATACTTTTACGAGTAGTCCCCATACCTCTTCCATAAGGTTAAGATCTGGACTATGACTAGGCCAGTTAAGAACATTGATGTTGTTATCTTGAAACCAGTTAGTTACGGTATGAGCAGTATGAACGGAACAATTGTCTTGTTGAAATATGAACTCATTATTAGGAAATAATTGTGACACAAAAGGGAGCATAATATTGTCTAAAATCCTAATATACGTTTCACTATTAAATTGTTCCTCAATATGCCACAAAACACCAGGACCACGTGCCGATATCCAAGCCCACATATTGACGGAAAATCTATCACTACTATCATCGTTAAATATATATTTCTCATCGAATCGAGTATTCGGAGGGTGGTAAACATGAATAAAACCGCTGTGTGTTGACTGGAAAGTTTTTTCATCTGTAAAGATTACATTGTTCCAAAAATTTACATCATCCGCTAAAAATTCAAACGCAAATCTTACTCGAGCTTCTTTATGTTCAGCTTTAAGTAAGCATTTCTGTGCTGCTGCATGACAGCGTAGCTCCGATTCTCTTACTCGATCCAGGAAAATTCGTTTCATCAGCAGCCTGAATAGCTGAATAATTTTCTACTAGAGCATTTACCCATTGCAAGTCTTGTTGTTGAGTTGATATCCTTCGTCGCCCTGATCCAGGACTTCTACTAATCGGACCGTTTATTCTTCATTTTCTTAAAATGTTACACACCGAATTTTTGTCAATATTATAATGCAATGCAATTTGTCTCATTGACCATCCATCTTCTGCTTATATGAGGCACATTAGTTTTTTGCACACTTGCAATAAACTATGACAACTAACTGACAATGTCACAAAAAGACTTGTTCTTTTTTTTGCCCACGACCGTAAATGGGCTGTTGGTTAGCAAATTGATTGGGAACACTTTTTAAAATTTTAGAGCTGATTAAATAATTTTTACTATAAGATGGTGTGATGAGTGGTGGGATAATGTGGATATCAGTGAATAAGTCAAAGAAAACTGCTCAGTCTGAAAAATTGATATTCATCGTCATAATATAATTCCGATAGTACTTTTTCTTTTTTTTATTCACAGCTCAGAACACGAATCATTCCTGAGTACAATCCTGTCTAATGGCTATTTCACTTCACATCCCCTTCCCTTCCAAAACAAAAATTACCAAAGTAGTAAGTACAGCCAACATAACGCTTAAAAAATCACTTTTCGCATTAATAAACATTTACCATTTTCATTTCACTATCTTTAAACTAATTTGTATTTAAGTACAGTGAATAAAATATATATTAGATAAATTCGATAATAATTACGTAACTGCCGAGTCATCGTAATCGTACGATATTTCTAGGTTATGTTTACGTCAAATTAACGACAGATACATTTTATGGCAAGTTGTGTACTTAGAGCTTGTGCCAAAGCTACAAAAATGCAACCTAAAATAGTGTTCGTTCTGGGCGGCCCTGGCGCAGGAAAAGGCACCCAATGCCAGAGAATTGTCGAAAATTTCGGTTACGTCCATTTATCGGCGGGAGACTTACTGAGAGAAGAAAGAAACAAACCAGATTCAGAATATGGAGAACTGATAGAAAACTATATCCGGGAGGGTAAAATAGTTCCTGTAGAAATCACCTGCAGTCTTTTAGAAAATGCTATTAATACTTCTGGAAAAGATAAATTCTTGATCGATGGCTTTCCGAGAAACCAAAACAATTTGGATGGTTGGAATAAAGTCGTGGCTGACAAGGTTAAACTGCAATTTGTTTTATTTTTTGACTGCCCATTGGAAATATGTACGGAACGTTGCTTGGGCAGAGGGGCAAGCGGAAGCGGTAGATCAGACGATAACCCTGACAGTTTAAAGAAAAGGTTTAATACGTACTTAAATGAAACCAGGCCAATTATTGATCATTATGAAAAACTGAATTTGGTGAGAACAATAGATGCAACCAAGTCTGCGGATGAGGTGTTCGAAGATGTTAAAGCGATATTTCGAGACTTTGACGTAGCAGGCGGAGACAATTAATGATAAATAAATTATTAACAGTAATAGGAGTTGACACATTCCTGCATGAGTACTTTAATTGGCTAGATGTGTTGCACAGGCTAAGCCAAAGACACCAAAAAATAACTAATGTGTTCTGTTATTAGTACCTAGTACCTAATTCTTAAAATATTTTTTCTTGCCTCAAACTTAAGTAGTACATATTTTGAAATGGTGTAATTTTTTTTTACCTTTCGCTAGTCTATTTTAAATGTTTTTATTAAATTATGTACAAGTTGTAATGTGTAAATGTTATGTATTAGAAAGTTTCCTGCTGATTAGAAAAATGTGATCAAAATAAAAAATAGGCAAAACTATGTGTTTTATTATGCAACTTTTAGACTAGAAAGTTTTAATCCCAATAAAATATTTCTATCACAATTACAAGGTTAATCGATTGGTATGTGTTACTTTCAACATGCTTCATTATAATTATCGAGTACCAGGGTCATTTGGTAAATGTGCTCTTGACGTATGAAAGAGTGAATTAAACCGATATTTGATTTATTAAGCTATATACCCATAAAAACTGAGAAATTTAACGTCTGCTTTAAATTTTCTATTAGGTTCACTATATTAAAATGCTTAATAATATTTCTATATTAATGATTTACATTAGATTGGAGATTTGATAAACTTATAAGTGGATTTTTCATTATCTTCTAAGTATTATCTAAATGTTATTTGTGGAATTCCCTTAATTTTTTTCTTTTATGCAGTGGCGTAGCAATTGGTAGACAATAGACAAGCAGGGATCCTTTTATGTTTGCATAATATATAAAAATAAAATTGTCATAAGCCTGAATCGAAGCACTGGAGCATATTAGGTGATTGAGAAGCATGCCCAGCATTTAGTTACATTGCATTTTATTGTATTAATATTTTTGGTTTTGTTCTCATTCATTAATATACCATCTATCTATTTTACAAGGGCCAATATCTCTATCTATTGAGAAGAATAAAGTTTTAGAAACAATTATTCAATTTTTTGTGAGCTATATTTCAGTAAAAAGAAATTTGAAATCCAAGATAATTGATTGAAATTTAGGATATACTAGGTACATATATATAATAAGCGGCATTTTTGACATATAATTAGTTTTTTTTCACTTCCGGTTTCGCCGGATACTATTGCATTTTTGAATTCTGCAGAAATTCCTGAATCCAACGATGCCAAATAAGCGACACTTCAAACATCAATTTTTTTATAATATAATTTTTAGTTTTCCATTTAAGTGTGCCATGACGGTTCCGATTTATTCTATATGACCCGTGTGATGCTACAAAAATTGAAATCCCGTTAAAAACACTAAATTACGTGATTTACGAGCAAATAAAATTCACCAAAATTGTTTTTGGGGCAACATTTTTTCAAATGGAACCATATCGGTACTGTGGTACCATTTATTAGTATTATTTATAAGGAATTTATCCACATGTCATATTAAAATGTGCGATAAATACAAACAAAATTACAGCTAAAAGAAAATAAGAAAATACAATTTTGTTCTAATTAAATATTAAGAAGTAACTAAGGTGGCTTTGAAAACAATGGAATATGTAGCTTGTCAAACATTTGTTGGTTTAACGGTGTTTTTATTGTGTCTTTAAAAATTGTTTAAAATTTTTATTAATTGTGTTGCAGCAAATTTATACAAGAGATGAAAAAGTGGACATGTTAATTATTTATGGGGAATGTAAAAGAAATGCAGTTGCAGCTACTGACCTTTATGTCCAACGATATCCTGATAGACAATGTCCAGCGAAAAATTATTTTAAACGAGTTGAAAACCGATTCCGAAGAGAGCCTGTGAGTTGGCCTCCAAGGTGACCTAATTTAGCGCCCCTTGATTTCTTTGTTTGGGGTCATTTAAAAAATATTGTCTATGCAACCGCCATTACAATCGGTGAAGACTACGAGTAAGATGAATAATTAATAGCATAACGGCCCAGCAATTGTCGAACGGCGAACGTTCTTGAGAAACAGCTATGCGAGTTCAGAAGTGCATTGACGTTAATGGACAGCATTTTGAACAACTGTTGTAATGTTTTATGTTAATTTTTTGTAGTCCAAAACCACCTTATAAGGTAATTAGAATGAAATTGTATTTTTTTTAATAATAATAATAATAATAATAATAAAAGCACTTTATTGAATCATACATAATTCAATAGGCTAATTATTACAATACTACTATTATACTAACATATACAACAATATATAATACAATTACAAGTAGCTACCGACAAATAAATAATATATTAAAATGCTTTAATCTCATTCAAGTTATCGACGAACCAACAAGAATTAGTGGGACGTCTAGTTCTACAATAGATATAATATGTATAAGTGATCATAAAACGTTAAATAAAGCTGGAACACTAGACATGTTAAACCTGACAGATCATCTATTAACTTTTTGTGAATTAAACTATGAAACTACTACACAACAGAAATTAGTAACTTATAGGGATTACTCACTATTTAATATTAATGAATTCAACTCAGATGCTAACCTAATAAATTGGAATTATGTTGATAATCTCAACTCACTAGATGATAAAGTGGAGTATTTAACAGATGCAATTACTTTCCTGTTTGATATACACGCCCCCTTAAAAACTATAACTATAAGAGGAAAGTATCGTCCTTATATAACTCCGACTATTAAAGATTTAATCCACCTAAAAGATAGGGCCTATAAAAAATATAAAAGGACAAAGTCAGTAACTCAGTTACAATATTATAAAGATCTTAGAAATTATCTTTCTTTGGCAATAAAAAATGAAAAAACTGCTTATATTCGACATCAAATTAACATCAACAAAAACAACCCAGCAAAATTATGGAGAGACTTTTCATTATGGAACATTCATGGCAAACCAGTTTTAGAAATCGATCCTGCACTTCAAGATGTAAACGCAATGAATACTTATTTCATAGAATCTGCAGAAGGTAAAAATATCAATATGGACACACTAGATTATTTCACTAACCATATGCGCGATAATATTATGGGAAGAAATATGTTCAGTAATATAACAGAAGATAAAGTTGAAGAAGTTCTTTCTTCAATAATGTCGAATGCAAGCGGCATTGACAACATCAACTTAAAAATGCTCAAGTTTGCTATACCTCACTGCAAGTCTGCTCTGACTCATATCATCAATCATTCGTTAACTCATGGAGTGGTGCCCTCTAACTGGAAAAAATCAATTATATTACCAGTTCCTAAAGTAACTAAAGCTGTTGAGCTGAAGCAACTACGTCCCATTAATATACTACCAACGATGTCTAAAATTTTGGAAAAGATAGTAAAAGAAGAAATTACTGACCACCTTCAGCTAAATAATACATTACCAGAAGTACAATCTGGCTTTCGAAAATACCATAGCACCAGCACCGCCTTAATGAAAATTACTAATGACATCACACGAGGAATGAATAATTCACAGGTAACCTATCTCATTTTGCTAGACTTCAGTAAAGCTTTTGACGTAATCAACCATGAACTGTTATTAGCTAAACTAAAATATTATGGTTTTAAACCAACAGTACTCAAATGGCTTTGTAATTATTTAGAAAATCGCACTCAGTGTGTTAAACTGAATAATGATATATCGGAAGAAAAAGTAGTTCATGCAGGTGTTCCTCAAGGTAGCATACTTGGCCCTATCCTATTTACAATCTTCACCGCCGAATTACCCAGTATATTACGCCACAATTGGAATATGCACTTATATGCAGACGACATCCAACTATATAAATCGTGCCTACCAAATGAAGTCAACCAAATAATATATGAACTTAATGAAAATTTAAACATCATCAGTGCTTGGTCGGACAATAATGGTTTGAAACTAAATGCTTCTAAAACAGTTGATACCTGTGTTGGCTCAAAAGTGTTGCTAAATAAAGCCAAAAGTAATCAATTTGCAGAAATTGTGTTAAATAATAGTGTTATTAATATAAGTGGTGAGGTCAAAGATTTAGGTATAATTTTAGATCAAAACTCAAACTTTGAAAACCATGTAACAAAGAAAATAGGTGTTTGTTATTATAAGTTTTTAAGTCCCTGTGGAGGTAAGTATGTATTACCTCAAGAAATTAAATATAAACTTGTAAACGCAGTAATTCTTAGTTATATGGACTATGGCAGCTCTATTTATTTTAGTTACCTTACTGAAACTTTCAAGAATAAAATACAGATTCTTCAAAACTGTTGCCTACGTTTCTCTTACACTTATGTTAAGAAGCGAGAGCATATAACTCAGCATTATAATAATCTGAACATCCTCAAAATTAATAATCGCTTTAAACTGTCGTATGCTACTCTCCTGTATAAAGTTGTAACCTTCAAAATGCCCTCTTATTTATTTCAATTACTTGTCAAAAGATCTACTGTTTATACAACCAATCTTCGTAATGCAGAAATGTACCTAATACCTTTACACCACACCACAAAATTTGAACGTTGTTTTGAATATATATCTTGTGTGTTGATAAATTCTTCCAAAGATATTTTTGATAAGCCTAACTTAAATCAGTTTTGCGTTGGATATAAAAAATTTCTTTTAAACAAACAATGTTTGGGTTAAGAGCTTTGTTACGACATTTTTTTTTCTATTTGTCTTTTAGTTTCCTTTATGTATTTATGCTTTGTTTACTCTTTTGTAATATACATATGTATGATTGTGTATCATTAACTGTAATCATCACACTGTTTAAAATATTTATGTAGTTCCCAGGGCATGGTTGAAAAATGCTTAAGCAATACCATGTCCTCTTGTTGTATATATATACACTCCCTTATTAATGTAAATCTCTTGTAAGCTATATATATATATATATATATATATATATATATATACGCAATAAATAGTATTTATTATTATTATTATTATAATTATAAAAATCAAGGAATAACATTATTAACTGAGCAATCTGAGTCTCTCCCATATGGTATGAACCGGATGGCTGAATCTGCGTCTGGCATTGACATCTCTAGTAGGCAATAATTTTCTATAAGACGAATATTTTCTTAATTTTTTGCAAATCGAGCAGATAGAATATTTAATCTTTGTTCAATAGGTTGCACTTTGGTGAAACAGTATGTATCCATATTCTATAATAGGTCTGCATATTAGTGTGTAGATTCTACAGGTTGTTTTATTAATTCTGATATTGTTGAAAGTGAAGCTTCTGAAATGTCTGTCTGGCTCTGGCTCTTGTTTTTTCTTGACTTGCATTGTGTGCATGTTAAAATTTATTTTATGATCAATTAGAATTCCCAAATATTTTGTATGTGTTTCTGGCTTAAGAATGATAAGGTGAGATTGGGAATGAGTCTCCATTTGCTGAACCAGATGGTAGTGGTGTCGATTAAATTTTGTAAGTTTGTCATTACCATTTCTAATTTGTTGCCGTAGGAAACCAAGGTGTTGTCATCAGTAAATTGTAGCATATAGGCTTTAAAATTAAAATATTTTTCGTTTTCTTGTACATGGTGGGTATTTTTTTATCATCTTTTAGCTGTAATTCTATTTGTATTTATCGCACATTTTAATACGACATATGAATAAATTCCTTATTAATAGTACTAATAAATGGTACCACCGATATGGTTCCATTTGAAAAAAATTGAGTTTTGCCCCAAAAATAATTTTGCTGAATTTTATTTGCTCATAAATCACGTAATTTAGTGTTTTTAACGAGATTTTGATTTTTGTAGCATTACACGGGTCATTTAGAATAAATCGGAACAGTCATGGCATGCACTTAAATGGAAAACTAAAAATTATATTATAAAAAAATTGATGTTTGAAATGTCACTTATTTGGCATCGTTGGATTCAGAAAATTATGCAGAATTCAAAAATGCAATAATATACAGGATGTTCCATTTAAAAATCGAGAGTTAGTGTCACTTCCGGCGAAACCGGGACTGAAAAAAAAAACAATTATATGTCAAAAAGTGCCGCTTATTGTGTATGTAGTATATTCTAAATTTCAATCAATTATCTTCAAAAACAAAGGAGAAAAGGGGGGTATACCATGATCCTGTTACACCCGGTATATCCCGATTGAGAAGGGGGTAAAATTTTTAGGGATTCTACATGATTAGTTAATTGAGCATGAAGAGCTGCTTCAGCTATCTTCAATGGTATAGACAAAAGGCTGATGGGTCTTTGTTCAACATTTAGTTGACAATGCTTTTAAATGTTATAAATACAACTACGATGCGCTTTTGTAACTAGTTCATTCTTAATAACTATTTAACTTTTATCATTATATTATTACCAGGGTCAACGTTGATTCTCTCTAATAAATAAAAATTGTTTTTAAAAACTTAATCAGAAAAATGAAGTTATCACAAAGTGTATATTTATCTATCTGATTAATGTAACATTAATGTTTTAACCACATCCAGGTCACCTGAATGACTCTTTTAAGAGATTTAGATTTGTCTACATTATAAAATTTATAGGAATCAATTAGTTAATCTATTAAAGCGTAAGAAACAAATATATTTTCATAATAAAATCGATATGTATAAAAACAATCCAAAGGTAATGTCGAAAACGTTAAAAAAATTAATAAACAAGAATGATGATTCCACTTTAAATAATGCTAAATTTGAAGTTGATGGTGAGGTAGAAATTATAAATAAGATATCTGATATTAGTGAATATTCTAATAATTATTTTGTTGATAGTATTGTAAATATAGGTAAAAAATTATAAACTCTTTACATAATAAATGTGATACTAATGGCATATTAAATGCCAAGAACTTAACAAACTCAACATTATCTAAAAGAAAATATCATCAGTCCTGTGTTCTGTGTAAGTAGTAAGTATCTATGGAAATAACATAAACAGAATCTTAAAGCTTGTATTTGACATACACAGCAAAATAAGAGTTCTTCCAAAAAAAGCTTTGAAAACGGAAAGAGACTACTTTCCGAAACGTCAGCAAAATACATTATTTCGATTTATATTATTTGCAAAACATAACCTCTGACTATTCCTTTGACGTAAACGTCACGGGTGCAGAGGCTTTTTTCCAATAATTCTATTATTTTGTAGATTCGGTGATTTGTTTTTGAAGAGGATAATAATACATGTGGTAGAAAACCCAAATAATAGGAAAGAATAAAGCAATGATTGTAACAATCAGTTAAAAATTAAAACAAATTATTAAATTATAAAATTGGATATAAATAATGAGCCAATACAATTAGTTAATGAAATTAAATATCTAGGTTTTATACTTGATAGTACTATTTGTTTAAAAAATCACTTTGAGTATGTTAAAAAGAAAATTTCAATAAAATTGTTTTTCTTTTCTCGAGCTGCCGCTAATTTGTCTATTTCAAGTAGAATTCTCGTATATAATACAATAATTCAACCTCATTTCGATTATTGTGCATCATTACTGTTCTTATTTGAACTAAATAAAATAAATGTAGATATTGCAAAAATTACAAAATAGAGGTATGCGCATAATATTACAATGCAATAGGTATACACCCATAGCAGTTATGTTGGCAGCTCTTGGCTGGATATCTGTATCAAATAGATTATTCTACATGTCTATTATATTTATTTATAAAATTAATAACTCTCCTTTACCATCATACTTTAACAAATTTACATCCTACGCGAATGAAATCCATTAATATAATACAAGAAACAATAATAACTTTTACTTAACAAGAACTAATTATAAAAAGAATATGAATTCTTTATTTTTTAAAGGATATGACCAATTCGATAAACTACAAATTGGCATAAAAATAGTCCAACTCTTACGATTTTTAAGTCTAATTTAATGAAACACATAAAAAAAGATAACCACAGAGATTAATTGGTGTAAGTTTTTTATAATTATATAGTTAGTGCCGCTTAAAGATATTGAATGTATCGAGGAATGTATTATTATATCTTTTTTTCTTGTTTTTTTCTAACCATTTTGCATTTTGAATTTAATTACATTTTTCAAGTATTTTTATATAAGTATATTTTGCATTTCTTTTCCTCTTCTTTTCTTATCCTGTTGTATAGTCTAGTATTCTTTAACTTGGCGTGTGTATATATGAGTTTATATTTCCGTACGATTTCATTTTCTCCCATATTGTACACAAAGTTAAAGCAATAGTCCAGAAACATTGTCTACGTGGACAATATTTCTGGATCTTTGTGTACAAGAGAAAATGAAATCGTATGGAAATATTAACTCATACATACACACGCCAAGTTAAAGTATATTAGACTTTACCGTTAGTATAAACTGTTTGCTGTAACTAGTATTATTATTATTTGTATATTAGAAAGTTCCTATTTCAATAAAGTTATTATTATTACAAGGAGACAGAGTTCTAAACTCCTACAGTACATAGTGGGATTCGAACCGTTTTTTGAGGACAATTAATAATTGAATATTTTTGGCAGTAGGTGGGGCTTGAACCCACTTTGCTAAGTAATGCCCAGAGAGAAAGCTAGATGCGCTAACCGCTGAGCTACCATAGTGTTATGTGCTGCCCTCTAACGGGGAGAGATGTGATTAAGTCCCTGGTCAAAGTGAAGGGAAACCTGTTATTCTGTTGATGGCCGGTAGATGGGGTGGCGCTATCTCTGGGCCGATTGACGAACAGACATCTAGCACATAGTAGAAAACTCTGAAGGATTCCAACCTGTGCTAGAATGTTATGGAATAGGATTCTGGAACATTCTAAAGGGTGTATATAAAGAAGTGAAGTTGAGCAGACAGGATAGTTTTTTAGGTTAGATAAGAGTTGACAAGTTTAAGAAGAAAAGTACAGTTGTGATTTAAAAGTAGTGAATTTATCTTAGATTGTTATTATTAGTTGTGTAATTTAAGTGATTAATAAAATAGTGGTTTGGAAGATTCTTGTTGCAAGTTATTTGAACCTACAGAGTGTTTACTGAAGACTGTAAACACGTAACAATATTAGAATTTGAAATAAAAATTAAATGACATGTAACATAACAACTGTGCTGATTAAAGATGTTTATAAGAATGTTTAATGTTTTCTTAACCGCCTTTCAAGTTACCGAAGTAACCCCCTAGAAGATCTCAAGGATCTTGTGCTAGGTATAGAGAGACGAGGCCCTACAGTTTAACGTGGACTCCGAACCACTCTTGGGGCAATTTTTTTTATGAAAAATTGTTTCGCCTTGCGGGAATTGAACCCACTTCACTAGGCAACTCAGTTTGCTAGCCAGACGGTTTAACACACTGAGCTACCGTCCCCCTGAAGGACAATAACAATTCGCCAAGTTCTATTTTGGAGTCGGGCCTTACAAACAACCATTTATTAATTTATTTTTAGTGTTGGTGATTATTATACAAACAATATTGTACATTTTAGCAAATACATCTGTGTTAAATTCAATTTGGTCAATGAATCTGGAGCATAAATACAATAACTAAAATAAAATTAAAAGCAAGCATGCCGATAATATTAATCTGAATGTTATTACTAGTCGCTATTGTTTTGAACAATTTGTTGTATATCATTAACCGTTGTTTAGAGGTGGTCTATATTTCCAATGCAAGGAAGATTGTTTTAATATCTTCTTTCCCTAACGCTGCAAATCAATGTCAGTTACGGCCCGTAGTCCCATTACAATTAGAAGGTTAATCGTAATGCGTGTATTGCTTTCGTCATGGTTAATTATCAAATGTCAGGGTCAATAACTGGTAAATGGGTTTTTGATGTTTAAAAAAATGGTTTTAAATGAAGGCTTAGTTTAACAGACTATATAATAATAAGTAGTGTAAAAATAAAGCTGAGATTGCCACCTATAGAGAAATTAATGAATTACATTATCCTTATTAAGATGTTTATTATTATTGTATTTGCTTGGATGTAAAATAAAATTTTTTTGAAGTCACTTATAAGTGTATCAATGTTTTGGCTAGTTTTAATTAATAATGTTAATAAACAAAGCAGTTTTAAAATAGAAAAACAATGTGATTATAATACTGTGCTGCAAAAATGGATTCAATAAAAAAGCAACGATTTATCAAATTTAGATGATGGAATCTATCTAAATGGGCATATTTTTGTACAAATTTCTTCAGAGGGTTATTCATTGCATAAGAAAATGTGTACAGCTCACAGACGGAAGCATTCTACGACAACTGGATGCCGGAGGGACCTCGTGTAACTGGGGGTTCACCAACATCACATCCAGGATGTGAAACAAGTTAAGGACACTCTCCACGGCAAGTACACCACCGCTTCCGAACCTCTTGTGAACTTTCGGGGGAGAACAAGGTTTTTGCGATTTATATGCTTGCCCTACAGATTCTGCTTTAAGGCGGACAGATTTACATTAGTATTTACTTGTACCAGCTACTAGTAAAAGTAACTAGCCAGGATAGTGTCTGTATGCAAGTTGGTGTTTACACACAAAAGTGCTTTTTCCTTTAATCAGTCTGAGTTTGCATTTTGAAACTGAAAATAAATGTTTCTGAAACTTTTTATTTTCTGTCTAGCGTCAGCAATATTAAAACCTTCCAGCCTTATTTCTTGTACAATTATTTGTAGAGCTCCCGTTCTCATTTAATTATTTCGGTAACTTGCTTTGCTTATGTCCCAAACGCACTCATATTTACAATAGAGTTCTACAAACTTTACAGTTCAGTATCTCCCTCGGACCACTTCATTCCAGAACAAATAAATACTATATTTTTTGAATAAAATTATCAACAACCTCCTAAACTGTATCGCTGTCACTTCAGTAGCGAACTAGCAAGTTAGCGAGTAGTGAGCGTTTACATTGGATTAATTGATAGGCTAGTAGATAGATTGTAGATTGTTGGCTGGTTAAGGCAGACCCCCACGTGGAGCAAGCAATCCTCAACAACCACCCACTTGCTCCACACGGTTTATACCAGGCAGGTTTCCACGACAGAGCTCCAGCCTCTCGCGCGCCCGAACCTCCGACCTTAATCAGACGATTCCGGCATCCGAGCGACTGAGTCCCTGTCTCCACGCTGTTGATCCCAGTATAGCTCCAAGACGTTGGGTAACGCTACCTCCCATACTGCATCGCTGCAGCCCTGTGACGGAGCTTGTTGCGACCTGTGATACCCATCCACAGATGTAGATAGGTGTCATACCCATCCACAAACGTACACAGACATCCCAGGGCGTCAGTACCGGTGCGTGAACCCTAAGCTCATGCCGGATTTACCTCACTGGTCACTTGTGGCGAAGAGGAAGATAATTCCGGATTAGTACCTGATAGTAGTAGATTAGTAATCGGTGGAAGGGTAGTAGGTAAGAAAATAGTTTTGCAGACTATTCACTTCACTTTCCTGTCCTCACTATAGGTACAAGTACTTTCCTCTTCTGTTTACATTGGATTAGTTGTTGTCTTGCTAGTTAGTGGTGCAATCAGTAACTAACCCCATTTACTATACTAATGTAAATTCGTCTTTACTCCTTTGGAATAGTCGCACCAATTGAACAGGGAGACCATACAATGCATATTCACAGGAGCAGCCATCCTATTGTTATGTGCTGCCCTCTAACAGAGAGGAGAGTTGTAATTACTCCCTGGCCAGAAGGGTGGCGCCATCTGTGGGCCAACTGGCGAACCACCATTTAGTAGTGCCTAAGAACATTATAGAGAATTCCAGTATATTTCTGGAAAGTTCTACAATGATATTCTGGACATTCCAAGTGGGTATATAAAGAGGTGAAGCCAGCAGATGAGAGAACAGTACAGTACAGTTTAGTGAAGGATAAACAGTTCAGTTTAGTATCCAGTACAGTTCTGGGTAATCTGTGGTTCTGGTTATAGAGACAGTTTGTAGAAGAAGAGTTCAGTTGAGTGAAGTAGGCAATACAGAGTTTTTAGGTTAGATAAAGTTGTCAAGTTTAGGACAAAAAGTACATAGTGTTTTAAAAGTAGTGAATTCATATTAGATTAAGTTATTATTAGTTGTGTGATTTTTAAGTATTTACTAGTGTAATTTTAGTGATTAAATAAATCAGTGGTTTGTGAAAATTCTTGTTGCAAGTTATTCGAATCCACGGAGTGTTTACTGAAAATTGTGTAAGCACGTAACACTATGTACTTCCCACGCCAACAGCGGGGGGGGGGGAGGGGGATCTTGAGTCTGGAGGATCTGCATGGCAAAATAGCACTAGGTATGGCATGTAACATGCTAAACAGCTGAAATCCACTCCACTCCTGGGATTCATGTGAGATCAAGAAAATGTAGGAGTTGGCTCATCTTTAATTAAGGCAGCATGGGGGGCTTCAGATGATATTGGGTGTATTGGTGATGCTAACTTTTACCCTGTTACTGTCAGTACGGTAGGGCTAAAGTCAGAGACTGAGAAACTCATTGAGGCTTGTCAACACTTCAGTCTGCCACAGTCGCGTTATGAGATTAGAGGCCCTGACACTAATTGTAGGACCTGCCGCCAGGCGCCGTAGGCCCCGTGCATTTGTTATCCTCATGTCCGATGTACGCGACATTTTTCTGGACAATAAAATACGTTTCTCTCTCACACTTTATTTCTTTGTATATCAGTGTATGCGCGGAAGCTATGCAACCTTAGGCGAGGGTTGTGTAGGTGATATACCATCCTTCGGAGGATCAGTCCCTTGTCTATTAAATGTTAGGCAAGTAAAAGATCCCTACTCTTCTTAAGGGAAGAGGTTTGGCAAAATTCCTGGTTGGGGGTAGCTCGTCTACAGGCATCGGTGATAGGCCTCAGTAGCGGAAATAGACCGACGTTAAATAACTGTTAAAAAAAAACTCAACTAAGTAAAATACTATGTTTATGTCACCGACATTTAATGAGAAACGCTAAAGTAATATGTGTGATATAGCCAAGTACTGTAATATTGAATAAAATGCAAAATCTTTAATTTTATTTTTTCTTGATTAATGTCCATTAGTATTTTCATTTATCAAAATTTATTACTTATCTATTGATCTTGCTGAATTTAGTAGTTATTTTAAGGAGTAGTCAACATATTATTTCTGGCCAAGAAAATAGTATACTTCATTTCCATTAGTTGGGAATTTTATTTCAACCCGACCAGAAATTGGTGGAAAATGACCATTATAGGTTTCTTGGGTCACAGATGCTAGCACTACTTCATTTTGCCAGCACAGAACAGCAGTGAAAACTTGATCCTTTCGTGTAAGTAATCTGTATATTAAATTACAACAACTGTTCTATTCGCATGCATCCGAGTGAACATCTATAGGAGAGAGTTCTGCAGAAATTCTAGGAAATTTTGGGAGAAATTGTAAGAAAATTAAAGATTTACGAAATTCTACGAAATTTTTGTTTTGACAAATTTTCCGAAATTTTAAGAGATTGAAATCCTAGAATTGTTCATTTCTACTGAAGTAGAAATAATAATTACTTATATCAGACATTCTACTTTTTTAGATACGATTATCTACATCTGGAGCCATACATTTCAGTAATACAAAAATCAGATTCTACAGAATTTCAGCGATAGCAAATAGGTACCTGGCAGCTTGCTGAATAGTCTTGGAGGTAACAGCTAGGCACACTACCATGGCAACACAGGATCCCATTTGATTGAAAAGATGATGAGATTTATATTTCACAGTTTCATACTTACTTGATTCATTTTAATTTTTTTGTTTATTAAATGTTTCAATTTTTATTGATTTGTTTGTAGTTTTTCTTTTGTACAATCAAATTATTCTTCAATTTTTTTCTGTACACCAAAAATATTTGTTGAAAATAAATAGCAATTTTGTATCTTATAGCATTTGTAAATTATTACCAGACACTTCTTTTGGATCTACCCGCAGTGATCTGTTTTCTGACTGTAAGAGGGTAAATTTCACACTTTTATTTTAAAGGGTGGCACTTAAACCAATATCATAAAAATTTTGTCCTCTTAAGTCACAAATCAAATTAGCTCGACTAGGTACTTCGAGAATTTCTAGTTTGACCTCTGAACTCCCTAAAGCAGCACCTGCGAACTCAGCTCTCCCAACAGATCGACTAGTCGTTAGCCCTCTGGTTATCCCTCTATTTTATTTATAGTTTTTAATAGAGAGAAGATAGGACGGAACAGTAAATATGTATTTGAGTAACTTAATAAAATAATCCAATATTTTACAACCTACCTTTATATGCCTCCTCAGGAGTAACACATATATCCATGTAGACTTGTTCAAAAGTTCCAACCAGTTCAATTTTATTGGAGGACAGATTCAACAAAGGCCTCATCATCCGAGCCGGTCCAGTAAACAAAAATAAACCAGGGTACTGCGACGCAGTCTTTTTCAACGGCACTAGCACTATCTCCAATGTATTTGGCACAGTTTTACCTTTGATTTTAAACGAACGTAACTTATCTGCTAACCTTGCCGCAATGTTGCTTGGAATATATCCAATAATTCTACCGTCTAACTGAACTACATAGCTAGTTTTCAAATCTAACGTATCAGCATATTTTAAAGGCACCATCCCAAGCTCTGTTAACACCAATGGTATATTTTTAACTTTTTCGTCATCAGGGATATCTGTAATTTTGCAGTTCATGGTAAGGTGATTTAACAAACCACAAGGAGCACCATCGGGAGTGTGTACGGGACAGATGAACCCCCAGGCGTCTGGCAAAAGTTGTCTTGCCTCAGTTGTTCGCATTTCTTGGAAAAAGGCACCTCTGTGTACAGCTCTGAAATGGGACATGTATCGCATGCGATTAATATTTTCAGCAACAATAGTCAGACCTTTGTCCTGCATAAGTCCCAGACCTGAGACACTCTGCACATTGCCTGTGGCTAAAAACAAATCTAAGGCGTGCTCTATTCCTCCACTTAACTTTCCTGCCTTCATTATGTCTGCAGCACTAAACGCAAAGTTTGTCCCTTTGGCCAGTTTCAAAATGTTGAATTTTAGACCGACAAGCCAAGATTGGAGTTTCTCTTTAACTATCTGCTGGTATAAATGTCCTCCTAAAAAAAAAACAAACATATGTTACTAAGGGGGCATTTTCTCTATCCAACATGAAAATGTAAGTTGCTGTAAAATATTTTATTTGTTATTCACTTGTAAAACGATATTTATCAAGACAGTATACAGACACTGAAAGTCAAGAAACCCGGTCGGGTTTTGCTTTCTAGCTTTCCCATACGAAAGCGAAATGAGACCGGGGTTCATATACAGCAAGATGTTGCTTTCTGCGCCATCTGGATATTTCTACTCTTTTATAAAAAAAACATAATGATTTAAGACTGGTAATTACATGCGAAATGAGTTGTTTATCTTTCATCTTTCAAGTAAATACCTGTCTTTAACTCATTAACTTATTACGGTATTGCTATTGATGTTTGAATTTTGAGATCTGTCATTCTGGTTACAAAAGTGTACTAGAAGGAAGTGTCGTCGATCGACGGATACGGAAGTCGCTTAATTCAAACAGCGGATACATTTGTGGATAAATAAATACAAGTGAATGTTTCTTTTCTTTTAAAAAAAAAGATAATCATTTAACATTGGTAATTAGGTACATTCAAAATGAGTTGTTTATTGTTTCATGTTTCAAATAAATATGTCTTTAAGTTGTCATCTTATTACGGATCGCTATTGATATTTGAATTTTGAGATCTGTCAAAATAATACGAAGTATTAATCATATTTGTGCAGTTTTGATTCCGGATTTTTGGCTCAATCAAACACCAAAATACGAATTATGTTAACTTAATTGTAATAATATAATTCTAAAACAGTGTGGAACTGCCAAAAAGCTCTAATCCAATTGGGTAGGAACAACAAACTGACTTTGGTCTGGGTGCCTGGCCACTCTGGGCTGGAGGGCAATGAAATTGTCAATTGCCTAGCTAGAGAGGCCGCCGCATTAAAATTTATAGGACCAGAATCAGTTCTTGGCATATCTTCAAGCACTGCCAAGACAAATATCCTAGACTGGGCCAAGAGCAACACTCTCTACCATTGGCAGGAACTACCAGGATTAGCTCATTCGAAGGAATTCATTACACATCCTTTGAAATCAAGAGCTAAAAAACTGCTAGAGTTGAAAAGGTTACACCTAAGCACCTGCTTTAACCCAGTCAACAAGTACAGAGAGAAAATGAGTAGCGCTAATTTTTTCTATTCCATATGTGTAATATATTCAATTAAATATATTAATAAATGCGATTATTTAGAAATAAGTTTATTTCCTTTCAAACATCATTTAACAATGGTTGTTTACCTAGCGTCCAGGTTACCGTTAACAATAGGCAAAACATACTTAACATATTATATAATATATCACATTCTCCCCTCACAACAAAAAAAAAATAATAAAAATATATATAGGAATATTCAATAACCAAGTCTATCTGGTGGCTTAACACTTCTCTTAGGTCTAATAGTAACAGGTATCTTTTTCACAATAGACGTATTATTTTCAGGATCATTTAGATTTTCTTTATTTCCATTTAAATGGTTGTCTTTAAACTCTTTCCCATTATAACAACTTAAAAATTTATTTCGGGAGAATACTTTACACTTAGAAAAATTATCTTTGTAAAATTTCTCAGACATAGCTGAAATGCTAGCTCCTGAGTCTAACTGAAATGTATAAGAACTATTTTCTATTATTATATCCACTCTAAATGGATTTGAGACAAACTTATCATTTACAGAAAATAATTCTTCGCTCTCAATGTAATTTTGTACATTTTTTGGTTTGAATTTGTCACCTTTTATATATTTTCTTCTTGGACAAACTGGGGCCAAATGTCCTTTTACGTGGCATATATGACATTCATAATTTTTAAAACGACACTTTTCTGTAGAATGATTACTTCTTCCACAACAAGTACATTGTTCTCTGTTTGGCGTAGTATTCCTTGGTGTGGACTCATCTTTCATAATCCCGGATGAAACATGATTAAAACTTGGCTCCAACTTAACCATTGATTCATTTAACCCAAAACTTCATTTGCTGACATTTCTGCTATTGCTACTTCCATAGCGTCAAAAAATGAGCAAGTTATTTTCTCTCTGAACAGTTTAGCTTGAATTGTTCCTTTCTCAAATCCTATAATAAATCTGTCACGCAGCATCATGTCAAAAATATTTTCCTCAAAGTCGCAGTGAACAGCTAAATTCCTTATTCTCGCTCCCCACTCATTTGCACTCTCTTAATGATTTTTAAAAGCATCAAGAAATTTTGATCTTGAGACAAATACTGATTCTGACGATTTAAAATATTTGTCAAATAATTGTGTTATGTCATCATAACTTTTATTTTCAGGTATTGCTGGAAGACATAAATTGTATATTAATTTATATGCATCTTCATCCAAAGCGTTTAACAATATAGCTCGTTTTTTATTTTTATCCTTTATACCATTTACCAGGTAATAATTATCAAGTCTTCGCCTATATATTACCCAGTCTGTGTTTTGAGGATTAAACTCTCTAACAAATCCATAATTTGATGGAACTTCTGTGGCCATTGCTATGCTCCAATTCCTCGTCGCCAAATGTAATATATTCAATTAAATATATTAATAAATGCGATTATTTAGAAATAAGTTTATTTCCTTTCAAACATCATTTAACAATGGTTGTTTACCTAGCGTCCAGGTTACCGTTAACAATAGGCAAAACATACTTAACATATTATATAATATATCACAATATGGAATGTGTTTTATGCTGCTGCTTTTCTTGCATAATTCAATGGGTATCACAACCAGCAAAAAAGGTACCCCTACTACGGTACTTTTTTATACTGGTAGCTGTCAATTTTACAAGTTAGTAATGTTGACAATAGAAAATTATGTTTTATAAATTTAAATCCACACTTTAGGCTTCTTCATCTAAAATAACTTCTGGCAAATTCATATCAGCACGATTTAATAGCGATAGGATTTACAGAAGTAGTTAAGTACTTGCAAAAGTTATTTTTTACAAAAAAGTTGACACTACTTGAATTGTGATAGTGCGAAATATCATAACAACACATTGAAAAGCCTGCAATGGTTATATTTGGTTATCTTTTATTTGAAAAAATATGTACAAATGAATAACAAATCAAATATTGTACATCACAGGCAAGGTTACAATTTTTACTGGCTCTCGGAGATGACAGGTTCGCTTGATGACTCACCGGTCATTTCCTCCTATGCCAGTAAAAACTGTTTGTAATGTAAAATACTATTTCTGTGATAGTAATCACACTTACCTAATAATAATTCCTGCATCATTACTGCATCAGCACCTTCAATTTTACATTTATCTTGTGCAAAAACAAATAATTTTTGGGTCATAAACACTAACATATCAAATTTGTCCTCGTAATTATCCAAATGTATTAAAATACATTTACTTAACATGAAATCTGCTATTTCTATGTCGGTATACCATTCAGGACATTCGTAAAATTTCACTCTAAACATTCTTCCTAAATAAGCTTTACATTCCTCATTCGTATGTAGATTTTCCATATGTAAGGCACGTAACATGTTTTGAACGGAACTGAAAAAGGCAATAACAATTTTAATAAAATGAAAATAATTAAAGTTAAATCAAACTTACTCTGTGTAGTACATGTCATCCTGAAAACCATTGATCAGTTTTTGGAAAATATACTGATCGCTATAGTTACATAAACATTTCAAAATCAAACATATTGGAGTATAGTACAAAACTTTGTGGTAGCTGAACATGAGTTTTGCAGAACCATTCGTTACAAAATGAAGGACATTGTTCTAAAAACAAATCAACATCAAATAATAAGCAAATGTATCTACATATTTAAAGGAATTTTAACAACAAAGATGTACTTAATCTACATAGCTTAAGGGTAAACCATAGCGAAAAAAATTTTCTTTAAATATTATTAATTAAATATTTTCAAGTTGTTATGCACACTTTGCCCTCTTTTAACTGGTAAAAATTTAAATTACTTAGTGTATGATTCTACTTGGAATAGAACTAACTATTAAGTGTGCTATAGGGAGAAAAATTATCTTACCGTGGATGTTTGATCTCTCTTAACACACCTGATAGAAATACCATATTCAGAAAACAAAGACCCTCTCTGTTTCCAGCTGGACCTTTTTATAGCTATAGGATAGTTTCTTCTCGTCATTAATAACATTCTCACTATTTTTTCATGGCCTTTAATAACGAAGAATCCACCCCACTCCTGCTCATGCTCACCATGTTCTACAAGTTCTTTCGGAGACATTTTTGCCAAGTGGCAACGGTCAGACTAAAAAAAATGTCTACATTTAAATGGACAAAAACACATTTACTTAATTATACCATAAATGAAAATAATTTAAGGGAACTAAAATACCACTTAACCTCCACAAATTGGAATGATATATATTATTTAGAAATAAATATAGCCTTTGATCTCTTTGTTGAGATATTAATGTGGAGCTTTAATGTTAGTTGCCCTTATAAACTTGTAAAAAATAAAACGAATAAATTGGACAAAGGTTGGTTAACACAAGAACTAGTGGCTGATGGCACGGCTCTGAAAATCTTGTTCTCAGAAATGATACATTCAAATGCTCCTGATTCGGTTAAAATATACACAAACAGAAAAAAAGAATATAAAAGTAACATTAAAATTGCGAAGAAAAATTATTACAGTAACAAAATTAGTTCTGCTGAAAGCAAATCTAAAGAGACCTGGAAGATTATCAATAATAATTTAGGAAGAAATAAAAATAATCAAAATAAGGAAGTAACTCTAAATATTAATAATATAATATCTGGAAGTAATGTTGCTAACTACTTTGCGGAGCATTTTTTGTCTGTTGCCAGTGAGAAAATAAATGAATACTTTGGTTATATGTCTGCCTTGCACAGTTGCTAACTATACAGAGGAGTCAATATTTATTCCTCCAGTCACTGTAAATGAGTTATTAGATACTGTTACTAACCTAAAAAACAAAAAATCATCCAGTTTTGATGAGCTAACTACCCATGTCCTTAAAAATATTATTGATGTAGTAGCTGATCCCTTATTATAACTAATTAATTTATCGTTGGAACAAGGTGTGTTCCCTAATATATTAAAAAAGGCTTGTGTCATACCGACTTGCCAGTACACTTAAAAGACAGTTTCACTATAATGTATGCCGGCGATACAACAATAACTGTATCTACTATGTCAATGAATGAACTGGAAAGAAAAGTAGACTCTGTGATTGATGGACATGGTATGAAGGCATGGTGTGATCGAAATAAATTCATGTTAAATGATACCAAGACAGTGTTTATAAACTTTAATATGAGAAGACCTACAGCCTTAAAATGTAATCCACTTTCAGAGATCACTAAATTTCTAGGGACCTACGTTGACAACAAATTAACTTGGGTATCCCAGGTTGAACATGTACGTAAACTATTAAATAAATGTTATTATGCACTGTTACAAATGAAAGGTACACTCAATGAATCTGGTCTGTTAGATATATATTATGCTATGGCTTTCTCGCATACAAGCATGGGGGAAGCATTGTAGTAGAGTTTTTATTATACAAAAAAGAATACTGCGGTTAATATTTAACATGAACTATAGAGAGGGCTGTCGAAATATTTTCATGGAAAAGAAGATTCTCACCACCCCTTGTATTTATATATATAAATGCTTGTTATTTGTTAAAAATAATCCCCAAAATTTCACTAGTCTAAATAGTGGACAGATATAATACAAGACAAGGTAACACGCTGCTGATCCCTAGCCATAAAACGACAACGTTTAAAGATTCCCCATATTATAACTGTGTAATATTATTCAATAGTCTGCCACATAGCATACGGGACCTCCCACCAAACACATTTAAGAAGGAAATAAGGGCATTCTTACTAAAAAATGGTTTCTATTCAATGAAAGAATTTTTAGACAAGCAAAACAATCACTAGACTTGTTTTTATTAAGTGGTTTTTCTGATTTCCCCTCTTCCTTATTTAAGGATATGTATAACTGATTAGGACTCATTTCATACACATTGTATTTTATATATTTATTTCACTGACTATGTTAATTTTCTAATTACTTCTGACATTGCTCCTATAATGGACATTTCATAAATATAATATTGTCGCTGTTCTTCTTTTTTATGTACTTATGATATTATTATTTATTTATACATTTATATGTGTGTGTTTGTTTTTTTTATATGTATATACATTGCTCCTTTGTTTGTTGTTTATATTGACATGCCAAATGTACAAAATGTATCTATTATTGGTGAATAAATGTCTATCTATCTATCTATAGCTATTATACTACAACTAGTATTTAAAGAAATAGTATTTTTATCACAATTGTAACGTAATGCTTAATTCTCATTTGTAGTCACTGTTAACAGCCTGTTTAACAAAAATAAGCCTGATGCTACACCAAAATCCAAGATTTATCCTTTGTTACATTATAATGATGCATATGAAAGTACAGGAAGTCGAGAAGGTTTTGTGTTTACTGTAAACTGTGCTCAATTTCTTGTTATAAATTATAATTCAATGCATAATTCTTATTTCCATTTATTCTAAACATTACACAAAAAGCCTGCTAGCGTACTATAATTCATGATTTGAATGCATGGTCATTTTGTTGTCAAAAGTAAACACTTTGACTTGCATTTCTGAAGTGAAATGATCGAAATTATGATGGCAGATGGCGCCACCATCACAACATAGGACTAAATGCATTCTATCTATTTCTATGTAGTTATTCGAGTTGTTAACAGTTGAGTAAAACTACAGTTAAAGTGCTGCGTTATATAAAGTATTTTATTGATATTACTGTTTACTATTTAGAGAAGAAAAATCCTAAATTGACCATTACACTATAAAAAAAATTTCTTCTTAAAAATTATCAATTTTTTGTAAAATGTGCAAATAGTCATGGATTTTTCAATGTTTTTTAACATTTTATATTCATTAATAAATGCGGATAATAACCTAAATTTAAAACCATGTTCTAACCAACATTTAACACCGAGATTAAATGATGCCACCAAAAATAAAATGAATTTAGTTATAGCTTCAATATAACAAGAATCCATGCGTGATACACAATTCAGTAATGGGAAAAACCAACAGAAATATACTTTATAATATCAAAACAAGATTTTAAAAATCCCATCCCCAAAAACTATACAGGGTGGACCATTAATAATAGACCATAGTTCAGGGGTAGATTCTTTGGGCCAAAATATGAGGATATAACCAAATAATTAAATTTGAATTTGCCTTTCAAAAAATTATTGAAATGTTTAACGGCACTTTCCTCGAAAACGGTTGTGTTACCAGAGCCAGGCCTCAAAATAAATGATAGAAAACCAATAAAACCTTGTGGATAAAATTGTTAATTCTTTCAAATATTATATTGAAATTCAATCATACTGTAGCCCGCCAGTAACAAAAAAATTAGTTTTTAGTGAATGGCGATGGTAGCCACGCACTCCGGCCAACTAGTCGTGCGGGGTAGGTAAGAAGGGTAAAATCTTGTGATAATTGCCCTGGATAGATATTAGGTGGTATATCAAAGAAAAATATCATACATGTAATAATAAAAAAAAATATTTTAATACTTATGAATTTTTACACACAGTTTTGACCATATATCCCCAAGTATATACAACTATAAATTATTATCGGCTACTAAAATTTATGCAGTTTTAACTCCACATTTTTTTTTTTAAGACAAGAAAATATCTACATTAATTATATTGTGATTAATTATATACAATACTTAACAGAAAATTATTAGATCAACTACCCCACCGAAGGTGATCACTTCCGATGTTTTTACAAGCAAAATACCCCTATATTTTGTTTGTCTAACCTAGTTATATTTATCTCTTAACATGTGTGTAAAGTGAAAACTGTTTAGTGAAGGAAACCTACGTTCCCACCTATTATAGCTAATGAATATTTAAAGATATCTTTTATAAATTAAAAAAAAAACACATATATATGGTGTGACTATAAGATATTGTAGCCAATAGTTCAATAATAGTAAAAATAGGTACTTCAGATCGGATAAAAAAAACATATATATTTTTGACACTTAGCTGTGTCTCCATGTAGGGGTGGTTTCGTTTGCTGTCAACTTTCCCTGTAGGGTGGTTTGTCAGAATAAATGTGCCTTCAACAACCATTTACTGCCGACCATTTGTTCCGCGGCTGATAGCCAAGATTTCTATACAGGAAAATATACACCCAGGGGCTCTGCTTGATGTATTGAATTTTCTTCAGAATAATTGGCAATTTGCATACCATAAAGAAATGCAAGGAGACTAATGAATTCGGAATTCGTAAAAATAAAAATTTTATTGAAAATAAAAGCCTTCTACACCTCGTAGAAGGCTTCTTTGACTATATAAGTTTATCTGAGGGTGGTTTATGGCAAGATGGTCATGAGCTGATATTAATCCGTTAAACGGCAACTGCAGGAAATAATACCACTCAGAAGAAAATATTCCTCACAATCCTTTCGATACTTTTGTAGTTTATTCCCAATTAAATGGACACAACACAATATATATATCGACAAAAGTATCACAGCTCGAAAAAGCCTATTCTGGTTTCTAGAACACCTCAGAATGTGTACTGCAAGAGATTGTAAAGTACCTTCTCGGTAAAGCAACAAAAAAATATAATTCGAAAGAAAAACGACTGCAAAACATTATAAACACCAATAATACAACACTTACAAAAAATCTAGAGATTAGACAATTTCATAAATACATTATATCCTATCGTTACTACTTAATTTATATTTTATTTTGGGACTACTTTTCAGCGGAGGAGAAACCTGCGTAGCTGTTTCTTTTTTGTTGCGAATTATCGGTGTGTGGATTTATGTTAAATCGATAGGTCCTAGCAATATTGAAATAGGCAACCAATTATTCGTCAGCGGTATTTGATGGATGGCCGAGTTTCGAGACAATTATTATTTCTAATAATTTTAAGGTGTCTGAATTCCTTCTGTCATTTATTAAATTCTTAAGACAAGATGAACCCGTAACAGTTGGAGTTATCAAGTTCTATCAAGTATACCTTTTATACGTGAAAATGACGCCCTCATCGGATTTTCTGGTCAGAAGTGCCACAACGTTTCGCCAAAAAAAATATGAAAAAAATTCATCATCAGATACAGGTCCTGTGGCGCCCTCTATGATCTAACGTGATGTAATACATAAATTATTGTTTCTTAGAATAAAAAAAGTTCCTCTAGCAAATTTGGCGAAGATCAGTCAAGAGGCTGTTGAGTTATTGCAAAAAAACGAAAAAATAATTTGAACTTTGACACCTTGTATCTTTTTCCACGGCAACATTTTACTAAAGCATATTTGGTTATATCCTCATATTTTGGCTGAAGAATCTACCCCTGAACTATGGCTTATTATTAATGGTCCACCCTATAAAAAATAAATCTTAATATCTATCACATAGGTAACAAAAAAATGTCAAAAATTAACACTCAAAAATGTCACTTGATACGACCACTATAAATTCAATAAACATAGACGAAACCATAAATGATGAAACTATAATTTCAGAGAACGCAATTTATGAATCTAGAGAATATAAAGATATTACCCAATGGAGTTCAAACAAGAAATATATTATAGCACTGTTTTCGTGGATCATGGGTATTGTACACATATTTCAGATGCCCCAACTCTTCTTAAGAGGCAGCATTATGGATTTCATACTAGCATACATCCCTCTGATGATCATTATAGGAATACCTCTAACATTCATGGAATTAAGCATAGGTCAATATTCAAGCCAATCGACGAAATCATGGAATCTCTGCCCACTATTTCGAGGAATCGGATACAGCAAATTAGTAGTTGTATTTATTTTCCAAATTTATTATAACGTCTTAAATAGTTACGTTCTACTTTATGCCTTTTCATCATTTTCTAAATCTGTTAAATGGTCAAACTGCAACGCAAGTTGGGCCAACAGCAGTTGCTATGATTTGCAAGAAGATAAAACTATGGAAGATAGAAGGATCTATCAATCAAGTGCTGAGCAATTTTGGTTCAATGCGGTGTTAAACTTGAAAGAAGATTTCAGTAAATTAGGTATTTATCTCTAAAGTTATAACACTATATTATTATATACAGACAAAATTTTAGATATATAAGTAGGAATGTGGGGGGGTTGAACCTACAACCTCTTCAACATTCAACATTCGAAGGGTAAATGCAACCGCTAGGTTACTGCCGTCTTTACAAAATGTTTTCACCTAAAGTATAAGATTAAGCAGACGCTAAGTTTGTATATTACAATTTGACTAAAACTACTTATTTGTAGTTTTTTTCTTAATCCGGACGTAGAAAAAGTATACTGTACAACTCGAGTGGATTATCCATATCGCACTCGAAAGATTGAGGCAGCCCCACCTATGGCGTCGTGCTCAATCTCCTTTCTCATGCGTACATTCATCCAAGAGATCATTTCACATGATGGGATAAGTTTAAAATACAGGGAACTGACAATTATTGTAAGTAATATTTAACAAAATAAAGAATTAACACATTAAATAAATATTAAAACATAATATTTTTGGTCGCAAACTTCTCTATAAAGTTCTTATTTTACTATAAGGAACGTAACCAGACTGCAACCAACAGCTACTCTCTAGACTATGTGCCCTGCCGAGTACCGAATTACAAGTTACAAACCCAGCGCGTTAAGTGTAATAATTGCATATTACCAACAGAACGCTAATGCTTCAATTGCAACAAACACGAGCCGAAAGACTGATCCTACTTAAAGGAGCTCTCGTGCCAGTCGTCCCACACCACTTGCAGACTACAGTTTCGAGCTGTGCAAGGTAGGCAGGTATATGATGGCCAATACGAGGATCGTTTGACTATTTGGTACATCTCGGTATCTTTAGGATAGCGACAGGCAAAATAGTCAGCAGGCGCCATCTAACGGTCCAGTGTTTTAATATTCTGCCCTCTAGAAGCACATTTGAACTATGCTAAACCCAGTCAGGATATTTATTTTTCGATTGCAACAGACACTGGATCGCTAGATGGTGCCTGCCGACTATTTTGCATGTCTAAAGATACCGAGATTTACCAAATAGTCAAAGGATCCTTGTGTCGGTCGTCACATGCCTACCTTGCACTGACGAGAGCCAACAGCTTGAAACTGCAGTCTGCAGGTGTGGGACGACTGGCACGAGAGCTTCTTTAAGTAGGCTCAGTCTTTCGGCTGGTGTTTGCTCCAATTGAATCATTAGTGTTCTATTAGTAATATGCAATTTTTACACTTAACACGTCAGGCTTGTAATATGTAATTCAGTGCTCAGCGAGGTACATAGCCCGGAGAGTAGGTGTTGGTTGCAGTCTGGTTACGTTCCTTATAGTAAAATAAGGATTTTATGGAGGAATTTCTGACTGAAAAATTATGTTTTAATACTTTTTTATAAGTTTCATTAATACGAACAGTCCATGAGAAATTGTGATTAAAATACATTTGGTAGGACACAGCACATTTAAGTACTTAAAAAGAGCTAATACAGCTTCATTTAAGAAATCAACCCTTAAGTTTATATCAACAAAGGGTATCAATATATTTAAAATAGAACGAACATCTTTGGAAAATTCGTCAAGGCCGAAAAATCTAGTCTTTAAATGCAATTTTTTACCTTGATAATTTAGCAGTTTTATGATTTAGATCACAGTAGATTAATAAATGATGCAATATATCTGAGAGATCTATAGTTCCAGATTGTAACATTTTATCTCTATCTGTAGAAATTATATCAATTAATGTGGAAGACTATACCAAATCGAATTGGTTGAGATATAATTTTATTTAGGACAAAATAGCTAAGTATGTTGACGAGGTTACGATATGCCTATAAATCCTCTTTTAGGTAATCGATGTTAAGCTACCTGTTAATATTGTCATGTGCACGCCCTTGTAAGAAGAAAGGTTCAATAGAAGTTAGCAATATAATGATAGTTCGCAGTCGGCCCATAGGTGGCGCTATTGGCTTCCTACCATAGAGAAACTGAAAAACAGTAGAACCGTCTCGAGTTACAACTAGAATGAAACAGATGGATTTCGAATAAGTGCCACAGAGTATGTAAGGAGGCGGGACCAATGCAACAAGCAGTTCTAATTTGAAGAGCAGATCAAGAGAAGGAACAAAGTGATCCGACTAGTAAAGTACAGTGATAAGAGTGTTATATAGTAGTATAAAGTAGTAATCAATGTTGTAATTATAAGGACTAATTATTGCAAGTCAATTCAGTGTTAAATAAATCAGTGGTTGGTGACAATTCGTGTTGTAATTATTGAACCTACGCTTGGGGGGTTTACTAGAGGGTGTAAACACGTAACAATATTATAAACCGTGCTTCAGGCAATGTTACTTAGCACTTCTAATTCATTCAGAAAGCTGATATTTGCATTTGGTACTCTATATAGTACACCCAAAGTTATTTTACAATATGCAAATCTAGATCTAGATTTAAATTTCTAACTGAAGTAACCTGAAACCTCTTTTGAGGGACCCTATATACAAAAAACTTTTTTTGATTGAATTTGTATAAATTAAAGCTTGACGAACTTTAACTTTCGAAGAAACTGCCTTTTACAAGTTTATGGCAGTTACGAGGAAAAATAACAGAAATCTGTAGCATGCCTCCTCAGTTCAATAAATCAGTATTACAGATTCTTTACGATTTAGCTGATAATGAATAAATTTTTATTTCAGAACGGCCTCATTGGGAACTTGTGGTATACCTTTGTCCAATTATGTGTGTTGTATTTTTGGTTACATACAAAGGAACAAAATCATTAGAAAAAGTTCTACCGTTCACTATGATAATTTCATCAGTTGAAATCATTATACTATTCTTTGTAACAACTGTAGCTGTTGGAAATTTACCAAGATTTGGAGACTTATTTAAACTAAACATTCATGTGAATACGTTACTGCCATGGAAAGAAAATTCTATGGTTATGGGAGCTTTTCGGACAATATTGCTATCTATGGGCCTTGGATTAGGTAATAGTTGTTATTTAAAACCAAAAAAACGCAGAAATATGAAAGTACATATTCGTTCCAGGCGGACTTTCCAGTCTTGGTGCACAAAGCTCCTTCAGAAAACCAGTACACGCTTATGCCATATTTCTAAATTTAATTGATACTGGATCTGCAATTTTTTATAACATTTTAATACATAACCTTTATGGAATACTCAGCTATTACACTCGTATAAACATAGACGAACTAATATTACCTAAAAATATGTTTGCAAATAATATATTTACAGTAATACCAGCTGCTATTCTTCATTTACCAGGAACATCGCAAATATGGATTTTCCTTTTTTATTCCAGTATTTTTTTAAAGGGTAAGTCATATCATTACATAATAATAATTATAACGTATGTAACAAATGCCTGAAATAATATTTTGACACAAGGCTATACAGGGAAGAATGAGAAAGTCACTACTGTACAACGTTTACTGTTATGATATTTATAACCATAATTATAAAAACCCAACAAAACCTCAATATATAATCTTCAACCACATTCCCAACAACAACTCTTCAAAAGTAATCATCAACAACCACTCTTTATCACCCCAAACAAGTCAAATACCTAGGTGTAAGTCTTGACCATAAGTTGAACTTCAATAATCACACAAAAATCATAAAAAAGAGGTGCATTTCCAGAGGCAAACACTTTTATAGTTTTACTTATAATTAAAAAAACAAAAAAAAAAACGCGCTTTAATAGCAAATCGAACTAAAAAGTAAAAAATAATGTTTAAATATTAAGATTCATTTTATTGTAAAAAGCGTGGGGGTGTTTGATATCAATTGTTATAAAAACTATGCTTTTTACAATAAAATGAATCTTAATATTTAAACATTATTTTTTACTTTTTAGTTCGGTTTGCTGTTAGAGCGTGTTTTTTTTTAGTTTTTTTAAACTATATTTTTTTTTTAGTCACCCTCTTGCCATTCATCCTTCGGCACATTTCTCATCAATAATAAAATATATATTAATGACAACGGCTCCTCCGCCAGAATATCGATTATATTAGTCATTTTTTTTTATTTTATTTTATCCTGATGATCCTGGTGAGGACATTAGGACAAAGTTGTCAAATCATTGTATTGTCATCGGTCCTTGATAAGTGTGCAAAGTTTCAGTTTAATCTGACGTTTTGAAGTGGGTGAGAGTCACGTTCAATGATTGAAAAAAGTTTACATACTTACCTACAAACATATAGATGAAGCTAATATAAAGCGTGTAAAAACAAAGGTATCAGTATGAAACTATTTACAAATGAATACCAGGCCGATACTAGAACATAATCATCCCATGTGTAGTTCAAGTAGGAATAAACTGAGACAGAAAAAACGTAACAAAAACTTTACGACCTCATTAAAATACTATTACTCTTTGTGCTACCTCGACCGACCCTCGACCGCAAAGCATCTCGCTCGTTTTTAATGTGCGGCGAGTCGTTTGATCGTGTGGTGTTAGGTATGCCGCCGGTGGCCTGCGGCGATAATAATGATGTAAAGTTTTTGTTTCGTTTTTTTTTGTCTCACTTGGACTATACCTTAATGCAAGAAAACCAGCATTGAAAAATATCAGAATAGCTAAGACATCAACACTCAGAAAGGTCCCTGACAATCCATTTCATAACCACCTAATGACCTCTTATACCAGGTCGCCAAGATAGAAACAATTTCAAGTATAATATCACAATTGTGAATAAAATTTGCCAAAAAATGAAGACAACAGGGAAAAATACAACTTTTATGCAAAAAAAGAAACTAACAGACAGCAAGGCGTAGAAAATACCCAGAACGAACTTGATGAGAATGTATTAACAACTTAAACACACCATAAACAATAACAATGCAATCCATATGCACACATATACATACATACTCGTAGATAAATATATTAGATAAATATATTGAATTTAATAACACTTTATATTCTTATCATAACACATCATTTAAATTTATTACAAGGAATCTTGATGAAAAAAATAATAAATGGATAACTGCCGGAATTAAAATTTCATCAGTGCGCCTTAAAGAACTTTATAAATTACAAAAAAATAGCATAATCACTGTGGATTTTTATAAATCTTATAAAACTATCTACAATAGAGTTATACGTCAGACAAAAAAAATGTATTTTGATAACATTTTAATAAACTCATCTAACAAGTCAAGTGCTGTTTTAAATGTAATGGATCAATCAGCAAAAAAAGATAGACGCGCTAATATTAATCCAGAACTAGAAATCAACAATGTAGTAACTACAGATAAAATGGTCATTGCTAATGAATTCAATAAATACTTTTTAAATATAACAAAATCCTTAAATACACCAAACGATAATTTAAATAGGATTCAACCTGCAGCACGTATGATGAAAATTCAATCTATTTAAAGCCTACCAATACATCCGAGGTTATTAATATAATAAATGGTCTAAAAAACTCTAATTCAATTGGGCCAGACTTTTTTTCAATCAAAATGATTAAAGAGTGTGCAAATTTACTAGCGATACCTTTAACTGACATCATAAACCACTGTTTCACTGAAGGCACTTTTCCCGATTTATTAAAATTATCTAAAGTCACCCCGCTATTTAAAAAAGGTGATCATAAGCAACCCTGCAACTATTGCCCAATAGCAATCTTATCAGGTTTTTCAAAAATTATTGAAAAATTAATTGCAATAAGATTAACCGAATATTTAGAATCAAATTCAATTCTTTCTCCAAACCAACATGGTTTTAGAGAAAACAGATCCACCATCTCGGCATTAGTTAATTTTCTGACTTTATCTATAAAAATATTGATAATGGTCACAAAGTTGTAGCATTATTTATTGACTTTTCTAAGGCATTTGACTGCGTAAACCATGAGATTATCCTAGATAATATTGAGAATTATGATATACGTGGTCAATGCAAAACACTGTTAAAGTCATATTTATCTAACCGGAAACAATATGTTGATATTCTTGGTTCAAAATCCGAAACGCAAAAAATAGATATTGGTGTACCCCAAGGCAGTGTCCTGGGACCATTACTTTTCCTCCTTTACATCAACGACTTGGATAATCCTTTAATACATTTTTTTTGTGCATTTGCTGTCGATATCTCTATTGTTGTCTGTGACAAAATTCTAGATAACGTAATTGATAAGATAAATTCTGCCTTGATTAACATAAGTACCTATTTTTATGACAAAAAGATAGTAATGAATCAAGAAAAAACAGTTTCACTACATTTTCACCCTGTTCGAGCTCTTTACACTTCCAGTTTACTGTTAAAACTAAACAGAAAGTCAATTGAACATTAATACTGTTAGAATATTCTATTTTTCTAATTTGGAGTCTAGACTGCGGTATGGTATTATCTTTTGGGGAAATTCATCTTCAACAAGTCGCATATTTGTACTGCAAAAAAGAGCTATCCGTTGTATGGTCGGTTTAAACTATAGGGAGTTGTGTAAATCGACATTTATCAATCAAAATATTTTAACATTACCTTGTCTTTATATATTCGAAATCTTAAAATTTGTTAAAAATAACTTATTAACTTTTAATTCTCTCAATGTAAATCATGATTACCCCACACGGCATGGATATAACTGCAGTACAATATACATAGACTTGAAATATATAAAAATAACCCATATTACATGGGATGTACACTTTATAATAAGCTAAGTATTGATATAAAAAGTATAAATAATACCAAACATTTTTTCTCAAAATTAAAAAAATTTCTTTTAAGTAAAGCGTTCTATTCCATTGAGGAATACTTAATGCATTAAATTCTCCTTTGTCTTCTCTCTCTTTATTTTTGTTTCTCTTTCATATTTCGTTCATACTGTATTCTTTAGTAGTGTAATTCTACATTTGTACCTTGACTCGTCCTATATCACTTTGTGATCTATTGGATGAATAAAGTATTATTATTATCTATATACATACATAATGTATATGTACATATTTACATATCTTTGTAAATAGGCTGAAAGACTTCTGTCGATGGTCATTTGGGTTTACATTCAATAAAGAGTTCAATTAATTAATCATTTAATATTAATATTTCTGGCATGTTTAACATTCGTTACATGGATGTGAAAAGATTCTAAAAAATTAATCTATTTTTTTTTTCAGGATTAAGTTCTTCGATGGTAATGGCCTCAGTACTTTTACATGTCATTTATGAATTCAGCCCCAAGCTGATGAAAAAATCTATTTCTTGTTCTTTTGCCTGTTGTTCAATTATCTGCTTATCTGGATTTATATTATACACTAATCTGGGTATAATAATGAGCAACTATTTAATTGATATAATACAAACTACATTGTTACCATTGATAAATTGCAGTCAAATCATTGCAATTGTATATTTCTATGGCTTGGCAAATTTTATCGACGATTTACATTTTATGCTGGGCTTTAGACCGTCAGCTTATTGGCAGTTGAGTCTGGTAGCATCCTCACTTCTACTACCTATCTTTACCACGTTCAGCATAATTCAATTCTTTGTTCCCTTCCGTTATGCTAAATTTGATTTCATTCCGTTATTGCAACAATGCCTGCTCGCGATCACACTGCTTTGGATTCCTTTTATGGCCATGGTTAGGATTATACGAAAAGGCAAATGGAGGAATACATTTTATCCCTCGGCAGATTGGGGGCCCCACGATAACATATTAAAAGAAAGTAGAAGAATGTTTACAGATCAAAATCTTAGTTTGGAATATGTATATGAAAAAAATTTGTTAAAAAATAAGCTTCATAAATATGAGGACAATTACAACATTTAGTTAAAGATATAAATAAAGTCTTATTATTGATCTTTAGTTAATCATTATAGATGTCTACAACACATTATGGATTATGGATGCCTACAAACAACAACCATAATTAATATTCTTGATATAAGCAGACAGTAATGGGGAATGGTAGCTCAGTGTGTTAAAGCGACTGGCTAGCAAACTGAGTTGCCTAGCGAAGTGGGTTCGATTCCCGCAAGGCGAAACAATTTTTCATTAAAAAAAAATTGCCCCAAGAGTGGTTCGGAGTCCACATTAAACTGTAGGGCCTCGTCTCTCTTTGCCTAGCACAAGATCCTTGAGATCTTCCAGGGGGTTACTTCGGTAACTTGAGAGGCGGTTAAGAAAACATTTTAAGAAAACATTTTTTTAAGTAACAATGGTAAAAATGTAACCATTATCTACTGAAAAGTTGAAGATCATTAGCTTACTAGTAAATAGATTTATAGACCTTTTTTTGCCTACTAAACATAGCACTTCACCTTATATTAATAAAAGTTTATTAGTCCAGTGGAATTAGCATTTTGTCAGCACCTAAATCTGAGTGGATAATTGTGATTCATGAACAGGGAGTATCGAAGGTGATATGTACATACTTTCTGGATGAAAATTCGGTGCCATTTGTTTATAACAGCACCTTGAATGTTGTAATAAACAGTTTTTTCTTAATAACTTTAATCGTAGCACTCGGCGAGAAAAAAGTTTAATATAAAATATGTAGGTATTGACAATACGAAGATTTTAAGCCATAGTTTATCAAAATCGGTTCAATAGTTTATTCGCAAATCGTAAAAAACAGTTGAACATCAATGATTTTCGATTGTTATTGTTTAATAGAAAAATAAACAATATCCGCGTGTAAACTATTTGAAAGTTTAGTCTGTGGAGATAATTTAATTTGTTTATAGAATTAAGATGACTTTAACATACACACTCACTGTAATCATTGAATATTTTTCTTTGCATTTGTAATCTTTGTTCCTTCTGTTTTTTTTTAAGAGTCGACTTACAAATATTTTACTGACTATATACTTATATGTTGTTCGTTATTTACATATTATATATTTTATTGACTATACATTTATATGTTGTTCGTTATTTACATATTATATATAACTATTTTTATATATTTTTTTATTTCCGTATTTATTTATACTTATACATATATGTGTTTGACAATTCTAATACTTTTCATGTAAAAGTCTTATAGAAATATAGTTTATTATTATTATTATTATACAATAACGTTCAATTTTTCAATCATACGATTATAAAAATGGGCTCATTTGAAAGATTAAAGTTGCTACTTCTTAATGCAATTGTTACCCAGTCAAATAATAACTTTTTTGAGAGTTTAAAATGGCTTTAAAAACGACGTTATATTTTCCGTATAAACAAATTGAATTAGTCGCTGAATTTTTAATGCAATATATTGTCAAACGAATCAAATTAAAACAAACGTCTTGAACTTTATGTTGCGCCGAACTAGAATTTTCCAAATTGATTTTAGCGAGGAGCGGGTCTATCCCCTCTCCTGCCCCCTTTCCAGTGACACGCATCAACGCTATACTTTCCCTTGCATTATTATTAATATATTCATTCGAGGGAAGTTGAAAATACTGTCCAAGTATAATTCAACTAAACCTCTACATACAGATCAAATTTCATAGCTTCATATAAATAAACATGGGAGCTATGATTTTTTTGAAGAAAAAAAAAGTATCTTTGCTCCAAATCAATTTGGAAAATTCTAGTTTGGCGCAACATAAAGTTCAAGATGTTAGTTTTATTTGATTCGTTTGACAATACGTTGCGTTAAAAATTCAGCGAGTAATTCAATTTCAAATGTGCTTTTAGAGGACGGAATATTAAAACGTAATATTTTTAGTTGTAAACTCCTCTATAAAATCCTTATTTTACTATAAGAAACATAACCAGACTTAAACCAACAGCTACTCTCCGGGCAATGTCTCCCGCCGAACGCTGAATTACAAGTTACAAGCCTGGCGCGTTAAGTGTAATAATGCATATTACCATCAAAACGCTGCAGTTTTGAGCTGTTGGCTCTTGTCAGTGCAAGGTAGGCATGTGATTAGTAAAATAAGGATTTTAGAGAAGTTTGCGACTAAAAGTATGTTTTAATATCCCGTCCTCTAAAAGCACATTTGAACTATGCTAAGCCCAGTCAGGCTATTTATTTTTCGATTGCAACAGACACTGGACTAGATGGCACCTGCTGACTATTTTACATGTCGCTATCCTGAAGATACCGAAATGTACCAAGTAGTCAAGGGACCCTCGTGTCGGTCGTCACATACCTACCTTGCACTGACAAAAGGAAACAGCTCGAAACTGCAGTCTGCAAGTGGTGGGATGACTGGCAAGAGAGCTCCTTTAAGTAGGATCAGTCTTTCGGCTGGTGTTTGTTGCAATCGAAGCATTAGTGTTTTGATGGTAATATGCAATTATTACACTTAACGCGCCAGGCTTGTAACTTGTAATTCAGTGTTCGGCGGGGCACATAGCCCGGAGAGTAGCTGTTGGCTCCTTATATTCCTTATAGTAAAATACGGATTTTATAGAGGAGTTTGCGACTAAAAATATTATGTTTGAGTAATTCAATTTGTTTATGCAGAAAATATAACGCCATTTTTAAAAAAAATTTAAACACTCAAAAAAGTTATTATTTGACAGTAACACTTGTATTAAGAAGTAGCAACTTATATCTTTCAAATGAGCCCATTTTTATAATCGTATGATTGAAAAATTGAACGTTATTGTATAATAATAATAATAATAAACTATATTTCTATAAGACTTTTACATGAAAAGTATTAGAATTGTCAAACACATATATGTATAAGTATAAATAAATACGGAAATAAAAAAATATATAAAAATAGTTATATATAATATGTAAATAACGAACAACATATAAATGTATAGTCAATAAAATATATAATATGTAAATAACGAACAACATATAAGTATATAGTCAGTAAAATATTTGTAAGTCGACTCTTAAAAAAAAACAGAAGGAACAAAGATTACAAATGCAAAGAAAAATATTCAATGATTACAGTGAGTGTGTATGTTAAAGTCACCTTAATTCTATGAACAAATTAAATTATCTCGGGAACTAATGAATATTTTTTGATAACATTTGAACCGTAGTTTACGCATACCACAGACGAAACTTTCAAATAGTTTACACGCGGATATTGTTTATTATTCTATTAAATAATAAAAATCGAAAAATTATTGATGTTCAACTGTTTTTTACGATTTGCGAATAAACTATTGAACCGATTTTAATAAACTATGGCTTAAAATGTTCCTATTGTCAATACCTAAATCTTTTATATTAATATTTTTTCTCGCCGAGCACTACAAACAAAGTTATTAAGAAAAAACTGTTTATTACAACATTCAAGGTGCTGTTATAACCAAATGCCATCGAATTTTCATCCAGAAAGTATGTACATATCACCTTTGATACTCCCTGTCCATGAATCCCTTCACAATTATCTACTCAGATTTAGGGACTGACGTAGTACTTTCACAGCTAATTCCACTGGACTATATAATAACTCTAAAAACTCTACTATTAGTGGAGTTGATTTGTTACAAGAAAACCATCTCCGACCCATTCAGCTGCTGTAACAGCAGGAACCACTGTCTACTAAAGGAAAATAGGTAGCATCTACCGTGACATCGGCATCTACCATGACATCACTTTAACAAGATTAATTGTAATATACATTTAACACCAAATAAAAACCATTTAGTACTGATATTATAATAATATATGACGCGTACTGGTTCAAGTACGGCCACCACAACTGTTGTTATCGCAGGGATGGATTTCAAATCTTGGTGTAAATTTGTCAAATGGCAGTAGAAATACGTATTCAAAGGTAAGTTCTATTAACTCAACACTAATAGATTACTGAGTGCTTTAATTTAGTTACTGTTATACCTTTCTTATTATTGTCTAAAATTCATCTAATAATTGTAAATCAACAGCGCATTGGAGAAAACATTACCCAGAATATTTAGACTTGTCTAGGAGAGCGGCACTGATAAAGGCTTTTTAAACAAACTTTATACTCACTCAGCAAAAAATATTACCTTAATCATCACAGGTAAGTCGCCCACATCTTTTTGAAATGGTTGCTGCTGCTGTCCATCAATATACCAATCGACGGTAATATAAAATTTCCCTTTGTAAGAGGCTGCTCTTTGTCTACATTCTGTCGGATAAATAAGGTTACTTTTTACACCAATTGTTCCAAACGGTACTTCAGGGCTATGAAAGATATGGTCAGTTATGATCAATTTTACACGCTTTTCATTAACCATAAATTCCACAGGATTAAGGTTTCCTATAGCTTCAGATAATCCTTTATGAATCATGTAGTTAAAGCTTGTTATGTGGTGTTCTCCTAACTTTTGTAGGATCTGAAAAAAAATCAAATTTATTAACATAGCCTCAAACTACTGAAATTTTTACAATATACATTTTTATACTTACTTCATTTTGCAACTCTGGAGGTTTTCCAAAATTTGGATTGGTTATATTTTTAAGCGATGGATTTTCTAACATTTTTGATGTTTACTTGTACACAACCTCAATTCCGTTGACAGATACACGTGTGACATGACCATGGACACGACAGAAACAAGGGTAGAACCGACAGCAGATGGCACTTCGATGTTTATTTAAAGAGACCTTCATGCTTTTGTAGCATGTTAAGGAGTACAGGCGAAAATCACCCACCATTAGATGACGCTTCATAAATATCAGAAACTAACCAGAAATGATACAATAAAGTTATAAAAAAACAGTTTGTTGAATAAAAGTTGTATTTGGTAATTAATAGTTATATAATTTCATAAAATGTTTAAAAAGATGAACGCGTGTGAAATTATGCCTAATATATTTTTTTCATTATACCATTCTGATATGATTTATCAGAGTACTCTCTATTCTTCATTGATATGCTACGAACATCGGCCTAGGCGGAAAAAATTGATCAAAAATAAGGCAATATCACATTTTTTTTTAATAGAAATTTATTCTCATAAATAAAAATCCTTACGTATTTGATTTTTGAAGTTTAGTTAAGTAAAAGATATAAATAACGCTTCACACTTCATTTATAAAGCAATTTATTAATAAAGCCTCAAATCCTCTACATTACAAAAACTAAAAGAGATATAAATAACACTGGATTTGCGATAAATTAAAGAAGTATTGCTGTATTTTGATATTGACAAAAACTATATATAACTTAAATGGCAACTAACTTATGAATAGAAATTTTTTTAGTAGCATAGCTGAAATATGAGACACTGACAAACAGAACAAAACCTTCTCGAATTCGCAGGAATAGTTTGATTAACCAAGTCATTTATCCGTAAAACTAGTTTGACAAAACAATACACTAATGCATTTTTTATTTCAAAGAAATGACGTAAGTTATGTAATTATCACACCAACAAAATTAAGCTTCCATTGGTTTTAACCCAGTAGTAAACTGATTTATTATTCACATGCCAAGAGTTTATACTGTCAAGATATAGATGTCGGTTACTCCGTAATTTTTGACTTTGGACTAATGTTAACAGCTAACTTCTCTCTAATTTGTGACACTGACTGAATGAGAATGACAATAGTTTCCACTCCCCAAGGATGTTTACTATTCTTGCCACTCCCCGCCTAAAAATTTACGAAAATAAATAGTTCGAGTTCCATAGTTCGTAGTTCAGTTTTAAACTGCATAAAATTTATCCAAGAACTGTTAACAGTCCTTGAAATTTATCAAATGCGTATAAAATTCTCAACAGTACAATTAGTTGTGCGATTCTTTTCTTTTAGTTTACTTAGTTGGTGAATATTTAAAATTATGAGAGCCTTCACAAGATATTTTTCTGTTAAAACTAACCTAAATACAAATCCAGTAGAGCAAAGTGTTATGACAAAAGAGTTTAAAATAAGAATAAATAATGATTTTGCTTCTGTCAACTACGAAAAAATTGACGACAGTACATACGATTTACTTCATACTAATATTCCCAAAGCATATCAGGGACAAGGTTTGGCTCCTGTTCTAGCACAGGTACCTATTTAGAATATTTCTGGCCAGTATATCCACATTCTCTTAAATTTATCTAGCAAATAGATTCTATAGAAACAAATGTTGATGCAACCGAATGCAAAGAAATTATCTACTTACTGGTTATATTTAAAATAAAATTTAAATGGATATACCGGCTCTTAAGACTGTTACTTTCGGTCTTTGTTAACGTTTAACGGTTTGCCAAGTCAACGAAAATACAATAATTTCTATGATAACTGAGTCAGTTTGGCCAGTGGTTAAAGTTTAACATAGAGCCAAAGTAACTGCTTTTAAAAGTTAATATTTATTGTGTAGAATTTATTCTATGTATCCTTTTTTATTCTTAAAATAATACTGAATTGAAATAATCCGTAATGGTACACACATGTCAATATAGCACCAAGTGAGGGGTAACTCACGCGAAATTTGGGGTACAAAATACCGCTACTTTAAGTAAACACCTTATATTACCACTTTGTTACTCCAAATTGCAACTGGATTGTCTTAAATCGCCAGTGGATTGCCACATACTGCCACCAAACCACCAGTTGATCGCCAATAACGCCACCAGACTACCACACGTTACCACTAGTATCGCCACTTACCCCCATAATGCCACATCTGGAGATCACCCCCACCACTCAGCTATTACCTAATTTTCCTAGTTCAAACATAATTGTTTGAAATTTCATCAGAGGTGTCTTCCAAACTAGATTGGTCGAAAAAGTCTGTATCAGAGTCGCAGTTTGTGTCCGAATCGTATTTCTTCTTTTTTGAGTAATTTATGATAGATGTTTTCACAACGTCAATAACATCAGGAGTTATGGAAAATTTCAAGCTTGACGAACCTTCCAACTTTTCTCTCTGTGGAAATTCTCGGTAGAGACATAAAGTTGTATGCAGCCGCTAAACATGTTGATCATGGAACTGACACTTTCATGGCGTAGGACTGGAAAACCTGTCAGAAAATTTGTAGGATAATTTGACCATTCGATTTATAATGATATAATAATAATATACATTTATTGTCCACAATAATACATAGAGTATTATAAGACTAGTCAAAATATAGGTAAAAAATGCAAAGAAAAAGTACAAAGGCTTGTACAAGTAGCTGCTGTACAGCCGGACTAAACGGAGTGGCCGACATAATTAAAATTTTAGACCGTAGTTTGTGTGAATTCGTCTATGTTGTAAACACACAAGTTGAGTAGCAGATCTTTTACTTCCTTATTGAAGTGCTTTAAGTGAGATATGTTTTTAATATGACTTGGAAGCTTATTAAAGACATTTAATCCCAATATAACATGGGATCTATTTGTGAGACTAAGGCGGTGTGTTGGAATGGTGAGATCATTTCTGTTACGAGTTTCATATGAGCCCATAGTTAGTATGCTGAACTGATAGAAAATATCTCGACATGAATGCCTTTTATTGACACTCGCCATACACCGAATAATCCTTTTCTGTGCTTTAAAAACATTTGGCATTGATACACAAGAGCTCCAGATTTCAAAAATATTAATTAAACAACAGTGTAAAAATCAACCCATTAGTGTAAAAAACAGGATGCTATGCTTGTCTTAAAAAAACCATGTAAATATGTGAAAATAACGAGGTCTGAAATTTTATTACTAACGGGCTGATTTTTACACTATTGTTTAATTAATATTTTGAAATGGTCCTACAAATTTTCTGGCAGGTTTTCCAGTCCTATGCCATGAAAGTGTCAGTTCCACGATCAACATGTTTAGCGGCTACATAGAACCTTATCTACTTCTAGCGAGAATTTTTGCAGAGGGAAAAGTTGGAAGACTCGTCAAAACGAAGCGGAAATTCAGCCTGTTAGCAATCACTTTAAAAAAAGGGGCGTTGGACCCCGGACCATCATAGGTTGTGGCTCAAGAATTGTAGATTCATAAAAGTCTACATCATGGAAACTGTGATTAATTTTTTAAGCAGATATTATTTCCTTGTAGTGGCACCTATTTTTGCTTTGTTGGTGCTAAAGTTCACCGATGTAGAAGTGTATTAAGATTTTTTTTCCTGTTCCTAAGAGTTTTTTAATGAAAGAATCTTCCCAATCATCAGAGACGGCTGAACTGATAAAGTTTTATTTTTAAAGATACACCAGTCTCATTTATGGTATTCACTTTTTGTGGTTGTAATAAATTCCAAGAAGGATTTGTTAACGTCATGATCTTTTGCTTCACCCGAATCAACCTACTGCTGCTCAGTTTATTTTTAGTTCCTAATAACCAGCACAGCGAAGAGTTCCTAATCACCATTGTGCTGTGATCCTGAAAGTGAATTTTAAGGAAAGTTCCATTTCCATATTCCATCATTTTTTTATGATTTTTAACGGTTTCCCCATTTTTTAAATAATTTTTCCACTATAATCTTTAAAGCAAAGTTTATTTATATTGGATGTTGCATTTAGAATATCACATTTTGAAATGTTCTAAAATTAAGTCTTCAATGACTCTCACTTCAGTATCACAGTCAATCAAATCTGATACTAAGTCAGACTTTACTGAAATATTGTCTCCCATGTTGAAATGGCAGTTTTGGATTTGATCATTTTCCGCATCATATTTCATATTATCAGAAGCTCAATCACAAATTTCTTCGTCATTGTTTTGATCTGGATCTTTATCAAAGTTGAGATCAATGTTTTCATGTCAGTAGTGTATTCCAAGCCTTGCATAATCATGTTGTAACAAATAATTTTTTAGTGCTTGTATTCCCAATTTCTTCGAAATGACTATAGCTTCCTTCATAGAGGCCAAAACAGTTTTTTCGATAATTGAATCATCCAGTGATTCACAACCTGGTGTACCTACTTGTTCTTTTCCCATTTTTGATGTTTTTTCTCGCGAAAATTAAAATTGTCTTTCAATCATTGTTTACATTATGTATAAATTGAATTTTGTTAAGCCTATTCACTATTTCCAATTGGCTAAAATTTACTACTATCAAAAGAGTTGTGGTTGCGGTTGTGCAGGTCTCAAGTGACGATACGATTGTCGTTGAAGGTTCACGAAGTAGTGCGAAGTTGTCGGGGATTACCACATACTGCCTCAAATGGCCACCTTACAGCCGCATATGTTACCTCCACAGATATCCACGGATCACCAGTATACAATAACGTATTACAATATAATCAATATTGCCGCTTTAAAACTACATATCGCCACTCATTGCCTTATATCACCACTGATCACCTCTAGATCGCCAATATTGAGGGACGAAATATCGCCTCGTGAGTTGCCCCTCGGCACCAAGTCAGCTTAAAAAACTACTAATTAGCTTTACAACAAGTATTAATGTTATATAGGACATAGTTATTATTACTGAGGATATCCACCTAAAATTTAACTGAAAATACTGGATTTAACACTAACTTGATACAAATAGCTGGTGACATATTAAGTACTACATTTGGAGCGTTGTAATTTGTTGACTGTCGCAGATGTGTTACCTTAATTTGATTGTCCACCAATTATTCATACCAAAATTATCAAAGTGTGCCAATTCACCTTTTTCCTGATAATCCCTTTACCTTTACCAAACATACCAACTTTACCATTTCTCAAAGATCTTCGATTTGGTAGTTGATGCCCAAGTCTTTCAGTTTTTTTTTTTTAGTTCAAAGCTATTCTAATTTAATCTAGAATTCGATTAATAGAAAAGTGCAGTAATGAGTTTTCATTTACTTCAATAAGCAGGTCACGCATTGCCAGTGTTTCCGGGATGTAATTATTGATGAAAACTCTTCTACAACCATACTATATTTGTCTATGATGACTCTCTACCAATATGATCACTATTAATATTACTCCCATAATCCATTCTATAGTGTCTTTTATTTTCCAGAGAATATTTGAGCATTTGATACAAGACAACAAGAAAATGAAAGTGACTTGTGAATTTCTACAGAAATACTTTAGTGAGAATAAAGATAAATATAAAAAATTTGTAATAAATGAATTAAAAGAAAATAAATAAATACTTTTGACAATAGATAAGTCATATCGAATAGAAAGGAAGATAAGTGCCAAAGTAGAAAACGTAGTGAATGTGTTATATAAATATCGAAATAAATCTGTAATATTTAATTTTTGTTAAGAATATACAAATATAAATATATATAATCTACTAAGATATTCTTTCTTCATCCCCTACTTACCCACTTTTCCAAATGCAACTATAACTCTATAGAATTTCCTATAACATAAATTTACAATTTTTTTTTTTATTTGCACTCTCCTTGCTTTATTTATTACCCTCAAACATTATACTTACCATGAAACATATCAATGATCAAGTAGCCTTAGCCATTTTTCATAATGAGATGGATGTAGATAGATAACAACACCCAAGTTGGAAATAAGTTTTTCAATAGATTTATATTTGTCGTTTTTATTGAAAATCTCAATTTTATCAGTTCAATTTAGCACTGTACGAGGTGCTATCAACAGAGAAGTTTCTAGAGGCTTGGCCGCTGGTGTGGAAAATTTAAATTGCCGCCTCCTATTTCAAATGTGACGAAGTAACCGTAAATAAAAACTTTGCTAACATAAAGAGTCAACATAGTTAATGTGTATTTTGTGTTTTTAAAAAATAGAAAACAATATATAATTTTATAGCAGTAGAAAGACAAGTACTATCATCACATATAAAGACAAAAGTAAGAGAACTTTAAATTAATACCACAAAATAAAGATTCTTGTCATAAAAAATTTAAAAAGGCAAGATTGCATAAAATGACTTAGAACATACAACGTACTTACATATCGAGTTACATACATTATGATTATTATAAGAAATAGAATCATACTTTCAAAACGTTATTGGAGAAAAAAAATTAATATAGAGATTAAAAGTAGAAATGAATAATAAATATGGTAAATAATCAGTTGATATTGTATTGTACTGGTCCTCTTTGAATTAAAATTCTAGCTAAAATGCTGTTTGTAAACTCTGGCCATTCTCCAGGGTCATCTGATGGAATTATATTGGTTACGTTCTAAAGTTTCGTGTCCTGAAACTTCTATTTCAGTTTGTAGATTATCAGTTTTATCCAACTCGGATTGCTTTGTTTCATGAATTGTTGAAACTGATCTGTTCTACCTTCTATACATTTTTTAGAGCATGAACTTGATAGCTATCGATTTTAGATTGTTTTGTGGAGACACTTACATTGCGCTTCTGACAACCATTCAGTATTTCTATCCTCAAAATATCGAATTTATTTGAATTTTTAACATAGAAATTAATAATTATTTGTTGGATACCGTATCTGATCTGCTTACGTATTGCACTGCACTGTCTACCTGATGGTACGTAGTGACACTAAACACTAGTACCATCCAATAGGACTAACGATAACTGGCAACTCGATCACTCCACTCGAAGAATAATGAAATAATAGTACATCGGTGCCTCAATTCTGCGCAGTATGTGCCACTACCCATAGGCATAGGACCAAAGCCAAGGATAAGATAAATAAGCACATTAAGCCACAAAACACAAGGCAGTATTCATTTCACTCATTTCGCAGACCGCAAACACATTTGTGTCTAGATATAATACAGAAGAAAGACCCCTATATTTTAAAAGTTATTTCTATAGCATTAAAAAAACTAGAACAGATAGAAGCTTTAGATAGATATTTTATTTTTTTATAAAATTGCTCTGATCTAATCATATTAACGAACGCATGGTCTGTTTATCCTGTCGCTGCCCCCTAAAAAGACAAAGGTATGCGGTGCACACAACACCCGCTCTGCACAGCCCTATCTATCAAAAGATTTCCAGATCGTTTGCATGTAGCGCTGCTCGTATATGTCACAACACCAAGGGCACAGTTGTTGAGAGCATCTATTGTATTGTTTAATTTCACTATCGTAAAAGATCGTGTATTATTTTTTTACTTCCCAAGTGTCGGGGCACGTTTGTATGATGTTCTCTTTCTGCCTGGCACAGGGCAGATGAATGAATTTCTTAGTAACAGTACTAATTAAAAAAAAATAAATGGTACCAATATGGTTCCATTTGAAAAACTGTCAGCCATTTTGATGAACTTTAGTTGCTCATAAATCGCATAATTTAGTATATGTTAGTTGAAAAGATTTATAAATTAAGAAATAGGGGAGGTTACAAGTTTATTAAAACACATTGCAAATCTCAAATATAATATATTTTTAGTAATCAATAGTTTGTTGCACTTGTGAAATATATTAAATAAATGAAAAATATACATTTATCAACTGAGCGCAACTATCACAATAAAATTAATACTGAAAAATAACCCTGTAGAAATATAAAATTGAAAATTGTTCGTTGTAATCTTTGTATAAAATTCAAATCAATGTTTAGTATATATACTAATTTCTATAAACTATAAACTAATTTTAATATTATAAGACATAGCAAAATGGGACGGGTGCAAAGCATTTAAGGTACCTATTTATCAGATCTAGTTTTAGTTTGATTTTTGTCATAAAATTACTTGAAGAAAAATGTATAGTTAAAAAAAATGGACAATAGGCCATTTTACTATAAAGTCTATAAATCCTGAAGAATGAGCTTCCTCAGCATTCACAATAACTATACCTACATATTTGATTATGCTACTCTACATGAATTACTAAACTAACTTGTGCGCTGTTCTATTCAGAACCCTGAAATATCTAAAGAAAATAAAAAATGTGTCTGCCTGTGATAGCTCACCTCACCGCAGAGTCTGCATCTCAGGTAGTCATTCCATTTACGGTCTTATGTACAACTCTAGTATAGCTAATAGAATCAGGATGCCTATTGTGAAATGCAAAGGTGCATGGTTTTTTAGAAATTCATAAACTTTCTGGTGGTATTTCTTTCTATATTAATAATTTTTTGCAAAATAAAAGACATTCATGTACTCGCATAATCAATAGAAATAGTGAATAACCTATAAATGTAAGGTGTATTGTCACCTTTTAAATTTAATTGAATCAGACTATATATAATTATAAATAAAAGTAACTAAAAGTCTAGTGCTGTAAATGTCACGAGTGATGGCGAGCAAAGGGGAAACTATATGTAGAGAGTAATATAGACCTAGCATATACATCACTATCCTAATTGGTGTAGTATAAATTCTAAATAGTGCCAGTGGTCTGAGCTATTCTACGATAGATCGATTATATTCCCCTACAGTCCCCACCACTCGCCAACACTCGTGGCATTTACTGTATTTAATTTCAAAAAAAAGTTTAAATCAAATTTTTCTTAATCCTATATGAATTACCTAAAGGTAAATAACGAAGCACTATACTGGTCTAGTTACATCAGACTATAAATTAATTTTTAATGCCAGGTATTGGAATCGAAACAATTATTTAAATAATAAATAAACACCACATAAATTAGACAACCCCAAATCCAGAGCCAAAACGAGGACTACAACCATTGTTAATGTCGGAGTTGGGGCATTATTAATAATGTACTTCTATTCTGATGCCAAAAAATAATTTGATAGATACTGTTTTTTCTGATATGTTCAACGTTCAACTAATTTTGGATATAAAAATCCCCCATCAAAAGTATGCGGTAAGATATTGTCTATTTTGTATCGTGTACCATTCTTGTACATGAAAATATTGATGCGAGTTGATTTTGTCCTGATATTTATCAAACGGCTACCTGAGGTGCGTTCTCTGTTTATAAACCATTAAGTTGGAAAAGAGGATGTAACAAAGTTTAGCGAACACCTCTTATGTATCACAAAAATCTGATTGTGACTTGAAAGAATCTGTAGTAGTAAAATAATTTAAATTGAAACAGTACCCAACAAACATTTTTCTCTACTAATAGTAACCACTAATTACGTAAAAAATATATAAACGTAATGAAGGTATATGAGAAAATTACCAAAATTTATTATGGGTTTATAAGTTACTGAAAGTTTCAGGTATATCATGAAATGGTATAAATATTTTCGTCACCATTTTAAAAAACCTGCAGTAATCTTTACCAATATATACACTATGTCTCACTTTTCATGACTCCCATATTATAGCTCCCTTATTAACCGTGCGATTTTCATAAAATTTGGGTGGCAGGTACTTACCCATAAGTAGATTGTGCCACGGTAAAAATATTTAAAAATACACCTGTGGCGTTCATCGTTATGAAGAAAAATGGACCTAATTTTCCAAAAAAAGATATTAGGCAAAGTTTTAACTGTAAAACAATATCATAATCTTATTCCTCGTTATCAGAAACCCACCAGTACCGAATTTCAAAAAGATAGTGTATGTGGTGTTCATATAATAAGAAAATGAAATTTCACTTTTTAAAGGACCAATTATTATAATCATAATATTTTATGGGACCAATTCGATTTCAGCAATTTATTCAGACAGTTATAGATCATATTTCTAAAACCAATTTAGATTTAACTTTCATTTATATTTTAAAAAATCCTATTTTTCAGTGCCGTATTTATGATATATTTTTCAGTCCTGAATTCAAAAATTTCTAAACTGTTGCGCAATATTTCACAATTTTGAGCCCCATAGACTGGCAGGGGACATTTTCAGGTCTATCCAGACCTCGGCAAGCCAAGTCCCCATTGAATCATATCAATATGACGAGCTCAAGCAAAGTCAGTTTCAGTGTACCTCAAATTAGTTTCTGCATTCCGCAAGTGAAGTCTAAACCAAACAGTGTCCAACAAATCAAGTGAATTTTCCTAGACTTTAAAATCTAAATAAAACAAAGTTAAATTATTATAATTCGTGTAAAATTTAATTTAAGTTAAATAAACATAACCAACTCGATTCTTTACGCTTAATAAATATTTTTTAATTTTCGTTTAAAACAAAGTGTTTTCATTTCAAGAAAAGTGTGGTTTTTGACCCTACCATAGACAATATATGTAAACAAAGTATATACAGGGCGAAGCATTCGGTCCATTCCAACTCTTTAAGAACATACCAACCCAACTTCTCAAAATCAAAATTAAGTGCACACACGGCCTCAGAAGTCTACACTCAAGCTCTCCACACTAAACTTTTATAATCAAGAGAGGCCAGCATGTGAAGGATCTGGTTCGGCAAAATAAAAAATTTAAATTAAGCCTAGCTCCTTTTTTTCAGAAAATTAGAATGACAATTAAATTGAAACATCAAAAAAGATTTAAAACAATTGAAATTAAAAACTAACACTGTTCGCTCTCTACATTTTTAAAATTTGGTAGTTGGTGCAGGTACCTCAATCTAAATGAATGAACCCATCAACGAGATGCAGAAATGTCGGGCTGCGCATAGGCCTGCCTAACCTATGGTATATTGAAGTTTTGATTCGTTATACTTTTGATTTCCAATGAAGAATTTAATTTCAAAAGAAAAAAGAAACAAAAATAAATTAACCAGGGGGACAGAAAGTACAAACAGAAAAGAATGGGGATAGGAAAGAGGTTTAAAGCCAAAATTCTAAATTAACTGGAGTATATTTGATGCTGTTAATCATTGTGTAAAGTGAGACATCACAAGGATCAAAACCACCCTCTATTTTTAAAGTAAATAGATTGTATATCTTCTTTATTTTTTTACTTTATGTAACTACATATTTTCTTAATAAATAAACTAAATATTAAAGTAAGATGTTCACCTACACCTTATTTACAACCCCCTTTTCAACATCACTGTTTTACAGTTTTACATATGAGTGTCTTGCAATAAAAATAACAAGTATTTAAATAAAGAGCAATCACTGACTACACATTTACGAGGCCTTTGACGTATCTAAACTAAACCTAAGCACTGACATGCTCTACAACTTTAAAAATAGGTGCAGAACGTAGGACCACTTCTGCGGCATCCAGTCGATCTAATTCATGCAAATTGGAAATGAGAGCACCTGTAGAAAAGCACAAAAATATTTCTATTTAATCTAAGCATGTTATCATCACTATATAATGGATATTGAGCAGACTAATTAACTAGCTTTGTAGATTAACATATGTTATTGATTTGTCAGCACCAAAATGTGTGACTATTTTTGTCAGTCATTAGTCTAACGTATATAATTTTAATTTCATAAAAAAAAATTGAAATTTAATTTCTCAAATAGGTCTGTAGATTTTTTTATTTTCAACTAAGCAGAGAAGGATTTATATATGAAACTAAACTGGTTAAATGTTTATGTTTTATCTAGGGAATAAAGCAATAGTTATTCCAGTTTAAGATGAGGGTTTAGAAAGTAAATTGATGGATACAATTTACTTTCTAAACTTCAAGCTTTACTAAATTTCTACCACGGGCTATATAATAAAGTGGTGCTAGTATAACAAACATATTTCTTACAGGAAGTAGCACTCAATTATTTTGTAACTATTATATTTTCTTTTACCTATAGAGCAGTCAGCGGTGGTTAATAGCCTCATAGTGTGACTAGAATGTTGAGAATCAAGGGCAGCTATCTTCTCTTGGCACAGCCCTAACCTTAGGGCGAGTAAGCACCAGTCCCTACCATGAGATTCTGGTGGGTCTAATAGACCACACAATTTTAATTTCACAGGTGCAGGTAAATCTTGTACTCTCAAAGCACAGCCCCACTGAATATTACTTGCCAGTTCCACATCGTCTGAAAAGAAGCTGTCATTGGTATTCTTGTTGCAGTATAAGAAACATTTGCAGTTTCGTAAATAGTTTTTCCTATAACACCCCATAGAAAACATCCTCATTTACCTAACGTAGTAGGCACGAGAGTTAAATAGATCATAGGAGTATGCGATATTTTCCTAACATACACATATTAGAAAAACAGCAACAGTAGATGGCATATATCACAGCCTGTATATTATTTTCCTAACATTTGTGTGTGTGTTAGCAAACATCAATTAGTAAAGGGAAATATGCTTTATTATGAAGTTAACAAAGAAAAATACATTATTAACAAAGAAATTATGAGTAAGGACCTGTGCAAATTAGTCACAAATTGCAAGACCAACCAAAATAAATCCTTAATTTATATTAAAACAAATAAAACTTCCACAAAGCAAATATGTGCAATTAACATTTAAATACATCTGATACAAACGTTACGAGGAGTATTCTGAAACGGTACATATCCATGATCATTCAAAAAACAATATTAACGAAAATGACAATGTCAAAGCTACTAAAATTGACTTGACCCAAATCTCTCAGGAGGAATTTATAACAAAACAATTGAGTCAAACTCAAGTGATGAAAGGCAAAAGGTATTAACTACTTTTTTATACCCACGGCTCTCTCAAATACTGCTATTGTGAGTAGTTGTAACATCGCTAACAAAAATATTTGTATATAAAAAGAAACATGTTAATAATAATGTCGAGAAGAGAGTCATATTAGTACGTCAAAGCTAAACGGAAAAACAATACTTAATTTATTTCATATAAACATACAAAATCTGTCAAACAAAATTAATGAATTGTATATATTTCTTAACAAATTTAATTATGATGTAGTATGTTTATCAGAACACTGGGTACTTAGCGAAGAAATTTTAAAAAACATAAATTTGGGTGGTTATATCTTAGTTGAGAGTTTCTGCAGAACCAAAACTATACATGGTGGGGTAGCTATTTACGTTAAAGGCTATATAAAATTTAAAAGATTTGAAACTGATGACTTTAATACTGAATTAAATTCAGAATTCTGTGGTGTTGAACTGACCGAAAGCAAAAGCGTATACACTGAGAAAATCTCCAGCAATAAATTCTTTGCTACGACTTTCTTAACTGGAGTAGTCATAATGTTACTTAGGTTAGAAATGTCTATTCACTCTATCAGAAGAAATCACTTTGCTGTGTGTTTGTATTAGTTTTTAAAAAATACTTTACTACTTTTATTAATTACCCTTACTAGAGCACTAAAACATTTAGCTACTATTAGAAAGACAAGAATTACAAAGTTTTGTGTTGAGTTACGTCATCACAACACCGCCATTCGGACTCGCAATCGGTTAACTTTAAATGCAACGCGTTCCTGCTATCCTGATAATCTTGTACAATCGGTTCGTTCGTTCTCGTTGCAATATTAAAACTTTAAGTAATAAAGTTTCAATATTACAGGAGCCCATTTATTTTTCGTGACTATCTAATACATGTTTACAGTAAAACTGCCCTTGCAATATAATTTGAGTATCCAAAGATGCATAAACACGGAACATATGCATTATTATGAAATACTGCCATTTCTATGCGCATCATGTTTGTCAACCTATGTCTGTTAGTACGATTAGAAGTGTTTAACCATGCATGTGCACTTTTTACTACAACTATATATTTATACTTGACAAAAATAGTAAAGCTTATTGTCGGTGGCTATATGATGAATATTTTATTAAGTAACTTTGCTATTGCAGCAAAGGTAACTTTAGCAAAACGAATTCTACTGTTCTAGTAAAATTCTTGGCTGGCGCCTATTCAAATAGAGTTTTTTGCTGCTGTAGCCAAATTTTTAGCTGTCACTGTAAGAATCTTCCCTCAGTGTAGACCCTGCAATTTAATGAGTAATAATACTTTTAACACTTTTCTAATGAACTTAGAAAATATACTATTTAAATATTCAACATCAAATTTAAGACTCGTGCTTGTGGGCGACTTTAATGTAGATTTCCGCGGCCACTCTAGGCAGTTCGCAGATTTGATTTTATTGGTAGATTCCTTATATATTACCATATCTTCTTATACAAGAATTCGTCGCAAAATTCATCAACTTGCGTTGATAATATCTGGAGAATAAGAACTATGAAGCGGTGTTACTGAACCATGCTTGTCAGTCCATCGCGGACAAACTTTTAGCATTACAATTGTTAAAATTACTGCTCAGCCAATTTATAAGAGATACATTACCAAAAACAACCTAAGCAAGATTAGAAGCTCTAAATAAGATAGACGAGTATTTCTATCACAATAAAGATATGAATACCGGTACACTACTTATTAGCGGATTTTTATATACTACTTACTCTAATCTAGTTAAAAAACACTTTCCTCTGAGAAGAATAAAAAATGCTAACCATAAAGCTCCAGTAAACTGGTTTAATAATTCTTTATATAATATGAGAGAGACATTATTAAAAGTAAAAACTATCTGCAACGATAGCAAAAAAGTATCTGACTACATGATTTATAATAATCTTCGCATAATAAGCTAAAAGCTAGTTGGAATATTGTGAATTTTGAGAGGAGTAAGGTGACAAAACAACAAACTGTTCCAGCAATATCCAAAAATGAATTAAATGTATTCTTTACTAGAATTGCTGAAGACGTTAGTAGTTCACTTATACCTAACAATGTATCTAGCGACAACATAATAACTGACATTCCCTCGCCATCTTGCTCTTTCGTTATGGAACCAGTTACTGAGGCTGAGGTACTCAAAGCATTTAAATCCTTAAAAAACTCTCTGTGCACTTAAGTTTATAAACTCAACTCTAGAATTATCAAATGAACAATTTATTGATATTATACATCCCTTGATTACATACGGTGTCAAAGTTCAAATTATTTTTTCGTTTTTTTGCAATAACTCAACAGCCTCTTGACTGATCTTCGCCAAATTTTCTAGAGGAAATTTTTTTATTCTAAGAAACGATAATTTATGTATTACATCACGTTAGAATCATAGAGGGCGCCGCAGGACCTGTATCTGATGATGAATTTTTTTCATATATTTTTTTATGAAACGTTGTGGTACTTCTGACCAGAAAATCTGATAAGGGCGTCATTTCCACGTATAAAAGGTACACTTGGTAGAAGTTGATAACACAAACCGTTTTCGAGGAAAGTGCCGTTAAACATTTCAATAATTTTTTGAAAGACAAATTCAAATTTAATGAAACAAAGTGTATTTATTGAAAAGCGTGCTTTGGTTACGTTTTAGTTCTGTCATTTATGACATTTAATCATTTAATTTTGTTATTGTGCTCCTCCAGCTAATTTACAATGCCTAGACATAATAATTTTTCAAATAGGGAAATGAGGGATATGATATGTGTTTACGCACAGAATAACTTTAGCGGATGTGCTGAAACAAGCAAATGCTCATTGCAATATCCAAATAGAACACAGCCAGACCGTAAGAAGAAACGATATAGGACGATTGAAACGAATTACTCCAGATCAAGAACTAGAAATTTTAGTTCGTGTGGATGAAGATCCTCAAGTCAGCTCAAGTCACTTAGCAGTGGCAACAGGGGTGAGTAAACAATCTGTTCTAAGAGTCTTACATAAAGAACACTTCTACCCATATCATCTCACTCCTGTACAAAACTTACTTCGAAGGGATCTCCCACAAAGGCTACAATTTTGTCAATTTGTTCTAAATAAACACAACAGGGATCGAAATTTTGTTAAGAACACTTTATTTCCCGACAAAGCAATTTTTACTCGCCGAGGCGCTTTTAACTAGAGAAATACTCATTACTGGGAAGTAGAAAATCCCCATGCCGTTAAAGAAAGGCATTTTCAGCAAGAATTAAAGATTAATGTTTGGTGTGGTACCATCGGTGATCAATTATTAGGACCATTTGTCCTTCCTCCAAATTTAAATGGACAGTCCTATCTGTTTTTTTTTTTTTCAAAATACTCCTGCTGACATATTACATGCTTTTATGCTAGACATATGGAATAGAATGTGGTTCATGCAAGATGAAGCTCCTCCACATTTCTCCATTGAAGTCAGGAATTATCTCGATAAGACTTTCCCATGCAGATGAATCAGTCAAGGAAGTGAGTTTGCTTGGCCACCAAGGAGTCCTGATTATAATCCTTTGGATTATTATGTGTGGACGGAGACATATGAAGTCCTTAGTCTATGCAAATACTATCAACTCAAGAGAAGAACTGTGGGACAAAATACAAAACGCAGCGAATTTTATTAGAGGACAAGAAAATGTATTTTTCAATGTAAGAAAACCTTTTTTAGAATTAGAAAAGGCATAGAAATAGGTGGAGACCATATCGAACAATTACTCTAATAAGTTGCAGCAATGGGGTTTTTGCATGGGGGGAAAGTTTATAATGTTATTAAGTCAACTTTTACGTTATTTTTTGGCCTTCTAATAAGACTAGATTCTTATTTTAGACAATCTTTTGATTTATGTATTTATCTCAATACCATGAAAATAATCCATTAGTTCATATAAGAAAGTGAGAAAGAGTTTACGCTGTTATTACAATTTTGTTTCCCCTTACGTTTTGTACTTTTTTCAATAAATACATGTTGTTTCATTAAATTTGAATCTGTCTTTCAAAAAATTATTGAAATGTTTAGCAGCACTTTCTTCGAAAACGGTTGGAGTTATCAAGTTCTACCAAGTGTACCTTTTATACGTGCAAATGATGTCCTCATCAGGTTTTCTGGTTAGAAGTACCACAAAGTTTCGTCAAAAAAAAAAATGAAAAAAATCATCATCAGATACAGGTCCTGCAGCGCCCTCTATGATCTAACGTGATGTAATACATAAATTATTGTTTCCTTGAATAAAAAAAGTTCCTCTAGCAAATTTGGCGAAGATCAGTCAAGAGGCTGTTGAGTTATTGCGATGAAACAAAAAAATAATTTGAACTTTGACACCCTGTATTTTTTTCCACAGCAACATTTTACTAAAGCATATTTGGTTATATCCTCATATTTTGGCACAAAGAATCTACCCATGAACTATGGTCTATTATTAATGGTCCACCCTGTATAACAAAATACCACTAAGAATTAGAAAACTACATCAAATCTAATATTTTTAGTCGCAAACTCCTCTATAAAATCCTTATTTTACTATAAGGAACGTAACCAGACTGCAACCAACAGCTACTCTCAGGGCTATGTGCCCCGCCGAGCGCTGAATTACAAGTTACAAGTCTGGCGCGTTAAGTGTAATAATTGCATATTACCACCGCCCTCTAAAAGCACATTTGAACTATGCTAAGCCCAGTCAGGCTATTTATTTTTCGATTGCAACAGACACTGGACCGCTAGATGGCGCCTGCTGACTATTTTACATGTCGCTATTGTAAAAATACCGGGATGTACCAAATAGTCAAAGGATCCTAGTGCCGGTCGTAACATGCCTACCTTGCACTGACGAGAGCCAACAGTTCGAAACTGCAGTCTGCAAGTGGCGTGTGACGGCTGGCAAGAGAGCTCCTTTAAGTAGGATCAGTCTTTCGGCTGGTGTTTGTTGCAATCGAAGCATTAGCGTTTTGATGGTCATATGCAATTATTACATTTAACGCACCAGACTTGTAACTTGTAATTCAGCGCTCGGCGGTGCACATAGTCGGGAGAGTAGCTGTTGGTTGCAGTCTGGTTATGTTCCCTATAGTAAAATAAGGATTTTATAGAGGAGTTTGCGACTAAAAATATTATGTTTAATATTCTGCCCTCTAAAGGCACATTTGAACTATACATCAAATCTGTTTTAAATTAGCTGTAAGACAAGATTTAATTAAAGATGCGTTTTTCAAATATTTTTTTATAAAATGCATAATGTAATGTAGCGATTTATAATATCACGTTTTATGTATTATGTTGTTTGTTTTGTATTTATATCTCTTTTGTACTACATAGTATGTCATATCATATAAACTATTTGTCTATTTACTGACTTGCCATAAACATATAACAAAAAATTCCGAATCTTCTATTTCATATTCTTATAAAAGTACAAAATTTCTGAGTGTCTATAAACAACCATACCAGTAGTTTTAAAAGCTGTCCATTCGTAACAGAATGACAGTCAAATTACAACCCCTAGAACGACTGGAAGTTGATCCGGTCTCTGTTATCCTGCTAACAGAAAAGTGAGTCATTGCACTTGTATACAGACAAAAAAACCTGCTTGCTTAACAAGCCGTTTTGTCAAACACAGGTAAGGGTGTAAAGGTTATCCCCAGCAAATATTATCCTCGTACCACATTCATCCTATTTCTTTTGTCACTCACCAAACATAATAAGTTGGACTATGGTTTCATGGACGTTATTGTTTTGATTTATTAAAGTAAGATCCAAAGTTGATTCAGCTTCCAACATTGCTGAAGTTACATACTGGGGTTCGTAGCAGTAAGGTTCCGATAAATGTATTTTCAATTCAAACGCACTTAAAATATGTTTTTCTATTAATAATCCTGGACACACTCGATAAATCGACTAAAAAATAAATTAGAAACTATATGGGATATATATTTTTGTTTGTTAAATTTACCTGCATTATAGCGAGCATTATTTGTTCTAAAAAGTAAAAACAAGATTTTGATGTGTTGTTTGGTCCTCTAATTTTAATTTCTATAAATTGAGCACCTCTCTCGTCTTCGTCTAAAGTTATAAGGCTTTCCAAGTCCAAATTACATAGCTTCGAACCTAAATGCCATTGGTATAGGTCTGTATCGCTATCGTTATTACTGTAGCTCGCTAGCGTGGCTCTTCTTAATTCAATCTACAATGAAAAAGGAACAAAATGAAAAAGTTTAAATTTCATGTTATACAAAGTGCATCCTGTAGCCTACAGTATTCACACTTAATTTGTTCTTCATAATAGGTGCCATGCCTTCATATCGTCTGATAAATAAAATGGCTCCTAATTGGCATAAATTAATAGATTTAGTTCACTTAAAAGAATCAAATAAATATAGTAGAGGCAAATAATTTTGTGTACCTGTATATGTGGAAAAACTGGTTTAAATAAATGATAGGTCCCTGATGATGTGTACAATCTAACTCCTCCATACTGCGAGGCTTTCGTTGCATACCTGGGATCCCCTGAATCCCATAGTCCCTCCAACGTTTCCGTATGATTGTATATTGGAAATTCATACTCAACTTCTCCTTCAATATCACACTACAAGCAAAAATATTTTTCATGCTTCAATGCTCAAATTAGTTGAAATTGATTACGAGGCAAAAACAAAAATCATTTACTGGAACATAATATATGAAACATTCAGAAAAATAGTCGTTATAAAGGATTATGCAAAAGTTCAGGAACAGTTTTAAGCCAAATCGTATGTTTTTCAAAACCGGATTTTCTTTTAACAATTTACTTTGCGCTTACATACTTTGGTTGATGACGATATCGACAATTTTTTCCAAGGGAATACCCCATCCAATTTTAAAATTTAGTTGGGCTCATTCAGGATCCTTTCCGGTCATTTTGTGAGGGCCCAATGGGAAGCTTCCGGTATCCCAATGAGCCATTACATTATTGAACTCAAGATAAATATTTTCGAATGTTCTTCAATTCTATACTAATCTAATGCACTCTAATAATAACAATAATAATAATAATAATAATAAGGGGGGCGATGTTCGGCAACCTCCACGCGGTGCACCCTGGGCAACAGGCAGAGGTAATACTCTGCCTGGCTAATGTCGGACGGGGATCTCAGGGCTAACCACTCTGAGACCGTTATCCTGTGGTTCACGACCGAAACCCAGAAACGGCTCCACACAATCGGCCTCATTTGGATGGAGGCCGGAGACAGGTTGGTGGAGCCTTACCGGATGGTCTCCCAGATGACGACATGGCTATGGAAAATGGACGCTTTAAGTGGACGACGGGGCTCCGTGACGACCTGCTAATCTGCTATGAGGGCAGTGAACCGGGGCGTAGAGGATACATGGCGCGATTACACCGGTTGTGGTGCGATATGCACCCGGAGTATCGCGCCTTCTCCCAACAACACCTCAGGGACCAAGTATCTTTTCTACGTCGAACAGGTTATCAAAGGGCACCCCTTCAGCAGGAACAAGTGCCAGCCGCACTACCGCCGCGGCAAATACAAGCTGATGGGGAACACCACTTAGAGTACACCGATGCTAACTTAAGGGCGAGGGTTAGTCTTAACACCAGGGCTAACCCAAAGTCACAAGACCTGGCAAGGATGGATTCGCTGATCGATGACGAACTTCCAGAAGATGCCAACATGTGGCAAATCAACAGTGCCGTGTACACCGCCGCTAGGCAACTCGTCCCCCAACAACGCCTGGCAAGCGTGTTGGACAAGGTCAAGAAGACTAAGCGGCGCGTGCAAAAAATCCAGGCAAAAATTAAATCGGCGAGACAACACGCATCTCGAATCCAGAGTGTGGTGGAATACATAACGGCGACTAAGCCATTTACGCCAAAAATCCGGCGTATAGTTGCTAGACTCAGGCGACAACACCACACTCTAAATCGGACAGTGCTGCAGACCATCAAGCAGCATTGTCTAGATAGGATTCGAGCACTTATGGCCATTAAGAAAACATTGGTCAGGCGAGTACGGAGCATGGAGCAAAACCATCTGTTCCAAACATGCCCATCTCGTCTGTTCCAAGAGCCACAGCGTGTTGTCGAAAATCCGCCGTCTGTTGAGAATGTCGAAGCCTTCTGGAAAGGAATCCATGAGACTGCGAGTCCATTCGATAACGACACTCCAGCGATAGCACACTTCGAGACCCTCTGTCACAGGCTTTTAGAGGGTCAAGACGAAGTGTGTCCGGAGATCAGTGTGGAAGAAGTCCAACAAGCACTTGTTGGCACTAAGAACTTCGCTGCCCCAGGTCCAGACGGCATAAACAACTGGTGGTGGAAGAAATTCCCTTCCACTCACCGTCGTCTGGCCCGAGTTTTCAACTCTTGGTTGAACGAGGGGCAGCAGATCCCGCACTGGTTTGCCGAGGGGCGAACTGTACTAATCCCTAAAAAGGGAGATCTGTCCAATCCGAAAAACTACAGGCCGATTACTTGCCTCAATTCCTGCTACAAGCTATTTACCCGTATCTTGTATGCTAGGACTTTGAGGTCGGTAGAACCGGTCTTTAACCAGATACACGAGCAGCGTGGTGGTAAGAAACGTGTGGCAGGCTGCAAAGAAAACCTATTGATAGACCGTTGTATTACGCAGGATTCTGTACAATACAAGCGTAATCTATCAATGGGGTGGATCGATTACCGCAAGGCATTCGATACAACATCGCATGCACTATTGATACACTTGTTGCAGTGCCTTGCGATACCTGCCCCACTAGTGAGATGCATCGAACACCTGATGCCGCTCTGGAGGACCCGCTTCACCATAACATCTGGTGCGCAGCGGGTTTCGACAGAGTTGGTAACATTTAGGAGAGGAGTTTTCCAGGGTGATTCCCTGAGTCCCCTCCTATTCTGCATCTCACTGCTGCCGTTATCTGTCGCATTGCGCCGAACCCGCGGATACCAATGTGGTCCACCCAGCAACCGGAGGCATAAGGTCACCCATCTATTCTATATGGATGACCTAAAACTTTACGCCTCCGGAGAGTGCGAACTACAAAACTCTCTCAGGGTGGTCCAAGAGTACACGCGGGCCATTGGCATGGAATTCGGGTTGGACAAGTGTGCAGTCGTCCATATCAAGAGAGGACGACGCGGGGAATTCTTTGAAGATGCGCAGCTGGCAGACGGAAGCATCCTACGACATCTGGATGCCGGAGAGACCTACACGTACCTAGGGGTGCAACAGCACCATATCCAGGACGTGCAACAAGTTAAGGATACTCTCCGCGGCAAGTACAGACGCCGCCTCCGAAAGATTTGGTCTTCTGAGCTTTCGGGGAAAAACAAGGTGTCTGCTACTAATATGCTTGCCGTTCCGATTCTGCTCTACTCCTTCGGGGTAGTCAAATGGACACTAGACGAGCTGCGCCAATTGGACAGGGATACCCGTAAGATGATGCGTATCAATAGGAGCATTCATCCTAGATCGTCCGTTCCTCGAATATACCTCCCACGTCAACGGGGGGGTCGAGGACTCTTGAGCCTGGAGTGTATGCATAGCAGAGTAGCGCTGAGTATGGCGTGTAACATACTAAGGAGCTCGGACCCACTCCTACGGGTTGTGAGAGATCATGAAACCGTGGGAGTTGGCGCATTCTTATTTAAGGCAGCACGAAGGGCCGCAGATGATCTCGGTCTCGTGTTCGACTTCAGGCGAGGAGGCCGGCGAGGTGCTGACGTACAGTCAGTAACTGAGCTTCCGCCAAATCGTCTGACAGCCCAAATTAAAGCTGCTGAGCAGACAAATCTGCTCAGACAGCATGTCGATAAATCTATGCATGGTGTGTTCTATAACAACATAGAGACACTAGGTTTATCGACAAAGCTGACCTTCGCTTTTCTACGGTCAGCAGGGCTAAAGTCGGAGACTGAAGGATTCATTGTGGGCTGCCAAGATGGTGTTATTAACACTTTGATCTACCGTAGTCGCGTTATGAAAGTGGAAGTTCCTGACACTAACTGCAGGACTTGTCGTCAGGCGCCGGAGTCGCTCATGCACTTACTATCTGCATGTCCCATTTATGCGACTTCGGCCTACATCCATAGGCATAACGCGGCTTTACGAGTGCTATACTACCATCTATGGCACTCGTATGAAGTAGACCAAACACCAGTGCTGCCTTATGTCCCCGGAGAGATCGAGTCCGTTGTCGAGAACGAGAAATGCCGAATTTATTGGAACTTCTCGTTTCCGACCGTCAGGCTAATTCAAGCCAACAAGCCTGACATAGTACTCCTCGACCACCAAACCAAGGTGATGTATGTCATCGAGTTCTCGGCGCTTGCTGAGAAAAACATCGCCTTGAAGGAGGAGGAAAAACGGAATAAATACCGAGATCTCCGGTATGAGCTCCATGCGCTGTACCCTGACTACTCTGTTAAGATGGTCGTCCTGATAATCGGTGTACTCGGAGGGATGAGGCCTACACTGCTCTCAGAATTGAAGACCATACCGGCCTGCCAAAAGTCAGCCGAATGGTTGGCAGGTCAAATGCAGAAAGCAGTAATTCTGGGGTCCCTTAGACTGCTTAGGGCACATGATTTGGGAATCTACGGTCACTAACCCTGCGGGTTGTGGGGAGTGGCTGTAGATAATTCGTTGGCGCTTCTGTCGTGAGAATGTCGGAGACACGGCAGAACTGTCCAGCATTGCTCAGCGAAAAAAAAAAAAAAAAAAAAAAAAAATAATATTAAAGAAGCAGGAGGGGCTAACTTCCATCTATTAAGCCTTTGGTGAGTAGCACGGTGTATTCTATAAGAACATAGAAACGCTGGGTTTATCGACCAAGCTGACGTTCGCCTTTTTAAGGTTAGCTGGGCTTAAGTCGGAGACCGAGGGATTCATTGTGGCCTGCCAGGATGGTGTTATTAACACCTTGGTCTACCGAAGCCGTGTGATGGGTGTAGGGGTTCCTGATACCAGCTGTAGGACCTGCCATCAGGCGCCGGAATCGCTTATGCATTTACTGTCTGCATGCCCGGTATATGCGATTTCGGCCTACATCCATCGCCATAACGCGGCATTACGAGTGCTTTACTACCATCTACGGCACTCGTATGGGGTAGACCAAGCACCAGTGCTGCCTTACGTCCCCGGAGATATTGAGTCCGTTGTCGAGAACGAGAGGTGCAGGATATACTGGAACTACTCGTTCCCGACCGTCAGGCTAATTGCTGTATCCAGGCTACTCGGTCAAGTTGGTAGTCCTTATAATCTGTGTACTTGGAGGTATGAAGCCCACGCTGCTCTCGGAATTACGAACAATAACGGCTTGTCAACATTCGGCCGAATGGCTGGCAGGCCAGATGCAGAAAGCTGTTATCCTGGGTTCTCTTCGTTTACTTAGGGCACACGATTTAGGAACCTACGGTTGCTAACTCTGCAGGTTGCAGGGAGTGGTCGTAGTGAATTCGCTGGCGCTTCTTCCGTGAGAATGTCGGAGACACGGCAGAACTGACCAGCATCGCTCTCGCGAAAAAAAAAAAAAAAAAAATAATAATAATAATAAAGAAGCAGGAGGGGCTAACTTCCATCTATTAAGCCTTTGGTGAGTAGCGCCACCACTTACTCCAGCTAGGGGTGCAAAACCGAACCGGCAGCCCTAGTGCACCCGGGAGGGGAAAGCATCTTCCCCTCTGGTGTCGGTCGTGGGCCTGCTGGGCTAACCACCCACAGGCCCTAATCTTTGGTTCCAATAGGCCGAAGACAGGGCCCCCACGATCGACCCCGTTCGGATAGGGGTCAAGGGCAAGGTGGTGGGGCCCAACCGGACGGGCCGCCCGTTGACGAAATTGGCACTGCCCAAGGACGCTTTGAGTGGACAGATGAGCTGAGGGATGAACTTCTGCATTGCTATGAAAGCAGTGAGCCCGCGCGGAGGGGATACATGGCGCGGATGCATGCTCTGTGGTGTGAGAGGCTACCAGAGCATAGCGCCTTCACGCCACAAAATCTGCGTGACTATGTATCCCACCTTCGTAGTAGGGGCTACGTGAGGACTGCTCCTGGACCGGTGAATGAGGTGGTCGAAGGGCTGCCACATTCACCGGTTGAGGACGTAGTTCTCCTCGTTCCGCCAATACCAGAGGGTCTCAGTACCAGAAGGGGGTTACACCGTCTGAAAACCCCCGGGCCACAAGACCTGGCCAGAGTGGACGCTACCAGAAGAGGCTGACATCTGGCACATAAATTGTGCCGTGTATGCCGCTGCTCAACGCTCGTCTCAGGTGGAGAGGCGAAATACCTCTTCCCCACAGGAGAGAGCGCAACGGCGCATACAAAAGATGGAAGCCAAGATCCGGTCGGCGAGGCAACACGCATCCCGTATCCAATGTGTGATGGACTATATGGCGGCCAACAGGCCGTTCACGCCTAAAGTGCGTCGATTAGCCGCCAATTTAAGACGCGCCCATCACACACTTAATGAGGCAGTGCTGCGAACCACCAAACAGCACTGTCTCGACAGAATACGGATGCTAGTGACTTGCAAAAAGTCATTAGTGAGGCGGGCAAGAGGGCTTGCGGAAAATAAACTGTTCCGTGAAAAGCCCTCGCGCCTTTTCCAACCGCCTCCGCGTGTTGTAGAAAATCCGCCGACTGCAGATCAGGTGGAGAACTTCTGGAAAACGCTGTACGAGGAGAGGCTTCCACTCAACCGAGATTCTCCTGCCCTTGCACACTTTGAAGTCTTTTGTCAAAGGCTTCAGCGACCACAGGAAGTGTGCGAACCAATAACCCCAGAAGAGGTTCGTAGGGCTCTTGAGGGCTCTAAGAACTTTGCTGCTCCAGGTCCCAATGGGATAAATAACTTTTGGTGGAAAAAGTTATCGAGCACCCACCACCATTTGGCCAGAATTTTTAATTCCTGGTTAAATGGGGAGCAGCAAATCCCTTCTTGGGTTGTTGAGGGGCGGACAGTGCTGATCCCCAAGAACGGAGATTTGTCCAACCCAAAGAATTACAGACCGATAACCTGTCTAAACGCATGTTACAAGGTGTTTACACGCATTTTGTACATGCGGGTGCTCCACGCAGTTGAACCGGTTTACGAACGGATATATGAGCAACGAGGGTCGAAGAGAGGTGTCGCTGGCTGCAAGGAGAACCTGTTGATTGACAGATGTGTCACGCAGGACTCCATGCAGTATAAGCGGAACCTCTCTATGGCCTGGATCGACTACCGCAAGGCATTCGACATGACATCGCATGAGCTCATTGTTCACTTGCTCCGATGTCTTGTGGTACCCGGTCCCGTAGTGAGATGTATTGAAGAACTGATGCCGCTCTGGAGGACTCGCTTTACCATAACATCGGGTAACGATAGAGTCCAAACAGAGTCGGTAACATTCAGAAGAGGAGTATTTCAGGGAGATTCCCTCAGCCCCCTTCTGTTTTGCATCTCACTACTGCCATTATCCGTCTCGCTCCGGAAAACCCGTGGCTACAACTGCGGTACCCCCGGCGACAGGAGGCATAAGGTCACCCATCTATTTTATATGGATGACCTTAAACTTTATGCCTCTGGAGAGAGGGATCTCCAACAGTCCCTTAGGGTGGTACAGGAGTATACGCAGGCTGCTGGTATGCAGTTCGGGTTGGACAAATGCGCACTGATCCATCTCAAGAAAGGACGATGCGGTGACTATGGAGAGAACGCGCAGCTCGTGGATGGAAGCATCTTGCACCATCTAGATGCCGGAGAGTCGTACACTTACTTAGGTGTCGAGCAACGCTCCACCCAAGAAGTGAGTGTAGTGAAAAACGCTCTCCGCGGCAAGTATCAGCACCTACTCCGACAGATCTGGTCTTCAGAACTGTCGGGGAAGAACAAGGTGTCTGCTACAAATATGCTTGCCGTTCCGATCCTTCTCTACTCTTTCGGAGTAGTGAAGTGGACTAGAGAAGAGCTGCGTCAACTCGATGTAGTAACCCGCAAGAAGATGCATCTCAATAGGAGCTTGCATCCTAAATCGTCCGTTCCACGGTTATATCTCCCACGACATCGGGGAGGCCGTGGACTCTTGAGCTTGGAGAGTCTCCATAGCAGGATGGTTCTGGAGGGAGCATGTAAGGTCATCAGGAGTTCGGATCCCCTCCTCTGCATGGTCCGAGACCATGAAAATGCAGAGGTAGGAGCTTTTCTCTTTAAGGCAGCACGGCGAGCAGCCGATGAACTTGGTCTCATCTTCGACGTCGAGCGGGTAAACCCCGACTCTGTCACCGAGTTGGAACCCGTTCGACTAAAAGCCCACATTAGAGCTGCAGAACACAACATCCTTCTGCAGCTCCATAAGGATAAGCCATTGCACGGAATCTTCTATAAAAATATAGAAGACCTCGGCTTATCCGAAAGGCTTGCCAGGATGGTGTATTTAACACTCTCGTCTATCGACGTCATGTCATGGGTATGGAGGTCCCTGATGTCAGCTGCAGGGCCTGCCGCAGGGCGCCGGAGACTGTAATGCACTTACTGTCGGCTTGCCCGACATACGCAGTCTCGGCCTATATTCATAGACACAACGCAGCATTACGAGTGCTTTACTATCATCTAAGGCACTCGTATGGGATAGACGAAACACCAGTGCTGCCTTACGTTCCGGGGGATATTGAGTCCGTTGTGGGGAATGAGAAGTGCCTAATTTATTGGAACTACTCGTTTCCCACCGTCAGGCAAATACAAGCCAACAAGCCTGACATAGTACTCCTCGACCACCAACTCAAGACAATGTATGTCGTGGAATTCTCAGCTCCCGCTGAGAGCAACATTGTCTTGAAAGAGGAGGAAAAACGGACAAAATATCGAGATTTGCTCTTCGAACTCCGCAGGCTTTATCCAGGCCATTCTGTTAAAATAGTGGTACTGATTATAGGAGCCCTCGGTGGAATGAGACAGACGCTGCTTTCACAACTAAAGATCATACCGGCATGCCGAGATTCGGCAGAGATCTTAGCCGGCAGAATGCAGAAGGCTGTCATCCTCGGTTCATTACGTCTACTCAGGGCTACTGCTTCTTTCACGAGGGTCTCTTCCAATATAAAAACGTACAATCAATTCCTTATTTTCTGGCCTTTGGCAGAGTTTGTGCGAAAGATACACCAGCCTGTCCTCAACTGATTTGGTACATCTAATTTCATATAACAAGGTACTTGGAGGGTGGTGAATGGGATAATTAGGGTGGCGGATTTCGCAATAGGACATACGAAACCAATTTCAGCAACTTTTAAATTTCTGGGCATATCTTCTCTAATTTATATTATAAAGACATGCGACAGCACTTAAATTGAAAGCAATTTAATAAACTTTCAACTTTATACAGAATAAACAACCAAAAGACTCTTAACTTTAAATAATTGTAAGTACTCAGAAAAGTAGCAATAACATAGAATAATGTTTTTTTAAATATTGATACACAGAGTAATCGCCAATTATGAAGAAACCGCCTGATGCAGAAAGCCGTATGTCACTCATACATAATTGGTGTAGATGTCTAGGCACTACCGCCCACGTATGCTGCAATGGACGATTCTATATGCTTAGGCGGGGTATGGCTAAAAGTCGTCTTTTGCGATGCTTCATCATAATTGGCAAAATGAAAAAAGACACATTTCCAAAACCACAAATATATTCAACATCTTAAAGGAATTAAATAACATTATTATTCTTACCTGTATACATATATTTAAGGCTTCTAATAAATCTAAAACACCCAGAGCATCACACTGGTTATAGCTTGCTTGAAAATCTTCCACGGTGTAAACGCCAGTTACTCTAGCATGTAATAAAAATTGGGTAGACAGAAGTTCACCCAATAATTGGTTTCCTAACCATGGCACAGATATCACAACTAAATTTTGGATACAAAATACCTAAACATATGATATTTTTTAGAATATTAACAACATTGAAATGTTATATCAAGCACAAAAATGCATCGGTGAAGACAAGATGATTTTACGAATAGCGACTCCTCATAGAAGCAGTGTGTCTCGCAGGTTTGTTAAGTTTTCATTATAACGGGTGATTTTTTTAGTGTGTCCGAAATTTAAATTCAAAATAAATAACAACCAAATTAGATATCTTGAAACTATTTATTTTATGTGAAATAACATTCAATGACACTAATATTTGAAAACAATTTCGTACAAATGTCCTCCGCGGTTGCTCAATAAATCGATTGTTACGTTGGCTGTATGACATGTGGCACTGCCCTGTTGGAACCACATCTCCTCCAGATCAATACCATTCAAATTCGGAATTAAATAATAATTGATCATCGCTCGGTAACGATCCCGATTAATGGTAACTCGCTCTTCAGCTTGATTTCTAAAGAAATATGGCCCAATGATACCACCAGCGTACAATCCACAGTATACAGTGCATTTTTCTGGATGCAACGGCAATTGCTGGGTCATTTGCGGATTATTTTCACTCCAAATGCGGCAATTCTGTTTATTAAAATAACCAAATGAGCTTCGTCACTGAACAAAATTTTGCAGTTAAATTCTGGGTCAAGTTGCAATTGATTTTAAGCCCATTCAGCGAACGTACGACACAAACCATGGTCTTGCAGCTTGAGTTCTTGGACAAGCTGGATTTTGTAAGGCACCAGACCAAGATCTTTATGCAAAAGTTTCCACGTAGTCGAATAACAAAGCCCAACTTCCTGCAAACTTCGACGAATTGACAAATTTGAGTCTTCCTCAACACTGTCAGCAAAAGCTGTGATATTTTCTTGGGAACGCACACCTTTTTGTCTTGTTTTTGTTTTAATATCGAGCACCATAAAATGCTGAGAGATTTGTCGATAATTCGGCGAATACATCACTCGGTTCACGAAGTGCTCGATAAGTTTGGGGCACAGAACACTAGTTTTGATAATAAATTTCGACAACTTGCAAACATTGCTCTGAAGTTAAACGTTCATGATGATTTGACAGACTATACTGAATAACTTTGGCACTAGAAGAAACTGACAGTTCGTTTGATAGCGATACATATAGGAAATTTAGACACGTTAAGAAAATCACCCATTATTGTATTTAATTTTACATTAGCTTTTATCCAACAAACATTTCACTTTTGGCAAAATTTTGCATAGCGATTGCAATGCGATTTGTTTTTTTTGCCATCATATTTTTAAGCAGCCACCACTGAAGTATAAATAACTCTTTTGATCTAGCATAACGTAAACTACATTTACGATGCGAAAAAATGCCAAATCTTTTAAAATTCACAGTGTGTTTACATCCTAGGGTCAAAAAATTGTCTTGTCTATCACCATTTTTGTGATTGATGATACATTAATAAATACAAAAATCTTTACTCTCAATTTAATGACCCACCTCTGCCATAGAATGAAGTTGTTGTAGTAACTCTTGAATATGATCGTCGGAAGCTAATAGATTTACTTGGCTTCGTAATAATTCTGCAAATGCAGACCGTGTTAATACTGGGAATTGCTCATAATCTTTTTGTAGGGCAACCAGCCATGTTAAAGTATTTTCCAAAAGACCAGTCCAAGTTCCAATTGTTTGCTTAAAAAAGAAACACAACACCAAAAATGGTTAATCTAGGCCAATAATCAAATAATTGTAGGGGCGGATTGGCGACATGAATAAGTAATTAATAAATGAGTAAGAGTTGCATTGGGGCATAACCGACTGCAAATGTCTATTTAATTAGTATTATTCCTTTCTGCAAAAGCATTTGCCAAAATAAATCTTTGTAAAAAGGGTTGGAAGCCTTCTTAAACAGAGTCCAAAAGGCCTTCTTATTCGCCAGTCCGCCCTTGAATAAAAGCGTCATAAAAATTATTATATACTTCAAAATATGTACAATATAAAAGCGAATAAGAAATATCTACATGTGACAAAAATTAAAATTTAATCTGTACAAAAATTAAATGCATGAAATTTTCTTAGATATTTATATAACGCTGAAATTGCATAAACCCTTTGAGGGTTACTTTCAATTGAGCGAAACAATACACTTTATTATTAACTGCACTACCCAAGCAACATATGATGGTTTAATAAACATTTATTATATGAAATTATGGTTTAAATTTCGTTATCGTATATTTAATCAACTTCTATGAAAAGCGTTTATTTCATTAACGATTTTTCTACGTACATTATAAATGTATTTCTCCGAACATTTTTGGAGTAATGCAGAATATTTGAGAAATAATTAATTGAGAGTTGAGACTACACTTCCGTCAAATGTTTAAATTGTAAATTGGTGAAATTGACACTACTTGAAGTTTTTCAGCCATATTATAGTTTTTAATATACGATTTTTAAATGTATAAAATAAATATTTATTTGCGCTACATTTTTATAGCCATGTCATAAACAATTGCAACTAAAAGTTCGAAGATTATAACAATATCTGGAAATATGAGTAAAACATTTACATTAATCAAAATTTGTTATAGATAGATGATGAATGCAAATATTTGTTCAGCAATATTGCAGTTTATAATATACGGTTTTTAAAGATATATCTCTCTCATTGTCTCAACCGTATAGCTGGTGAGCAACCGCGGATTGTCGTGTTAATTGCTGTTTCGTGTGGTGGTAGTCAACCTTAGTAGTGTGGCCTTGTGATCGAAATAAAGAATATTTACTTGTTTGTTTTTGCGTATATATTATTTGATTGAAATTCAACAAGTGCTATGTTGATGAGCCGCCCTTATTCTTGAGTTATCACATTATAGTGCGTTAAAGTTACAAGAATGAACCAACTTGTGATTGTGAATTATTGTTTATCTGAGGGATTTCATAGTAACTGCATTTTTTTTATCACAGAAGGTGTAAAACTCTGCATGGGTAGCATTGAAGGCGTGGGTGAGACCAGTGACAATAAAATTAGAGGGACAATTCAAGATTGGTTGAAGCTTGTCAAAAGCCGCTATAGTTACAATAATAATAATAAATAGGCTCTATTTTTGGATTTTAGTAAAGAGTAATGAACAATGTTGCGTGTTGTTATTGTTGTCAAACATCCTAGGTCCCCAAGGGTTAAATAGTAAATGATAAAATAGTTTTACGTATTTAGCCAATCCCGCAGAATAGGTAAAGGTTAATATAATATAAAAAAGCTAGTACTAAATAATAAATATTTTTTTTAAATTACTATCTGCATACATATATACAATTGAATTATTTTTCCTTGATATCAGTAGTTATATATAGGTAGAAGGTTTAAAATATGTACTTTTAAAAAATTGGAGATCATTTATAATATTAACTTTCGAATTTAAAAACGGGTACCTTCTATCTTTTTTATAGTGTTGTAGACTGATCAATTCTAAATAATTTTGCAAAGGGAAGTGTATCGCAAGTCAAAAAAACTTTAATTCTAATTTCCCTGTTATAATTAAAGAAAGATTAATATATTTTACAAAATAAGACAGAAATTAATTTGCTTCAATCTCATCTTGTTATTGTTATGCAGCAATATATATTAACAATTTTATCATAAGTAGTAAATGATTTCTGATTTAAGACATGATTTCACTTACAAAGTTATTTGAAATCGATTAGTCTATAATACTGTATAACAAAATTTCCCCTTTAAATTTTGAAAGTTAATGTAATTTTGGTAAAAATAAAGTGATGGAATGTATTTAATCATTTATTAAATAAAATCTTTGTAAAAAAAGGTCTAAAGAACTTATAGCGTATATTCATTAACAAAAATACAAGGGTGGATTCCCTTTAAAAAATCCCTCGATATTTTCTCTTTTTAATCTAAATTTTTTGAGAAAGATTTTCAGAAAAAGTTCAGATTTTCAAAAGAAAAGAAATTTAAATAAAAAAATTAAAAATTTAAATATAAAATTATAATTTACGATTACATCTAATTTCCTTTTAATTATATGGTTCTACCAGCTTTATGAGGCTTTGAAACTTCTATATTTTTAATTTGAAATATGTTCATCTTAAGGGAAGTCAGAATATCCTCTGGAATATATTACCTAAATTTTGGCATTGCTAAAAAAAGTTTGATAAGCTGAAGCAACACTATAAAAAATCACTTTCTCAAAAAATTTAAAATAAAAAAGTTTGTAAGTATTAGATATTCCATACAGGGATACTCTATGTATGTATGAATTACAGTGGATAATAAAAGTTTATTACACATATACCAGCAACTGGAGAAAAGGTTTTTCATAACCGTGAGAAAAACCTTTACAACATACGTATTATTGACGTAGGTATATGGAATACGTTTATTTGAGGTTCCACATAAAAGTATATATCTCATATATGACGTGACAACAATATAACGTTTTCTTAAGACGTATATATTTAAAATATGATGTACCATATATATATGTTTTTTTAAAACGTCTATATTTAATATATATAAGACAAATATATGTTTGTAGCGCGGACATTCGAACGTTGAATATAGGTTGTGATAAACATTATATATACCAGTCGTATAAACGAAATCAAAACGTTTATTAAACCATTTGGTGTTGCTTGGGTATTTAAACATATGTTTGGTCAAGAAATGTAATTTCTAGACCTTTTGCTTAAATTGCGGAGTAAAATGCCAAAACGGATGTAGAAAATGATTAAATATATCAAGTTGTGTTTGTTGGGTAACATATCAACTGTACAATAACACAATAAGAAAGGATGAATGCTATTTGTCACTTTCTGATAGTGTATTACAACTCCAATTATCTCAAAGAGATTTATTAAGATACTATTTATGATCTCCACAAATACTATATTGAGTTGGCTTCGCACTGCCATACTAGTAATATTAAAATTATGCCAACTCAGGTTCTCAATAATTAAGTGCGATATGCTGTATAATAAAGTAGAATGTTTCTTGAATACAAAAGAACATTTTTAATTGTTTTCTAATATATTTGTGCGTTTGCTAATTACAATTTCATAATTGTTATATTATTTATAACAAAATATAAATAAATCTAAGAAAATTTCTATGGCATCGCTGCATTGTGGTAAGGTGACAAAGAAATGGGACGCCACACAAAATACCTTTGAATTATGTGGTGTTATTAAGTCATATGTTCCCCTTTTATTTGAAAGTGAATGAATATATACTTTTTCCTGTAAAAATAACCAGTTAACTCAATCCAAATTAAAATAAGATAAATAGATATTTATAAAAGATGTTCATGAAAATGAATACACATTTGTAAAGTTGGGAAATGATAAATCATTTCCAAGGAAAATCTCGAGTGGAAGCATACGATGATTTAAATTATGGGACATATTTTAGCACTGGCACCAAAGTTTTCCAAAAGTTAGCATAAATTTTTTAAAATTTAGATAATGGGTTAAAGCGGTAGAATGTTATATCTCATTGTATAACCATGTATAACCAAATGTACGTGGATAATATAAGGTTCGACGGGAAAATATTTATCTTGAATATAACTTTTCCTTCATAAATATCTTGCAAATAAACTATAAGAATACTAGCCCAGGCGGTATTCGTTTTGGTTTGGGTGAATCGGGTAGTATGGCCGATTTTTGGCTTAATCGCTTCTAAAAATCATAAGAAATAATAATTTCACTATGTGCTAGTTTGAAAACGTGGGTGCAATTTTTTATTAAATAAAGTGAAAAATTCCTAAAAATTCCGTTTTATTCTTCCTATTTTTTTCATATATTTTAGTTTAGTTTATTATTAAGCATTTCCTTTGAATACAATAAGTAGTATAGAAATTGTCAAAAATAGCTATGCATGGCATAGTACTAGTTCTAGAATATAGTAAATACATATACATAATGTGATAAGAACATTATCTAATAATATAGTTTAAACAGCACAACACTAAGTTTAGGCTCTATAAAATAGACGAGATGTACAACAATATCAAATAAAATAAAATAAAATGGAATAAAACAGAGATACAACTAGAACAGACTGGGTGTATCCAACTCACAAATAAGTCGTATCTAATAATATGTCTAATGTTTGTTTATAAAAATTGCATAAAATCGCTGACAAAGTAGAAACAATTATGTAATAGAAGAGAGTTTAGCTTTTTCCTGAAATTGTTAACTCTCCGCTCATCCTTAATGGTCTGTGGGAGTCTATTGTAGAGATTTAAACCAACATGTAGAGGTGATTTATCGTAGGTCAGACTTAGTCTTCTAGGGGAAATGTGGAAGTTATTGGCGGTCTTAGTGTTGTATGTATAAAGTGAATTGTTTATGGTTAAGGTATCTTTATGCTTAAAAAAATAAGTTAGTATTTCAATAATAATAATACAAGGTAGAGTTAGAATTTTAAATTTTTTAAACAGTTCCTTGCAAGGATGATCGTATTGTACACCTGCTATACATTTTACGATACGCTTTTGGGAGATAAAAACACTGGAGGCTGCTGGAGATAGACCCCATAATACTATTCCGTACGATAATCTGGAATGAATCTGCCCATGATAAAACATTAACAATTGAGCATTGTTTAGGATATGTTTAAGTGATCTGGCCTGATAACATATCGAATTTAAATGCGAGGTGAGCTTCTGGCAATGTTAGCTCCAGTTGAGTGTATGCTCAATCTGTAGTCCCAAAAAGGATACCATATCGGCTTGTGTCAAACTTGTATTGTTAATTGACATGTCTAGGCAATTATCATTTGTGTTTTGATACGTGTGAAATCTGAGAAAAGTGGTTTTGGATAGGTTTAAATGTAATAGATTGCAGTTAAACCATGTTGAAAGTTTATCCGTCGTTGCTATAACTGCATTTAATAAATATTGTTCATTTCTATGGGATATCAAGAGTGACGTATCATCTGCATATATAACCACTTTTTGATTTAAATATGTTGATAGATCGTTGATAAAAATTACAAACAGAATTGGGCCCAGAATGGATCCTTGTGGTACGCCTATATTTATAGTAACAGGCTTTGATAAATATGTTCTAATAGCATATTCAGATTTATGGTTAACTTTAACAACTTGGGAGCGATCAGCTAAATATGATTGAAACGCAGTCTAAAACTACACCTCTAACTCCATGTTTGTATAGTTTATCTAGTAATAGATCATGCTTGACACAGTCAAACGCCCTGCTTAGATCACAGAAGATCCCGACAGGGCGCTCACCTGCGTTAATCTTGTCAAGTATGGCTTCGTAGAAAGATAATGCAGCCGTAGTGGTTGATCTGCTTTCCCTAAAACTGTGTTGTGTATCATTTATTATCTTATGGTGATCTAGGAATTCCTGTAATCTGATTAGCATACAACATTCAAATATCTTGGAGAAGGCGGGAGACAAATTAATTGCTCGATAATTTTCTACTAGCTTTTCATTGCCTTTTTTAAATACGGGTATCACAATCGAGTTTTCTAATTTAGTGGGATATGTACCTTCTGCAAGAGAGTTGTTTATAATATCAGTGAGGGGAGATAGTACTGTATCTGCAATTTGTATCAGCATGTTTACGGGGATCTCATCGGGGCCGGCAAATTTTTTATTTTTTATCTTGGACTCAATAATATGCCTGAACTCAGTCTCTGTAAAAGGTTTAATAAATATACTACTTTTTATGAGAGTGTTAAATGGTACATTGTCATGAAATATGGGTATATTGTTAACAATATTAAGTGGGGCTACCTTGAAAATTTATTAAATGTGTTAGCAGTAAAATCTGGGTCATGGAATCTCCTGTTCTCTGATTCAGGAGTAAGGGTTATATTTTTATGTGATATATGTTTGCCTGTTTGTTCCCTAATAGCCTGCCAAGCTGCTTTTGAAGGGTTATTAGAAGAAAATATTTTAGACTGATAAAAGCTTTTTTTAGTGTTTTTAACCAATAATTGATGCTTTTTCTTTTGTTCTGTGTATCTATCTTTTAAATTATTATTAAGCTTTTGTAAGTTGTAACTATTGTTTTAAGAGAAAAGTAATGAAAATGAAAAAGTTTTGTAATCAAATTTTAAATAAGATGCAGATGGTTGTGAATCTAAAAATTCATTTTTACTACTGCAAAAATAATGTCGCAAAAAACATTTTTAAAATAACAAATTATTTGTGGAATTTTTTTCAAATACTTATATTGTGTGTAGGACCTTCATACTTGGCTAAAGAAAACTATTTAATATAATAAATCTTCTCAACAAATTTCATCAAGATCGGACTTTTAGTTTTTCCATAATAATTTTGCAATCTAAAACTTCGCAAACAATTTGCAAATTTTCAAATCCATTTTGAGATATTAAAATCCATTAATTAGGAGAGCCTAGAGAATTGTTTAACACATTCGCTGCTGCTTTAAAAATACATGTGCAGTCTCAGATGCCATCATAATAATTTTATTTAATTTGAGAAAATATATCACGGCATGTCTTTGTAAGTGCCCGTTTTGGCCGCTCCATCATGTGAACTCATTATTTGTAAGTAATAATGGTCTAAAGTAAACTAAAATACTGCACTATTACTATAAAACTGTATAAAACAACAAATGCTACCCAAATATGTCCGGTTTTTTCTAAAAAAAAAAAAGTGCGTTAACTGGCCATGTAAGTGATCAGTGGTACAGGCGGATAGAGCTGAGCATCCCTATAAGTGGCCGGTGGCAGCGAATGTGTTAAAAATTTGGTTAGCAAACAGTAGAAATGGCCCCAGTTGAGCCGGAGCTCCGCTTCCAGAATGGGCAACTTAGAGTTAAAGGGCGCCCGCGTTAGGACTCCGCCCCTGGCCCCCGTGCTGTCAAAAAATGAGGCCCCCGAGCTGTAAAAAAAGGGCTCCACCCCAGAGCCCTTTAATGCTCCATAACCCCTCCGCAGCATTTTGGCAACGCGGAAAATTGAAACTGTTCTAACTAAACCAGTGGGCCCCGGTCCGACAACCTAACGCGTCCTTTGGAGGACATAACCTCACTCAGCAAAAAAAAGTCAAATTTTTAAGGCAATGTCTACAGCTCCGGGTAAATCCGATGATTAATTTTTATTATTCCTCCGTCTAAAACCGGGCATGCGCATGATTGGCTGCCGTCGAGGGCAAGGGATTATCTATCATAAGCAACTATACTACATCAAAAAATATTAACATATTTAACCCAACGAACTAACCTAAAGAAATATTCGTATTACGTATTTTAGTTAACAAAATGTGGTAAAAAAAAAACTGCAGCAAGCGGATTCGAACCCTCGACCTCACGTGTGAGAATCGGGAACCCTAAGTATTACACCACAGACTGCTGATGGGTAACCTTATAATTCTTACTATATCAATATGTTTGAACGTCATCGCGCATGTGCGGCGTGAATTGCCTGGACGGAGGAATAATAAAAATTAATCATACGGATTTACCCGGAGCTGTAGACACTCCCAATTTTTAAACAATTTTCTAGGCTCTCCTAATTAACGGATTTTAATATCTTAAAATGGATTTGAAAACTTGAGTACTCTTTTATATGTCAAAAAATTTTCAATTTTCTAAATGCTTTAGTTTAGCCTCAGCAAAGTTTTGAAAATTGGCAAATTTTTTGCGAAGTTTAGATTGCAAAGTTATTATGGTATCCATAATAAATATCTAAGTTTAAAAGTCCGATCTTGATGAAATATGGTGGAAATAAGATTTATTAATTAAAACGTTTTCTTTAGCCAAGTACGAAAGTCCTATATATATATAAGTATTTGAAAAAAATTTCACAAATAACTTGCTATTTCATTTTTTTTTTTTAATTTTTACTACTGTTGCAATAGTAATAATGAATTATTGGATTAGTAACCAACTGCATCTTATTTAAAATTTAATTGCAAAACTTTTTCATTTCTATAACTTCTCTCTAAAAGCAATAGTTACTGAGATATATGAAAAAATAGGAATAAAAAAACGGAATTTTTAGGAATTTTTCATATTTTGTTTAATAAACAATTATGCTCACGTTTTCAAACTAACACATAGGGAAATTATTATTTCTTATGATTCTTAGGAGCATTTAAACTGAAAATCTGCCATACTATACCCGATTTACCCAAACATAGATGATTTTAAACATACACCGCCTAGGCTATACCTAAATAGAAATATAACAAAATTAGTCATGAATTTTAATTCAATAATTTCGATTCATTGCAAATTTAATACAATTAAAACTATGAAATATACAGATTGGTATAATTTTAAAATTTAAATTTCTCAACCATTAAATGTGTTTAAAATATCAAAATGAAAAAGGAAAAACGTTAACAAATTGATTTTACCTGGATACAATCCTGTTTTAAGATGGATAACACTGATTTCAATTGTTTAAATGCAAATGAGGCTGGTACATTTGAGTCCATAATGATGACATTAGGCATTAAGTTAGGTACATGTGGTAATAATTTTCCGACAGTTTCTAATGTCTTTTGAGCATCTGGACAAATCCACTCACCATGTTGTGTTTTCACGGCTCTTGTAAGATCTACATGTGTTGCTATTAGCAATATTTGGCCATATTCCACTAAAAAAATATACTGACTAAAATCCTTAATAATTTATTAATGATACCACATACACAGTTACATATAACACCACATATAATAATAATAAAAATAATTATTCCTTCAGACCTCACAACCAGTGTCAATTGCAGATATATAAATCATCGCTAGGCCCCGGTAAATTTTGTAAAAAAAGAAAGAAAAATATTGCATATGGGCATATCCAAGAAAGAGAGAGATCCGATAAGCAAATATTTATTATTTTTGGCCATAACTTTTTTTTAAATACATATATTGGTAAAAAAGGTATAAGACTACCTAAGTACAACTATGACAGGTGTAGTGATATGAATGTTCACTTAATAATTTCAGTTGTTTGCAAAGTTAGTTAATTAGTAACTACAAGATATGAAGATTGGCACTATTTTTTAATTTAAATTAACTAATTTTGCAAACGACTGAAATTATTGAGTAAAAATTCATATCACTACATCTGTCATAGTTCAATAGTTCTATACTTAGGTAGTCTTATACATTTTTTACCAATATATTGTTGCATGCCTATGCCACTGCTTCATGCAACGTGCGAGAGAAAGACGGAGGCGCCGAGATGATTCTAGAATGTTCGAGTAAATTCGATGCGGGTATATATGTTATATAATATTTGAGACGCCGTATAAAAACTTATACGTGATTGTTAGCGTATTTCAATTATTCCAAGATATCATATTACCAGTACGTAACGATAACAAATTATTCCTTATCTTTCACTGACTGCATTTCCTTTGTTATAAACCTCGAGACAAAGCAAATGCTAACTCTAGGCTTTTAACCGAGTATATAAATTTCAACATTATTGTAATTCAGTTCTAATTCTCATGTCATATTAAACGTTTATATTTTAACTACCATTTTTTATTCTAAGAGACTCTTCTTAAACTTAATAAATCGTTTAAAAAAGTCTTGTATGAAACAAGTGATATAAAATATATACAGTGGATCTGAACGCACTGAGGACAGTTTGATATTAGACAAGCAAGTGATAAGATGAAATAAGAAACAATATCAAGTTGTGATTTAAAGTAGTGAATTTATGTTAAATTAAGGTATAATTAGTTGTGTTATTTTTAAGGAGTAATTATTGTAAAATTAAGTGATTAATAAATCGGTGGTTTGTGAAGATTCTTGTTGCAAGTATTTGAACCCACATACAGGGTGTTTACTGGTGATTGTAAACACGTAACAATATGTATTAAAAAAAAGTTATGGCCAAAAATAATAAATATTTCCTTGTCGGATCTTCCTCTCTCTCTCTCTTGGATTTGCCCAACTTAAGGAATAATATAACACATAATAAAAAATATTACTTATATCTTTTATCTTACAATTAATACATAAGTGAACCCCCTCCCCTAGAGTTAGCACCCCCCAGGCTCTGATTTGGTTAAGAAAACCGATCTTACTTACAACAGAATTTTTTAATTTTTTTCAAATAAAGGAAATGAAGGACTGACTTACATGATGGTAGATCAGCGGGCTGTCTAGCCAGTAGAAAATTCAACCAGTAACATACTTGTTGTACCTGAGTAGAGGGGGGATCATCTAAACTAAATAATATTGCAGTTACAGTGTATGGTGATGGCCATAAAAAATGATGATATACTGGAAAATAATTTTCTTGACCTGAGAATTCCCAAACAGTAATATCACCAACACCTGATATGTCCATCTACAAAAGAATTTATAGAGAATAAAAAAGTATTAACAAGAAAAGTATATTAATGAAAATCTGTAAACAAATTCCGTGGCTGCATTTTTCAAACTTTATACTTAAATATCTTGGAAGCCCTTAACTTTAGGGGGTTGGACCCATTGAGACTTTTAATCAGTATAGTTTGAAGTACAACATACTCCAGTTTTATGAAATTTGGCTGAAACCGCTGTTACATAAGGGGGCCCTTTTATAGAGGGAATAGTATAAATTATTTTGTTTTAAATATAAGAATCGTTACTTACATTTTGTACATGGATTCCATTAGTTGATTGATAGTTTGCTGTGGATTCAAAACTTAAAGAGTTTTGTCTACAGGTAACATCCATTTCAATCTGCGTATTTATTGGAGAAGAAGGCCTCGCTAAAAGAAGATATACAGAGCTATTAAGCTGTAAGTAGATTTACATACCCAAACTTTATTCAAATTATTACAATAAAAACAATCAGTTGTCCTGAAAATGTTAAAGTTGAAATTTAATAACGGAAATCAATAATACCCTGATTTATTTCAATTTATGCCAACACAAATATACACAATTACATAAATACACAAAAAGATGTTTAATTAAAGGTCTGGTAGTTACTAGAAATGTAAAGTGAAAGCCGTTGTACCTATTACTTACATTTATTGCTTTGTAGAGAACTAGATCTTCTAAAAAGCGAACTAAATAATCCGGCGCCCAAAGATTTGATGACTGCTGTCTTGCCAACACCACAGTGACCTAAAAGCCTCAACAAAATACGTAAAGCAGGCCGAGACGTAGGTACTAATTGCCTGGCAAATACATCTCTTTGACCAGTGGCTCGCAAGCGATCTAAAAGCTCAGCTATATCGTTGTGACCATATTTTAGTGCAGTTATCTCAGCTCTAATGTTATCATAGTTACGGACATCTATATTGCAACCTGCTGCACAAAGACACCTGAAATATGAGTGAATTATACATGAAATGTATAGAATATTTATAGCCATCCCTTTCTAGATTAATTCAGTCGATATCTATCTGACTTTTTTTATATTTGAAGTGGCCAAAGCACAATTTCTACTGCCATGTATGGATACAAATAATTGTAAATAAATTTCCACCCCTCGTAGAAGAAATATTTTAATTGTAAATTAGATATAAAGTCGAGGCAAGAATTCAAGCGATGCACGTCATGAGTGACCTCATTAAAGAAATTTTAATACTAACATAATTTTTAATCATTAATTACATTAAAAAGAGTAATTCTTGACACCCAGTTATTAAGCTTTTTTCAGATATAGGTACAGTTTAATGGGGCTTCATGATTCTTAGCAGTATTGCCTTATTTATAGAATCGATCTGTGACGTGCATCGCTTGAATTCTTGCCTCGACTATACATGGAAAGTTAAAAGAACGTAGCTTGGACAATGTTAATATTTACAAGTATTCCCTATTAGAGAACAATACTTGAAAATGAAAATAATTTAGAAAGTCTTACTTTTAGAAGTTCTTTTATTCTTACCTATACCTAACTATTTTTAGTCAGCAGATATTAAATACCAACTCAATAAACAATTTAATGTTTTTTATTGTTTTGTCTATACACTTTATTAGTTCCATATCTTCTTAACTTTAATTGATTACCTGACAACTGATATATGTCCATTTTTAGAAGCTAAATGCAATGGAAACAAGCCTTTAGCGGTGGGTACCTCCACACTACATCCTAAAGAGCATAACGTATGCACAATTTCAAGTAATCCAAGTGCACAAGCTATATGGATGGGATAATCACCATGCTATAAAATTTGAGACACAATTTAATGAGAATCATTTCTTAAATCTTATACAGGACGTCTTAAAATAGATAAACTTTGAGGATTGCCTAATACACGCAAATGTTTATGATGCATTCCTACTGATTCGAGGTTTTACCCTCAAAGGGAAGGAAAATCGCTTTTTTTAAATAAATTTTTGAAATGAAATAATCATGGGTAACATTAATAGTGAATGAAGGCCATTTGAACAGTATTGCGTTTTTTGGTAATACATCTGGATATCTGAGGGTGAACCCATTGCCTTTCTAACCATAAAATTTGGGTGGTAAATTAATTTTTTAAATGCAATTTTAGTGTATAAAAAATATATCTCTCCCTCTGTTTGATTTCAGTAATTTGAACTCCTTATCATTATAAGAATGGAGAGCACATGTGCCCACATATGTTGACTTCTGTATTGTATTCTGGTATTTTTACAGTTTTCAGGAATACAAAAAACATATTTTACATATTACAACAAGTTAATAAATAGATACTTACTGTGTCCTTTATATCATAATCAGCTCCAGCTTGCAATAATAATTGAGCAATAGTATTATTTTGCTTACGGAGAGCTAAATGTAAAGCAGGATCCGGGCCTGTATCTAACTCTGTGCCACTTTCTATTAAATACCTAAAATAATAAAAATGTTTGACGATTTCTAGAGCTCAGAATATAAGAAAAAAATTAACATGATTTAACATATTTATTACACAGACCTACACCAGATAATAACACATTTATTACGCTGTTTAAAAATTTACAAAACTATGGTAGTTTTAAAAAACCTATTCGTTACAGAAGTAGGCAAGACAGAAATGATGAAAATACACAGCCTCAGTGTTAAATTTACTATATTTACTTTTCCTTCAATGTGGAAAGTAGCTGTAGTCAAGCCGTTACCTAAAGTTAATACCCCTCTTAATTACACTGATTTACGGTCAATAAGTATATTATCAGCTTTATCTAAAGTATTAGAAAAAGCCATTTCTATTCAACTTATAAAATACTTGGAGCAAAAACAAATATTACCAGAGTGTCAGTCGGGTTTTAGGCGGGGTTACAGTACTTCAACCGCTCTTCTAAACGTATGTAACGATATTGTATCTTCTGTAGATAGAAAAGAAGTAACAGCCCTAGTACTGTTAGACTTCTCCAAGGCATTCGATACTATTAATCATAAACTTGTGTGCAGTAAGTCGATTTATTATGGTTGCTCTGATAAGCTTGTTAATCTTATTAGCTCTTATCTTCGCAATAGGTCGCAGGTAGTTTATATAAATGATAGGGTGTCCTCTGTAAGAAGTGTTACATCCGGTGTACCTCAAGGTTCGATATTGGGGCCACTCCTTTTTTTAGTTTACGCGAGTGATATACTAAGATCAGTTAGACATTGTAAAATTCAAGCGTTCGCGGATGATACACAAATTCAATATAATTTTAAAGTTGAAAATATTATGGATGCCGAAAATTTTATCAATGAAGATCTCCATACAATTAGCACTTTATCAAATAAGCATAATCTAAAATTAATTGAAAGTAAATGCCATGTATTATTTTTTGGAAATAAAAGAAACAGAGAGTTTGTTGATAGTAATATTACCATTAAAGTTGAATCTGAAACTTTACAATCCAAATATTCTTTAAAGAACCTGGGTATTATATTTGACAGCGATTTAAAATTTAATCTGCATATCAACAGGTTATTGATAAAATTATATAGTACGCTGAAATCACTCTATTCCTATAGAAATATCTTAACGATCCACGTAAAGAAGACCTTATCCGATTCCCTAATACTCTCACGTTTCAACTATGGCGATTGTATTTATGGTCCCTTCCTAGATAAATTTAATCAAAATAGAGTTCAAAAGGTACAAAACTCTTGTTGCAGATTTGTATTTGGATTGAGGAAATATGATCACATTTCCCGTAAAATATCGGAATTACATTGGATGAATATGGCAACTAGGCGAAAACGTAATTACTGTAATTTGATTTATAAAATTATCAATGATCAATTACCTCTATCCCTTTTTCAAAAACTATTAAAAACATCTGATTCGCATGGATTAAATCTAAGATATAAACTTAATCTACATATGCCTCGTCACTCGTCAGCCATATTTCAAAAATGTTTTTCTTATTTGGTTGTTAAGCTTTACAACTCCACTATCAAAGATTTTGCCCACTTACCAAAGTATTCGTTTAAAGCTCATCTTAACAGTAAACTAAGTAGTGTAATTTAAATAAAATCAATCTGATAAATTTAAATAGATATAATAAGTACTGTAAATAATGCAAACTTCCCTTATTAAGTGATATGTTTTATATAATATACCCCTCTTATTAAATTTGAATTTAAATTTAAGTTTTCTTCTTTTTCTAATATACACACATCCATGTATTGAAATATATGTTTTGTTTATTATAAGCCAGGTTAAGTGTAAGAGTAGCAATTGCTAAACTTCGCCTGGTTTATATTTGTTTGATTCAATAAAGTCTATTATTATTTCTTTTTTTATTATTATTATTATTATTAAATAATATTGTCAACAACCCTCAATATTCTCTATGGCAATTGGCGACTAGTCTGTCGATATTTTCGTGCCATAGAATATTAAATTATTAAGAACTAATAAATACCATCCCTATAAATTAGATTGGTCCATCATTTAAGGCCTGGTGATTATGAATGTGTGAAAGACTTGCATGAAGTTCCGAGTGTTAGTTATAAAAATATCCACTGCAGAAGGCAACAATAAAATATAAATATTACTTACTTAACTTGCTCAATTGACCCTCTTCTAACAGCAAATTGCAGAGCGGTATACTCAAATGATTCAGCAGGGCTATAAGAACATCCTCTACTTAAAGGGGTATCCATTTTTAATTCCTAAAAAAAACCGTAAAAATTATTTATTTGAGGGAATTTTTCTTTTTAATTACTGTATAGCTTAACAAAAATTTTAAAAACCGTTCTAATGAAAATTGATAAGAATCTTTTATTAATGTAAGTACTAAAATAGTAAAAAAAAAAACACTGATATACAGACCCCAAAGCTTGGGGAAATATATAAAATTCTACAAATGGTATACGAAAGTAATAGTTTTTTTTTTCTGCTTTTTTGTTGATTTTTTAAATATTTTTGTTTTTTCATTAGCCCAGTAAGTATTAAACATTGGATTCAAGACTCAAAAAAAGAGTTGATGAATTGCATTTCATGTCATATGGGATGGATAAATCCAAATTTGTAAAAACAGGAAGTTTGTCCTTTGCTGTAGGATTAATATTTTTTAATTACAGAGCACAAAGTAAGAATTATGGAAAAAAAATACATTTTGTTATCCTTAATCCCTACATCAAATAGAATATGAAAAACTTGTAGAGCCCCAGCAATTGACAATCTGGTACATTAGAAATTCACTCCGAAATTTCACTTATAAATTCGTCATCACGTTTCATAAAATTTTTCAGAACTACATCCTGCAATTCTTTCCTATTGACAAATCCAATCCGTTCATAATGTTTTCATTGTGGTGCGATCATGATTTCTTCAACTGCTTCTTTGGCGCAAGTGAAGCAATTGTTTTTAAAGTCAAAAATTGGATTGGCAAATTCACTCAATTTCAACGATGGCTCAGAGTTTGATGTTTAGGGAATCGAAGTAGCTGATATATTTGAGAGGCCCACAGTTGCCACTCATCGTAAACTTGCTTGGATTATTTTCTCATTAACGTATGCAACCTAACATAAAGAGTTTCACACTGTCGCACAGTGTCAATTCTTTGAAAGACATGGAGATGCTCTTCAATTCCTCTCACACGAATTTCTTCTTTTTCACCTACATAGTACTTATATTGTTTAATAGGGAGTAAAATTGACATTTTTTATATTGAGGATGTGCTTGAAAGGCAAGAACAGCTGAAACCCGCTGATCTTCACACGGTCCTTTCGAACATTGTGACACTGGTGTAAGCTATGTACTCATCGCAAAAATTAATCATCCAGATCAAAATGGTACATTTTTCAATGCTCTACAAGCAAATTTTGATATTTTCAATATGGTTTTTTGAAAATCAATTTAATACTAACGGAAGCTGAGATATTTTATGGAACCATATTTCCAATATGGCGGCGCAAGGCCACAATTCCGGTTTGTACAAACTTGTTTATTTTACCATCCCATACATCATAAAATGCGATTTATCAACTCTTTATTCAAGTCTCGGGTCTCCTATATAGAAGATACTATATAGATATTGGATTATATAGGCAGGTATTTAAATGAAAATATCTAGATAAGTATGACGATTTCTTTCAACTAAAAGATTCTAACTGTTACACTGTCCACAAACAAGAATAAGTTTTTCTTCCAGTCAATCCATGAACACATTGTAATATAGGACATGGACCACTATGGACACATAAAAAAATATCCTTATACAAATTGCATAAGTGTAAGACTGGTGGTATAATAATACCACAGACTATAATACAAAGAATATCTACCAATATGTTATATTTAGGTACATTACTTACCTAGTAAACATTAAACAAAAATATGCTAAATTCACCACATTTGTTGATCAAAATATAACCAAACATTTAAATCCAAATACCGCCCCACTTTATGGTTTCTGACTAAATTTCCCTTTATATTCATTAATAAATAAATGATACCTAGTTTCGTTATATTTTCTATGGAAACTCATTTGAAATAAAATGGGAAACTTTAAAATTAGAGGCAAATTTACAAGTGAATTGTGATCAGCTGATTATTATTGATTTGTTTTGGAGCCTCTCTCCTTTCCAGCTCTTACACAATGTAAATATTGTCTATTTTTAATTATTTGATATTGTGGAGTAACGATATTCTTCCAAGAATGTTTGGATCTGGATCTTTTAAACACAGGGAAAACAAAAAAAAACACTTATTGGGAAACGACCTCCTCACTTTTTACTTAGGATTATACAAGGTGGAAACAAAATAGTGTGAAAAATACTTTTGCCTTTTATAAGAAATATACAGGGTGGTCACCCTAAAAAAATAATTAATTTAAAAACGACAGAAGTCAAAATAATATTAATAATAATGTTGCCACTGTTGTAACAAATTACAGGATGGTTACCCAAAACAAAAACTAATTACTAAATGAAACATGCCAAATAGAGAGGTAAGTTTTATTTTGTATAAATACTACTACTTTTGTTGGCTGTTCAAATGCCTGGCAGTTTTAGCATTGTCTCCAACGCCTAACATCACATGAAACCTTGTGGTAAATTAACTATAACTACCACCACCTTCTACACAGTTCACAAGATTAGTGGCTGCCGATGGCACAACAATGCGCCTTAAGCAGATGCAGTGGCATATGAGACCTCAGCCTAACCTGGATTAGGATAGGTTGAAATTCCATCGCCACCATTTGTTCTATTGTGTCTCGCTTATAATTATCCAACAAGTGCAGCTTTCTAATAAAGTTGGTAACCTTATTGGGTGAGAAACTGCCAGCAGGTGTCCTTTACCAAATAGTGAAAATTGGGACTTTTCTGCAGCGGGACAAACACATAAAACATGCCTTACATCTTCCTGTCCGCACAAGACAGCATTTAGCATTCTCCAACAGTTCGAGCTAGTCTGTTTAGGTAATGATTTAACCTGCAGTGCCCAGTATATGGCCAATTAAAATTTTTAGGTAAAACCAACTTTTCTCTAGTAGTTTTTAGCTCTTGATTTCAACGGATATGTGATGAACTCCTTTGAATGAGCTAATCCTGGTAGCCTCTGTCAGTAGCGGAGAGTTTTACTCTCGGTCTAGTCTAGGATAGTTGTTTATTTTTTTGGTAGTGATCAAGTCCATGCCCTGAAATAGTTCTGGTTTATTCTCTGGCCAGGAGCTAGTGTCAGTTTGTTATTTCCTGCCCAATTGGATTAGAGTCTTTTACCAGTTTCACAGTGTTTTAGAATTACAGATTTGGGTCCAAGAGCTTTAAGAGCTGCTTGGCTATCTGAGAAAATCATCATTGATGTGTCTAAGATCCATTTGCTTCAGTCTCCATAGATTCAACATGACATAGATTTTAACCTGAGGCTCTTTTTTTTCCGAGCAGGGGAAATCTTCTCGTAGTCTGTTGTTTGGCGACGAGGTAGTGTGGGATTCTTACCCACTAAAACCTCTCCCCTCTTCTAGCACTTTCCTACATGGAACCGCTCTCGCATTACTTCAGAATAGATGCCACCTTTACTCTCCAACTAGATTCTCATTTCCCTTTCCTCTTCCTCGTTGGTTTTAATGATTTTTATCACCATACTTTTTATGTCCTTTCATTTGTTCTCAGCTTCTAGCCTCGTTCCTATTAAGTTGTCTACATTCAGTATGGTGCTCGTTTTTTCATAGCACTGCTCTCTGTCCTGTCTCCATCTGGGGCAGTTGAAGATCGTGTGCTCCGCGTTGTCCTTCTCTCCACAATAAAGGCACTCATCATCCTCCACACACTCTGTTTCATATAGATATTCAAGGAAGCCTCGACAGAGCTTGTGTCAGATGATAGCCGACGTTTCCACGTGATCTGTTTACCCAGGTGTCTAACTCTGTAATCAGTCGCCTTGTCCAGGCGTCTTTATTTGACGTCGTAAAACGGTTGTTTCATCTCCTCATGAGGCAGTTTCGTGCTATAGTTTTGTCTTCGCCTCCCTGTACTTCCTTCCTTTCTGTGGCTAGAAAGTCAATGGGCATTATGCCTGCAATAACTGTGCTGCCTCTCCCGAAATCGTCCTGTAAACCCCACAAATTCTAACAGCCATTTTTCGCTGCACCCTGAGTATCTTCTGTCTCAGCTTGTCCACCCTCATTGTGCCTTCCCAGATCGGGGCCGCATACAATATTACGGACTGAGCCATTGCAGCTAGCGTTCTCTGCTTACTTGCCATGGGCCTCCCATGTTTGGCATTAATCTTCCCATAGCAGTGACGGTTTTACTCACCTTGGTACCAGCTCTATTTATATGCTCTGCAAAGGTCATAATCGTGTCAAGCCATAGTCCAAGATAGTTAATCGCTTTTACTGGCTGGATTACCGTACCGTGTACATTTATTGCAATGGGGCCGATTTTCCGTTTAGTAGTCAGCAGTACCGGTTCCGTCATCTCTGAAGCCAACAGAACGGACCTTTCCTCCGGCCATTACGATGTTATTGAATGCAGGGTTTGCTTTTTTCTCTAGCTCCAGGCATCTGAAACACCTAAGTATTTGTACCTTCTCCCTTATTCTACATGAGAGCCATCCTATCTTTCCTCTGCACTCTGCTTGCCTCACTCTATCCCTTCCATAATCACTGTCGCAGTCTGAGTTCCAAAATCGTTCTTCCACCTTAATTTTATCTCCATGGACGATTCATCATTTTTTCCCGCCCTTTACATGAGGGTGGATTTAATGTCCTCGGTTGTGGACATAATATCTATCCCTTGAATAAACAGGATAGAATCGACCCTGCTATTTTTGAGTTCGATTCTCGCATCTTTCATGCTGTCCTGGACAGCTTTTTTGATGGTATTGAATTTTCCCTAGATCCTTCCACCCAGATTAGAAGATTTCCTTTGGCTGTTTTTTTCATGTTTTGTATCTCTATCTGCAAGTAGATTTCTACATTGCTTTTAACCTCCCAAACTAAGTCGGCATAGGTTTTACCATTTGCGTTTTGGGCTCTGCCGGTCCATTTACCCCTCCCTTTCTTTTGTTACTGCCTCTCCCTGTAGGAGAGCCTGAGGCTATCTAAAACTAAATTATTCTTTATCTTTGTACTGAGACTGAAAAATCTGACTTCTGTTCCTTCAGTAGGTTTGGAACCGTCTGTAAACCTTAAGCCACGCTCGGGCAGTCCTGAGAAGAGTTTCCCTGAGGACTGGTCACGTCCGTCTCAGCTGACTCCTCTAACTGAACTGCTCATCAAATTTTTAGCATGGCTATAAGAGGCTCTGCCATTGGCATAGTTAACTCATCGTACTGCTGAGGGTGTAAATCGATTGCAAGAAGTGGAATGTTTAATGTCGTACCTTTCAATAAGCTTCTGCTTAGTTTCTGTAGGCAAAAGTAAGTCGCTATTAAAAAACAAAAGAATCTTCATAAATGTTTAGGAAAATTTTTCTTGAATATTATTTATTTCGCTTCACTAATTTTATGTAAGATACTTATTATCAGTAGAACTACAAAAAACTCATACACAAAATATTTTATAAGAATTCCTTATTACTAATATAAAAAGTTATATAAATTATATTCTTCAATAACTAGGTACGTATATAATACATATAATGATAATAAATAGGCAATATTCTCAAGTGAAATAAACTTAAATCATTTAAATTGGGTATAGCCTAACAAAATAATGGTAGGTCGATCCTCACTTTTCACACATAAGACATTAATAAACTTAATACATTATTTATTTAGGAAACTTTGTATCTTAACATTAAGGCTGATACTTTTCTTCAGTGCCTATGAGAAACAGTCAAGAAATTATGTGCAAATTTTACAGTTTTGTTGTATATCAAAGAAATTTTTAAACTTCTCCCAGGACTGTATTATCAACTGATATTTCACATATAAAAATAAACACAATATTAACTAGTTTTAAGTCCTTTAAAATTTCTTCCTATTAAAAAAATCTCTGTAGAGTCTGATCGACTAGCTTTTGGTTTAACTACTTTGACATTAGTATAAAACTTTGCCATATCACTTTCTAACGTTTTTAAATCCCCGCAATGCCACAGTTTCACTAGTACAGAAGCGTCTATTCTTGAAACCTTTAAAGCAAAGCGTAACGCAGCATAACATAATTTTATAATATTTTCATTATCTAAATCACGAATTCCTGTGGTGCTTGGTGCCATATCAGATATAACAATATGTGCTTTTTCTCCCTTTAGGTGATCAAAGAGTTTTGCTTGTGACTCGGGAAGAGTAAAATCCATATTTCCAAAAATTGTTGCACCCTAAAATATTATAACATGTAGTGTGCCACGTAAAATTTGTATCATTCTATTTCAAACCTCAATAGGGTAAATTAGTTGTTTGTCTACAGCTAAAACTCTTCCTCTAGGCAAGTCAGTATTTGAACCATCAGAATTGACTCGCTTTGCTGCAACTTGGGTCCATGAACCTGGAGATGCTCCACAATCAATTACAATGTGTCCTGGATGTAAAATTTTAAATCTATCATCTATTTCTATCAGTTTAAATGCACTGCGACATCTGTAATTCAAAAGTTTTGCTCTTTCCACATATGGATCCGACAGCTGTCTTGAGAGCCAATGTTGAGAACTAACGCTTTTGGTCTTCGATTTCAAATCTTCGGGGGATATTTTTCTCATGGCTTTTAAACATGTTGAAAACTTAGAAACCTGTGGCCTTAATAACATTTTATTTCAATAATTTATCAACAACTGGAAGTAAAGGTATTCGTTTTTCCTTACATCCTTCAATTCAAAACTTTAAAATGACTATTTGCATTTTGATTATTTATTATTAATTTAATCATAGATTACTAGAAGAATTTAATTTTAAAAGTTAATTTATAGGTTAATTCTTCTTCTTCCACGTTTATGGCCTTGACAGTCTTGGCACATTCTGATTTTTGACATTATCAGAGTAAATATTTTAGAAGAAGAAATTAAATTAAATAGCCTAGTTTTCATTAGTCGAGTTAGCGGCAGAGTATACTGGCATGCTTTTTAGTCAAACTACTTTACTCTACTGGATTCGGGAGAGTACCACCCGTTTTCACACAAATTGAAATAGTGGTCGAGTCGTATAGTCCATCAAAGCATAAAAAGTAACCAAATACGCAACGTCTACACAGTGAACTCTATACTAACCTATAGTCAGTGCCATAGATCAAAGACGTCAGTGCTAACCATAGACAAAGAATATCATTATATATATATATATTTTCTATGGTGCTAACCTCTGAACTGGAACGTGGAACGGGAAGCCAGTGTGTAGTATGCAACCCGCGCTATGTTGGTATTCCTGTCTTTGTCTAACACAATAAGGTGAAGCAGGTAAATCAGGTGATTGACGCGCGAACAGAGACTATATGTGTTTTAAATTTTCATTGTAATATAACTTAAAGTTGTATCTATTAGTTCCCGTTTTTAAAGTAAATTTTAAAGGTACGCACAATTGTAAAATTTAAATTGAAAAGAGACACATCATATTGATTTCCTATCTAGAATTAGTTTCAAATACTTAGGTAGGTAGGTAGGAAGGTAGGTACATACATGTAGAGAATTGGTACAAATTTAAATTATGAAAATTTTGAGAAATAACAGAACCGGTACATAAAGTATATATTAGGTCAATATGTTTGTATAAATTAGTTACAAAGATGAATACACAGATAGAAGCTATAAGAAAATATGAATAATTATATTTCTTTTAAATATTTTATTTATAATATAATCTAATTTATAACATATTCTAATTACAAATAGTAGTTTATACATATTTCGATTTGGTATACCTAGATGTTATAAAATATATTCTGTAATTTTTTAAAACATGAAACAGCTATTAAATCAACAAGTACAAGTGAGAGGTGAATACTGAAATATCTCTATCTTTCTCGGCTTCAAAGCCTGTCTATGCATTAACCGAAGGGTGCCCGTTCCAGTTAGTATAGAGTTCACTGTGTCTACGCATACACTTTAGACACTCCACTTACCGAACCTGTTCGTGCCTATTTTCATTGGTATAGAGGCGGTCAAGTAGAGAAGAAATCGGTAGTAGGGGAAGGCAAGTGGGCAAGTTAGTTTACCACCGTGTAATCAATCCTACTCTACTCAACCAGTTACGTTTTCATTGGTAGAGTTAGTGGAATAGTTAATACTTGACCGCTAACTCCACTAAAGAAAACTAGGCTTTATAGGGTATTTTGATTCACTTCCTAACCAAGTTTAAAAAAGTTTTTCACTCTTTTACGGTTTTACACTTCTGTGCCCGTTTAAGTTAGGAATTTATCGGTTTTCTTAATATTAGGGATGAATCCTACAAATCCCCAAATTTTCATCAACTATTAGCACCTCACTTACTAAAAACTCACGTGTTAGGGCTACTAGGTACATTCATGCACCTAAATTTTGAATTATTCATGTAGACGCAGAGGAAGTATGTGGTGCGTGATGTAGCTTTAGCTCAAACATTTAATATATAGCGTAACTTAATGAACTTGAACCAAATATTAAATTATAATTAAGTAGGTACCTACCTAATTGTTGGTAGACGACAATGTCTGCCGAGGTTTCTAAACAACTTCTAAGAAAAACTCCAGAAGACAGAGCATCTGGTGGAGCTCGTCCCTGCTAGAATTTACCTTAATAAGTAGCAGCAAGTCAGCACGAAAGCATATGGTGAGCTGCTTCTAAAACTTGACAAGCTATACATATCGTTGAGACTATTTTGGTATTCTACGAAGTCTGAAAGTATACATATAGCTATATATGCTCAAAGTTATCATCATATGTGAGACAATTTTATTACAAACTGCTATATATTTTCTAACAAAACTCACACAGTTGGTGAGTAGAAATATTTTTAGCCATTTAATTTGTGGGAAGGGATATAGTAACATCCAACTTGCAGAAGAATATGACACAACCAATAACTAACATCCACATTGTTTTTTGTTAGGTCAACAAGAACAAATGACAAATTATTCACCCCTCCTTCTTTCGTATTTATTTAAAGATCCAAGAGAGAAATCACATATCTTTATTTAAAGGTAACAAAAGGGACAGGTGGCATAGCTAAACCATAATTTGCTAAAAAAGCAAATTTATTAGGTAGATTAAGGCATGTCAGCACATGGACTAAACTATTAATATATAAAACAATCATCTTACCACACCTAAACTTTTGCGCAACCATTCTATATCTATTAAATAGCACACAGATACATGAAATACAAAAAAAACAGAATCAAGCACTACGGACCATTTTAAAATGCAATAGATACACAAGTATTAAATACATGCTAGAACAGACCGAACTTTTAAGTGTCAGACAGACCATTTTCACTAGCACGATGATCGTTATATATAAGATGAAACATGGGTTATGGCCACACCACCTGCTTGAAAATATAACTTTTGTTCAAGACATCCATAACTACGAAACCAGAAATAGGGGGAATTTTTATATTGATACTGTCAATACATCATATGGTCAGAATAACTTATTTCACAAAGGACTTATAGAATATAATCAGTTGCCAGATGCCATAAAGAATAGTGAGACACTCTCGTCTTTTAAAAGGAAGTGTAGAGATTACAGTATCGAACATATCGAAATATAAATAAATATTTATTTTGTCTAGTTCCGTTTTTTGTATTGTAATGTAAGTCTACATATATTTATTTATTATTTTTGTTGTATGTATATATTTAACTATTCTATTATAAATGTAAGTAAGATTGTAAGTTAGCTATGTGCTATTAAATAAAGGTTATTATTATTATTATTATTATATATACAATGATGATCTATATTTTAAAAGCTTATTATTCTTATCAATATTTTAGACGACTAACTAACTTTAAGTTTTATAGGGAGGGTTGGTATTGGTACCTTTCAGTATGGCAATAATGTTGATGAAGTATAGCCTCTATGAAAACGAAACCACATCACACATTTCGCAAACAATCACATTTTGCTATAGCAGTCCGTCAATTTTCGGATAATCGGTTTCCTGACCAATGGATTGGAAGAAGAGGTCCTGTGGAGTGGCCCGCTAGGTTACCTGATTTAACTCCCTTGGATTTCTTTCTGTGGGGAGATTTGAAATCAAAGATATTTGCAACAAAACCCGCATTTCTGGAAGAGTTACGTGAAAGAATTGTTGGAGAATGCCATTTATTGACTCCAGATATGTTCAGAAATGTTCGTACTAAATTTCAAAACAGATTATACTACTGTATGGAAGTCAGTGGGGGTCATTTTGAACAATACATACGATAATTTAAACTGCTTCTTATATTTTTATTTCCTGAACCTAAAATAATGAAACAATTTATTTCTCAGGAACGAATCAAAAAAGTTTAAAAAAATACCCAGTTATGTAGAGAATTGAAAGACCTTTCAAAAGATGTATCACTTGACCCCCCCTTTTCCATTTGAATTTTTTGAGGGGATGCTCGTGTGCAGGGTAGAGGAATGATGATAGGTATACAAGTATTACATTAAAATATGTCCCCCTTGTAAACAAGGTCGATGTGTTCCACCAATTTTTCAAAAATTTTTTATCTCCAAAGTTATTCAGGGCGCCTAATTTTGGTTGGGACACCCTGTATATGTTTTACACAGTATTATGAAAAACCAACATTCATTATTGCCAGACGCTCTCCGTGGGCCCTAACTTCCGTCAGACGCTGTAAAGCTGGAGAAAAAATTGGGGTACCTACATTATAGTAGCAAGCCTGAATTCTATATATATTATTTGGGTGACTATTTTTTAATTAAGCATTAAAATATTATTGAATAATTATTAAAAAATTCCATCAAGACAAGTAATTTAAATTTCATGAATCTGTCTAATAAAGCCCTCTAATGCTCTCACTGGCACTCATATGCATGCATAATGCCCTCATGCTCACACTCGCAGCGGATCTTTCATTGTGTCTGGGGGGATGTTAGACCCTTCGTATTGGTCTGGCTGCTTACAAAATGTCTTAAAATAGTCACCCAAATAATATATATAAAATTCAGGCTTGCTACACTATAACGTAGGTACCCCAATTTTTTTCTCCAGCTTTACGGCATTTGACGAAGGGCCCACAGAAAGTGCCTGGCAATAATAAATGTTGGTTATTAATAATATTGTGTAAAACATATAGCTATTGAAACACCTCAACCCCAGGGGTGTTAATTAATATCAAAATCCTTGATCGTGAAGCAATCAAGAACTTATTAATTCCTACCCAGTAGTTATTATCTAGTTATCTCAATTTTATGTCAAGATAAATAAACAAATTGGCCATTTATGTGATCGTCTAGTTTTATTAATTTAGGACCTGTTGTGTGTGTAGTAACCTGTTGGGTTTACCCAAGTTCTTTATATAAAGTTTAATATTACTGATTTCTACCTGATACTGTTACCTGAGAAAGCTCATCACTCCTTCGATGTAATGTCTTGTAAGTTTAACACGCTGAAGAAATCTGTTACACCTTTTATTTTACTCAATGACTTGCTCAAATTTGTACTATGAATGGTAATTAATGTGTTTAAGTTTCTATTTACTGACTTTACCAATCTCATATTGGTAAGTGAGAGTAGTAGCATAGAGTGTAATGATGATAACTGACTATAATCAAAGAAATAAAAGACAAAGTGGGTTTAACTCATATATTGTTGGGATAATCATCCAATAAAATATTGTATACAATGTTGCGGCAACCGCCAAAATAGATATGTTAGAATGTCTCTAGCGAGGCATAAAAATTAAACCAGATAATATTTAACTGAAATGACAAATCGTCAATCACCTCCGTACAGACAATTCATATAAAGTTGGGGCAATCGCCGCGTGCTAAGCCTGGCAAAGTGCTGTACTCAAATAGGTGTAAAAACAAATACTAATGGGCTGGACTCTCCGTCTCCAAAGGTCAGCGGGCCAAGAGGTTCAGTATAAATTCTCATAAGCTGCAGGGAAATTTCCCTAAAGTTGATATTAAAACACGGACATCTCCGGGTTGATTTTAACAACCACTTATCATAGAAAACGTAGATGAGAACAAACCCACGATTGCGGTGTTTGTACTAGAGCCAGGGAACTCTTTGTGGTTATAACAATGATGAAAATAAATCAAGAGATTATGTACTATTTACGTTGTTGAAAGCAAACAGCTTTATAAGATTTTACAACTGAGGTGTGCCGTTAACATTGTCATTCGACACCTCCAGCTGTGCCGGGGATGACTTTAGTGCAGTAATAAACTACCCGTCAACTCGGCCATCTGGGGCATCGACGACCGTACGGAGAGTCAAGTGTAATAATGAAACAGCTGATTTGAAAGTACAAGTAATGGGCCCATTGCCTTTTTAAATACCCCTATTTATGTAAACCCTTTAGCCAACAATTACACGCAGCAATGTCCCATACAGGAGTCGGCGGCACAGATAATCATTGACGAATTCGGCAACTAGAATATAACCTGGTGTGCATTAAATATTTGCATTATTATCTGAAATGTAGTATAAAATGTGAGATAGTAAAATTAGAAATTGGTACCACAAAACCGGGACGTAGTTGTGCCTAAATTCCCTCCCAACCCCATATATGTAAAATTACATGAGTCAAGAAAATTTTGCTAATGAAAATGTTCATAGACACAGGGCAAAGCCAAGTTTGTGTGGCTTTAAGTTATATTACTTGGCGGATGGAAGATCCCCAAGTCGTTCTCTCCCAGGGCTATCGGGACAGTATTTGCGTGGTCAACGGTACCTTCCGCGAAGTGCGTGAACTGGCACTACATGGCTGTAGAAGTTAGCGATTTGAACACTCTAGAGCGGTTACTTCGCTGGGTCTAGATTCGCAAAGTTTAGTAGCCAAACTGGATTGCTTCGTAGAATTTATGGATGTACTTAGAGAACTAAGCGGGCTCGAGTATTTGATCGTCGACAAGTGTCCTGCAATTAGTATCTCTTAGCAAATTCAGAGGGTTCGAAAATCGACGACAAACATCCTTGATGAAATTTGATTTTACTGAAATGAGTATTCTTCTGGACGAACTGAGAAAGCTCGTAAACGTCGGCAAGCATCCTCTATCAATTCTCCTCGAAGGTATGGCATCGCCTGGCTTTTATTCTGTTCTTTCAATAACGCGGTTCCAAAATCACAGTGCCAATTCCCCCATATCCCGAACGTGGGCTTGTATATTTGACACAGGAGATGTTGCTCCGGTATCCTGCCCTATCTTCGTCTTGTACGTTTGCTTAAAGTCGCCCTATTCACTTCACACACAATTCTCGACGCTTTGCTGGTTTTACTAATGCATTAGTCTTGGTTTTAGAACTGCCGAGTTTTAGATAAGAAGTAATAACCATGGTACAAGCTATTTTAAAGTGGCACTTGACATATGTGCAACTTTCTACCACAATAAGTTAAAACGTAACGGCGCCCTGAAATCGGCTATCATTTGGTATTGAGAAAATAATTTGTTGTAAAATAAATATTTGTATAAATTTGGAATAAAAATGAGAATTATTTATAAGTACTAATCGTTGAATGCTTTGATAATTTCTAGCTAATTGTCGTTGTAAAAACAATATCACCTACCGGGGGGTGATATATTTCACTATACTACTTTAATGTAAAAGAGTAATTAATATTTTTATTCACCCTCAGTACCTGTTATGAAAATCTTAGCATTGCAAAAATGACGTAGGTCTAGAAGCATTAGCGTTTTGATGGTAATATGCAATTATTACACTTAACACACCAGGCTTGTAACTTGTAATTCAGCGCTTGGCGGGGCACATAGCCCGGTGAGTAGCTGTTGGTTGCAGTCTGGTTACATTCCTTATAATAAACTAAGGATTTTATAAAGGAGAATATTCCGCCCTCTAAAAGCACATTTGAACTATGCTAAGCCCACAGGCTATTTATTTTTCGATTGCAACAGACACTGGACCGCTAGATGGCGCCTGCTGACTATTTTACATGTCGCTATCCCAAAGATACTGAAATATACTAAATGGCCAAGTGATCCTCGTGTCGGTCGTCACATGCCTACCTTGCACTGACGAGAGCCAACAGCTCGAAACTGCAGTCTGCAAGTTGCGTATGACGACTGACACGAGAGCTCCTTTAAGTAGGATCAGTCTTTCGGCTGGTGTTTGTTGCAATCGAAGCATTAGCATTTTGATGGTAATATGCAATTATTACACTTAATGCGCCAAGCTTATAACTTGTAATTCAGCGCTCGGCGGGGCACATACCCCGGAGAGTAGCTGTTGGTCTGCAGTCTAGTTACGTTCCTTATAGTAAAATAAGGATTTTATAGAGGAGTTTGCCACTAAAAATATTATGTTTTAATATTCTGCCCTCTAAAAGCACATTTCAAAAATGAATGAAATTTGAAAAATCAACAAAATAACAAAGGTATGAGTGTCAAATATTTATTGTTTTTTTTTAAATATTTGCAAATTTTTTTTTTAAAAACGTTTCAAAATGTCCAATGTCAAATCTTATGTTCTACAAAACAAATCTACAATGACCTAACTTCTTGATACAAAATAAGGTTTGATGTGACAATTAAAGTAAAACAAACAAAAAATTAACAGATATTTATTACAAGATAGTTAAAAAAAAGCACCACTAGAAAGCACCTATATATAATATAAAAAATATATAGATTTTAACAACATAATAAAAATTAACAAAAAGCTATAATTACAGTTGTTTAATTTGTGCTGCAATATTATTGGCATATTTCTTTTAAATTAATGATTAATGCTAAGTAGAAATTATGTATAATATAAAAAATACGATACATTTAGAATTGTAACATGTTTCTTTTTCTAGTGTTTAAGGGTTCACCTAGAGTGAGAACTAAGTAATAAATTGACAAAAAATTGTAGTTAAACTACATCTAAAGTACGATTTTAAAACTTATTCTGTTAAATATTGCAAATACTTCAACACATAAATAAAATCAATATTCATTAGTTTTTATAGAGCATTTTTTAATAATATTTGAGGCTATTAATTATTGGTTGGTACTTAATTGGTTTTATTTATATGAGTTTGTACATTACAAATTTTTTATATTACATATTAATAACAGAAATAATAAGTAAGAGATACTGATCTACTGGCGTAAAAACAGCGGCAGACTGGCCGGTGTCAGCTTGCACAATGGCAAGTGAACCTTGTGGCTCCTTCAACATTAAACAATATGTTAGAAAGATTAGCCTTCTTTGTCTCCTGGCAACAAATACTTTTCAACCCAATCTGCCACTATACAAAAACATTATTTTTCAAATAAAAAAAAATAGTACCTTGGTAGCACCACAAATTTTTAACAATAAATGCAAGAACCATATCACAGAATGATGTTATACTCCCATTTTACAAAATTATCTTTAATTACTGCATAGATTTTCAATCAAATGTTGTCCATGCATTTACTATTTATGCCCTGAGTTATATTCACAAGTACAGTTATTAATTTTATCTGTAAATGAGCTAAATCTTAACAATTCCCTTTTCACCATAACCTTTCATAAATGTAATGTCGTTGATTCGCTCTATTTACAAAAATAGTATAGTATATTACATTTAAGCACTTTTGACACTAAAGATAAATATCAGGTGTTGTTACGGTTTGTTATAATATTTACTCTTTATCATATATATATTCATAACCTAATGGCTATTACCGGCAGATAATCTAGATCTCCATACTACATTTTTCAAGTCTCCCTAAAACTTAATGAGTTCATTTGACCCATGGAGTGTTAACAATCAAAGAACCAGTTATTTGTTATCATTTAGAAATGGCACCTTACCATTTTTCGATACAAGTTGCGCGATGCTTAACGAAACCCAAATTCCAATGCAAGGCATTGTCACATTTATATTCTATGGGATTTAGATGATGGGGAATCAGACTTAGATGACCATTATTACTCCAGCCAAAATACGCTCGAATTTTGCTCGTACTCATATTAAATTCGATGTTTTTGATTATGTTACACACTTGTTTAGTAGTGTCTAGAGAAGGTAATATCAAAAGTCAGAAACTCAAAAAAGCTGGACAAAACTGCGCTTTGTTTTTGTTTTCTTGAAATATCTCAAAAACTAGCGACCCTAGCAAAAATACTTATCTACACAAAATTAAGGAGCATTAAATTTCCTATAAAAAAGGCCTCTTCACTTTTTTTGTTTATGAAATAGTACACAGGGGTAATGATGAGATAAAAAGTAAGTTTTGAAGTCTGCTGGTTTTTGTTGTGGAATGTTGGGGCAGGTGTCTATCTAAAAGAATTCTCGGGAGTATAAATTATACTTTGGCTGTACTATATGAGCATTATGACCATTAAGCATAGCAGCTGCTACATCTATTATTAATGAAATATACGTGTCCTACTACAATCAATAATGTACCACGACAAGCAATAGGAATCATCAAAAATATTAAAATAATGTTATGTGCTGCCCTCTAACAGAGAAGAAAGTGTAATTACTCCCTGGCCAGTAGGGTGGCGCCATCTGTGGGCCAACTGGCGAACCACCACTTAGTAGTGCCTAAGAAAACTGTAGAGGTTTCCAGTACATTCTGAAAGGTTCTACAATGAGATTATAGACATTCCAAATGTGTATATAAAGAGGTGAATCCAGCAGATGGGGGTACAGTTCAGTTGAGCATACAGTACAATTCTGGTATACAGAGACAGTTGGTTAGATAAGAGTTGACAAGTGATTTAAAAGTAGTAACAGTAATAATTAAATGCCCAGCAATTAATAACTGGTTAAGCAAATGCGAATTAACGGAAATAAGTTTATAACTATATGTAACGTTTAAAAAATCTATGAAATAAAATATGGAGAATGGTAAAACGCGTAATAAAAATAAAATATATATTCGTATTCAAAAATTCACTTAGCTCAAATAGCCAAATTTTAAGCAAATACCAATCCAATAAACAAATTCGATTACGACATTACATCTGTACTGCCCATATAACGGAATATATATGAAATAAAGACGTTTTATTTCGAAAATTGTGTTGCTCAATCTCCAATACTTCAAAGGTATATGATAGTAAAGTCGAGGCAAGAATTCAAGCGATGCACGTCACGAGTGATCTCATTAAGAAATGTTAATACTAACATAATTTTTAATCATTAATTATGTTAAAAAGAGTCATTCTTGACACCCAGTTATTAAGCTTTTTTCAGAAATAGGTACAGTTTAATGGGGCTTCATGATTCTTAGCAGTATTATCTTATTTATAGAATAGATCTGTGACGTGCATCGCTTGAATTCTTGCCTCGACTATAGTAAATTAATAATAGAAATGTATATATTCATAGTAGTTAAAGCTAAAGCAATATGTTACCCACAGCCGAAACTTATATAACATAAAACATAAATGTAGCACATCAATTACAATATATAATTTTACCACCTCAATGTTTAGCATTCCATTTAGAAAAAATATTAAAGCCATATACTGCACCTATTCCCAATGCAAACATAACTAGATGAGAGAAAAATTTAAGAGGAAAATTTGTTCCTGGCCCTAACATGAATCTTAAATAAGCCACTTTACCGTCAGAAAATGGAGGGTACCTAGCCGAACCAAGCTTCTCTCCAAGAAATCCTAAATCTTTGTGCAATACGCTCTTCTTATGCGTAAAAGTATCGAAGCTAGCCTTACCGTGGTATGCCCCCATACCGCTGCTGCCTACACCTCCAAAAGGCAAATTGTGCACTGTTAGATGCATAATGGTATCGTTTACAGTTACTCCACCTGATGATGTGTTTGCCAAAATTAGCCTAACATCTGCCGCTCTGTCGGAGAAAATGTATAAAGCTAAGGGTTTTTCTTGGCTCTTTATAATGTCAATAGCTTCATATGCATTGTCAACATTAACTATTGGCAATATAGGCCCGAAAATTTCTTCCTGCATAATTGGATGAGTTTCTCGTACATCAGTAACTATTGTAGGTGCAATATACCTCTCTGAAGGGTCAGTTTCACCGCCAATTGCAATGTTATTACAATGCTTCAGCAGATTTGCTAATCTGTCATATTGCCTGTCAGTTACAATTCTACCAAAATCTGGTGAGGTTTTTGGATTGTCACCAAAGAATTCTTTTATAACTTTTTTGGCAGCCAAAATAAATTTCTGTTGTACTTCTTTTGAGCAGAGTAGGTAATCGGGGGCGACACAAGTTTGTCCAGCGTTCATACATTTGCCCCACAGTATTCTCCTTGCGGCTATTTCAATATTTGCTGAGCTGTCCAGATAAACAGGACTTTTACCTAAAAAAGAAACAAAAAAGTTTATTGCAGATTTGCTTCCATTCGATAGGAGGAAATTGAGCATATTGTAAATTTAAATGAAGCAAAGGACCTCTATAGCAGCTGCACGGCAATAATATTGTCCCTATCCTGCATTTACGGGCAATGTGCTTCACTGTATTTATAGCATACATGCCGAGGGTAGGCTGTATGTTGGGTACAAAAGTACCCGGATCTGCAAAATTAACAAGATTGACCTCTAAAGGAACTAAATTATTTTATAATTATAGTTTATCTTCACTTGAGAAACAGTTTTATTTCGTAGAGTGTCTAACTATGACGATTATACAACATTTCTATTGTAAGAATGTTTTTGCAACTCATGTTACAGAACAAAATAATAACTAATAACTTTTAATGTTGCCATTAAAAAGTTATTGTATGGAATTTATATAAAAAGTTGTATTAAAGTTCTTTAAACTGAATAATAAAACTGTTATTTTAAGCAGCAGTAAAAATAAATAGAAATAATTTAGTCCAGAAAGTGGTAGTCGTAATAGACGTTAAATAAGACTTCGGTGACGCAATTTTTGTGCTGTCAAATGTCAATGTTGGTCTATTAGCAAAAGTACTTACAAGAGCGAACATAGTTATATTAGAATGCAGGTTTTCATGGCCGTTGTCTAATGAAATTGATTCTTCCGGGCCTTGCCGTGGTCGTCGAACTTGACTTGACGTTTCGCTGATCATTCTGTCAGCTTCTTCAGAAGGATTCTAAAGACTGACTCTGTTGTGTTACACTCCTCGTTATATACCTAGGCGCCGCTTTGCTTCGCTGGTCATTGGTCGCGCTTGGTTCGCTTCGCTGCTCATTCGTCGTGTTTGGTTGACCGTGACTTACTACGGTAAGAAAAAAAGTAGGTACGGTTTCGAACAGTGAAGAAAATACAGCAGATGCTTCCCTCAGTCAAAGACCCTGTCCCCAAACTGTTATCAAAAGGTGTTTACCAGTTGAAGTGCACATGTGGTAAGAGCTACATTGGACAAACAGGACGGAGTATCCAGTGCAGAATCAAAGAACACCAGAGAAATACCAGATTTAGATACACGGATAGGTCGGCGATAGCAGAACATGTCCATAATAACGAAAACCATAAAATCGACTACGAGGACGTCAATATATTAGACAGGAATTCGCGCTATTATCCGCGAATCATTAGCGAATCGCTGGAAATTATGAAAAACGTGAACAACTTTAACAGAGAGGATGGGTATCGACTTAGTAACACGTGGAGACTGGTATTGCCAAATACCAGCACTGTAGTAAGTCACGGTCAACCAAATACGACGAATGAGCAGCGAAGCGAACCAAGCGCAACCAATGACCAGTGAAGCGAAGCGGCGCCTAGGTATATAACGAGGAGTGTAATACAACAGATTCAGTCTTTAGAATCCTTCTGAAGAAGCTGACAGGATGATCAGGGAAACGTCAAGTCAAGTTCGACGACCAAGGCAAGACCCGGAAGAATCTACTTCATACTTATATTATTCTTATAAAGTTGAAGCTCGGTTTCACAAGGTACTGGCGTAAATATAAACAGTCAGGAACCCATAGACGAGCAGTTGATGAAAGAAATGTAGAAAAAACACGCAGTCATAGAGCGGTTAAACTAGAATTTCCCAGACATTTTTGCTACAATCAAATTCAAGAATTGCCGAGTACGAGAGGGGGCGTGAACCCGAAAACCCCCGTAGATCCGCCACTGGTTCAGTTACGTGTTAGTATGAAATACGCCATTGCGCAGTCAGTAAAAGAGATAGATAGATAGATAGATAGTTTATTGGTGCTAAGAAAATATAAAATTTTTTACACAAGTAAACAGAATTGGTGCTAGTATCAATTATAGAGTTTGCTTTATAAAATCGTCAACATTATAAAAGGGATTTTTTTAATAAATAGTCTTTTACTACCGTTTTATATTTATTAAAATCTAAAATTCTTACCTTCGCGGGTAGTTTATTAAAGAAAGTTGGAACATAATATAGAGTAGAGTTTTCTGATTTTTTAATCTTAAATATCCTATATTCAAATTTTCTTTACTTCTGATATTATGATCATGGATGTCTTCACGTCTCCCATACCTATCCCAATTTTTTCTTGCATAAAGCTAACACTCAAAAATGTACTGAGAGGGGATCGTTAATATACCCATATCTATAAATGATTGCCTAACATTTGCTCTGTAGTCTAGGCCCGCCAACACTGTAATAGCCTTTCTTTGTAAAGCGAATATTCGATTCGCATGTGGAGAGTGCCCCCGATTAACAGACAGTAAGTGCACAAAGACTGTATTAAAGCATGATATGTTATCATACAGACTTTTTGTTCAGTTTTGTTCTCAAAATGAATATCCCGATATTTTAAAATTGATATTTGTCGTTATCAGCCAATGTTTGTTGTGCAATATTACTAAAAAGTTCAATAACAACATAATAACATATACACTTTCCAATATTGGAAAATCAATATTTATTGATATTAGAAAATATTCCCTAAACGATATAATTTTACACATAGTTGATAAATATGAGTAAAATATGAGTTTTCAAATATTTTAGAATCAATATTTACCTTTATCAATCGATATTTTTTGTACAATATTATCAAAAAATGTAATAACAATATAACGTGAATATAGACTTTTCAATGTTGTAAAATTAATATTAATAGATATTTATCACTATTGTCTGCGTATATTTGGATTGGAATGTGTTAAAACAATATACTACCAACATAGGCACGCCGATATTTTAATACCAGTGTATATTAATATTAGTTCAAAATTTTTGTTACAATTTTAATGTATTTATATTGATCCAATATTGAACCACGGTCCAGCCACTATTATGTTCTACCTGGGTCTTGTTTGAATAAAATATCAATGTATCATTTTCAACTGCCATGGTACAGTTACTGCATTACTGCACCTAGAAGGTATTCAACAAACTTCTCCCGGAATTGTCTGGTAGCTTTTGAGGAACGATGTGCATCATTTCTTGATAGGTATCGCATTCCGTTTCTTTGTAATTGTCTCCAACTGCCTTCAGTAATCGTTCCATTATGAATGTCTTCCACATCAATAGATCTATTCGGTAGATAAATATTACTTTCTTTCATTCTTAGGCAATTATGAAAGACGCAACATGTTTTAACTGTTTTCTCAACTTTTCCAGGATCGAATGGTATGTGTGGGTTTCTCAAATATTCTAAATTTACTTGCTAAAATACCAAATGCACAAAAATTTTCTGTCCCACAGTTAAGCGTTTTCCTGAAAATGGCAAGTATGGTTTCAATGGAAATGCGTCATCTCCTACTATGAATGTACCACTTGGAAGCATACAATTTTCTAATCTACTATAAATTGCACTGTTGACTCCATCAGAAATTCTACCATTACATCCCACATCTATGTATGTGAAGCAATAATTGTGATCTACTATTGCTAAAAGCACAATACTGTTGATTCCCTTGTAGTTGTAGAACATACGCCCAGCTTTTTTTGGAGCTTTCAGTACGATGTGTTTTCCATCGATTGACCCACAACAGCCAAGAAAATTCCATTTATCACGAAATCCGTTTTCAATTTGTCTTCTTCGTTCTGTGGTACCTAAAGCAATAAATGTAAACTATTAATAATACATAAATTTATAGAAATTATAATATAACTTTTATTTTCAGGACATTACTCTCTCAGTAATGTCAACCGAGGATATAACTCAGGATGTAATTGGTGATCGAAATGAAGAGAGTCAGACTGATGAGGAGCAGTTGACTTCAGTTAAAAGGTCTCAACCACCAATGGCTAGATTTACACCGAAAAAAAGAAAGAGATTGAAGAATTACAGGGCATTTTAACGAACCTGAAAGGACTCGATGATTCCATAAATACGGCTCAAGATGAAAATGAATTTGAATTATTCGGACGAAATGTTGGTCTACAACTAAAAATCATTGGCTTTGGAATTAGAAGCACAAAGCTATATTCAAAATTATTTAAGTACATTACGACTACAACATTTACATACTTCCCAAAGGAATATACTACAGCCTGTGTCAAGACAAACGCCAACTCCATCAACCTCTTGCAGAATTAACTCGCCCAATAATTACTACTCCTCATCGATGTCATCACCAGCAATCAAATATGTATACTGATTCTGGACCCTCTGATACTGAGCAGCATGATGCAAATATTTTGTCACAAGCCATAAATATCACATTTGACAATAATGACCTTTATAATTAGTAAGATAGAAATAGATAATATTGATAAACAAAACCATTTGACTTACCTTTAAATGCTCCTTCGATGCTTCATATATAGCATCGTACACCTCTGGAATCATTTCAGATAAACTTGCCTTTGATATTCTATAAAGGTGTTGTATACTATGCAAGCTATTTCCTGTTGCTAAAAAATATAACACTGCCTGTAATTTTGTGTTGGCCGGAATAGCCTCTCTCATTATAGTATCGCTTCTCTCAATAACAGGCTTAACAACATATTAAAGGATTCTTCTGACATTCTTAGAGTATTAAAATATTCTTTCGGGTCTTCCACCGCCAGTTCTCTCAAAAGGCAGTTAGAGGCTCCAATAACATTTCTTCTACTTATCCACTTTCTAACCCATACACTTCTTTTCTTCGCAATTCATAATGAACCATTTCTTCTTTTTCGTCGATGACTTCTTGCATGATTAATGTAAGTACTCGATGTGGCAATATTTTACGTTTCATAGCCATTTGGAACAAAGCTGAATATATTTAAATTTTTCTGACTCGACTGAATTCCCGATACTCGATTAAACTACCGTTTGTGTGTGAACTGTTGCTCTAGCTCGAAACTCTACTAAATAGCTGTTTGTGTGTGAACAGTAACTAAAGTACTAAATTACTCAACCACTCGAGTCACTCGACTAAACTACTGGCTTAATTTTAGTATTTAGTAAACTGGCAAAGTTAATTGCTAATGATATAATGATTAACAATTAAACTATTCATTAATTCATCAGGAGAAGTTTAAAATTTCATTATCTGTGTATGTCTACATTTAATTTGATTAAAACAAACTATTGTTATGTGCTGCCCTCTAACAGGGAGAGATGTGATTAAGTCCCTGGCCAAAGTGAAGGGAAACCTGTATTGTGTTCATGGCCAGTAGGTGGGGTGGCGACATCTATGAGCCAATTGACGAACAGTCATCTATCACATAGTAGAAAACTCTGTAGGGTTCCAGACAATTATGGAATACTGTTCTGGTACATTTCTATGGGTGTATATCTTTATATACAGGTGAATCCAGCAGATGGGGGAACAGTACAGGTTAGTGAAGTATAAGGAACAGTTCAGTTTAGTATCCAGTACAGTTCTGGTTACAGAGACAGTTTGTAGGTTAGAAGAGTTCAGTTAATTGAAGTAAACAGACAAGAGTTTTTAGGTTAGACAAGAGTTGACAAATTTAGGAAGAAAAGTAAAGTACATAGTGTTTTAAAAGTAGTGAATTTATATTAGATTAAGTTATTATTAGTTGTGTGATTTTTAAGTATTTACTAGTGTAATTTTAGTGATTAATAAAATAGTGGTTAGTGAAAATTCTTGTTGCAAGTTATTTGAATCCACAAAGTGTTTACTGAAGAGTGTCAACACGTAACACTATACATTTTATTGTCCACTCACTTCTAGAAATTTCTGTATTCAATTTGCATTCATTTGTACTAATTATTATTATACTTTGTTTTTATTTGAGATAATTATTGTCTATATGATAAATATTATTATATAGAATCAAGAGGTCAATATTTTTATCACATATATTGCATTTTATTTCATCAGTGTTCATTAAAAAATGCAACTGTAAAAGAGAAAAAGAACAAAATAGTTCAAAGCGGTAAAAAGTAGTGGTTCGGCTATTATTAGCTAGTGTTTTGTGTAGAGTAAGGCAATTATTTAAAACGTTTCCTTGATGAACACAAAATCATGAAGTAAACAAATGCTGGCCAATGTTTATATACACATACACGCTGATATAATTTGTGAATCATGTTAAAGTTATTTAAATCCTATAACCAGTGCCAGCTTTAGAGGGGTATTTTGAAATTAATAGCATCCGGCTGTAAAATTGGAAAGGCGGCGAGACATTGTAGTAAATTGCATTTTCTAATTCGTTGTGCTAAGAATTACAAAATTGAAAGAAGTAAAGGAAGTCTTAATATGTACAATATTTGACCATTAGAAAAATTATCTGAGCCCCCCTCTCGCACTTCAAACTGCGCATCACTAGCGGCGTTTGTTAATCGGGTACCAGCAAAGCTGGCGTTGCATACAACAGGTTGTAAGGTTGATCAACCCTTCATCCTATAGGGTTTAACACTATAAAGATATATGGTTTCAGATATTAGATTTTGGGAGTTATAATCTAATCTTAAACGGTTAAATTACGTTAGTCTCATATTTAAAAGAACGTGTCTTAGCATGTGATCAAATCCCGGGACAATAAGCAAATGACCATTTACTTTACTTATTTGGAACCTCTGGCCTTGGGGCACTGCAGCTATAGTAGGCTTATTGTGCCACATTCCTATTTACCTATACCCGTCCATAGAACAGCCACCATACAGTGCTATAACCGGATGGTATACGAGTCTGTGGTCGCATTAGCAAAGCAACCGCTGCTTCAGCACGAGGTGTCCTCAGTAGTCCAACTAAAGCTAGAGGTCTGGTCCTCCATCCAACTGTGAACCACGCCCAACATTGCTTAACTTCTGTTATCCACTAAGTTGGGTTTTAACAGCTTCACCACATCATTCGCTTCTCACGTAAGCAGGCATTTATTCACAAGCAAAATTTAAAAAACTAGATAGAACAGTTTGTGTGATTAATACCACGCCGGTATCAGTTAAGATTATTTCTAGAATACAATAAAATGTAATTTTTATTTTTTCCGCATCAAATCCGGAAAGTGAAACCACAAGGGAAACTTGCGTGCTATAACATTTACATAACTGTGAAGTTAGGTACGGTCATCAGTTTAAGTGCCGAGACCTCAATCAGCGAAGTTAAGCAGCGTTGGTCGAGTCCGTCACTTGGATGAGTGAACGGCATATCATTTCATCATCCTGGTTGAGTGGTAGAGTAGCTGTAGCTAAACTCCGCCAGCAGGTAAATATAAATAAGGCATTAAAAAAATAATAAAGAAAATGAATAAAATAATCTATTTTTTTCCTTATTTATATTTATTAATGTAACAGAATATTTTTTTTAAGTAAAGGGTTTTTTCTAGTCTCTTCGATTCTTTTATCAAATTTTACATTTAACCAGTCACAACATGCCCATTAATGAATATTAGCTTGTAATTATTTATTTTTTCATTTTTTCTAAAAGATGTCTTAAATTCGTGGATTTTCTCTGATGATTTTGATTCTGTTACCATTACTTTTTTAAAATTCATTCAAAGATATTGATTGCTGTTGTTTTAAACGTTTTCTTTTTTAAGTCTGTTCTAGCAGTTGCCAAAAATAATATTATTCTTACAAATTCACTTGATTTATGTTGGGTTATTAAAGAAACACAAAAAGAGAATATCTATATTAGCTATAGGTAACTAAAAAGAAATATATATTTCAAATGGAATTAATTATTTGGCTACATTAATATGGAGTTTTATTTTGAAGATACTTCTATCTTTAAAACTTATCATGTAAGGCAATTTTTTTTGTAGAATTACGATTATATTTAAAAGCCCAATAAAATAGGAAAATTTGGATGAAATAATTCAGAGCAGGTTGAAATTTTAAGAACGGGCTTATTTTGTAGTGTAAAGTCCCCAACTGTAGATGCCGGGGGAGGGGAGGGGAGGGGAAGAGAAAATAGGTAAAGAAATCGGTTTTTCGCAAAAAACTCGAAAATTATCATATTTTACAATATGTACACATGAAAATTATAGGTAATAAAAATCCGCACAATTTCGTTTTTTTTTTTTTGAAATCTTGACAGTTTTGCGATACCAAAAACGCGCGCGTTCTTCGCTAAAATCTCAAAAATTGTCGTTCGGATCGCAAAATTTTATGAATGAAAGTTGTAGAGAATTCGATTACGAACAATTTACTTTTATTTTTCATTTCCATTCGATCAATATCGGCAGAGATATGAATTTTAAACATATTTATAGCGTGCTACAAGAGCACTCGTTTCATGATAAAATCAATAAAAACTCGAAAACGATAGATACAGTGTATTTAATGAAAGTTAAAGAGAATCAAATTTTGAATATGTTGGTGTATGTACAAAATCGTTTTGATAACGAGTGAATAGAGAAAAACTGTCATTTTCAAGTGCATTTTGACAAATAGCTCTTTTTTGATTGGCTTTAGGCAACAATGACACTAAAAGTTTTTTGAAGAGAATTAAATTATCTGTAAAATGAGCTCCAAGTAACCTTCATACGATAGATGGTTCACGAGCTGTTTAAAGCTATGAGCAAACATTTCTTTTTTATTATAAATTAAGATTTTCCTGTAAGAACTGTGCATAACAATTTTTAAAAAATTGGTTTTGACTCATTTTTATTAGTTTATATACATATGAAAGTAATGCAATAGCATAAGTCGCAAAGGTATATTTTCTAAAAAAAAAAGGTTCTTGAAAACTGTTTTTGTTCAGAAAAATTGAACCAATATTGTTTTTAATTCCTTTTTTTGTATATATTATCGTTTCTTTCGACTTTACAACAAAATTTCATAAGACCTAAATGAAAGCTTCATACAAAAAACACTTTTTCGTGTATGATTTTCAATAAGTAGCGACAAGGAACTGACAACTGAAAATGCGGTTGATTTTTAATTTTATGAAACAGGCAATTTTCGTCATGTTTGAAGTACAAAAAAGTACATTTAATAATATGTTTTTACCTTTTGAGGCATTAGAAGTTATTTTGTGAGCATTTCTGAGTTGTTTCATACCTATATTTAAAAAAAAAATTGTCATGCACAGTTCTTGCAAGAAAATCTTAATTTATAATAAAAAAAAAATTTACGATCTATCGTTTTCGAGTTTTTATCGATTTTATCATGAAACAAATGTTCTGATAGCGTGCTATAAAGATGCTTAAGAATTCATATCTCTGCCAATATTAATCGAATGGAAATGAAAAATAAAATAAAATTGTTCCTAATCGAATTCTCTACAACTTTCATTTGAAACATTTTGCGATCCGAACGACCATTTTTGAGACTTTTGATATGTTAAAATGTACCACAAAATAAGCCTGTTCCCAAAATTTCAGCCCGCTCTGAATTATTTCATCCAAATCAACAAATTTCGTCGCATTTTATTGAGCTATAATCAATTAAATGATCATAATAACTATTATTAAGCATATATACATAGATTAGTTTATAGGAAAATTCCTTTCATGCCAATGTCAAATTATTTATTTTTAATTTGTACAATCAAATTTATTGTTTGTAAAGAAATATGTAACAAGTTTGTAAATATTCGAGCATATTATTTAAAACTACATTTATAGCATCCTCTATGTTTCAGAACTTTGAAGTTTGTACTTATCTTATTTGTATTAATGATATGATATAATAATAAAAACGTATCTATAATTAACTTAACTTGTAAACATTCATTAAAATGCTCATAGAAATACTTACGTAATAGATAAAAGATTTTTTGATCATAGTAAAAACAATTATATATATTTCAGATAATTCATGTCAGATTTCAGATGACGATTCCTCTTTATTTTATTGTCCTGGCAAAGTTTAGCCACATACAGACAATTACACAACAACCACTCCCTACGACATTTGAAACTCCAACTCTATGAATTTATAGAACTTGAAAAGCAATTTACAAATATATATGGTTTGTTGTGATTTTTTATTGAAATAAAAAGATACAGGTGTGCGAATAGCAAAGTGAATCACCCACCATGTTTTAATTTTGATGAAGATTTAATCTTGATTTGAAAATTAATTACATGACAAATACTTCATTTCCATTAGTGATGTCGCAAAAGCATTAGTTTAGCAGCATTAAAAACATAAATATGGACATCTGGAAAGGACAGCAACACATGAACCAGTGTCAAAGTCAACGTACAATACAAATAACTATCAATGGTAGCATTCAGCGGACGTAACAGTTGTGTAACTGTAGCGCAAATGTACTCTGACGGATACACTATTTTCTCAACATGTTAAGTAGCGGTCGCCATTTTTGGTAGCGCAAAGCATTTGTGCTATAAGTGGTGAGCGGTGAGCAGTTGCGAGGAAAATTTAAAAAATTAACAAAATGAATACCAACACGATTTATTATATCTATGATGGACAACTTCTTGAAGTTGAGAAGACTGATGCTTTTGATGAAATAGCTTCTGCTCACATATATGTAACCTAAAATACTGAAAGTCATTTTACCAAGAGAATTATAAGGTTCGGTTCGGTAAAAAGGTATAGCTTACCATAAGAGACTTTAAAGTTGTAAAATTATTTTCAAATTTCAAATGTTGAAAAATAAACACAATATTTTGACATTTGACCACAGCACAAAAATTATTATTCAAAGAACGTTTCAACGGTTCCGTAACGGTAGTGGAGCGTTTTATGCTACGTCCGCTGAATGCGACCAATGTGTTCTAAGCTTCATCTTTGATAGTTACAAGAGGCTAGTGGCTTCCTCAATGATAAAAACTGTACAGTTGAAATTAATCATTAGCTGAAAGGATGGCAAACATTTGTTCTCATGAGAAATTTAAATATTTGAGGTTAGAAAAGTGATCCAAGCAACCGTTCTCAAGGAAAAAGAAAAAATGTCTGCCATCCTTTGAATTCAAGACAGGTAAAGTTTCGATCGCTTTTTTGTCTGCAAAAATGTCACTAGCTTTAACTACGACCGGCAATGTAAATGTCCAACATTAATGGAAATATCAAGTTTATAATTTTGGTGTACCATACGCAGATGTTGAAAAAAAATTCATAATATGCTTGCTCGATGCTAATACTTATTATATTTATATTTACCTCCCAATTCCAATGTAGTTGGAGTAAGATATTTATTGGCAGCAGCATGAACTATTTTTCCAATTGTCGTAGAACCAGTAAAAAAAATATAATCAAACCTTTGCTTCAATAATTCAGTAGTTTCAGGAATTCCTCCTAAAAAGACTTGCACTGCATCCGCATCCAAGTATTTTGGAATATAATCAGCGAGAAATTTTTCAGTTGCGGAGGCTACTTCTGAGGGTTTTATTAAAACACAATTACCTCCCGCTATAGCACCACAAACAGGACTTAAAACAAGTTGCAGTGGGTAATTCCAGGCACCGATAACTAAAACCACCCCATAAGAGTCGTGCAAAATATATGTGGAATCCATCATGTTTGCAAATGCTTTGGACGGTCTTATTGGTTTGGCCCACTCCCGTAAGTGCATCGAAATAAATTTTATATCATTAATAACATAGTCGATTTCTGTTATTATGGCTTCATATTTGCTCTTATGCAAATCTTGCTTTAGAGCTTTTGCTATTTCTTCTGTATTTTCTTCCAACATTCTTTGTATAGCCTTTAGTTGTTTAATTCTATAATCCACTGACAATGTTTTTCCACTTTGAAAAGTGTTTCGTAAATGATTAACAACATGCCCGGCATCATTACCTGTTGGAGACATTTTGTTGAAATGTGATTCGGCCTAAAATATAGATACAAAATATAAGTACTCCATAATTAATATCATAGCCTTCAAGTAAGACTGGATTTAGTTTTAATTATAGATATAGATTTACTTTTAATTATAATAGATAAGTATTCACGCACGTTCGTATGTATAATCGTTAACCAGTTAACAAATTTTACTTTGTAAAAGTGAATATTGTGATAAAACTTACAAAATTATTAGGCCAAGAACAAACCGGAATAAAAACAAAACAAATCTCCTACACTCCTACCTCTGACAATGACAAGTCAGTTTGTGACGTTTGTTTTGACTCGTTGACTGTTGACTCTGGAAAATGCAGTGGCGTAGCAAGAAATGAATCTTGGTTGCACGAGAGAGCCCGCTCAGGCGAAAGTTTTTTGACATGAACTATTTTTTTAACTGGCCTGTTATATCATTTTATTGACTCACTGAGGTACTACTATGCATGTCTGTATTTAACATTATTCACAAGTTCACAAATAATATTATTTGCTAGCTCTCTGAGTCTCTGCTGTAAAACACACAGCAGGAGCGAGAGCTCTAGCAAATGCTGCTGCTGGCCGCTGTATTACTATCACTGTCTCAAAGAAACAAATGGAAGCATTAACTAAATATTGAAGAAATTGCTAGATTGCATTTCAATATATTAAGAACATGGCAATCATTCCATACGTTATTAGCATTAGTGACATCTTTTTTCAGATTCTAATTAATATGCATTTATAGTGTTCTGTGATACGGTTTTGTGTATTATGGACTTTTTAAAATTATGTTATTTAGATTATCGTCCTGGTGGAGTTTAGATTTAGCTATTCCACGACTCAACCAGGATATATACACGCAGATAATTACACAACAACAATTCTCTACGACATTGCCATCTGGCGAAACTGAGACTCGAATTCAGGAGTGGCACAGCGACTAGCAGTGCGTTGCCTATCATGCACATAACTTCGTCTAGTCCACGATAATACATTATAGAAACGACTAGTAACGCTACAATGGCATGAGACAATAGGAATTATGTATGGAAGGTACTCGATTTGTCGTTCCTGTGACAAGTTGCTAACATCATTGATATGAGAAACTGAGAAAGTAACAATATCAAATCTCGCTAATATCGAAAAATTACGATATTGGCCAACAATCTAGACCTGAGTTGATAGTAGTGGTTATTCATAAACATACCTAAACAGAATAATAAACATTAACGCCATGATACCATACTTATTATTAGACCAATACTGCTAATTTATAATATGTTATTAAGACTTTAGCCCTAGCGTACTCGATAATTTATGCGCATGTACTGATATTAAACAACAATTTAAAAGTTATATTATAACTTTTAAATTTCCCGATTTCTGAGAGTTTCCCAATCTCTTATTCGTAGAAATGAGTCAAATTGATAAAAACAATGAGGAATAATCCAAACCAGTTCCTAATATATCCAATAGATGACGCCATATGCTTACTCGGTTTAATGTCTTTCTTAACTTGTATCATATATAACCTTTAAATAGTTTAAATTTCCCGATTTCCTATTCGTAGAAATGAGTCAAATTGATAAAAAGGATTACGATGGTTGGTCATTAAATCGTTTAAAACTTTAAATTAAAAGCGGAGCTGAGAAAAAGAGGTACGTGCTATAGAATTCATGGAAAAAAAGCTGATTTGGTTGAAAGGTATATAATTAATTACATTTATGAACTTGTTGAATTTTAACCTCACCACAATAAAATTGTGAGGTTACTAAAATTGGTTCAAAAACGAAAATTGAGATAACATCAAATATTTACGTTTTGAGGTCCTAGGAACCCAAAAAAGTGGTTTTTGAAAAATGTCCGTGTGTGTGTATGTGTGTTAGCACGATAGCGCCGAAACTACTGAACGGATTTGAATGAAACTTTGCATGTGCGTTTCTTTAGTGCTCCAGAAGATCTGAAAAGGTTTTGGATGAGATCGGATTACGTTTAGTGCCGTTTTGGCACACAATCTAATGCTCTTTTTGGCTTCAAAGATCCACCGGGTGGGGAGGTTCCAGTCGCTTCCAGTAGCTGCCGATTTTTTTTGTTTATAAATCCTCTTTTATTCTAAATTAATCAATTATGATAATATTTTAGTTAGTACACTTGAAGACGAAAATATATAGATTACAATTTTAAAACGCCAGATTTATCATAGTTTTTTGGAAACGGTCATTTTTAGGAAATAAATGTCCTACTGTGTTAGAGCACTTTGGTACACAGCAACAAGTTTTCATTTTACATCCTAATTAACTTTGTTTATTCAGACATATTTTTTCGTATTGACATTGACGGACAAACCAAGGTTTTGTAAAGTTACTGGTGCACTCTGACGGATAAAATGAAAGAGAATGTTCCCCATTTCGACCGGTCCAACCGCGCACTTAACGTTCTGTGACTTAACGCAGCCACAATTTCGCGATCTGTCCATATCTGTCGTACACTTGTCACCTTGTCAGTCTGTGTCAAATTTTGAGAATTGTTAAGCAGTTCGTAAATATTTATTTTATATCAACATTAAGATAAAGATAGCGAAAAAAAATGAAAGTAACAGTGAAAAGTTTAAAGGGAGGCAGTTGTGTAGTAGATATTACAGAAAAAACTTCAATCTTGGAGGTTAAGAAACTTGTGGAAAAAGATATTAAAATTCCAGCATCCCAGCAAACTTTAGTTTTATTTGGAAAGACGTTGCAAGATGATAAATGTGTAGAAGATTATCCAAAAATTAAAGATGGTGCTAAGTTGTATGTTGCTATTAAAAAACAAGAGTCATTAAATGCAGTGCTGAATAGGTTTTTGCGAAAGTATTACTCCGATGATCAGTGTAAACTTATCGTTGATGAATTTATGAGGAATTTTCAGTCTAAAGTTGATAGCTTAAGTTTAGACGACTTGGAGCGAATAGCAAAATCCGAAATTGGTGAATAGACAGTTATTGACAAATGATAAAATATATTTGCATTTGTTTAATTATTTTATAATGTTATTTTAGAATACTTCTATGTGTTGAGACATACTGACCAGAGTTAATGTTAACCATGTCTCGGCTTACCGATTATAACCTAAAAAATATATGAAAACTTAAAACAATAAATAAAACACAGAAAATGAGTTATCTTTTATTAAGGGAGCATAAATATTTTAAAATGAAAATATACTTAAGCGTTACATCAACAGTACTAGTAAAGGTACATAATGTAATAATGTACGTGCTTATAAGAAAATATATGGCATACTTACATCTGAAAATAAAATAGATTTTCGAAACATGGAATAAGAGGATGTCTAAATTAGAATGTTTTTTCCTTGTTAACGTGGATACGCAGGTATATTAATTTGAATACATAAAATGTTTTGTTAAAGTATATTCAACGAGACTGGATAGTACGGGTAAACAAATACACGTGATCCATGCTGAACAGTAAAGCGCGCAGGGTTGTATTTGCGACGGACAAACCGAGACATTTATTTAGTTTGCAGTTAACATACTATATAGTAAGTTATTGCAATATACTTGAGTCTTTGTGTTTATTTGTATTTACTAAGTAAGTGTTGTTATTACAATTGTTATTATTACTATTTTTAAAATGTCTTCGACTGACTCGGCTGAGGAATTTACTCCAAAAAAAGGCCCAAAAAAAGTGCATTGAGTAGTTCGGACAAAAATTTAATTTTAAATATATACAAATCGGAGTTGGAATTAAACCCAGAAATATTAATTTCCGAAATTGTTACAAAGACGGCTGCTAAAATGGGAGTGGGTGAAGCTTCTGTGTACCGAATAATTCGAGAAAAGAAAAAAAAATCACTTTTATCTTCACCAAAAAAGAATAAACCTAGAAAGGGGCTTATAGACAATATAGACAATTTTGATAAAGAAGCAATACGAAGAATTGTCCATCAATTTTTTTTAAAGCAAGAAATGCCAACTGTGGACAAGGTATTAAAAGCTGTTAATGAATGTGCGGAGCTACCAAATTTTAAAAGAACTTCGTTCTATAAACTTCTAAAAACATTAAATTTTAAATATGTACGGCGAGGTCGAAACAGTGCGTTGTTGGAACGAGACGAAATAGTGTTGTGGAGGCGGGAATATTTGACCTCAATTAAAAAATTTCGGGATGAAAAGAGAAAAGTATATTATTTAGATGAAACTTGGGTGAATCAAGGACACACCAAGTCACATGTATGGGTCGATGAAACTATTAAATCGTCTCGTCAGGCTTTTTTGTCAGGATTTTCTCCAAGTCTCAAAAATCCCTCGGGAAAAGGTATGAGATTAATAGTTGCACACATTGGTAGTGAAACAGGATTTGTAGAGGGGCGATTACCACGAAGAAATGAATGGCGATAGTTTTGAATCGTGGTTTAAAAAGGTTTTACCACTTTTAGAGGACACCGCAATAATTGTGATTGATAATGCATCATACCATTCTAGAAAATTAGAAAAGATACCAACTACAGCGTGGAGGAAAGAAAAAATAAAAGAATGGCTGATGTCAAAAAATATTGAACGCGACGACAGAATGTTGAAAGTGCAACTTTTGAAATTAGTTGCGCAACACAAGTCAGCTTATAATGCTTACGTTATCGACGAAATGGCAAAATCAGAAAACAGAATAATTCTTCGGCTTCCCCCATATCATTGCGAGTTAAACCCCATAGAGTTGATTTGGGCTGACGTTAAAAATTATGTTGCTAGTAGGAACACCTCATTCAAGTTTCCCGATGTAAAAAATCTTTTTAATGATGCCATTTTGACAATCACCCCAGAAAAATGGAATAAATGTGTTCAGCATGTAGTAAATAAAGTCGAACCAAACTTTTGGGAGCTCGATAATATAGCTGAGAGTATGGTGGAACCCTTAATAATCAGAGTTAGTGATGATAGTGACAATTGGTCCTTGTCCGAGTGAAATATTCAAAATTAATTTGAGGCATTACTTACTTTTAATATCAACAGACACGGAATTTTCGTGCAAGGGGGCGGAGCTATTACTAAATCCGATGCCAGCGTTTGCGGATAGCTGAGCACCATAGAAAACTTTCGTCCGGCCCCAAATTCATTTCGCATTGTCACTATTATATTTTAAAAAAAATTAAATATAATATCAATCAAATATACTAAAAAAAAACGAAATCAATCGTTACCGCCAAGCTATAATGCCAATTTATGAACTTAACTCTTTAATGGGTATCACATAAGTAACGATATTTTTTTATTTATTTTTTAAAATATTTGACAGAATAATTTTACAAAATTTATTTCATTTTCACATATTTTGTAACATTGGTTTAATAAAAATTTAAGTTTAATAATATTATTATTGACATAGTCTGGATAAAATCATATTTTTAAAGATGATACACCCCAAGCCGACCCTGTGCATTTGGCTCTCCCAGTGCAACCTTAATAATAGCCAATAGGAAACCGGGAACTAACTGTTCACGTGCTTATGTTTGTTTACCCGCACTATCCAGTCTCGTTGAATATAGTATAGATAAAATATAAAAAAATGTTTTTAAAATTCTTATTTTTGTGTTTAATCTACAGTGGAAAAATGGCCCAAAATATTTTTAAAAAGTGAGATTAAACATGCTTATCAATGTTTTAAAAAGATATCGTCTTTCTATAAAATTTGTGACTGGCCATCTTTATTTAGACACACTCTGAAACAATCATCTTTCTAAAGTATATTTTTATGTTTTTAGTCTTAAGTGTACAACTTATTTTCTCTAATTCCTAGATCACAATCACTTTTGTAAAATTTATAAACTTAACTTTGGGGGCTACAACAATCTATACCTATATTAAATTATAGATGGTCAAAAATCCAACTGTTTTTAATATGACTTTTCATATAAGAGATGTTTAAGGCATCTGCACAGGTAAACATGCCTTCTTGTTCATTTTGCATTATTAACTTGCAAAGGTAACAAATATAGTAAAACATTAAGTCGTTTCCTAATTCTGTTATAATTTTACAAATTATCAAGTGTAGACATTTCAATGTATTTACAGTGCTCTGGAGATTCCCATACATTTTAAATAAACAGTTTTACACGGTTACCTACCACAGGATAAGCTAATTGTCATTAATACTGCAGCTTCAGAAAGCACAGGCCATAATTTACTATCAAGGGAGAGCTACAGCAGACCTGGACTTAGGGCAGTCTAAAGTCCTCTAAAAATCTACTGAAGCTAAGTCTACTTTCAGTTAAAATAGATAAGCATTTTTGTAGTGTATTTAGTTTCGTGTCCTGCTTCCCGACAGATCCAGGACTCCACTAGCTTTCTCAAACTCTTCTCTCATTGAGTCAATTAACTATCATACCCAATAAAAAAATAATGACATTCAAAAAACAAAAGTAAATAATAATCTAATCTTGATACTATTTCTAACAATTTGGAGTCAAATGTGTTCATCGACCCATATTTTTTGAAGAGAAATAAAGGAGGGGAAATAATAACTTTTATTCAGGAACTGCCTTATTAGACAGCTTTGAGTTTTTTACCTCTTGTTCACAATTGTTTTGTAAAATGAAATTGGTCGGAATACAGGGTTGGCAAAAAATAAAACCCACTTGAAAAACAGTGGGTTTTTTGGTCAGAAACCCATTCTTATTTTAACTATGTTGCGAAGAGTGTGATCATTAAAAATTTCTTTTTGTTAGGTACGATTCTATCGGTAAATTAGAGTTGATCCCATACCGTAGTACTTTTATACATAGTATTTTTATTGTCATTTTGCAATTGGTATATTAATGCTGCATATCCATTTTTCAAAAATATATACAAAGGTAACCATTTTTTCGTCAGCAAAATTCAAGATTATTATATTGTTACTGTTATGTTCAATATTGATTGAGAAAATAATTTAAAAGACGTTTCAATCATACAGATAGAAAAGTGAAATTTTAAAAATTAACTAATACCAAATTGGTGTTGCTATCCAAAATATAAATTTTTAAGGTTGTTTCTACTACGGAATCAATATCTGTTGCTATTTTTATTTTAAATTATGGTTATGATGCATATCACAGGACTGCTGGATTGAGATTGAGGATGGTTCAGATTAGTATAGATCACGACAAATTAAACAAAAACAAATTAATTATGTTCCGAGGTGGATTCTCAATTTTACCATCCTATATATCTCTATCAGACACATTCATTAAGCAAAGTTCCTTCTTTTTTTCTGTAGATGTGTTAGTAAATTATGGCCTATGCTTTCCCCTGCGCTTTTCTTTAATTATGGTTCTCAAATAATAAACCAATACTGGAAAATTTGCTTGTATGTATTACAAAAATATATAACATAGTGAATATAAAAATATAGCTTGAATACCACCAATGATATTTGTGTAGGCCCCGAATTTAGAATTAGAAATTACGAATTGTCATCTGTCATTTCCAGAAACTGGACGCAGTGTTCTCGAACACACTCACCTTTCAAATTAAATACAAACTTATAGTAACTTCCGTCTGCACATATAACTGTAACAAAAAAGAACATAAATTAGGATTATTTTCGCATCAATATCAGGTATATTTATATTGTTAATTCTCACTAAGACAAAATTAAAACTGTGTGATACTAGAGGACAAAAGCAAAACATGAACTCAGTTCATTTCTAAAATTTACCCGTTTCATATTGTCGATGTGTTCTTATGCACATAAAGATTATCTTAGCTACTAATAGTAAGTTCAACAGGTAGGACTAGGTGTAATACACAAGCTTCAAAAGTAAGTGTCAATATAATTCATTTAAAATAAGCGAGGTGCTAAAAGACTTAAATTCGAAGAATCTCAAATGTATCACAATAACCGGTGACATTAATGATTGAAATTTTTAATTATCATGTGAGCTGTTACATAAAACATATCCGAAAAGTCAACAAAATACAAAATTACATGCAGATGCATAATTAATGGTAGAAGACATGTACAAACATAAAACATCTTAATACATAAGACATTTAAACAAACTCGTTAAGATTATAAATACATTTTTCAAGAGTGAATGTACATTAAAATTCTTTCTTTTTTTTTCATATTTGATGAAGGTACATTAATGATTAATGTAAGCGGTATTACGAAATCTGTTCAAAAATTGCTAGTGAAACTTTCCAGGGTAGCAACACCCTAAACAGCACTTAAAATATTCTCTACATGGTGGCTACCATTGGGAGGATTGTAAAGATTTCCGCAACTAACGACTGTTACATATTGGGAACGAAGTATTCACCAAAATGGGGAATAGGTATTATGGAAAAATACTATTCCACAACTTCTGTTATTACGTGTTGACGACTCAGTTACTACATAACGGGACTGTAACCAAGTAATGAAAATTACTAACTTCTGTGTTCTGCAACAGCTCTGGGGCCCTATTCTTGACAGCAGTAGAATAGAACAATCGAGAGAAAGTGGGCGTGTCTCTATTGGAGTTGACAAAACAGTATTCTTGAACTACGTTCTACTGAAAATTGATAGAACAGTGAGTGAATTTGCTCCCGAATGCTTCTATTGGCTATTTGCAGAGGAACTGCTAGGGAACGCCGAAATTTTTTTGTTTTTCTAACCTAGAAATATCAAGAGTAATTAATAGCATTTGCTTTTTGGTGAAATATTTTTCTTATTTTCGACTCGTGAGTGCGTTCTGCTTCAAGTAATATTATCGGACGAAATAACTGCTAATAATATGCTCAAGAACTCGTCGAAATTAAAAGGGAAATTCTTGTCACACAGATCCTTTTTGGTACTATCCTTTTATTATCTAATGAAAATAAATTTGTGATACTGTTTCGTCTGACTAAGCCTTTTTGTCGTTACGTTACGAAAATGAAATAAAACTAAGAGAAATTGTTGAGAATTTTTTATTATGTAACTTATGCCTATATAGCTTCTAAAACTGAATTATGCTAATAAATATCACAAAAATATGAATACTTATATAGTAACAAGAAATTGCAGGATATGAGAAAAAAATAATAGAAAAGAGAAGAAAATAATAGAAAACAATAGTTTTGAAGTGAGAAATAAGGGGGCGAGCGTAGGTGCGTCTTTACTATGTACATACTTCGGTATGCGATGTAAAGCAACGACAGGCGCAGTTAGTACTTGGATGGTGACCATTCCAACGGAAACCGCGTTCTCGCCTCACACATCTTCCAGCGGCTTGTATATCAGTGTATGCGCGGAAGCTATACAACCTTAGGCGGGGGTTGTATAGGAGATATACCATCCTTCGGAGGGGATGTAAAGCCGTCGGTCCCTTGTCTATTAAATGTTAGGCAAGTAAAAGATCCCTACTCTTCTTAAGGGAAGAGGTTCGGGAAAATTCCTGGTTGGGGGTAGCTCGTCTACAGGCGTCGGTGTTAGGCCTCAGTAGCGGAAATAGGCCGACGTTAAATAAATGTATAAAAAAAAAAAAAGTGAGAAATATTTTTATCAACCCCCTGCGTCACAGGTTAATAATAATTGACATTTTAATACTTGAATCTTTCAGAGATTGATAAAGATCTCATTTATTTATTTATTTATTAGAAAATGCTTTATCAAGTTCAATATACAAAGAACCTACTACCAAATAAATAAGTATGTATTTTCTATAACTTTATTTTTAATGTCTCTTACATCTGCTGCGATTTGAGTTATTGCATTGCCTATTTGAGTGGCAGCATTACCAATAGCCTGCAGGGCAGCAATTTTCGTTTCATAATATTGCTGTTTATATAGACAAAATCTTTTTGCAAAATTTCTAATTGGCTGTCATGAAACTTTTTTTAGATTCCACATTGAACTGTTAGGTTTAAAAATCTTTCATTACTTTTTAAAGATTCAAGCCTTGATGTCTTGGTTAATTTTTTTCTCTTGGCTGATATTGGTGTGCACATCTGGTTTTCTTTTAGATGTCATCTCTTCCCTAGATGTTTTAGGCAAGGAATAATTATGCATATCAAGGGTTTGTTATCATTTTTGTGCTCCTAATTCTGCAACAGAAAAAAGTGAAATAAATCCTTTATGCTTATTTTTTCTTACACATTTTTCGATAAATAAAATTTGTACTAAAACCCCTTTCGATCCATAAGAATATGCTTAACGACAATATGATTATTATATCTGAATTTCTCACTGCTAAGTACTAAAACAAGTAGAAGTTCAAAATTCCTGACTTCGATGTACATCGAAAACATTTTAGTACCAATATTAAATAATGTATAAGCTCGAATGAAAATTTGTTTTATCTAATTATTATACTTAGCGAATAGTGTAGGTTACACTTACGCACATTTTCCAATAAACTATTTATAAACAACTTTTTTACCTTTCACCACTGTTTCCAATCCTTGGCTGACCCTTCAGGGTACACTATTTAAAATATTTGTCAGCTCAATCCAATTCCCTTTCATTTTTTCTCTTGTGTAGTTTGCTGTCAATTTACCAGTAACCATTTCTTTTCTTGCTGTTATAAATTCCAACAGAATTTGCTTTTGTTTGGATGAAAATTATATTTATTATTCAATATTTTCTTCACAAGTGATAAAATTTAAAGGAGGACCACAAAACACAGGCACAATGTAATCTCAACGGACACCAAATTTTAAATGAAGTCTGGTCTGAGCATTTAAATGAAATATAAATATACTATTATTTGGTCTACAAGTGGGAGGTTAAATTTTAAAATAAGATTTTCGTCGGTGACAGTTGTCAAAAAATGCTCGTCTACGATTGGTTCATAATTTTGGCAACGGTGTGGATTCTTCCCTCCCTTTTGTTCAAGAATAAGGCTTAACGCTCGTAATAGAGGGCCAGTAGAATCAAACCGGGGAATGTTCTATTCTATCACAGTCAAGAATAGGGCTCCAGATGGTGAACAGTGGTATAAAAGGAAAATATATTTTGCTCTCTCTATTCGAATAACAAACAATGTATGTTGCAATTGGACTTAGCGAGTTACAATATGTCTTAGTACAATCAATGAACCGATTCACCTCCGAAATCTGATCAACTCAACCGATTTGTTTGAAATTTTGACAGTAGCTCAAAAATGATATGTGCTTCCACCCCGGGGGTGAATCACACGTTCCAAAAGTTTGAATGGTTTAGAAAATGTACATTTTGAAAAAAGTTGTTTTAAGTAAGCTTTTTTTTTCAATTTTTCAAAAAATACGTTGTTTTTTTAAAATAACTCAAAAAATAATGGTTTTACGAAAAAAAACTATTCTCAACAAAAATTTAGCTTTCTTTTTACTGAAAATTTTGCTTTTTTTAAAATTCATGTAGCTTAAAAATTAAGCGAGATATGGGCATTTAAAGCTTTGATTTCTATGCGAAGGAAACCTCTTTTTAGCCCTTCAACCTTAAAATTCTCTGAACGAAAGGGTGTAGAAATATTGCAATCATCGTGACTTTATAGCTTATGAAATTCCCTACAAAATGATGTGTGGCTGAATGCAAAAAGCTTAAAAGGAAGCCGAGTTATCGTTAAAAAACTAAATACATTTTTCTAGAGATAACGTAGGAAAATTACGGAGCGCCTAAATTTTGAACGTTTTGGAGCATTTTCTCTTTTGTACATGCTGTGTCTTCTTGATACATACATATCTGGATTCCCACATGTATAAACACATGCATAAAAAGATGTTTTAAGAGTTTAATTTCCCTGAAAGGGATGTTTTTAAGGGATAAAAATTTTAGAAAAATTTCATTATATCATAAGCAGCAATTTATTTTCATTTCTTTACGCATTCCACTACTTGGAGCTTTCAAAAGGATTTTTTCCCTAATTTTTATTGTAAGGGGTGGTTTTTAGGGGTTGAATCATACTAAAAAATGATGTATCAGGTCGTTTACACTTAAAGAATATGTTTTTTCTATTCAAGATCCAAAATAAAAAGATTTTATGCTTTTTAAACCGTTTTTTTAATAATTGTGTGAGGGGTAGTTTTTAAGGATAGTTACATAGTAAAATATCGAAATATTAGTTACAATATAAAAAACAACAATAATTTAACATATTTGAACATAATGAATGACCTATCACTGCTTCCATCTATTAGTTTTCAATTTTCCCTAAGTTTTATTGTTAGGGGTGGCTTTTGGGGGTTGCATCATTAAAAAAATGAAGTATCAGATTTCTTATACTTAAAGGGAAAAATTCTCTTATTACGATCCAAAATAAAAAGGTTTCATGCTTTTTAAACACATTTTTTATTAATTTTCGTGTGAGGGGTTGTTTTTAAGGGTAGTTAAATAGTAAAATATTGAAATATTAGATCCATAATTAAAAACAATTGATATTTAACATATTTGAACATAATTATAGCCCATCACTGCGTTAATTTATTAGTTTTCTATTTATTGGAGTAAGGGGTAGTTTTCACCCCTTAAAAACAAAAAGCACACTTTGCGACCAAGTCAGGTTTGAAGAGGAGGGTAAGATGAACTTAATTCTAAATTTTCAAGAAGATCGGAGCAGTACTTCAGATATCGGAGATTTGGCCCCTTTTTAACGTTGAATGACTGTACTAAAGTTAAATTGATTGTATTAAATGTAGGTAATACAAACTTTGATGTTTTAAGTATGCTCCGAGTGTAAAAATTAAAACTACCTACCTACTTTTTTGTAAAATGTTACCATGATACTTCGATACGAAATATACGCCCTCTAGTAAATTGTTTTTGCATGGGAAAAAGAAAATTGCAAAAATTATCTGTAAAACTGAAATTATACATTCTTTTGCCAAAAACATTTTTTTTCCATGTATTATAAAGTAATAATGATCTATTTATAAAATATGTTTGCAAATGACCATAATTCAAAAAATAATATTTGGTAAAATTATGTTTTTATTTGTGTCTTTATTCAATATCAGAAAAATGGTGATTTTAATTTGAATTACTTTATAGTAGTATATATGATTATTTGCAAAACTCGCTATATGCTTCAAAGCAAATTTTTGGAAAATCGAAAAAAACAGTTGGCGATTAGGTATAATCCATGTAAGAACTTCCTGAGACAAAAAAAACGAAACAATAACTTTACGACATCATTATTATCACCACAGGCCACCGGCGGCATGCCTAACATCAAACAACTCGCCGCACCTTAAAAACGAGCGAGATGCTTTGCGATTGAGGTAGCACAAAGAATAATGGTATTTTAATGAGGTCGTAAAGTTTTTGTTACGTTTTTTCTGTCTCAGTTTATTCCTACTTGAACTATAAATTGTATTTTACATTGCCAAAATTATTTTTCATATAGTTTACTGTCTACAAGTACCAAAATTAGTGGCCTAAAGTAGTTCCAATTTTTTTAATAAAAAAAAAAATAATATCAATATCGGAACTTGAGTCAGTGACCATACCTGACCCACATTTAGATTACTGTATATCTTCTTAAAAACAGTATATTCTTTTATTAACGTTCCTTTTTGTTAGTTTTAATCTGTTAAATCTTAGACAATTTACATCATAACTACTCAAATCTCCTTTCTTTTCTAGGTTTCAATAAATACAATAAAAAATGAACAATTCGAATAGCCTTCGACTGTGTGTCACATAGAATATTAATTGATAAATTACAATTTTATGGTTTTAGTAGTAATAGCTCCGACTTACTTAACTCATATTTAAAAGATCGTTATCAATTTGTATCTTGTCGGAATATAAACTCAGAACTCTTGCCGATAAAATATGGAGTTCCCCAAGGATCAGTATTAGGTCCGACACTTTTCTTGATTTACGTAAATGACTTACCAAGTGTCACCTTGGACGCAAACTTTGTCTTTTTGCTGACGATACAACCGTGACAAAATCCTTCAAACATATTAAGGACTTAATTACTGAAATTAATTCAAAACGGGAAACAGTTCAAAATTGGTTTATAGCTAATCAACTGGCTCAAAATGAATCGAAAACTGAAAAATTGGTTTTTGCTCTGAGAAATGCAGGTAGTGTTGATGCCAACTTCAGTAATGCAGTCAAATTTTTAGGAGTATACCTTGATAAGAAGCTGTCTTGGGAACCACACACAAGTTATTATATCTGTAAAAAAGTCTCAAAAAATATATATTTGTTACATAGTCTTTCTTATAATGTCTCACAAAGAACATTACTTAATGCTTATCATGGCTTAATTCATACAAGTATCTCTTATGCCATCTTGATTTGGGGGCACTCATCTGCCAGTAGCTCGGTCTTTGCTATCCAAAGAAAAGCAGTCAGGATCATTGCCGGTCTTAATTACAGAGACGACTGTAAAGCTGCATTTGTTAGATTAAGTATTCTCACATTACAATGTACCTATATCTTACAATCTGTTATATGTAAAAGAAAATGAGGAGAATTACACAGCCCACAGCCAAATGCATAGCTATCCTATAAGAAACTGGGACAAAATAAACATAGATTTTTTAAGGCTAAGTAAGACACACAATGGTACCAACTATTATGGTATAATATTTTATAATGCCTTACCCACGCCTGTGAAGTTATTGAATATTAACAAGTTCAAAATCTCGGTAAAGAAATTCTTACTCAGAAATGCATTTTATACAATTGACGAATTTTTGGACATTGATTTTACTGATTGGTAAATTGTTTACGTTACTGTATATCATTGTATTCCTTTTTTAATTTTTTTGTATTTATTGTTAACGTCATTTAATGTTGTCTATTTATTTAGTGTTATTGTTATTACATATTTATATTATTTGACTTGTACATACATTGCGAGTATAAGTCACCAATGAATTATTAAACATTATTTTGTATACTGCCTTGGCTGTATATATGTACATATTTTGCAATGTTTTATTGTGTACTGTTTTCTATTTGACTTGATGACTTGTGTAAAACATCTATTGTTACATACACCAATAAATAAATATTATTATTATTATGTTATATTAATAAGTATTCTGAGTTCGATTCCAACTTTGACATTAGCAATGTCGGTGGATAATAGGTGCCATCTGGGTTTTTCAAATATGCAACCCCAGTCCAGACAGTCTTGGCTCTGGATTTCGAGGTTGTCTACTATATGTGTGTTTTTGTTATGTTTAAGTGATTCATTGCTAGATTTTTCAAATGCAGGGACGTTTGTGTACATACAATGAACAAATGTGATATTTTACTTACCTATAACCGAGTGATTATCCGCCCCAAAAGCACAAATACATGGAGGGCCATTAGGAACTGTAAATTTACAAAAAGACCACGTTGAGGAAAAGTACTTCGGCAAGAAAGTTGCATTTGCTAGAGTGGACTGTTTGTTTAGTTTTGGGTCGTCCAGTGCAAAAATATGAACGGTGCCATGGTCTGAAGACACACAGAGAGACGTGGAATTGTGGTTAAAGTTGATGCAATAAATGGTAGCCTAAAACAAAGCAAAAATGGACATGTTAAATGCGTAAAATTGTGCTTAAAGCGTATTTCGATGTAAATGCAAATAAAATTTTAAATAAGGACCACAATACTAGCTGTTTGTTTTATGTTATCGAAATTATAATTTTGAGTAGGATTTAACCAAAGTTAAATTTTACGGCAATCAAAGATGGCACAGTGTACAAAGCTGGAGTATAAATCGACTAAATCAGAGTAATAAGTGTAGCAAACTAAAATCTCAATTTCGAGTGAGACGCACATTCATAAGCCCAAAAATAATCAAGGCCTATGGTTCAATGAGAGTTAACACGTTGCGTACGGTGTGAACTGCACGATGCTGCACTCTTTTGGCCACTGGGCCAGCGTGTCATCAATGTAATGCCGCAAAACATATTTTACTCAAACGGCATGTGTGTCATCAGGATTTGCGCTACAATGCTAAATATATGGTAGAAAAAACCACTGACCACTTTCAATGTTTCTTTACCCTGTGGAGGAATTGGAAGTACAAAATTTTGTAATGTCCTTGAAGAACTCTCCAGCTACTGACCTATACAACCACTCAGTAGATTTGTACAAAGAAAATCTCTTATCTTTATCTGGTCCACTGATTTTTATCATTAACCTTATTCTTGAGACAGGCATATTTCCAAAAAAATTAAAAATGGCAAAAATTATTCCTCTATTAAAATCCGGTGATGTTGAGGATTTATCAAATTATAGGCCAATAGCATTACTTCCCATTTTAGCTAAAATCTTTGAAAAAATTATAGCTATAAGAATAATAAATTTTTTTGAATCTAATAATATTTTTACAGACAGACAGTTTGGGTTCAGGAAAGGTAAAAATGCATCAATGGCAGTGTTGGATTTGGTTAATTTTGTTAGTGAGGGCTTTGAAACTGGTAACGCCACGCTGGGACTTTTTCTCGACTTGAGTAAGGCATTTGACTGTGTGACAAAAGAGATTCTACTCCATAAGCTAGAATTCTGTGGTTTTAGAGGTGTAGCACTTAAACTGTTAGACTCCTACCTATCGAATAGATATCAGTGCGTGTTTTATAATGATAAGATTAGTAACATGCTGCCAGTACAACACGGTGTTCCACAAGATAGTGTGCTGGGGTCATTACTATTTTTAATATACATAAATGACTTGCCAGATGTTATGTCAATTTTTATGGTCCTTTTTGCGGATGACACCACCTTGGCGATACATTTAAAAGATACTGGGAGTAATGTTGCTGATTCAAAAAATAACATTATGTACAAAGCCTCTGGTTTAATGCTAACAAGTTATGCTTATATACTAATAAAACAAACACTTTGCTCTCTCCACGAAGAATAATACCTCCAGGACCGTAAAATTCTTAGGCCTGACTCTTGATAGTAGGTTGAATTGGCACGAACATATCAATGTCTTAAATTGTCAAAAAAAATATATGCAATTAGACAAATTAAAAATAACGTGAACATAGACGCTGCACTTATGACATATCATGCACTGTTCCATAGTACAATGACGTATGGTTTAATCAATTGTGTTGACTATAATCATATATTTTATGTTTGATTTATATATTTGTGTCTTAATACATGTTTTTATGCTTATTTACATTTGTATTTCACTGTCCATTATTATTTAAGTTCTTGACTATATATTAGGGCTTTATCCTAATGTTTATACTATATGTACGTATATGTCTTTTGTACATATTTATATCTGTTATATGTTATATTTTATACACGAAATGTCAAAACACTACGGTGTAATTTGTTGACCAATAAATTATTATTATTATTATTAGCATAAGCCGCACGGAGATTTATTAATATTTACATTCAGACGGTATGTGCCTCATCAGGATTCGCGCTACAATGCTAAATATATGGTAGAAAAGAAAGCGCCGGCCTACTGACCAATTCCCATACGCCGGATGGAGATTTACTAGCCTTGTGTGCCTAAAAGAAACATGTTGGACGCCGGCCCAATGAAAAAAATCACTTCTTGAGGCGGCGTGGTAGCAATGTGATGCTGCAAATTAAATCTTATAGCTGGCTGAGTCAACGTTTTTTTTTGTACAGCCGTACGCAACGTGTTATCATGTTAAATCCGGTTCGAAGGACCAAATTATGGTGAGATAAGGGAAATTTTGCGCGATTCGAGATTAAAACTTTTAATAAACTACACTAATTATAAAAACAAATGAAAAATGAAATAAAAATGACGGTTACCCAACAATATGCAATCAAAATACATTTATATCAAAATAAATATACAGCAATAGAAATACTTTTAGATGCTAATACATAATATGTACAATACAACCAATAATATAAAACAATTATTGGTTTATACGCACTCTAACGTGATTATTTAGTATGTAGTTGCTGTCAGATAGGACATTATTATGAAAAAAATATCACATGTATCATTCACTCTAGAACGTCCCAATGGAGTAAAATAAACAATATTTTCACTAGATCTTAAAACAGTACCTGGTTAGCTCCTCTCCTTAACTCGAACACCTTATGTCCATTGGTTGTATCAAATATCCTAATAAGGGTTCCTTTTTCACTAGCAGTGGCTAGTCTAGTTCCCTGTAAGTTCAACGAAATGCAACACAGGTTAGCTTCGTGTGCGATAATGTCCAGGGGTGATTTCTCTGTATTTGCCAAGTCTACAAGTTGAACGTGTCCAGTTTTTCTACCGGGAAATGCCAGAATTGAATTGTTACTGTTCGGACAAAGTACACACAAACCTTTCGTGTTCGAATTTGTTTCAAACACGTGGAGCTGTTGAGGGCTTTGTGTAAATGTGTAAACTTTTATAACTCCTTCTGAAAGTAACAAAAATCTTGTTATTAGCTAAAATTTTTTTTTATGTTTATTAGCTGAAAATAATTAATTTTTAATTTTTTTCTTACAATATTTTAGAGAATGAAAGAAGATTCCCAATTTCGTTCATTACTCTGTAATGTTTTTAAGAATTCACATTACAAATTGAAAATATATGTTTATACAATATGGGGATCGCTACTGCAAAATAATAGAATTATTGGAAACTTACTTTACGAAACGTCACCAAAATACTGTTATGTGCTGCCCTCTAACAGAGAGGAGAGTTGTAATTACTCCCTGGCCAGAAGGGTGGTGCCATCTGTGGGCCAACTGGCGAACCACCATTTAGTAGTGCCTAAGAAAATTATAGAGAATTCCAGTATCTTCTGGAAAGTTCTACAATGATATTCTGGACATTCCAAGTGGGTATATAAAGAGGTGAAGCCAGCAGATGGGGGAACAGAACAGTACAGTTTAGTGAAGGATAAGGAACAGTTCAGTTTAGTATCCAGTACAGTTCTGGTTACAGAGACAGTTTGTAGAAGAAGAGTTCAGTTGAGTGAAGTAGGCAATACAGAGTTTTTAGGTTAGATAAAGTTGCCAAGTTTAGGAAGAAAAGTACATAGTGTTTTAAAAGTAGTGAATTCATATTAGATTAAGTTATTATTAGTTGTGTGATTTTTAAGTATTTACTAGTGTAATTTTAGTGATTAAATAAATCAGTGGTTTGTGAAAATTCTTGTTGCAAGTTATTTAAACCCACAGAGTGTTTACTGAAGACTGTAAACACGTAACAATACATTATTTCTGTGTTTATTCTGATTTATATTATTTGTAAAAAATGTAAACGTCACAGGCCCAGAGGCTTTTTTCCAATAATTCTATTATTTTGTAGACTCCGTGATTTGTTTTTGAAGAGGATAATACATGTGGTAGAAAACCCAAATAAAAGGAAAGAATATGAAAAATTTTATGTCAGCTGAAACTGAAAAAAGTTTTCTATCTATTCAGAAGATTTAAGAGGATATTGCCCTGCTCACATGATGTATTAACGAGTATCAGAAAATTCCTAATTTCTATATAAATAACTAAGATAGAAATATCAAACAAAATGTCCTGGAAAGAAGAAAGATTGTTCTATGCCTCCCATTTAACATTTTTTAAATTTTCTGATAGTTATTGGTTATTTTATACGATTGGATTTAGGAAAAATGGTGATTATGGCTGATTTTGTATACTTCAAAACGTATATTTAATGACAAAATGAATTATTTCTGCCACAAGACGGGCTTAGATTGATGCTTTGTATAATTAAAAAAAATACATTTTAGTAAAAAAATTATTTGACTTTTTTTGAAAAAACATACTACTTGATAAAAAATCGATTACTTCAATTCGACCACAATAGTACATTCTAGAGGAAAATTGTAGTTTCGAGTCGTAGATAGACCAAATAAGACTAACAATAGGCATTGACTAAATATACAGGGTATAGGAACTCCTAGGCGTAATATTTTGGCAAATAATATAGGTATTTGAGTTCTCTAGAAGCTACTTGCTAGAATGTCTAAATTGCTTCAGTTTTTGATCAGATCATTTATTAATATGTTAGAATGTAGATGGCTCTGTACTGCAAAGACATTTTTCAATGACAGACAGTTTGAAACAGAAGGCATTTTAAAAAGCTTTATTTCGGAGTGTGGACAACAAAAAATTTATTAACATTCAAAATTTTTCTGCATCTTTTAAGACAAAAATGGTTCCTAAACTAAATCATTTTCATTATAATTGTTTATTGTCTGAAATCATTTATCCCAGACATAGCAAAAACATGAAAATTAGAAATTCTGATTACATTATAAATGTCAGACGCTAAATCTATAAAATTTTAAAAAATGCTGAAATGATTACTTTGTTACTTTCTAATTACATTTTTTCAGTAATCTTTATCTATCCACTTCATTTATTATTTACATATTTTGAATCTTAATGATGGTTTTAAAAAGTTTTGTAATTTTCTACACCATAACATTGTTGAATAGTTAGCGTGGTTTTATTTATTGTGGGTTTTATTTGACGTATCTGTATTTATAATTAATAAAGAAATCAGATGCAGACGATATTTGAAAAACCTTTTTAAAGACATATGCTTTCATTAAAAATTTATAGACAATAATATTTTTAACTATCACAACATTTTAAGGCTGTTATATGTTTAAAATAAAAGCATGGGACGTTACAAGCGTGTTGTACGGAATATTTTACTGTCTCTGTTGAGAAAATTTTTGCATTTTCTTAATTGCCTATGTTTTTATTTTAATTGTATATAAGCCTGAATCTACTGTGATAGTTATAAACATTAATTTCTAGTTTTTAATGTATATGCTAAAACCTTGCCTTTAGAAATTTTTTAAAAATATTTTATTTTACACTTTTTAGGCATTAGCCGTTTTGTAATCAATATTCAACTACATGTATGTTTCTTTGTCTCATTTATGCAATGCTCCTCCCCCATATACTATGGTGGCACTTTATTAAATAAAACTGTGAAAATTAAAATTCCTCTTTATTATCTGTATTTTGAATCCGCTATTTGCTATTTGTAAAAACTGATTTCATGTTCATATCAAACAAATCTATATACCCCAGGATACTGATTTTGATTAAAATCGGAAAATATATTTGAAACGTGTCAGCCATTTTGAAACCGCTACCTTCAATTTTTGAGTATATTATTATTTATTAAAAGTAAAGAAAGTTTCTTATTTTTTACAATTATATCAACTATATGTCAAATATTATCCTCTCTCATATTATTTTACTAATTATTTTCTAAGATGTTCATCCTGTGTATTTTTTCATAAAGTATATATCAAAACTTCTTCCTTAGCAATACTGGCCAAATTTTATTTATTTTTCTTTGTCACCTGTCAGTCATTTCAAACGTCCGCCATTTTAAAACCGCCATCTTGAACTTTAAAGTTATCGAATTTTTTCTTGTATTTTCACCAAGAATATACAAATGGAAATTATTGGACATAGGGATGTGGGTTAAAATTATTTACAACATTTGAGGGTAACCAACCTAAAGCCAGATAAGAGGAGAAAAAGATAAAATTAAAAAACATGATCATATACGCAAACCAACAACTCTATTGTGCAATATATTTAGTATGGACCTGTACGTTGTTATGAATGTATAGCGAAATCGTCCAAAAGAACCTGGCATCTGACTTATGAAGGCGATCTTTACTATAATTTTAATACGTCTTCGTCTCTCATCCCGCGGAGAGTCATATCCTAGGAGTGTGGGGCAAATATCCTCTTAAATGTACTCAAATTAAAATTAAATAAATTCGAACCCATGAAGGAATGTATAGGGGCGAGCGTAGGTGGGTCTTTGCTATGTACATACTTCGGTATGCGATGTAAAGCAACGACAGGCGCGGTTAGTACTTGGATGGGTGACCATTCCAACGTAAACCGCGTCCTCGCCTCACACATCTTCCAGCGGCTTGTATATCAGTGTATGCGCGGGGTGTTAGGCCTCAGTAGCGGAAATAGGCCGACGTTAAATAAATGTATAAAAAAAAAAAATGAAGGAATGTGATAAACCAAATCTAAAAAACCAATTAAAGAAAAAACCACAACAGATAAGGAAATTATTTCAGTAAAATACATCAAAACAACTTTACGACAAAAAATGACAAACCAGAAACACTAAAACAAAACAAATCTACTAGAGTTACAAGATAAACAAGTGCAAATTATGAATAAAATAATTAACCTAGAACCTAGCCTCACAAGAAACACAAAATCAGATACAAGCAAAACTGCTTTAACTGCTCCAACCAGTGGTGGATTACCGCACATGAGCATGAGGCGCATGCCTGGGGCCTTAGCAAAGCGGGGGCCTCATCGTCAAAAACCAAAATAAAATTTTTATTTTCCGTTAATATGAGAATTATAAAATAATAATTGTAGCCACATTTTAATATCTTCTAAAATCTAATTTCATAGTGGGTATTGGGTCATTGATGCCAATTAAAAAAAATAAATAAATTAAAGAAAAAAGATAACCAATTAGGTTTCAAATCGCCAAAACTTGAAGAGAAAATCGCAGTTTGAAGGAACATCTAATAATGAGACACACTTAGGTGGTAGGCAATCTTTTATAGTTAACATACATAATGTGATATGTGATGTAGGTACTCATATCTGGGTTATCCAGGAGATCCACTGTTTACAGCAATGTTTTGAATAATTTTTAAGTTTTTTCAATAAGAAAATGAGTAGGGATCAAATTATTGAATGTGTAGATAGATTATCGTTGAAATACGGCAATGATATCGACAAATATTTTAAAGATGAAGTTCTCCATTTTAACAAATATTAAATATGTATAAATTATTAATTGACGGGCTGCAGTCTACATTTCTTAAAGTAGCAACTATTTTGAGAATCTTCTTGGCAATGCCTATCTGCAATGCAAGCGGTGAACATTCATTCTCTGTACTTAAACGGGTTAAGAATCATTTATATAATTCTTTAAGTCAATTACGTTTGAACAATTCGTCACTCATGTTTATAGGAAATGATGTTGTTCAATTGTTATTATTGATAAGTTCACAAGAATGAAGGCAAAAAAAGTTCCACTTTAAACGAGCACCACTCGTTTAAAGTTCATCTTTAATAATTAGTAATACTAAATTACTAAAAATATGATGCAGAATTTTACTGTAATTTTTTAGCCTGAGAATGTGATCTTTTCTTTTAAATCAGAATGTGATTTTATTTTTTCTAGTACCTAAGAATATTTTTTATTTCTGTATCTTATTTTTATGTGTTTATGTTTTTGTTGATTCCAAAAATAAAAAACAATCAATATGAAAACGGAAAGAGGCTACTTTCCGAAATGTCAGCAAAATACTTTATTTCTGTGTTTACTCCGATTTATATTATTTGTAAAAAACAACATCTGACTGATCCTTTGATGTAAACGTCACAGGCGTAGAGGCTTTTTCCAATAATTCTATTATTTTGTAGACTTGGTGATTTGTTTTTGAAGAGGATAATACATGTGGTAGAAAACCCAAAGAAAAGGAAAGAATGTTTAATGTATTTGTGTGTGTATTTGCTTTCAAGTGAAATGGATTATTTAAAGTTGAAGATAAATGAATTAAATATAAATGGAAATCCAACCATGAGTGATGGTAAAAAAAAAACATAATAATAAGCAAAAACCATTATCACCAATTCCAACATCAGTAAAACCAGTGACCCTAAAACAAATTCCTATTACCAAAACAAATCAGAAACCAGAAATGCTAAAACAAAGTATAAACAATCTAGAAAATATACAAAGAAATAAAATGAATTCACTAATATATTTAAATGTGGACACTGGAGCAAGTAACAAAAGACCAAAATATGAATCAAGATGAATGGCAGACAGTAGCTAGAAGAAAAAGGACCACATATAGAAGAAATATAGGCGAATCGGAGGAAAGCACTGAAAATTTTAGAGGGATAAAGCCTAAAGTATGGATATACCTAAACAGAGTAACAAAAGATGTAACTGAAGATGATATAAGGAAATTTGTAAAAAAGAAGAATGGAATCGAGGATGATCATGAGGTTATAGTTAAGCAGTCAACTCCTGAAAATACTCACTTAAACTGTTTTATGGTCGCGGCAGATTTTAAATATAAGGAAAACTTTTATAATCCTAAATTTTGGCCAAAAGGTGTAGGATACAAAAGATTTAATTTCCAGCGCTATAATGAAAAAAACAAACAAAACACTGGTGAACAAAAACCAAGTTCTTTTTTAGGTATATAGAACCATATGAGCAAACCAAACAGTTCAAAGCAAAAAAGATAGGAAAACAAGAAGGCAACACACAAAATAACTTTAGTATATTTTATCAAAATATCCAGTGCATTACAAACAAAATAGATGAGATAACTTTATTATTAGAAGAGACACAAAATTGTTTTGATGCTCTAGCCTTTACTGAACACTGGCTAAAGGACAATGAAAGAAATTTCATGAAAATTTATAATTTCAGTCTTGCTTCATGTTTTGTGAGACAATCTTCAATACACGGTGGAAGCTGCATATACATAAGAAAAAAAGTGGAATTCAAAGAACTCCTACAACTGAAACAGAAAAGTGAAGAGCTAGTAATTGAGTGTAGTGCTGTTGAAATAATACCATCAAAAATAAAAATCATTAATATATATCGACCCCCATCTGGTGATTTTGATGCATTCATAAATACCCTTGAAGACATGCTATTATCGACATTAAAATCAAAGGAAAATATTATTGTTCTATGTGGAGATTTCAACCTGGACTTACAAAATAAAAAAGACAATCGAGTAAAACTATTCCTAGATCTTCTGTCAACATTTGGTTTTAAACCCTCAACGAATGAACCAACAAGAATAAGTACTTTCGAAACAACAATAGACAATATATTTTTGAATATACCGCAATATGAGAGTAAAGTGCTTAAAAATGAACTATCGGATCACTTTGGGCTGGAGCTACACTTTCCTGAGAGCTACATACAAAGAAATTTGAACTGTCAAATAGAACACCGGATTATTGTTAATGAAGATCTACAACAATTTAAAGAAAAGATAAAAAGCATTAAATGGAGTAATGTTCTAATAAACAGAAATCCAAATTTAAGTATTAATAAATTTATTAAAATATTTCATGAGGTGCTAGATGATGTATTTCCAAAAAAGATGTTTAAGAGAAGTGAACATAAGAAGGCTATTTGGATAAACGAAGATCTGAGAACACGAAGCAAAGTTAAAAGACAACTGTATGAAGAAATGTTACAGGGGAAAGTGTCAAAGGAAATGTATAAACAGTATTGTAAGTTGTAAGAGCCTTAAAAATAAAACAGACGAAACCAAAAGAAACTCACATTCTAACTATATCCTGAATTCGAACAACAAAACTAAAGCAACATGGGACCTGGTGAAGTACATCACAGGAAAAGACAATTATGATCGATTTCAACTAGAAAACATATGTAAATGTGATGACGAAAACGAAAAAAATGAAATATTAAATGAAATAAATAACTACTTTGTAAATATGAGTGAGGATGTTAGTGGAGAGCAAAGGAAATATTTGAACTATGTTTATAAAAATAATAACACCATGGCTTTGTATGAAACGACTCCAATAGAAATTTATAATATAATAAACTCCCTAAAAGATACGGCAGCTGTGGGTGCTGATGAGATTCCAACAAAATTGGTAAAATATTGTGCTGAAGAAATATGTAAACCCCTGTCAGATATAATAAATATGTGCTTTACTTTAGGAATATTCCCGGATGATCTAAAGAAAACAATGATCAAACCAGTATTTAAAAAAGGCAATAAGAATGACATTGCGAACTATAGGCCTATTGCTATGATCTCCATAATTGCAAAAATATTTGAAAAAGCCTTGCTAAATAGGATAGTGAACTTCACAGAAAAGTATATAATATCGGAAATGCAAAGTGCATATATAAAAGGAAGATCAACAGTGAGGGCAGTATATATGGGATTATGTGAAATACTAGATGCAATTAGTAACAAGGAAAAAGTCGTAGATCTCTTCTTGGATCTGTCAAAAGCCTTTGACAGTGTTGATCATAAGATACTTCTTGAAAAAATAGAAATAATGGGCTTCCGAGGAAATGCCTATAAAATTATAAAATCGTACTTAGAAAATAGAGAACAGTGTGTAACAGTCATGGATTCTGGTAAATATATAAGGTCAGAATGGAAATTGGTCAAAAAGGGAGTACCTCAAGGATCAATTTTAGGCCCAATTTTATTTCTGCTTTATATAAATGATCTACCACATATCAATAAACATCTAATAAATCTATTTGCAGATGACAATTCTCTAGTGATAAGAGCCAAAACAAATGAAGAATTGATAACCGAAGTTGTAGCCTCGATTGATATATTAAAAGAATGGTATACCTGTAATAACCTAAAACTAAATATTGAAAAAACCCACTTACTAAAATTTAGTCTAAAGAAGGAGTTACCACTTCTCATTGATTATAACGATCAAACATTAACAACAGCGGATCACACTAAATTCCTAGGCATTGTAATCGATCCACAGTTAAACTGGAAGCATCACGTGCAAGATCTAGCTACAAAAATTAGTGCATTTGCATATGCGTTACGCACTGTGAGCAACTCCATAAATGAGGCAGCAGCTCTAGCTTCTTATTATGCCTATGTCAACTCCAGATTAAAATATGGAATTATCGTCTGGGGAAACTCAGTTGAAACAAACCGAATATTCAGGCTACAAAAAACTTGTATTAGAAGTATCTACCATCTGAAACGAACTGACACATGTAGCATATTGTTTAAACAAAAATGTATACTGACTCTTCCAAGTCTGTATATATATGAATGTGCATGCTTTGTGAAGAATAACTATGAAGAACCATTCAGCAAATATGAAGCAGACCATCTATATAATACACGTGATTATATAAATGCAAAACTCCGCTTACCACAGACACCATACAGTCAAGTGCAAAGAAATGTAGTGACTCAACTCATGAAAATCTATAATCACTTACCCAATGATAATAAAAACTTACCATATAAAGTATTCAAAAGAAAAATTAAAAATTGGTTAATTGATAAGACTTTTTATTCTGTATCTGACTTTTTTAATTATAAATTTTAAGTTTTAACTTGTTATGGTATTGTCTAGTTTTATTGAAATAGTTATATATTATGTGTCTTTACTATATTATTATGTTCTTTATATTAATTATTTGTGTTATACACTACTTTGTAATCTCTGACTTGTTCTACACCTGTATGGTATTAAGGAATAAAGTGATTATTATTATTATTATTATTTATTATGTTTTATACATTAATTAGATTTTATACATTTATGTTTTATATTTATAACTATTAGACATGTTCTACATTCTAAGGGTTTCATCTTCCACATGGCGCTGAACCATAAATCGAAGCCAATCTACAACTACTACACCCTAAGGGTATTCTGTTCGAGAGCCAATCTGCTGGGGCCTGCCTTTAGTAAATAAATAAATACACTACAGATAATGACGACCCCCTTTATCCCGGAAGGCTCTAGAAGACCCTTGTGTGGGAGGGGGCTACACATTTAGAGACAAGGGGGACACACCCAATATCCGTGTATAGTGAAAAAATCCCTCTCACAGTATTTTTCACTGCCACGAACGGGTATCGAACCCGGAACTTTTGGATGAGAGGCAAGTGCGCTCACCTCTCGACCATCAGTCAGTAATGTAAATTTATTTGGAATGGAAGGTGTAGGTGACCGGTGATCAAATAAGGAATTTACGAATTATCGGAAATGCAAAGTGCATATATAAAAGGAAGATCAACAGTGAGGGCAGTATATATGGGATTATGTGAAATACTAGATGCAATTAGTAACAAGGAAAAAGTCGTAGATCTTTTCTTGGATCTGTCAAAAGCCTTTGACAGTGTTGATCATAAGATACTTCTTGAAAAAATAGAAATAATGGGCTTCCGAGGAAATGCCTATAAAATTATAAAATCGTACTTAGAAAATAGAGAACAGTGTGTAACAGTCATGGATTCTGGTAAATATATAAGGTCAGAATGGAAATTGGTCAAAAAGGGAGTACCTCAAGGATCAATTTTAGGCCCAATTTTATTTCTGCTTTATATAAATGATCTACCACATATCAGTAAACATCTAATAAATCTATTTGCAGATGACAATTCTCTAGTGATAAGAGCCAAAACAAATGAAGAATTGATAACCGAAGTTGTAGCCTCGATTGATATATTAAAAGAATGGTATACCTGTAATAACCTAAAACTAAAGCTTGAAAAAACCCACTTACTAAAATTTAGTCTAAAGAAGGAGTTACCACTTCTCATTGATTATAACGATCAAACATTAACAACAGCGGATCACACTAAATTCCTAGGCATTGTAATCGATCCACAGTTAAACTGGAAGCATCACGTGCAAGATCTAGCTACAAAAATTAGTGCATTTGCATATGCGTTACGCACTGTGAGCAACTCCATAAATGAGGCAGCAGCTCTAGCTTCTTATTATGCCTATGTCAACTCCAGATTAAAATATGGAATTATCGTCTGGGGAAACTCAGTTGAAACAAACCGAATATTCAGGCTACAAAAAACTTGTATTAGAAGTATCTACCATCTGAAACGAACTGACACATGTAGCATATTGTTTAAACAAAAATGTATACTGACTCTTCCAAGTCTGTATATATATGAATGTGCATGCTTTGTGAAGAATAACTATGAAGAACTATTCAGCAAATATGAAGCAGACCATCTATATAATACACGTGATTATATAAATGCAAAACTCCGCTTACCACAGACACCATACAGTCAAGTGCAAAGAAATGTAGTGACTCAACTCATGAAAATCTATAATCACTTACCCAATGATAATAAAAACTTACCATATAAAGTATTCAAAAGAAAAATTAAAAATTGGTTAATTGATAAGACTTTTTATTCTGTATCTGACTTTTTTAATTATAAATTTTAAGTTTTAACTTGTTATGGTATTGTCTAGTTTTATTGAAATAGTTATATATTATGTGTCTTTACTATATTATTATGTTCTTTATATTAATTATTTGTGTTATACACTACTTTGTAATCTCTGACTTGTTCTACACCTGTATGGTATTAAGGAATAAAGTGATTATTATTATTATTATTTATTATGTTTTATACATTAATTAGATTTTATACATTTATGTTTTATATTTATAACTATTAGACATGTTCTACATTCTAAGGGTTTCATCTTCCGCATGGCGCTGAACCATAAATCGAAGCCAATCTACAACTACTACACCCTAAGGGTATTCTGTTCGAGAGCCAATCTGCTGGGGCCTGCCTTTAGTAAATAAATAAATACACTACAGATAATGACGACCCCCTTTATCCCGGAAGGCTCTAGAAGACCCTTGTGTGGGAGGGGGCTACACATTTAGAGACAAGGGGGACACACCCAATATCCGTGTATAGTGAAAAAATCCCTCTCACAGTATTTTTCACTGCCACGAACGGGTATCGAACCCGGAACTTTTGGATGAGAGGCAAGTGCGCTCACCTCTCGACCATCAGTCAGTAATGTAAATTTATTTGGAATGGAAGGTGTAGGTGACCGTTGATCAAATAAGGAATTTACGAATTACCACGTATCATCCCAAAATATTGATTTGTTGAAATTAATTATGGTGGTCAACAAATAACCAAAATAAGCAAAAGTATCTTTCTCAAAATAAGTGGGAGTAGGTCAATTTTTGTATGTTACAATAAATAAATTTATTGTGTCACGCAGGGGATACCCACCATAGTACAATTTAATTATTTATACTTTCTCTTCTGTTAAATAAATATGTATTTCAACAGGTTTATATTACTTTGAGTTATAAATGTTATAAATAGACCAAATATAATATAAATACACCACAGGTAATGACGACCCCCTTTATCCCGGAAGGCGCTAGAAGAGCCTTGTGTGGGAGGGGGCTACACTAGAGACAAGGGACACACACCCAATATCTGTGTATAGTGGAAAAATCTCTCTCACAGTATTTTCCACTGCCACAGCTGGGGATCGAACCTGGAACTTTTGGGTGAGAGGCAAGTGCACTCCTCCCAACCATCAGTCATACAAGTGCAATAATACTTAAATTTCGTAAGGTTACTTATGACCGAATCCCAACGGACTCTAATAAATAATAAAAAAATCCATAACATCAACAATCACAGCACCAGTGTACAGCCCATTGGATTAATTTTTTGCAGTTATGCACCCTGCACAAGAAACGCCACACAATGCAAAATAAAAATTGACAGGTAGACAGTTATTAACACGTCTTTAAAGGCAATGAATTAGATAGTGGGGTACCGGAAGATTAGAGTTTGTCTATGCCATGTTATTTATTTATTTTTTTTATTTAAAAGCCGAAACTATTTTACTGTCAATACAAAATGGAAAAATTCAGTTGGCCCATTGGATTAATTTCCAAAATATATTTGGGTAAACTTGTTAATATAACAACTTCGAAGTTACAATACTATGCTGCCTCTGGCTATCTTCTATATCGGTTAAAACGAGCTCTGAAGGTAAGTGGTGTACTTGAAAATGTTTCGTGAAATCTAATCTGACCTAGTGAAAAGGAAACAGAAGATGTCTTGCCTGCCATTTCTGGCAAATAATTTAATGGCTCTACGACCTTTCAGAAAATTGTTGATTGCCATCTCTTTCTAATTTTTAATGGTGTCTGTTAGTCATCAACATCCAAAATATATCAAACTGTAAAACATGAAATTTTAAAGATAAAGATAATCTAGACATACTCTAGGCTTTTATTAAAATTTTATGTTATCTTCTGTCAAAATTAAATAAAAATATTAAGTTACCCATTTATGCTCATGTTACTCTGTTGATTATCATAAAGTTGAAGAGGGTAGATTAGGTAAAGCCATGACCTAGGCTTGATGCCTGCTGACATTTTGTAGGGATACAATTCCCACTAGTATCAGAAAAATTCTAATAATATTTCCTGGAGTACTAATAAATATGGGTGTTAAGAGCTGTTAATTAGCAGTGAAAAAGGACCTAATTGTATTTCACTATGATCGCAATAATTATAGTAGATTTACCAATATAATTCCTAGGCATTATAACAGGGTTGGCATGTTTAAAACAGAAAGTTTCAAACAAATGTTTAAAACATTGCACTGTGTTCTAGACAAATATTTAAAACAAATTTAAACAAATGTATTATTTTAGAAATTGTGGCATATGATCAGTGACTCAGTGGCCGCATGCAAAATTCGTTTAAGAACGCCGTCTTATACAGTAACTTAGTACCATTTAATTTTAGTTGCAGGGTTTTAAACCTGTTTTAAAAAAAATGTTTAAAATAAAAAAAACAGGTTTTTTTGTTTAAAATTTAAAAAAACTGTTTTTTTCCAACCCTGCATTATAATGAAAATATGTATACAGTGTTTCAACGTATTTATGACAAACTTTGAGAAGGGATAAGTTACTTAAAAAAAAAACTAAAAACGTATTTTTTTAAAATGCTTCCTAAACACTATAAGGTGCTTTGAAAGTATAATTTAAAACATTTAACACGCTGAGTTGGGAAATTTTTAAAATAATTACTCAGTGACGGTTCTAAGTATGGTTGTGAGCAAAAAAAAATAGGACAAGTCTTATAATGGCATTTTGCTAAAATCTAGTTGTGTACATCTAACTTTAATTTTTGTGACATTGTCAGTTAGTTGTCATAATTTATTGCAAGTGTGCAAAAAGCTATTATGCCTCATATAAGCGATTTAGTTAAATCTGGAGTTAGTGCTAAAGCAGAAGATGGATGGTCAATGAGATAAATTGCATTGCGTTATAATATTGACAAAAATTCGGTGTGTAACATTTTAAGAAAGTGGAGACAAAACGGTACAATTAGTAGAAACCCTGGATCAGGGCGACGAAGAATATCATCTAAACAAGATTTGCAATTGGTAAATGCATTAGTAGAAAATCCATTTTACTCAGTTATTCAGGCTGTTGAGGAAACGAATTTTCCTGGATCAAGTAGTACTGGTCGCCGGCGAGTAAGAGAATCGGAGCTACGCTGTCATGCAGCAGCACAGAAATACTTACTTAAAGCTGAACATAAAGAAGCTTGAGTAGATTTTGCGCTTGAGTTTTTAGCGCATGATGTAAATTTTTGGAAATCTTTACAGACGAAAAAAGCTTCCAGTCAACACACAGCGGTCGTATTTGTGTTCACCGTCCTCCGAATACTCGATTCGTTGAGAAATATATATCTAACAATGATAAAAGTGGTAGATTTTCCGTCAATATGTGGGCTTGGATATCGGCACGTGGTCCTGGTGTTTTGTGGCATATTGAGGAACGATTTAATAGTGAAACGTATATTAGGATTTCAGATAATGTTATGCTACCTTCTGTGTCACAATTATTTCCTAATAATGAGTTCATATTCCAACAAGACAATTGTTCCGTTCATACTGCTCATACCGTAACTAACTGGTTTCAAGATAACAACATCAATGTTCTTAACTGGCCCAGTCATAGTCCAGATCTTAACCCTGTGGAAGAAGTATGGGGACTACTCGTAAGAAGTATCCAAAAACGAAATGTGAGACCATGGAATGCCGAAGAATTACTGGAAATAGTAAATAATGCATGGGAAAATATTATTACTAATGATTATTATATAAGGTTATTTAATTCTATGCCAAACAGACTTATAGAAGTTATAAATAGAAATGGTGCAATAACAAAATATTAATAGTTAATTGCTTGTTAAGTAGGATATCCTTTGTCCTTTGATCCAGGATTTCTACTAACCGTACCATTTATTCTCCACTTTCTTAAAATGTTACACACCAAATTCTTGTTAATGTTATAACGTGGTGCAATTTGTCTCATTAACCATCCATCATTTACTATAGCAATAACTACAGCATTAAAATAAAAAATAAATTAAAAGTGATATCTGTTTTATTTCGGCTACTCATTACATATTCAAATAGAGACAGATTTACATTAGAAAGAAAAGTTGTCCAATTTTTTTCTGCTCACGACTTCAAACTTGAGAGCAAAAAGTATACGTAATAAATGATTTTCACAAAAATAATTCAAATCACTCGTAAATGAGATCCGCTGATAACGGTGTGCACGACACTCCAATGATCTTCAATTCTTACTCATAAATGGTACAATGTTCACTGTAGAAAATAAAACGGGACAACATTATTAGTTAACGATAACATATCCAAATTAACAAAACAAAAATTCGTTCAGTTTCAAATAACTTTTTTCTGTAAGCCCAACACCTGCCCTAACTAAACTATTATGAAAACACTTTCCTAGGTTAGAGGTCAGTGCTGTCAACCACCACGAGTTTTTATTTAAATTACAGTTTCAAAGTATTGTAAAGTACTTAGGTAACATTTAAGGAACAAATGGTATGTTAATTTTTTTGTGAGAGGAATTATCCCTCAAAAATTGTTGCGACATAATTAGAACATCCTGTATATTGAAAATGAAAACGTCATTAAATTGCTTCTCATAACTTATTGATGTATATATAAAGAAAATGAAAAATTATGTATATTTGCTTTGTGCAAGTAGTGCGTTTAACAATACTACTCGACTTAAAATCATGTCTGGACGCAAAATATTTTAATGTACATATGACTTAACTTACCTAAAACTACAACGATTCTATCTCTTCTTAACCTAACAGCTAAAACAGGTGCATTAAATTCTAAACAAATGGGTGTAGCTTTCTTCAAATCATCCCAAACCATAACTCTATTCGTCGGATAGAGTGGTTTAGTTCCACCACCAACAAGCGCCAAGTAATTACATCGAAACAGCATTTCAACATAACTGAGGCCTCCATTATTAAAATCTTGTCTTTCCTTTTCTTTTAATGGATCGCAATTATAAATCCGAAATCCAGTGGTTGTAGCACAGGCGAAACAACCTACGGTCATATAAATTTATTTTTTATATTTTCACAAAACTTAAAATCGGTGAAGTTACCGGTCAATGGAAAAAGAAAAATTGATTCAAGTGTCATCTATGATTTTTTAAAATAGGTAGTTCAATGAAATTACCTTGATCCTGGTTAAAACCTGCATACAGTAATCCATTACCGTACGGATTAGTTGGCCCTAAATTCATGTCAATGCAAGATTATTTTTTCAAACAATAATTACATTATAAACTGCATAACCTTAAATACTACTACGTTTGACATCTGTCATCATACTATTTGTTTCGAATGAAATTAGCCCGAATCTGCTTGCGATCGATCAATTGAAAGTGAATTGGTAGAACAGGTCTTCTCATGCTGCGTACTTCCCTCCCACTGCGCAAATATCATTGGACTTCGCTCTCCAGAACAGGACGAGATATTTGTGCCCTTTTAGATAATCTCATAAACAATGCTACAAGAAGCAAATTAAAGGCAGTCTCTAAAAAAATATTTGAAATAGTTCAGGCAGGCAGATGAGTCATATGACGAAATAGTGCTCCATACTGTGGTTGTGTAATCTCAGAATTCAACAAATAAACTATACTTGCTGATACGTAGTAACTGATCGCCAAATTTTACGTTGTTATGGCAACCAATATGTGAGTGAAGTCCTGTCTCCTGTCCACCTTCACCCGTAAAACTTAATAAAATTCAGATCAATGAGAAGACCTGTTCTATCAACTACTTTCAACTGTGAAACCATAAAACGTAAATATCACTATATAGAACAAGAGCATTCTGTACAGAAATGATTTAAATCGATTAGAATATGTACATGTGCCACAGTGCACCTCCATATTAGGTGGTCCGACACACAGCGCTTGCCATGTTAATCGATGGCTTCATAAGTGCTTGGTATCTATTTAATTCAGTAGATGGCGCCCGGAATATACCCCCGCAATTACCTAGGCATAGATCAAGGTTTGTAAAGTAAGATAGGTAGCATGGTAACTTTCGACCAATCAGAGATCACTATTTAAAATGCGGGAACGCGTCACTCTGCCTGCTCATCCGAATTTCTGGCATTCAAACCATTAGTATAGAAGTATAATTAGTTATGAATTTGAATTCCGTATTTTGTATTTTTTAATGTACAAGCACAAATTAATAAATTGACTTTTTTGATGAATGATTATTAACATCGATAACGTTTTCCTTGAAATTTAAAATTGACATTACTATATATCAAATTTATAACTAATTAATGTATGCAGTTAAAGAAGTACATTTTATATCAAGGGACTGAAGTAGGTTATTTTAATCTTATGTGCATTTTTTTGCGCGAGACTTCAGTCTTGATTTCATTGCTTTATATAATTCTTAGCGAATTTAATAAGTTATAAGATAGATGAAGAAACGTACATGATACTAATTTTCGCCCCAACGAAGAGTTACTTAGAAAAGTTTACTTACTTAAAATGCTTACTGCAAACTCTCTTATTTTTTACGAAAAATTTGTCTTTTCTGTCACATTTTCTAATCCATTCCTTCTTTATTAGAGGATATTTAGGGAAGGAAAAAAACATCAACATCTCACCACTCTTTTTTGCCTTTTTTGAGTTGTTTTTGCAAACAGCTACACTACAACCTTTCCTCCAGTCATCTAATAATTGTATGTAACATTGTTATTTGTTATTATTATGAATGGGAAATAATAGAAACTGTTTACATTAAAATTATTTCTGTAAATACACAGGTTACAAACTTCTATATACTACGAGTCTTTTCTCTTTAGCAGTAATTGTCAATTAGATTATACACTGAATAACTATAACTGCACGATTATAAACACAAAAACAACAAATATTTCGAAATAACTCAACAAATAAGCGCAACGTCTCAAAAAATGCATACGTACAATTATGTTTTAGCAGGCACGATAACGCGCAAGATGGCCGCCTTCATCGTTACCCCTCCATTCCGTTCAAGTTACCATGCTACCTATCTTACTTTACAAACCTTGGGCATAGATCATGGCATAGAAAGTGAACTCTGTATAGAGTTCACTGGGCATAGATAGACGGATTTCCTTTGATGCATGTAGTGTTGCATATATACACAACTAAATAGCAAAACTAAGACAAAAAGAACGTACTAAAAGGCTCTTTAAATATAAATAAAACAAATCTACAGAGCATTAACTACACAGCACCTGTAAAACTGTATTTCTAATATTTCTATGCGTAAGTAACGACGAGACTTTATTTGTCCTGCCATCTATTGTATTACACATAACTAAACACTTACAAAGCCATTCGTACGAGTCTTGTCGCATCACTTAATATACTACACCGTGACATGTGCGTAACAGTGAACACAATACAAGTTTTTGTTAAATAAAACCGATTTGATACTGATTTATGACACTTCCTTAGGTTCGATATGCATGTTTTATATGCAATAGTATTTTATTGTATTATCTGTGGATGCAAGGAAGACGAGGTGGAGAAATTGTTTATAATTATCTTCTGTCAAAAACAGTCGATTAGATAAGATAGTGTGACATTATTTTAATATACACTCTTATATGTGAATGTATTTAAAAGTATGACAACAATTATCGAATATTTTATACTAAACCAGCTAATAATAGGGCATCTGCACGTGACGTCACATTATTCAAGGTCGTTACTTAGAGGGAAAACAAATAATATATAACCCTACTTTATTAACATATTTAACCTAACGAACTAACGTAAAGAAATATTCGTATTACGTATTTTAGTTATTAGTAAAATGTGGTAAAAAAAAAAACGTAAAAAGTTGATTCGAACCCTCGACCTCACGTGTGAGAATCAATAACTACACCACGAATTGCTGATGAGGAACCTACATACTTCTTATCAATACGTTTTAACGTCAATCGCGCATATGCGGCATGGAGTGCCTAGGATCGGCGAATATGCACTTCCGACTGTGCTAGAAAATAAGATTGCTTTGCGGTGGGACCGTGCAGTAGTGACTCTCTTTAATTTACCTATGAGCAGTTGATTATCTAAAGTGAGGTTATATGTTATTTGTTTTCAATAAAAGCAACGGCCATGAAAAATATGCAGATGCCCTAAGTGATCTTAGATCGGTTTGAATTTGGCGGGTTACTAGTATGAATTGCATGGGTCATCTGTAAATATTTTGTTACCTATGAGAGAGAAATAGATTGTCTATCTTATTTGTGCTGTTGAAATATACATTCGGGTGCCCCTCTGAATCTATGTCAGAGATAAAATCGTAAATTGGTTGAAGAGACTGAAGAAGGATGACGCTAAGCTAATGCAAATAATAAATGTTTGCAATGATATGGGATCGTCGCCATGTTTTATTAGATCAAAAAGTAACCTAGTAAATATCTGAATATTTGTTAATGCATCTTGTAAAAGCCCGTTTGTTTTTTCAGACTATCTTATGCATGTTTACAATAAAAGCACCCGCGCAAGCAAATTTTAAGTGTTTATGTATCCACGAAATATTATGGTTTCGATATTGCCATTTGGTGTGTATATTTCTCTCAATCATCCTACATCAGCCTGCAACCATTTTATATCAACTATGAGAGAGAAGACAAATGCATATCTCTTTTGTTGGAACTCCCACAAAAAGTCACACAGAAATGAAGAAATGTGTGGAAAAAACTGGGGACTAATTCCCAAAATGAACCTTTATTTATATAGTTACCAGGGTAATGAGACCCATGATAACCTATGGATCAGTGGTATAGTAGACTAAGACGGTGCAGTCGGGAGCAATAACGCTGTTAGGTGGCGTACAAAGGCTTGCTTGCCTGTGCACCACGAGGGCCATAAAAACTACTCCTATGGCATCACTTGAGGTTCTCTTGGACCTGCCACCATTACACAAATTCATACAAGGCGAAGCTTTGTCAGTGGTGCACAGGTTAATGCAAGGCCAAACGCCAATTAGCCAGCAACACGGGACGGAGTACCAGAAGTTATACTCGGAGATCAGGGCAGATCCCATCCTAGGCATAAGACGTAATGGTCCCAAGGTATAACTTCAATAAGAACTTTCAGACTAATACCAGACAGGGAAGACTGAAAAAACGGTCCTCCCATAATAGCACAAACAGTCTGGTACACTGCGATGACGGCTCCAAGACAGAACAAAGTGTCGGAGCCGGGATTTACGGGACAAGGTCAAAAGTCAGTATCCCGATAAGTCTAAGGAAATACGCAATGGTGTTTCAGGCTGAAGTGATCGCCATACACTGTTGCGCAAGGGAGATAATAGGACAAGGCACTGTTAACCAGTCGATTGCCATTTTCTCTGATAGCCAAGCGGCAATAAAAGCAATCAGTTCCATGCAAATCAACTCAGGATTGGTGTGAGACTGCTTGACGGCCTTTATAGAACTGGGAAGTTAGAACAGAGTGACCTTAGCATGGTACCAGGACACGAGGGACACAGAAGAAATGAAAAGGCTGATAAACTGGCTAAGGAAGGCGCACTCAAAGACCCAATAGGACCTGAGCCCCTTTGTGGCGTGGGAAGGCCATGCATACGAACAGCCAATAAGGAATGGGTGCAAAATAAATATCTGGAATGGTGGAGGAATCTCCCAAGAAAGAGACAGACATTAATAAACGTTCGGGCAAATTCACGGAAGATCTACTAAGCCAGAATAGAAAGGCCATGATGGCCTTCTTATTCTAGCTTAGTAGATCTTCCGTGAATGCCCATCAGAGTAATAGTAGACCTTCTAATTAGGCATTGCCGGCTCAATAAACACATGAGTCTAATGGACTTGACAGAGGACGCAATATGCAGGTTCTGTCAAGAGGAAGAGGAAACCTTAGTACACGTATTGTGCCATTGTGAAGGCCTGGCGGGACTGAGATTCCAAGTACTCGGAGAAGAAAAACCAAAGGCGGACAGCTATATAAAAGGGCCTTTAACAAAGCTGTAGAGACTAGTACAAAGGACAAAGCTGGATGAGGTACTATATAAGGAATGTATTGTAGGAGCACCATAATAGACCTGAAAAGGTTACAGCTCCTCTGTTTATCTATTTATCTATCTAGATCTCTTTTATGGTCTAGGAAATATTTATATAGTTACCCATCTGAGTTTGCGTCAGAGAACTAAATGCAGATTAGTTAGAAGAGACTAATGAGAGAGGTGCCGCTAATACGGAAATAACAAATATGACAGATTAGTACAACATCCACCACCTAGGTGGTGTTGAAATATTCGGCTAACTTTGAAGGCGCCTCGGTCGTTGCCATGTTTTTATTAGATAGAAAAGTAATCTAGTAAATTTTTCGATACATTCTAAAATGCTTCTTGCGGTAGCCCATTTGTTTATTCGAGCTATCTTATTCATGTTTCCAGTATAAAACTGGCTGCGAAAATATATTTTGATTATCCGATTCGTTTTTAAGCCGTGTCCACTGTTCATGCAGCACGAAATATTACAGAATAGTTTTGATATCGCTATTTGATGCGTATTGCCCTGTCAATCCCCCTATATATAACAGTGTATAAATGTGCTGGTGGGCGTTGCACTCATTTTTTACGTCACCCAATTATGAAGTGAGGGCAAGTATTTATTAATGATAGACCAATTATCGGTATTTGCTGAAAATATTTACATGTTGATAAAACATTACGCAAAATTAAATATTTTCATATTTATATAATTGAAAAGATTAAATTCAGTATTTTGAGAATGTTGTAACAACATTTTTCCGGCAATATTTTATAGAACTTTAAAAGTATTTCCCAGTATTCTTAAATTATTTTAATATTTTGGAAAACATGTCAGAAACAAGGAATAATATATTAAGGATATATTCTTGCTCTATGCAGCAGCATAGCTCAATGAAACTTGATTTGACTCAACTAATAGAGATTCACTACATTTAGTAGAACCTAGCGCAACAAATATGATAATAATAATAATCAAGATACGATTGTACGTGCACGGCTGTCTCATCATCATGTAGGTGTATCCCTAAAAGTAAATCGTTTAGAAATGAAGCGTATAGTAGTCAATATACGTATTAGAAGTTCCATGCAGTTTAAAGTGAACTCACCCTGTATAGTCAGTCCAGTTGACAAGTAACTCATTATTAGACAAAGTTTTTGTTTTGAAATTTTCCAAGTTCATTGCCTTTAGGGTCAACAACATTTTCAACCGCCGATTTAGTATCATCTGCATTGTTTCAGATTTGTTAACTTGATACAAATATTGTTTGCGGATTATTAATAAAATTTAGTAATATTAAAGAAATTTATCTAATTAAAATTAATAATCCATCTAATATATATGTTAGTTCAATGGCTTGGCCTCTTGAAAATTAAAAATTTGTAACGAGGTACCTAACATAATTTATGTTAGTAAAGGTAAATGAGTAATGCCATAAAGATATTTTAATATTAACAAATAATTATTTTGATATTAATTTTTGATCGTATATATGGATTACGATTTATCTAGTAGAGTTATACACACCATATGAAGTAGTTTAACTGAGTGCTTTAAAATTATATTCAATAGAAAACAAGCATATAAATCTAAAATGATAAATGTAGATACCTAGATAGATAAACAGAGAAGCTGGTTATTTGGCCTTTACCACCGCGACCTTTTCAGGTCTATTGTGTTGCTCCTAGAATAGATTCTTTATAGTACCTCATCCAGCTTTGTCCTTTGTACTAGACTCCACAGCTTTGATAAGGGCCCTTTTGCTTATAGCTGTCTGCCTTTGACTTTCTTCTCCGAGTACTTGGAATCTCAGTCTGCATAGGCCTTCACAGTGGCGCAATACATGAATTGAGGTTTCCTCTTCCTGTTGACAGAATCTACATGTTGCATCCTCTGCCAGGCCCATTAGACGCATGTGTCTATTGAGCTGTGAGTGCCCAGTAGAAGGCCTACTATTATTCTGACGGCCTTCCTATTCTGGCTTAGTAGATCTTCCGTGAATTTGGCCGAACGTTCTTTAATGCCTGTATCTGTCTTGGGAGATTCCTCCACCATTCCATGGATTATTTTGCACCCATTCATTAGTGGCTGTTCGTATGCATGGCCTTGCCACACGTCACAAAAGGGCTCTGGCGGTCCTATTAGAGCTTTGAGTGTTTGAGCTCTTTGGCAAGTTTATCAGCTTTTCCGTTTCATCTGTGTCCCTCGTGTCCTGGTACCCAAGCTAAGTTCACTCTGTTTTGACTTCCCAGCTCTATAAGAGCCGTCAAGCAGTCCCACACAAATCTTGAATTGATTTGCATGGAACTGATTACTTTTATTGCCGCTTGGCTATCAGAGAAAATGGCAATCGATTAGTTAACAGTGCTTTGTCATATTACCTCCTTTGCGTAACAGTGTATGGCAATTACTTCAGCCTGAAACACTGTTGCATATTTCCCCACACTTATGGGGTACTGGCTTTTGACCTTGTCCCGTAAATCCCGGCTCCGACCCCTTGTTCAAGCCGTCAGTGTACCAGAATATTTGTGCTGTTATGGGAGGACCGTTTTTCCAGTCTTCCTTGTCTGGTATTAAAACCTGAAAGTTCTTATTGAAGTTATACCTTTGGACCATTACGCCCGTGGGTATGCCTAGAATGGGATCTGCCCTCATCTCTGAGTATAACTTCTGGAACTCCGTTCCGTGTTGCTGGCTAATTGGCGTCTAGCCTTGCATTAACGCGTGCACCAATGACCGAGCTTCGTCTTGTATGAAGATGTGTAATCTTGGCAGGTCCAAGAGAGCCTCAAGTACAGCCGTATGAGCAGTTGTTATGACCCCCGTGGCGCACAGGCAAGCAGGCCTTTGTACGCCACCAATAGCCTTATTGCTCCCGCCTGCACCGTCTTAGTCCATCATACCACTGATCCACAGGGTATCATGGGTCTCACTACCATGGTGTATAACCACAAATTCATGTTGGAATTTAGCCCCCAGTTTCTTCTACACATTTGCCTACGTCTTTCCAAGACGACTGTTGCTTTCTGTGTAACTTTTTGGATGTGGGAATTTCATGTTAATTTTTGGTCAAAGATGACTCACAGGCAAATGGAATTTCCACTCCGTTGAGCCTTGGGGGCTTTAGGCCTTCCAGTGCTCTTCTCCGTGTAAAAGTGACGACTGTGGTTTTGTGGGGATTTATAGAGTTCCTTACAACATCATTTGTCGACAACATTTAGGTCTCTTTGCGAACGCTCCGTTATCGTACTCGCGAATCGGTCCATTGACAACTATTGCTAGATCATCAGCATATCCTAAGCAATAGAAGCCTTCTGTGGACAATTTCGTCAACCAGGGTTACCCACAGCAGTGGAGATATTAATCCTCCCTGGGGCAGCCTGTGCTCACTTTCGCCTCAATGGAGGCCTCACCTAGATTGGATATTATAATCCAATTGTCTAGGCCGACTTTAATCCATCGGCAGATCATTGTTGGGGCTCCTCTGTTTGTTAGTGCCCTCGTTAGTGAGTGCGTTGTCGCGTTATTAAAAGCTTCTTCTATGTCTAGAATGTTACTATTGCCATTTCCTTGTCATCGAAGGACTTTGCTCGTAGTCTGTTTAATTCATCTAGCGCAAGGTCTGTTGACCTCCCCGGCTAGTATGCATATTGACGTTCACTCAGGGGATTTTCCCTTAGTAATTTGTCTCTAATGTACCTATCTAACAGTATTTTCATCGATTTAAGTAGGCTTATAGGCCTATATGACTTGGGAGTTTGGTCATGATAAAAATTTAATAATAGGTGTGCCGCAGAGTCCTTAGTAGAACCAATTCATATTATTACTAATCAAGGATATAACGAAAGTGATAAATAATTAAATGTGTCTGTCTATGTTGTATAGTCAACATTCAAAAAGAAATTGACATCAAATTCTTAAAATGAGAAGGGGTTAAAGCAGTTATTGAAATTTCATAACAATTTCTTTTCATCTTTCTTACTAATCAAGGATATAACGAAAGTGATAATATAATTAAATGTGTCTGTCTATGTTGTATTATTATTAGCCGTTACTCGAGTCCGAGTATAAAAATGTTACAGTCGATAAATTGTGTGTTGCGGACCTCTGGCGTATGCGACCCACCATACGCTTTAGCGTTTTGTGGGCCGCATTATAACAACTGCTACACGTCCGTAACACATTTCGCTATTCTCCATGGGAGGGCGACACATTTGTGACACGTGATCAACAGGGAAAACGGAAGCAGCCATTTTTGGTTGGCTTGGCTTGGCTTGGCTTGTTGGTTAGTTGTTATTCTGTGAACCTTGATTTTATCCAAGGCATCCGGGTGGATTTTAGAATAACCAACTCAAGAAAATTTCCTCAATCTGTTGTTGTTCCGTTTAGCGGAATATTTTGTGTTTGTGAGTAAATTTTATCTGCGGAAGCAAGATATTAAATTACACAAGGCTTTCCTGTGGAAATACAGTGTCAACTTTAAAAGGCGACTCAACCCCATTTATCCGACTGTGGCTTCCAGGAGTTTTGGTGGATTGTTCCCTCATCAGTGAGGGTTCCACGGACGGGGCTTCTACACTCATCAGTGAGGGTTCCACGGACGGGGCTTCTACACACGTCAGTGAGAGTTCCACGGACGGGGCATCCACACACAGTGGAAGGTTCCAGGGCTGGTGAGGCTACCATCAACCCCATCCTTGGGTCCATGTCTTGTGTCCCGAAGACATCTACGTAGGGCTACAGTTCCTCCACGTCCGGACTCGGTATCGTACCACCCTGAATAAGTGTGTTTGTGTTGTGTTTATTTTTACTTACCGGGGACCACCTTCAGTGGTTCCGCTGGACATCAATTCATACCTAATTCATTTTAACCTGTACATATTTAGAGATTTTATGCATATATTTACATATACTTAAGGAGGTTCTTTAAATCAAACCTTTGTGGCAGAATCTATGACAATTTTATGATCAAATTGTAAACCGATGTGTAGCTACACGAGGCATTTTATGAATGTGTTATAACTTTTTAAGCGTGAAATTTGCCACACCTTGTGAACATCACCAGGTTACATGCTAAAGAACCAATTTTGTAAAGTGTTCAATATAGTGCATTTCATTTTTAAAGAAAGTGTCATTATTTCGTCTGCGACCACTACATATGGAAAAAACTACTTTGGCTATTAAAAGTCCTCCATACCCATACCAATTCACTGTCGATTCTGAAGCTTTAACGGCATCCCTAGCTACTATTCAAAAACTTATTGATGAATTTGTAGGTAGCGAGCACGATAGTAAATATAAGGGGATTGTTTCCAAGATAGCTCATGCGTTGGGTCGTGTTAACAGGTCCATGCCCACTAATGACGAGCAAAAAGGTGTGAAGTCCAGTACTCGGCTTAAATTATTGTTAGCTTTTGATAAACTTAAGGATAAGGCCCGCGGGGATCGTAAGCTTAAAGAGTCAGCCATCCTCGATATGTCGGTGTTGCATAATGCCATGGCTCAGGTTCAGCCTGATGCGCATAGCTCTGCAATAACTACTGATTTTAGTTCAGATGAGGAGGAGGCTGCGAAACCTAAACCCGTACCGGTTAGAGACTGGGGCTTGAAATTTTCTGGCCGCAAGGGCGACATGTCTTTTTCAACTTTCTTAGAACGTGTTGAGGAGAAACGGAGGTCTCGTGGTATTTCACGAGCACGGTTATTTAAAGATGCAGTAGATTTATTTGAGGGAGATGCCTACAATTGGTATAATCTGGTGAAAGACTGGGCCACCGATTGGCCATCCTTAGTGGAGGCAATGAGGTAACAGTTTATGCCAGAGTCTTTTGACCGCGACTTGTTTGAGGAGATTAAGCGACGTACTCAAGGTAGTCAGGAGAGTATAGGATTGTACATCGCTAGTATGATTGGGTTGTTCAAGAAGATGCACACTCCAATACCTATGGGAACCCAACTCGAAATCATTTTGGAGCGCATAGATCCATACTATCATCCTTTTCTTGCTTTTGAAAATATAACTTCCGTCACGCAACTTCTGCAATGTTGTCGTATGCTTGACTCCAAACGGCAATTGGCTAAGTCGTATGTTCCTTCTCCACCTAAGAGTAAATCTCTTATACCAGAGTTGGCTTATGCATCTACTAGCTCTACTACTTCTCGTTCAACCTCTCGTTCTAGTCTCGTCTTGGATGAAGTCCAACATTCTGGAATTAAATGTTTTAATTGTGGTCAAGTAGGTCATGGGCATCGGGAGTGTCAGGCTCCAAGGAAGAAGTTCTGCTATAAATGTGGTAAAGCAGAGGTTACGATTAGGTCCTGCCCTAAGTGTTCGCGTTCGGAAAACTGTCCAGGGAGACGCTAATTGGTCGAACAGTTTCTCCCAGTGTATGTGAGTCGACCAGTAATGTTGTTGACTTAAAACAACAAATTTTTCTCGATTATGTCATTTCTCATGTGGTTGGGGATCAGCGTCCTTACTTACAACTTTCGGTGTTAGGTTTTCCTATGATGGGTTTGTTGGATTCAGGTGATACCAGGACAATGGTAGGATCATCTGGTTTTGAGGTCTTCCAGCAGATTGGTTTAAGTTTGAAGCCTTCTGTCAATGAGTGCAGAGTGGCTAATGGGCAAGTCTGTTCCGTTATAGGTTATGTGTCTGTTCCTTTCTGCTTGGGTGACAAGGTTCATGTAATAGATGTCCTAGTAGTTCCAGAAATACCGCATAAGTTAATTCTAGGGATAGATTTTTGGGTGGCGATGAATATTATACCAGATTTACGACAAGATGTTTGGCATTTTTCTGAGCAGGAACCACTCATTGAGGTTAACAGTGTCCTTGACGAAACTTCTTTAAGTGTATCACAGAAACTAGCTCTGGATAGTTTGGTGGATGAAAACCGGAAACTGATGGGTACTTCCCTTGGTCGTACACATCTCGTTTCTCATGAGATCGAGTTACTCCCAGATACCAAACCTATCAAACAGAGATACTATCCTGTTTCGCCTGCCAGACAAAAACTGATTGATGATGAAATTAAGAAAATGCTGGAGTTAAATATCATCGAACCATGTAAAAGTCCTTGGTCTTCCCCAATATGTTTAGTGCAGAAAAAGGATCAAACTCTGCGTTTTTGTGTAGATTACCGGCGCCTTAACGCTGTTACTAAAAAGGATGCCTATCCTCTGCCGCTGATTTCCTCCATATTAGATCAGTTGAGGGATGCCAAATATTTAAGTTCATTAGATATTAAGAGTGCATATTGGCAAGTTCCGATTGCTGAATCTTCCAAAGATTATACCCCTTTCACTGTCCCTAATGGCTTGTATAGGTTTCGTGTTATGCCTTTTGGGTTGTCAAATGCGCCTGCGACTTGGCAGCGTCTTATTGATACCGTGCTTGGAGCTGATTTGCAGCCTTCGGTTTTGGTTTATTTGGATGACATTGTGGTAGTGTCGAAGGATTTCGAATCTCACCTAGAGACGTTGCAGAAGGTTTTTGATCGCTTGCATTCTGCTGGGCCGATAGTTAGTTTTGACAAGTGTCAATTTTGCCGTCCTGAGCTTAAGTACTTGGGATATGTTGTAGATAAGTACGGTTTACGTCCTGACCCAGCGAAAGTAGAGTCGATTTTGAGTGTACCTTCTCCGAAAAACGTTAGGGAAATTCGTAGATTTATAGGCACAGCATCTTGGTATCGAAGGTTTGTACCGCAGTTTTCTACAATAGTGGCTCCTTTGTCGAACCTCACAAAGAAGAATGTTAGTTGGTGTTGGTCACTTGAGTGTGAGAAATCTTCTAAACTTCTTAAGGAGTGTTTGGTTACCGCACCTATTTTGACCTGCCCTGATTTTGAGCGTACCTTTTATGTGCAAACAGATTCGTCGGCATTCGGTGTTGGTGCCGTGCTCACGCAGCAATTTGATGATGGTGAAAAGGTAATTTGCTGTTTGTCCCGTTCTTTGACTAGCTAGGAGCGCAAATATAGCTCAGTCGAAAGAGAGTGCATCGCCGTAATTTGGGCAGTGGAGAAGCTACGTCATTATCTTGAAGGCTTCCACTTCAAAATCATAACAGATTGTCATTCTTTGCTATGGTTGCAGCAGCTAAAAGATCCCCAAGGTCGATTGGCCAGATGGGCACTTCGTCTGCAACCTTATGATTTTGAACTGATTCATCGCAAGGGCTCTGAACATACCGTCCCTGATTTTCTGTCTCGTTCAGTACCAGTAACGGTGGAATCCATCGAAGTATTGTCGGTCACGGACCATGCTGATTTTCCCACCGATAAATGGTATTTGAGAATGTTGGAGCGAGTCGAAAGGTCTCCTATGCGTTATCCCTTATGGCGTATACAGAATGGCCAGTTGTACAAGTATGTACGTTTGCGTTATCCCGAGTTAGCAGATCCTGCCGACACTTGGAGACCGGTTTTACCCAAAGAGAAACGCCTAGAAGTAATTAGGTCGTTGCATTGTGATGCGAGTTGTGGACACGCAGGGGTCCATAAGACTGTGGCTCGAGTGGGAAATAGGTATTATTGGCCGAAATTAAAGGCCGATGTGGCTAATTTCGCTAGGCAATGTGAGATTTGCATAAGTACTAAACCCGAACAGAAGTCACTTAGGGGAAATTTGTTGAGTAAGACACCTACCGTTGGAAAACCTTGGCAATTAGTTAGTGCCGATCTGATGGGTCCATTACCCAGGACGGCTAAGGGTTATCAGTTTATTCTTGTCGTGTGTGACAATTTTAGTAAGTTTGCCATGGTGTTTCCGTTGAGGTCAGCTACCGCTAATAGCATATCGCAGGTCATCGAGGATAATGTAATTCTCTTATTTGGCACTCCGAAGACTATAGTGGTAGACAATGGTCGTCAGTTCCAGAGTAACCGTTTCCAAAATCTTGCGAAAACTTACAACATCGAAATAGCGTACACCGCAAATTACCACCCTCAATGCAACCTGACTGAAAGGGTAAATCGTGTTGTTAAGACTATGTTATCTGCATATGTAAAGGATAATCACAGGGTTTGGGATCAATTTTTGCCGAAAATAGGTTTTGCCATTAGATCGTCGAAACATGAGGTTACAGGCCTAACTCCTAATTTTGTCAATTTTGGTCGTGAAATTTCGTTAGATGGCAACAGTGATAAGTACGTACCTTCTGAGTCTGAGTATCCAGTTGTAAATCCTGAAAACCGTAAACTTGCCTTCGCTAAGATTTATAAGGATGTTCAGAGTAGAACATTAAAGGCCCATAAATCCAGTAAGAAACATTATAACCTAAGACGCCGACCCGATAAGTTTGTTTTGAAGCAAAAGGTCTGGAGACGTTCTCACGCCCAGTCTGATGCCTCTAAATATTTCACGGCAAAGTTAGCACCTAAATTTGTGGGTCCTTTCACGATTAGAAAAATTCTCTCACCATGGACTTATGAGCTCGAAGGTTATGACGGTAAACGTTCGGTGTGGCACATAAAAGATCTGAAAGCACACCCTCCCGATGACAACTAGTTGTGGTCTGTTATTTCCGTTGACGTACTTAGGCATCCGAATAGGCAATGACGAATTCGTTTTTTGTGTAGGTTACTTCTTTCGTTAATTTGGTAGTAACATTTGCTTTTCTGGTTCATTGGTCTTGCTCAGGTGGCTGAAACCCACTGAGTAAGTTTTCACCTCTTTCCGCCTCACGGGAGGAAGTGTCTTTGTTGGATCTCTGTGATGGGGGATGCACGAATACCATCACCGTGGTTATACCTGCGAGGGGTAAAAGTCCCCAAAAATGGTTTTGTGTGGCGCTTGCGTCTTGAGGGACTCCGTCTCGTTGGGGGCGCTCACATTGCTGGCAGCTGCCTTTAAAGGTATCCGTCTGGAGAGGCTCGAGCTTGGGAGGTGCTGCTTGGAGGTAGCCTGGTCTAGGCCTGGTTATCATTACCCGGGTAGGCACTACTGGGCTTCAGACTAACCTCGTTGTCTAGCAAGGGTGGTCGTCGTGGTGTGACGGGGAACGCTCCCGTACCTCATTGTTTTGCTGGTGGAGTAGCCTTGGGGCGAGCTACTTCCTAGCTGTTAAGTCCTTATGCGTTTTTTTGTTCTTTTTTTCCCTTCTCTTTTTTTCTCTATGTATTTTTTTTATTTGTGTTGTTATGCCTGATGGTAACTTGGGAGACGAGTTAGCCATCCCCGTGCATTTAAGTCTCCTTATTTTTGACATTATTTTTGTTGTTATGCCTGATGATAACTTGGGAGACGAGTTAGTCATCCTCGTGCATTTAAGTCTCCTTATTTTCATTGTTATGCCTGATGGTAACTTGGGAGGCGGGTTAGCCATCCCCGTGCATATTAAGTCTCCCCACCAATTATCCATCCTCTGGTGAGAAGCTAGTAAGAAAAAAGAAAATCTTCGATTTTTTTTTTCCTGCGAGTAAAGGGGGAGTTGTTGCGGACCTCTGGCGTATGCGACCCACCATACGCTTTAGCGTTTTGTGGGCCGCATTATAACAACTGCTACACGTCCGTAACACATTTCGCTATTCTCCATGGGAGGGCGACACATTTGTGACACGTGATCAACAGGGAAAACGGAAGCAGCCATTTTTGGTTGGCTTGGCTTGGCTTGGCTTGGCTTGGCTTGGCTTGTTGGTTAGTTGTTATTCTGTGAACCTTGATTTTATCCAAGGCATCCGGGTGGATTTTAGAATAACCAACTCAAGAAAATTTCCTCAATCTGTTGTTGTTCCGTTTAGCGGAATATTTTGTGTTTGTGAGTAAATTTTATCTGCGGAAGCAAGATATTAAATTACACAAGGCTTTCCTGTGGAAATACAGTGTCAACTTTAAAAGGCGACTCAACCCCATTTATCCGACTGTGGCTTCCAGGAGTTTTGGTGGATTGTTCCCTCATCAGTGAGGGTTCCACGGACGGGGCTTCTACACTCATCAGTGAGGGTTCCACGGACGGGGCTTCTACACACGTCAGTGAGAGTTCCACGGACGGGGCATCCACACACAGTGGAAGGTTCCAGGGCTGGTGAGGCTACCATCAACCCCATCCTTGGGTCCATGTCTTGTGTCCCGAAGACATCTACGTAGGGCTACAGTTCCTCCACGTCCGGACTCGGTATCGTACCACCCTGAATAAGTGTGTTTGTGTTGTGTTTATTTTTACTTACCGGGGACCACCTTCAGTGGTTCCGCTGGACATCAATTCATACCTTTGGCATTTTAACCTGTACATATTTAGAGATTTTATGCATATATTTACATATACTTAAGGAGGTTCTTTAAATCAAACCTTTGTGGCAGAATCTATGACAATTTTATGATCAAATTGTAAACCGATGTGTAGCTACACGAGGCATTTTATGAATGTGTTATAACTTTTTAAGCGTGAAATTTGCCACACCTTGTGAACATCACCAGGTTACATGCTAAAGAACCAATTTTGTAAAGTGTTCAATATAGTGCATTTCATTTTTAAAGAAAGTGTCATTATTTCATCTGCGACCACTACATATGGAAAAAACTCAGTGATTTGTTAAGTAAGTAAACTAATAATTTTGCATAGTTTATGTAAGCTTGGGCTTAACGCCCTGAGATAGTCTGAGCTAGAGAAATTTTATCGTAGGCACGTACATCGCTTTCCGGGTCAAGTTTGCCTACGGTATCTGCTACGCTACAGTAGCCCAAGTGATTTCGTTACGTAATATCTGATAATCATTAAGATCCAACGTATCTATTTGTTTATGTACGTTCAACTCGTAGCATGTGTACAATAAAAAACAAGTAAAAGGTGTAGTCTATTGTAATTCCCATTCATCTACGGTGCACACGACTATGGCTATAGAGGCCAATTCGGGAGAGCACATGTCGACCGCAGTCAGGACAAACATAGACCTGGTTAGGTCTTGGATTCGGCCTTCTTGCAGCAACATTTCCTTGATAGCTGGCCACAACCCCTCGCCATTCGGTTCTGTCCGCTGCAAGTTGTTCCCATTGCTCGTCTGCAATACCGCAGGATTTTAGATTTTCATGGAGAGCGTCTTTGAACCTCTTTCGTTGACCGCCACGCCTTCTTCTACCGCTTAGCAATTCACCATAAAGTGTACATTTAGGAAGGCGGTTATCATGCATACGATGAACGTGACCTGCCCATCTTAGGCGTGCTCTTGAAATAATCACCCCAATTGGAAGGCTGTTTGCTCTCCTGAGTACTTCCACGTTTGATATGTGATGGAACCAACGGATTTTCATCATACTTCTGAGGTGTCTTTGCTGAAAACGTTCTAATTCTTTCACATGACGACGGTAAGTGACCCAGCTTTCACATCCATATAGCAGTGTTGGAATGACAACTGCTCTGTAGACAGCCATTTTCGTTGACAAAGCAAGGTCGTGGTTGTCAAATACTCTCTCTCTAAGTCCCCAGAATGCTCTAGATGCAGCGTTAATTCTATTGCGAATCTCGCTGTCCATGTTTGCTTTGTCATTAACAACGTTGCCTAAGTAATTGAACTGATCCACCACTTCAAGAGAATTTCCGTTAAGTGTAATGTCTATTTGGTTCACTTGATGAGGAGTTGACATGATCTTAGTCTTTCCAATATTGATTTTAAGTCCCAAGGAATCATAGCTCTGGGCATACACATCTAAAAGTTCTTGAAGCTCTTCCGGCGTAGAGGCTAAAAGTGCACAGTCATCCGCATACTGCAGATCACAAATGAATCGTGTGCGTGTCTTCGTGAAAGCTCTAAAGCGCCCTATGTTAAAGAGACCGCCATCAAAACGGTATCTGAGACCTATTCCTCTGACTGTCAGTTTGTTGTCAACAATAATTGTTAGAGCAGTAGTAAACAAATTAAAGAGTAGGGGTGCCAGGACACATCCCTGCCTAACTCCAGTGAGGGTTTGGAAAGGTTCGGTTGCGTCATTATTATACATAACCTGGGCGTTGTTGTTTGTATGTAGACTGCGACATACTTCCACAAATTTTTTAGGGATACCTAAGCGGAACATAATTTTCCAGAGCACTTCCCTGTCCACCGAGTCAAACGCCTTGGTTAAATCAATGAAGGCCATGTGAATTTCTCCTTGATGTTCGAGTGCTTTTTCTTGAAGCTGTTTAAGTGTGAAGATTAAATCCGATGTGCCTCGGTTTGGTCTAAAGCCACTCTGTGTTTCAGGAAGTAGCTTTTCCATAACAGGTGTTAGCCTATTTGCCATCGCTTTAGTGAGTATCTTCCCTCCAACAGCCAGGAGAGCTATACCCCTGTAATTTCCACAGTCCGCAGCGCTCCCTTTGTTTTTGAAGAGGTTGATTAAAAGTGTATCACGAAACTCCTGCGGAGCTTGACCACTTTCCCACACGACATCAAACAGTTTTTTGAGGTAGGGTATGAGCTCTGACGACACAGCTTTAAAGATCTCAGCTGGGAGTGAGTCGGCACCGGGAGATTTGTTATTTTTTAGCTGCCCAATGGCGGTTAAGATCTCTTCCGTTGTTAGTGGTTTATCTAAGTCTTCGAACGTGTCATATTGAGGGATAAGATTTATAATATCGTGATCAGCTTGACTTTGCTGGTTAAGAATGTCCGAGTAGTGTTCTCTCCATCGGGCTCTTATTTCCTGGTCTTCTTTGAGGAGATTGCCATTTAAATCTTTAATAGGGCACATATTTTTCCGACTGGGGCCGTACACTGCTTTTACTCCTTGAAAGAAATTCCTGCAGTCGTGTGAATCGGCGTACCTTTGAATTTCTCTGGCCTTGCTTGCCCACCACTCGTTCTTTATTCTTCTGATTTCGCGTTGCGTTTCATACTTAGATTGGGTAAAAGCTTCTGCTTTTGATAAGTCGTTGGGGTGGTTGATAGCGTTTTGGAAGGCAATATGTTTGCGGTCAAGAAGTTCTTGTATAAAAGCTTCATTATCATTGAACCAGTCCTCCTGTTTTTTACTTGCTGCAGTGCCAAGAATTTCCTCACTCGCACTTTTGAAACTGTCTTTAATTTGTGTCCAGGTAGCAGCGACATCTACAGAATTGGTTTCTTCTAGTGCACTCAAATTCTCTTGAACTTTTTGCTTTAGCTGTTCGACGGTTTGTTGGTCACGCAATTTACTAATACAGAGACGGAGTCTACGTTTTACTTGAGTTCTTCGGTGTTTGGGTCTCATAACAATTTTCATTTTAGAGACAACAGGACGATGATCGGTCCAACATTCGCTATCAATGCGCGCCTTTGTAATTTGGACGTCCTTGAGGTGCTTCCTACGTACGATAACATAGTCCAGTAGATGCCAGTGACCTGATCTGGGGTGACGCCAGGTGCCTTTAAATTTATCCTTTTGTCGGAAAGTGGTGTTTGTTATAACTAGATCATGTTCGGCGCATTTAGTTAGGAGTAGTTGACCGTTAGCATTCATGTTGCCCAAACCGTTCTTGCCTATAATGCCTGGCCAGGTGTCTGCATCTCTCCCTACTCTAGCGTTAAAATCGCCAAGAATAACGAGTCGTTCCGTTTTAGGTATTCTACAGAGGGTTTCTTCCAGCTGTTGATAGAAGCTTTCCTTGGTTTCGTGACTGGCATCCAGAGTGGGAGCGTAGGCGCTTATTAGATTTACCGCGTTGCCATCTGATAGCTCATAGCGTAGCACCATTAGACGCTCGGATAGGCCTTGTGGTACTTGTGTTAAGTTGGATATAAGTTGATTCCGAACGGCAAATCCTACTCCATGTTGTCTTCTTGAATTGGTGGGGAGACCTTTCCAATAGAAGGTGTAGTACTTTTCTGTGAGAGAGCCTTCCTCCAAAAATCGAGTTTCGCTGAGAGCTGCAACGTCAACATTGAGTCGGTGAAGTTCTCTATCTATTAGAGTAGTTCTTCTTTCAGGCCGATTGGTGCGAGTGCTGTCGTTCAAAGTACGAACATTCCATGCGCCGTAGATGAAAGAATAGTTTTGTTGGATTTAACTTGCCGGTGTTTTTTCGACATTCGATGAGGTGTCCCTGTGGGCACCCTCCCCCGGAGATCCAATCGGGAGGGTATTTTACCTCCGGATGATTTTGTCCCACTTGAACGCTCCATCATTTTTTTAAAGCCTTAATCGACTGAAAACGAAGCTGCATTTGAAGTTTTAGCTGGAGCAGGTATGCAACTGACCAGCTCGGTTGCGGAAGGCGAGTGGTGTGTTCCCATGGCACAGAAGGAGACTGCGACGATGGGGTAACCAAACGGTTCCAAAAGCAACCTGTGTGTTGTATAGTCAACATTCAAAAAGAAATTGACATCAAATTCTTAAAATGAGAAGGGATTAAAGCAGTTATTAAAATTTCGTAACAATTTCTTTTCATGAATTTTTTGGTGGAAATCGCCATTTCTTTCCTGTAATACACTCATATTCAATATAACAACACGTGTTTTTTGGGATATGATCAAAAGATTACTTCATTCTCAAAAAAAAAACAACTATACATATAACTATTAAAAACTTAAATCCTTGATAGGCAGCTTTATCAGAATTTGTAGTACAATTACTACAAATCCATAGAATACTCAAGAAATTTGAAACGCTCAGTTTAATGCTGCTAGGATATACTCCTCACGAAAAAGAAACTTAAAAAGAAAGAAGGAAAAATTAAGGGAATAGAGAATGCCACAATTAACATTAATATCATGTTGAAGTTTAATTCAGTTTACAGTAAATATTATAATAATTTGTTTTTACTTTATTTGCTTGTTAATTGATATTAAAAAAATATATGTAAATCAATTAATAAAATCGTTTATGTTATCGGAATATGGTTTATAGACTATTGATATATTCCTGAAATAAATTGATATATCTATTGCGCATTTAATCAGAGATTAAATATCCTAAAAATTAATAAATTCACACAGCGTATTTTTTAACGTCTCCAATTTTTATTTTAAGATCTATTCAAAATAAACTTACTTCTTCATCAAGACTAATTAATGGCACACATACATACACACCCGTTAATTTGATTTAAAACAGATTTATTTTTTATCGATATTTGCGCGAATTTGAATGTTAAAACAACAGACTAAATAGAGGAGGAACATGTTTAGAATCATATTTTCCATAACAACCTACCTATCCTTGTTTCCCGGTCTCTATTTCACGATGTAGAGGTAAAATTTGTACTAGATCACTCACCAACTTGTTTTTAGTGATTTAGTTGTGTCGTGTTTTGCGTGTTGAAAGAAGCAGACTAGTATCAGCGGCTGGACAGTGAAAGAATATTTTACATTACAGGCAAGGTACAACCTCAGACAAACAACGACTGACTGGCGAACCTGTCACATTCTAGAGCCAGTAAAAGTCATTACTTTGTGCGTGATGTACAATGTTTTATTGGTTATTCATTTGTACACATTTTTTAAATAAAACTATAACCAAATACTAAGTTTCAAAAACGTGACTTTCTCTACTTGTAATCCAAGGATATTAGGTGAAAATACGCCAATATTTTCGGGAAAGTCCAAGTGACCTGAATTTCGGTACGTATCTTTATTTGGCGTTTATAAACAATAATAATAATATAGACTTTATTTAAATAAATGCATAATATAATAATAGGTATTGGGGAAATATCGATTTTTTTAACATTTTTATAAGCTGTCAGACTTTTCGCACATTATTATAATCGTTAAAACAAGGTACCTATCAAAATTCAACACATTTGGACTTTTTCCTAAGTGAAATTCTAATGTTCCTAGAATATTGACTATATTTAAAAGTGTTGGTATTATTTCATAAGAAAAAAATACGCATTTATACTATTTTAAATCTGTTTCACAACTTCAGTACATAAGTGTTATAAATATAGTTAATAAACTTAAAATATAAGGTAAACATAAAACGTTGTTTCCTTTCATAATGCATCCATTTATTTTTATTTCTTTCCGTCTTCGTCCACGATTCCTTCGAGTGAGTGTCCTGTCCTGTAAAATATTTCGTAATCATTTTTGGTTTACACATTTTTATAAAAAAATATTAACTTTCCACTTTGTCTAATAGAAGGAATAGGGAAGTTAAATACCCTTATGTATACTAAAACTGTCATCAAACTTGATCTTGACTGGTTTTTAAAACATCCTACAATATAGTATACATTTTTAACACTACAATGGTTAATTAGATACAGTGTTAACTATCTAGGAGGCACATTTTATGGTTTTGAGATATTTTAAAAATTTAAAGACCACATTCTTTCAAATTTTGGTCCAGTCAGTTGGATCTGCTTTCTATATTTCATTGAGATTGTTTCTTTCAAGAATATAGATACCCTCACAGTAGAATAGCGATTAACCCAAAACTTTTAGACATTGGAAAGTATATAGAAGAGACAAAAATTCCCACATAAGAAGATACACACCAGTGCAATATTTACCAAAAAACTGGTAAAGAAAGGGAATACAAAGAAAGAACGAATTAAATAAATACAGCTAGAAATAATAATAACTAGACTTAGAATAAGAATTATTGCGCCTGGAATGGACAAAATAAGCAACGATTTAATGCAATATGAGACTAAAAGAAAGGAGCAAATCTTAAAAATAATTACCAGAGTATGAACGGACATTATATCTCTACCTACAAAATGGAACACGATCATATACTTTATACGAGGATAATTGAAACTGGTCAGTGTTAAAGCACAGGACCGTGCGCACTGAACTTAATATTTTGTCCTATATATTTATCAATGGTATCGAGATTCGAATGGTAGTTGAAACTGTGCAGGCGAGTCCGAGACTGGCAATGTAATCAGCCCGAATGAACCATCTACGACTGCACTGGTTTAAAGATAATAAATCGGACAGGCCTACTAGCATAAAAAAACTCGTAAATCGTTTCTCTGTAGTCATCGGTGGACTTATGAGATGTGCTGTCAATGTGCCAGTGCAGTACGTAAATACCTGTTATAATATCAAGCGTAGGAGTTTAGTTAGTTATTGTTCATATTTATAAATATTTACTACTATATAAAAGGTAAAATATTTTAATTATTTACTAATTTACCATGGCTTTCTGGAGACCATTTGAAACAGAGGATAATATAATAACGCCCGAAAATCTTATCATTTTCTTATGACAAGTATTTCTATTTACCTCCGCCCATGTACAATAAAGAGATGCCGACTGTTTTTGCCGGTTTATACGGTTTCAATTAAGTTCGTTTACACTTTACAAGTACCCTAAAATCAACTTATCATAGGATATAGATGCTTACAGAAGAATAACGGCTTGTAGTGTAGGATGTAAATATATAAATATTAGGCACAATTTCTCTTCGAGCAACTAGAGAAACATATAGACCACTAGACTACTAAACAGCTTGTACCAAAAAAGGTAAACCACATGTATACAATGGTTCGGATAGGCGAGGCCAAACAGAAGATACAGGACTCAATCATGATTGGCATGGCCCGCCCTGTTTATTCATCACTGTCATAGATCAGGTTACTACAAAGAACAATAAAGGAAGGGCCACATTTTAACCAAGACGCAGAAATGTTGACGTCGACTGTTTCCCAACCGTCATGGACGATGGGTAGGACATTTTCAATTTCCTAAAGAAAAAGTAGTACGGGTGCGACACCAATCAACCGAAGAGAGCTTGATCAACAAAGAATAATGCAAAACAGGAGAAAAGAACGATGAACAAACTGAAATACCCAAGAACATATCTGACAAACCAACTGACAACGAGAGGAAATGTAAAGGAAATAATAATAATAAAAGTAAATCAACATGTAATTTGGCCAGATGTATTATCGAGCCGACGGGCGTAGATCCACCCTTTTTTTAGGGGTGCTCGACCTGGAATAATTTTGAGGTCGCCTATGCTTTGACTCACATCAGAATGTAAGAAAAAAGGCTTTTGTCTAATTCACTACTAAATATATTACGATATGTAACAAACCAAGAGACACACAGAGACCAAAGTATTTGGATTACTTACAAGAACTCTCAAGTAAGTGCAATAATGACATTTAAAAAATGAGGGACTGGTCAAGCAACAATATCATTCATTTAAATCAAAATAAAACTATCTTAATGGCCTTCAGCAAAACTTTCAACAACATCTAATATATTTATGTCAGTCCAGATGGTAAATCTATGCAAAATTCTGAGGCAACGAGGTTTTTAGGCCTAAAAATTCAAGATAACATGTCGTGGCAGGTCCATCTGATGACTTGGTAGCAAAATTAAATATTGCAACTTATGATACTTACCCAAGTGATGATCTGTATAAGGAATCTAAAATACTAGACATAAGACAGTGTTTTTTTCAAAGTTTGATCCTATATCAGTATAAAAACACAAAAGACATCATTGCTCATAGTTATGATACACGACATAGACAAAAATCTATTGCAGTACCTAAAATGGTTAAGACGGTAGGACAACGCTGTCACATTTACTTGGCTCCTAAAATATATAATGAAGTACCGATATCTCTAAAAAGTGTTAACTCGTTTAAACTTTTTAAGAAAAAACTTAAAAAATGGGTATTAGAAATTCCAAGATTGTCAGTTCACCTCATGATTGATGCAAAAAATAATCCTGCTCAATCATAAAAAAAAAAAAATCTAGTCGAGATTTCATATAGTGTATATTATTACCTATTACAAACTGTTGTATTTGTTGTATTGATGATTTATATAGTGTTGTATTTACTGTGTTTATCATTCATATCGTGTTACACAAGTTATTATTTATATGGCGTTGTATTTATTATAATTATTATCTGTATAGTGCATATTATTTTGTTAATATTTTTATGTGCTTGTGATAGTAATATATTGTTGTTTAATGTAGTTTAGAAATATCTTAAGAAAAGCAATAAGTATCATTTGACTTTACGCATCACTCTCAAATAAAATTAAATTGTAAAATATGTAATTATCTATGCAGGTCAATGCGCAGTTTTTGATCCACGTGCAGGTTCTCCTTTGTGGATTTTTTTCTGTTTATTTACCCTATATACACAGATATATTGTTTTCCGTATTTATGTTACACTTGTTCAAATTATTCTGGTGAATAAATATATTATTATTATGTATGTACGGTCGTGTGCAAAAACTAATATACCTCATATAAGCGATTTAGTTAAATTTGGAGTTATTGCTAAAGCAGAAGATGGATGGTCAATGAAACAAATTGCAGTGCCTTATAATATTGACAAAAATTCGGTGTGTAACTTTTAAGAAATTGGAGAATAAACGGTACGATTAGTAGAAATCCTAGATCAAGTCGACGAAGGATATCAACTCGATAGCAAGATTTGCAATTGGTAAATGTTTTAGTAGAAAATCCATTTTACTCTCAGTTATTCAGACTGCTGAAGAAACGAATATCCTGGATCGAGTAGTACTGGTCGCCGGCGAGTAAGAGAATCGGTGCTACGCTGTCATGCAGCAGCACAGAAATACTTACTTAAAGCTGAACATAAAGAAGCTCGATTAGGATTTGCGCTTGAATTTTTAGCGCATGATGTAAATTTTTGGAACAATGTAACCTTTACAGAAGAAAAAACTTTCCAGTCAACACACAGCGGTCGTATTCGTGTTTACCGCCCTCCCAATACTCGATTCGATGAGAAATATATATCTAACAATGATAAAAGTGGTAGATTTTCCGTCAATATGTGGGCTTGGATATCGGCACGTGGTCCTGGTGTTTTGCGGCATATTGAGGAACCATTTAATAGTGTATTGGGATTTTAGATAATACTATGCTCCCTTCTGTGTCACAATTATTTCCTAATAATGAGTTCATATTTCAACAAGACAATTGTTCCGTTCATACTGCTCATACCGTAACTAACTGGTTTCAAGATAACAACATCAATGTTCTTAACTGGCCCAGTCATAGTCCAGATCGTAACCCTGTGGAAGAAGTATGGGGACTACTCGTAAGAATTATCCAAAAACGAAATGTGAGACCACGGAATGCCGAAGAATTACTGGAAATATTAAATAATGCATGGGAAAATATTATTACTAATGATTATTGTATAAGGTTATTGAATTCTATGCCAAACAGGCTTATAGAAGTTATAAATAGAAATGGTGCAATACGAAATATTAATAGTTAGTTTCTTGTTAATTAGAATATCCTTTGTTCTCTGATCCAGGATTTCTACTAATTGTACCGTTTATTCTCCACTTTCTTAAAATGTTACACACCAAATTTTTGTTAATGTTAATGTGCAATTTGTCTCATTAACCATCCATCATTTACTATAGCAATAACTACAGCATTAAAATAAAAAGTAAATTAAAACTGATATCTGTTTTATTTTGGCTACTCATTACATATTCAAATAGAGACAGATTTACATTAGAAAAAATAAGGTGTCCTATTTTTTTTCTGCTCACGACAGTACATGTGCAATATGGGTTAGACTCCGGAGTTGATATGAAATGGATGGTGATGCATAGGCGTCGATCCGCTGCAGTTAGTAATGTAAATGTATTTGGAGCAGAAGTTGCAGGTGATCGGTCGTCAAATAAGGAATTTACGAATTATTAGGTGTTATCCCGAAATGTGTATATATATATATATATATATATATATATATATATATATATATATATATATATATATATATATATATATATATATTTATTTCTTTAGGGATACTATTCTTTCCTTCTTTATAGATTTACCATCTAGTAATATAAACATTGTTAAATCAAACATGCACCTAATTTTAAAAAACAAAAAAAACAATGTTGTTAGTTATAGGACTACTAAAGGTGGTAGGTGACTTAAGAATACCATTACATTCCACAGGTACTTATAAAAAAGTACACACTAGCTATTGAAGTTATTACAGCCTACAATAGTCTGCTCCCGAATTGAAGGCAATAACTAGCTACCGTAAAGTTAAAACCGAACTACTTAAATAATATTTCATAAACATTTTTATTCATTTAACGAGTATATTAATCGACAAAACCTGACATACTTATGTGATGTTAGTAGGTATAGTCTAGTATACTTTAACTTGTCGTGTGTATGTATGAGTTAATATTTCCGTACGATTTCATTTTCTCCCATATTGTACACAAAGTTAAAGCAATAGTCCAGAAACATTGTCTACGTGGACAATATTTCTGGATCTTTGTGTACAAGAGAAAATGAAATTGTACGGAAATATTAACTCATACATACAGACGTCAAGTTAAACTATACTAGACTATACTAGGTTAAGAAATGATCAATGGTTTAGAAACTTAACCAAATTGCCAGATTTTAAACATTTTAACTGTATCTATTTAATTGCTGGACCCTGACCTAATTTATATGTACTAATTCTGTCTGGTTGATAGCCGATATGTGTGTATGTATGTGTGTATATATGTGTATATGTATTGATATGATATCATTTGTACTTAAGCTCTAGAACACATTCGGATCAATTCGAGTTGTGTATTGCGAATAAAATGCATTTTATTTTATCTGAGTAGAGATGGATACATGTATTTTGTTTTCTGTTTCGTTTTCGGTTAGAAGACAGATATTTTTATTAATTTATATGCAATTTTTATATTTCATCCATTAAAAACAGTTAGAGATATTTATAATGCAATTTAATGATAATTAGAATCAGTTATGTTATTTTAATTTACTTAGTTATTGTTCTACTAATTATCAAAATGTTTATAACATTTCGAACTGTTTATGCATTTATTATGTTCATGTAGATATAAGATTTTTAATTTAATTTATGCGGGAAAGTGATAAAACTAGAAAAAAAGCTCAATACCACGTGATGAGAACCAATTCGTTTTTATCAAGTTGATGTCAAGAAAGATTCAAGTTGGTATCGGCGATTTTATTATTTACGGAAAATATAAGGGAGAGTGTGGAAAAATTGGAAAATCGGAAGTTGCTAGGGGATGAAAAATAAATAAGAACAAGAAAATTATAGAAAGTCGAAGAAGTTGAAAATTTTTAGAGAAAGTAAATATTAAAAAATACGAGTTGTTGATGAAAGTAAAGTATAGTAAGAAGAAGGAAGACAACCAGTTTACAAATTCGAAACTAAAGAAAAGAAAAATTAATCTTTTCAAAATTCTGACAAGTTGGAGAGAGAAAATAATTATAAATTATTTTAAGGTGCAGAAAACGATTCCTAGTGGAACCGAGATATCATTTGAATTATGTAGGAGCTTAGCAGATTGCAGCTGAACATCGAATTAAGTGATACAGTGCGCTTGGAGTTTTATTTGAGCTACGCGGACTAATAGGTTGTAATAAACTTCATATAAATTTCTTGTAAATCTTTTTATAGTTTGGAAAATAATTGAATATATTTTAAATTCAAAAGTTCGATCATTAATTCTATTTGATTTTAAATAAATAAATTTGATTTTAAACAATAATTATCCAAATTATTTTATTTTTAGTATCGTATTGATATTTTAGCTAGATAGGGAATCTTATTTCATCTTTTATGTGTTCTCACAGTACACTGTTCTAATTGACTTAAATTTGTGTTTTCTAGAATTGTGTTTTATTTCAATGGTCCTAACTTACGACTTTTGAGATCTAAATTAGAAATTATTTACTGTGATATTTTTGAACGCCGTCAGCGGATATAATAGCAGTATATATATATATATATATATATGTATATATGTGTATAAATATTATTTTGATATATATGTATTTTAGTACCTATTCCATATGTATATTAGTAAAATATGTGACTTTGACACTGCCAATGCTCTTTCTAAATTTACGGCAACAAAAATTTACTATTATTATTATAACATGTTTGAACTAGAAATATATTACGTATACATATATATTTAATGTAAAATTCTGTAACGTTGAAATTCACATAAACTTAAGTAGAATGTAGTATTTATATAAAATTCAATTTTTGAGAATTAAATCTAATAATTAAAATATTAAAAATAACTCGTCACAATATTTACGATGAAGTGAGAATTCAATAGGTGTTAAACACCTACAGACCCACTCAGAAACTAATTTTGGGGTTCGCCGGAAACTGATTTAGCCAGAGCTCACCAGGTTAGGCTATTTATATGGTTCGTCGGAGACTTAGTGTGCAGAGGTCTGGAAAGGGCTGGAAAGATGTTCCCAGCTAGTCATTTGGGTTCGATTGCGCAACATTGCGTAATATTGCACAACATTGCATCATTCATTTTGAAAAATCAAATATTCGGGAGAAAAAGTTATAAGATGAATGTGGCCAATAAAGGGGAACTTTTTGCTGTATAAATTAAATTTGAATCAATTCGGGTTTAGAACATATTCGTGATAACTGTTGGAAGAATTAAATTTGGAAATGGTCACGTAATGAATTCGAAGGTCTTTTAAGCTATGTTGATCTCATATGAGAATGTTCCTATAGGTATGCATTGTAACGAATTGGAAGTAAATTTTGATATTAATGTGCCAGCAAGTGGAACATGCGGGAAAGTGAATGAAGAGTGTTTTGATGTATGAATTAAAACTTGAGTGGGAAGTTGAATTTAAGAGAAAACTGTCTTATAAAAACTTGTAGAAGCGAGTAATAATATTGTGACTTGGGGTGTGGAAATTGTATGTGATGTGAATCGAGTTTGTGAGGGGCTGTATTTTTTAGGACAATAATTTGTAACTTTTGAGTTATAATTTGGTGAATATGAATGTTGTAGAGAGGTTGTCCACGAATTTGGATTATTTGTGAATAATTATCGGGGCTATGTGAATTTTTCCAGATTTTGTTGACTAAAATTGTAGTTTTTGCAAATTTAAATGTATAAATGACATTTTTTTAAATAGTTTGACTGGGTGATCGTGCATAATGAATTATTTCGAAAATTTTAAGCTTTTTGACATTTTTTCTGACTGTGATAAGTGAAAAGTACTAATAACAGTGTGCACGATATTTGAGGGTGTAATTTGAAAATAAAAGTCAGAGGTGGTTTCTTAAAGATTGTAAGAAGCTATACGTTTTGCAGGGCTTAATCACAACCCATCATCTTCGATGTCTCTCACAACCCCTTTTGATTTTTTCCAGTAAATGAGATATCGTCTGTTAACAGAAAGCTGGGACGTCAGGTATATTGAAAAATACGCATACTATTATATATTCCGAAAGTAAATCCTTTTATTGACATAATATAAGTGAAATTCGTGTCAATATTATTATAAGATAACAGGATAACCGAAAAATGATGTCCGTACTGAACTTCGATATTAAGAGAAAAATCAAACAGGATGTAAATCAGTCATGCAAAATGGCATAAAAAGTAATAAAAAATATTATGGTTCTATGTAAATAATGAAAAAACTGCAATTCAAATCTAACTAATCGTTACGTAATATAAAGAGAAGTGTCCCTATCTGCCTTTCTGTCTGCGCGGGCGTGTTAATTCAAACTTTAAAAACAAAAAGAGATCAATTTCAACTTTCCTTCAAAAATCAATAATTTAGCAAAATTTTATATTTTAAAAATTAATCTTCTCAGTAATTATTGTCCAAATTTAAAAAACTTAATGTTAAATAAATTAAATTAGTGTTTTTTGTGTTGCAATTATAGAATCCACGCTTGGGGTGTTTACCATGCTTTCATGCCTGAAGGACGTTTTGTTGCTTTTCCTAATTAACTAGCGGGATTAACACATAATATTTTTAGTCGCAAACTCTTCTATAGAGTCCTTATTTTACTATAAGGAACGTAACCAGACTGCAACCAACATCTACTCTCCGGGCTATGTGCTCCGCCGAGCGCTGAATTACAAGTTACAGGCCTGGCGCGTTAAGTGTAATAATTGTATATTACCATCAAAACGCTAATGCTTCGATTGCAATAAACACCAGTCTTTAAAGGAGCTCTCGTGCACATAGCCCGAAGAGTAGCTGTTGGTTGCAGTCTGGTTACGTTCCTCATAGTAAAATAAGGATTTTATAGCGGAGTTTGCGACTAAAAATATTATGTTTTAATATTCCGCCCTCTAAAAGCACATTTGAACTAGCAGGATGTTCGCCTGAAGTGTTCGATGTGATTATTCAGACGCAAAATACAAAATTTATACTTACTTTCGATTTTTGCTGCTTTTACCAAATGGTATTGGACGTCGCTGCATTATCTTAAAGCTAACACTCTTAATTTCTAACACTTTCATAATTAACCTGAAAGGGAACTTTGTTACTATAGACTCAGTAAGATACAATGAAAAAGATAGAATTTTTAATTAAAAGTACATATTGGACTTTTAGAAAATTTTTGTTAGTTACAAATTTCGAGTATACAAGTTATAAGGTTAATAAAAGTATAAGTTTAACAAGAGTGTCGGTTCATACCACACATAGTGAGGATTAGGATAATAATTATTGAAAAAATAGGAAAATCCTAATATACAATGAATTATAAGACACTTAACAAAGATTAATGAATAAATAAATATAATACATCATACATAAAAAATTGTGAAAAGATTCTGTAGTAAAATTAAATTTAAATTAATTCAATTAAATTTGAGGAACATATATATTTATTTTTTATGTGACTGATTAATTTAGATTTAAAAATAATAAGAGAGGGACTATTTTTTACATCTTCTGGTAGTTTATTAAAGTAGTCACAGCATTTAAAAAACAAAGAGTTCATAGTTTTTTATAGTTAGTTCTTGTTATTTAAAAATTCTCATTAGTTCTAGTATTATATCGATGGATTTGATTTGAGTAACATATAAATTCATTGAGGTATGGTGGCAGAAGAGAATTCATAATTTTATAAATAAATATCACAGCCATGTACAAAATTCTATTTGATACTGATATCGATTCTAAAGCTGACAACATTAATAATATGGGTGTGTATCTGTTGTGTGTGTACTATTCTGATTCCTTGATTCTGTAGTCTGTGTAGTGCATTTATTTTGTTTAAATCGAATAAATAAAGTAGAGATGCACAACAATCGAAGTGTGGTTGAATTATTGTATTATAAACAAGTATCCTAATTGTAACAGGTAAGTTTGATGAAGCTCTAGAAAAGAAAAAAAATTTTTTGTAATTATATTTTTAGTGTATTCAAAATGGTTCTTTAAACAAAGAGTATTGTCAAGTACAAAACCTAAGTATTTTATTTCGCTGACTATCTCTATATCCTCTGTATCAATTGTCAATTTAATAGAATTAATATTAATTTGTTTTGACTTGTAGCTATTTGTAAAAATCATTGCTTTAGTTTTAAATATATTCAGTTTTAATATATTGTCATTCAGATAATTAATTACATTTGTTAGTACCGAGTACATTTTGGTAACTGCAACTTCAAGATTTTTATCAGTATAATCTAAAAGAGTGTTATCTGCAAATAAGCTAATAAAGTCACAGTTAGCTTGTTGGCAGATATACATAATAAAGTGTAGTGGTCCTAAAACGCTACCCTGTAGAACTCCATAACTGTTATCTACTTCATTAGAGAATGTATTATTAATTTTACATTTTTGTTTCCTGTCGTACAAATAATCACCAACTACGCCATTTCAATACGGTCCCTCCTACATCATAGTATTCTAACTTTTCTAATAACAACGTCCTATCTATTGTTTCAAATGCATGTTTGAAATCAAGAAATACCGTTACAATATGTTTATCATTATCAATGTCATTTTAGTATCAGTATCATTTGTAGGGCTGACTCACAAGATTGGTTTTCTCTAAATCCTGACTGATTACTGAATAGTTAGTTAATTTTATTGAAATACTCAATAAGTTGAAAGTATGCAGCTTTTTCGAGATTTTTTTCGATAAGTGGCAATGTGTTAATAGGTCGAAATTCAGCAGCTTTACCAGTCTTTGTAATTTAAGGGTAGGACTTATAGTACTAGTTTTTAATTTGGATGGAAATTTACCTGTTTCCAGTGATGCATTAATAAAATGCAAAATAACATGACCAATCACATTAAATAGTTATTTATGCATCAAGTTTGTAAAGTGATACTTGAATGGGAATGTCCAATAAGTGAAAAAAGGCACTTTACAGCCGAGTTGCATACAAAATTTTTTCTACTACCGCAGTGGTTACCAAAAATATTATTATTATTAGCCGTTACTCGAGTCCGAGTATAAAAATGTTACAGTCGATAGATTGTGTACAATAAAAAACAAGTAAAAGGTGTAGTCTATTGTAATTCCCATTCATCTATGGTGCACACGACTATGGCTATAGAGGCCAATTCGGGAGAGCACATGTCGACCGCAGTCAGGACAAACATAGACCTGGTTAGGTCTTGGATTCGGCCTTCTTGCAGCAATATTTCCTTGATAGCTGGCCACAACCCCTCGCCATTCGGTTCTGTCCGCTGCAAGTTGTTCCCATTGCTCGTCTGCAATACCGCAGGATTTTAGATTTTCATGGAGAGCGTCTTTGAACCTCTTTCGTTGACCGCCATGCCTTCTTCTACCGCTTAGCAATTCACCATAAAGTGTACATTTAGGAACGCGGTTATCATGCATACGATGAACGTGACCTGCCCATCTTAGGCGTGCTCTTGAAATAAGCACCTCAATTGGAAGGCTGTTTGCTCTCCTGAGTACCTCCACGTTTGATATGTGATGGAACCAACGGATTTTCATCATACTTCTGAGGTGTCTTTGCTGAAAACGTTCTAATTCTTTCACATGACGACGGTAAGTGACCCAGCTTTCACATCCATATAGCAGTGTTGGAATGACAACTGCTCTGTAGACAGCCATCTTCGTTGACAAAGCAAGGTCGTGGTTGTCTAATACTCTCTCTCTAAGTCCCCAGAGTGCTCTAGATGCAGCGTTAATTCTATTGCGAATCTCGCTGTCCATGTTTGCTTTGTCATTAACAACGTTGCCTAAGTAATTGAACTGATCCACCACTTCAAGAGAATTTCCGTTCAGTGTAATGTCTATTTGGTTCACTTGATGAGGAGTTGACATAATCTTAGTCTCTCCAATGTTGATTTTAAGTCCCAAGGAATCATAGCTCTGGGCATACACATCTAAAAGTTATTGAAGCTCTTCCGGCGTAGAGGCTAAAAGTGCACAATCATCCGCATACTGGAGATCACAAATGAATCGTGTGCGTGTCTTCGTGAAAGCTCTAAAGCGCCCTATGTTAAAGAGACCGCCATCAAAACGGTATCTGAGACCTGTTCCTCTGACTGTCAGTTTGTTGTCAACAATAATTGTTAGAGCAGCGGTAAACAAATGAAAAAGTAGGGGTGCCAAGACACATCCCTGACTAACTCCAGTGAGGGTTTGGAAAGGTTCGGTTGCCTCATTATTATACATAACCTGGGCGTTGTTGTTTGTATGTAGACTGCGACATTCTTCCACAAATTTTGTAGGGATACCTAAGCGGAACATAATTTTCCAGAGCACTTCCCTGTCCACCGAGTCAAACGCCTTGGTTAAATCAATGAAGGCCATGTGAATTTCTCCTTGATGTCTTTTCTTGAAGCTGTTTAAGTGTGAAGATTAAATCCGATGTGCCTCGGTTTGGTCTAAAGCCACTCTGTATTTCAGGAAGTAACTTTTCCATAACAGGTGTTAGCCTATTTGCCATCGCTTTAGTGAGTATCTTCCCTCCAACAGCCAGGAGAGCTATACCCCTGTAATTTCCACAGTCCGCAGCGCTCCCTTTGTTTTTGAAGAGGTTGATTAAAAGTGTATCACGAAACTGCTGCGGAGCTTGACCACTTTCCCACATGACATCAAACAGTTTTTTGAGGTAGGGTATCAGCTCTGACGATACAGCTTTAAAGATCTCAGCTGGGAGTGAGTCGGCGCCGGGAGATTTGTTATTTTTTAGCTGCCCAATGGCGGTTAAGATCTCTTCCGTTGTTAGTGGTTTATCTAAGTCTTCGAAGGTGTCATATTGAGGGATAAGATTTATAATATCGTGATCGGCTTGACTTTGCTGGTTAAGAATGTTAGAGTAGTGTTCTTTCCATCGGGCTCTTATTTCCTGGTCTTCTTTGAGGAGATTTCCATTTAAATCTTTAATAGGGCACATATTTTTCCGACTGGGGCCGTACACTGCTTTTACTCCTTGAAAGAAATTCCTGTAGTCGTGTGAATCGGCGTACCTTTGAATTTCTCTGGCTTTGCTTGCCCACCACTCGTTCTTCATTCTTCTGATTTCGCGTTGCGTTTCATACTTAGATTGGATAAAAGCTTCTGCTTTTGATGAGTCGTTGGGGTGGTTGATAGCGTTTTGGAAGGCAATATGTTTACGGTCAAGAAGTTCTTGTATAAAAGCTTCATTATCATTGAACCAGTCTTCCAAAAAACCAAAAATTTAGGAATACATTGAAATACACAAAAATGCTACTTTATGCACTAGTGCGTTAAGTAAAATAATAAAATAGCAAAGTGAGTTATTGAATAATGTTACATTCTAACTAGATATACTTGTTATGTAAAAAATTAACACATCGGTACTTTAACAAAATGTATTGCTTTAATGAAAATTAAGTGAATAAATTTTACAATTCCTACAATAAAAACTAAATTAAATATTGTTCTAAAAAAGTAATTTAAGCAAAACTTATAACTAAGTATTAATTTTAATTTAATTCTTAATAACATGGATATTAAATATGATTATTACAGAAGCTCCGATAGTAATTTTCTTACTTTTTACTTTACGCACTAATGCGTAAAGTTTAACTTTACGCACTACACAGGTGCGTAAAGTGAGTACTTTACGCACGGTAGTAGAAAAAATACGTTTTAGAATTCTGGCATTTAAAACATGACTACTATTACAATTATTATCTAATTTATAATTTTCTTACTTAAATCTATTATTGAAAAATCTCAAACTTACTTTCGATTACGGGATAGTTGTTAGTGGTCCATCTTATGTTACTGGATATATTATTTATTATTTCTTTGATGTTGTTAACAAAGTAACAGTTAATTTTCGTATATTTCAATTATTGACGGTTTTAATCTCAACATCAATTTCAAATTGAATTGTTTTTGAAAAGGAATTATTATCACCACTTTTTATTTTTTTTTGTTTTCCACATAATTTTGGGATAATTTTTAGACATGTCAATTTTATTATTATAATATATTTGTTTCTTTATCTTCAACAAATTTACTACTCCATCGCGAAAATTTTTATAATTTTGCCAATGAATGTTCCGAATACCATCCAATGATTAACTTTAAGCAATTGACTGACGCCAAAAATATTCAATTAAAAATTCAATAGTTCAAATGTGCTTTTAGAGGGCGGAATATTAAAACATAATATTTTTAGTCGCAAACTCCTCTATAAAATCCTTATTTTACTATAAGGAACGTAACCAGACTGCAACCAACAGCTACACTCCGATATATGTGCCCCGCCGAGCGCTGAATTACAAGTTACAAGCCTGGCGCGTTAAGTGTAATAATTGCATATTACCATCAAAACGCTAATGCTTCGATTGCAACAAATATCAGCCGAAAGACTGATCCTACTTAAAGGACGATTAGCACGAGAACTCCTTTAAGTAGGATCAGTCTTTCGGCTGGTATTTGTTGCAATCGAAGCATTAGCGTTTTGATGGTAATATGCAATTATTACACTTAACGCGCCAGGCTTGTAACTTGTAATTCAGCGTTCGGCGGGGCACATAGCCCGGAGAGTAGCTGTTGGTTGCAGTCTGGTTACGTTCCTTATAGTAAAATAAGGATTATATAGAGGAGTTTGCGACTAAAAATATTATGTTTTAAAAATTCAATGTTTACGATTTTGTGGGTTTTTACCGTGCATGCCTTTATACGTATTTCTTAAATATCATAAATAATTTCGGGCATTCGTTTTAGAGCTTGAAAATGGTTTAATGGCTTCTAATGAGAATATTGTTTTATACTCATACTTTCAGGCAGGGCGATTCCATACACTATGTACGTGGTAATAGGGCGACATAGACTCCGGATCACTGAGGAACCGTGTCTAAGCAAATACGGCGGGCAACATATAAGTTTACCGTCAAAAGCGACCGCTAAATTTGAAAAATGACGATCGAAAAATTTGTATCTCACTTCGGAGATTTTAATGCGCAACTTTTAACTCTTCCTCATAGTCCATGCCATACCTTGCATGAGAAGCAGTACTACACAACGTCGGTTTTCGAGGTAGTTGCTAAATTTACGCCCTTTGCGGCGTAATTTGATATAGTTCTACAAATCGCACTCCGTGGGACGTCATTTATTGTAGCTGCAATAATTACGCCCGCGGAACGGATTTTTATGATAGTTTTCCAAAATGAAATTTTTGTTGTAGTTCCGCGAAAAATAAATTTCTTGTTGAAAATTCGGAAAACTTTCTTAGTACTTCCACAAAATATCTTCCGACGACATTACATGTAGCACGCTAATATTTTAAAACATACATACTTTCTTCACTTTATAAACTATATTATATATAAATAGTGTGATACGTTTCCATATTTTTGTTTGTTAAATACCTACCTAAATAATATTTTTCTAATAAATGGGAGTATTATACAATAACTGTAATTATCGCTAGAAAGGTCAGATTACATCAATTGCCACTCTTGATTTCTTTTTTTACGGTGTAACGGTTTCTAATTACGCACCCCCTTTTAACGCTAATGACAAAAATAATAAAACTGCACTATCGTAACATCCATTGATATACGGTCGCGCATTCATAGTGCATTCGGAATCCCCTCTTGCACCTGCTTGCCCAGTAGGCCGTGTTTCGAGAGGTCGGTCATGTACAACTCACTATCTACAATATTTCTGTGTTCTCCTATCGAGTGTGTTTTGTTCTTCAGTCTTCTAGTGTCAGTTGCTTGATGACTAGATATTGTGGAAGTAAAATTTCGTGTGTTGATCGTGTTTGTCGAGTATAGAATTGCCAAAGGCAGCAGTGGTTTGATTTACGATTGCAATAAGCTTCTTGGCTAAGTGACGTTTTTGTAGTGCCAATTAAAACATATTGAACTGTTGAATGTGGGTATCTATCGGACAATAATTGTTACATAAAATTAATTTGTGCAGTGAATAATTTTGTGGTGTTCGGCCGAAAGTAGGGTTAGAGTGCCATATGATTTGGTTATAGGTTATAGACTGTATAGTAAACACATAATATACCTAGGTAAGTTGATTTCTAATAACTTATTTATTTGCTCGCCTTATATCTAGTTGATTTCAAAGTTAAAATTGCGTTTAAATGCCTACTTGAACAAATATTTAATATTGTTTCATTATTTGAAACATTAATCGTATGGTCTAGGATATATACCTAATATATCTACTATTATTGTAAAAACAATAAAATTAAAATATATAGGTATTTATTTAAACTAAATCGTAACATTTTGACACGAGATTGACTACTTTGGTACTTTGTGGCAATAAATAATTTTCAAATGTGGATTAGTAGATCGTCCGAGAGATCGTCTTGGGTCCTATTTATTCAAGCTTTTTATTTATAGGTTTTGCAGCTATAATTAGTAGGTACTGATATCTATTATTGAACAAATATAATTATATCCTCTTACTGCTAATGTGCACCGTTGTGAAGATTGATAAAATTTTAATTTTGAAAATATAAGGAATAGTTAGGTACTTTTAATTGAATTTCTATATTCCCAATAATTGTTAAAAAATATGACTTACTACCTATTGCAAACTAAAAATGAGTTTAAAATGCGCATCTATTTCTAACTTGGCGTAAGTAGCTATATGAAAATAGGTACAATATGATAATTAACTAGGTATACATATAAAAAAAGCTTTTATTTAAATGCTCTAAAAAGTAGAAAATAAACTTTGAAGTACTTAAATCAAACCCATCATTTTGTTACATTATATATATTTTTTTATGATATAAAAGCTTGTCGCGAGATTTTTCTGTATAAAGGAGATTCCTTACGACAAGCTTTTATATCATAAAAAATATATATATAATGTAACAAAATGACGGGTTTGATTTACTTAAAAGTTTATTTTCTATTTTTAGAGCAATAAAAGCTTTTTTAAAAAATATTTTTTTATATAATTTTATTTTTTACTTTTTAGTCTTTTGATATGCTGTAATCCCAGATATCGATTTTGAGACGAATTGGATCATAAAGGGTAAAGTTGTCCGCCATTCTTGAATTAAATTTTTGACTAGAAATTCGTAATCCGCGACCTAGAAGACCCCCCAGATATCGATTTTGATCGATTTGGACCATAAATGACAAAAGTCGTCCGCTATATTGGCGCCGCTATTTTGAATTCATAAATTTTGACCAAGAATTCATAATTGGCGATCTCGAAAACCCCCAGATATCGGATCATAAATGATAAAGTCGTCCGCCATCTTGAAGCCGCCCTCTTGTTTTTTTCTATATGAAAATATTAAAGTGTATTGTCATCGGACTTATACACATATTATGTTTCAAAACTGTAGCGTAATTAGAACTAATCGAAATTTTGATTGCAAGATTTGACCTAAACCAAATAACTAACTAACTACCAAACTAACAAACATTGCAAGTTTAATAAAAGCTTTTAAATAACATTAAAGCCATTAATTAATTCCAAAATTAAGCAGAAATATTCTGATCTGCCTCAAAAGTTATTGATATGTTGGTAACGGTTATGAATAGAATAGAATAGAATAGAATAGAATGTTATTCATACTATACTTACATTACTAATGTTTGCATACGTCATAAAAGTAGTATAAAATATAAGTGTAAATATAAAAACATAAAAAATAAAAAAAATTTAAAAGACACAATAAAATACAATATGCGTAAGTTAAAAAAAATTGATAAATACACAATAATAAAAAAAACTGTGTTACAACTATAGAAAAATAAATATATACACATATACAAATATATATACACACACGTGTATACAAACACACATATATATATATATATATATATAAAATTGTCAAAAATCCAACAACAGTTAATACAGAAAGCCACAATATACAAGTTATTAGACAGATGATAAATTAGATAAGGTGTCAAAATATTCGTCATATGTATAAAACGCATTTTGCAAAAGAATATGTTTTATTTTTGTTTAAACGTGCTTACACTCATATCGACATTTTTTATGTTATTAGGTAACACGTTGAAAAATTTAAATGATTGATATAAGAAAGAGTTTTGCGATTTGCTTAGTCTATATTTTGGTAATCTTAAATTTGTTTTCGTTCTAGTATTGTGGTAGGGTATGTCCTCCTGCTTGGTAACTTTGTCGTCACTTTTTAATTTTTTAATATGACACAAACATTCATATATGAAACATGATGGTAGGGTTAAAATATGAAGACTTTTGAAGAGCGGTTTACAATGATCATCATATTTAGCATCCGCCATTATTTTTACCACTTTTTTTGTAATTTAAAATTTTTATTTAAATGGCATGATGATCCCCATACTATCACTCCATATGCCATTATACTGTGGAAAATTGCAAAATAAGCCACTCTTAAGCAATCTTTTGTTATATGTTAGTAGTCCGTAGCAGAACTTCCGTGCAGATAAAAAAGGCAACAAAACTTTACGATCCCATTAAAATATCGGTACCTGTTCTATTTTACCCGCAAATTGAATCACTTACCTTATAGGTTTTTAATGTGCGTCGACTTGTTTGATGACACCATACCGAATGACTCAACAGCGTAAGTAATGGTCTCGTAAAGTTTTTATTTCGTTTTTCATCTCCACGAAAGCTCTGCTACGAACTATACTTACTTTCAGCCCTGAGAATGCCTTTATTATCTCCAAAACATGAATATTTTTCGAAAATTTCATATCATTCATTTCGATTCAAAAACCAAACGATCTTGATTCATTACACAACGTAAATATTTTTTATTAAGTACAGGACTATTAATTGTATTTTGACCCCCTCTACTCCTGTCATTATTGGAGTTAAAAAAGTTTCTTTATAAAAGTTGTAGGGTTGTGTGGTCCATATGTAGCGGATAAATTCATTTTTTTGACTTTAAAATTAAACTGTGTGGCGCAAAATTTTCTCCCTCACTTCAACCCCCTTCCCAAGACACTTACAACCCTTATTTTTTAAAATGAAGGGGTATTTGTGGTACCTCATTGGAAAGATATATTAATTCCTCTATTCAGCAATATCAACTTTTTTCAATTTCGTTCACTAATTATAATTATCGAGAAAATCGATTTTGAACGAGAAACAAGGAAATTCAAATATATTATAAAATAACTCCTTATATAACCTATTAGAAAAGAAGCTTTTAACAAAAACTTAATATTGAAATTAATTTAAAGTAACTGTTTAAATTGTAATCTGTTCATTTCTTTATAATACGCAAGGCGGTTAGTAAATTCCCCAAGAACGTTTTATCTAAAATTAATTAAAATATGAATGTCAATCGTCAGTTGAGGAACATACGTGAATTCGGCAACGTGGAAACGACTGACCAAAGTTTATGACGTCATAGTATTTCCGCATGAACAGAGATAGTTGGTATTTTCTATCTCTTATAACATAAGAATAGTTTTTGCTAATGTAATCCCAGTTCATTACAGAGTAAACGGCACATTGAATGATCCAAAGCTCTATGTTAAGACTTTTTAGTTCTTTTTCTGGTTATATCCTATGTGAATATTTGAGGAAATAAGCTGAACAGCTTTATGAAAATCATGAATCATCCGCTTCATGTTTACAATTTTTACTTGTCGTTTCACTATGATCTGTTCAGACCCTTTCCATTGTCTTATACGTTTATGTATTTTTAAAAACTTGCGTTGAGATTTAAAACAAATAAGAGCTGCCGAAATAAAATATTTTTATGGAAATTTATTTTAAATCATCGCTTTTATGTACACACTTTTTACTTGTTTTTTAAATCATAATAACAACCGATTGAGAGGAGATATCTAGATTTGAACAACGTCTGAGGGACTTTTAATGTTCTACGGGTAAATATATGCCAACAAATGACTGTCGACTCTTTCAACTTGTGTAACATTTTGTGAAAATCATAAGTAGTCATAACTAATAAGTTTACTCTAAAACCTTGAAACCATATGAAAATAAATGCGTTGCAAGACGAAAAAAACATGTATAGACAGACAAATATCGTTTTGTAAGTTCTCCCGAATTGATAAGTAATTTATTATGGTTGTAAAACGTGCCTCGGAACACGTGAATTAAATGTCAACAAAATTAACATTTGTACACTAGCAAAATGGGTGCAATATATAATTTACATTTTCCTGGTGAATAGAAAAAAGCTAGAGATCTCGTAATAGTTTTGTTTATGTCGTAATAATGTGTTTAATAGTCGATAAAAGCTTTTTTAATACCACTTTGAATATAAATAAATAGTAGTTACAAGAAGTACTGATAAAGACAATAACTAACTTATTGTCTTTCTTAAAGGGATAGGAAATGTTGCTGAAAAATTATGCAATTTACATTTTACATAAAGTGCTGGCCACTTGAGTATAATGTTTTCTAGAGATAGCAGTAGAACATCTGCAAATTTAAAAGGGCAATTATGGAGATGCGGTTTTTGAGATATAAAAAAAATTGTGGTACTTAAGGAAAAAGTGGGAATAAATTTATGAAACTGCTTATAGTAATAAGGTAACCAATTACCTCCTTATCCACCCTAAACTTCCTAGTAAGCACTGGCATAACAAGTTCCATGTGCCCAGAAATTTTTTTACCACAATTACGGGACTTAAATTTAATCATATTCGTTTTCCATCACACCTCTTCAAAATAAATATACGTAATGATAATCTGTGTGCATGCGGACAAGTGGGGGGTATAAATCATTTAATTGTGAATTGCATGAAAATCATACAAAAATTTTAGTTCGTAAATTATTGGAACTGAATTTTTACCTGTCATTAAATATAAATAACATCCTTGAATCTGAAAATTTTGAAGTTTATAAAGTGTAATTTCACAAGATCAATAAATGTATCTCTATGAGCAGTGCTAGATTAATACATAAGGTGGCCTGGGGCTAATAAGAGCACGAGGCCCACACACCCACAGCATTGTTAGTACTTATCATCATTATTTTGGAAGTAATTTGGATGTTTATTTAAATACTCTTGTCTTATGTTATCGGTAATTTATGCGGACCATAGAGCAGGAGAATGAGATACATTTTGTTTTTGTTTATTAGGCAATGCGTTCGTTATTCGGGATTGGACATTTTCGGCTTCATTGCAGATATTGATATTTCCAATATGAATACCACGAATTTTGCTATATTTGACAGACCGCTTGATTGGCTTGATGTTGAACATGTTGGCTCTTCTTTATTTTCAAATAAATCGGAATTAGAAACTAACGCTAATGGAGATTGTTTAACTTCGAAAAAATCAGTAACTTTAGGTAATTTTTATATATTTTGTGTCTGTAATTCACGAGAAAAAAAGCTTCAGCCGTTTTACTTTCGAAAGGTATCTGATTTATTATGAAAAAAAAGTTAAAATAATGATTAAAGAATTGGGTTCAGTGGAAAATCAGTGTTTTTTTCTTAGAACTCACTGAACCTGTCCCTTATAAACGATCCTACTTAATTTTAAAAACAAATTATATTATACAGGGTGTTTGGCAGATGGTTTGCCAAACAGTAAGGGTGGACAGGTGGGGCAATTTGGAACATATTTAACCTCAATGACCTTTATACAAAGTCGCACGGCTATCAAGATATCATCTGTCTTTGTTATTTTCGAAAATTTCCCAAAATTTTATCTTCTAGCTTTTATAACTACTCATTTTTTATGGTTCTAACAACTAAAAATAATTTTGGTTTTTTAACATATGTATGTATGTATGAAATGAATAACTAACGCTGATAAATAAGAAAAAAAAATCTTATTAAATTTTCTCCAATGCAGCTCAGAATTCCTTATAAATAACTATCACCGATTTGTTCAAGTTATTTAAAACTTTGTATGGAATGTGATATTCCATTAGAAAGAGCATAAACTAGAGAGCATTTGAAAGCATTTTTTAAATGCAATGGAAAGTTGAATTTTAAAACAATGTCTACCCTTCGTCGAAACTATGTTAGTTCACAATTTATTTTCTTTATCAGCGTTAATTATCGATTTAATTTGAACAGAGATACGTTAAAGATACACATATAAAATATTTTTAGTTGCTAAAACCATAAAAATATGAGTTATAACAGCTGAAAGGTTGAATTTTGGGGAATTTTCAAATGTAACAAAAAAGATTACAATACCTCGAAAACCGTGCGACTTTGTATAAAAATCATTAGAGCTAAATATGTTCCAAATGGCCCCACCGATCCAACCTTTCTGTTATTCTTTACAGTAAACTATAACTACAGCAAACATAATTTAATAAAATTTATAAAACAAATATCTATTGCGTTTAGCAGAATCACTAAGATATTTTCTGTTGTGATTTGACATTTTCTAACTTTATAGTTTTTTTTTTAATAAACAATACAACAATAATAACTATTATCTTCAATTATTTTAGACTATAAGGGCTGAGTAACTATTCAAATTTTAACGTATATAACGTTAGCAAACCACTTTTAGCAAAATGCAAAAAAAACTATTGGACATTTTGTTACTTTTAGGTTGCTATTTTGTACCACTAAAATTAGTTTTGTACCTTGAACCATTTTCGAGAAAACTAAAAACTTTATACTGACGTTTTCATTTTATTTCACATACTAAGTAATTCTTGCTTTATTCCTGATTCGCATTACATTCGAGGTTTTAAAATATGTAAAGTTGCCAGGGGCCCTAACCATAATGGGGCCTGGGGCTATAGCCCCTCCAGCCCCCCCCCCCTTAATCCGGGACTGTCTATGAGGCTAAAATTGTAGGTTAGATTTGTTAGTAATTTGGATTATATTAGTACCCTGTGTTATTTTGCAACTTACGTTTGTTTTTCGCCTCTCCCCAACTATCCGTGGTCCACCTATTGTATGTCAAAAAGAGTCGTCGAGATAGACCCCTTGACGTGAAATGAGTGGCCATGGAGTCTGGGTGGTTAATGTTAATTTTTAGGTTGTGATAGCATATCGAAATTTTGCAATATCAATATATGGATTAACTGTCACTTTTTTATCGTACATTTGTCGTGAAAAAAAACCATTTGTCGTGCCTTATTTAAAGAAAAACCATGGTAATGCCAACTTGATAGTCAAGTTAGCATTACCACATTCCGAAACGGGCTAAAATGCCGGAAAGAAGAGCTCTGAGTGTCAAAATAATTTGTCGTGAATTTGTTGTGAACAAATAATATACGAAAAACCACCCCTTAATGATTTACGGGGGTGATAGTGCTCAGTGCAGAGAAAATGTATTTTAGTTCTCCTATTTCTGCGAAATGGAAATTCGCTACAAACTATTTTCTGACACGACAAATTTGTAGGCCCCTTATGACAAATTCCTAAAAAATAATCAGTACAAAAAACACCCTTTGATGATTTACGGTGGATGGTAGTGCTGAGTACAGAGCAATGTATTTATTTAACTATAAGTAATAATATAACTAGAAATTCGCGACATATTGTTTCGTGGCACGACAAATTTCTATTTCATTTACGACAAATTCCTGAGATAAATTTCATAAAAAAATCCCTTGACGATTTATGGGCGTGATTTACTTCGGCAAAAAATGTGTTTTCCTATTTTTGAGAACTAAAAATTCGCCACAAATTGTTTCGTGGTACAACAAATCCCTTCATCCCTTACGGCAAATTCCTGAAAAAGAATCTTCTCTAAAATCCACCCCTTGATTTACGGGAGAGGTAATGATGAGTACGCAAAAAATGTATTGATTTAACTATTTTTGCAAACTATAAATTCGCGACAAATTGTTTCGGGGCACGATAAATTCTTTCGTCTCTTACGGCAAGTTGCTGAAATAGAATCAGTCCAAAAAACCATCCCTTGATGATTTACGGGGGTAGTAATTCTGAGTTCGGCAAAAATGTATTAATTTTAATATTTTTGTGAATGAAAAATTCGCGTCAAATTTTTTCGTGACAGAGATTTGATGTATGGTATTGTATGGCACGGCAGCGTGTCGTGAATTTCTAGTTTGCAAAAATATTAAAGTTAATACATTCTTCTCGGTACGACACTACCACCCACGTAAATCATCAAGGGATATTTTTTTTGAACTGATTCTCTTTCAGAAGAACCACCCCCGTAAATCATCGAGGGGTGGTTTTTTGTACTGATGCCTTATTAAGAATTTGTCGTAAGAAGCATACGAATTTGTCGTGTCAGAAAAGAGTTTGTCACGAATTTCCATTACGCAGAAATAGGAGAACTAATATATTTTTTTCCGTACTGAGCACTACCACCCCCGTAAATCATCAAGGGGTGGTTTTTCGTATATTATTTGTTCACGACATATTCACGATAAATTATCTTAATACTCAGTCCTCTTTTCCACCATTTTAGCCCGTTTCAGTATGTGATAATGCTAGCTTGACTATCAAGTTGGCATTACCATGGGTTTTTTTAAAATAAGGCATAACAAATTTTTTCTTTTCACGACAAATTTATGACAAAAAAGCGATAATTAATCCATATATTGACATTGCAAAATTTCGATATAGTAATGCTAACTTGACAGACGTCAATAGCAGAAATATTAGGTACTCAATAGGACTTTTATTGGATATAGAGGTTTGAACTAGCCTTGATTGCATAGTGCATACTCATTATAAATCAAGAGACTGGCTGATGGATCATCCAAAGCTAACAAAGAGAGAGAGAAAAAAATAATTTGGTTTAACCATGACATCAAGGTACATTAGAAAACGTTACATATATAGGGTGTAATTAATTTTGTGTTACTAAAAAAAAACTGTTAAGTAATGGATAATGACCAGACAAACAAAAAACCTATATTATATACCGGGTGTAACAGGATTATGGTATACCCCCTTTTCTACTTTAGTTTTGAAGATGATTGATTGAAATTTAGGATATACTACATACAATTGATTTTTTTTCACTTCCGGTTTCATCGGAAGCAGACAGGCGCGCGAGCACACGCGCACATATTCACAATTAAAGAACAAGCACTTAAGCTAAAGGATAACAAAATATATCAACAGTATATTGTGGTAAAAGCTTCAAAGAGTAGATACAAATTTTTTTTACAATAAAAAACATTAATTTTTATATATATAGCCCCGAAAATTGCAAATTTCGCATTTTTTGAGATTTCAAGATTTTTTTTCTCCAAAACTATCAACTTTAGGAAAAAACGTCTAAAAACATTTTTGGTCTGTTTTAGTGTGAAAAATACGAACATGTTTTTTCCGAAAGGAAAAAGTAAATTTTTATAATTTGTTTAAAAAAACTTTGTTTAAACAATTCCTGACCACATTTCCATCTGGAAAACTGTAGTTTCTTATAAAGGAGCACATTTTGAACAAGATGGCACAAAAATATTCCATCCGAATTAATTTTCCCGGTCGATGGCTGATTTCTCCCGGACTAAATAATAGTCGGTAAAATTATCTTGAAATTATATTTATAACATATTGAAGAGTCATACTATAATGCTATATTGTTATTTTCGTTATTGTCTACTAGCCCATTCTTTTTTCGATTTTTTAAGAATTTTATTTAAAAAAAATGTATATATATATATATATATATATATATATATATATATATTGTTATTATACATGATTTGCAGGAAACAACTACTCAGCGGGCAAATACCCCGACCTGCATTGAATTATACCTTACAAATCATGAAAGATTGGTAGCCAATGTCATTTGTCAATTCCCCGACCAGACATAGACCGGTTTCGAACTTATTAGTTCTCATCAGTATGTCATAGGTCATGGAACAGAAAAATGACAGTGGCCAACCTGTTAGTTTTATACAAACTTAAGTAAATGGTGTACCGGTGAGAGGTAAGTGAATACCCTCATGTGGTCAAATGCTACTATACACCAGACATCATAGATGTCTCCATGGTGTATAGCGACTTGCTATTTTGCAAGTACCGAGAGCGGTGACCTTTAGCCCTTGGTGGACTTAACCCATATACTGTTATTATACATGATTTGCAGGAAACAACTACTCAGCGGGCAAATACCCCGACCTGGATTGAATTATACCTTACAAATCATGAAAGATTGGTAGCCAATGTCATTTGTCAATTCCCCGACCAGACATAGACCGGTTTCGAACTTATTAGTTCTCATCAGTATGTCATAGGTCATGGAACAGAAAAATGACAGTGGCCAACCTGTTAGTTTTATACAAACTTAAGTAAATGGTGTACCGGTGAGAGGTAAGTGAATACCCTCATGTGGTCAAATGCTACTATACACCAGACATCATAGATGTCTCCATGGTGTATAGCGACTTGCTATTTTGCAAGTACCGAGAGCGGTGACCTTTAGCCCTTGGTGGACTTAACCCATATACTGTTATTATACATGATTTGCAGGAAACAACTACTCAGCGGGCAAATACCCCGACCTGCATTGAATTATACCTTACAAATCATGAAAGATTGGTAGCCAATGTCATTTGTCAATTCCCCGACCAGACATAGACCGGTTTCGAACTTATTAGTTCTCATCAGTATGTCATAGGTCATGGAACAGAAAAATGACAGTGGCCAACCTGTTAGTTTTATACAAACTTAAGTAAATGGTGTACCGGTGAGAGGTAAGTGAATACCCTCATGTGGTCAAATGCTACTATACACCAGACATCATAGATGTCTCCATGGTGTATAGCGACTTGCTATTTTGCAAGTACCGAGAGCGGTGACCTTTAGCCCTTGGTGGACTTAACCCATATACTGTTATTATACATGATTTGCAGGAAACAACTACTCAGCGGGCAAATACCCCGACCTGCATTGAATTATACCTTACAAATCATGAAAGATTGGTAGCCAATGTCATTTGTCAATTCCCCGACCAGACATAGACCGGTTTCGAACTTATTAGTTCTCATCAGTATGTCATAGGTCATGGAACAGAAAAATGACAGTGGCCAACCTGTTAGTTTTATACAAACTTAAGTAAATGGTGTACCGGTGAGAGGTAAGTGAATACCCTCATGTGGTCAAATGCTACTATACACCAGACATCATAGATGTCTCCATGGTGTATAGCGACTTGCTATTTTGCAAGTACCGAGAGCGGTGACCTTTAGCCCTTGGTGGACTTAACCCATATACTGTTATTATACATGATTTGCAGGAAACAACTACTCAGCGGGCAAATACCCCGACCTGCATTGAATTATACCTTACAAATCATGAAAGATTGGTAGCCAATGTCATTTGTCAATTCCCCGACCAGACATAGACCGGTTTCGAACTTATTAGTTCTCATCAGTATGTCATAGGTCATGGAACAGAAAAATGACAGTGGCCAACCTGTTAGTTTTATACAAACTTAAGTAAATGGTGTACCGGTGAGAGGTAAGTGAATACCCTCATGTGGTCAAATGCTACTATACACCAGACATCATAGATGTCTCCATGGTGTATAGCGACTTGCTATTTTGCAAGTACCGAGAGCGGTGACCTTTAGCCCTTGGTGGACTTAACCCATATACTGTTATTATACATGATTTGCAGGAAACAACTACTCAGCGGTACTTGCAAAATAGCAAGTCGCTATACACCATGGAGACATCTATGATGTCTGGTGTATAGTAGCATTTGACCACATGAGGGTATTCACTTACCTCTCACCGGTACACCATTTACTTAAGTTTGTATAAAACTAACAGGTTGGCCACTGTCATTTTTCTGTTCCATGACCTATGACATACTGATGAGAACTAATAAGTTCGAAACCGGTCTATGTCTGGTCGGGGAATTGACAAATGACATTGGCTACCAATCTTTCATGATTTGTAAGGTATAATTCAATGCAGGTCGGGGTATTTGCCCGCTGAGTAGTTGTTTCCTGCAAATCATGTATAATAACAGTATATGGGTTAAGTCCACCAAGGGCTAAAGGTCACCGCTCTCGGTACTTGCAAAATAGCAAGTCGCTATACACCATGGAGACATCTATGATGTCTGGTGTATAGTAGCATTTGACCACATGAGGGTATTCACTTACCTCTCACCGGTACACCATTTACTTAAGTTTGTATAAAACTAACAGGTTGGCCACTGTCATTTTTCTGTTCCATGACCTATGACATACTGATGAGAACTAATAAGTTCGAAACCGGTCTATGTCTGGTCGGGGAATTGACAAATGACATTGGCTACCAATCTTTCATGATTTGTAAGGTATAATTCAATGCAGGTCGGGGTATTTGCCCGCTGAGTAGTTGTTTCCTGCAAATCATGTATAATAACAGTATATGGGTTAAGTCCACCAAGGGCTAAAGGTCACCGCTCTCGGTACTTGCAAAATAGCAAGTCGCTATACACCATGGAGACATCTATGATGTCTGGTGTATAGTAGCATTTGACCACATGAGGGTATTCACTTACCTCTCACCGGTACACCATTTACTTAAGTTTGTATAAAACTAACAGGTTGGCCACTGTCATTTTTCTGTTCCATGACCTATGACATACTGATGAGAACTAATAAGTTCGAAACCGGTCTATGTCTGGTCGGGGAATTGACAAATGACATTGGCTACCAATCTTTCATGATTTGTAAGGTATAATTCAATGCAGGTCGGGGTATTTGCCCGCTGAGTAGTTGTTTCCTGCAAATCATGTATAATAACAGTATATGGGTTAAGTCCACCAAGGGCTAAAGGTCACCGCTCTCGGTACTTGCAAAATAGCAAGTCGCTATACACCATGGAGACATATATATATATATATATATATATATATATATATATATATATATATGTTGTTTTTTAGGTTTTCGCGGATGTTAAATGAAGTGTTGTTGTACTTCCGGGTGCTCTCCCGCGTCGATGGTCGACTCCTCCAGGAGTCACGGTTGTCTAAACGACGTTTCGGCAGAAACTCATCTGCCATCTTCAGGTTCTCACTGAAAGCTGCCTACTGCTGCTTTTCGTTGCTCGAACTGAACGAAAAGCAACGAAAAGCAGCAGTAGGCGGGAGAGCACCCGGAAGTACAACACTTCATATATATATATATATATATATATATATATATATATATATATATATATTGTTATTATACATGATTTGCAGGAAACAACTACTCAGCGGGCAAATACCCCGACCTGCATTGAATTACACCTTACAAATCATGAAAAATTGGTAGCCAATGTCATTTGTCTACTCCCTGACCAGACATAGACCGGTTTCGAACTTATTAGTTCTCCTCAGTATGCCATAGGTCATGGAGCAGACAAATGACAGTGGCCAGCCTGCTAGTCTTATACAGACTAATGTAAATGGTGTAGTGGTGAGAGGTAAGTGAATCCTCTCATGTGGTCTAATGCTACTATACACCAGACATCATAGATGTCTCCATGGTGCATAGCGACTTGCCATTTTGCAAGTACCGAGAGCGGCGACCTTCAGCCCTTGGTGGACTTAACCTATATACTGTTATTATACATGATTTGCAGGAAACAACTACTCAGCGGGCAAATACCCCGACCTGCATTGAATTACACCTTACAAATCATGAAAAATTGGTAGCCAATGTCAATATATATATATATATATATATATAAAACTATTATGAGACACTTTTTTTTATCTCTAAAATATAGTGAATAATACTTTCACATTTTTAAAATGAAGTTACGTTTTTTGTTTCGTATTTTAAAAAAGCAAATAAACAAAATATTTTGCTAGGAAAGTGGCTGAAGGTTTTCTTAAACAAAGTCCCACGAGGGCTTGCTTTTGCCTGCTGGTCCCGTCCCTGTATCGTCGTACGTTATCACATTATCAGAAACAACATGTCTTTGTCTCGGTTTCTTGTTTATGTTTTTTTCTTTCAAGAACAATTAAATCGAAGAATAAATAATTACATGGAATGCTTATGCACGATTACAGTAATAAAAAATTATTCATATGTTGAAAAAATACATGGGAACATATTGAAAACCATTCATATGTACGTGAAAAAACAATAGTTTATTGCACACACCTGAAGGTAATATAGTGCCTTTCACTTTAAATAATTCTATTAACTGTTAATTTGTTTTTAAGTCGCCTTTCAGTCGTATATGATCTTTTAAATTTACCCAAATCGCACAATATCAGAACAATGGCATGGTTTTCGCAATAATCATAATAGGTATTGTGAGTGTATAATCACAGTTATGCCATGACGATAGCCCTCACGTTGTATAATTGAAAGTTTTGGTTCCAGTCAATTTAAAAACATCTTTTTTGGCGATGACATAGTAACTGATCTTTCTTTTCTGGTTGACCGAGTTTTAATAGGATCAGTAAAATTAAAATTCACCTAAGTTCTGAAACAATGATTTTAGCTCGGATTCTAGATAAACTTCAAAGTTTATGCGAGTAAGTTTATAATATATTTATACAGAGTGTTTTGAAAATACATACGTATATAGAGAACTATGAATACTCATGTTTTCCTGATACACACAAAAATATTTATTTATCAAAATGTCCAAAAATAATCGAGAAATCGTCTAATTGATGGGCTCGTTTAAGTCAGAGTCGAAAACTTATTATACCTTGCTAGAATGCCCTCAAAATATTTACTTGCTAAAAGGATATTCACAGGGGAACAACATCGTAAAACAAAAATTGCGAAATAATTTTTGAATGATACAATTAGCATTTTTTCTAGCTTTGTTTAAATAAATAACATATACAAATTATACTGGGTGGGGCAATAGTATTTTCGAACATACAGGGCAAGCCATGACGAAATTACGAGGTCAAGTGAGTTTATTTTAAATGGAACGCTATGTGTAAACAATAGATGTTTTGAAGCCTCTTTCTAGACTCTATTCATTCCTATATTATTATTGACTATCTCCCAACCATTTGGGTGTAATGGTTTTTTTTTGTTGAAAGAATACCATCTGCAGATTTATATATTGAAAAAAATCATCAAAGTCACCAATTATGGGTTTTAAGAAAAATTTATATGATAGTTACGAAACATCTGATTAATGTTTTTGAATCATTTTTACTTCCTAAAAATGAACAGGATGGACAAACATTATTTTTCAATAAAGTACCTTTTACATTGAATTTTCTAAACTTTTTCAAATGGAACATCCTGTATATTTTTCGACAATACGATGTAGAAATGAAAAACGAACATTTTTAACACGCTTTTATTAGATTCACCTGTATGTTTGTTTGTAACGGAATCTTTGAACGTGATTCTCACCCATTTCAAAACGTCAGATTAAACTGAAATTTTGCACACTTATCAAGGACTGATAACAATACAATAATTTGACAATTTTGTCCTAATGTCCTCACGAGGATCATCAGGATAAAATAAAAATGACCAATCTATGGTCGAGATTTTGCCGGAGGCGCTGCTGTTATTAATATATATTTTACTACAAACGGGCAACCCTCCCAGAAGTCCGATAGAAGGGTAAGGCTCTTATACAACAAGGTGTGCCCGGTTCCCTGAGGTTGACGCTAGCGACATGACATTTTTAGTCACCCTCTTGCCATTCATCCCTCGGAACGTTTCTCACCAATATATTGGTATTGGATTGGGTGAATTTTAGAATTAGCATCATGAACACCGATACATACAGAAACCAGCTGATACCCGCCTGTTTTTCGAAACCGCTGAGTATCCGCTAGTAGGACATATTAATATTACATCATAATGTATGTATTAAAGTTGAAACTAGCGTTTAACAAGGGCTTATACAACGGCAAATACGTTACAGACAATTAAAAAAGAGATTGGCGAAAAAAAATTACAGTTTAAAAAAAACTTAAAAAAAAACACGCTTTAATAGCAAACCGAACTAAAAAGTAAAAAATAATATTTAAATATTAAGATTTTGTTCGATCGAAAAACCGTTATTATCCTTTCGTTCATATTTACGATTGTAGAACAACAGAAACTTCATTTCAAAGATCCATAGAGATGTTCCAATCAAAACAGGCAACATGTAGAGTACTTATAATTTTTTCTGTTCAATTATTTGAAAAAACCTATAGTTTTTTAAGTTTATTCTTGAATTTTCTACTTATTGCTCAATAAATCAAAAATCGTTACAAATAGTACTTACTTACAAAAATGTTCGTTTTTCATTTCTACATAACATCGTCGAAAAATATACAGAGGGTGTTCCATATGAAAACTTTCAGAAAATTCAATTTAAAAAGTTCTTAATTGAGAAATAATTTTTGGCTACCCTGTACATTTCTAGGAACTATAAACATTAATTAGATGTCTCGTAACTAGTATTCACATAATATTGTAATGTTCTTAAAACCCATAATTGTGACTGGTGATTTTTTCAATATGCATCTGCATATGTCATTATTTCAACAAAGAAATTCATTACATCCAAGTGGTTGAGAGATAGTCAATAATATCCAGCTTTCTTCTTAAAAGACTGCTCAGGTATATTGGCTGCACCGCTAGCACATGTTTTTAACCTGTCCTTGCAAACTTGTGCATATCCTGATAAATTGAAAGTATCTAAAATTTGTCCTATACACAAAAAAAAGGTAGCAAATCGTATATAGAAAATTACCGCTCTATTACAGTCGTAAATAACTTTGACAAAGTAGTTATACATACGGTACTTTGTCCTTAGATTCATCAATGTATATGTAACAACCAACATGGTTTTGTCTTTCAACGGTTTTTTTGAATTCTATTTGGTTAATAGACGTCAGTTTGCACAATATCAAGGTCATAGGTCTATCGAATTTATATCTCAATTAGGAGTTCCACAAGGGTCGGTCTTAGGCCCTTTACTGTTTATCATTTTTATTAACGATATTGTCATCGATCTCAGTTGTAAATCTTTCTTATATGCTGATGACTTGAAGGTATACTATATGACCAGCAACGAATCAGAGTGCGAAAAGCTGCAGGCAGACTTAACCACAATTCACGAGTGGTGTAACGAATTCATATTGTTTCTGAACATAAACAGATATAATGTAGTGTCGTTTACGTGGAAATGGACTAACATTTGACGCACATATTTCCTTTAGAGAACACATAAGTAACACAGAAACATCATCTTATAAAATGTTAGAGTTTCTCATATGAAATGCTCGATACTTTCAAAATACGAGTATCATAAAAACTCTATATAATACCCCGGTGCGATCTAGACTAGAATAATATGGAACCCCCAACTACGACGTGCATATTAACAATATTGAAGGCATTTCTAATTTCTGTGGTGTTTATTTATTATTTATATTATATTAAAAGACGTTTATTAAAATTCCTGGCATTTACGATCGATCATCAATATCCCCCTATAGGATATGATCACTCATTACGGCTGAATCGTTTTCATACAATTCTATGAAGCAGCGGAGAGAGATGCAAAGTATAATAATTTGACACAAATTTCTAAACATGATTACCTGTCCGCAATTACTGGAATAAATCAACTTTAGAGCACCTACAAGGCCAGCCAGATTTACATCTTTGTTTTACTTCTCTAATACACACACGAATGTTTTAATGTTTTTACCACTATACTGTACCATTTTTGAGAAAAAAATATAAGAGCCGTTACAAGTAACCTCCCTTGACGGGGCAGGGGGAACCGGCATGATTTCTCGACGTGGGTGAGTCTGTTCGAAAATCTACTTTTTTGGCTAAAAGGATTTGGTTTTACTCAAAAATGGAAGTATCAAACACTTCTTCTAAACTATATAAATAACTGAATTCAAATTTAACTATATAACCCTCGGAATAATCCAATATTTAACATCTATTAAACTCCGTTTCTTAGAAACGTCTCTAAAGCACATTAGGATCACTCGGTTAAAAAACAAAATTAACGACATTTCCGGTGATTTTGTCTTCTAAAAGAGTATTATCGGACAAAGAAATAAATCAGATATTTATAGAACTACTTTTAAGTGTTGTAAAATTGCCAACTGTAATATACGCCCAGTCTCGGTCATTATCAAAGTGTTGGATGCAGCTGTTTGGTGACAATTTCTGTTTATACTGCACGTATTATAAGTAGGTATTCAGAAATTGATGTTTTCAAGTGCTCAACTAAAACTGTATTTTAAGGCATTTTAAAAAGCTTCTGTTCCTTTTAATATAATTTACGATAGTTCTAACTGTTTTTATTCTATTTAATCTATCAGACTGATTGATCAATTTGAATGGTTGAAAGCAGATTCTAGAAAATGGATTCGATGCATAATACTGAGATCTCATATTTTTGATGATTCAGTATTTATAATAATAATAATAATAATAAATGGTCTTTATTTTCAATGTGTAGTTAATACTTTTACAGTTATTTACAGAGAATAAAAAAAACATATCATTGAAAAAAGCCGAAGATCAGGTGGTCATGAAGCATGACCTCTGTTTTCATCTTAAGCTACAGTAAAAAAAAACGAATATACAGATACACAACAACTAATACCTAAAAATATAATAGCTAAATAGACAAAGAGTGGGGCTGAAACAAGAAAGAAAAAAAATATTATATTGCACAACTACTGAGATTTATTATGCACTAAATTAAGGAGGTATTTTGCTCTGCTAACAATAGCTTTTTGTATGCATGCTTAAAAGATACAAAAGATTTGGTTTTTATGTCCGCGGGTATGGAGTTATATATCTTGGTAATTTGGTATGTGAATGAGGCCTTAAATAATTCCGTGTGATGCCAAGGGGGAGTAAGTGTACCTTTATGTCGCAAATTTAGATTATGGACGTCTGTTCTAAACGTAACTTTACTGTGTAAATATGCGGGTATTTTATTTTCTATAATCTTTTTAAATAAACAAGCAGAGTGCAGTATACGTCGCCTTGACATATTTAACCAACTTATTTCAGCAAGCTTATGTGAGATGTGCTGCCTACGCCTAATACCAAATATTAATCGCAGGCAAGAGTTTTGTATGACTTGTATCCTTTGAGCATCTTCGGCGTATATGAGAGGACCATAAACCACATCACCAAAATTAAATTTGGATAACACTAATGACTCACACAGGATTGTTTTAGTTTTTTGGTTAAGAAAGAACCGATTTTGAAATATCATTTTTAAGTTTATGTATGATACGCGTATACACTTGTTAATATGGGCTCGAAACCGTAGAGCTGTGTCAAAAGTCAGCCTTAGATTTTTGGCATGTTCAACTGGAGATATTTGCTGTCCATCAACATTCATGTGAATTTGTTGCGATAACGATGACCTTATATCCCGTGGACCAAAAACAAGTACGGAGGTCTTATTGGCGTTAATGTTCAACGAATGCCGTCTAGATATGTCTATAACAGCCTCAATGTCCTTGTTAATATTATTTACGGCAACGGCACTATTAGTGGGGTCGAACGACAAATAAAGCTGCGTGTCATCAGCATAAAAATGTATATTGCAATGTCGAGGTGCTTTTGCAAAGTTAGACGTGTATAATGTATACAAAAGAGGGCCCAAGATCGAGCCCTGTGGTATACCAGATGATATTTCAAGTGGACCAGATATGTCATTATCAATTTTGACTCTTTGGATTCTGTTAGAAATATAGTTTGAGAAAAAATTAATTACCTGTTCCGACATTCCCAGATATCTTAATACAGACAGTAGTACTTCATGATTTAAGGTATCGAACGCCTTCGAAAAATCGATAAGCACTAACACCGTAGCTTTCTTCTTATCTGTTCCCCTCAAAATGTCATCTGTAATACTCAACAGGGCCGTCCCACAACTATGCAGGCGACGAAAACCGGATTGGACTTCAGGTAATATTCTGAATTTAGGGATATGTTCTCGTAACTGTTCGTCTATCTCTCGTTCAATTACCTTAGATAGTACAGGTAAAATACTGATTGGACGTAGGTCCTTAAATTCCTCGGGGTTATCAATTTTAGGGATCGGTTGAACTAAAGCTTCTTTCCAGGAATCTGGAAAGACACCCTCCTGGAGACAAAAGTTAATAATGTGTGTAATATACGGTATAATAACTGGACAGCACAGCAATATTAACTTGATATTAAGTCCATCATAGCCTTGAGCATTGGTTTTTATATTATATACTTTTTTTTGCACATCGCATTCTGAAACGAGCTTGAATTGAAAAGGTTCAATCCCTGTTTTAATATTATTCTTGTAAAAATTGACAACATCTTGATTAGCGGGTATTGTAGGAATACAATTTATATAATAATTGTTCAGCCCGTCAGCATTTTTTAAGTTGTTAGGTATGGTTTTTCCTTGTTTACGTATATTTAACAGGTGCAAATCTTTCCATATTTTATTACTACCTCTTACACGTAGTTCAAATTCAAAGTAGGCTTTTTTTTCATTTTTGCATGCCAGTGTAGTGTAATTGCGCAAGGTTTTATAGTAATTATAATGGTCTATATTTTTAGTTTTACGCCATTTAGAGCGGGCTTTATCTCTGAGTGACATGAGCAATCGTAAATTATCGGTCATCCAAGGGGAGTATTTTTTAGTATTTTTTATAGTTTTCAGCGGTGCATGTATACTAAAAAGCATCAAAATGGCTACATTGAGAAAAGAAACTTTTTCATTTACGTTGTCCAGATAGTATATGGGTTCGAAATCTATAGCCTGCAGATCAGCGTTAAATAAATGATTGTCAAATTTTTTAAAGTCTCTTATCGTTTTAAAGATAGGAGAGTCAGTCTTTTGTGTGATATTTAAACTACAGCATACTAAATCATGATCGGATATTTGATCTAAATTAATTACATTTACATTTTTTATAATATTACTATTATTATTACTGGTTATAATTAAATCAATTAACGTTAAGGAATTGAGCGTCACACGGGTAGGTTCAGTAACTAGTTGAGTGAAACTGTAGGCGTCCAGCAGTGACTTCAGTTTGTAATAGGCAGGACAGTTAGTTTTTAAAATATCTATGTTAAAATCTCCTAAACAAAAAACTTCATCATATTGCGGCAAAAACAAGGATAGGTTTTGCTCTAGTGTATTTAAAAACTCTATATAAGGAAAATCAGGTGGTCTATATGCAACGCCAACTGCATAATGCTGCTTATTTATTTTCAATTTAAGCCATAATTGTTCTATATTGTTTTGGGTGTTTATGACGGAATATGAGACATTACTCTTAACGTAGATACAGACACCCCCCCCTCTACTTAATGTGCGATCCTTTCTTACCAGATTATACCCTTCTAAGTGTACTGCGTAGTTATCTATGGCGGGTGTAAGCCATGTTTCACACAAACACAGTACCGTGTACTTAGCAGACAGAATATGCTCCTTAAATTCATTGAGTTTTGGTAATAACGACCTTATGTTGAATTGTGCTAATGTGATATTTTCATCCATTTTTTTCAGATAACAAGTAAAATTATATTTTCATTTCACTCATTATGAGTATGAGTATAGAATAAAAAAAAATTAAATTATAGTAATAATAATAAATTCTGCAAAACAAGGCTATCAAGCAAGGCTGTTGATCGCTATGGATGGAGAGACGATTTTAGCGTCCCCTATTTTTTCTATTCCGTATAGGTATAGGTCGGAAATTGAAAAACAATGGGCGGTTAGATTTAAACCATAATATATCAAATGCTGTAAACCAATTCAAATGAGTGAATAAATTGTATTCAGTACATGTAAATATACATTGTGCTCCTTATTATCAACTTCGTTTCTAGAAATCATAAATAACAGTTTACGGCCTATTGAGGCCGTGTCTGAAGAAGCTATTGTTACGTGTTTGCACCCTCCAATAAGAACCCCGAACGTAGGTTCAATAATTGCAACACAATTTGTCACTAACCACTGAATTATGTAAAACTAAATTAACTTGCAATAATTAGTCCTTATAATTACAAACTAATTACAATTTTTAACTACTATAGGTCATCACTGTTCTTTACTACTCGGATCGCCTATTCTTTCTCTTGATCTGAACGCTTTACTCTTCAAATTAGAACTGTCCCAGTGCGTTGGCTCTGCTTCTTATACAATCGAGATAAATCCATTTCATCCTAGTTCTTACTTTAGACTTTTCTAGATGAGATTCTCCTATTCCTCCATGGTGGGAAACAATGGCGCCATTTCTGAACTGACAAATTAACATTACATCGCTAGCTTCTCTCTACTAAGGGGTTAAATCTTTCCTCGTAAGGGGATGTGCACATAACTACATATATCTCAGTTTAAGGAAAATGGATGATTCAAACTATTATCATAGGTTACTATACTCTATTTACGGAATGGAAATAGTCAAGCCACTCCCATTAATTTATATTTGCTTTCACCAATGTATTCAATGCAGTTTTACACGCGACAAATTAATAAAAACGGGAAAATTCAAAATTGATGTAATATTTTTTGAGAAATATATAGTTTTGAATAAATATAGAAAATTTAACATTATTTATTTTTTATAACAAAGAACAAATATACAGGGTTATACTTAATTTTTGGATTTCTATATAGAAAATGACATGATACATTTCTATGAAACAATTATTTTATTTTATTTATTTATTTTATCCAAAATATATACTGATACAATTTGTACATAATAATTCACAATTATACCATGTCATACAGCTGTTAGTCATTTCTGATTCAGATGAAGAAGAAGAATCACTCCCCACATGAATTATCAGTGGCTCTATTATGTCAACCTATCACATTCTTTTCTCTTCATTTTGCGCTGTCGAATGGCCTTTTTCCAATTTTCACCAGAAATATTTCCAATAGCCAATCTAGATAGTACTAGAATTTATACAAACAAAAATGGTCATACGAGCTCTTCTTGTATTGACTATATGGTTACAACTGTGTCCAATACTTTTTTTGATTGTGAATTAGTAGATCCTATCATTGCAGATCATTTTGCACATATTTTAAAGCTTAAGCAGTTAAAAACTAGTCTATGATAATATGGAAAGAGTATGCAAAAGATCTCTAAATATGAGCGAACTTAGAACCGTTGACCAGAGTTAACTGGACCGAATTATTTCATTTAAATATTAACGAGGCATTTTCTCATTTTGTCGAAAATATTACTTGGTGTTTCAATATCTCCTGTCCTTATAAAAGTGGGCTAGTCATGCCAAGTCAGCATCGAAACTGGGTCACCAAAGATATTGTACAAAAAGGAGATAATTTAAAAAATATGTTTTGGTTAATGTCAAATTCTGACAGTGCCGAATTAAAAAATATTTATAACATTAAAAAAAAAAATAATATAAAATTAACATTAAACAAGCCAAAGCAAATTATTACAATAACAAAATCAAGGCTGCCTTCAATAAAACAAAAGAGATCTGGAACATTATCAACTCCAAATTAGGTAGAATTTCTAATAAGAAAATAACATCTGTCGCTCATAGTTCAATTAAGGTCAACAATGCTAGTGATATTGCTGAAATATTTGCTCACCACTTCTCTTGTGCAAGTACAAAAAGCATTTTAAATCATTTTGGACAAAACTTGTCATTGCCGTGTACGAAAGTTAGTAGTACTACTATCCAATATTAGTCTGATTCATCCCCTGTAATTGCACACGAAGTTCTAGATGCGTTAAATCAAATAAAAAAACCTCCGGAATAGATGAGCTGTCTGTTTTAACTATTTTAAATATAATTGATCTTATTATTCAACCATTCACCTATCTGATAAATCAATCATTATTCCAGGGACACTTTCCAGAAGTATTTAAAACTGCTTTAATTATACCACTCCATAAGAAAGGCGATATTGAGGACATCGACAATTAGAGGCAAATTTCACTACTTAACGCATTATCTAAACTTTTAGAAAAAATTGTCTCCAGTCGTTTAACGACTTATCTTGAATCTAACAACTTACTGTGCACTTCACAACATGGATTTAGGGCAAATAGATCTATTGAAACGGCCACTTATCAAATGTTAAACTATATTTATGAAAATTTAGACAATGGTAAAATAGTTGTCTCGTTACTTTTTGATCCCTCAAAAGCATTCGACACAGTTTGTACACATTTCTTAATTACTAAACTGTCAAATATGGGACTACCAGTAAATATTCTGCACTGGATTACATCATATATGGGGGAGGGGGGGAAGATCATTAATGTTAATGGGGTCAGATCTGAGGCACACGACGTAAAACTTGGTGTTCCTCAAGGTTCTGTCCTGGGCCCACTATTATTTTTAATATATGTTAACGATTTATCTAACCATTTAACTAAGGGGATAGTCACAATGTTTGCGGATAATACTACCATTACTGTAGCAGCCGATACTCTGCAAGAATTAGAATCTGCAGTTGCTGCCATTATGGATGAATTTAGCACCTGGTGTCAACGCAATAGGCTCATACTCAATGACACTAAAAGTACAGCCATCAACTATACTTTAGGAAAGGTATGCCACATGACACAAGCCGATTGCAAAACATCAATTTCAGTGAGAAGGTAAAATTTCTAGGCACTCACATAGATAATAGACTTACCTGGTATGCTCAAATTGAAAGCGTTTGTGCAAAATTAAGTAAGGCGTACTATGCTATAAGACAAATTAAAGATTGTCTTAATACTACGGGATTACTTAACATTTATTATGCTCTGGCATATTCCCATATCTCATTAAATATAATCAGCTGGGGCTGTGCTCAGGAAACACAGAGAGTGTTCATTTCTCAAAAAAGACTAATTAGGCTAATATTTAACATGGACTGCAGGGAAAGTTGTCGACAAGTGTTCATAAATCAAAAAATTCTGAGCGTACCCTGTATTTTTATTTTTAAATGTTTAATATTTGTTAAAAAGAACGAACACCTTTTTATATCTAACTCATCCTCGCATAACCATAACACTAGACACGGTCTCATATTAAGAATTCCTTCTCACAAAACATTAACTTATAAAAAATCATCTATCTACAACTGCAATATTTTGTACAACAACTTACCAGATGATATCAGAAATATTAAAAGTACATCTTTAAAAATAAAGTAAAAACTATGTTGATAAATGGTGGTTTAGGGGGGCGAGCGTAGGTGCGTCTTTACCATGTACATACCTCGGTATGCGAAGTAAAGCAACGACAGGCGCAGTTAGTACTTGGATGGGTGACTATTCCAACGGAAACCGCGTCCTCGCCTCACACATCTTCCAGCCGCTTGTATATCAGTGTATGCGCGGAAGCTATACAACCTTAGGCGAGGGTTATATAGATATACCATCCTTCGGAGGGGATGTAAAGCCGTCGGTCCCTTGTCTGTTAAATGTTAGGCAAGTAAAAGATCCCTACTCTTCTTAAGGGAAGAGGTTCGGCAAAAATTCCTGGTTGGGGGTAGCTCGTCTACAGGCGTCGGTGTTAGGCCTCAGTAGCGAAAATAGGCCGACGTTAAATAAATGTATATAAAAAAAAAATGGTGGTTTTTACAGCTTGAGTTTTTGGTCCAATAATTAACTCTTCTTATATGGAATAGAATTATAATATATAATCGTTTATTAATCTTGTATATATGTTTGTCTATTGTTCATATCGTGTATATAATGGTATATATATACTTTTTCTATTTTTTTTCAACTGTTCTATTTTTGTATTGACATGCCACATGCCATATGTACTTCGTGTGTCTTTTGATCAATAAATATTACTATTACTACTATTACTATAGCGTGCTGAAATAATGGATGAAGATCTTTCATTTTGAACGTTGTATTGTTCCTGGCGACTCCTCCTTTTATTTGGCCCCATATTGATTCAATAGGATTGAATTCACAATGATATGGAGAACTACAATGAGAGACTGTTTGACAAAATGCAGGAGTTCGGCTGTCACTTTGTCTGCTTCGTAAATAATCGATTTAGTTGTCAACCAGGCTTGTATGTCTGCTTTTTGTGTGCCAGAATTCGGAATATTCTTCGTTATTCTACTGTGATAAAGAGCGTTGTCCATCACAACCACAGAATGTTCGGCCAAGCGTCCCAAAATTTGAGCAAACCAATTTTCAAAAACTTCACCATTCATTTTTTCATGGTAGTCCTGTTTTCTTTGATTGGAAGCAGAGCAAACCATCCTAAACGAAACCGTCCTCAGATCCTATATGAAGCACTATAACCTCCTTGACCGGAGGGATCTTTTAACCCTGTCCTTAAACCTTGGATGAAAGAATGTCACGGATTCAAGATTGTAATGTCCTTCATTTCTTTAGTTACAGTATGGCCAGCGTTCACCCGTTCAAGTACAATTTCTTGCCTTTTTCGCGATAATTTCGGATCTCTTGCAGGAAACGTCGCTTCCAGGTGACGATCTCGTCCTTTTACATTAAAACATGAAGAAATAACATTTATTTCTAGTCACCGAAAGCCAATTTCTTTGATCAATTTGTTCAAAGTACTTCGTTTAAACTAAGATAGATGATATATAAGAATTTAAAAACATTCTGGACACTCACATCTGAATTAAAATGTGTAATTAATATAGATAATTATAATAAACTCAAACATAAGCTATAATAAATATACATAGTTAAACTAAAAGTGCCTCAGAGAAGAAGTACTTCGACGTAATAATAACAATAATTTGATTCAGTTAAAAAATACATACCTTCATCTGTGTTACCCATAATAGGAACAGTTAATGACTTGCGCAAATCTCGACATATGGTACGATTTAATGACTGACTCGATTTTTTGTTAATTGCGGGGCAACACTTTAGCTACTATTTGAAGTTATTTTCATGAGTATATTCGAACGTTAATTTTGTCAATCTAGCAGTGGCGGTTTCTCTGAGGAGGCAGAGGAGGCCGGGCCTCCCTACTTCTGATTTGCCTTTACAGTTACTTTACATATTTACATTATTATAAATATAAATATACTTTATGAAACGACAAATTTAAATTAACAGAAATATTCCCTAAATCTGCGAATTTAAACTATTATTATTATAACCGGCAACGCTGCACAACTGTAACATTCTATCCATGGTGACTGGTGAGGCAGGCCTCCAAACGCTTCTAACATAGCTTTCGCGTTTAGAATGGTTCAATTTGAAACGTTTGAAGCTACCCATTAAAATCTGCTCTCAAAACCACGTGCCGGAGGCCAAGCTCCGGGCCAATAGGAACAAAGATTAATAAACATCTGACTTTTATTTTCCCGCTTCCTGAGTCCAGACAGTCGTACCGTTTACCGTTTAGGTTAATTGAAAGTAAATGTGTCTGTGGTGGTTTTCATTTTATTAAGTGCAATAAATTCATTTAAAATTTTTGTTTAAATATTGATAAAACGTCAAAAATGGAATTAAACGTAAGTACAAGCAATAACAATGGTAATGTCAGTATCGGTGAAGTGTTTAAATCTGTAGATGATATTGTAAATTTCCTTTTGAAGAATGTTCATTTTAGTCAATTAACATATGATGACAAGATATTTATAATAAAAACTTTAAAAAGGCCCCAACCTACCATGCAAAATCTCATAGTAACTTCAAAACATAATCGTTCTTTTTGTGTACAATGGTATGATAAATGTGAGTGGTTAACTGGATGTCCAGTACAAAATAAATTATATTGCTGGTATTGTTTACTTTTTTCTAATGACCCAGAGAACACTGTTTGGTCAAAATTAGGATATAATGATTTAAAAAACTTACCCAGATCAATTGAAAGGCATGCTAGGTCAAAAGGACATTTAACTGCTTCAATAAAATTCAAGTTATTTGGCAAACAGAATATTTTAAATTCTATTGATGAAGGGCACAAACAGTCAATTGTAGATCATAATGTAAAGGTTAAAGAAAATAGAGACATCTTAAATAGACTAATTGATACGGTAATTTTTTAATGTTGTCAAGAATTGGCTTTTAGGGGACATGATGAGAATGTGCATTCAGATAATAGAGGAAATTTTCAAGAGCTTATTTCTTTTCTGAGCAGATACGATGGCAAAATGGAACAATTTTTAAACGAAGCTACAGTTTTTTCGGGAACTTCTAAAGCTATTCAAAACGATTTAATTGAATCAATTAGTTGTGTTGTAGTACAAAAAATTGAAAGCGAATTAAATGAAGTACCTTTCTTTTCTTGGCAAGCTGATGAAACCACAGACATCAGCTGCTGTTCACAGTTATCGGTTGTTTTCAGATATGTTATTAAAGGGCAAGTGGTTGAACGATTTGCAGGTTTTTACAATGTTAGTTGAGGTCGAACCGCAAATGATTTATTTAATTTTTTAACAGAAAAATTTGGAAAATATGACTTAAAAAATAAACTTGTTGCTCAGACATATGATGGGGCATCAGTTATGGCTGGTCACTTAAATGGCTTACAGGCAAAAATTAAAACAATGGCCCCTCAGGCACTTTTTACACATTGCTATGCGCATACGTTGAATTTAGTATTGAGTAAAGCCTGCATAGATAGCATCAAAGAATGTAAAATTTTTTTTGCCAACGTCTGGATTTTCATCATATTTTTCAAAATCAACTAAAAGAACAGAGGTACTTAATACCATAGGATCTGACCGTTTACCGTCAAATGTGGCAACAAGGTGGAATTTTACATCTAGAGCAGTTTTTACAGTATTCAAAAACAGGGATAAGTTAATAGAAGTTTTTGATTATATTTTGACACATGATGATTTCAAACAAGATCAGCCAACTTTAAGAGAAGCTGTTGGCTAAAAAGACATCTTAAAGATCCTCATTTTCTCTTTCTTTTACATACTTTTAAATTTATCTTTAAACACACCGATGTTGTATTTTCAATTTTACAAAATAAAAGCACAGACATTTCATACGCGAGGAAACGTTTGAATGCATTAACTATTACATTGCAAGATTTTAGAAATAATGAAATTCATTTTAATGATCTTTACAACCAACTGTCTGAAGATTTCCAAAGTGGTGAACCGGCGCCAAAGAAAAGAAAGACAACATTAAATCTTCAAGATTTGAGACTGAATTATAAACAGATTTTCAATGAAATTTTGGATACAATAATTAATCAACTACAGATAAGATTTTCCGATTTAGATAAATTAGAATTTTTCGATTTAATAAGAAAAGATAATTTTCTCTCATATTCAAAAGAATTTCCAAATGATAAATTTGAATCATTATTAAAACAATATAACCTTTTTGATTCAATAGCACTAAAAAATGAATTAACAACTGTATACGCTGACAAAGAATTGTTTCAAAATTGTCAAACCCCTACCGAAATGATTTCATTTATTTATAATAATGACTTAATTTCTTGTCTAACAGAATTTTATAGATTACTTACTTTAGCTGTCACAATTCCTGTTACGTCTGCTTCAGTAGAAAGGAGTTTTTCCGCCCTCAAACGAATCAAATCATTTACTATAAATACTATTGAGCAAGAAAGATTAAAAAATATTTCTATCATTTCTATCGAAAAACGGCTTGTTAAGGAACTAACACAGAATAATACATTTTATGACGAAGTAATAGATATTTTTGCCAAACAAAAAGATAGACGGATTTCATTAATTTACAAGAACATTTAGACATGTAGTTTTTTTGTTCAATTTCTTTTTTGTTTAAAATTTAAAAAACCACCACAGCAATTATTCTACTTCTGTAGATTGTAAGTATACTACCAAGTATATTTTTATTTGTGTTGTTTTTCAGTTTGTTATTATTTAACTATTTTTAATTTGAGAATATTTTTATTTATGTTATCGTTTCAGAGTTTATTATTTATTTCATATTACTATATAATTGTTTTGATTGTGGTAGCATTTGTGCCATATTATTATTACTATTATTATATTAATAATTAACTCCCTCACCTATTAAAAGCACCCCTACCCCACAATCCCATCCTGGCAAGATATAATTCAGACCTCCACGTTGGTCCTTGCTGGACGGTAGATTTATACTTTGATACTTATCATAAAACAAATTATACTGACTAACATGAAGAGAAAATTACTAATATTTGTGTAATGGTAAAGTTTAAAAGTTCGATATATTCGCAAAATTTTCATCGCGGCGCACATGTGTATACCTCCCGCCCCTCGGAACCACCCAGGCCTATCTATCCCCTGCCTCCCCAGTTTAAAAACTGAGGAACCGCCACTGCAATCTAGATCTTAGAAATCGTTCTCTGTGCATTGTACGAAACAAAGAAAACAATAGACACTTAAAACACCGACAAGGACGTAGACGTAAACGTATAAAATGACAGCTACGCAGGCGCATTAGCGAATTGTCCTACGTTTGTACTTACATCTGATGTAAACATTTTACATACACCTAAAACGTATCGTATCGAGTTGAGTAATGGAGATGGGACCACCGATTGTATCATTGTAACTGTCAAAGATGTCTCATTTTTTCATAACCACCATTGCTTTTTCTTATTTTAGGTCTATTTACAAAACTATGCAATATAAATAAAACAAAGACACCAATGAAAAGTGTTGGGTTAAGCGGTTCTGATTATAAGGTTCGTTGAAATTTAGTTCAGTAGATACGTTACGTTCCAAACAGTGCTTTATCTCAATTTAAGTCAATGTAGCGTAACATGGGTTTACGTGTATTTCTGCGTTTACTCCAAAGAGTTACGTATACGGCGCTCAAGGTTTGTAAAGTAAGATAGGTAGCATGGTAACTTGAACGGAATGGAGGGGTTACGATGAAGGCGGCCATCTTGCGCGTCATCGTGCCTGCTGAAACTTAATTGTACGTATGCATTTTTTGAGACGTTGCGCTTATTTGTTGAGTTGAGTTATAGTTATTTAGTGTATAATCTAATTGACAATTACTGTTAAAAAAGACTCATAGTATATAGAAGTTTGTAACCTGTGTATTTACAGATGAAATAATTTTAAGGTAAACAGTTTTTATTATTTTCCGTTCATAATAATAACAAATAACAATGTTACATACAATTATTAGTTGACTGGAGGAAAGGTTTGTAGTGTAGCTGTTTGCAAAAACAACTCAAAAAAGGCAAAAGAGAGTGGTGAGATGTTGATGTTTTTTCCTTCCCTAAAAAAATTACTTAATACAGGAAATAAAATTTATTTTCATATGATACAAAGAAATATTAGAAAAAACCAATGAGTGATTTTTTCTTATTAATTGCTGTGTCTAATATGACATGATAGAATTTAATGGCCCTCTTTTAAATTTTATTAATAAATTATTGTATGCATATCTAATTATAATAAAAAAATTTGCATTAAAATTTTTTAATACTACATAATTGTAAAGGTTGGCCTGGGGAAAAATTTCTACTCAGTACGTCATAAAATAAGAAACTTTTCTAAATAATTCCTTTCGAAAATTAGTATCATGTATGTTTCTTCATCTATCTTATAACTTATTAAATTCGCTAAGAATTATATAAAGCAATGAAATCAAGACTGAAGTCTCGGGCAAGAAATTGCACACAAGATTAAAATAATCTACTTCAGTCCCTTGATATAAAATGTACTTCTTTAACTGCATACATTAATTAATTATAAATTTGATATATAGAAATGTCAATTTTAAATTCCAAGGAAAACGTTATCGATGTTAATAATCATTAATCAAAAAAGTCAATTTATTAATTTGTGCTTGTACATTAAAAAATACAGAATTCAGAATTCAAATTCATAACTAATTATACTTCTATACTAATGGTTTGAATGCCAGAAATTCGAATGAGCAGGCAGAGTAACGCGTTCCCGCATTTTAAATAGTGATCTCTGATTGGTCGAAAGTTACCGTGCTACCTATCTTACTTTACAAACCTTGGACGGCGCTGGTATTTCTTTAAGTGTCGAATATTTATATATTTATACGCCGATAAAGCAAAACACTTATACTTTATACGAGGATAATTGGAACTGGTCAGTGTTAAAGCACAGGGCCGTGCGCACTGAACTTGATATTTTGTCCTATATATTTAGCAATGGTATCGAGATTCGAATGGTAGTTGAAACTGTGCAGACGAGTCCGAGACTGGCAATGTAATCAGCCTGAATGAACCATCCTGCACTCATAAATCGCTTCTCAATAGTCAAAGGTGGACTTCTGCTGTGCTGTTAATGTGCCAGTGCAATGCGTAAATACCTATTATAATATCAAACGTAAGAGTTTAGTTAGTTATTGTTCATATTTATAAATATTTGCTACTATATAAAAGGTAAAATATTTTAATTATCTACTAATTTACTATGGCTTTCTGGAGACCATTTGAAACAGAGGATAATATAATAACGCCCGAAAATCTTATTATTTTCTTATGACAAGCATTTCTATTTACCTCCGCCCATGTACAATAAAGAGATGCTGACTGTTTTTGCCGGCTTTTAGTTTTATACGGTTTCAATTAAATTCGTTTACACTACTTCTAGGCTAGTACAGCGCCTTTCTGCAAGGTGCGTCGGCGCTGCCAGTCGACTAAAGTATATACGATTGGAATTGAAACCGTATAAAAACTAAAAGCCGGCAAAAACAGTTGGCATCTCTTTATTGTACATGGGCGGAGGTAAATAGAAATGCTTGTCATAAGAAAATAATACGATTTTCGGGCATTATTATATTATCCTCTGTTTGAAATGGTCTCCAGAAAGCCATGGTAAATTAGTAAATAATTAAAATATTTTACCTTTTATATAGTAGTAAATATTTATAAATATGAACAATAACTAACTAAACTCATACGCTTGATGTTATAACAGGTAAATACCTGCGTAAATACGCACTTCACTGGCACATTAACGGCACAGCAGAAGTCCACCTTTGACTATTGAGAAGCGATTTATGAGTTTTTTTATGCTAGTAGACCTGTCCGTTTTATTATCTTTAAACCAGTGCAGTCGTAGATGGTTCATTCAGGCTGATTACATTGCCAGTCTCGGACTCGCCTGCACAGTTTCAACTACCATTCAAATCTCGATACCATTGCTAAATATATAGGACAAAATATCAAGTTCAGTGCGCACGGCCCTGCGCTTTAACACTGACCAGTTCCAATTATCCTCGTATAAAGTATACTACAATAGGAATATGATAAGTTCAGCAATCAAACCACAGTAGAGAATAGACCAGTATTCCCACTCGGCACTCGGCCGAAACAGTGGGATAAGATTTTCAGTGCGCAAGCATGCTCCTGGGCTGACATTATTTGATGCGCAGTGGACAGCAGTGATATAATTGGGTTGATGTTTATTGTTTACTCGAGCAGTGTGCATGCAAATGCGTGTGGGATGGAAATAGTGGATGCGCAGTGGAATAAAAAATAAATAAAATTGAGTACAACAAACGTCAAAGGGATCGCCGAGGAGTGAAACTACTTCTATTCTCTACTGTGATCAAATTGAGGGTATATTATACATGAAGTGCTCACGTGATACGAGCTAGCGCCTTTACTATAAAAAACTTCTCATTTTAACTTTGAAACCAGATTTGTCTTGCAACTTGATAAGAATGTTATATTTTATATTGATAGTAATTTGCAATGGGAATACCATAATCTTAATTTCGCCGTAAATTGCGTCGCAATAATCGCTGTGCATTAAATTTTATGGCAAAGTACTGTAGTTAAGATGTCCTTCTTACACTCTGTTATGCAAATTTCCCATACTAATTGACCGTAAACGTTATAATAAATGTGATTCTATCAGCGTTTTTATTTATTAAATTTTGAATTGAAAGGCAAGATGAAGTGTCTTTAGTGTACTTGTATCCTGGGAAAGGTTATTTTTATATTAATTTTATTGATTGTGATGCGATGCGATGCTACTATAACTTTTGCACAACGCAGTTTTATGTGACTATATTTTTCAAGTGGTAATCCGTACACACGGACTAGTTTTTCAATTTAGGGGTGTTTATTTTAAATGGAATGTTTATATTTGCTTTTAAACAGTCTTTTGTGGGTACTTGCTGAATATGCGAAATTTTTGTTATGTTTAAGTGTTGAGTGAAATTAGAGTTATTAAATCTAGAAATCTGTAATCATAAGATGTCATTTTCGTCTTATAATATATTTTCGTCAGTTTTCTGGTCAGATTCCGCCCAATATTTTTTACCATATCCTATTCTATTATTGTTCATATCATTCTCATTAACCAATTTAGGCTGTGCTGTGATATTGTCAACTCTAATTACTTTTTTCCGTTTTTAGTTTTTGCCCGCTCCTAGAAAAGTTATGAAAAGATTCCAGGTTGCATACTTACGGATCGCCGGATGTGGCCTAGATTTGAATAGACTGGTATTATATATTGCTCGGATTTGAGAAATACTAAGAAAAATTATATAATCATACAGGGTGGGAATTGTGTATCGGATCTCGATATCGCGAGTTCTACGATAGCTAGACATTTAAAAAAAAATTACAAATAAACTGAATAAAAAAGTCTATAACTGGAAATTATTTTCGAACATACAGGGCGACCCAAGAGGAAATTACTGGATCAAGTGCCTTTTTTAAAATGGAATGCTATGTATATCAGTACATTTTTTGAAGCCTCTTTCTAGGCTCTATTCATTCTTATATTAGCATTGAATATCTCCCAACCACTTGGATGTAATGAATTTTTTGTTGAAATAATGCAATCTGCAGATGGATATTAAAAAAATCACCACAGTCACAATTAGGGGTTTTGACAAAAACTTATCTGAATACCAGTTATGAGGCATTTTCATTTCCTAATAATGTACAGGGTTGCCAAAAATTATTTTTCAATTAAGAACATTTTAAATTGAATTTTCTCAATTTTTTCAAATAGAACACCCTGTATATTTTTAGACGGTGTGATGTAGAAATGAAAAACGAAAATTTTTTGTAAGTACTTTCCTATGGCTAATTGCAACCATTTTCGTTTTATAAATAAATATGTATTTATTTTTCAATTAAGAACTTTTTAAATTGAATTTTCTAAATTTTTTCAAATGGAACACCCTGTATATTTTTCGACGATGTGATGTAGAAAAGAAAAACGAAAAGTTTTTGTAAGTACTTCCCTATGGCTAATTGCAACCATTTTCGTTTTATAAATAAATAAGTGTCAAATTCAAGAATGAACTTTAAAAAAGAGATTCCCTCAAATAATTCATTAGAAAAATTTATAATAGGTGTTCGACGTGTTGCCCATTTTGATTGATACACGTCTTTATGCAATTTTGAAATGAGGCCATTTAGTGGGACCATTTCTTCCAATCCATTGAAATGAGTAAATAGTATTTAACCGGTCTTTTACTGTATGTTTTTTGTACATTTCTTTGCTGTTTCCGTTATTCGACAAGCAATAAAACCTTAGTTTGGTATAAATTGTCGTGTGCAAAGGAGCATTTGTCACATTTATCGGTCGTTACAATTTGTATTGAATTTAATATATTTGGAATTTTACAATATGAATTTTAATAAAGCGGAACTTGTACACATGACTATTGTTTTGGGCGAGTCTAACAGAAATTGTTTATTTGCCAATAGAATTTATCACCAACGTTATCCTGAAAGAAGGATTCCTGATGTTAGCAGCTTCCAAAACTTTCTCGATAGATTTCTGGAAATTGGAAATGTCAAATATAAAAACAGTGAAAGAATAAAATATGTTGTGAACGAAGAAAATGAGTTTTCTGTGGTGCCGGCAACGGTTGAGAATCCCCATGTTGGTGAAAGAGAAGTGAGCTCATTAGTAGGAATAAGTAGACGGTTTGTGGGTCGAATCTTAAAAACAAATAAGTTGCATGCATAGAGCATATTCAAATGCACCAGGAATTATCTGATGACGATTTTCAAAAGCGCCTACAATTATATAATTGGGCCAGAGGTGAAATGCAACATGATGTCAATTTCTTCAATACTGTTTTATTCAGTGATGAGGCAATTTTTCATGAAAATGGATTTGTTAATAGGCACAATTTCCATTACTATGCTCCGGAAAATCCTCACTTTTTTATGCAAGTTGATAACCAACACAGATGGTCTATAAACGTTTGGGGCGGAATTATTGGAGAACATGTAATAGGGCAACATTTCTTTAATGGTACATTGACTGGAGCTATTTATCTTCCACAATTATTGGTAAATCTCCCTGAAAGAATTTGAAATAGGATGTGGTTTCAGCAAGATGGTGCCCCACCATATTATTTAAATGCAGTTAGAGACCGCTTAAATAATACCTACCCTAATCAATGGATTGGAAGAAATGGGCCCACTAAATGGCCTGCTAGATCCCCGGATCTTACAAAAATGGATTTCTTTTTATGGAGATACGTGAAGGAAATTGTTTATAGAGGACACACCAACAACAGTACTAAATACGAAGGAAAGAATAATAACTGCCTTTACATCTATCACACCGGCAGTTTTAGGAACAGCAGGAACCTCATTTCAAAAGCGCATAAAGATGTGTGTCAATCAAAATGGGCAACATGTGAAACATTTATTATAATTTTTTTTTCTACTGAGTTATTTGAAGAAACCTCCTTTTTAAATTTATTTTTGAATTTTGTAATTATTGCTCAATAAAACGAAATTGGTTGCAATTAGCCCTAGGGAAGTACTTACAAAACATGTTCGTCTTTCATTTCTACATCACATCGTCGAAAAATATACAGGGTGTTCCATTTGAGAACATTGAGAAAATTCAATTTAAAATGCTCTTAATTGAAAAATAACTTTTGTCCACCCTGTACATTTTTAGGAAACGAAAATGATTCAAAACATTAATTAGATGTCCCATAACTGGTATTCACATAAGTTTTTCTTGAAACCCATAATTGTGACTGGTGATTTTTTTAATATCCATCTGCAGATTGCATTATTCAACAAAAAAATTCATTACTTCCAAGTGGATATTCAATGCTAATGTAAGAATGAATAGAGCCTAGAAAGAGGCTTCAAAAAATGTACTGATACTGATTCCATTAAAAAATTTCGTCTTTGCACGCCCTGTATGTTCGAAAATAATTTTCAGTTATAGACTTTTTTACTTGCAATTTTTAAAAAAAATTTCTAGCTATCGTAAAACTCGAGATATCGAGGTCCGACGCACTATTGCCCCACCTTGTATAATACCTACACAATAAAGTTATCCTCCTGAACCATCATAAAGTGTTAAGCTGTAAAATGTATTTTGTTTGCTAGTTGGGAAACACGACTAATAAAATATCAATAAAAGCAATTATACAATATCGTTTTTTAATATCAGTTTAAACCATATACGTTGTTAGGGCGTTCCCCATTAATGCTTATATAATTCTATAATTCGAAAGTAGGTATTTTATACATGAGGTTTATGTTATCTAAATTATTTAAAGCAGCAATTTCTTAGAAAGTGATTTGGAGATTGGATATCAGTAAAAAAAAACAGTGCAGCATTCACCGATTACAAAAGCTGAAGAAATAAATTGTAATGGCAGCACTGTTTCGGAAACATTATGTATAGTATGGGGTACGTTTAAATATCAACAGGTTAAATTTCGAGGAGTGGCTGAATATAGAAACGTGATCCCTTCTAACCTCCAAAAATAATGTAATAATAGTTATTACTTCCCTAGTATTTATTTGTCTTCACGTTTTTACTTTGTTGTGAGGATTACGCCTTGGAAGACGCAGTGTTTATAATTATCTGAGTATTTATTTTATGAAAATAATTTAATGTATAAAAAGTGACATTACATTGATTAATTAAAATCACACTGTCCACTTAGGTCACACTACATATTATCGACACTCAATATAATTCAAACATCGCTAACACGTCCTCTCAAGATGCAAGCTGTTGATAATCCTCCAGTGTAACAAGTCCAAGATCATCAACACATTTCCAATGTGGTGCTTTTGATAATGCTTTTGGTAAAATATCCATTTGGTCTGTCGGAATATATTCCAGAATTAATCCTCTCTTAACAAATCCTCGAATAAAATGATGGCGAGTATCAATGTTTTTCGTTCTGGAATGATACATCAAATTTGACGTCAGTTGATGTGCTCCTTGGTTGTCGATGTACAAATTTACATCTGACGTATCTTCAAGTTCTATTTCACATAACAAGGATAACACATCCGTTCGTTGCTTCTGCATTTTCCAGGCTATCACTGCACCTCCTAGGATGAAAATATAACCTGTAAATGAACGTCGCGTTGATCAGTTACACAGCTTGCCCAGTCTGCATCCGAACAAAGGTTCATCCATTTTGGTATACATCAATCCTAAGTCTCTGGTTCCAGTTAAATACCTTAAAACACTTTTCGCTGCTGACAAATATTGATTACTTGGTTCATTAGCAAATTGAACTAGCCTTGACACAGTATTTGCAGTACCTGGCTTAGTTCCTACCACAAGGAACATAAGAGCACCAATTAGCTCCTTATAAGGTCAATTACAATCTGTGGGAATCTGTGGATTTACACACCTTCTTAGTTTGAATCTCAACCGGTGTTTTCATTGGATTACACTCGCTCATTCCACACTTCTCGAGTATATCTAGAATGTATCTTGTTTGTGTTAATGTGAACGATCCATGCTTTGATGGAAGTCTGAAGGACGTATTTTCTGCTCGAAAAACTTAGAAAAATTAAAAAAAAATAGGAAAAAGAAAAAGTTAATTTTCTTTTTCCTCAACCTTTTCTTAAATTCTAAATAATAATATTACGTTCACAAAATTTTTAGGGTTCAACGTGACTGTTTCAGACGGAGATTAATGGATAAATCATACTTACTGTCGTTTATGCTTAACTGCGGCTCTGATGGTATCAATTGGAAGACGTCGTAACACTATAAATCTAACACTGTCTGTTTCACACTCTCTTAAAATTAAATCTGAAAGGGAATTTTGTTAGAAAACACAACTAAAAGACAATATAAAGTTCAAAATATGTATATTAAATCTTTTAAAAAATTTATGTTTTTACAACAACTTCTTCAGAGAAAATGTTAACAAACAATGGTCTGACCCGTGTACAACACATGGTGAGGAACGGGACGATTCATACGGTACCAACTCGGTACCAACTACCATCCAATATGCAGTTTGATAAGCTAACGATGCACAAAAAGATTCAAGAAAAGTTTCATGTAACTGAAATTTTGGTGGGCTTATGCTTGCCTGTCTTATAAACGTATTTATTAATTCACATAAATTTTGGTCGCTCCTCGGAGCTTAAAATTGCTTGAAGCGTTTCTACTTCGTTTGTATTATGCAATAACAAATTTTACGTTCAGGCAAGGCAGATCCCATGCACGTGTGAGTACATGGTATAGATACTTTTTTGACTCCGAATCACTGAGGAACCGGTTTAGGGCAAACCCCGTCAAAACACATCATTTCCCCGTCAAATCCGACTGCTAGGAAATGATGGGGGTCCCATGTCGCTAAGGGCTATTTTCGCTATAACTTTCGATATACTTTGAATAGTCGTTGGATTAACTTGTCCTCATATTCAATACCTCGTAAGAGTTGCAGTGCTTGACAACGTGGATTCGTAAAAGGGTTTTTAATCTTGGAAATTTGGAAGTTCAAGTCCAATTTTAGTATACTTTCTAAAATTGGGTGGTCGGGGCGACATTACGTCCCTGTGCAGCGACATTCACTACACTTTCCAAATTAACGCTCCTTGAAGAGTTAGCGAAAATTTGGCATAAAAAACGCTCCGAAGAGCAAAAATATATTTCCAAGAATTAAAAACCTCCTCCACGGCGTTTTTACGTGAAGCACGCTTTTCTTACGAAATATTTCCTAAGTCGGATTTTGTTACAACGTCGAAAAGTATATCGGGGTTATAGCGTTCTTTAACATTAACATAAGTCATTTTCTTAGTTAATCTCTAATTCGTTTAGATCCTTTATTTCAAATTTTCCTAGTAGTTTAAATTTGATTTGTTGAATCCGTTCCATTGTATTCTGTGATACAAGGAAGTCTCTCCTTTCATTGATACTAGTCCAATGCTGCTTAATTTCTTCGAAAGACACGCGCACCACTGTCGAACTGCTTGATGTAGTCCATAAAGGGTCTTTTGCAATTCATAGGCATTTCCTCCTTGTTCTAATTTTAACCGCTTTTCTGTAGCTCGTTTCTTTATATCTTGAACTGCTCGTTTATCTTTGCTTATCCTCTCGATCATTTCTTGTAACGTCTCTGGAATCTCCATGAATACATTTTCTTCAAGATCTTCCATTTAAATATGCGGTTACTACATCAAATTATCGAATTTCCGCCCCGAATTTTGATGTGACGGCCAACATGAGTCGTATTGACTCCAATATTGCTATTGTTATTATAATCAACACCATATTGTTGATTGTATCCTTTTGCAACTCTTCGAGCTTTTCGTCTCTTAGTGGATCCATCTGCTTATACTTGTTGGTCAACACAATGCGACAACCAACTACATTTTGACCTTGTCGTTTTTCAACAATCTCCCAAGGATTATTTTTTACCAGACTCTTAGCCTCTGATTGAATAGCTGTTTTCCATTCCTCACTTTCAGGAGACGTTATTGCTTCTTTTGCAGTAATGTCTACAACTCCAGCAAATATTTTATCGTTTTCGTCTTTATTGTCTTGGATCGTTACAATATCTTGTTCCTCTCGTTCGACTCGTCGAGCCGATGAAAATAATTTCCTAGGATTCTATCTAGATCCAGAATCGTCCTTGGTCTGTCCCTTCCTCTTCGATTTCTTTGTGCGAATTCAGTATTCAAAATTGGTATAGTTTGTGGGGATCTCTGTTGCCTGGATGACTCCCTTAATGATCTATTACTCACATTAGAATCATTTGTTATTATCCCGACCTGAATCTCCTGTTTAAGCCTTTCAGTGTCATCGTCTACTAACAAAATTTCGCTTTAATTGTCTTGAATTTCATTAGTGTTTTCCTCTTGGAGCCTGACATCCCTTGCAACAATAAATTTTCTGGCTTTTGGCAACCATACTCTTTAACTTTTTGTCTCACGTGGGTATCCAATAAACACTCCTTTAATCGATCGCTCAGCGAGTTTTCCTCTCGATGGATCTTTATCTAAGACATCTACAGTTGATCCAAATGTCCTCAAATAGTTTCATGGCGTTTTTCTGCCCGTGCACTTCTCATAATATAATGTATCTCCGTTCATGCTACTAGACGAACATCTGTTTCTAATGTGACTTGCAGTTGCAATTGCTTCAGTCCAAAACATTAGTAGTAGTCCTGACTGGGAACTTAGACATGCATCGCATCCATCGCATGGTGACAAACATTCCACGTCGTTCATGTTAATTTTTCTTTTGGTTACTCTATTAATGACCTCTATTGAATTCCAGTGTACGAAACGATTATGCCTTCTCTTCACTTCGACTTGATTGGCCTCTGTCATGCCATTTGCGTCATTAATAAATACAGTAGTACAGATCACCTCGAAGTTTCATTTTCAACTTGAGCATCAAATAATTTTTATCCTCCTGAGGTTTTTTCATTGACTACTAACAAAACTACAGGATCTTCTCCTTCGATCTCACTCGATACTTGACAAGCTAGGTTGAATTTTTCATACGTGGACGGTTTGAGATATTTAAATGAGTTTTTATCTCCGCAAAAATTCGCAGGACTAGCTTCAAGAAGAGTAAATATAACTAGGTTACTAACAACTTCTAAAGTATTAAAACTATATCGACTTTGACTAATTATAATAATACTCCAGAATAAATACTTGTTTGAAACTGAGTTTTATCGGTGATATTTTACTAAGTAAATATGCTGTGTACTAAGTAGTTGCCTTATTTTATAGACCCTTGGATATTACTTTTAGAATGCAATACATGCAGTAGAAAGCCCCAATAAAAGTGTCTATACAATATACCGGGTGCCCCGTTATATTTTGACCCTTTTTAAACCTATATAACTTTTTAACTAGTTGAGAGTCTTATTCTAATTTTGATAAATGTTTTTCTGAGTATTCGTCTTTTTTTGCTCACTTACATTTAACTAGAAATGACATTATTTTCGGGGGATAGGGCAACTTTGTTATTTCAAATGGAACATCCTGTATATTTCTTCACAGTTGGAAAGAATATAGTTTCTCCTTTCCGAAAATGCCATATTTGTCATGGTTATTACACAGAGTGATGGTTTTATAAGCTTTTAAAATTACTGCATTTTATCGAAATGCAACGAAAAATGATGATTCACTAAGTAGACTATGGAAATTAAAGACAACATCACTTGTAAACGTCAAATTAGTTTATTGGCAACACTAAGAAGATTTAGAACTATGTTCAACAAGGAACCTCCAACAAAAAATTCAATTAGAAAATGGTATAAAAACTTTTGAAATTCGGGTTGTATTAATCGTAAAAAAGAACTCCAGATAATGAAAATAGGCTTAATAATGCCATGGAAATTTTGGAAATGGGACAAAATGATCCTTCTTCATCTACAAGAAAAATTTTTTCGGCAACAGGTATTCCGCAAACTACTGTTCATACTGTAATAAAAAATGTGCTAAAAATTGAATGCTTATAAAATTCAGATTCATCAAGAATTAAAGGAAACTGATTTTGCAAAACGAGTACAATTGGTAGAAAAATTCGTAATTTACTTAGAAGAGATAGGCATTTTCTTGATAAGCTAATCATGTCAAACGAAGCATCATTTCACTTAAACGGTAAGGTAAATAAGGATAATTGTAGAATTTGGGCATCAAAAAATCCCAGAAATTTTGAGCAGTACGTCAGATTCTCTCCAAAAGTTACAGTTTGGTGTGCCGTATCAAAACAAAAAACTTACTCTCCTTTCTTTTTTAACAATCCAATTGTTAATGCCCGATCATATTTAGACATGTTAGAAATTTTTTTTATCCGCAACTAGAACAGGATAATTTGTTGAGGACAGTTTATTTTCAGCAAGACGGTATTGCGCCTCATTATGTTGCAATAACTTGAGACTCGCTGAATGCCACCTTTGAAAATCGTTGGATAGGGAGGGGAGGTCCTACAGCATGGCCCCCTCGATCCCCTGACCTTACAGTTCCAGAATTTTTCATATGGGTGTAAGTGAAAGACAGGTGTTGTAGCCCTATGCCACAAAACATAGAGCAACTTAAAGAAAATATTCAAAATGTCTTTAACAGCATTACCCCTGAACAGTTAAGTAGAACGCCAACTTTGTAACGCGAATAAACAAATGTATCCAAATTGACGGAGAGCATTTTGAACATATTTTATAACTAATGTGTTTTGTTATGTTTATTTCCTATTTGTTTAATAAGTATTCTGTTATACTTTATTAGATCTGTTATGTAATTGTAATAATTGTAAGTAACATGTAACTGCCAATAAACTAATTAGACGTTTACAAGTGATGCTGTCTTTAATTTTAATAGTCTACTTTGTGAATCATTATCATTTTTAATTAAAAACTTTTATTAAATTTTCATTGTTTGTTTGTTTGTTCGTTTAGGTCAAATCTTTCAATCAAAATTTCGATTAGTTCAAATTAAGCTAGAGCTTTGAAATTTTGCACATATGTATAAGTCCGGTGACAATACACTTTAACATTTTTATATAAGAAAAAAACGAGATGGCGGCTTCAAGATGGCGGGCGACTTTACCGTTTATGATCCGATTCGACTCAAAATGGATATCTGAGGGTTTTTGGGTTCGCCGATTATGAATTCTTGGTAAAAATTTAGAAATTCAAAATGGCGGCGCCAATATGGCGGACGACTTGTGTTATTTATGGTCCAAATCGATCAAAATCGATATCTGGGGGTATTCGGGTTCGCCGATTACGAATTTCTAGCCAATAATTTTGTTCAGGATGGCGACTTGAAGATAGCGGATGGCTTTATCGTTTACTATCCGATTCGACTCAAAATCGATATCTGGGGGTTTTCGGGACCGCCAATTGTGAATTCTTGGTCGAAATTCAGAAATTCAAAATATCGGCGCCAATATGGCTGACGACTTCTGTCACTTAGATCCAAATCGATCAAAATTGATATCTGAGGGTTTACGGGTTCGCCGATTACGAATTTATAGCCAAAAATTTAGTTCAGGATGGCGGCTTCAAGATGGCGGACGACTTTATACAGGAAAATCTCGCGACAAGCTTTTATAACATAAAAAATATATATAATGTAACAAAATGGGTTTGATTTACTTTAAAGTTTATTTTTTACTTTTTAGAGTATTTAAATAGAGGATTTTTAAAATAAATATTTTTTCGTAGCATTTCGATAAAATACAGTATTCATTTTAAAAGCTTATAAAATCATCACTCTGTGTAATAACCATGACAAATATGGTATTTTCGGAAAGGGGAAACTATGGGCTTTTCGATTGTAAAGAAATATACAGGGTATTCCATTTGAAATAACAAAGTTGCCATATCCTCGAATGTCATTTCCGATTAAACCGTAATTGAGCAAAAAAGACGAATACTCAGAAAAAACTTATCAAAATTAGAAGAAGTTATATAGGTTTAAAGAGGGTCAAAATATAACGGGGCACTCGGTACATATTGTATGAATATGATATTTTACGATGTTACATAATTTTAAAAAGACAGGAATATTAAAAAATATCAGTCACTTAAGTTGAACAGTTATACTACAACTATTTCTCTGTGTACTAATAAAAATAAGGAAAAAAATTTTTAGACTTCGCAGAATAAAATGATTTCATGGGAATTGAAATCCCAGGCATGTTATGCGTTATGTTATAATTATGGTCTTAAGGTTTGTCGCTTATGGTAATTTGTGTAATTAAAGTGTAATGTACTTAAATATGTTTATACCGGAACGCAAAATAATACGTAACGGTTTGTTCTAAACAATAGTTTAGTTTACCGTCAAAAAACTGTAAATTTACAAAACCGCACATTCTGTAAAACTCGTTCCGTAAACGTAGACAGAATAATTTAGGAAAAGCAAATACATAATATTAAGTAAAACCCTTCTTTATTAGTAGGAATCATGGGTATTGTTTCCCCATATTTATCTGTTTTATTTCTCTGTTTAACCGCTATTCAAATAATTAAATCGACTTTTAGCTACATCTTAAAATTAAAACATACCCAAGAAATGCAAATATGGTGTGGGTAAGAATAGGATTTTAGGCAGAGCTATTTCCATTGAGCTAAAGTTATTAAGAGAGGATATATGCAGCCAGATAATGAGGAAAACAGATATCTGTTAAGTATCTTTTTAAAATTGTATGTAGGGGTAAACTGTTATATACTAGAATTACATGAGAAACTGCGTTTAAAGATGGCAGAGGAGTGTTTTGGTATTTGCAAATAATCCTGCTTTCGTGTCTTTACATTGTTACATTTCAGTTGTGTCAACTTCTTAAAAAGATATCGCATTTCTTTAATAAGGATCTTGTGGGATAAGCAGAGGGAATTAAGCTATCGTAATTTATCTAATTTTAGCCATTCCACTTCAATAAATTTCTGACTTCGCTATCGAATTTACAAAGTCCTGTAGAAAATCGTAGGCATGCATTTTGCAATAGTTGAAGACGCTTAGCGTCAGAGCTTAGCAATGCAGAACCGTAGATAGCATCAGCATATGACACCTTAGAGAACAGCGAGTGGGTTAAGGCGCGAGGTGGCAATCACAATAATCACACGAACATCGCACTACCGGGTTCGAATCCTGGCTCCGGCACTGGCACTGTTGGAGGAAATGGTTGTATGTCCGTGTTTTTTCAATGTGTAACCCCCTTCCGTACAAGCCCTGGCTTCTGGAATTGGGGGTTGTCTAATTTCTGTGGTGTTTATTTATTTATTTATCTAAAATATCTTTTTGGGCAAATAACTTCTTCAGTGTTAGGTAAGAATAAATTAAGGTAAATCTGTATATCGTCTGCATAATGATGAATATTACACTTTTCCAGAAAAGAGTGAAAATCCGAAATATGCAAAGATAATAACTGGGGTCCCAGAATAGGCCCCTGTGGAACATCAGCATTAATAAGCAATGCATCTGACAGAGTGACTATTCGAAAGCAAATCAATGTTAGTGTCGCCAGCAAATACAACTGAATTGCAGGTGGACAGAATATTTGACATGCTATTCTCTAACAGATCCAATCTTTGCAAAACATTTGATTTGAGAGGGCGGCACAGCACACTAAAGACAGTTTTTGCCTAATATTTTGTTGGCAATCCACAACTGCTCTAGAACATTATTAATGTGCTTAATGACTACAGCATATTTAATGTTATTTTTAGAAAGAAACCCAAGCTCTCTGTTCTCTGCCATCCCTAGCTGGACGTTCCATGGTGTAACCTGGAATAGAGATTGATTCGGCATCGATATTAGGATTAAGCCAGGTTTCGGATACAGAGAATATATTTATATGCACTGACATAATACTTAGCAGTGCTTTCTTTTTTGTTTTACCTATCTATTATTGTAGCTTACTACCTAATGTATTATACATTATTATTATCATTCAATTAAAATTATTTTCTATGCATGTTTATAAACATACGGATCGATCGAATTCTTAGGCAAGGCGCCTGGTCTATAGAGCTTTAGATTACTGCTACAAAATAATAAGAAACTCGTAAAACCAGATTACTTCACTAAATTATATTTACAACATTTTAGAGTAAACTGTTAAAAAGGTGGTAAAAAGCAATGTTTACTATAAATACTCGTTTCAAAACAACGCAAAGTGCACTTAATATAAATTTCATGAATTATTTACGATAGGGTTTTTATACTTTCAAGTATTAAAAGCAGCACTTAAATAAAAAGTTCGTGCTTGGTCGATAACCTTAAACTGAACTTTTTTAGTATTAACCAAATGTTACTTAATTAAACAAATTAAGTATCAAAAACACAATTTATGATTCATGAGGCGGAATGAAAATGCTATTAAAATAACAGTTTTAGGTTAAAAATCTTTGTATATCACTCTCTGCCCCGGTAACATTTTGGGTCTTATAAAAAACGTGACGACTTCGTTACGATCTAATATACGACCTACCTTGACATGACGACCTTGTTAAAAACACCTTTATGATCAAACCAGGACGGTTAGGAAGGGGTTGTTACGACTTTTCATACGACTTTTTTTATGACTAAATTGGATACGATTTTTATAGGGTTATTGGACCCTGTGAATTTAAAGACTCCTTAACGTCATAAAGAAGTCATTACAAGATCGTGACCTTCATGCTACCAGATAGTCATAAGAGTAAAATGCAATATTGTCACGACAACAGAACGCAACGATCAATATATTGCTATGATATTTCCCTGCAAATGCGGTTAAATTATCACAGTAAATAATTTCTAATATTTAATTCTCAAAGTCGAAAGTACGAAGTCATTAAAAGAAACACAATTCTATAGAAACACACACAATAAAACAAATTCAAATCAAATTGAACAGTGTATTGCGAGAACAATATTCGATACAAATAAAAGATAAAATTCCCTATCTAACTAAATGAAATAAATACGATACTAGAATAAAATAATTTGAGAATAATTGAGTTCAAAATAAAATTTATTAATAAAAATGAAATAAATTGTCAAAATTAGTAATTTAGAATATTCTCAATTAATTTCAAAATGAGAAATGGTGAACATGAAATTTAGATAAAGTTTATTACAACCTTTTAGTCCGCGTAGCTCAATAAAAACCTCCAGCCGCACAGTATCACTTATTTGCGATGTTCAGCTGCTATTTCCTAAGCTCCTTCCAAATGGTATATGGGTTCCACCAGGAATCGTTTTATGGACCTTAAAATAATTTATGATTAAATTCCTTTCTCCTACTTGTCAAAATCTTAAAAAACTCGATTTTCTATTTCTTTCTATTAAATGCATATCACGCACTTATTCAGTCATACTTGAGTTATGGTATTATCCGTTAGGGTAACTCTACCGACACTGATACGATTTTTGTGTTACAAAAAAGATGTATGCGAATAATTGCTGGTGTCCATTGTTTAGAACATTGTAGACCTTTATTTATTCAATTTAAAATAATGCCTATTCCATCTGTATATGTTTATTCGGTAAGTATTTTGCAAATTCATTTTAATAAAAATTCTTTCTCAACTCACTCAGAGGATCACGATTATAATACTAGATCAGCAAATCATTGAAAATCATCCAGATTTCGTCTAACAAAATCAGCAAGAAATTCTTTAAACTTAAAATTATATTATAAACTACCTGAAAACTTTAAAACACTTGAATATAATAAATTTCAAATTAAGATGAAATACCATATTTAAAAGCATTGTTTTTATTCAATAAGTGAATATATGAGTACTTCTGTAGAATATTACTAATGTCTGTGTTTTTCTTGTGCCGTTCTTTAATGTTTTTAAATATTTTAGCTTGTCGAATTAATATAACTTGTGGTTATCAGAACTTAGAATATACCTATAGTTTTTCTTTGAAATTATTTTATCGATTTTAGTTACAGTTATTTTATATTGTTTTGTGTGTGTGTATTTTGCTTACCTTTCGGCTGTCTCCAAAACATTCAAACCAATAATTTTTGCATTACAAAGTTCGGTAGACTTACATTACAACCATTATTTTGTCAAGACGAAAAATATTTTAATTTCATAGTAGTTGTTCTTAAATTAAATACAGATAATTTGTTCTGTTTGTAAGCATTATTTATGATATGTATGAACTTTCATACGAAAGACGTTACAAAAATGTTGCTTATGCCTTACAAAAAAATAATAAAATAATGTATGCTGTCCGTCACAATAATCTTGCCAACCTACATTTTTCGAAATTCTCTACATTTAATCCTGGTGTATATTATTAGATTTTTTTGTTTATTTTGTTAATTGTCCTCTGCTGTATAAGAATAAAATGTCAATTGTGTTGTGGTAAAAGATGGCGGATTTTTTTTTTATACATTTATTTAACGTCGGCCTATTTCCGCTACTGAGGCCTAACACCGACGCCTGTAGACGAGCTACCCCCAACCAGGAATTTTGCCGAACCTCTTCCCTTAAGAAGAGTAGGGATCTTTTACTTGCCTAACATTTAATAGACAAGGGACCGACGGTTTTACATCCCCTCCGAAGGATGGTATATCTCCTATACAACCCTCGCCTAAGGTTGTATAGCTTCCGCGTATACACTGATATACAAGCCGCTGGAAGATGTGTGAGGCGAGAACGCGGTTTCCGTTGGAATGGTCACCCATCCAAGTACTAACTGCGCCTGTCGTTGCTTTACATCGCATACCGAAGTATGTACATAGTAAAGACGCACCTACGCTCGCCCCCGATGGCGGATTTATATAACTGATAAATCAAATAAAACTTGTCATAAGTGGCAAAATTATTGTGACGAACACTGTACGTAATAATAAATACTTTTATTATAACAGCAGTGCCTCGAAATCATGTGTAAATAACCTATAGAGACAATACCGCGCGCGCGGTAGACCAAAACAATGCGCTTCATTTAAGAAAAAACATATCTCCTGAATTATTCAGCGAATTAAAAAATTGTTTTAATAAAAAATATTGGTTGGTATATTCTACGTATTTCGTCTCGAATAACTACACATCTATCTGCAATAATAACAAAAGTACCTCGATGCCGAAAATTACACTACACTTTCCGAACGCTTATTGTTTAAACAATTTATAGTGTTGTTTATAATGAAAATAATGTCTCTCTATTACACTTGTATAAAACTACAAATATTAAGCTTTCGATTGATATAAGAATTATTAAAAAATCTTTTAAATAAGCTCGTAAATGCAATGTAAACGAAAGATAATGCAATGTTTAAGTTCCAAATTTTTTTCCAAATTATTATTTTCTTTTGCAATTTCGCAATCTTGGCCGACATCGCGCCCTCTGGAATCGGACTCGGCATAAAATTCTTGATAATATTTACATTTTTAAAATTTTATACCCGCGAGTTCAGGATTTGGCATTTTAGACGCATCTTTTTGGATGCTAGATTCCTGATTAATTGTATTTATATGTAACATAGCTTAATAAATATCTATTTATCTATCTGTTTAAGTAGGTCTTTAGTCGGTAATTGAATAAGAAAAAATACAGAAGAAGCAAACCTTATTTTCTCTTAAAATGAACGTTTCAACAATTTTTATTGCCTTCTTCAGGACTACAAACTATATTAAAGTAAATTTAGCCGTATTAAGAACAGATTAAAATATTTAATTAGAAACAGTGCTAGGTGATCTTTTCTGGGCATAAATCACATTTAATTTATGAAATACCCTGTAATAAGTGAAATGATACTAATTAATAAATAAAAAAACAGACACAGATAATTAAGTAAAATTTATAATAATACAGTAACAAAATTTATCTACGATCGTGTAAAAAGTAACCGTTTTTTATATCATTTCCAGTGTAAAAAGTGGCGTTTTATAAGAAACTGTGCAATAAAAAAATGTTTCCACGACCGGGAGTAGAAATCGATTTATATGGCATCAAAATTGTGACAGAAGTAAAGCATTTACTCCCTAGGGACGAAATAAGACAATAATTTCCCTAGGGGAGTTTTTATTTCATGCCCAATAGTTAAACTTGGCAAATGTATTTATAAACAAATATCTGTTGCCATGATACGTTGAATGGAAATATCCCAAAGGCTTCTAAATATTGCAATTTCGCTCCAATTTATTATAATTCTTTATTTATGAAATAAATATTTCTACTCTCGATCGTGGAAAAAATAGTATATACACCTCGGGAGAGACCACCATTTTTCCCTCGACGTATTTGTTTCCCTCGGGCCTCAAATTACACCTCAGGAGAAATAAGACGTTTCTCTCCCTTAGTGTATAATGTACTTATTATTGCACGATTTCTAAAAAATTAAAAAACTACGCTAGTTTATTTATATCGTTTCATTAGTTACTATTATCACAGATTTTCAGTCACGACCATGAAGTAACATAATTAGAATGGAGACTTCAACTACAACTCGACTAATACTAACCGTCAAAGCGACATTCACGAAAAGTTGCTACAGTTTTACAAATATTCATGAAATATTGCCCATCTCTTACAACAATTGGAACGATCAAAGATAAAACGTTGTAACACAGACTTGTATCTTAAATAACTACTGTCAAATCATAGTTTTGGCGAGTGCGATAAAAGATTACTACGAGCTATCTAAGCACATGCACTACTTTCAGTTTACTTACTTTTTACTTTACTTAAGGAGGAGGAGGTAACGATGATATTATGTCTGATTTTAGTGACTGATAACTTGATCACCTCATTAGGTAAGTGTGATTATCTTAATAAAATTATAAAATAAGATAATTATAAGTATTTATATAATAAGAGATTGTTCAAAATTATATTTAAAATTTTTAAATCTATAAGTTTTTACTATGATAATATTGTGATGTTTAAAAAAGATCAACTTCAGTAAAATCAATAGAAACAGCGTGTAAATCAGGAGTTAATTTTTAAAGTCTGCCATTTTAGGTCCGCCAATTTGGATTTTCCAATTTTCACGTCGGATTGTAATCAGTGACCCCAAAAACTTCCTTGATATGCATTTTAACAGATTTCGTTGAAAACTTTGCGGTTATTGAACAACTGGGGTTGTAAAATGGGGGCTGCAACCCCCCGGGAGAGTGCATTAATTTTCAAAATTATGCATTTCATATGTTGCCAAAACTTAACATAATGCAAAAGGTTTCAAGTCTTTACATTGAAGTAGTAACGATTAAGAAGTAAATGCATTAATTTCCTCTACTATCAACGATATTGGGGTATTCAGCAAATAGCAATTTTAAACGTTCGCAAAAATCAACGCGTGTTCCAAAATCTTGAGGCAGAAGTTTTTTGAATTTTGTAGGAATGAAAGTTTCAGAATGCGGCGATAACTACGGTTCGTAGCACAGCTGCTCTTACCCTTTCAGAATTTTGAAATGTGCGTACTGAACGAGTTCTTTCTTTTAGTTTTTCTCTGGCACATAAAGGAGTACTGCAAAACTTTGTATAACACTTTTTAATTGTTATTTTTACTAGGAACTGGATCTCGTGGATTTAAATGAAAGTGACGACGAAAAAATGCTGGGTGATTACAACAGAGAAGTTGTTTTTTAAATAAGCTTCAACCGCAAAAGAAGGTTGAATATTTGACTATGCAACGCTCCATAGTCGCAGCTAAACTGACATTTCTCGCAAACGCTTTGACAACTGTCTTAAATTCAAATGTCTAGTTATCGCGTAACCATGGCGACTTGATTTGAATTTATATCTCATTATATTATGACATGAATTAACTTTGAAAATGGATATTTCATTCTGCTGGATCCGTTACTTTTGGCGGAAATTTAAATGTCTTTCAGTGCGTATGGTGTGCATTTTCTGTGTAGGATGGGTTAGCTACTTGATTACTTCTAATTAAGTGAAATGTTATTGTTCCCATTTTAATTTTTAGCTAGTTTTGCCGATTAAGAATTTTGTAAAAGAAGATAAATATTGTCTAACATGCAAGAAACAAATATTTTACCGTTTAATCAACTCCACCAAACATGATATTTAGACAGTAAATTATATTGGTCTTATGATATAAGATTATTAGTACGGTCGTGAGCAATAAAAGTAGGACAACTCTTATAACGGTATTTTGCTAAAATCTAATTCTGTACATTCAACTTTAATTTTTGTAACAATGTCAGTTAGCTGTCATAATTTATTGCAAGTGTGCAAAAAACTAATATGCCTCATATAAGCGATTTAGTTAAATCTGGAGTTATAGCTAAAGCAGAAGATGGATGGTCAATGAGACAAATTGCACTGCGTTATAATATTGACTAAAATTCGGTGTGTAACATTTTAAGAAAGTGGAGAATAAACGGTACGATTAGTAGAAATCCTTGATCAGAGCGACGAAAGATATCAACTCAACAACAAGATTTGCAATTGGTAAATGCTTTAGTAGAATATCCATTTTACTCAGTTATTGAGGCTGCTGAAGAAACGAATTTTCCTTGAACGAGTAGTACTGGTCGCCAGCGAGTAAGAGAATCGGAGCTACGCTGTCATGCAGCAGCACAGAAATATTTACTTAGGATTTGCCTTTGAATTATTTAGCGCATGATGTAAATTTTTGGAACAATATAATCTTTACATATGAAAAAACTTTCCAGTCAACACACAGCGGTCGTATTCGTGTTTACCGCCCTCCGAATACTCAATTCAATGAGAAATATATATCTAACAATGATAAAAGTGATAGATTTTCCGTCAATATGTGGGCTTGGATATCGGCTCGTGGTCCTGGTGTTTTGTGGCATATTGAGGAACGATTTAATAGTGAAACGTATAATAGGATTTTAGACAATATTATGCTCCCTTCTGTGTCACAATTATTTCCTAATAATGAGTTCATATTTCAACAAGACAATTGTTCCGTTCATACTGTTCATACCGTAAGTAACTTGTTTCAAGATAACAACATCAATGTTCTTAATTGGCCCAGTCATAGTCCAGATCTTAACCCTGTGGAAGAAGTATGGGGACTACTCGTAAGAAGTATCCAAAAATTAAATGTGAGCACGGAATGCCGAAGAATTACTGGAAATAGTAAATAATGCATGGGAAAATATTATTACTAATGAGTATTGTATAAGGTTATTTAATTCTATGTCAAACAGACGTATAGAAGTTATAAATAGAAATGGTGCAATAACGAAATATTAATAGTTAGTTTCTTGTTAAAGGATATCCTTTGATCCAGGATTTCTACTAATCATACCGTTTATTCTCTACTTTCTTAAAATGTTACACACCAAATTTTTGTTAATGTTATAACGCAGTGCAATTTGTCTCATTAACCATCCATCATTTACTATAGCAATAACTACAGCATTGAAATACAAAATAAATTGAAATTGATATCTGTTTTATTTCGGCTACTCATTACATATTCAAATAGAGACAGATTTACATTAGAAAAAAAAGTTGTCTTATTTTTTTCTGCTCACGACAGTACACGCAAATTGGATTAAAAAACAATGAATAGAAGAAATAATTTTAGAGATGCATACTCTCGATAGGGTTAGGAATAGATACCTGAAACGTTCCCACCCCAAGAAAAAAGTATAGAAAAGAAAAAATTTGTCGTGAAATTGTATGTAAAAATGTCCTATTGACATTGCAGCTTATCCCCACGTATTTCGCAGTAACAGCGTCCAGAAGCGTAACTAGTCTTCATGGGGCCCTGGGGCGACATACATTTTGGGGCCCCTATAGAAAATAGTGATATGCAAAATGAACATAAAACAAACATTAATATAAAAGTTCTCAAACAGCAAAAAGTACATCCTCAAACATAAACAACATAAATGAATGAGATCCGATTAATCGCTTAAAGAAAAATAATGATAATTATTCTCTATTAAAATTTTATTGGTAAAGTTATTTACAATTTCAGTCAGATCCATTTTGGAAGCACTTTCTGATTCGATTGATAACAAAGCTAATTGGCTCAATCTCTGTTGACCCATAACAGATCTTAATAATTTTTGATTAGCATTAGTTTGCTAAAGGAGCGTTCTGCACTTGCCACAGTTACTGGAAGTATAAAAAGCAATATAAACGCTATGAAAACATCAGCCATGTCACTTTCAAGCGTGCCAAACTGTTTAATTATCAGTTCAAAATAATTTCTGATAGTCATACTTTCAATCAAATCATTTTTAACTAAAGTGAGTATATGAATATATTGATCAGTGAAAGTTTAAGACAGTAGTTCTGAATATTTTTTGAAATCTTTGTATTAGTTGCATACTAACTTGATCAATTACAAAATAAAAAACATTCACTTTAAATTTTTTTTCGAGATTTTCAAATATGTGATCATCTGTCAGCTCATCAAAATGTCTCTTACATATAGATTGTCTCTTTTCTTAAAAATGTATGGTCTATTTGCCATTTTTGTGCTATTTTCCCCGCCTCAGATTTTAGTTCCTAGTAGTTCTTAGTTTGCACACTTTTTCATTAACTCTATTTAAAACTAAATCAGCTTCATGTAAATCAATATTATTCTTTTGTAATACTCGTATTTGTATAGAGACAGTAAAAATACACTGATGCAAGTAACATGATAGAAAGCAAACTTGGTTTTGATTGTTCTCATCGACCGCATCCCGCGATCCACTCGAGAAGCTCGCGGTCACTCGGGGAAAACGGAAAGTTCCGAGTTGGTGCATACAGTAGAAACCACACCACTGCGAATGCGAACACGAAATTATTATTAATATTTCGGAAGGCCAGGTGGACCGGGGCCCCCAAAACGCTGGGGCCCCGGGCAACTGCCCGAATTGCCCGTGCATAGCTACGCCTCTGACATCGTCCAAACTGAGAGGTACTTTGGAGCGCACGGGTAAAAATCGGTCTTACACGAAGTTTTACAGCAAATATCCCAAAACTGATTATTTTAAAGAGAAAAATGCCCTAGAATGAATTTATAGAGCGGAATTTTCTCTATAAGTTGCATGTCTAGCGGGTTTTGACGGAATTGTTTTTTATTTATTTTCCCCTTTTTCCCATAAAGATGCGTTTTTTATATTTGTACTCGGTACGAAACCACCCTTGAGGTAGAGCTCTTGGTGCTTTTTTTAATAGTGGTTTCCCCTGCAGGCCTATTCCACTAAAATTCTGTCCAATTTTACTCATTAGGGGGTTCTTCATTGACGAACTATTCTTCAAATTCGGAATTTAAATATGGCAATTCGAACACATTATTGGGCAGCGCAATCCAACCTTAACACAGCTGCATAGTTTTCCGCAACCCTTCTTGCAGCTGAAGGATACTAGCTGAAAGGTGGAAATGTTGGTAACTTAGTGGTATAAATGGGTACTAAGATATTGCCCACTTTCTTCCAACCTCATTCTGTTGGTTCCAAGTTTTCTCCTCGCTAAGACTGAATTTGACATATATATAGCTGTAATATTTTGAAGATGTTTATATTTATTGTCCTGTCGAGCTTTGATAACGCTAAATTAAATTAACCAAGCCTTTTTCAATACGCACAGTTTCCCTTCTTGAAGCATCTTCTCGCAAATGAAACAATCACCTATTGTCGTCTCCATATCTACAGAAACACTTTCACACACATTTAAGTCTATGTAGTAATAACGTACCTACATATATTTTTATATTTTTTTCAGTCCATTTTCACCGTATCTCATAAACGTTTTCTATCTTACTATTACACGCGCGTTTATTCCACAACTGAAGGTTCGAGGGACAAGGCACTCTCAGGCTTAACTAAGGCTATTCTGACCTTCGCTTTTTCCTCCTCCTACATTTCAGAATGCTTCGGTCATCTGCTTTGAAGGTCGTCTAGAATGAATGGTTTACATAAATTAGTGAGGTACATATTGTCCCCTTTTTTGCACAAAGATGTGTTTTTTATTTGTGGTCGTTTTCAAACCAACCTTGAGGTAGAGCTCTTGGTACGTTTTTTTTTAAGTGGTTTCTGTACGTCAGTTAAAATAACCGATCTTGAGATATTCGCTGTGAAACTTTGTTTATGATCGATTTTTACCTGTGCGCTCCAAACTACCCCTCAATTTGGATGCTGTTGCTGCGAAATAGGTGGGGATAAGTTGCAAGGTTAATAGGGCATTTTTTATACAAAATTTAATGACCATTTTTTTATTTCCTACACTTTTTTCTTTTCCAACAAACGGTTTACAAGATAAAAGTGAAAAACCAGCGTTAAATCCCGTAAGGGTTGGTTTTTCAAACTTTTGGATATCTATTTCTAACCCTATCGAGAGTACACATGTCAAATATTATTTCTTTATAAATTATTTCTTCTAAAATGTCTAATTTGCGTGGACTATATACTTCAGTCAACATCATATATAGGTAAACTTTTACCTATTTTATTTCAGTTTTATAATATATTTCATATAGAAGCATTATATTACGGTTTATACGGTTTACTATTGTTAATGTTAAAAGATTGTCTTTAAAAAAATTCTTATTTACTCATAATTAGTTGGTATGCCTAATAGTAATAATGATTTTCGGATATATAGTATCTCCATCCTGTTCTCCGGAGATAGTTAAACTTCGCGCTCCTCTTACTCTGATCCCTAGATTCTACTGTAGGGGGTGCGCAGATCCTACTTGCGGCAAGGCAGAGAAAGCCGATTGACGAACGAGATGTGTTGTAAGTAAATCGACGGCACAAGAGTATTGACAAAGATAGAATTTTGATTTGAGTATCAATAAGAATTGCTTATCCTGTTGTTTCCACTGATATTGTGTGGGACGCTGTGTGATCATCAAATTGACTTGGGCGTACTTTCTTGTTGCTGGCCACGTGAAGAAGCTAAACTGCAGCCCTGTGCATCGGCGAGAGAAACAGGTACTTACCGTAAATAACTACTATTGTTTAGTGTGCTTGTTTTCATAGTTAATCTTTTGGAACTTGACCATTTTGAAATGTTACTTATTATTAATTTGACTGTTATTGTGTATATGTCCATACTGCCAATTTTTAAGCACTCGATAAGTAAACTAGGTATTACTTGGTATGCATCAGCCTATTACCACAGACTACTTACCAGACTGGCAACTTAATGTTAATTTTTTCTCCAGAAATCTATCGTTATCTCTCTCTCCGATTTTCGAAAGTCAAATTCAGAGGGCGCCACAGTTGCAGACGCGGGAAATTTGACCAATTGTTTAATTTAACTTACATTTTATGAATATATTTGCCGTTGAAATTTGTGATCAAAGTGCAATGCCGTTTCACGCTTAAACTTTGATCACAAATTTTATTGGCATATACGCTATATTATATGTACACCATAGGAAAATTAAAAGTCAAATTTGTAATACATTCATATACAACTTTATTTTATCAGATATAAATAAACGTATAATAAAATCTATGGCAAGGGAAAAAGTACATAGTAAAAGAAAACATAAGTATTAAAAATACCCATATCTTTAACCTAAATAGATACTTTAAAAATTACACCATAAAACTTGTATTTTTATGTAGTCGAGTGGAAGAGCAGCTTTGCTGAACTCCGCCACAAATAAGAGCAATTTATTATTATTGTTATTATTAATATTTAAGGCACGTATTTATCAAGTTGACACTCCAGATATTTTACTGTATACAATTTTGCTTTGTTTTATTATATTCAATTAAATTATCAATATCAAGAGAATCATATTTATATTTTACAATAACTCTTTTGCTGATTTCTTTTCGAGTGCATGAGTAAATATGAGTAAATACTCATTGTAGTAAATACTCGCTTGACAACCACTTACATAATAATAATTTCGAATTTTCAGCGATGACGAGTTTTGCACCTCAATAAAAAAAACTCAAAGCAAACATGATTACAGATCCTGTTTATTATAAGAGTTTGTGCTAACATTTTTTACAAACCTCAAGCGGGGTACGCACACTACTAGATATTTCCGAATGCAGGTATTCCAATTTTTATTGTATGTACAGGAAGAGCACGTGATGTAGATGGTAAACATACGTAATAATCTCCTTTGTATGATTCCTCGAATTGTACGGTACGGCACCGTCCCTTTCAGTACATGTTTATACTGTGTCTTTACATGAAAACCGGCTAGGAATTGCATTTCGATTAAGGACATAATCAGTATCATTTGAATATGATTCTGGTGTTAAGTGCTTATTACAAATCCTAAGATGACGTACAGTATTGTTTGATACTGTCATTCCCATTAAGTCCTGCCACATTTGTGATCTGAAAATAATAACATTTATTTATTTATTTGAAGTAGGTATTGTGGTAAAGCAGAGTAATAATTTAAAGTAATCTTACGAGGTTTGGAAATATATACTTCACTGTGCAAAAACTGAAAACATAGACTAGAGCAAATGCACACTTACTTATGACTGTTCCTGGGAACATAATGCAATTTCTACGCATCAACTTCTTTAGTTCCACAAACAATGCAGAAAGCAGAAGATATTTTGAGAAATAAGCCGATAGATAATCTGAAAAATATTACTGTGATCCAGTGTATATTCCCTCAATAACATTTACCTACCCCCTCTTTTGGAAATCTAAATTTTTAAGGGAACTATAAACTAAGTAATTTATGCTAAAAGCCAAGTTTCTACAAAAATATAAGTATTATCACAACACAATGACAGTAAACAATAACAATGAATGACATTTGAATACGTGACAAATGACATTTGCGCCAACGGCGACATCTGAATTTGGCTTCTGTTATGCTTGACCTTGACCGGACAAATTTCTCAGGGAAGTTGCCAGTCTGGGTAATTAGTCTGTGCTATTACATTTATTAGCATCTTTTTATAAAATTAATATATTGTATTGTATTGTTAAACAACATTAACTTCATTAATAGCATTTTGCACTGACTGTACTTTTGGTGTTTTGGGAACTCTATGGTCTCTATGTAGGTATCCTTTTCTCTTTCTGCCACTACATGTTAAAATAAAACAGATGCATAGAGTGTATATCAGTGGAAACGCAATAAGTTATTACTATTCAGCTATTTATTACCCAGGTAAATGTATTTAAGGGTGGGTGAATAATGGGTAAGCATGTTCCTTGTTCTCTGCAAGAGCCTAAATGGGCCGACTAATTTCCATGAGACATACATTAAACGATTCCTCTTAATTCTAAAAGTAACTGCATATTATTACGATAACCTGGAAACACCAAATGGTGGATATTGGAGACTATTTTGTTGACATCAAAAAATCCAAAGCTGTTGATACCCTATCAAGTTGGTGTTGAAAAGTTGGTTAATTAAATAAATGTTATATTTCGAGCGCCGTAATTTACAAAGTTTTTGCTGAAGCCAGTTATTTAATTAGTAAGTTAATCGAAATACAAAATTTGAACTTAATTCACTATAAAAGGTAATAGGAAAATCAATAATTAAAAAACAAGGAACGGGACCAAAAAAGAAAATTCGGGCTAAAAGGAACCAAACACAATCACTTAAATCATAAATTATTATCGAGATATGTAACAGTGCATTTTACTCGAAACTATCTACGTTAAGGTTGCCATATACAAGAGAGAGAGAGAGAGAGAGAGAGGGAGATCCGATAGGGAAATATTTACTGTTTTTGACCATAACTTCGTATTCTAAAACACATATTGCAAACAAACTATAAGACTACCTAAGTAGAACTATAACAAGAGTAGTGTTATACATTTTTACTCAATAATTTCAAATATATGCGAAATAGTTAGATTTAATTTTGAGAATGGGCTCATTTAGCACTTTTTTTTTGATTATCGGAAAGATCTTAAAATTCTGCAAAAAACTAGAATTTTGTGAGACCCGTAAATCGTCTAAAAAAATCATAGACATGGACCACACCCGCTTAGTCGAATCTCGGTCGTGACGTCACTCAATAGTAACCAGCCGAAGCGGCTAGTTACAGAGCGTTATTACTGTTTCACAAACGAATCGTTAACAAGCAGTGTGTATTGAAACTTGCGTGTTTGTGAAGAATTTTGAATTATCAAGTATTTTCATCTATTTATATTAACAATGTATAATAGTGAGAGTAAAACGAATTATAAATGTTGTATTGTTCCTGAGTGGCAAAGCACCATGGTGAAAATACCTACTAAAACATTGTATTACCGTTCCTAGAGGTTTAAAAATGTTAAGTAAATGGCAACAACTATGAAAAGAGAGAAAAGGCTTATTACTAAATCAACATACTTTGTTTGTGAAGACCATTTCAAGGTAAGTATCTATATTATATAAATTATTTATTATTAAATACAGTATTTTTGAAATTTAAACGTAAAATATATTTTAAATACTAGCAATTTTTATAAGTCTTTTTCATTTTGGTTTAAAAATATGTGAGAAATACGCTACTTCATATTTCAATACCGAGCTGCTATTATACAGGGTGTAACGCAAATATATTTTAAATAATTATTAAATTTTGAGTGTAGGGTAAAATTGCAAATTTCATGTGGTCGTTTTATACACTGTTATTAAAACATATCCCTTAAGTTAATAATACCCCTTTTATTAATTTTTGTATAAAATTCTTTAAGGCTAGCAATGAGAAAAATCTGAAATACTGTTTTATTTTTAGCTCGAAAAAGACATGGAAAACACTGAGAAAGACTCGACGATCTCAAGCGGAATGCATGACCGTTGATGTGTTACGCGACCGTTTCGTTTACTATTGTGTGACGCCATGATGTTAGTTGTTATCGGATTCATCTGAAATTTCCAATATCGCCTAATTTTAAGTTTTAATTTATCCACAAGAAGTAACAACTACTAAATAAAACTCATTAAATGAGCCCATTATGAAGATTGACTTAATTTTTAAAATTAAATCTAACTATTTTGCAAACAACTGAAATTATTGAGTGAAAATTCATATCACTACACCTGTCATAGTACTACTTAGGTAGTAGTTTTTTTTCCAATATATGTATTAAAAAAAAATTATGGCAAAAATAATAAATATTTCCTTATCAGATCTCTCTCTCTCTCTCTCTCTGGGATATGTCCACCTTAAATAAACTTAGATGTTATTGGTACTGATTTTTAATAATAATAATAATAATAATATTTATTGGTGCTAATATACTATATACAGTATTTACACAAGTCAGTAAATACTGTATATAGTATATTAGCACCAATAAATATTATTATTAAAAATCAGTACCTGTAACATCCAAGTTTATTTAAGGTGGGCAGGGAACGAAAAAAAAATCCATTGTTTCTGATATTAGACCTTCTGCAAAGAAGCTTGCTTTTAACGACCTTGCAAAATACTTTTTTGCATATTCACCCTTTCAGCGACACAAAAAAAATTGCTGTCAATAGCATCTTAGCTTCATAAAAGCCACCTTTAAGCTATCTCGATTTTTAACAAAAAAGCTTCTCGAACCATCTTGGCACCAGGACCCGTTTTTTAAGAATTTTCATAAGTTTTAATTTAAAATAATGTGTAGCTCTAGCTTTATGACGTGTTTTTGCATTTTTCCAGAAATTAATATGTAGGTATATCTAAATTTAGAGTGGATACAAAATAAATACCTAATCTAAGAAGGAAGCTAATACAAAAGTTCAATTAACGCAGTCAAAAATCCGATAAAAACCATCTATTTTTCTGCGAGATTCACAGCTTGTAGTTAGTAAGTAAGCTCAGTGACTAAATAGGCACTCGGACAGGACCGGCTTCGGCTTCTTCATAAGTGCATAATTCTTTTGGACACTAACAGATGGCGTTCATATCAAAAGCCATAGTAATTTTGAAATGCAGTCATTGAATACACAACAATGATAAATCAACAATAATAATTAGGGGCGAGAGTGCGATTTTACTGCACTTGTATGGTCAAAAGAAACAGCTAACCAAGCAAGGAAATACAGCGATCTCATAGGTTCTATAAAAATGTGCTACTGTTGGATTTGGGGTTTGTTAATTGTTATGCGACACATCAAAATCAAACAATCATGACTACATGATTAATGAGAAAGTTAAAATATTTCATAATCACGATTGTTTGATTCATAAAGTTATAGCGACTATTTCAAAGGGTTTGGTGTAAATATAAATTGCTTAATTTCACGAAATATTTGGCATACTTAGCGAAAAAGTACATTTTCCGCACATTCGTAGAAAAAAATAATTTTATCTTTGTGTGATATCTTGTTCAGAATTATAAATAATAAATAAATAAACACCACAGAAATTAGACAACCCCCAATTCCAGAAGCCAGGGACTTGTGTGGAAGGGGGTTACACATCGAAAAAACGCGGACATACAGCCATTTCATCCGACAGTGCCAGAGCCAGTATTCGAACCCGGTGGTGCGATGCCCGTATGATTAATCGCGATTGCCACCTCGCGCCTTAACCCACGCGGCTATCGACCAAACAATTGAAGGCCATTTTTAAATGCAAATGTTATTTTCGTTTACTTCATCTTTGTTATTGTAGTTTTACGTTTACGTTGATTGTGCAAGGTACTGAAGCAATTTGTATGCGTGGGTAATGGTACGCGTTTTATGCTAGCGCCATCTATTTGATGCAAAGCAAACATTTGTGACACCGTGAAACATTATCGAGTTGGCCCTTCGGATCACCTATTACTTTATTTATATAATTTCACTAAATGTATTTGGTTCCTTTTAGTTCGAATGCCTTTATTCGCAGTTCAGTAGGTTTTTAATTTTCATTTTAACTTTCTATGGAAAACAATTTATAGTTAATTGTAAATGTTACACATTTCGCCAGTTTACTTGATACTCTTAAGTTTTTTGAAAATGCGTAAAATTAACAAAGGCAATTGCCTATATTCGTAGTTTTAATCATCTCCTGATGATTTCAGCTTGGTTGGTGAGGTGATCGTCAGTAGACTATTCATTAAATAAAACCTGCTTAGATGGTATGGCGATTTTGACAACATATAACTAATTCGTGAAAAACAAAAGCATATATGTAAAATAAGGCGTAAAGATAAATTAATTCAAGTTCCAAAGATATGTTAAAACAGTCGATCAAAGATACTATAAATATTTGACAATTCTAAGTTCATATAATTTGTGCAAATAAGAGCAAACATTGCACAAATAATCAGTAACCCAACAAAATTTATAACTAATTTGTATCAAGAATAACTGCAGCACTCATTAGAATATTTTCGTTCTTATATAATGAATATTCTCTTCGATTCTTCTCATTAAATATCTTCGATGTAATTATTGAATCGATGAAAATGTATTAGATCATTTAGGTAACTTTAAAACACGATATATTTCGTTATTATATTTATTAGACCTTCCCATGACAAGGATTTCATTGACCCATGGAATGTACGGACTTTGACTTCAGAATCTTAATTGGGGACATATGTAGGTCAGGAATCCATGAGGTGGACATCCCGAAAAGTGGGAGGGGTCGAAGGTGGGAGGGCGTCTGCCATATTGGTTTTTATGTCAAACCGGATGTGCACTCTATCTTCGCAACCGCTGATCCGATTTTAATTTTCTTTTTTCAGGTCAACTACAAATTTTACGCACATCCGGTTTGGCATAAAAACCAATATGGCGGACTTCCTCTCACTTTTCCGGATGTCCACCTCATGCATTCCTGACCTACATATGTCTCCAATAAAGATTCCGAAGTCAAAGTCCGTACATTCCATGGTTCAATGAAATCATTGTCAGGGGAAAGTCTCTCTCTCTCTCTCTCTCTCTATATATATATATATATATATATATATATATATATATATATATATTAGTTGTATAAGGATAATACATGTACAGGCGCGTAGTCATGTGTGTTATGTTAGGCACATTTGTCATTATTTTGTTACCCTTTCTTTACTAATAATTAGGGTATTAGTCCCCCAACGAAAAAGACATAACCTCTGTTTGTTATTTTGATTTTGTTGTATTGTAGTTAGTTTTATTACATTAAAAATATTGTTTATAGGGAACGACTAAACGAACAAAATTTGTTTTCTTCTCTTTGAAAAACTGATCTAGGTCAATAATATGACCAGCTGGCTACGAAAAGTTTGAGAACCTCTGTCTTCTTTATCGTAATGGATGTGTAGTGGGGGTAAAAAACTATAGTGGAAGGAGAAACTTGTTAACAACTTGTTTTACGTAAGCCGTTTAATGGTTATTTGTTTACTGCCTATTTTTGTTAGATTTTTATTTCTAGTTCCTGCTATAATCTTTTCCGTCTACTATACAGATGTAAATACTAACAATGAAAAACGCCCACCTCCAAGATTCCAGAAGTTCTTAACCAATATTATTAAAATACTGTTTATTTTTTTCTAACTACAAAACCATGAACTTTAGACCTCGTATTTTTTGTTTGGTCATTTACCGTTTTAATTTTTTTACTGACACTATATTAATTACACTGTGTTTATAAATAACTATGCAATGTTTTTTATTACTGTTACCTACGTTTTGGATTCAGATTTGAAAATGTTTGCTGTTGTATTACTAGTTGATATGATTTTTTAGTTTTGTTTTATATAGGAATGACATTTTTAGGGTCAAAGATCAGGAGTCTCACCTCAATCGGAAAGTAATTACTTCAAAGCAAGTCCAGGAATATCAAGATTTGCAACGTACAAGTTATACAAGTTCCACTATAAAAATTAATCAGCTAACAATGAAGAAAGTTCTGGTACATTTTGCAATAATATTCCTACTCTATTTCTTTCCACATAGCATAAATGCAAAAATATATGCTGGTATTCTTTTACTCATATATTTGTTCGTAGTTAAATAATGTTTTTAAGAATTAAATAAACATTTTTAATTTTGTTGTTGTTGTTCAGTTCTCTCGTGGTCTCCAAATCACGTCTACGTCCATATTCCGCAGGGTTAGCGAATGGAGATCGTTCAGAGTTATATCCATGAGCTTTAAAATGACGGGGTGACCTTTTACATTTGATTGGCCAACTATTGAACGAATTTCCGGCAGATCGTGGTTAGGAACTTACTCTGTTCACATAACCACCAATGACGTACTTATAATCCAGTCAGTAGAGGATCAAAAAGGACCTTTGCTTTGCAAAAGGTGGGGTAGTAATACTTATAAATAAGCTGTTTAGGCCTGGGCCTTGACAAAAGTTGTCGAACTTGGGGCTCGATCCGCCATCTTGGATAAAAGGTACAAAAAATTAGTTTCTTGAAAATAACTGCAGCGGTTGATCCAGCGACGAAAATGTCTTCAACACAGTTAAAGAAGGCAAAATTCATGACAAATTATGGTATAATATGTAACGAGTTACAAAGGCGGGAAGATGAACATGTTTCCCCAAAAATAGTAAAACCACATTTTTGACGGTAAATTTAGTAAGACAGGGTTGCCACTAACTTGGAAAACCTGGAGAACCTGGAAAAGTCAGTGAATTTCGTCTTTTTTTAAATGTCAGGGAAAAGTCAGGGAAAAATGCTAAAAATCTGTAAAAGTCAGGGAATTTATTAGAGAGTCAGGGAATTTCTGCTCATAAATTTTTAATAATTTGTAAAAATTGGGTATATTTACTATACCTAACACGCGCTTTTCTAATTTGATGGATTGATGTTTTAAGGTTCGTAGCATAGTTTAGTCCGCCAAGCAAGCTGAAGATTCGATTAGCTATCCTTATTGTTGCTTGCACAAAATGTTGATTACTGTTACACAGAAAATCTTGGAACGATGTTGCTTGAAATACACGATTGTCAAAGGAATGTCTGCTTTCAATCCCAATTTAATATTGTCCAATGGAAAAGACGATTTTACTAGATTTAAAACATTGTTACAAGAGCTTCATGACATAGGCAAAATTGATAGCTTTATAGCCGAGAGGAGTCAACAACAGTACCAAGAGTTCCGGAAAAACGAAGCTATGATTAACGAGTTGAAGAAGTTTGAAGAACAACTTAATTTGCGGGATTTATATGTTAAGCTATTCATCAAAAATAATGATTATATCTATTTATGGTTCTTGATTAAATTAATGTTAATCATTTCCCATGGTAAAGCATTCGTAAAGTCTGGGTTTTCAATTAACAAAGAGCTTTTTTAGTGGAAAATCTTCACAAAAATTCTGTCATTAATCAGCGTTTGGTTTATAACAGCATTAAAAATTCTAAGGGACCATTAAAGGTGGAAATCAATGAAAAACTTACACAAGATCAGACAATAATTATAGAGAGGCTCTCGTTGCAAAGAAAAAAGAAATTATAGAAGAACAATTGCTTCGAAAACGAAAACAACGTGCAATCCCGGAGATCAAAATTCTTGATAGTAAGAAATGGAAGATCATAGCTTGTACGGATTTTGAAAGGCTGAAATGGATAGAGAGCTGATAAAATTACAGGAACAAATTACAAAGACATAATTTACTTGTATTAAGTACAATATTTTGTAGTAATGAGAATATTTTTCTTTCTTTGTGTTTCTTCAAAATTTGAATAAAATTTATTTATAAAATCGAAAATAAAATCTATACCTACTAGTAGTCATTTGGTATTTTTACCTGGAAAGTTTTCCGGGAGTTTTGAAAATTGGTGATTTTATAGATATCGATGTGCTCTTTCCGAATTTCTACTTTGCCACCTTATATCTTTGCCGCTCGCGCCGCCATATTGGAGAAATGGCGCCTGAAAACCGGTTTTTGACAACATCTTCTTTCCGACTCATTTTACGATATGAACAGTTACATAATAAATAAAACTAGAAAAAATTTCCTATAAGTTATGTAATAACCACAGCCACAGTCTACGCCAACATGCGTTTTGGCCAAAGATCTCATTTTCACACCACTATAGGTATGCTTTATTTTTCAAGGCAGTACTGAAATTTTTTAAGTATGAAATACTTGCCTCTGAAGAACTAGTTTCCACAAACATCAAAACACTTGAATACTATTACTCGACGCGCGTTTCGACAAACAAGTTGTAATCATCTGGAGAGGCGGACAACGTGGTTGTCGAAACGTGCGTCGAATAATAGTATTTGAGTATTGTATTCAAATGTTTTGATGTCTGTGGAAACTGCTTCTTGAGAGACAGCGTCACATCGAAGGTTCCAGACTCCCACAGGACTAAAATATTTGCGTTTTTAGCGGATATGGGAAAATATTAATTTGGTCAGGGAAAACCTGGAAAAGTCAGGGAATTTCAGTCTAAAATTTGAGTGGCAACCCTGTAAGAACAAATTACGTTTATTTTTAATGTTTTCCATACTACAATAAGATTATACAGTGATATCTATTTCAAATTACGGCGTTTTTCTTGTTACAAATAACGCCACAGTGGCGTAATATAAGTTCTTTTGAAAAGGGCAGCCCTCCCTGCTCTACAAAGAGCGAGGGGTACGGCAGGATACTGCGTGCTTTACAGTGAATTTTTTTCGCTTGTCCAAAAAACCGCAGGATATCGAGAACATCAACCAACCAGGACAATCAAAAAGGGGAAAACACTAATAATATAATTGCGTGACTCAAGCGTCATTTACATCGCGAAGCTGTGAATTAGGAATCGAGGAGACTACAATACAAAAAACTGCCATTTACTCTACCTCAAGGTGGTGCCAAAATGAGTATACTTTGAATTTTACAAAATTAATGTAATATGTAAGTAATAGTGAGAAACAATTGAAAAAAATCACAATAATGGGGTTTTACTATCCTTTGGGAAAAATCATCATCATGCCGCCGCTGTAACTTGTTACATATTAGACTTACAAAAAAATTATACAAAATTTGTGAGGAATTGTGTCTTCTTTAACTTTGTTGAAGACATTTTCGTCGTTGTATCAACCGCTGCTGACTTATTTTCAAAAAACGAAATTCAAGATGAGTTCCCCCAAGGTCGAAAACTTGGATTTTTTTCACGGCCCAGACTTTGGCAATATATTAAAAAATTATTACTACCCCATCTTTTGCCGGACAAAACTCCCTACTGACTGGACTATTATGTTTGATTTTGTTATTAATCTGCCTGTCTGTTTGTAATATAATAATAACCCATAAATAAGTAGTTAATATATTTTTGGGCTTCTGAAATTTATTTTGCATAAATCATTGGTTCTAAAAAGGAATGTTTCCTGTAAAACTGTAAAGGTTGTAGCAGATAATCATACAAATCGAATCAAGAAGGTGAGCGATCCATCTTGTGAGGATCTGAAGGGTTTTGTTGGTCTTCCCAAATAGAAGAATAGGATGGTTCAACTTTCATAGGTTTAACCAACTTAGACAGGCGAAAATACAAAATTTTATACTTATTTCCATTCTTGCTCAAAGGTACTCAGTAGATGGTATGGGCTGGAACTTCCACTTCACGTGATAATGCCTAACATTTACTATTATTATAGTCTTGTATACTTTAACTTGGCGTGTGTATGTATGAGTTAATATTTCCCTACGATTTCATTTTCTCCCATATTGTACACAAAGTTAAAGCAATAGTCCAGAAACATTGTCTACGTGAACAATATTTCTGGATCTTTGTGTACAAGAGAAAATGAAATCGTACGGAAATATTAACTCATACATACACACGCCAAGTTAAAGTATACTGGACTATATCTAATATTTCTTAATATTACTTCCTGAAAATAGAAATTTTCAGATACAAATTAAAACAAATGAGAGGAGGGGTTTGGGGCAAATAATTTGGATATTGGTTCTTTTCAAAAATATTAATCGTACATATAATAGAAACTCAACATAAGTAAATATTGGTTCATACCACACATAATGAGTATCCGGAAGACTTTGTGTATTGCGTTTCCAACTAATTACCTGGATTACGTTAGAGAAAGCGAGTGACACTAAAAAGATTCAATTTAGAAAATTTTATATTTACAGCGTTAGGAATTCTTATTGCATGTCTATTCATGTTTAATAATGATACTTTAGATTCGCTCGGAGATAGAGCTTAATAAGCCTTGAATCATAACTGATCAATAATTTTTATACGTTCATACAAAGTTTTTTCCATGCACATACATGGTATATGGTATATAAGGATACATAAAAACCACATATGGGTAAATGCGGCATAAAACATGATAGATTCCTATCAAAATTGAATCCTCCATCCTCGTAGAAGATATTTTGCGTAAATTTGCAGTGCTAGACAACATTGGTTGGAATGGTATATTGTGCAATAAGTTGTCTATTGCCCACGAGAGCGGAGTTGAGCACACGAACGAGGTGAGTTTGCTCGAGTTCGTTTTTCTAAAGGTTATAATCAGGGCCGGATCTAGGGGGCATGTTGGGGGCGACAAAATAAGGAAAAAAGAAAAAAGCTTGGACTCCTTCTCTCGCTCGTCATATTTTAATTTAGTGTTAAAATAGGAATAGGGAATCCCCCCGCTCTCCACTATCGAAAGCATATAGTCCCTTTAAATTAATAAAAAATCGCTGTTTTATGGGAAATTGTCCCACAGTTATGAGAGTGATTTCGCGCCCTCTAGCGGTGAAATTATGCGGAATTCGAAAAAAAGGTAGGTAATTTTTAGGAAATTTTATGCTGTATAACTTTGCTCTCTTGATATTTGGCATCAAAATGCATAGCTTTTCCTGAAGATAGAGAAAAAAGGGAAAAACGCAAAAATTCATATATACAGGCTGTCCATTTTATCAGGTCACTCGAGAATATCACTTAATATCGGTCGTACAAAAAAAAATATTTTTACGAAAATTGTGCCGATTTATATAACCTACAAAATGGTTTAAAGACATTGGAAATCCATAGCCTACTTTAAGAGTTTTGGCGGAAAATATCGAAAATGCGGAAAACGTCTAGGCCAAATATCTCCGTTATTTGAAGAGATACGAGAAAAATTCTAAGGCGAAAATTTTTTGCAAAACAGAGTGTTTCAACGAGGTTTTATCTAATTTTTTTTCAAAACCGCTGTATTTTGAAGTTTACTCTTCAGGCTGTTAAAAGAATTATTTTGAAACGGGCGGGAAATGACGCCATTAAATAGAGTATTTTCCTCCCTTTTCAACGATATATCACATGCCATATTTAATAATGGATTTTTTAATCGCAATATTCATTACAAATATACACTGGGTTTCAAAATCGTTTTTCAATAAATGTGTGGATAGGTATTTTAGGCACCAATTTAATATAGTCTAGTATACTTTAACTTGGCGTGTGTATGTATGAGTTAATATTTCCGTACGATTTCATTTTCTCCCATTTTGTACACAAAGTTAAAGCAATAGTCCAGAAACATTGTCTACTTGGACAATATTTCTGGATCTTTGTGTACAAGAGAAAATGAAATCGTACGGAAATATTAACTCATACATACACACGCCAAGTTAAAGTATACTAGACTATAGGTCCTTATTTTTATGATGGTCACCTAAGTGGTCAAAGATACCTAAACTTTTTGAGAAAAGAATTTAATGAATTCTTAGATGATCTACCTTTAGAGAATCGACACAACTTTCAATATTTTCAGCAAGATGGAGCTCCTCCCCACAATTCCCAGATTTGCCTAGATTATTTAGACGAAATTTTGCCTCAACATTGGATAGGTACCAATGGATTTATTCGATGGCCCCCTCGTTCTCCAGATATAACCCCAATGGATTTTTTTTCTATGGGGGTATATTAAAGATAAGGTGTTTTCGACGACACCACAAAATGTAGAGGACCTAAAAGCTCGAATTCAACAGGCATGTATTACAGTTACCCCCAAAATGCTGAGTAATGTTTTAAATGCAGTGCCTCGCCGTGCTCGATTGTGCATAAGAAATCGCGGTGGACACTTTGAACACTTGATATGATATCTTAAAAATTATTTTGAGTATTAGATAAATATTAATGTTCTGTGTGCTATATTCTTTTTATTATTAATTTGTTTTGTTACCTGAATTTACTTTATTCTTCTTAATTGTGTTAATGTTTTATTATAGCAAAGATTTGAACAACTTATTGAATTATTTTATCGTTTTATTTAATCATACTTCTCCACGGCAAGTATAATGCTTGTTAAAAAAAAATTATTGGTTTTAAAAAAATGTTTTTATAATTACTAACGTAGTACCAATGAATAAATATGGCATGTGATATATCGTTGAAAAGGGAGGAAAATACTCTATTTAATGGCGCCATTTCCCGTTCGTTTCAAAATAATTTTTTTAACAGCCTGAAGAGTAAATCTCAAAATACAGCTTTGTTTTGCAAAAAATTTGCGCCTTAGAATTTTTCTCGTATCTCTTCAAATAACGGAGATATTTGGCCTAGACCTTTTCCGCATTTTCAATATTTTCCGCCATAACTCTTAAGGTAGGCCATGGATTTCAAATGTCTTTAAACCATTTTGTAGGTTATATAAATCGGCACAATTTTCTTAAAAGTAATTTTTTTTTGTGCGACCGATATTATGTGAGATAATCTCCCAAGGGCCCTGATAAAATGGACAGCCTGTATGTATATATTTCTCAAAAACAACCCTTTTTTGGAACTGTTGGGTGAAAATCATGTTTAGATAACCCAAATACTTAACTTTTTACAGGTCTCATAACTGTGGGAAAATTTTCTTCAATTTTTCCTAATTTGAAGGGACTAATACGATAATTTGGTGTTACAGTATTATTTTTATAAGAATATGGATAAAGTAAGTAATCACAAATTGGACTTCTTTCGAAACAAGTATCTTGAGGAGCAGGGGTGACAAAACCCAATCTTGTTCCCCTCAAGAACGTTAATTTTGATCATTTATTTAGTTCCATAAGCACCAGGAAAGTTTCCATCTCTTAGGTTATGTTTTGACATTCCAAATAAATTGAAGCTTGAACTACTTTTTTAAATATATATTTAAATATATGTATAGTTTCTGCTGCTTCTTCAAAAGACTGGTTCTAAACCCGACTTACAAATCACCCAATCCACTTGTCTACAGTAAAATGGCACACCTCATCTAGACCATATTCCTTCTGCGCTGACAACGGTCAAACGTAAATTGCGCATATTTGTTATTGGTCGTTTTGCACTTATGTGGTTTGTCATATGAAGTTAAAAGTATGATTGTCTGGAAATAAAAAACCCACTTCTCGATAAGCTGCAGAGTTTGAGTTTTTTTGCACATTCATATGGTCTAATTTTGTAATTACTATAAAATGTATTTAATACTTTCAAGTTTTCAGCGACTCATTCGATAAGATATATAAGATACATTTATTTTATTTTTTTCTGAAATGTAAGACTTGTAATAAGGGAAAAACAGATTAGGCAGTTCCAAAATATAAATAATAATCCTTTAATGGACAGGACTGTCATTAATATGTCAAAAAGACTTTTGTCCATTTCAGACAGGTTTAAATGTTGCAATAAACCCGAAATCTGTTCCAAAATTTGATATAGTAGCGGCAATAGAAAAAACGGCTCAAAATTTACCAACAGATAATGGTAATGAATATCGCATACGGGCAAAAATTGCTTTAGAGAAGCAATACAAAATTAAAGATAATTTAACTCCAGAAGAAAAGTTATCGATAAATTTTTTAAAACGCGATGAAAATATAAAAATATTTCCAGCAGAGAAAGGTAATGCCACAGCCATTATAGCTAAAGATATATATAACAAAAAAATCATGACTTGTAAATGAGGGACCCTACTCAAAACTAAACAAAGATCCAACAAAATCAATAGTGAGCAAAATGTACAGAACTTTGTTTAAATACAAACATGAATTTAATGATTTTGAACGAAGGAAACTTACACCACATCATAGTAAGCCTCTTCATTTTTATGGCTTACCAAAGACACATAAACAAAATATTCTTTTAAGACCAATTGTTAGTTCTATTAATTCACCGTGCCATAATTTGGCAAAATTTTTACTTAAAATTATTGATCCATTAACTGGAAATATTGATTCATATATTAAAAATAGTAAACATTTTATAGAAAAAAATTATGAAAACAATATTCATGAATCACACCTGATGGTTAGTTTTGATGTAGTTAGTCTTTTTACCAATGTTCCGATAGATGAAACCTTAAAAATAGTTACAGACAGGTTGCTAAATGATAATAATTTCGAAACTGGAACTAAATTAAGTGTAAATAGCATAATGGAACTCTTAACAATGTATATAAGAACAACCTATTTTCAATTGGACAATGAGTTCTATCAGCAGGGTTTTAGTATGGCAATGGGGTCTGCATTATCACCAATTTCACATGTTCAAAATTGTATAAACAAACCGGTTGGCTGGTGGAGACAGGTTGATGACATCTTTGCAATTTGGCTCTCATGGTGTCGATTTACTAGATAGTTTTTTGGAAAATATGAATAGTAAGGAACCGTCTATTAAATTCACATTAGAAGTAGAAAGTAGGAATGAACTACCGTTTTTAGATGTTTTAATTAGAAGGGTAAATAATACAATTGAAACAAGCGTTTATAGAAAATCAACACATACTAATAGATATCTAAATTTTAACTCAAATCAGTCAATAAATGTTAAAAGGGGTGTTGTAAAATGTTTATACGATAGGGCCAAAATAATTTCATCTAATAATGAAATATTAAATAACGAGAAAAAATTATCAAAGAGGTTCTAGTACAAAAATAATATCCTGAAGCCTTTGTTGATAGAGTTTTCATAAATGTTGAAAATAGGGACAATCAGGTACGACAAAAACCTGAACGTCATTGTACAGCAATAATTCCTTATGTATACGGGTTATCGGAAAAGCTACGCCATATAGGTGACAAATTTGATGTTAGGATGATATTTCAAACGGGGGAACACTTTAAAATCTATTTTAACAAAAACAAAACCGATAAACGGGGAGCAGAATTCAAAAACCTGTATTTACAATATCCCGTGCGAATGTGATAAATGTTATGTGGGTGAGTCATCCAGACCTTTCAGTGTAAGGTTGGATGAGCACAAGAATTACATTAGAAAGAATGAAATTCAAAAATCAAAGATTTGTGAACATGCTTGGGAAAACGAACATAGAATAAACTGGAACTCGGCAAATTTTTTAACAAAAGAAGCAGATACCAAAAGAAGAAAAATGAAAGAATCAGCAATAATCTTATTAAATGAAGATAAGTGCGTATCGAATTGTTCTGTAGATATTTGTATAACCTGGCTATCAATGTTAAAAGAAGAACTTAACAAACTCAACATTATCTAAAAGAAAATATCATCAGTTATGTGTAAGTAGTAAGTATCTATGCAAATAACATAAACAGAATCTTAAAGCTGTGTATTTGACATACACAGCAAAATAAGAGTACTTCCAAAAAAGCTTTAAAAACGGAAAGAGACTACTTTCCGAAACATCATCAAAATACATTATTTCTGTGTTTATTCCGATTTATATTATTTGCAAAACAACCTCTGACTATTCCTTTGGCGTAAACGTCACGGGCGCAAGGCAATAATTCTATTATTTTGTAGATTCGGTGATTTGTTTTTGAAGAGGATAATAATACATGTGGTAAAAAACCCAAATAATAGGAAAGAATACTTGTCTGAGAATAAAACAAATAATTTTATAGATACAAACGTTGGGAATGTACTAAAATGATGAGTAGATTTAAAGCTTCAAATATTAATTAGAGGTGTTTAGAGAATTTACTGTCATTTAGTTTGATTACTGTATTTATTGGTAATTGTAGTCGGGGAACGCCAGAAGCGATAATTGACCTAGAAATTGATAATTTGTCGCGCAATGGCTACGGCTATTAAATTATTTAGTGCAAACAGCACTTAGGAAAAGTAGATTTCAACCATAGTCAAATAAAACAATAGAAATAATAATTAAGTTATACTTTGCAACATATACAGGGTAAAAATTCAGTTAACTTAAATGTATGTCAAGTAATAAAGCAGCAGGGTCATTTTTTGTCATAAACCGATAATTTTGTAATATATTAAAAAGTTTGCAGATTTCTAAATTAATATGTATCGTCACTTGTAATTAAATTAATCGATGTTTTGTTGAATCGTGAGGAATTTGTTATAAAATACGAATATATCAGACACAATACGAAAGCTTTTAAATTGTAATAATAATTGGTTTCTTTAATTGCAGCTTTATTGAAGTTTTTATATAATTCTTGATCATAAAATGTTCGTCGAGGAGATTCGCTAGAGACTAACACAACCTACCTAACTAACTTCCAAATGTCCATACAATCGGACGTTTGAGTTATTTAGCACATTTACAAAAGACGTGCTGGACGGTCAGACAGGGAAATATACAAATGGACTATTTGTACCAACTTGATTAAGGGTTCCTTAGCCCCAATAGAAAAAACGACTTGGGTTAAGTAACCATTTTGGTGTATACCAAAGTTTATTCCTTCCCCCTAACTTTAGGGCAATACATCTCTCTACCTAAGTGTTAAATTGTTTTTGTGAATTCAAAATGACATCGACAAAATTGTCATTAGATTAAAACAAGAAAATGTCCCTAAAATTTGCGCTGCTGCCAACTTTTTTATTTCTTAGATAGGAATTCTCTAACTTTGATCGGTGGCATTTTATACCTAAATTAAGCAGTATCTAGTTAATTATATCCTTCCCCACACAAAAGTTGGTGAAAATGGACATTAGTGATTTACAAAAGTGTCTGATAAATGCGAAAAGTAAAATAAATATTTTACTTTAAAGCTCATTAGAATTAATTAGCAGTAATTTCTTTAAAATAGTGATTTGCTTGTTTTTTGACTGTAAATTTTCTCGATTTCTCAACTAACAGAAACACAAAAACCTATAAAGAATTGTACAGAAGCCTTCATTTTATTTTAAAATAAAAATGTGCTGTGCTATTAAGTTCTAACTTCATTCAAATATAGAAAAATGAAACGTAAAATTTCAAAAGTATAGTCTAGTATACTTTAACTTGGCGTGTGTATATATGAGTTAATATTTCCGTACGATTTCATTTTCTCCCATATTGTACACAAAGTTAAAGCAATAGTCCAGAAACATTGTATACGTGGACAATATTTCTTGATCTTTGTGTACAAGAGAAAATGAAATCGTATGGAAATATTAACTCACACATACACACGCCAAGTTAAAGTATACTAGACTATAAATGTTAAATTGATGAAGGGAAACTTTGAAATTCAAAACTCGTTTGGGACAGTCATATTTATGTATTATTTGAGGATGTTTGAAATTTTACGAAACTAATTTTATCTGTAGTATGCAAAGGAAAAGTAAAGGCCCTAATACATTCCCTAAGGCATTCTACAAATTATAGAGCCCATATCAGAATAATTAGCTAATACAGCTTTTGCTTTCTATTATTGAGATACTTATGGAAATAATTGATTGCGGTGTGAAATCCAAGGCTAACAGATTGAGGATATCGAAAGCTTTTGAAAAATTAAGTAATACTAAACCTGTAGTAAGGTCATTATCTAATGAAATGAATAATATCTGTCCTAACACGAAAGCTTTTTCTAAAATCAGATTGAATTTGAAGTATTCTCGAGATGGTCGGAACAATACTAATTGCATTAGTAAACTGGACACCTTCGGTCTTTCTTATTCGTTATTACAATTAATTGAATCATATCTGCAGGATCGATGTCAATTTGTTCAGTACCGAGGTTATAAATCTGGCGGTTTCTTACAAAAATCCGGTGTGCCACAGGGGTCGATACTTGGTCCGCTTTTTTTTGTTATGTTCATTAATGATATTTTGGAGGGCTTCGATAGTAAAACCCATTTCCTCCTGTACGCAGATGATCTAAAAATATATCGATTGATTGACTCAATAGATGACTGTGTTAATCTTCAAAACTGCTTAAATACCATTAATACATGGTGCAATGACAACTATTTACCTCTTAATGCCAGCAAATGTAATGTAATGTCATTTGGCAGAAAAACCAACATGTACATGTTTAATTATAACATTGACAACGAAAGTTTACAAAGGCCTGAATTCATCAAAGACCTTGGAGTTTATTTTGATCCAAAATTATCTTTTAATAAACATGTAGAAATGACAACTGCTTCCGCTTTTAAAAGCCTTGGTTTCGTGATACGTAACTGTAAAGATTTTAAAAATATTTCCACCCATCGGCTACTTTATATAACTTTTGTTAGATCTCGCCTTGAATATGCTTCTATTGTGTGGAGTCCAATGTACAATTCCAATATTCTACAAGTAGAGAAAATTCAGCGTAGGTTCTTAAAATCTGCTGTGTACACACTTTACGGTGAATATCCACCCAGAGGATTTCCACAAACTGAATTGCTGGAAAAGTTTAACTTAAAAAGTCTCAGCAATCGTAGAGTAGCTAACTCCATAATTTTCCTCTTCAAAATTGTAAATAATAGTCTGAACTGTATCAACCTATCAAATCAAATAAATTATATAGTTCCTAGAATGAATGCTTCACATAATCACATACTTGCAGGGCGTACACCACGAACAAATATCCTTATATCATCACCAATCTATCGAATGTATGCCAATTATTCTAAAATTGAACATATTATTGATATATTTTTCTGTAGCGAGAGTGCAATTAGAAAAGCAGAAAGCTGTTTTTGGCATGGATATTTCCTAAGACGGTGATTTGTTATATCATTATAGTATAATATATTTCATTACATTTTTAAGTAGCTTAACGTCATATATATCATATTTTATATATTTTTTATTTATATTGCCATGTGCATTTATTTATATCTATGTTCCTTAGTGTTTTATTGTATATTTGTCTTTTTACTCCCCACTTTTACCTTTTTACTTAGATTTATTATATATTTGTGTAGATACTATACTTTCTGTACCTACTCCTGTAATTGGGCTTTGCCTGTTGGATTTTGTAATTAAATAAATAAATAATTAATCTAAGGCCACCAAAATTAATGCCTTTTTCCATCTTCTATGACCAACATGGATTTAACGAACAATTTTTTTGTCAGTGATTGCATCCTTTAGCTATTGTATTTTCATCGTAACAGGTCTTCCAAGTAAAACCTTGTTTTTTAAAATCAGGTTAGTAATATTTTCAATAGTAACTTATTTGGACTAGACATCGCTATTTTTTTATATTCTTGCGGTTATTTTACACAGTGCTTTAATTAGAGACTGTCTTTTTTGTTTAAAATCGCTTTTTAGGTTTGCATATTTTACTCGAAAAGTAATATATTACACACTTGTTTATACAAACACTGTATATTCAAACTTAACAGCTGTTTACATGATTAATATGTCAGAAAGCACTTGTCTATTTCCTCTCGATTACCTGTAGCTTCCAGATGTTAAGTGCTGATATAATGACTAGCGTGTAGTGTATACGTACTGTTACCTACAGACACAACAAACATTTTGTAAGTGCTAGTAGTTTTATAAAAGATACATAATATAAGCATTAATAATACATGATTGATGCCTGTTTTCTCGAAAATGATTTTATCAACTATGACTAAAGACTATTATTTACGCCAATAATAAGATGAAGTTATTATAGGACAAAAAAATACTAACAAAACATTTACTCTCAGTATTTATTATTATTTTACATCAACAATAAGGTACTGATGAAACATCCATTGTATAAATGCATATTAGAATACGTACGGTAGTAGCAACATTTTTCTCTATATGTATCACGCGCGCGTGCAGGCCCTAATGAAGTTAGAGCTTCAGTGTAAAAAAATCTTGAAAGAGAATTGATTGCCCTTGAAAGTGAACCTGGCCCGAAGTCCCAAACCCTTTCCCTTGCCCTTCTACATGGCAAAAACTTTGCGGGCCCCCCTCTCCCCTCCTAATCATCCAATCGCAATCTGGCCGGGCTCAAATCAAAGAGAAATAAATTCCACATTCGATGGCGGAAAGAACATCTCCCCCACCCCTTTCCTTCCTGGCGAAAAATTACTTTTTATAAAAACAATAACAGAAAATTGGTAATTTCGCAACCATTTGTTTATTTATGGCGAAAATTTAAAATACATGAGCGGAACTCAAAGTAGACACATTAGTACACAAACTTACGTTTGCTGCGCGATTTGCGAAAAAAAATGCGGAAGTTACAGAAGTTTTAATCACTTCTGCACCTTCTGAAGGTTAAAATATTTTAATGAAGATATCTCAAGAATTATTTATCGTAGAAAAATCGTTTTTTTGCCAAACTAAAGGTCTCTTTATTACGAAGAAAAAAGCTATTATGGATCTAGACGTATCTCTATGCATTTTTAAGTTATTCGGAAAAAACAACATTTAAAAAAAGTTCTCTGTTGTTTCATCGTGTAAAATAAGCGAAACACTCTCTCAAAAATATTACTAAATAAAAAGTTGCATCCTTTTTTAGCTTTAAAACGATGTACTTATATAACCATATATTTCGTTTAAATGCCAGCGCGTAAAATTCACATTTCGCGCCATCGACCGACCAGCGCAAATATAGAAACAACATTAAAATGTGGACCTGCGCTAAGCAAAGTACAATGGGGGGGGCTCTGCTAGCAATGCATGCATTATCGGGATGCGACACAACAGGAGGATTTTCAAAAAAAGGTAATTTATAATGAGATTTTTATTTCAGGAAATCTGTCTTTCTGGAAAGAATTTAAAAATTCACAGGAAAAAGTCCTTCAATCTCTTGCGTTACTTGGACATACAGAAACAGACTTAAATCTTATAATGGATGATTTGGAAAACTTCATTTGCATTATTTATAATCCTAATAATGTAAATATTAGAAAACTGTCGGATCTGCGATCGTGGTGCTTTACCAAACAACAACTACAAGGCGAGCAGTTGCCACCTACACGAAATAGTTTCTATCCGGCAGTAAATAGAGCTAGGCTGCAGTTTCTTATATGGGCCAGTTCACACATTCCAAAAGTCCCTAATCCGGACCCCTTGAATTTTGGATGGCACTAAGAAAATAATATATATAAGCCAGTTTTAACAATCGAAGAACATATTGCGCCACTTGAGATTTTAAACTTGATTTCATGTTGCTGAAAAAATCAAGAAGAAACGTCAATAACTAACCTCGGCGGTGACAGCGAAGAGGAAGATTTGTAGAATGTCCTGAACTTGCTGTTCATTTATTCATGTAAAGTATTAATTAATTATGTTTATTTCATTCTGTTTCTCAAATTTCTGTACATGCTTAAAAATATAAAATTTCAATAGACCGACTTTTATTATAACATTCAGATGAAAGAGTTTCAATACGACAATAATCATTGGTATATATCATATTATTATGAAAAAGCGCTCTTGAAACTACCTACGAATATATTGATAATTGCGGCAAACAATGTATCAATGCAATTCATCTATTCAGGACAGAACATTTTGAAATGCATCATTTTAGTTTGAAACTCAATTTGTATTGTTTCGACCAAAGCAACATAGATAAGTCAGATCTCCTTATTCTGTTGAGTGTTCTATTGCAGTAAATAAACTTAATTAATGGCAGGTATCCATACCATTTTGAAGCTTACAGCATCAGCTACAAACGTTTTGGAAGCATGTTTCAATTCAAGTGTGACAAAAAAATATAATTTTCCAAATTACCTCCCTAACTATTCGAAATATGACAAAAATTTAGGAGACCTTTTTCTTTCTATACAAAAATACAATCATTTCAAAAAGAAATTCAGGTCACTATCTCATACTGTTCACGAGATATGAAATATTGAAGAAAACACCACTTATGAGGGGATGAAGATCGAAACCCGCTCATCTGAGGGTGGAAACATGAGTTCTCTTAAATAAAACAATGTAACTCAATAGAAAAATTATGTTTCTAACTTTAATCATTTATTTTCCACGCCATGACACATGTGCGTCCACTATACGTTCCTCAAGAATAAATGCGAAGTTTATTGTACATAAAATAATGTATTCAATTTTCCTGGGCTTTAAAAGTATCACCATATTTTTATTAAAATTTCTTTTTTTCAAAATTTCAACAGCTTTGGTGCGAATTCAAATCCTTTTATTTACTTTTAATAAAATTTTATATACGCATGTGTCCAAACGCCAGAAGTTAGGGTCATTATTAACATAGGCTATCCTGTATACTCACGACTATTCCAACTAATTTTAATGGGATACTTATTTTTATTTTCTATTTAGTAACCGCTTCCTTCATAATTACCCTACTTAAGTAATTATAACTACCTAATTACTGGTAATATTTATTTACCGACCGTATTTGTTTAACGATTTGCCTGAAATATAAATAAACATCGTATATAATAAATGTATAAATATTTATACTATAAGCTACTTTGTACATCTTATATTTGCATTAAATTTTCATTCAGGTCACTATTATAGTATAACCGTATAAACATAAAAACAATGGTAAGTTCACAGGTTTTGCATAAAGTGTTCATAAAAAATAAATCATTTTGCTCAACTCTGCATTCAGCATTTGTTTATTTATTAGATACAAGGTGAATACATATTGTGGGTATTGTTCGGACTTTTTATTTTCTCCTGTACCGTGGATAAATATTTTGCGTCTATTTAGCACAAATGTGAACCTAGACGATAGAGAATATAGGAGGATCAAGGTTAATAAACATGAATTTTATATCAACAGGATGATGAACAGGGACGTACTGGGTTGGGCCCATGTGTATGTAATTACTAATTAGTTTTATGTCATTATGTCATCCTTCTTTGGGGATGTAAAGCCGTCGATCCCTTGTCTGTTAGACGTTAGGCAAGTAAAAGATCTTTACTCCTCGAAAGAGAAGAGGTTCGGCAAAATTCCTGGTTGGGCGTAGCTCGTCTACAGGCGTCGGTGTTAGGCCTCAGTAGCGGAAATAGGCCGACGTTAAATAAATGTTAAAAATAAATCTACATTAAATCTTAAAGAACAGAAGTCAGTGATCCTTATGCTTTTTTTTATTCTTCTTGTTCTTTTCTCTAGCACATATGTGTTGTTTCGGCGACATATTTTTGACAGAATTGGTTTTCAAGGATACCGACGAAAAATCCCCATTAATAGTCCTGTCAACGACTTATTGTAGACTACATGGAGGGCGGCAGAATTTTTGATTTCAGGGATGGGTTTGGGGTAGTTAGGAGGTAAACATCCTAAAACTCCTCGACCCTAGAAGGTCAGTCTTGCGGGGGGAGGGGCTTCCGGGAAGGCCCTAAATTTTAACATTTTTGATTTTTCGTTTATAACTCGATAACTATATTCTTACCTTTTTGAAAGTTGACAAATTTTCCAACATTTTTACTTCAACAAAAAGTTTCTATCTTTAACCGTTCTCGAGTTACCTGCTTCTGAAAATCGGTGGATTTCCGGAAAACGCTGTTTTGGTTCACATTTTTCGTCAAACTGTGCTCGTAATAGTTTTTGGTCAAGTAGGAAATTTTGTGAGTTTTCAAATAGGTAAGAATAATTTTTTCTCTAGGACCAGAGTTATAAGCAAAAAAACAAAAATAATCAAAATTTAGGGCCTTCCGGAAGCCCCGCCCCCTCTCAAGACTAACCTCCTTGAGTCGGAGAGTTTTAGGATGTTTACCTACTAACTACCCCAAACCCGTCCATGAAGTCAAAAATTCTGTTGCCCTCCATGTAGTCTACACCTCCATATTGAAAATTCGTTGACTGGACTATAAGGAATTTCTGGGTTTTAAAAACTGTGAGATCATTTGTGGAAACGCAAGAATATTATATAATAATACTTTCTTATCTGCGACGCTCTACCTACCACGAGCTGCCGTCCGCAAGTGAGGGATGAGGCCTTTCTTCAAAATAAAAGCAGAGGCAAACGAATTGAAAATAAATGTTTATCTCCTACCAGAAGAGACGACCCAACCGGCAGGGTCATCAGCAGGAACGGGGTAGGCCTGCCAAAATGCCCACACCGCCTGCACGAGGCTTGGCCCCGGCTGCGTATTGGCATAGTCTCCTATGGCACGACGAATCCTTAGAAAAATGTATTCCGAATCGCGGAAGACAATGTCCCAGGATTTCGCATTATTAGGTTGGACATTTTCTCCTGCGTTAGGACAACATGTGCTGAATATTCAAGTGTCTGAATGCAGTAGATTATGTTCCTAGATAACGCGCTCATTAGGAGGACAAAATCGTATCGATGTTTGTTTCTACGCACCGTTCAGTTTGGCGCATTCGTGCCTAGTGGTAAGTTCGTCTATTAACACACGCTACGCAGTTTAGTGTATTTTTTATGAGTAAGGTTAATTCAAAATGGAGGAGAGTGTTAAGGGTATATTGACGCAATTTTGCAGTAACAATAGTGCAAGATTAATACAATTTGCATTCATTAGCGATTTTAATTACACATGTGAGCTTCGTGCTCATCACGACGAAAAAGAAAAACTCGCGTCTGAATTTTGTGACCACTTGATAAAAGAGTTCGGCGATTTAACTGCTACTAATTGGATTGTACGATATACTTATCCCAAGGTTAAACGTCTCAAATTCAGAAAAGTGTTTATTTGCCAACATACCACATTCGGCAAAAATAAAAATCGTACAAGACATAACACGAGGATTCGTGACAAGATGTGCAATGCTAAAATTGATTTCAAGATAAAAGTGACGAATCGAAATACGATAAGAAGAGATAGTTTGTTGGCTTGGATACGGTTGTAAATGTGAGTAATAAATGTTATTTTTACACGCTTTATATGAACTTCGAATGTATGATCTGGCTGTTTTTTCCAAACTATAATTTTTATTTACAATATAATGTATACAAATATTATGATGTTTTGGTACAAAGATATAAAACACTTTTGATCGTTGCGTATATTTGCAAATTTCGTTTAAGCACAGTCATAGGGTTAATGTGGCCGAGGCATACAGCTATCTCCGCCTCACAGAGAATGTCCAAAAGACATTTTTACAATATTTTGATGATGGTATGGGTCCTACTGCTGCAAAAACATTTCATGAAATGTCTTTAATGGAAACTTACAAATTTGAAGAAGCTTTAGCTAATGCGAAAATTAATCCAACTGCTCGACAAATAAAGTATTTATACACTAAATGGAGGTGAGGTTTAGTTTTTGTCTAAATGAAAATTCAATTCTTATTTATTTTAGGACGGTTAATTTTGGAGCACGCAGCGAAGACAGTATTTTCAAAGTAATTGAAAAGAAAAAATATTTGTATGAAGCTAAAGGAGTTGAAGTTATAATTAAGGAAAATCCACTGATCATCGTGATCCTATCATGAAGCGTGCACATGAACAGTCATTCTCGAAGGATATTGTTTTCGTTGATTCAAGCGGATCATGCGACCAAATGAACACCTGCGTAACGTTTATGTATGCTACTTCCAAAATCGGTGCTATTCCTCTAACTTGTATACTGCATACTGCGCAGACCGAGAGCAATTATACTTTAGCTTTCAGCGTTTTGAAGGAGTACCTAGGTACAAATGATTTTGGGGGCCTAGGATACCCCTTGTTGTTTATGACCCACGACAGTGCGAGTAAACGTAATGCATTAAGTTCTGTCTATCTGTCTTCTCGATTACTTCTCTGTTTATTCCATCTTGCGCAAGCTCTTTGGAGATGGCTTTGGGCTTCCGAAAATCATATATTAAATGAAGATCGAAAACCAATCATGAACATGTTTCGAAGCATAATTTATTCTTCCTGCATTGAAGAAGCCGAATCACAATATGATGTAATGTTAACGGAGAATCGATGCAAAAAATATCCCCAGCTTATGGCTCACATTGCTTCAATTTAGGAAAAAAGAACGGAATGGTGTTTGTGCCTCAGAAAAGACGTAATTACCAGAGGTAATAACACAAACAATTATGTTGAGGCCTCCATTAGGATTTTCAAAGATATAGTACTTCAACGATGCAAGGCGTTTAATGCATGTGCCCTAGTTGAGTTCATTGTTAGTGTTTTTGAAACCTATCATAAGAAACATTTATTAGAGTTCGCCAGTTCAAGGCGAAGTCAGCCAAAATTATCATACTTGGCATTCTTTAAAAAGGCAAAATCTCTCGATGTACATAAAGTTGACGCAAACACTTACAGAATTTCTTCAGCCGAAGATAAACATCTTTTTTACACGGCATATGTGGATATAGCATTATGCGATTGCCCATATGGCCAAGGAGGTCGCTTTTGTAAGAACTTATGTGCGGTACAAGAGCGGTTTTCATTGGTGCTCAACACTTCACCTTTACTACGCTCTGAAGATAGAATTATCTTAGCTAAATTGGCTTTAGGAAATGAAGCATCTGTAGATTTCTATATGGATATGGATGTATCAACAATTATAACTAACAGCAACAGTGATAATTCCACTCAAAATAATGAACAAAGTATAAATATACCAATGAACATCGAAGAAGACACATCAGTTGAGGCCCAACAAATACGATTCACTGAAGGACCGCCTGATCCACTACATATACGCGAAGCGACTAATTTAAAATCGAATTTTATTCGAATTTCAGAAATTGCACTTAAGAATCCAAATAGCGACTTGACCAAAGTAATGCATAAAATTAATCTTACACTTGGCCAATTAACAACTGCTACACAAGTCCAGTCATATCTTTGCTAAATGCAAATCAGGAACAAATATTCTTACAACCGTGGGCGGCAAATTGGAGTACAGCCAACATCAATGTCCAGACGTAAAATTCGACCTGGATTGACATCTGGGGCGAAGAAGATTCAGTTAGGAAGGCTCTCGAAAAATGAATCTAAAAAACTAACCAAAAAGAAGAGGCACTTAGCGGCCAATATAAATAAAAATACACCTAATGCAAAACCTTACTAACTGTAACTGTTTTTCTTTCTTGTGTTACAATGAAAAAATAAATTGAGGAAACAGAAAGCGCGTATATGTTTTTTTATAGTAGATATTGTCCCTCATAATGAAAACATTCCTCAGGACATAATCTACTGCATTCAGACACTTGAATATTCAGCACATGTGGTCCTAACGCAGGAGATAATGTCCAACCTAATAATGCGAAATCGTGGGACATTGTCGCGATTCGGCATACATTTTTCTAAGGATGCGTCGTGCCATAGGAGACTATGCCAATACGCGCCACGGCTTACAGCGATACTTCGGACTATGTCACTGCCAAGGATCTTGGCGGACTAATGACTGCTACTTTGTGGAAGTTTTTCCACAACATTTGGTGAAAGTCATAAAATTAGCAAGGTTTGTCAATATGTCGTACAACAGGACTGTATTGTTATGGAGAATGTTACAGAAAACTAGAGTTATTTATGTATGTTCTTTTTTATTTTGTAGAAATGTGCTCAAAGTACAACGATCTATTTTAATATCTGTGGATGCATTAAATGAGGTACAGAATCATTAATAATGCGACTTATTATATGTCTTATAAATAGAAAAAAATAGCCTTTACCTTCACTATAGATAGCTAAGGTAGTTTATTTCCTTATAATTAATATTTATTACATGGCATAAAAAATATCCAGTCTTTAGACCTATTAGAAATATCACTTGCCCATATGTTTAATAACAAAATATAATAGATAATTGTGCAGAAACTAGCGTTATTATGTCATTCATTAGTTGTATTTTTAATTTTACCATTAGCAGGAATATAGTTCTAAGAAATAATTAAAATGTGGTTAACTATGAAAATAATTATTCAAGAACACGACCTTACTTTACTGTTGTGTGTGTATAAACCAGCTTACTTGAGTTTGTACTTTGTTTGAAGTTACGATATACAATTATTTCTAATTAGTTTGCACTTTGTTTTTATTCATGATATACAATGATTTCTGATTAAATGTCTCTCCATAAAATACAGTAAATAGAAAGGATTTACGGTATGTAAAAAGTTTGTTTCTAATAAAAAATTGAATCTTTAAAAAAGTTATTAAAAATTATGAAATAAAATTCATCCAATCGCCTGGTTACTACACCTTATTATACAAAATGTGTAGAAATTCTTCTGACAAACGAACACTGCAAGTTCTACACATGACTTTATGTCGATTTGGCGTAAATCACATCAAAAAATGCTTCCTAAAGGAGCTATAGCCCTTTAAAGATGGTCATATATATTTTTTAAATATCTTAAATACTTACTACTTAAATACTTTTATACAAGGTGGTCCAAAATTGTAGAAAGATATTGCAGAAAAACTGAAATTTATTATCCCCCTTTTAAGGTAATAAACACTTTTTTATGCAGAATTTTATTGGGAACATTTTTTATAAGTATAATTTTGTTTGTAGGACAAACGGTTTTCCAATAAAGCTACCGAATTGCACTTTAGCGGTGGGTTTTAGGGATGAAGCTTACACTTGTTGCTTGGGAACTCTTTTTATTTTGAAAGTACATCCTTGACAAATTTAATCCACAAGTGGCAAAACTTTATAATTTTTTTTTCTATTAATGCTAATATGAATGGCCTAATGTGATACTGGCTGTTAATGTATTTTACCACGTAAGTACTTTAACCCTTTTTTACTTGTTAAGTAATATGTGAAACTAAACTCTTGTTGATAACAGATCGTGGTGGACCTTATTCCTTATTTTTTAGAATATCGGAATGAAACCTGGTAGATACATTATATGACCAAGAAGACACTTTGTGACATAACTGTCATTCCCCCTCCCCCTTCCGGTTTCAACGGAAATGATCCCAACTTTAGATTTTTTAAATGGAACACTGTATATTATTATATTTTTGAAATCCTTGAAAAACTCTGAGTACGGTAATACCTCATAAGTGACATTTCGACCCCATGAAAAAAATTGACTAGAAATTTATTGGTTCATCTAGAGTGGCATGACCAGAAAAAATTGTTTTTGTTCACATCCACGGATTCCTTAGCACATCCGCTATTTTTTGGTAGTATTCTACCATTATGGTTCCATTTGAAAAAAATTAGTTTTATTAAAAAGACTTTCAAGCTAAATTTGATGGCCCACGAATTACACATTCTCAAATTTTTATGCTCAATTTTTCTGACATCATGTGAACGATCTATCTCTACACGTCTGAAGGACTTTTATTATATTTTCCAAAATGGGTATTAAACGTTCACAAAGAAGGGTTCAAATCAACTGTTTCAGATGGAGAATAATACGAAATCTATACTTACTGTTCGTTTTTGCTTAACTGATTAGCTAATGGTACCAATTGGACGTCGTAACATTATAAATCTAACACAGTAAATACTAACACTTTCTTAAATTTAAACCTGAAAAGGAATTTTGAAACACAAGAATAAGACAATATAAAGTTCAAAAATATATATCAAATCTTTTAAAAAATTATGTTTTTACAAAACGTTCAAGAAAAATGTATTGACAAACTACAGTCTGACCCGTGTACAACACATAGTAAGGAACGGAACGACTCATAATATACCAACTACCATCCAATGTTTAATTTTTAGCTAACGATTATACAAAAAGATTCAGTAAAAAGTTCAATGTTTTTAATTTTTTGGTAGGCTTCTGCTTGCCTGTCTATTGACGTATTTTTAGTTCAATATCAATTTTGGTCGCCCTCGCAGGTTAAAAATGCTCGAATCGTAACGACTTTGAATTATATTTTGCAATTATAATTTCATACGTTCAGGCACGGCGGTCCCATGTACGTTCTGAGTACATGGTAACTATACTTTTTTGACACCGAATCACTGAGGAACCGGATTATGGCAAATACCGTTAAAACCCAACATGTTCCCGTCAAAATCGACTGCTAGAAAATGATACCGCACCCTCGACGCTAAGGGCTGTTTTCGCTAAAATTCTCGAAATACTTTGACTAGAGACTATATTAACTTGTCCTCATATTTAACACAACGCATGAGTTGCAGTGCTTAACAACGTGGATTCGTAAAAAAGTTTTTATTTTCAAAATCTCCGAAGTTATACTTTCGCATCGTCGAAAAATATACAGGGTGTTCCGTTTTAAAAAAATTGAAAAAATTCAATTTAAAAAGTTCTTAATTGAAAAATAAACACTTATTTATTTATAAAACGAAAATGGTTGCAATTATCCATAGGAAAGTACTTAAAAAAATGTTCGTTTTTCATTTCTACATCACATAGTCGAAAAATATACAGGGTGTTCCATTTGAAAAAATTGAGAAAATTCAATTTAAAATGTTCTTAATTGAAAAATAATCTTTGGCCACCCTGTACATTTTTGGAAATGAAAATGATTCAAAAACATTAATTAGATGTCTCGTAACTAGTATTCATATAAGTTTTTCTTAAAACCCATAATTGTGACTGAGGTGATTTTTTTAATATCCATCTGCAGATTGCAGTATTTCAACAAAAAAATTTATTATATCCAAGTGGTTGGGAGGTATTCAATGCTAATATAGGAGTGAATAGAGCCTAGAAAGAGGCTTCAAAAAATGTAGTGATATACATAGCATTCCATTAAAAAAAAGGCACTTGGTAATGTAATTTCGTCTTCGCTCGCCCTGTATGTTCGAAAATAATTTCCAGTTATTGACTTTTTTATCTAGTTTACTTGAAATTTTTTAAAAAATTTCTAGCTATCGTAGAACTCGAGATATCGAGGTCCGACGGACTATTGCCCCACCCTGTATACTTAGATAATTTTTGCTAACCATTTTATTCACAAAAATTTTTTCCGTCTTGTTTGTCATTCTTTTTGTTGATCGGACAGATTTTAGATGTCTTCCATACTTCTGGAAATGTGGAAGTTTAGGTTTCATTTTTTTGGAGAGCTTTTAAGGTGTCTCCTTCTGTACATTTCTGAATCGTAAACATAGGAGCATTAGATGCGGGTTCATCATTTGACTGATTAAATTGCGGGGATATATAAGCTGTTTAAAAAAATATTATGATTCACAACATTAGGGATAGCTGTACTATTTTTGATATTAATATAGGACCAGAAGCTGTTTGGGTTAGACGAAATATTTTTCTCCATGTCCGTGACGTATTTGCTTTATATCTTTCCTGTTTTCATTCAATGCGAAGCACTGGCCTCACCTGTGTGCTGAGACAAGCGCAACTGGTTTATCTGTATTCTAAATTTTAATTTCGTGTCCATGCACAGGGGAAATTTTCGCTTATTTCGTATAGAAACTATGGATATCCCATTGACTGCCTTATTTCAAAACAACAATATCATTAAGAAATACTTAAATACAATGTCACCGTCTCCATTCAATGAAATAAAGGCCACCACATGATTTATGACGTCTTTATGAGTGTTAACATCTATCTAGACCAAGCTATGTTTGTTTTTAAATTGTATTTAATACAGAGAGTTGTGAGTTTCATAATTTAGCACAATTTGATTGAGAATTGAGCTTGTAACGATGATAATAATAATTATAGCCGTGAAGTTGAACGACCCACATAAAATAAAACGATGGAAAGAAAAATACTGTAAGATAAGCTAGTCAAAGGCACTATGTGACTGGCAAAACATTCGATTTCTGTTGCGTATGGCCTAGAAAACCGGCGGAATTGACAAAGAAACAAGGTTATTTAAATGTATTACTTTCTGATACGTATACATTCATTATTGATATTATATATTGAAACTAAATGCGCTAGAAGGACTCTTTCCGCTATAACGTTGGTTTATTTTTAAAATCACACACCTACTTATGTGTAATTGCAGTACAAGTTGTTTTTAATAAGGCAGTTTCGAACACTTAACGAGTTCACTGAACTATTATATATAAAGTAGTGAGTAAAATGTATATTTTTAAATCGGAAATACTTTATTTTTATTTGTTTGTGGTATTTTCTTTTACAAAACTTGAATGCCACTAGATGAACAATTGCAGAAGTGATTAACAGAACAGTTCCTGAATGTTTTAATTATAATTTAATTTATTGTTAACGAATAAACAACCAATAATACTAAAGGAAATATTAGACTGTTCATATGTAGCGAGCCTTATTTTTGCAAGCCACTGTGTAGCCCGAGTGCTACCCTTGCTATCTGCCTAGGGGTTGACAATGAGAACTTTAAAAAAATAATCAAGGCAGAGAAAAATATATGACGGGCTGTCAGGTTTCCGCGCGTTTTTTTGACTGCTAATACTAAAATAATTAAATTATTCATTAATTCTAGTGTTACATTGTTTCTTTTTCTTGTCACTTCTTTTAATAAACTTGTACTGGACGATAGTGCCTTATTTAAATCGTCCTACATAATTTTGGCGCCCACGTCGGAGCCTTTTCAACGCAAAGGACTGTGTTTTGGAACTATCAGAACTTTGTGCGAAGGTGATCGAAATCCACTGTGATTTGATAAAGGAAACTCAGTGTGTGTGCAAAATTCCACAACTGTAATAAGGTAACATGAATTAAGGACTTAGCAACTGTAAGTACATTTTAACAGTTTTTCTACTTTACTGCAAGTTTTCAGTATTTTTCGCATAGCCGTATCTGTGTGCATACAATTCAGTAATTCAGAGACTGTTATAAATGAACTTTAGTGCAACTTTTAGAACAAAAAGACATTTTACGTCACTGTTTTTGAATAAAATAATTTTATGGTGCTGTTTTCATGAACTTTCATATATTTTTCGTGTAAAAGAACATTCTACCCTCACATAAATATATTTTGTGTTACTCAAGAACATTTAACCGGTTCAAGCGTTTGGACAATATTTCATAGACATTTGCGAAAATTATTTCATTCCTTGAATTTTTTATGTGCTTCCTACTACGGATTTTCATTTTAATTTTGCGGACTAATGAATTTATAACCTCAGGAGTCAATCTAGCGTCGACAATACGTCAAGTTCTGCAGATTTACCAGCCATAACAATGCCAAACCCAATTATGATGACAGAAGATCAGTTGCAAAGCTTGTTAAGTGGCATGACTCGAGCTTTAGTTACTTCTCAACAAGCGCAAGCTCCTTCGATTCTTAGTGGCAATTTTTCGAACTGTGCTTCGCGGTTTGCAGGAAATAAAGATGAGGACGTAGAAGCTTTTATCAGCGCTATTAGTATTTACAAAGACTGCGTAAATGTTACAGAAGAAAATGCAATCCGAGGGTTGCCAATGTTGCTTGACCACAATGCTGCAACCTGGTGGCAAGGCGTTAAATCTACAATAACCACCTGGGATGGGGCAGTAAGGGCGTTACGATATTCGTATGGTTACAATAAACCGCCGCATAAAATTTTTAGAGAATTATTTTCTAAAGAACAAGGAGATAACCAACCAACAGATCTTTTCGTAAATTCTGCCCGAGCTCTTTTAGCTCGTTTACCGAAAACTCCAGAATTGCACGCAACGCATCAGCTGGGCATGGTTTATGGTCTATTAAACCGTAGAATCAGGTCTAGACTAACAAGAGACCAAGTGACCTCTTTTTCTAATTTAATTGAGAAATCCAGATCTATCGAAGATAGCTTCACCGAAAAGAAGGTGGTGTCACCTACTAAATCGAAACATAGTAATGCAATCGAAGACAGAAGTGTATACCTTCGACTCAAGTGCACATTTTGCAAGAATTTTGGCCATGTTCAGGCAGATTGTCGCAAATATGCTGCTATTCAAGGAAAAGTTACCCAGCCAAGTGTAAGTCAGAACCTTAGCACTACTTCTACTGGTGTTATTTGCTTTGGTTGTGGAACGCCAGGATATATACGTTCCCAGTGTCCCAATTGTCATACTCAGAGTACATCTGGCACGAAAACTTTAACTACTGGCAATGTTGGTCTTACTACGACACATGCCTCTTGTATCGATATTCTTTCCGCTGAAATTAATACAATTTCTACAATATCCCGACCATTGGTGCATGTTGAAATTGCAGGGAAACAGGGTTTTGCCTACATTGATTCCGATGCTCGAAACAGCATCGCTGGACACGTTCTTTACACTCATTTCTGTAAATTGAATCTGTCTTATAAGGAAGAGCTCCTGCAGATGGTCCTAGCAGATGGACATTCACGTCAAGTAGAAACCCGAATGTTTGAAACCGAAATAGTCTTACAAGGAAGAAAAATAGCTGCTTCATTCTTAGCTATACCTGAGCATGTAAACAGTAAAACGCTCTTAGGAATCGATTTTATTACGAATGGTCAAATGATTTTGAATATTCCCAAAGGACAATGGTTTTTCGTAGAAAACCCGTCGATTGCTTTTAAATTTTTCAGTGAGCCGACCACCACAAGCCCTCCTTGTCCTACAGTCAGTGCTTGTCAGACAGAATTTCAGCTCATGGAGCGTGATGGGAAAAACCTAACTATTAATCAGAAGGTCCAGTTAGAACAGCTGCTACAAACACCTAGTACCATTTTTGAGAAAAGCAAAGAGCTCACTCCCTACGCGGAGCATTTAATCAAACTGACAGATGATAATCCCAGCTTTCAGCCGCCGTACCGACTTGCGCCTGCGCGGAAAGAAATTCTTCGCCAGGAACTTGACAAACTACTTCAAGATGGTGTAATGGAAGAATGTGAAACAGCTTACGCTGCCCCTGTTGTCTTAGTTCCTAAATCCGACGGAAGTTCACGTCTCTGTGTGGATTATAGATGCCTCAATGCTGTAACAGTTCCGGTGCAGTATCCTTTGCCTAGAATCAAGGCAGAGAAAAATATATGATGGGCTGTCAGGTTTCCGCGCGTTTTTTTTGACTGCTAATACTAACATAATTAAGTTATTCATTAATTCTAGTGTTACATTGTTTCTTTTTCTTGTCACTTCTTTTAATAAATTTGTACTGGACGATAGTGCCTTATTTAAATCGTCCTACACATATAAATTTTTCTGTTAAAATATTTCGTAATTTTTATATTTGCTAACCGATTTTCTTCACAGTATCAGTATTATTCCTCGTTTAGCCCACTGACGTACTGCCCAAATTTCAATACTATCTTTTACTGCTTATTCAGTTATCGTGCTTTAAAGAAACGATTATTAATACAATGCGTATAAATTTTTTCTTTATAAACGAAATTTATGGCTGCAGAAAAGTGAATGGTAAATAGAATATTTCCACCTTTCCGATGCAAAAAGCATAAAAATTATGGAGACAATGTCTGATGACTGCATTAAATATAAAGATAACTTTTGTAGCAGACGCTGCAGTTAAAAGAGACTTATACATTTGGATACTTCGCATTCGTACATTCAATCTGGGACTGGTGCCATCTTACCTGTTTTTATGCTAATTTGTAATGTATTACCATGTCTGTTTTAGATAACCAAGCTTTTAAGAATTCACTGAATGGTAAATAATATTTGTGTTAAGTAGTTCGTATCTGAATGACTAAAACTTCGTCTAGAAATTCAGGTTATGTTTGCGTTGTCTGCTCTTAAAGTCAACAATATTACAAATCAGTTTGTTTTTGGCAGTAAACTTCTAGTTAGGTCGGTAGGTGTTACAATTCATGTCACACAAATACTTTTTGACTCGTTTTTATTCCCTGTTAACTTTTGAATCGCGTATGACGAAAGTGAAATAGATAGGAGGCTAAAATTAGCATTGTTATCAAAGGAGAAACGTATTTGTTGCTAAGAATAATTAATTTAAATAGTGTGTAGTGCTCTCGTTTCATCAATTTTCATGCACCAAAATGCATTAAGCATTGTGTATTATTAATATATTCTGCTCGATATTCTGGTAGCATTTACGCCGGTATAAAGCTGTATTAAAGATGAGTTATGCTATATTTTTACATACCTCTGTCTACAAGCGATCTCCAATACCTTGCAAAACCTAAACCGGAATGGGCCCTGATGATACAAGTAAAAAGTAAAGGTACAATTTACAATTTTTAACAAAAGGTAGAATAAAAATATTATTGTATATTTATTGTTCTCAAAGTTTAAAGCGATATAAAATATATCTTCCCAAAAAGCACAATAAGGTCCAATGGACTTTCCCATTTAAAATCATGGACATCCAATGGACGTCCAGCAGACAAACAATGGACACTCAAGGGACGTCCAATGGATGTCCAGTAGAGACAGTTTGCCACATGAAATAGACATCTAAAACTGGTCCACGTATGGACCAGAAATGGACATTAATGTCCATTTCTGGACTCTACTAGACGTCCGTTGGGTGTTCATCGTTTGTCTGGATGTCCATTGGACCCTTTGCGCTGTTTAGGAATGTAATTTTTATGTTTGTAAATATTAGATAAACATAATCATCCAATTTTCTAAACATTTTTCAGAATAGTTGAGAAAAAAATGAATGAAGTTTAAAAGGAGGTAAGCAAATTGCTGGGTATATATTTTTATTTTTTATATACATCAATAAAAAATCTAATGCATGAAATTATGACCTTTGTAATACCTTTTGGAAGCTAAATAAATTTATTAACTTCCAAAAGGCCATTTCGTGCATTATTTTTTTTCTTGGTGTTTTATACAAAAAATGAAATAAAAAATTATGTCCATATAGCAAATTCGAAAACCTTTTAAACGTAAATAATGTTTTTTCAATTATTTGCTACGAAGAATTTTTAGAAATTTGGATGATTATTTTTAATTAATATTTACAAAATAAAAATCACATTGAAATGATTTTTTAAAAATTGTACATTCTAAAGGTATTAGGTAAGTGCCAATAAATACAGAACACATATAATTACCGATATATTTTATATAATATAAAATCACTTTTATATTCTATATTAGTTTTTACTTTCAAATATGTTTAATTTGTCTTTTCTTTCTCTAGCTCACATTGTCTTTCCTTTCTCTGGCTCGCTTCAACCATTTTCTTATGTATTCTTCTATGTCTTTCTTCGTTACTTTACTGTCAAAAATTTCCGAGGCCCCTGAAACAAATGAGGAATCAGAAACAAAATATGTGATTAGTCTAAAAGAAAAAAAATCATTGATTTATAAAAATTGTGTTTTAGAGCCCACTGTGTTATTTGCAGATTATCATCGAGAGATTGATGAGAAACCGTATCATTTTCATTCGAGTTTGTATCTACCAAATTTATGCTATGGTACATTAGTATTATTGCAGTCAATGTCAGAATCAATATTTAAATTTTCCAGGGTTGCAGGCGCACGCGTATCAAAATCACATATATTAAATTACTTTCTAACTCTGATATAGAATAGTTATTTTTTATGACCATGTCTGAATTTAACTTGCAATTTTGTAATATCTTTTTGACACTTTAGGCATTTTTCAGGGTTACTTATTAAAAGACAGCATAAAATGTACTTACCTCTACTAAAGTGCTCCGTCAGAACAAATACGTACGTATATAATTACTTTATATAGGTACACTGAACAATAAAAATAAATGTATCATACAATTAACTAATTAACAAAATCGAAGCTTTATGGCTTTGATTAATTCCAACATACTCGACATTCGACAGATAGTAATAATAGTACTGCAGATGGGCGCACATCGGTGGCGCTAGTATCTAACCACTGCCTTCCTCAAAAATAACACATCTCTAAAGAATTATAAGAATCTTGCTGACCGGTGAAGCAGGTTTAATTCCGGCGGGTTGTTTTGAAATGTGTCTCAACACGAACCGATCTCGATATGTAGAAACATGGGTCAAGTTCTGTTTAATATACATATCAAAAAACTAATTTTATGGACATTAAATGGACGCCCCGTGGATATCCATTTATTGAAGTCCATTGGATATCCAGAATATGTCCATGGTCCTTTGGTTAAATACCATGTCCAGAAATTTAATCATATGGATATTAAATGGACGTCCAGTGGATACGTGTCCAATGGATATCCATGTATGTACGCCCAATGGATATCCAAAATATGTCCGTGGACATCTGAACCTGTAATGGATATGAAATGGATGTTCATTGGACGTCGAGTGTTTATTGGGTTTCTTGTCATATTTTTGATTGTAGGAATGTTATTTGAGCTTTCTGCTTCGTCTTTCCCTAGCCTCGTAAGAAATTTAAAATTTTTAACTCTTTGCTATCCCCCCACTCTTCGTTTATTTGTTTTTCTAAATTCCCTTTCACCAACCCTGTCCTACCGTGTTAAAATCAAAACCCATCTGAAATCTGAAGATCAAAAAATAATATACTTGGCAGCTGGAATGCTGTCTGATCTGTAGTTGGGTCGAATGGGTTTCTTCATTCAACTATTTCCCCTATCAACTACCCTAATTCAAGTAGTGTGGGCTTACCTTTATTAATTAGTTCGGCTACCTTTTTGGCAGATGCTCCAGGGTAATTTGGATGCTGGAAATCTCGAATTGTAGCCGAAGAATATACGTATAGAAACACTCGGATATTGCTACGATTAATGTATTATTTTAGAGAGGAAATATAATATTAGGCCAATCGATTTAAATATGAATAAAACTATTTGTTGGAATAGTAACCAGTAGCAGCTCTTTGCCAAGTCTTGAGCTGATTACTCAATTTGCTGAAGAATCTCTCTCCTTCACAAACCATCACTGGAGGAGTACAAAAAAGACGTAACAATAGAAATAAACGATAAAATTAAAGACAAGTTTTTGTCTAACAAACTGATAATTTTCTCAAAGCTAAGCAAGCTATAGTGACCGCGACAGTCTTATCTCATCCAAACTACAATGATAAAGCCACACCTACATTATCTGTAGATTGATCAAATGTGTCCATGGGCGCAGTAATAGAACAAAAATCTAATAATTTAACTACCCCTTTAGCGCTCTTTTCCCGCAAATTAAACTCGTTAAAAGCGTTATTCCACTTTTGACTGAGAACTACTGTCATTTTATACCTTCCATTAAACATTTTAGGCATTTATACGATTTTCTCTATTGCAGGGGAATATCTGTAGCGTACGCGCCTACCTAACGTGTGCTAGCCACTTGATGTCCAACTAAAAATTCTATATTTTTCGGTAATTAGGATAACAAAAGCAGCAAAACATATTGATTTTTGAATTACAGAATTTGATAGATTTAATAAAACCAGTTATTATCTATTTAATCTTTCATTTATAGTCCAACAACATTGGTAAATATAAAATATAATTTTTAAATGTGAACTGTGAATTTCGTTGAGCAATAAAAGTGCAGATAGCTCTGTATCTTTATTGAACGTTGGCGTAGTAACCTGGAGACTTACGGTGCAGAGATAAAAAAAGGCAATAAAATTTAGATCAGCAATTTAGTCGTTCAGTTTTAATAGCGCGTTACGGTCTACCATTATTAATATGTACATTCTAATACATACGAATTTTAAGTACGGCTCTGTACTATGTCGTCTGCAAATTGAGTCGCTTACATTTATAGGTTTTTGTACGTCGGCGTCGGCTTGTTTGATTACACCATACCGAATAGTTCAACGACGTTAATAATGAGCTCGTAAAGCTATTTATTTCGTTTTTTATGTGCATGGAAGCTCTGAATTATACTATACGTGTGTTTTTCATAAATGCAAATGTGAAGATAAATTTGTAGAATATTTCTGGATTAAAATTTTTCTTGTGGTTGATCGATTGGCAATGAAAGATACTGTAGAATTGGAGAAAATAATTATCATATATTTTGGTGAGCCTGCGAGTGATGGCCTAGGTTGTTGATAATGAAGTCCAATGTAAATGTACTAAAGACTATATCTGTTGAACAGCCCCCTACCCCAGTGTATTAATTATGAATAAAAATCCTTGATCGAGAAGCAATCAAAAACCTATTTAATCCTACCCAGTAATTATTTATGTCAATTTTATGTCAAAATAAATAAAACAAATTGGCCATTTACGTGATCGTCAAGTTTTACTAATTTGGCATCCAAATTTCGTTGTGTGTAGTAACCCTTTTAATTTACCCCAGGTTCTTTTATATAAAGTTGTAATATTACTTGTTTCTATCGGATACTATTTACCTTAGAAAATTAATCACCTATTAATTTAAACACCCTATAAGTTTGCACACACTGTTTATCAATTGAGAGACCTAGTTAATCATTTATGTTATTTAGTTCATATTTTATTACTCAAGCTTGTATTGTCAATTTAAAGTGGAAGCTTGTTTCCTATTTTATTTGATTGGAATGAAATCATTTATTTAGTTAATTATTTGTATGGCTAGGAAGGTAAAGTTGAAAAAAAAACAGTAATTGATGGGAAAAATAGTGACAAAAAAGCCATTTTATTTTGTAATAATTGATGCGGCAAATAGCCGTACATGAAATCAAAAAAATCCAAATATTTAAGACAATTGTCTAAATATTGTATAGGAAGGGTTACGTCGCTATAGTAATGACCATACTATACATGTTTCAAATCTGGTTATGCAATTACAAGAACCAGGTAATACAATCGCATCCCGTGTTATTTTGTAGTCGTAATTAAAGATGCTGTAAATAGGCCGATGTGATTGAAATTATGGGGTTCGCAATAGGTATGATAAAATAAACTTATGCAAACCAGAGGACAAAAATCATGTCATGTTCGTTCACTCTGGAGTTTAAGTGATAAATGAGAATAAAATACTCATGTATAATACTAGAGAATATTGAGGAAATACCCTTTTATTGATCATACAAACGGTAACTACCAAATTGTCTATGATTGTTTAACAATGTAAAATGAGGTGGGTAGATGTAATTCAAACATACAAGACGTCCCGGTTCAATACTCGACGAAAAGAACACCCCTCATAATAAGAGCAAGCATACGGGCCAGTTAACCCAGTACTGACTGTTGGCCTATACAGTTTGTGGTGCGCAAGATAATTAAGTGGATGGATAGTTATTAAACAATCATAGAAAACCAAATAGCCACCGGTGAGAAACCTCCCACAATAATTTGAAAGGCAAACATTTCTGCGGCATTTTACATGTTAAAATAGGCACACGGTAGCCTTTGATAGTACACCACCGACAATTCTCGACGCATTGCTGGTTTTACTAATGCATTAGTATTGTTAAAAGTTTCCCAGTATTAGATAAGAAGTAATAACCATGTACAAGCGATTTTAAAGTGCCACTTGACATTCGTATAACTTTCTACCCCAATAATTTAAAACGTATCGGCGCTCTGAAGTCAGCTATCATTTTGTATTGAGTAAAAATAATTTCTGTTCAATCACTGTTGTAAAATTAATATGTGCATACATTTGGAATAAAAAAATAAGAGTGTAATGATCAAATAATGTTTGGCTAATTGTAGTTCTTAAAGCAATGTTTCCCTGAATTTAAAATAACATAATAACTAATTTTAAAAATAGAATGGCCCCAGGTGTTTCTTCACTGTTTTAAAAGAATCCTCAGCGCTTTTGCCCTTTTCGGTTCCTTTTTTCCGATGTTATTTTCCGGGCCCCTATAATAGCCCGGCCGTGGTACTATGGCACCCATTGACCCCCTGGGAGCTCTGCCTATCTTCTACTCTAAAAAATATAAAGATAATATAATCATAACAGGTTACAAAGGACATTTTAGCATAAATTGCAAGTTTACTAGTAACTGTGCCGTTTCAAATTACAATAAATTCGTACTTTCAAAATTATCTGTATGAGTAAGACCCATTGCTCACGTATATCTGAATAGCCTTTAATTAATTATGTTATTGAAATTCCAATATAATTATTAGCCCGGGACACAAAATCGATCACACTGTATTTGGTTATGTATTCCTGAATGCAAATTATTCAAAGTGAAAGCTCGTAACAGTAAAAATTTAAAAAGTGTCGGCAAGTATTTTGCTACGATTTGTTGTAAATCTGATGAAATATAAAAGAAAACCCAGATTAACAGGTCGCATACCACATAATGCTCATAAGTCAGCAGGTGAATGCATTTATATTTTACCCTGTTTTTTCATTGTAACCGAGATGACTAACATCTTAATTTCACAAGGTCCGTCGTTAGGTCTGAGTGATTCATTGAAGGGAGAATGCGAGGAATCTTCTTAATCTTGTCAAGGTGGAGCAACTTATAGAGATTAATTTACAGACCATCCATTCATATTTAATCAGAAGTAAAAAATGTTCCCAGGTACTATGTTAGGTGGCCGACCGAAATTACCATAATGTTGTTACTAAACGTCAGTGAGTTATTTATGTAAATAAAATTGAAGGTGTCCTAATTTTCTTGATGTCGATGACTAAAAAGTGTTAAAAGTGTTAATTGTAGTTTTTATAGACTTAATATTGTTATTAAACTTCACTAAACACCGTTGAAAAACTTATAAATTATGAATCGTTTGCCGAACTGACCTGTGAATATTTTACAACGAATATTGACAGGTGATGGTGGGAAGTTTGTCTGTTCAGGATAATAAGACGGCTTCATCATGGCTACAAATTATCAGGCAATTAGAATTATATGAAGTAGTAAATAAATTAATCAAATAATTTTCTAATGTAAACGTTAAATGTGATATATTATATTACTTTTCAATAATGAGAGGGTGGTATATCCTCAATTATCATTAGACTAAAACTACTAAATAAATGTAACTACATCCTTAACTTAAACTAATAATCATAACAATTATAAAAAGTGATGTATAGCATAAAAAATACATTAGGAGTACGTCTGCACACACCAATCAATCGCGAATAAATTTGTAAGTAATCGAATTATATCATCCTGTCGATAACACAGAAGCCGCACTAGTCTAGGGGACGTACAGGACCGTACGAACTGTAATCGCGACGCGACTTTATGTTTATATGTACCCGTTACAAATAAAACCTCGCTGACACACAGAACGTCTCAAAGTATTGTGGATTGGGCGTATTTAGCTGGTATAAAACACGAAATATTAGTAAATCACCGAATTTAGCTATCAGGAACACATGAGTATAGTTAATATAATTTGATATAAGTATAGTTTGAATAATAAATACGTATGTATTTAGAACACCAGGAATTGTACAGACTTTATTCATGTTTGTGTGTAATACTTAAATCTTTATAGTTATTTAATAAAGAGGAAATTAGTGACCCATGTAGAAACTTTTCTGTACACCCTTAATAAGAATCAGTACCACAATGGAAAATAAAAAAATACTTTTGAGCATTTCCCATATCAAAAACAATGTTTCAGTATTCTGTGATCTAAGAATGTTGTTTTAATTGCCATTTTCGAGGACTAAAATATTAGAAAGTGGATTCTGTCCCTGTAGGAGTAAAAGAGGTCTGTACTTTACTTTTTGAAAATTATTATTGCAATAGCGCACTGTTAGACTGCAGAGTGCAAAAAATTAAATAGTTTGTACCAATATACCACAAAGCGAAAGTGCTTTTTATTTCTCCTATAATTGATCCTTCACACTGGGTGATAAAAAATGTACTTATTCCCTTGGTATAATAATAATAATAATAATACACTATGTATAGTAATGGCATTTTCTAATAAACAGTACAACAGTTTGTTAGAAAGTAATATTTAATAGCAGTGTCACAGATAGTTACTGAAAAGTGTGAACAAAAATAAATTAGAACTATTTTGTAAACATCAGTTTTACTAAAATCGACTGTCGTACATAATTTATAACCTTAATTCCTTCCAAGATTTAATACATTATTCGTACATTAATTCGGGCAATGTTTTAATCCTGAAAAAAAGACATAGTAACTACCTACTTTTCTTCAGATAAACAGGGAAAAATAAAAAGGATATAGAAATAGCCATTACTGCATTTGGACAGATTTTTTCGTATTGTGGTGGAGATCAAAGCGTTGTCAATATTAATAAATAAAAAGTAATTAATCCCAAAAATATATAATCAACAATACTTTTAGTGACAATGTCATCTCTTAACATTAATATGAGCAAATAATTAAACCAAGTTTTAAGCGCTATTTCAAACACTAAATATTAAAAATTAGGAGCCCGACCCTACTTTGAAGCAATGTCATAGCTATGTTGGTGCCTTTAGTAGCAAAACGCCCAATTATTTTACACGAAATTTAACAAATTCGTATTCGACATTAAACCTTACTAGGAGCAAATATTATGCAGACTTTTCACTTTTTTTCATGTTATTTTATTTTATACTAGATCGCATTATATTTTATTTGAATATTTAAGTCCCTTTGTAGAATATAAAACAATTTATGACGATTTGGGATGAATGACAGGTACATTCGCGTTGAATAATCAAGGAGGAGAAAATTTTGGAAACTTAACTTTACTTAGGATTACAATATTTGTCTTAAGTTTGCTAGTTTACATAATGAAATCAATTCTGAATTCTGTTGGCTCCCTTTTAAGAGTGTAAAATAAGAATGTGGATATTTTACGCACTATTTGCTCGTGGTAACGTACCCTTAAAATAACGAAATATAAAGAATGACTGCAGTATGAAACGTGATGACACTTGTTAAGTTTAAAATTTAAGACATTCAGTTATTTTAAACAAAAACGCATTTTTTTTTAATTCTAAATTTTTCCGTTATAAACAAAAGTCTTCTTCGCCGCCTTCTACTGCTATGTATGAACGAAATTTTTCGTTTAATATCTATAAACTTTGTAATAAATTACCCTTCTCACTTAAGAATACCACAGGTTAAAAATTTAATTACAAAAAATTATTTTAAAACTTTTTAATTTGATTGATGTTATACCCTTAATACGTACTTCATCTTTACTTCATATTTTTTTATTTATTCTTTTCATTTAATATTGTATTTTGTCATTCTCAATATTCATATCCAATAGTTTTATTGCTTTTCAGTTTTTTGCCTGTATTTCAGACTGTACTGTAACGCAAGAATCAATTCTTGGCCCTCTGCTCTTTGTTGCATGCACAGCGAGCATATCACATAATAATATCAAAATACGTTGCGTCTTCCGTTTTTCATTTTAATAATTTGGCAGATCGGAAAATTTAAATAATATCCGTCTCTAGCAATCTTAGAAGAGCCAACGGCGGTATAGGCTATGTAGGGTGCAACCTAGGGCACCATATTGTAGGGAGAGGCGGCGTCAATGGGCCCAATGAAATATCAAGAACATTTTAGGGTAAAATAGATTACAATGAACAGATTCATCATTCGCATGGAAAAAAAGGAATTGTAAAGAGGAGAATGAAAAAGACATGTGATTTTTCAAAATGAACGCCATTTTATATAGCCTTTTTTTGTTAGACGTCGGTGGTCCCGTAAATACATGCAGCCTAGGATCCCGAAAAATCACTGTCCGCCACTGACGGGGCAGTAGATTTGATGACGGCGCTATAATTTGAAAATACTAAATTTTATTTGACATAAATAGTCCTCATTTGTTAATAACGAATTAATAAAAATTGATAGGAACTTACACGTTGCGTCAAACTGTTCATAAGTTTGTACAAAATATTCAAAATAATGGAAGAAGGAATTTATAATATTCAATAAAGGCTTAGATGTTTGCAATAAACCGTATTTTCAATTGTTTAACCAGTCATAAAAATTTCAGGCAGCTACGAAAAATTACATTATTTTTAACAAAGGTGTGTTTTATGAGATAAAAATGTTGATTTCCCCTCGCTGTTTGTGATAAATCGATTGGCATCAGCTAATTAGAGTAAAGCAGGCAACGTACTTATTAAAACTGAATCAGAATTAATTAAATATATTTAATTTAATGATGAGCAGTCGGCAGGCGACTGACTGATTATCGTACTTAAAGTGTGGTTTAAGTTTACCGTTTAAAATATGGTTTTAATTCGTTGCTAGCCACAAAGGTAGCTATAGCGAAAAGGAGGTAGCAAGGGTGTTTTTTAGCTTTTTAGGTACAAGAATATGAATGCAGTAGATGAGCAATTCTTTAAGCTAAACTACCAGGCTGTATTTATTTAAGTTTATGTTATTTATTTATGTTTCAAATTACTTCTATTCTGAATATTATGTAATTTTATAAAAATATTTTAACACTTGTAGGTAGATTTCCAGGAAATTTCTCAACGAATCAAATAAAAATTTGGCAAGCTTATACTTTACACTCGTATCTCTCTTAAGTTTGAAGATGGTCCAAATTGGTTCCTTGGTTTCAAAATGGTTAAAATTGTTGAGAAAAGTTTTTTTTGACTCACAAAACTATTTTCTTTTGGTTTACTTGTCCTAAAAAAATTGAGGTATAAAACAATACAAAGCAATATCAACCTTCGCGTCTGACCCCGGCCATTGGGTTTTCCTTTATTGTAACAATAAATAATAAATTTAAAATGAAATGTTTAACATGGCTGGCTCTACCGACTTTTCTCATTTGCAAAAAATATTGCTGCTATTATTCCGTTTTGTGTAAAAATAATCCAAATAACAACTGTTACGTAACCCTGTAATGTATCCCAATTAGAATTTGGTTGCATTCAGCTTCAAAAGCTGTTTGACAGCTTTATGACTGCTGAAGAAGAAGAGAAATTAAGTTTGGAATTACCAGGCAGAATGATTTATCCAGAAAGGCTCAGGCAAGGGTGACGTAAACTATAAAAAGACTTTTTACATTTAGAAATTATGGAAAATACTTTATTTTCACTGCCACTATGATTTGATCACCTACCCCCACTTTACGCCTCCGATGTGATTTGGCAGACTCGCACTTCTAGTCTCCTGTTGAATTCTGAACTATAAAAATAAAGATAAAAAGATAAAATAGATAATAACCAGTTTATTTAATCTATATAAATAGTCAATTCAGTAACTTTATAATTCAATAATAATTATTTTTTGTTGTATTTTCTTCTCCTAGTTATCGAACCAAAATAGTATATTATATTTCATTATAATAAAGAATTTTTTTGTTGCGTGTGTGACAAATCCGTGCAATCATGGAAAAATCTATTTCTGGATGTGTAATGAGCGATACTTTTTACTATACCTACTTCTTTGAAAACGATAACATAAAAACAAAATATAACAAAGAAAGACATACGATAAAAACTTGGAACATTTTTAGGTTCATAAGTTATAGGAATAAAAAAACATAACTACTAGAGTAAGAATATTGAAAATTAATTCCAACTAATAATGTTTTTAGTTTTAATTGTTATTATTAATGGTTATGCTTATTGTGCAATTAGTATTATTGCATAGGTTAAGTCCTTTTGGATTTTCATTTTGTGAAACTGCAATTATTGAAGCGGACTCTTCGCAAATGTTTTAATTTTCTTGAACGAATGATACACTTGTATTTTGCGAGTGAGAAGGATTAAATATCCTTCTGCTACATTAGAAGTACCCATCCTCCGTGCCTATTCAGAGTGAGTAAATCACAGCCGCCTTCCACCAGCTTGCTTTCCGAAGAACGCCTTAGTTCATGCCCGGATTTTCTAGATTTAGGTGTGCTGCAACAATTTTGGGAACACCACTGATGGTATGGCATCCAACATGTTGAGCGTTACATCTGTCGTTTCGATATGCAACAAATAGTCTTCTGCTGTTCATATTTTTAGGTCGTAAAGCTGCATATTTACGATAAAGCGTGCAGGGTTCAAATGTACATCCTTCATTGGTAATGGTTAAACTTCTTGATGTATGAGTTTTTCCATCTTGTAAAAACGCTCGTTATCTACTACATAGTCTAAATTTAAACGTATTAAATCATATCTTCGACACGCACCAAAGATCCCAAACACTAAAATTGTTTTTGCATGCTAATAGATATTATCCATCTGGAGCTTCACATAAAAATTTGGTTATTTGTTCTGCTGTTAAAAATCTGAACTTTTTCGGTATATATTCCAAAAGCTTGACGCTTCAAGAAGCAATAGTTTTTGGATATTTGTTGATGTCACCATTTCATTTTATGGCCAAACAACTTTTTAACATTGAGGATCGACTCCTTAACGTGGAAGATTTAATAGACTTTGCTTTTTCGACAAAGTAAATTAAAAGAATATCGTCACTTACAGTTTTGATTTTGTTCACATTTCGCCATTCAGTAAAAAGTTGATGTCCATGTAGACCAGGGCCAAACCGTTTAAAATATCGTAATAGACGATAAATTCTTAGCAGTATACGAATGGTCGGAAAATGTAGTTAATGGTGTAAATAATTAAGGAAAAATCATCCAGACTGAATAAAAGTTCGGGAAGGGGGGTTGGGGTGGTAATATATACATTTTTAGGGGTTGGTACTCGTTTTTTGCGATTTACGGCTAAACTATGCATCCTATCGAAAAATGTTGAACATAAAAGTTGTAGATAATGAAAAAATCTAAAACTTTCTAAGTAATCATTATTGACCATAACTTCAAAATTATCGAGAAAAATGCAAAAAACCGTTTTTTCGGTTTTTAATTTATAACTATCGCAAAAATGTTTATATTTTCATGAAAATTGATGAGAATGTTCTCTTTTGTGTTTTAAACAAGCCCAAATTTTTTCAAAGCGAAATATTTACTTTTCGATGTTTTATGAGGAAAATAAAGAAAAAAGACCTAATTTTCAATTGAAAAATTTGGTTAGCAAATTTTCGATTAATGAACTTTACCAGTACTCATTTTTTTCGTTGAAATCTCAACTTTAATATAGAATTAAAATATAATATTGTTTATATACAAAAATATCGTTAAAAAAGCGAAAAACTACTTTTTAAAAATCGAGTTTTCGGTGAAAATCATGAATTTCTTTTTCTTTATTGTAAATAAATGTTTGCATTCATAAAAAGCGTTAATTCTCATACAATACTATGTTATACAAGTAATGTACATGTACCTAACTGAGGCGAGACTGTTACAATTGATCCATTACTATTATTTCAGAGAATTTCGCGAAATATCAGCAGCAAAGATGATATGAAAAATTATTTACAGTACGAGCTTGCTCTATTTCCTGTGTCGTTGTATACAGAGAATGGCTTCAGAAAAAATGTTAAGTCACATTTATACACAGAATTTGCGACCATCGATTCGTTACCAACTTCGAGCAATATTGTACACGTTGTTGATGGCACGGGTCATCTTGAAGAGGCTAACAGAGAAGACAGAAGAGCTGAACATCATCCCGGATGAACAGTTCGCATACCGAACAGGACATTCCACGGAACTCGAAGTGCTTCGCCTCACCGAGGAGATCACCAAGGGGTTCAACCAGCGTCAAGTCACCGCGGCGCTGTTTCTAGACGTCGCCAAAGCATTCGACACGGTCTGGCACGACGGTCTCTTAGCTAAAATGATGAGTATGGGTTACCCCATCGAACTCGTCAAACTAGTGAGATCCTACCTACACTGCAGACAGCTAAGGGTGAAAATCTCGGACCAACTCTCCACCTACAGGACCGTGGAAGCGGGAGTTCCACAGGGATCGGTGCTGTCACCTCACCTGTTCGCCATCTATACCTCGGACCTCCCCCGGACCGACCATACAGCCCTAGCCCTGTATGCAGACGACACCGCCCTGATTGCCAGATCCTGGAAGGCCAGAGACGCAACCAGAAAACTCCAGGAAGCGGTCACACTCCTGGAAGAATGGTGCACGAAGTCTAAAGTCGCAATCAACGCCGACAAGAGCCAAGCCATCCTCTTCAGACGAGTGCGGAAAGAAATTCCCACAGGACACGTCTCCATGAACGGCGAGGACATCCAATGGCACGACACCGTCAAATACCTTAGCGTGGTCATGGACAGAAGCCTAACATGGAGACAAAACACGGACGCCATCACAGCCAAGGCCCGACGTACGAGAGCCCTCATCTACCCAATGACGGGAAATGGGAGCCGACTTAACTTGAGGAACAAGCTCACGCTTATCAAGACCCTCATCAGGCCGCAGCTGACGTACGCCTCGGTAGCGTGGGGCTACCAGGCGAAGTCCTACATGAAGAGAATCCAGGCAGTGGAGAACATCGCCCTCAGGACGGTAGTTGACGCCCCATGGTACGTGAGAACCGCAGACATCGTCAGAGACCTGGAGTACACCACGGTCACTGAAGTCATCCGGGAACGAGCGAAGAAGCTGTACGCCCAAGCCGAGGAGCATGGGAACCCGCTGATCAGACAGGCCACTGATTACGACCCCGCCGACGCCCCGAGGCACAAGCGACCGAGGGTTCAGCTACTGGACAACGGGTAAGTATAACCTTTATTTCCCGCTAACAGATCTGTTTCAGATACGCCAGGACGGACCACCACTACCAGAGACATGACGTTTTCAACCCTAACCCAACCTCCTTGCGGGCGTCGGACAACATACCGTCCGACGCCCGTTGTCCTACCTGCTCCGTGGAGACCGAAAATGCTAAAAGAAGCACTTAGGTCTCCACACTCCCGAGCTACACAGCTCATCCTTACCTTTCCGACGATCCGGGGTAGGATATCAATTGATGTCCTACGTACCGGCAGTCAGTCCCAGCCAAAACTTCCTAAACCCAACTCGACCGACGACTACCCCCGGGGGTGACAAGCTGGCGAAGAAAGAAAACATCAAGACAAGAAGAGCGCCAGAAGAGACCTCAGCCAGCGAGGTTCAACAGCCAGGACCAGGGGAGGTCCGCAGAAAATACCACGACACATCTCACATTTGTGAGCTGGGTCTGGTAGAAGTACGCGGGCCCACCTATCACGAAGGCCGGTCCAGGTCTACAGAGATAATCTAGGTGCAAAGAGTAATAGTCCTACTCGGCCCTAGTTATCGAGACCGACATCCAGCCAATGGATATTGGCGCGCGTTGTTGATGGCGGGTTTCTCTTACACAAAGTAATCTGGCAAAAAAACGATACAATTAATGAAATAACACAAAAATATTTACATTATGTACAAAACAACTACGCAAAGAATAGTTATATGAAGAAGATGCAGATTCCCTAATTATCAATACATCCCTTGAAGTCGCAAAAAACTCCGATAAAATAGTGGCAGTTGTTGGTTAAGACATAGATCTATTAGTTCTTTTAAATCAATTCAGTTCACATGAATTGAATATCTATTTCCACAAACCTGATGTAGAAAATATTAATGATACTTATTACACCTCTAATAGTTTTAAACATAAATCACATAAACATATTGTAGCATTTTTGCATTGTTTTTCTGGCTGCGATACAACTTCCAGTTTTACTGGGAAAGAAAAGAAAAACAATTATAAAATCATTAGTGGCCGATAAACATTTACCTAATCGTGCAGAAATTTTTTACAATACAAATGCAGACAAGCAAACGATTACCGAAAATGGATTAAAAATAATAGCTTCTATTTATAAAAGATTTGAACTCTACCGAACGGCTACTGTTAAATCCTCATTTCATTTGAAAAAATTACCTCCAACTGAAGGGGCAGCTAAACAACATTGTTACAGGGTGTATTTTCAAATACAAAGTTGGCTTGGTAATCAATTAACAGCTACAGATTGGGGATGGAAACATCACGTTAATGGCATCGTACCTATATTTACAGAACAAGAATTAATTCCTGAAAATTTGTTGAAAATTATCTGCTGCAGCTGCGAAACAGGATGCGGTAATAGCAAATGTAGGTGTCGCAAGCATGACTTAAAGTGCACAAATTTGTGCTCAAATTGTCACTGTTCTGATAAATGTTCTAATGCCGAAAAATCGTTGTACGAATAACATTGTAGTCTCGAGGACATCGAAGACGAAGACAGTACCCACTGTCTAATAAATAATAATAAAAATAATGATACTGAATTCTGGCGATGAAGAATTGCCCACGAAGAAAAAAAGATTTCAATAAAATTATTTTACTTTTAATTTTTGTATTTTATAATCAAATATAAGACTTTGACGTGATAATTTGTAAATATTTACGAATCACAAGAAATAATTAACAAATTTTCTTAGTTCACAGGCTTTGTGTTTTTTGAACTTTTACCTATTTAATTGCAGTTTAAATAATGTTTTCGGGACTTTGAAAGCCGAGAATCGTTAGGTACATGTACATTACTTGTATAACATAGTATTGTATGAGAATTAACGCTTTTTATGAATGTAAACGTTTATTTACAATAAAGAAAAAGAAATTCATGATTTTCACCGAAAACTCGATTTTTAAAAAGTAGTTTTTCAGTTTTTCGCTTTTTTAACGATATTTTTGTATATAAACAATATTATACTTTAATTCTATATTAAAGTTGAGATTTCAACGAAAAAAATGAGCACTAGTAAAGTTTATTAATCGAAAATTTGCTAACCAAATTTTTCGATTGAAAATTAGGTCTTTGTTCTTTATTTTCTTCATAAAACATCGAAAATTAAATATTTCGCTTTGAAAAAATTTGGGCTTGTTTGAAACACAAAAGAGAACATTTTCACAAATTTTCATGAAAATATAAACATTTTTGCGATAGTTATAAATTAAAAACCGAAAAAACGGTTTTTTGCATTTTTATCGACAATTTTGAGGTTATGGTCAATAATGATTAATTAGAAAGTTTTTGATTTTTTCATTATCTACAACTTTTATATTCAACATTTTTCGATAGGATGCATAGTTTAGCCGCAAATCGCAAAAAACGAGTACCAACCCCTAAAAATGTATATATTACCACCCCAATCCCCCTTCCCGAACTTTTACTCAGTCTGGACGATTTTTCCTTAATTATTTACATCATTAACTACATTTTCCGACCATTCGTATACTGCTAAGAATTTTTATTGTCTTAAACAGGATTGGCCCTGGTCTAATGTTCATTTGACCTGGATTTTATTGGTATTAAATTCGCGCTCGCTTGTGCCGCTTGGTCCAGGTTGTTATCGGAAATTTCGGGATTTTCTTCTGAGTACGTTTTATCGGTATAAATTTAATTGACAGAAAATAAACAACAGTGACAATACAATGTTTGGTATATATGATGCGTTTCCATGGTTACTCTCAAATTATTTCAAAGGTGATTTGTTTAAATTAGTCTATGTCAGATAATGTTGACAAAACGTCAAAAAATATTACAGAAGTTCATCCAAATATTCAAAAAGATAGTATATATACTGTCTTAAGCCCATCTTACATTATTACTAATACAGATGAAAATAAGGTGTCATTTACGCGCGATAATGTATCCACAATGATGTTTTCTTTATCACTAATCAGCGTATATCATTGGTGAATTGGGCGATGTACTCTAAATGGCGAGTCTGACACGGAGTTTTTTCATCTCCCTACTAATTATCACGTTCACTGTACGAGAAAGTAAGACTATATCGAAAAACGTTAAAATTATGTACCCAACTCTTAGCCAATCCTTACAGCCGCCACTGGTATAAGTTACGCTAAGGTTCTAGTTATACGTTAATAATAATTAAGCCATTGAGTAGATGCAGAATAAAACTGTTTTTATTTTTACATCTTTAGAATCCTATCTGCATATCAATAATAACTGATCTTAATCTTTTAATTAAAACTAAACAGTATGTTTATTTAATTATAATTTGCCTCCATGAATGCAGTTAGCGTTTATAATTTTGACCTTCGTTTTGTAACTTTATCCTTCCCATTTAATATCGGTATGTTCTCTACTAGTTTCCTTCGATTATATAAACACTCGACGAGCTTAGGTTAATCTATAGCAACTATTATAACAGTTGGAAGTATCAATATAACAATTATTAATAAAAATTAATAAATAATTCGACTACGGAAGAAACCTCGTAAATAAACTAATAAACTAAAAATAAAGTAAAATTGAATGTAAATAAATTATAGAGAAAAAAACAAATTCGGGGCTTGTTCATTTCAGCTTATAACTATGACTATATAACTACAGATTTTAATTTAGAAAAATTGCTGTTTAAATTCAATTTCGTTTTTTTTTTATTAATTATTAATATTAAAAATTTCATAGTAAATGTATTAAGGAAACTCATACGAAAAAATGCGAAAAGTGGCGCCCCCAAATCTGGAATCAAGTTTTGAGAAAAAGAAATGGTTCTATGCACTTTTTCATATAAATTGATCGTGTTTAAGTTATAACGACCTTGCAATTTTAGCTTGAGAAAACAGGTTTTTGTACATGGTTTTCGTCAATAACTCAAAGATTGGCCATGTCAAACAGACGGGCAAAGATTTAGTGAGACTTTATTTAAATACAGTGTAACTGATCCATTTCAAAACTGAACACCTCGTATAGATAGATAATTTCTATTCGTTTTTAAAAGTTTATACAGAATATAACATACAATACAATGTACAGACTTTAGTAAACTAGTCACCACAAAACATTCAACATAAAATTAATAAAATAGGTATAGAGGTGAGCAAAATCAACAATTAAGGAACTCATCTATGTCATAAAATGTTTTATCACACAAAAATTTAAATATTTTATTCCTAAATGACATGTGGCTGTCATTGTTGATACACTGACTAATTTTGTCAAAAAAAATTTGGTATCAATATGTTTCGGCGAATTTACTCCCAGTGCAAGTCTGGAATATGGCTGATAAAAATTATCCTTGTTTCTCGTGTCATACGCATGAATATCAAAATCCTTTTTCTTATGTACATTATTAACTGGTAGATATATAAACTAGGCAAGGTAAGCATTTGCAAATCTTTAAATAGTGGTTTACAACTGGTTAAGGGGTGGATCTTACACATGGTCCTGAAAACCCTTTTTTGATATTGAAATGCCCTATTAAAATATGAGGAATTTCCCCAGAAAATGAGTCTATACTGTAGTTGAGTCTGAACCAATCCATAATAGAGAGTTTTTAGGATGTTTATGGATACAGTATCTCTTAGATTTCTTATAATATAGCAGACAGTGCTCAATTTTGTGCAAACCATATTTATATGCGCTTCCCACGTAAGCCTTCGATCCAAGGTGACACCTAGGAACTTGGTAATTGTTATACTCGGGATGAATTTATTTAAAATTTTAAGGCACAGATCATAGTTAGTCACAATATTTTTTGGCAGAAAACGTATGTAGCATGTTTTATTTACATTTAAATTTAGTCCGTTGTTGCTACAGAAATTACTCATTTCCTGTGATGCATTGTTACTATTTATGACAATCTGTTCAATGGAGTTATGGGACATTAGCATATTTGTATCATCTGCATATAGAAGAAGTTGATTTGAAGTGATACATGTGTTGGATATATCGTTAATAAAAATTATAAAAAACAGAGGTCCCAGAATCGAGCCTTGAGGCACTCCCAGGTTTATATTTCTAGTTTTGGAGTTAACGCCATCTACAACAGTAGTTTGCGTGCGATTTTGTAGATATGAGGCTGCCCAGCTGTATGGTGCCCCTCTTACTCCAATGCCCTCTAATTTTGTAAGTAACAAACTATGGTCTATAGTATCAAATGCACGACTTAAATCATAAAAAAGACCTAAGACGTGACACTTGTTGTTCAGTGCATTATAGATAAAATCTATGCAATCTAAGATAGCATTATTGGTGGATTTATTTTTTTGAAAACCATTTTGGACATTTGAGATCAAGTTAAAATTCTCTAGATAATTGGTCAGTCTTATGTAATATGACCGTTCAAAATTTTCGGAATTTGACTTGGTATGCATATGGCTCCATAATTAGTAATGTCTGTTGTGGGACCTTTGTTTTTATATACAGGTATACATTTGGATTCTTTTATGTTGGGAAATACACCAACTAAGAATGATTCATTTACTAAGTATGCTAATGGCTTATTGGCTCATGTCTTTTACCGATTTCATCACTTTTCCGTTGATGTCATCGATACCAGCGGTCGATTTAAGAGTAGTTTTCCCAATTATTTAACTTATTTCTTGTGGTGTCGTCTGTGTGAGAAAAAAACTGGTACTTGTCTTTTCGATGTTGACATTACAGTTAGGTTTTGATTGATTTGAGGCAAGACTTATAAAGTAATCATTGACAAAATTATAACTATATAAAACTTATATTGGTCTATATCGACGAAAAATTTTGATATTTTGTAGTGTTTTATAAAAAATCGTTAATATGTGGTGTTACAATATTTTTACATAAACAAAAGAACATAGAAAACGATACGCTATTACATAATCTACAAAAAGACTATTAACATGTCCCACAAGGAGACTGCTGCTGATCTTAGTTCTAGCCTTAATAGCCCAGGCGGTATTTGTTTTGGGTTGGGTGAATCGAGTAGTACGGCAGATTTTTGACTTAATCGCTCCTAAAAATCATAAGAATTGATAATTTCACTTCGCGCTAGTTCTTTTCACAAAATGTGAAAAAATTCAGTTTTATTCCTTCTATTTTTTCATATATCTCAGTAACTATCGCTTTTAGAGAAAAGTCATAGAAGTGAAAAAGCTTTGTAATTAAATTTTCAATGAGATGCAGTTGGGAGTTCGAAAATTCATTTTTGCTATTGCAAAAATAGTAAAAATTGCAGAAAAATATGAAATAGCAAGTTATTTGTGGAATTTTTTCAAATACTTATATTATGCATAGGACCTTCATACTTAGCTAAAGAAAACTTTTTAATATAATAAGTTTTCCCATCAAATTTCATCAAGATCGCACTTTTAGTTTTTGTATAATAATACCTGTAAGTCAGTACCCAAATAGTAAATGGTTTTTAGTGTAGGCGTATTGATCATCAAAGTTTTCAGTAGAGAATATTTTTTGAGGCTCCCCATTGCTGCTTTTAGGTTTTAAAAAATAAATGACTTGGTTTTCAAAAGTAGAAAAAGATGACCCGCCATTATCCTCCGAAATTTTCCAAAGATTTCCTTGCATTTAACTTCATATATCTATGGGTGCCTCACCGGGAACTGAATCGATCGATATAGACAAAAGTACGCATCAGAAAATTTTGAAAATTTAGATAATTACTAATGTCGGTGTGGCCAATCCAACTATAAGCAGCTGGCATTTCCGCTTATACCGGAAGTCGATACCAACTTGCTTATTTCAAATGAATCATCCTATATATTTTAGAGTTATCGAAAGGAGCATAAAATTCTGAGTCGAAAATATGTAGCATATAGTATACCTAAACCTAGCCGTTTCAGAGATATTTGACATTTTATAGAAAATTTGATAGGTGCAACAGTTTGCAAGAACCGTTATAACTTTCTTTGCGTAAAAGATCCTCATTTACTTCTTGTCATGTAAAAAGAACACAAAAAGAACTACGTTCTATAACTGAAATAAATTCAATAATATCATAGCAAGTGTTCCGTTTTTCGCATTACATTTTGTCAACTTCAAACCGCGAAGACTTGTTTAGGTCAAATGGAACACCCTGTATTTTTTTACGTCAAGTTGTGTAAAATTAAATTTCCTTTTTCTGATATTAGCATTGTGGGGGTTAAAGTTACAACTTTTTGAAATATTTGCGATTTTATTAGAAATCCATGAATTGTTGTAATCATTTCATCAAAATAGCCATGATTAGAAACAATCAGTCATTATCTTATGTCAAAAAATGCCAGCACGTTTAAATTATACCAACGAAAAATTTTTAAATTTGTTTATTATTTATGGAGAATGTGATAAAGTAATAATATCAAGAACTTGCAGCACATTTGCTACTCTTTTCTTTTATATCGTTGTTTATCTTGATATTGGCATTATAAGTATCCGTGTGATTAAATGCTGCTTTACAAATTGGAGTGTTATGGAATTAGAGGTATAGCTTTAAACTTCTTTAGGTCTTATCTTTCTAACAGAACCCTGAGAGTTTGTATTAGTACGAGAGAGGGTAATAACATGACTACCATCTATTCTAAACCAAGACAGATAACTACAGGGGTACCCCAAGTTCGGTATTGGGGCCTTTATTGTTTTTATTGTATGTCAACGAATTACCTGAGAACTTGGCATTACATTCCATATATCAGTATGCTGATGATACCTTCTTTGTAATATCTACCAAAGATACTACTGCTACATCATACAAAGGTACAACTGTGGTAAATAAAATGGATAAATGGTGTCGTGACAACTCACTTATCTTAAATGAAGCTAAAACTGTACTTATCCAATTTAGTCATAAAACCCCAGATTCAAGCATCTACTTGAAGTTTAGAGAAAAATTTATTCCTGTTGCAAATAACACAAAATTCCTGGTGGTCGTGGTCGATTCAAAACTATCTTTCGAATACCATATTAACTCAACAATGTCTAAGCTTAACAAAGTATGTTACTCAGTACGAAACATACGATCTTCTGTCGATCTTGATGTGTTAAGGGTCTATTACTTTGCTCATGTGCAGTCCATACTTAGTTATGGTTTAATATTCTGGGGGTCTAGTGTCCATGACAGAAATGTGTTTATCGCTCAAAAGAATATTATACGATGTATGCATAGGAAAAACAACCGAGAGCCTAGTAAGCCATTATTCAAAATGTTGGAGTTAATGACATTACCCACCTTATATATATACGCCTGTTGATTTTATTTGTAAAAAAAATATTGATAAATTTAGAACAAACGAGAATATGTACAATGGTATGATGATGGTAACTCGAAATTCAAATGCATTGAGAGTTCTTCATCATCAAACACGATCATTCGAAAAGGGAGTATACTACAGAGCAGTGCGGGCATTTAATGCAGTTCCACTGAAGATAAAATCTATCTCTAATATTTTTTTATTTAAAAAGAAATTAAAGTGTTACCTTCTTGAAACATGTCCCTAAAGTTTTGATGAGTTCTTACTAAATGCCAGAATATTTCCTTAATAGTCCTTATACGAAATAATGATCAATTTGTCTCTGCGGAGTATTGTTTTATATATATATGTATGTATGTTTTTTATTCCTTTTAAATACTTATGTATATATATTTTGTATGTACCGTTTTCTTTTTATGTATTATATATTCTGTGTATTATCTATGTTATATACATGTCAATTCCAATACTTGTAAAAGTTTGATGGAAGTAAAGATTATTATTATGAATAATAAATTTGTGTTATCAGCGTACATATGTGTACGTTACAGCTTTTTAAAGCACTGGAAATGTTGCAGGTGTAAATGCAGAATAATAATGGTCCTAAGATGGATCCCCGAGGGACCCCACATGATATATAGCCATTATTGGATTTGCCATTTGTAGTTTCTACAAATTGTGCACGATTGTATAAGTAATGTTTTATCACTGTTACTGCAAGTTGTTTAAAAATCTAAAATATTTTTATTTGGTTCTCTATATATTTCTCCAATTACAATAATTAGTTGTTTCTTAACAGTGAGTATTACCCAAAGGTGTCGTTTATTAGTTTTAAAGTAGTTCTAACTTCAAAATAAATCCGATAGAAATTAGCCAACGGAAACAACTTTTATGCAGGTACTCATGTTTGAAATAGATCACACTGTATACAGAGATTAATTACAAGAATGTATACACTAAAAAAGTCATGAAACTTTGAAGCAAACACATTTGCTGGCTTTTTTGCCATTTTAAGTATTACTTTATCATGTGCCAACATTTTTCTCTCGACCTCTTCCCGCAATGCGATAATGGATACACATTTTCCACAAAAACCTTTTCAATGTTTTCTTCTGAACACTTAAGTCCTACCCATGCACATGTATTTACACAATATATTAATCTTCATTTTACCCCAATACAAAACAGGGCGCTCCAGGGCGTTGTACGTATCGATTAGTAAATAAAAGAAAAAGGCAAGGCGAGGTAGCAAATAAAATAAGGTGTGTTTGTCGGGAACAGTATCCCCCGGAGAGAAGGTAAAACGCTGTAAATAGAATGAGCTCTAAGAAAACTATATATTTTTATGTATTTGATGTCGCTACATATAAAAACGACTTTTCATTGTGTATAATAATTTTAAGATCATTCCGGAGTCTAGCGTGTCATCATTTCCGTTTTTAATTGCATTTTTTGTTCGTACACAAGAAAGTTTATAACTAGAAATTATTTTCGAATAATACAGGGTGAACAAAGACGATTGTACAGGATCAATTGCCATTCCTTTTAAATGGAATGCTATAAATATCAGTACATTTTTAGAAGTCATTTTCTACACTTCTTTCACTCTTATATTATTATTGGCTATCTCCCAACCATTTGGATGTAGCGATTTTTTTGTTGAAATAGTGCCATCTGCAGAAGCATTTTGGAAAAACACTATAGTCACCATTATGGATTTTAAGGAAAATGTTTGTAAATACCAGTTATGAGACATGATTTTTCAATTTAGAACTTTTTGAATTAAATTTTCTCAATTTTTTTCAAATGGAACACACTGTATATTTTTTGACCATACGATGTCGGAATGAAAAAATCCTTTAAAAATCTTGCTGTATGTATATCTCTTGTAATTATTTTCGATTTATTGAGCAATAAGTACAAAATTCAAGAATAATCTTGAAAAATTAAATGTTTTGTCAAATTAATTGGCTCTCGTCAGTACAAGGTAGGCAGTAACGGCTGACACGAGGATCCTCCAACTATTTGGTACATCACGGAATCGTTAAGATTGCAAAATGTAACACAGTCAGTAGCGCCATCTAGCGGTCCAGTGTCTGTTACAGTCGAAATAAATAGCGTGACTGGGCTTAACATGAGTTCAAGTGTGTTTCTAGATGGCAGAATATTAAAACGTAAAACGTAATATTCCAGCCATAATCTCCTCTTCTATAAAGTCCTTATTATTAGTATAAGGGACATAACTAGACATGTTTTGCTTTGTGTTTCAAAAAACTTGCTTAGAACCAGGCATAATGGACGTCGTGATATTTGAAAAATAATTTTTGAATATTTTAACAACAACTCCGGGTATTAGAAGGGCTAGTTTAAACCTTAATATCCCCAAAGAAAATACTAGAAGATGCCTGAAAAAACAAAAACCAAAAATTTTGCGATTAGAATTTTGGCTACAGGAGTGGGAATATCTTAAATAGTCCTAATTTTACTTCCACGTCCAGTGGAATAAGTATAGTAACGGAAAAAAAATATATTGTTACGTGCTTACAATTTTCAGTAAACACTCCGTGAATTCGAATAACTTGCAACAAGAATTTTCACAAACCACTGATTTATTTAATCACTAAAATTACACTAGTAAATACTTAAAAATCACACAACTAATAATAACTTAATCTAATATGAATTCACTACTTTTAAAACACTATGTACTTTTCTTCCTAAACTTGACAACTTTATCTAACCTAAAAACTCTGTATTGCCTACTTCACTCAACTGAACTCTTCTTCTACAAACTGTCTCTGTAACCAGAACCACAGATTACCCAGAACTGAACTGGATACTGAACTGTTCCTTATTCTTCACTAAACTGTACTGTTCTGTTCTCCCATCTGCTGGCTTCACCTCTTTATATACCCACTTGGAATGTCCAGAATATCATTGTAGAACTTTCCAGAAATATACTGGAATTCTCTATAATTTTCTTAGGCACTACTAAATGGTGGTTCGCCAGTTGGCCCACAGATGGCGCCACCCTTCTGGCCAGGGAGTAATTACAACTCTCCTCTCTGTTAGAGGGCAGCACATAACACTGCCCCCTCCTTAAGCCTGAACGTCCCGGTCAGGCATTTCAGATACCCCAGTATACTTTGCCAACCTGTCCAGGTGCACGATCTTCATCTTGGACTTCTTTCTACGTTGAATCCTATAAACAACGTCGTTGATCCGAGTGATCACAGAATACGGTCCTTCCCAAGGTGAGCGAGGCTTCGAGAATCCTTCTTCACTCCGCTGTGGGTTATACAGCCAAACCGAGTCCCCCACCTTGAATCCTGCTGAACTGGCATTGCGGTCATATCTAGCCTTCATTCGATCACCACTCCCTGTAGGTGACCTCTTGGCAGCCACATTCGCACAAACCTTGCAACTGCGACACCAAGCCTCTACATCCTGACAGCTATTTACCCAGTAAAATCGCTCCCGTACTCTAGCCAAAGTCTTATTTCTGCTAAAGTGCTCTCTGGATATTCCCTCGTGCACTTCCTGAAGTACTTTTGGTACTCGGCACCTGGGTATCAGCAACCGCATGGTAACTTCTTTCCCATCCGGGCTCTCCCATGCTCTCCGTAATAGGCCATCTATAACCCTAAGTGAATCCCATTGCGCCCATAAAGCCTTCAGTCCAACACTTTTACTGGAAACGTCCTTCCATTCCGGGCGGATTCCTTTTTCTTTCGCCTTCAACATTGGTCCAATTTCATCGTCGTTCAGTTGTTCCTCTCTTAAAACTTTCTTTGACCAGTCCTTCGGAACCTCTATCTTAACTGCCTTCACTTCTGCTATATCCTGCTGCGTTTTTACATTCTCGGCATTCACTTCCTTAGGGCTCCTCTGGCGACAGTACCTCTTGACATGCCCCAATTTGCCGCAATTATAACAGTGGATTACTTTTGTCGGACCTCCAGCACTTCGCTGCTGCTTCGGCTCCTGTTTCGGCGGTTGCGGTTCCTGTTTCAGCTCCGGTCGCGAACTTAATTCGTTTAGTAATTGTGCGACCATTTTCTGTATGTCTGTTAACATAACAATCAATCTCATCTTATCAGAGCGAACTTCCTCTTTCTTTGCAGTGTTTACTTCCCCAGGATTCCGTTCTCGACACTGCCGCATCATATGTCCTGGTTTGCTGCACTGATAACACCGAATCACCTTCCTTGGCTGTCCATCGCTCTGTTCTCTTTCCTGCTTCCTTGGAGCATCTGGTTTGGTCATCAACTGGCTTATCATTTTGTGCAGGTCAGCCATCAAAGATTCCATATTTGACTTTTCTAAATGGTTCTCTTCTTCTACTTTCATGGCTCGTACTCTCGGATGTAGAGTCTCTTCATAAGCGGCTTCAACTTCGAGGGCATGGATCAAGGCTTCGCTACCAGTTTTAGCTCGAGATAATCTAAGGACTCGCCTGATCTCCTCGTCTCTTATGCCATCAATGAAAGTATCAACTATTAATTGTTCCTGGAATTCTTTGGGTGCATCCGGGTAAGCCAGGTATGTCAGTCGCTCAACAGCTGCTTCAAAACCTTGTACACTTTCCCCAGCCTTTTGTGTGCGTGACTTGAACTGAGTCCGGTATACTTGGGCGAGGTGTTGGTCGCCATATCTTAGATCTAGTGCAGCCTCCAAAACTTTAAAATCTCGTTGCTGCGTCACTGGGATAATTTGAAGCAACTCTGATGCTTGACCTCTTAATGCTAGCACCAATGCCATAGCCTTGTCTTCATTGCTCCAATTGTTTGCGTATGCCGCTGCCTCAAATTGTCTTTTATAGGTTGACCAAGAAGTTTGACCATCAAATAAAGGCGGTTGTAATCGAGGGCCTGACGATGATAATACTAGCTGGCCTCCTTGCGTTCTTAACTGTCGCTTAAGTTGTTCTACCTCCCCCTTAACGACCTGAAATTTTCCTTCTATATCGGTAACTTTCCCTTCAACGCCAGTAACTTTTACTTCAACGCCAGTAACTTTTTCTTCGACACCAGTAACTTTTTCTTCGACGCCAGTAACTTTTTCTTCAACGCCAGTAACTTTTTCTTCGACTGTAGTCACTTTTCCTTCAACGTCGGTAACTTTTCCCTTAATGTCACTAATTTCTCCTTCGACGTTACCAACTTTTTGTTCAACTTTATCTACTTTTTCCTTGACTTCATTAGTGGCTGACAGGATAGCATCTTGTTGCACCTGTATAATTTTTCTCAATTCTTCCTTTTCTTCTTGTCGTTTTCTTTCTTGTTCTTCCTTTTCTTCTTGACGTCTTCTTTCTTTTTCTTCTTCACGTCTCTCCTGTTCTTCTTTCTCTTCTAGACGTCGTTTTTCTTATAATATATGATTTGCAGGAAACAACTACTCAGCGGGCAAATACCCCGACCTGCATTGAATTACACCTTACAAATCATTAAAGAATGGTTCTTTAATGATTTGTAAGGTGTAATTCAATGCAGGTCGGGGTATTTGCCCGCTGAGTAGTTGTTTCCTGCAAATCATATATTATAACAGTAGGTTAAGTCCACCTAGGACTGAAAGGTCGCCGCTCTCAGGTACTTGCAGAATCGCAAGTCGCTATACGCCCATAGAGACATCTATGGTGTATAGTAGCAATTGACCATTTGAGAGGTTTCACTTACCTCTCACCACTAGTCGTTTTTCTTGTTCTTCTTTTTCTTTCTGACGTCGTCTTTCTTTTTCTTCTTGGCGCCGTTTCTCTTGTTCTTCTTTTTCTGCCTGACGTTTCCTTTCTTTTTCTTCTTCGCGTCTCTCTTGTTCTTCTTTTTGGTCTAGCATCATTTTTCTAAATTGCTCGAACATGTCTTGCATTTGCTTTTCGGCAGCCATGCTTCTTGTTTCCATCCAAACAATTAACTCGAAACAGCACGAACAAGTCTTATTTAAAGTCTATATCGCTTCTCAGTTGAAACCACTTAAAAACTACACTAATTTCTAAACAGAATGTCCCAGAAATTTCCTCACACTAGCACAAATAGATCTTGTCTAATGTCTATATCACTTTCCAGTTCAGCTCACTTCAATATCTCCAGTGGTTTCCAAATAGAACACTATGGAACTTCGTCGAATTCTTCAGAAATTCTGTTGCAATCCCACTTCTGACACCAATTGTTACGTGCTTACAATTTTCAGTAAACACTCCGTGAATTCGAATAACTTGCAACAAGAATTTTCACAAACCACTGATTTATTTAATCACTAAAATTACACTAGTAAATACTTAAAAATCACACAACTAATAATAACTTAATCTAATATGAATTCACTACTTTTAAAACACTATGTACTTTTCTTCCTAAACTTGACAACTTTATCTAACCTAAAAACTCTGTATTGCCTACTTCACTCAACTGAACTCTTCTTCTACAAACTGTCTCTGTAACCAGAACCACAGATTACCCAGAACTGAACTGGATACTGAACTGTTTCTTATTCTTCACTAAACTGTACTGTTCTGTTCTCCCATCTGCTGGCTTCACCTCTTTATATACCCACTTGGAATGTCCAGAATATCATTGTAGAACTTTCCAGAAATATACTGGAATTCTCTATAATTTTCTTAGGCACTACTAAATGGTGGTTCGCCAGTTGGCCCACAGATGGCGCCACCCTTCTGGCCAGGGAGTAATTACAACTCTCCTCTCTGTTAGAGGGCAGCACATAACAATATGTTTTTTTTGTTGAAATAGGCTTAAAAAGTCATGAAACGTCGAAATTTTAAATTAGAGAAAAAGAATTATGTCTGTCGGTCTGTCTGTCTGTCTGTAACTTTTTTGTGCGCACGTTTACTCTTTAACCGTTTATGATATTGACTGGAAATTTGGTACACTTATGTATTGTAACGAGATCTGGAACTAGGAAGTAGATTATATTTTGATCTAATTCCGTTGAAGGATTCGGAGGTAAATGGGGTAAATAAAGGGAAATAGGCAAAACAAGCAAGTAACAGTCCATAAATTTGCAATTTAGGGCATGTACGGAAAGTTAAGGTCACAAATTTTTTTTGGCATCAGCCCCTCCCCCACTATCACCCCCAATACCACCCCCATACTATTATGAAAGGGAGCAAAAAAATTAAAATATGTGTATACAAAAACGAAACGTCTAAAAAAATGTTTAGCGTTAGCTACCCTCTCCACCACTCCCATTGCCACCCCCCACCCTATTATTAAACGGGGTAAAAAAAAATTAAGATGGATTTAGTGTATACAAGAACGAAACATCTAAATAATTTTTTTTGGCGTTAGCTACCCCCTCTACCGCCCCATTGCCACCCCCACCCTATTATTAAAGGGGGGTAAAAAAAATTAAAATGTGATTTAGTGTGCATACACGAACCCCCAGCTACCCCCTCTACCACCCCCATCGCCACCCCCACTATACTATTAAAGGGAGTAAAAAATTAATTTGGATTTGAACCAAGGGCCTCTAAAATTTATTTTGACATTAGTTACCCCCTCTACCACCCCCATTTCCACCACCACCCTATTGTTTATGGGAATAAAAAATTAAATTCGGGTTTAGTGTGTATACGAAAACCAAGGACTTCTTTTTTTTTACATTTGCCACCCCCTCCACCACCCTCACTCTGTTATTAAAGGGAATAAAATATTGCATTGGGATTTAGTGTGCATAAGACTTGGATACAAAATCTGGATGTGGAAGTAGTGATTCCTTCGGCAGCGGTTTTTTGAATGAAATTAAATTTAGCGATAAAGCCACATTACCACAAATGAGGTGGTTTCATGTCAAAATTGCAACCACTGGTCTGCTGTGAATCCGGAATTCGTCATAAATGCAAGGAGACAATATTAGCAAAAAGTTAACGTTTGGTGCGGAATACTAAATGGCAAAATAATTAATCCTTTCTTCTTTGAGAGTATTGTGAATCTGTTTTTAAGTTTTCTTGGGAACGAGTTTTGGAACGCATTAGATGATTTATCACTACAGAATTGAGTTAGATGGAAGTTCTGTTCATAACGCTGTTTTGGCAAGAATATGGATAGAGGAACATTTTGAGAATAGTTGGATAGAGCGAAACAATCTTTTGATTGAGTGGCAGCCGAGATCCACAGACTTGACGCCACTCGATTTTTCCCTTTAGGGTTTAATGAAACGAAAAGTTTAAAAATCAAGGCCACGAACTACAAAGAACTACGAGCTAGGATAATGTAAGCCTGCACAGAAATTGTACACCAATGTGTGTGTAAAAGGATTGATAATAGACTGTCAGCCTACTGTACCCAAATCGGCAATGATTATAAACAGTATGCCCATCAGGTTTACGATAGTTTGGCATATAACTAATTGTGAAGAATGAAAATTAAAATGTGTCCGTGGACCATTCGCTGGATAATGTAATTATTGTTATTTGTACAATAATAACCGTTTTTAAAACGATAATAGTTAGTATGATTTTTTCAATGTGCGAGTTATGACAAAATCTTCCCAATTTTAAAAGGGCATACTGACTTATCATTCAAAATTTTATATATAATTTACACATGTAAAGGCGGATACGTGCCCTTAGGTCTCACCCTACCTCTATGCCGATCGTTTTCCTGAATTATTTTTTAATGAAATATCATGCGGTATGCTTGACATACTGACTATTATCGTTTTAAAAACGGTTATCATTGTACAAAAATAATAATTACATTTTCCAGCGAATGGCCCACGGAGACATTTTAATTTTCATTTTTCACAATCAGTTAGTTATATGCCAAAATATCATAAGCCTGAAGGGCATACTGCTTAAATAATCATTGCCAATTTGGGTACAGTAGGCTGATAATTTGATACCCCACCCCATGCAATAATCCCATATTCTAAATGTGACTGCACTAACGTAGAATACATCATTTTTAATTCCTTAGTAGTGAGACAGTCTTTTAATAATTTGAATTTTGGAATTAGGTTTCGTATTTTTATAACTATTGATGTTATATGAATGTCCCAGCGAAGATGCTTATCTATATGTATTCCTAATAATGCCTTTCCAATATCAACTTATCCCAAATTTGGCAAGCCTCTTACACAAGGTGCAAATGGTAGATATTTAGTTTTCTCATGATTTAACGTTAAAATGTTTGCGTTAAACCATTGTGAAATCATTTTTAAGTCAAGTTCCGTTATTTCCTTGAGTTGCTCCCAAGTTTCGCTCTTGCATAATATGGCTGTATCGTCCGCAAAACCCACAATTGTGCCCTTTGATTGTAGCAATAATAAACCATTAATATAAACTGAGAATAATATAAGGCCCAATATTGTGCCTTGCGGAACACCATAGTGTACAGGCTTACTGGTACTACTAATGTCTTCTATTTTTACAAATTGGTTTCTTTCAGACAGATAACTCTTCAACAGGTTGAACGCAGTACCTCTAATTCCGTAATTATTAAGTTCTTCTAAAAGCATCTTGTGATTAACCGTATCAAAAGCTTTCGCTAGATCTATAAATACATAGATAGAGGGAGTGCTTTCGTCCCCTGATTCATATATTTTTGAGATTAGATATGTTATTGCGTCTTTTGTTGATTTTCCTTTAGTAAAGCCAAATTGTCTGTCTGAAAGTATTCCAAATTTCTCAAAAATTCACTTAGCCTTGCTTTAATTGTCTTTTCAAAAAGCTTCGTCAAATTAGAAATAAAGGAATCGGTTTGTAATTTTTTACGTCCATTTTATCACCAGCTTATTTGTAAATTGGTTTTATGATGCCTACTTTTAAACATTTCGGAAATATTCCGGTTTTTAAACACGTATTGATTGTATATGTTAGGGGCTCTAATATTTCACTATTTACTCTTTGAAGTGTTTCTGAAGTTATTAAGTCATATCCAGGTGATTTTCCTAATTTTAGTTCCTTAATGTACTTTTCTATTTCCTTTTTGTAGCATCTTTTAGGTAAATTGAGTTTTTTATTGAGAATTTATCTCTAGGATTTTTTTAGGAATTTTTATTTTTGTTGCTAAATTTTCTCCTATATTACTCAAATAGTTATTAAATCTTAAACATAATATTTTCAGTCGCAAACTCCTCTATAAAATCTTTATTTTACTATAAGGAACGTAACCAGACTGCAACAACAGCTACTCTCCGGGCTATGTGCCCCGCCGAGCGCTGAATTATAAGTTACAAGTCTGGCGCGTTAAGTGTAATAATTGCATAATATTACCATCAAAACGCTAATGCTTCGATTGCAACATACACCAGCCGAAAGACTGATCCTACTTAAAGGAGCTCTCTTGCCAGTCGTCACACACCACTTGCAGACTGCAGTTTCGAGCTGTTGGCTCTCGTCAGTGCAAGGTAGGCATGTGACGAGAGGATCCTTTGACTATGTGGTACATCCCGATATTTTTACAATAGCGGCATGTAAAATAGTCAGCAGGCGCCATCTAGCGATCCAGTGTCTGTTGCAATCGAAAAGTAAATAGCCTGACTGGGCTTAGCATAGTTCAAATGTGCTTTTAGAGGGCGGAATATTAAACATAATATTTTTAGTCGCAAACTCCTTTATAAAATCCTTATTTTACTATAAGGAACGTAACCAGACTTGTAACTTGTAATTCAGCGCTCGGCGGGGCACATAGCTCGGAGAATAGCTGTTGGTTGCAATCTGGTTACGTTCCTTATAGTGAAATAAGGATTTTATAGAGGAGTTTGCGACTAAAAATATTATGTTTAATATTCCGCCCTCTAAAAGCACATTTGAACTAGTTATTAAATCTGTTTACAATTTTTATTTTTTTCAGTAGTAATTTGCTCATTTTATAATTTAATTTTATTTATATCTGTATTTTTGTTTGTATTATCACTGTAGATATTATTGACCATAGTCCATAATTGTTTCGTTGACTTTTGGTTTTTTTCTATTTGTGTTCTATAAAATTTTATTTTTGTCTTTTTTATTATGACATGTTATTTATTCCTATAAATTTTAAATTCCGCTTCTATGTTTGTATTATGTGGATTGTTTATGTATTTTTGGTATAACTCATATTTAGTATTTATCGACTTAAAATCCAATATTTTCTTTTGTAGTTGCTACGTTTAATTTTAGTTCGTGTGGTATTTTTTTCAATGTACATTTTTAATGTATTTATAAGTGCATCTGCTGTATAATTAACATCGTCACTAGTATGAACACTAAGCCATTCTTCTCTTTGTAAGTCAAATTTTAGTTTTTCATAGTTTATGACTTTTTTAAATTTACACTTTATTTTTATTGTTCTCTGTTTGTAAGTTAATGCTAGTTTTTAGTACTATTGGGTAGTAATCTGTTATTTGTGTTAAAAAAATAAATGATTTAAAATTGTGTGTATTTTTTTTATGTTTTACGAAATAATGGTCTATGCATGATTTTTGGTTACCCTGCACACGAGTATAGTTATTTATATATGAGGTAAATCCTAGCTCGCTTAAAATATTTAAATATTCTTGTGCGAATGTAACTTCAGAAAGAATATTAATATTTACATCGCCAACTAAAATATGTATATTATTATATTTTTTTAAATATTCCAAATATGTTTTTAATCCCCTATTAAATGCAAAGGGGCATGTACTGGGTGGTCAATATAATGCATAAGGTCATTGTCTTTCTTACCTGATGGGATACTTATGTTAATAACATCAATATCAATTATTTTTCTAATTTCAAAATTATGTTCAATATTTAATTTTACGAAAACTAATACGCCATCGTTTTGGTTTAAGTGTCCCACATTGTATATTAAACTATAATTAGGTATTTTAAAAAGATCTGTATTTTGTATGTTCCATGTTTCAGTAAGAAATACTTTATAACTTAAAATTTTCGCCTGCTACCAGTGCTACTGAATGCAATAGCATAATAATCTCTCCTCCGCCCAGTCGGTTAAAGGAATAAACATTGAGGTGAAATATAAACCTGGTCCCTCATAAACTTGTTATGAGTAACAGCATTAGTCCCCTAAAATGAGGGTGTAGGCGTAGTTGTAGGGATCAACTTCGTAAACCACGGAGGGTGAAGGATCATTATTCATTCGATGTATTATGCTTGTAACAATAACAGGTGACATAAGACCGCATCGTTAAGGTTAGGCTATATTGAATAAACCAAAATACGCTAAAGAAAATCTAATATATTAAGGAAATTAAATGAAAATGTAATATTTCTCTTTTAAAGAACTAGGTTATAGTCGAACGTTTTTAAAAATTAGGAAATTAGCTTTACTGATTCTGAGTAGATAAAGCTTAGTATTTTTATTTACATTTTATTGCTTGGTAGAATAAAGAAATACATTATTTAGGAATTATTCAACCAAAACTTCCGCACTGATAAGAAATCATTTAGGTTTTTAATATTTATATCGACGTTATTTTTTTAATCTTTATTAATTCTCTATGTCAATTACAATGTACCGGATAGACCAAGTCAGTAGAAAATTAATTGCAATTACATAAAATGTAATATATAAACAAATAAAATATTGGAGATAATATAAACATTTGGAATCGAAAAAGAAAATATACCTATATACAATATAAAATTTGTATACAAAGAGGAAAAATATAAATAAAACATATAGCTTCATATTTGTTATTCTAGACCTAAGATGCAGAAATTTTGATACAGTATAGTATCATTTGTCAGATAAAATCACTTTAAGTTTTACTTTAAATAAATACTTATTTTCTACATATTTTGTGTCATTCTGCAAACGATTAAATAGTTTCGGTCCTATGAATCTTGGAGATTTACGTGTCATTTTTAATCTGCTACAAGGTTTATAAATTTTATAATTTTGTTACTAAATGGAACTAATTCGATTTCTAAAAACATATATGTTGAAATCTCCAATATAAAAATACATGATAAACTAAGAATTTTATATTCTTAAATATTCTTGCATGTATGATGAGTATTCGATATACTAAAAATACATCGTAAAAGACGTTTTTGCACAATAAAAACATTGGAAGACATTGTGAAATTTCCCCAAAAACAGATACCATACCTTAAACGTGAACCAACTTAAGCAAAATATAAATTAATAAGTTGTTCTCTCGGTAATGTACCTCTAATATTTCGAAACAGATATATTATGGATGACACTTTTGATATCAATGTTTCACAATGATTTTTCCAATTTATTCATTCATCCAAGAGCTTAACATTATCCCCATTATTGGAAATAGTCTTATCATTTATTTTAATATTTAAATTGTCGCATATTTTTTGTCTAGTGTGAAATCTTAATCTTAAATCTTAATTTTATCATTGTTGAGATATAAGATATTAAGGAAAACCACGGGTTAAAGTTCTTAAAATATAATTACAATTATGTTGCAAAACACTATCAAATGGATTTGATAATATTGTAGAAATGCCATCAGCATAATTGTAATATGTGCTGTTGATGGCAAAAACCAATATCGTTAATAAATAAAATAAAAAGTACAAGGGCCAAAATAAAACCCTGTGGGACACCAATAGTCAAGTTTAAATAGCCTGAACTAACATTGTACGTAGGAGAAATTATACCTTGTCCGACGCAGCTAAAGAATTTACGGTTAATTTGGCACCGAAATATGTAAGTCCATTCATTGTAAAACGTAAATTATCTCCAGTGGCGCACGAACTTGTTGATGATAAAGATAAGGGCAAGGGTATTTGGTACGTCAAAGATTTAAAATCACATCCGCCTGATATCAGTGATCGGAACGATTCTGATTAGTACTTTTGATGGCAAGTGATGACCTTTCTCTTTTGTTGTCATGAATTAGGTAAGTTTCTTGTAATACAGTTCTTTTTTTTCTTTTGTGTATAGTTAGGGTAAAGTATATGTTGTTAATTAGTAATTAGAATTATGATGATGAAGATAATATTTACATTAGGAAAATTTCATTTTTTTAAAATTTATTTTTGGTATGAAAATAAAAATGAAATCTGTTTTGAACTGGATTAGTGAGATCCTGATGTGTAAGTCATAGCTAGGCTTATTTTGAGTTTATATATTGCTTTCTATGCATCTTTTTGGAGAAAAGTATCATTATTTACTAACTATTAGTTTTGTTGTTTGTTATATAGGTTTAAAAGGGGTCCCGAAGAGACGAGGATTATTATTATTATTATTTTGACAAAAGGATATTAACAGGTTAATCCTCTGGAAGTAGAAGGGGAATTGTTACATATAACTTTCTCAGTAGGCATGTTGGTAGTATAAACTTTATTTTGGAAATGATTTTTGTGAATATCGCCCACATTAAAAAATTGCGAACTTATAAGCCGTAGGCTCTGCTATCACAAAATAATCCACTCACCTTCTGTAAAATTTCATCAATATTGGTTAAGAAATGTTTGCTTAAACCTACCTTAATATGAATTAAATTCCGGCTAATATTTAACTTTTGTTTACAACCGTAACTAGTGCATAGCTCTGGAAATCTTTCATAGGTAACTCGATTCGCCCTCAAGTATGAGTTTAATCATTTTTATGGGACGCGCTTAGTAGTTTGTCATATCATTAAAACTGTTATATACTGTTTCACCTGTAACGTCATTATCTGGGTTATGTATAGTCTATTTTCGTACTTTCTGATCACTTAAATTACAGTTTTGAATAACTTTAAGTAATTTAATTTACCGTTGATTTTTGTCTATACTAGAATTTACCATTTTATGGAAAATATTCGGTATAAAGTCATTGAAATTATTAAAATCTGACATATCTCGTTTTCATCGTGATTTTTGTACACAAAATGAATGAAAAAAAGCAATTTGGTGAGGTTTCACAAGAAAATATGAACGAAGCTATCAATGAAAGTGTCTCAGTTAAAAGGAGAAACACCAACATTTTTGTATAGAAGCAATTTAAATTTTTTTGCAAAGAGAAGCATTATTCCATCGAAAAAAATACGACTACCGATGAACAAATATTTTGACTGACTGGGGTTATAACAGGTAAAAATAAAATGGAGAATATTATAAAGAAGCTGTCATTAAACAATGTGAAATGTAACAGCAAAAATTCCTCGAGAAATATATGTAAAAATTCCATTACAGGAAGGCTCCAAACTATTCCAGAAAAACGCAAACAAAGTTCAGTTGCCATTGAAAAGAACATTTAAATGAAATGATGCAAATTTGGGGTGAAGAAACGCCGGAAAGGTTACAGAGAAAATTTTACTATGTGGCGGCGTTTGAACTTGCATAGAGAGGAGGAGGAGAGGCTGTAAAATCGATCACTTAAGATTTGAAATAAAACTAACTAACTAACTTTTCAAAGACACGGCAAGGAGGTGAAAACTAGCTTAGTAGTTTATAACTAATTTAGAAAACCTTTCATCTGTCCGGTACATTCATTCAAAAAATTTAATAAGTAAACTGTCGAATACAATTAAAATAGACAGATTATTTTTGACACCGAACTGTACCTGGAAACAAGAAAACTCAAGTGGATGATACAAAAATATGCCCGCGGGATTCTTGGAAAATGGATTAAAGAAGCAGCTATGAAAATTGGACTCGATGTCGAAAACAATAAAACAACAAACCATCCTAACAGAAGCAGTACAGTTCCAAATCTTGCTAAATCTGATATATCCAGTGAACATTTCATCAAAATAACTGGCCATACAAATATCGAATCAGTAAACCCGTATCTCCAACTAGTTAAGGACCATCATTCAACGTTAATTTCGAGTTTAAGAAACTCTACAAGCGAAATTACAAATAATTCTGTTAATAACTCAAAATTGGTAGACCATGAAGAAGAATCTAAAAGCAATGGCATTATTTATAATAATTGTTTATTTCATACAAACACAATGAATATGTTTGATGATAAAAAAACATTAGAAAAAGTTTCTATTAACCTCACCACAATAAAATTGTAAGGTTACTAAAATTGGTTCAAAAACGAAAATTGAGATAACATCAAATCTTTACGTTTTGAGGTCCTAGGAATCCAAAAAAGTGGTTTTTGAAAAATGTCTGTGTGTGTGTTAGCACGATAGCGCCGAAACTACTGAACGGATTTGAATGAAACTTTGCATGTGGTTTTGGTTGAGATCGGATTACGTTTAGTGCTGTTTTGACGCAACAAGTTGTTTATTTTATAATTACTTTCAATTTGCAATGGAACCATTACAAAGCAGCTAAAATTCTGATTTCAACAATATATCACACTTCCACCCTTTCGATTTGGTTTCCGAGAAAAAAATTAAAAACAAAGCAAATATGAAGCATAGATCGCATTTCGCGTGACATGATCGATGCGCGTAGCCGTTACGTCGTGAAACTCGTCACATCACGTGTCAATTCACGTGTGGAGGGCTTCTTCGTTGCTCTAGAAGTAGAGCGGATTACGTTTAGTGCCGTTTTTAAATATATATACAGACAAATCTAAACTACAAATATTCCTCTAAAATCTACTAAAATTACTGAAATGCTGATGTTTCATTTAACAAAGACAGCCGCTAGCGATCGGATTGCAACGAGCAAATTTTGACGATTGTCATTGTCACCGTTGGTGTCATGTCATGTTAATAAGATTTCGGCATATTTGTAACTTTTAGTGACAACACCAGTGGATTGTCACAAACTTTAAAGGTAACAATATCAATATCATATGCTTTCTGTACCTTCGTTGGTGAATTTATTATAGATTATCACTTTACCAATTTTTCAGTTTGTTGCTTTACAAATCTGTAGTATTTAGGATAACTAGACTTTCTTAGTAGTTCAAGTGATGTTAAAGTTGTTAATATCCTAATAGTATATTATTCAACGAGCGATAATGTAGGTAATAACTCGCATAGATGAAATTTGCAGTACGAGCCGCGTTGAGGGTTTTTTTAGCGCCCCAGAATTTTTTTTTTATACATTTATTTAACGTCGGCCTATTTCCGCTACTGAGGCCTAACACCGACGCCTGTAGAAGAGCTACCCCCAACCAGGAATTTTGCCGAACCTCTTCCCTTAAGAAGAGTAGGGATCTTTTACTTGCCTAACATTTAATAGACAAGGGACCGACGGCTTTACATCCCCTCCGAAGGATGATATATCTCCTATACAACCCTCGCCTAAGGTTGTATAGCTTCCGCGCATACACTGATATACAAGCCGCTGGAAAATGTGTGAGGCGAGAACGCGGTTTCCGTTGGAATGGTCAGCCATCCAAGTACTAACTGCGCCTGTCGTTGCTTTACATCGCATACCGAAGTATGTACAGTATGTACATAGTAAAGACGCACCTACGCTCGCCCCGTCCCCAGAAGATCTGAAAGGGCTTTGGATGAGATCGGATTACGTTTAGTGCCGTTTTGTCACACAATTTAATGCTTTTTTTGGTTTCAAAGATCCACCGAGTGGGGAGGTTCCAGCCGCTTCCAGTAGCTGCCGATTTTTTAATTATAAATTGTTATTATAAACAGGTTTGTTGTTCTAATAATAATTATTTTGGATAATATTATTTAATCATATATTAATCTTCTGTAATACACACGAGGTTGTTTTTCTACTCTGATAAAAATTTTTTTTTTTTGAGTGACAAACTTGTTTTCCATGAAAATTTTGCTCGAATTAAGGAAATAGGAAAAATCGTTCTACTTCGTGTCCCGATTTTTCCATGCCCTTAATTCTCGAATAATTGTCATGGGAAAATAGGTTTTTGTCCAAAAAAGAATTACCCAGTAAAAATCGACATCTTGTTTATTAATACCCAAAAAAAAAAAATTATTTCGTGAACGTGAAAGTATACACGATGTTAACATTAAATAAAGAGTGTTAAGATATTTTCCGATTAAATCGGAAATGAAATTGGATTTTAAGCAACAAATTCTCGACTAACATACGATTTGCATAAAATTATTGTTAAGAATCTCTGAAATTTTTGTTATGGAAATGTATTATTAAAATAATTAAGCCCAAGAGCTATCGATAATTTTGCAAACTTTTATATTAATTTTCTGTATGAAAATAAATGGATAACGAAATATAAATCATAGCTATTTTTTATAGGTATGTTTAAGATACACGTTTCCTGATATGAATATAATAAATAAATTAAGTTTAAATTTACAACTCATAAATTCATTGTGTATTCAATATATAACATATCTAACCAGTTATACAGACATTAAAATAACAGTACATCGTTGTAAACATAAATTTAATTATATTTTTCTGACACGATACAACAATTATTATTGTTGAAAATGAAGTTTCCATTTGTAGACAATATTATTGATAAGTTCGACACAAATATTTATTTATAAATGGTATCTCCATAAGGTAAATGACTTTTATAAATATTATAGGAACAGAAACTGTGGAAATAAATATTATTTACTATTTATAGATATTAACTGTTATTATGAAACAATTTGGTTTGGTAGCTAAAGGATACAGGAATAGAGGATGGAAATTATTTAAATAGTTAATGGTCTGGACTGAGAATATAGAGAAGTGATCAATTCTCGGATCACTTTTTTTCGCATGTTTTCTTTTCGTTGCTGCTTAGGCTCCTGTTTCGGCGGTTGCGATCCCTGTTTCGGCTCCGCCCGCGAACTCATGTCTTTCAGTACTTGTACGAACATTTTCTGTATATTCTTTAGCATAGCCATCACTTTCGTCCTTTCGGAGCTGATCAATCAATCGGTCAATCAATCAAGATATGCTTTATTATCTAAGAATGATATACTTACTCTCATTGACAAAGCTATATGTATAAAGCATAACATAACATACACAATCATAGTTAATTTTAAATTAAAATAAAATAAAAAACAAATACAGCAAAAGTTACACATATAGATATCTACAAGGATACAATAAATAAAAAGAAAGCCAATACAATGGTATTGAACAGTAGATATACATCCCTGTATTCAGCTCCCTTCTAAATGGGTATGTACCAAATTTCATGAAAAAAAACGAGTTAATAACATGTTTGCAGATAAATTTAAAAATAAAAATATTAGAGCGCATTTATTATTGCAGACGTAGTCAGTCATGGAATAAACATCAAAAACAGACAACAAAGTTAAATCTAATAAGCAATGAAAACATAATGACGCTTATCACGCCGCAAAATTAACATGGAACCAATAACAATGATATGAAATAATTTTAACAAGGAAACACTAAAAAAATTTTATTAACAACAATAAATGTAATGTAATAAATGGAGATTGTAAAGAAACAACTAAATTTTTTGACGCTTCCATCAAACCACCGTTCAATGTAATATTTTTCATGTTTTTAAAAATAGTATTTGACGCTCTTCTTAATTGTATAGGAGTAATTTCTAGACATGCGTTCCTTATTCTAACTCGGAGATCTTCAATTGTCTGGGGTATCGATTTATATACCTTTTCCTTAATAGTACCCCAAAGAAAAAAGTCCATTGGTGTTATATCCGGTGACCCAGGTGGAAATTTAATTAGAGGGCTGTTGGGACCTATCCACTGATTTAGAAATTGATTATTTAACCACTGTCTCACTATCACTGCATTATGTATAGGGCACCCATCTAACTGAAATTTTAAGTTAACTCGGTCACGAATGGGTAAACTGTCTAGTGCTTCCGAAAATTCATTCCTCAAAAAAGCCAAAAATTGGAATCTATTTGAATTTCCTTCAAAGGAGAACGAACCAATAATTTTATTATGGAGTATCCCGCACCAAACATTTACTTTAGTGAATATTGTCTTTTACAATTGATAACCCAATTTGGATTTTCTACTGACCAGTAGCGATAATTTTGGGATGAAACCGTACCGTTGGTGGTAAAAGTGACTTCGTCGGTATATAATATTTCTAATATTGAGGTATTCTCCTTGAACCCATAAATAAAATTCCAGTCTTCTATCTTCATCTCCGGGTTCTAAAGTATTCAAAAACTTTGGTTTGTATGGCTTCAAATGGTTCTTTACAAGACATCTTTTAATAGTTTCTCGTAGAATATTTAAATCTAGACTGGCACTTCTTAAGCTGGAATCAGGAATATTACGAAAATATTCCAAAATTTGATCATTATGTCTACCTACAAAATGTTCGTGATATCTGCCTCCGATAATATGTTTTGATACGGCATCTATATCACTGAAAACTTTATTTATATTGTATACAGTGGTACTACTGACACTCGGTCCATTGAGATGTCTAACATTAAATTCATCATCTGCTTCTTTCATTGAACGAGCATCGACCAGACGAACTATTTCAATATTGTGCCTCAAATGTATTTGTTCCATAACAGATATCACTTATTTTTACAAATATTTAGCACACAAAACTTATTCACAGTTTAAATTATAGTTAACATTATTTTTGACTGATTCTACAATTGCCTTTTCATGGCCAACTTAGGGCATAATAAAGAAAATAATAACTTTGTTTGAGTCTAGAACAACAAATCTGCAGAACTTTCTTTTTTTTTTTAAAGTATTATTTGATACTCATTATCTACAGGTTTCATGATAAAGCTCAAAAAAAATATTTTCTGAAATCGCTGAAGTGGTTATAAAGAGTAAAATACTGTTCATTAATCACGAAAATTGAACCTCAAATTAAATATAATGGGGGATTATCGTGTCACTGTTATCAATCTTATTAATTTTAATTAATCAGTAATATTATTAGATTTAACTTCGTTGTCTGTTTTTGAGTTTATTCCATGACTTTCTATGTCTGCAATAATAAATGCGTACTAATATTTTCATTTTTAAATTTATCTGGAAAAATTTTATTAATTCGTATTTTTTTATGAAATTTGGTACATATTCATTTAGGAGAGAGTTGAATACAGAGATGTATTCAGATTTTCAGAAAATTGCTAATACGATTTCTTAAATTTTAGCCCCGAGAAAAATCGCGGTAGGCCATGATTTTAAAAAATAAAATATGACATTTTGTCCAAAAATGCAGTTTTTGGTGTTGTATCTTAAAAAAAAATGCGATCAATATCGATTAATAAACACAACTTTTATGAGGGTATTAAGGTTTGAAATGGGTCACACTGCATATTACAAAAGGAAGGAAGCAAGAAACAAAATATTATAAAATGAGTTGATTTCCTCTTTCCTTGCAGCGTTTACTTCCCCAAGGTTCTATTGTCGACAATCTCGCGTCATACGCCCTAGTTTGCTCCAACAGTAACATCGGATACCTCCGCTAAGCTTTACACTTCCTTGTTGATTTTAACGTTTTTCTGGGAAACTTGTCTTGGTCATTAATTGAGTAAACATCTTGTGTGAATCCTTGGGATTGGTGTCTAAATTCGTTTCCTCTGATTGGGCTCAAGTGCATGGATCAGTGCTTCACTACTAGTCTTATGCCTAGATTAGCATAAGGACCCTCCTGATCTCGTCTTTTATGCCATCAATAAACGTCTCACCTGCCAATTGCCCCTGGAACTGCCTTGATGCATCTAGGTAAGCCAAGTGCGCCAATCTCTCCACCGCAGCCTCAAATTCACTTAAACTCTCCCCAGCTTTTTGCAAACGTGATTTTAGCTTCTTAAACTTGAAAATCCTACTGTTGTGCCACTGGAATCGCAGCAATTCTAATGCTTGACCTCTCAGTGCTAGAATTAGTGCCATAGCCTTTTCTTCATTATTCCACTTGTTTGTGCATGCGGCTGCCTCGAAATGTCTTCTATATGTTGACCAGGAAGTTTGTCCATCAAAGGAGGGGGTTGTAATCGAAGGCCTGATGATACTACTGGTTGGCCACCTCTTTCACTCAACTGACGTCTATGTCGTTCTACTTCTTCTTCGACCAAATTTCCTTTCGACGCTAGTAACTTTTTCTTCGACGCCTGTAACTTTTTCTTCAACGCCAGTAACTTTCGTAACTTTCTCATCAATGTTACCAACTTTTTCTTTGATTTCACTGACTTCAGCTTTTATATTCCTTATACCTTTTTTAATTTAATTTTTTATTTCATCAGTGGCCGACAGAGTAGCGTCTTGTTGCACCTGCACAGTTTTTCTCAATTCTTCCTGACGTATCCTCTTCTGTTCTTGCATAATTTTTCTCAGTTTGCCAAACATGGCTTGCATTTGTTTTTCGGCAGCCATACTCCTTGTTTCCAGGACTAAGCGATTTTTTGGCATTCACAAAATTTGTGACCACTTTAATCTGAAATTTTCCGTCGTTAATGCACACAAAGGGCTGAATTTTTAAATTTTAAGAGTAATCACTGAGACTCATAATCTTTCTAGTGAATGTAAATGTTTATAAATGTTTTTATCTGAACCTTCAACTGTGAGGGATGAGAATTATGCGACAAAACAGCGTATTGATCAAGGAGCAGCATACTACCCCATCTTTACATTGCATTACTTCTTTATTAAACCTGTGTTAATTCTGGTTATCTTAAACTATTGAAATTATGTACACATTCCACTGAAAAAATAAAATCTTCGTCTTCAGCAATAGCCGCCGTGATTTTGGAATGATATAATTAATAATAGACCTCTTTGTTAAGAAATTTAAATTTTGCACGTGTTCTCAATAATTATTTGTAATTAACTTATAAATCATATCTATTAATTAACGTTTCTTCATTAATTTAGAAAATGGGATTTACAAAACCTCTTATCACATAAATATTTAAGAAATAAATGCATCGTTTTAGATAAACGGAATTAACGCAATTAATTTTTGATTTTATAAACATATAGTCTTTAATAAATATTGTCCTAAATTTATTATTATTTTAGTAAACTGTCAGAAATAGCGCATTACATGAATATTTTGTTTGTTAATCTATTTTTATATTTGTTATGTATTTAAGTCTTTGAAGAATGTAAAGTAATTCGAAAATATTATGTTTATTACCATCTCTACTTTAACAATTTCCGAAACTTTCAGTCAATCGCGTCATTTAAACGGTTTGTAATTAAAAAAATGATTGAATTACTTGTAGGAAGGTCAATTTTTAGTTTCCGAGGCTTTCTCCGAAGATAATTACACAACGTAGTATCCCTGATCGTCCCGTCGAGAGGTAAGTGTTTTCAAAGTAAGCAGAAATTACCAAAACATCTTGAACAATGGGCGTCTGATGGATCATCACTTCGTTTTTTAGATCAAATTGCACAGGGTATTTTATGGGAAGGGTGGGTTGTAATAATAATAAAAGAAATTCTCAGTTTCGAGAAAAAAAATGGTCACATGGTAACGGTGTCATCAGTAAGCTCGCACTAATAGAATCATTCCCTGCCTGAATAACAATAGACTCTACGGGCGGCAAAATGAGATACACTTTTTCTTGATTGACGGTTTAGTCTCAATCGGTTTTTATATTATCTAGAATTACTCCCCATCTTCCTTCGTATTTTACACTGCCCCAAATCAATTCTATTGGATTAAATATGCAGTAATATGGCGGTAAATGTAACAGACTATGGTCGTGTGTTTCGCAGAGATGGTCTACAACATATTCCGTATTCATACCAATGGGGTGGGCACTGGAACATGATTAATGGTTACCAGCTAGTTTATGCAACTATTAAAAACGAAATATTGAAACCGAAGGTTTTGAGGAAGTGCAATTGCAAATTTTGTAATCATATACGTAAACGTTTTCTAAAAAAAATATGTACATTATTATTACGTATATGTGCTGTAATTAACATTACGATACTTTCTCTAATATTTGTTTATTTATTTAATTAATATACTTTTTTATTTATAGTTTTAGAAGTTTATTGAACATTTTTTATATATTTTTCATTTTTATTAAATAACGTTTAATCAATCAACCCAATCTGGATTCTCTTGACCGCCCAACGATCAGGATTTCTCTATTACTATACAGGGTGGACCATTAATAATAGGCCATAGTTCAGTTCAGATTCTTTGGGCCAAAGTATGAGGATATAACGAAATATGCTTTAGTAAAATGTTGCTGTAGAAAAAGATACAGGGTGTCAAAGTTCAAATTATTTTTTAGTTTTTTTGCAATAACTCAACAGCCTCTTGACTGATCTTCGCCAAATTTGCTAGAGAAACTTTTTTTATTCTAAGAACCAATAATTTATGTATTACATCACGTTAGATCATAGAGGGCGCCGCAGAACCTGTATCTGATGATGAATTTTTTCATTTTTCTTTTGACGAAACGTTGTGGCACTTGATACTTCTAATCAGAAAATCTGATTAGGGCGTCATTTCCACGTATAAAAGATACACTTGGTAGAACTTAATAACTCCAACCGTTTTCGAGGAAAGACAAATTCAAATTTAATGAAACAAAGTGTATTTATTGAAAAAAGTACAAAACGTAAGGGAAAACAAAAACGTAATAACCGCGTAAACTCTTTCTCACCTTCTTATGAACTATTGGATTATTTTCATGGTATTGAGATAAATACATCAATCAAAAGATTGTCTAAAATAAGGATCTAATGTTATTAGAAGATCAAAAATAACGTAAAAGCTGACTTAATGACATTATAAACTCTCCCCCATGCACAAACCCCATTGCTGCAACTTAGAGTAAATGTTCGATATGGTCTCCACCTACTTCTATACCTTTTCTAATTCTATTCATAAAAGATTTTCTTACATTGACAAATATATTTTCCTGTCCTCTAATAAAATTTGCTGCGTTTTGTATTTTGTCCCACAGTTCTTCTCCTGAGTTGATAGTATTTGCATAGATTAAGAACTTCATATTATATCCCCACAGATAATAATCCAAAGGATTATAATCAGGACTTCTTGGTGGCCAAGCAAACTCACTTCCTCGACCGATCCATCTGCGTTGGAAAGTCTCATCAAGATAATTTCTGACTTCAATGGAGAAATGAGGGGAAGCTCCATCTTGCATGAACCACATTCTGTTCCATATGTCTAGCCTGAAAGCATGTAAGATATTGGCAAGAGTATATTGAAGAAAAAACAGATAAGACTGTCTGGTCGATAACCGAGTGGGTTACGGACATTGCACCACCGGGTTCGAATCCTGGCTCCGGCACTGATGGAGGAAATGGTTATATGTCCGCGTTTTTTCAATGTGTAACCCCCTTCCGCAAGCCCTGGCCGAATTGGGGGTTGTCTAATTTCTGTGGTGTTTATTTTTATTTTATTTTATTTAAATTTGGGGGAAGGACAAAAAATGGTTCCAATAATTGATCGCCGATGATACCACACCAAAAGTTAATTTTAAATTCTTGCTGTAAACGCCCTTCTTTAACTGCATGAGGAGAAGTAGAAACTTCTCAGTAATGGGTATATCTCCAGTTAAAAACGCCTCGGCGAGTAAAAGTTGCTTCGTCGCTAAATGAAGTGTTCTTAACAAAATTTCGATCCCTGTTGTATTTATTTAGAACAAATTGACAAAATTGTAGCCTTTGTGGAAGATCCCTTCGAAGTAAGTTTTGTACAGGAGTGAGATGATATGAGTAGAAGCGTTCATTACGTATGACTCTTACGACAGATTGTTTACTCACCCCTGTTGCCGCTGCTAAACGACTTGAGCTGATTTGAAGGTCTTCATCCACACGAACTTAAATTTCTAGTTCTTGATCTGGAGTAATTCGTTTCGGTCTTCCTACATCGTTTTTATGGTGAAATGAAAAAGAATACATTTATTTAATTGATTAAAATATATGTTAAAAACATAAAATTATTTTATTTTTATTAGCATGTCACTAGATCTTACCGTTTTTGAAAAAAAAAAAATTATTATGAATATTCATACGCCACTGTACGCATCTTATATCCATTCACTCATTATATATCAATCGATACGAAATGTTACGAGCTTTCATTTCCTACGCATGGTAAATTTTGATTTATTATGTCGTCTAGAAGTAATTAAGCCAAAATGTGATATTACAGTACAGCCTCCTCCCACATCTTTGTAGTGGTAGAAAAAAATGACGATGTTTGATCAACTGATATGGTGGAATGTAAAATTTTATTTTCTTTCGATTGGCATCTTGGCTACTTTTATCGTTTCTCAAGGAAAAAACGCACCACCCCTTTGAGTAGGGAATGGAGATGCCTCGGTGGGTATTCCAGATTGATCTGCTCCTGCTTTTGACTTTTTTCATGTGCGTTTAAAAGCATTTGCTTTTACTCAGAAGAGGAATCGTCTGGCCAGTCTTAAACTAGTAGACTGTTAGTTAATTACAAGTAAACTTATGAGATATTAAAGTAAAATTGAAGTGCAAACAGTATTAGCAATCGTAAATACACCACTACAAATCTTGCTATTCTAATTTTTATGCCAAATTTATTACATTCTACGTTTTTCGGTTCAGATAAATAACTATACATTTAATAAAATATATGATTTACAATTATTTCCTTTTTATTGGAATACCTGAAAACTACCTAGTGCGACACGTCGCGTCGTGGGACGTAATTGTGGTCAGCACTAGTCACGGATATCCGGTTAAGTGTATCAATGGTACATGACTTCCCTTCTCTTTCTATCTAATATTAGTACACAGTGTGTGTAGGTATATTGACACCTCATTGTTAATGCTACATACCGCAGATATTTTACTGATATGCATCGATTTGATTACAACATTGATTTCAGACGTATTTGTCAAAAATTGTTTGCCTTATACGCATAAACATAAAAAATTTAATTAGTACAAGAAATTTGAAAAGAAATTCACTCTAGACATTTTAAGTTACATTCGTCTTATAGCTCAGTTGTTATCCTAATACTGATGCTTATAAGGAAAATATAACATAAGAAATCTAAAATTACCTCTTTAATCAGTTTTTATTATGGTAATTAATGCCCATTTCCATTTCTCTATATTATAGGTAATTTCTATATGGTGCACATTTTTTTCATGCTGCTTATACCCACAATGTACTTGGAATTTTCTTATTTTTTAATGATCCTCTCAATTTTTGTTAGGTGCGTGTAGCATGGTTTCTCTATTCAAACTGTGACAGTAAATTTACTAAACTTATTTCTGAAAAGACGAAATTTTTAGCAAAGAAACTCGGTGTCGATACATTTTAATGCATATATTTTTAACCACTGCATCGAATGAAAGCAAGAAAATACCAAATTAAACCTTAAAACGCCAAACTTTTTAAAAATAGCTTCATATTGCCTACTTTTACAGGTATTCCATACCAGGTCGCTGAGAACCTTGTATTTGCATATGGTAGTGAAGAGGTTTAAGCCCATCCCAATTAATTACAAATAAAATCCTGGTAATTATGTCACCAGTTAACTTAATTACTATTTATTTATCTGAAGGATAAACAAATAAAATTGGCCATTTGCGTGATCGTCTAGTTTTGTTAGTGTAGGACCCAAATTTCTTTGTGTGTGTAGTAACCCTTTTTAATTATCCCAGGTTCTTTTATATAAAGTTTAATATTACTTGTTTCTGTCTGATACTATATATCTTAGAAAATTTAATCACTCTGTTAATTTAAATACCTGGTAAACTTGAACACATTGTCTATAAATTGAGATACCTAGTTAATTGTATATGTTATTTATGTAGTATATTATTACTCAAGATTGCACTGTACATTTATAGTTAAAGTTTGTTTTCTATTTTGCTTTTGAAATTAAACTATTTATTTAGTTTATTACTTATATGACGAAGAGGTAAAGGTGAAAGAATAAGACAATAATTGATGGGAAAAAATAGTAAAAAAACCCATTTTATTTTGTATAAATTGATGCAACAATAGTCGAACATGAAATCAAAAATAATCCAAATATTTGAGACAATTGTCTAAATATTATAATAGGAAAATATGCGTCGCTATAGTAATGACTATACTATAGATATACTGAGTGTTTTGATGCAATAACAAGAACTGAGATACAAAAGTATGCCGTGTTATTTTAATAGTAATTAGAGTTGTGGCAATGGCCTGATAATGATAATCTATAATAGAGCTGTTAGCAATCGCTAGGTAATAATGGTTTATAATTAAAGAAAGTTGTTAGCAATCGCTAGATAATAATAATTTATAATTAAAGTTGTTAGCAATAGCCAAATAATGAATCGAATGCAAAACAGGGAACAAGAATCATGTCATGTTTATACATTATCAAAATTAAGTTGAGAAATGAACATCAAATACTCATGTAAAAGATCATAGAATGTTGAGGAAAAATCCGTTGATTATAATTAAAACAAGCAGTCTACCAAATTTTGTATGACTGTCCAGCAACGTAAAACGAGGTGGGTAGATGTAAATCAAACAGGCGAGACGTCCCGGTTCAGCACTCGACGAAAAGTAAACCCTTCTTAATACGAACAGGTGTGCGGGCTAATTAGCCCAGCACTGACCGATGGCCTGTACAGTTTGTGAGCGCAAGGTAATTAAATGGATGGATCGTTATTAAACAATCATAGAAAACCAAATAGATCGCTGGTAAGAAATCTCAGATAATCATTTGAAAGATAAACATTACTATAACATTTGACATGTCCAAAATTAAGCACACAATAGCCTTAATAAGTACATCAAATGAAAAATAATGGAAGTGAAAGCTTCTTGTCATTGCATAAACGCAGAAAATATATAGTTCTTGAATATAAACTTGTTATTTTGCAAACGCAAATTTCCCTAGTAAAACATTCAGAAAGTGAAATTTTATTAAATTTGTGAATGAAATCATAACTGAATAACTGGTAATATAATATTCTTTATAGTTAAAAATCAAAGCTAGTATTTCATAAAAAACTAATATTCTTTTAGTACCACAAATGCGTCAATTTTCCTTTTTTAAACACCCCGTAACCAGAATATGAATGCAATTGCACATAATAAAGGAGAGTCTCGAAATAAGAAAGTAATCACCTTTAGAAATTTATGCCAGCTGAATTTCTGTGCGCTCGTGAATGCTCTCCCCCAGGTTCTACATGTTTAACGTCCTCGTAGGGCATCGTAGAGACGTTGAAACGGCACTTCATAAAAAGTACGTTAAACAATGATTGTCTTCGATGTAAGTACAATGAACACGAAGTACTGCGATGCAATGGTGTATTAAAACTTTATTTCCTAAGTACAGCTGATCGAAGTCTGCAAAGTACGTTAGGTGGGATTCCAAATGCATCTCCTCTTCTGAACAGTCTGATCTTCTTTTATATGGTTCCTGATGTCACCCTTCTACCCGGATTATGCATCTCCGCTTGTTTCTTTTGGGAATATGTTTATTTTAACGCTATTATAATATTCGACACGACGTAGCCCTGTCCAGCACTTTAGAGTGACGCTCAACTTTCTATTTTTCTCTATGGTTAAACTAGATACGTGTAGGCGATTCCATACTATGGGAATACACGAAGTACTTGACGTTTATCGGAATATACGATAAACAAACCCTGCGACTCGACTAGATTTTATGTAAATTCTGTCTCAAAATTGTAGCGTTTAACTTTGCTTTAAAAATATAATTTTAAAAATGCATTCTGGCGTTGAGTGATAATTGGTTCTGGTAACTTTACCGTGTTCAATATTAAATGACTAAATAAATGTAAAAATGAAATGAATTAACGGCAATAATTGCTTGAATTTGGAAACATAAATAGGAAAATTTGTAAATGCCCTATATACTGGGCGTTTCAGTAGTTTTTCTAAAATCAAGAATTTTTAATATGTTCATTTTACGGCCTTCCGCACTCTTCCCAACCCTCTCTGAAATGTCTTAGCCATCGGGACTCTCCTAGAATTTTAATAAGTATGTATAACTTAACGTGTTTAAGCAAATATTTCAATGGTCTAAAAAAATGCTTTATTACCCTCTTCTTGGTTAATTTTTACTATAGGTACTCGTATCCAACGTACCGAAAAATAGGAGGATACCCGGAATCCTAATAAAATCCGTCAATTTAATAAACGATTATTTTGGAGGGGAATGTATAGAGTACTTTGGTTTTAATACAATTCAAAAAATGCGTCTCTTTTGTACATGTGCATGTGGCGTTGTTTGCCTCTCTTTGCCGCGTAATACTTCTGTATCAGACACCGAGAATCGCTATGCAGATTCAAAGCTTTATGTATTTCTTATTTGCAGAGCTGGCAACAAGTAATAAACAATTTAAAAGGGAATGATATGTCTAATAAACTGAACAAAGTTTATTCAAGTTAATGCACAAGCCTGGTTCGTTTTGTTTTAACGGATGTGTAGAAATTCCATTCATAACCTAGGCCAAAAATAGGTTCTTCTTTTTCGATTATTAAAATAAATAGACTTTAACGTGAAGGCATCCTGTTCAGAATCCGGTATTTAGTATTTATGCTTCGTCCTGCTTGTTTATTTGCCCAAAACCAACCGTGTTTGCTGACATTACTGTCAGGAACAATATACTGTTTATGTGTAATCTTAAATCTTCCTCTTTACAATTCAACTATATTTAACATTTAGAATATTTCATGATATTACTTCCACCGTTAACCATTACGAGAAATTGTTAAAATTGTACAAGCATTTTCGATAGGGAAACAAATAAAAAAAATTTATATTCTCAGTTTTAACTCTCAGTTGTGAAATGCATTAGGATCCAAATAGTTACCATAGAATGTGGCATTTTTTTGCGCAAACTTAGAAAAAAAATTCGATACAGATGATCATCCTATTCCTAATCGTTTTACTGTAATCGGGCCTCGAAATTACTATAACTTAATTTAATATTATTACATTATAAGAAGGCTAATTTATACCTTCAATTATTTTTAAATAAATACCAGTAAATAGACAAATAAATAATGATTATTTTATTAAACACTTCTTTACAATATGGGGTAGTGCCCCAAACTTGGAAAGTGTCCACTATTGTGCCTGTAGAAAAGAAAGAAAATACGTCGTTATGTCAAGAATTTAGACCAATAAATACTCTCCCCCCATATGAGAAACTGCTGGAAATATTAGCTAAGGAGCAATTGTTGAATTATGTTGAAAGCAATGGAGTATTGTCTATTTATCAGGCTGGGTTTAGGAAGCAAAATTCTTGTGAAACTGCTCTACAAACAGTTATGGTCAAGTGGAAAGAAGCTATAAGTGAAAGAAAATATGTTGGTGCAGTGTTTCTAGACTATAAAAGAGCTTTTGAAACAGTAGACAGAGAGTTACTATTAGAAAAACTGGAATCAGTTGGTATTAAAGGAATAACCCTTAAGTGGTTTCGTTCATATTTGACTGAAAGACAACAAGTGGTTAAGTTCAACAATAGTGTATCTAGTAAAAGAGAAGTGGTTTACGGTGTTCCACAGGGTTCTGTTTTGGGCCCAATTTTGTTTACATTATATATTAATGATATTATCAATATAACCTCTCATTGTGCTATCCAATTGTTTGCAGATGACACATTACTTTACTTCGTAAGTGATAATGTAGATGAAATTGTCGAAAATTTAAATTCAGATCTAAAAATGATTAAATTGTGGTCTAATGAAAATAATCTTTCTCTCAATTTAGATAAAACTAAGTTCATGCTTGTAACTAGTAGATATCATACCAACGTTGACCTGAATGTTACTGTTAGTATTGATGGCTGTGGTATTGAACGGGTGTTGGAATATAAATATTTGGGAGTGATAATTGATTGTAATCTAACATTTTCTGGTCATGCTAATTATGTCATAAAAAAAGTTGCTAAAAAAGTATATTTCTTGCGTAGAATCTCCACAAATCTAAGCACCTGGGCGAAACTTTTAATTTATAAAACAATAATCCTCCCCCATTTCACTTACTGCCCAACAATTATGTTTATACTTAATAGCTCGGAATTGAACACACTGCAGGTGAAACAAAATATAGCACTGAGAACTGTATTAAAGTGTGATATTTATACTAGAGTCAGTTTCATGTTAGAGGCGCTAAACTTATTATCGGTTAAGCAAATCTTAATGTTAAATGTATTTATATTTATTTTTAAACTTTTAAAGAATATGTTGCCCACACATCTTTTGCAACTTTGTATTTTTGTGTACGAGGTCCATGAGTATCCTACTAGGCATCGAAATAATTTTTATGTTGTTAGACAAAATAATAATTATGGTGAAAATCAGTTATTTGTTAAAGGACTTAAATTGTAATGAGTTGCCTGATAACATAAAAAATAGTGCTAATTTAAATGGCTTTAAAAAGGTATGTACAGAACATGTTAAGGATGTGTGGCCTACTTGAATAGTTTATTGCGGCTTGTATGTATTTATTGTAATTTCTGTTTATATTTATTATTGTGTGAATTTGTTTTTGTAATTAATGTAAACATTTAGCTATGCTAATAAAGGTTATTATTATTACCTATACCATATACACATATTTCACAACTCAATTCGCACAAATTTTTAATTAGACAAGTCCGATTCTGGAGACATACATTCATTCGCGCGATAACGACATAACAATCGTCTGTCTCGCTTTCACGTAAGCTATGTAAAAGATGAGGTGGCGAGATATAAATTCCTTTCCCTGGCTTTAAATAATACATTCAGGCAATGTTCTTGCAATTAAAGGGATCAGCAAATCAACATCTTTATCAACTGCTATTGTTTTACGATTAGTATGATAGTGTTCCAATGCAGTATTTATGATGAGTACATCAGCATCATCTTGAGCTTGCTTGACAGAGATGTATGCAGCTTCCAATTTTTCTTTTAATACAGAAATGAATCTACTTTTGTTTTTTTCATTGGTTAAAAACTTATCTGGTCTCATAGGAATATTTATGAATGCATCAAACAAAACATTTGTAAATCCAGGAAGTCGTAATTGTCGACTACATTATTCCATTGGTTTCATACCTTTAGAATTATTACCTTAACCGTAAAAAAATACTACACACAACACGGTGTAATAGAAACCCGCCATCAACAACATATGTGTCAGTTGTAGTATTAAATTCAGTAACGACAAAGTTGAAACAATCATAAATGGTTGATTTAGTTGTTTTTCTCATTCCTATGTCATCGAAAAAAGCCAACGGATATGGAGCCAGTTCATATTGGAAAAATTGTTCCAGTTGGTCCCCAATTTTTTTTCTATCAGACTGATACGTTGGAAGAGTAATAATGGATCAGTTACCACTTTAGTATCATGAAGTTTAATAGAACTAGTCATACTTAAAAGAGGAAGAACTGGGTCTGCGCGTTTTTTGCATCGACGTATTTCACAAGTATTTTTTCATCACCGACAATACCAGTAGCTATAGACGTTATTTGTGAAATCTGTGGAAAAAGATCACGACTTAAAAACAATTCTGTTACTTTTTGAACGTCAGCATTATCTCGTTTGACACGGGAATCTTACGTATCAACATGTTGATCCATACTGTCTAATGAAATTGTCTAATGAAATATGGCATAGTTTTAGAATACCATCATATAATGGTCATATGCATGACGGGGCGCAATAGGTGCAACTTAGGGTTAGATTAGTTGGACATTATAACTAACAAGTACGTCGCTGATGTTCTGATATCAACTATAGTTACCTAACACTAATTTTATTATTGACACTAAATAGTCTAAACAAATAGGTTAAAACAATAAGACGACTTATAACTACACAACTGAATAATTATTATAAAAAGGAACTAACGGTCCGCCACCAGCTCTAGCCCTTACAATTAATATGGCTCAATATTACAACGGCCTAACGCACTCGGCTCATTTTTATCCCGAGCTAGCTGGGTATCATTCCGTTCCCTCCCTTTATCGTGTTCCTATATGTCCATATCAGGCAATTCATAGAAACTTAAAAGCTAATTGGTTACCAATGTTCATCTTAGCAAACAATAAACAGACTGTGCTGGTAAAATACTCAAGAACCATGGGCATTCGTTGGCGGCGCCGACATGACTGAGTACACTACTGAGTTTGCACTACCTCTAGTGCTTCTTCTTCTTCTTGATAAACCACAATATTACTTACACAATATACATAATTCAGTCTAAATTTTTGAAACGATTGATTTTACGATAACAATTATAGGGCGCTTTTTTGTGTAGAATTTTATAATTTACAATTTTCCTCATAACAATTTTCTTAAAAAAATTGATAATTTTCGAGATATTTGCAATAAATGGAATTTACCCGCTTTCACCCGCTAAAGAACCCATGGTTGGAATTAAGGGGACTTTTCAGGATATGCTTTGGATATCAAACCAAAGGTTCCCACAAAAATCCAGTATGGTCAGAATTTTTTGTTAATCCCTCTCTCTCAATGTCTAATTTTATTGGGCTGTAGGGTATAGACCTGTACAACATATAAAAAAAAACTCACTCACTGGCCTATATACATTATATTATTCTTCTTATACAAAAATCGTTTCTGGAATGTACCGTTGCACTCCGCTTTCTACCAATCACCTTGCATACTATTCGTCATTATACATACATATACTGTTTAATGCGAGGTTTAATGCCAGTTCACTTTTCGGCATATTTTATTTATTTATTTAATTACAGAATCCAACAGGAAAAGCCGTCATACGGTGAAATTCTCGTTTTTTGTGGATTCAAACTAAATCTTTTATGTACTGTGCTTCTGTTGCCAGTAGTATATTCCAATTCGTACCTAATCTACAAAAAATACACCGATTGTAAACCACAGATTGTTTATTTGTATTTTATAACAGTTTTTGATCAAGGAGCTTAGTTTTTACAGTCGCTAACTGTGAACATAACTATCCTGTATCAAAATTAAAAGAAAATACCTGCCAAACTTAATTAGCCGTAAACGGCGTAACAGTTCAAAATAAATACTGTTAATTACAAAATATGAACATTAATAAAGTATCAAAAACTTTCACAAAAGTTGTTTGTGAAATATGCAACTAATAACATAATATCTATTATTTACATGAGAGAAAATTTCTTATTAGAATTATTACGTTAACCAAACGATTATAAACACTTGCCTCTACTCAATAGCTAAACTTAGAAAACAAAACCAATCTTTCAAGGTCTTATTTTAAATACTATCTGTATGTAATATGCACGTAGAAGTTATTTATTTATAGAAAATAATGAACTATTATGAGCTTCTCAAAAAATATACACTTAATGATTGCATCTAGGTAAGTTTATCGTTACCCATATACCATATTTTATTGCTCATTAATTTTATTATGAAATTGTATTTTATTTAGCTTATATAATTACAAAATGGCCATAGAGAGTTTTATTATTTTGTAGTATTTATGGAAATAGAAGAAATGCATTATATTAATCTAAAAATTATTTTAAGGCACAGAGGTCCAGAAATCTTAAATTCTGGCCGGTAATAATAATGTACGATTCAGTTAAAGGTAATCATAGTAAAAAAAAATAATTCATAATTCGTAGTCCTGAGGTCTTGGGAGTCCTGGTGACAGTTGGAACCTTTGGTTCATATAATTTACTTAAGTACATCTGACACCTGCATAAGCTTGTTTATTCTTCTAAAATCGGCTCTTTGTAACATAAAAGAATTGAATAATAATTGTTGTAACAATGTTCATTGTGATTTTCAAGAACAGGATAATACTGACAAGTTCCGACAATTTACAGGTAAAAAGGTAGGTAGTACTTAAACTGCACGCTTTAAGTGACATGAAATCCACATTATTCGAAACTATGAGTAATGGCATTCGAGACATCGGCGACTGAATGGGAAATCGACTTTAGCAGCTTGCGCTTGAATTTCTCGAACTTGATAGTAGCTGGCATCTGACGCATGGGAATTTTTTAACTTTCAGAGCCACCTCCTCAACGAATACAACCTCACAGTTTTAAAAATAATTTATTCTAAAAAGTCTAATTAGTTGAGATGATGTATGACGCGCTGTTTTTTGTTGTTTCAAAGACAGATTAATTTCATTAGAGTGAATGTGTATTGTAACTACCACCATCATTGCCGATAATTGCATCAATCATCGTTTTGACTGATGAGCCTCTAATCTGTAATCAACCTTAATTCACATAATTGAAAGTTACGTCAGATTATCGCCACCGGTTAAATGTCATGTGTTGTGGTATTTATACTGTTTTCAATGGCAAACGAAAATGTTAAAGAATTATTACAATTTTAATTAAAATTAAACTAGACACAGGATGTATTTATAATTGGTGTAGAAATCTGTATATTTATGTGATTATTCTGACAAATTCTGATATATGCGAATATATCGATATTTTAATTGTTTAATTGTCCTTTATTCGCTCATAAACCGGTTAAACAGAGTGAAACTTACCAAATATTCGCTATACGGTATATATTTTGATTAATTTTTCATTAAATTTTATAGTTAACTAACAAATATCTTTATTTTCAGCAAGCCGCAACCGCAAGCGGGACTTGGAAAATGTTGTGCTTGCTCAACACATAGAACGGTAAGTTTTTTGGTTGGTTTTACTATTTTAATCAAGGTAGCCAATGTCCTAATTAAAATAACATTATCAGTTCCGCATTCTTTCGATTTTAAATATTTTATATAGTTCTATGGTAAACGATTATTCTGTATACATATAACATTAACAATGATGCAGTTTAAAACACCAAAACACATGAAGTGTTTCAATATTTCTAGAAACTACGTCAGTGTTAGTGTCACACCAAAGGTTCCAACCCCAGCACTATATACGTGTATTCTTCTAGTCTATTCCATTCTATGTCATCCCATTCCGTCCCATCCCATTCTATTCTATGCTGTTATATCCTATCCTATCATGTCCTATCCTAACCCATGTTATTCTCTTCGTTTCTGTTCTCTCTGTTTCTCTTTGCTTATTTTCCGATATGTTCTGTTCTATTCCATTAAAAACATCTGATGAGATATGTGGTGGAGAACTGGCAGAGTGGTGAATATATAGAAAGACAGGATTAACGTTTCTTGCTCAAGACTTGCAGATGATACTGAGAGCCTCCCCTAGTATACCAATTTCATCAATATTCAATAAAGTTCTACCTTGGATCTTCCAAGTTTTATGACTGACATTTCAGATTTTCACGTTGAGCTGTCCTCGAGAAAACACATCATCCATAGACAGCCAGGCAGAGAGACATACGGTACGCCGATTAGGATTTGCTATTTTCTAGTTCCAAAGCGTCCATTTTCATTATAATATAGAATTTGATTTTTCCATCATGCCAATATTTTATTTATATACGAACTCTATATGAGACAGTTAAAGGGAAAAATGAGATAATGCAACAGTTAACTTTTAGTAGTGCAATGAAGTATTTGAAAATATAAAACAATATAATTTTGATGAGAGGAGTAAATAATTATGAGAATCAAAAGCTTTTCAAATTGGTAGAAATTTCTAGAGTGTAGATTCTTAGCTGTATCTCCCTGTACAGTATATGTGTGTAAATAAATTATTATCATTTGTCACCAAACTATGAAATTATAATTTGATACAATTTTCGGTCGTCCCTGTGGATCAATTCGATTCCCAGAATAACTGTCTGTCGATGGACAGTAAAACAAAGGCCAAAATGATTTCAAGGCTTCAAGCGAAATAAAAACAGAAACATGTCATTTTTGTGCATATACCCAGAAAAAAACCTTTTGTAGGCGTATATCGCTTGAATAAATAATTTCAGTTTTATTATTGTTTTGGTGCCTATTGTTCTGGTCGGACTGGAAAATCGTGCGTCAGCTGAATAAATTCTCGTTTTCCCACGCCTTGCGATATTTTTCTGTTCAGTGTGAAAATAAATAACGTTTTATTAGTTTTTTCAGTTGGGCTTGTAAATATTTTTCTGATTGTGCATACATTACGCCACTCTTTTCGTTTTAAAAATTCTATGATGAATTAGTCTTTATATACTTATACCGGGTGTTAGAAAAGTATGGGAACGGTGGAAAATCTCGAACAGTTGTTTGCATCAAATCGAAAAATAAAAAAATTCGTGTCAAAAATGTTTCAAAAAACTATCTACTGATACCAAAATGACCTCCCCACCCACCACCCTGTGGGTGAGGCGAGGGGCAACTTTAAAATTTCAAATGGGAACCCCTGTTTTTTATTCCGGAATCGGATTCTACGACAAACAATACGTAAATTTTATTCCGGACATTTTTTTCGATTCTTGCATGGTGTCTCTGTAATCGCAAAAAATGAAAAGAAAACATTACTGTTTCAAGAGTAGCGTCTTGTACCCATAAAAAAACGTCCAATTCAAAAACTGAAAAACACGTATTTGTTATTTTTACGAAATCTATCCAATGAAATTAGATTCGACTCTCCCACCCCTAACCCAGTGGGTGGGGCGGGGGGCAACTTTGAAATTTGTTATGAAAATCCCTATTTTTTATAGCGGATTCAGATTCTACGGCCAAAAATACGTGAATTTTATATCGGGCATTGAAATAAACCTTAAGCGTCCATAAGTGTTAATAACAGTATTTGTTTTGTGAAATTTCTACGAGAACTTTCAGTTCCTTCCAACTTTTGTAGAGGCAGGAGCGCACTTTTGTACGGAAAAAGTTATTTCATTTTTCATTAGTTCTCGCGTTTTTTTTCTACATAATGGCTACTTTGACAGAGGAAGAGAGAGTTTCTCTTTTAATGATGCGAGGGTGGGGCGATAAAGAAAAGTCTCCTATGATGAAGTTGTAATTTTATTCAACGAAACTTTCCATATAGATCAAGTGGGAATTTCGAAAACTACTGTGTCCCGTACCATCAAACTATTCCTAGACACAAGGACAAATAAAAATCGCCCAAAATCTGGAAGACCAAAATCTGAAACATCGGAAGCTCGACAAATGGAAGTGGCTCACACATTTGTTGAAAATCGAAGGTTATCAATCAGAAAAGCCAGTCAACAGCTTGATATGAGTGCATTTTCAGTTTATAAGAATTTGAAACTTTTGAAATTTCATCCTTACAAAATTCACCTTCACCAAGAGTTAAATGAAGATGATTTTGATCGTAGTGAACTAATGATGGAAAGGAGTAACCAAAACCCAAATTTTTTGCCATCTCTACTGGTCTTCTCAGATAAAGCAACTTTCGAACTCAGTGGAAAAGTTAATCGCCATAATTTCAGATATTGGAGTGACGAAAACCCTCACTGGATGCTTGAAACACACATGCAGTATCCACAAAAATTAAATGTTTGGGCAGGAGTTTTCAGGGATCGAATCATAGGACCGTTTTTCATAGATGAAAATTTGAATGGAGAAAAATATCTGGAAATCTTGACAAATCAAATAGTTCCCGCAATACAAGAGATTGCTGGTGATGAGTTCGATAATGTTTGGTTCTAGCAAGATGCTACTCCTCCACACTACTTACTAGTACGTACGTACTTTCGAAAATCGATGGGTAGGTCGAAGAGGAACTATTGAATGGCCAGCTAGATCTCCCGACCTCGCGCCACTTGATTATTTTGTTTGGGGCTACGTGAAGGGTATTTTTGGCCGTAGAATCCGAATCCGCTATAAAAAATAGGGATTTTCATTACAAATTTCAAAGTTGCCCCCGCCCCAGGATTAGGGGTGGGAGAGTCGAATCTAATGTCATTGGATAGATTTCGTAAAAATAACAAATACGTGTCTTTCAGTTTTTGAATTTGACGTTTTTTTATGGGCACAAGACGCTACCCTTGAAACAATAATGTTTTCTTTTCATTTTTGCGATTACAGCGACACCATGCAAGAATCGAAAAAACGTCCGGAATGAAATTTACGTATTTTTTGCCGTAGAATCCGATTCCGCAATAAAAAAATAGAGGTTTCCATTTGAAATTTTAAAGTTGCCCCTCGCCCCACCCACAGGGTGGTAGATGGGGACGTTATTTTGGTATCAGTAGATAGTTTCTTGAAAAGTTTTTGACACGTATTTTTTTATTTTTCGATTTGATGCAAACTGTTCGAGATTTTCCACCGTTCCCATACTTTTCTAACACCCGGTATAAACTACTAGCCGTGTCATCCGGTTCCACCTGGAGTGCATTAGATTTTTACATTTATTCGAAAAGTGGCCTACATTGAGTCGTCATAACTTACGACCACTTTTAAAAATCATGTAAATTGGTAGGTAATATTTAAAGCAAACCCAAAATTAGCGAAAAGTAGTAATTAAATTGTGATCCCGTATGTTAATTATTTTTTTTAAATTTCTGCTTTGAACTTATCCTATAGGCAACTAGTATTTCATGTATAAAACTAAAACACTCTGTAGTTTGTAATCATTGCATAGGTATTATTAGTTTTAACCGCTATTTATGGAATATGAATTGAAGTTAGTTTATATTCAAAACTTATTTGTTAATTATTTTTATTTAATTTGTTCTTCCAACTTTAACGTCTTATTTTATCTATATTACTACTTGTATAATAAATATTATGTAATCATTATCGACTCGAGAACTCATTTACGCTCTTGTAGTAATTTTCTTGAATTATGAAGCTAATGATTTAAACACAAAGCTTTCTCTATTCTCAGCAATTAGTACGTGAAACACAAAGACTGGGCACAGTGGCAGAGTCTTGGGAATTGTGTCGGTCTAATATTAATTGTTCATTATACCATTCTGATATTATGATTTATCAGTACTCTATTATTCATTGATATGACAACACTATCGGCCTAGACCGAAAAAATTTATCAGCCAAAGCCCTTATTGTTTTGACAGTTTTGACATTCGATAATTCTGTTAAGCATACCTTACACGATCTATAATATTGACAATATCAGTATTGACAATGCAGCCGTCAATCCTCGTGCCAACTAGTCTCAATTATGTCCTACCTTACATGATCAATATTATTGACAATACCTTTGTCAATAAATTTGCTCAGTACTTCTCTTTCTGCCCAACGAGCAGCGTGAGTCTGTGTGATTTTGTGATTTTATTTGGTTATTTCTGGGTTTTCTCCTTCCACAATATGGATAATCGTACAAAAGGTTGCATAGCTATTATTTTGGCGCTTGGAACTACTCGTCGAGTAAAACGCAAACGCTGAATGAAAGAATGGTTGAAGAAGAGAGAAGAATATTCTCATCTAGTACTGTTTAAGGCAATCAGCCTCAGCGACGTTGAAGAATTCAAAAACTACTTTCGAATGGAGGAAAATACCTTTAACAAACTGTTACAGATGGTTGAACCGATTTTGAAAAGAGAGGACACAAATATGAGAGAAAGTATAACTGTTAAGAAAAGATTAGCCTTAACCCTGAGGTACTTGGCCACCGGAAGAAATTTTGAAGACTTAAAATTTTCTGTCGTCATGTCGCCAGCAACTATCAGCGAAGCTGTAGTAGAAACATGTGAAATGCTTATATATCTCCTACATGACTACATGAAGGTAAGTTTCCATAGTTTTTATTTATTCGTTCATTTTATCCATTCTATTTTTTATATAGTGGTATTTTGGATTCTACCTCACTATGTACGTACCTACCTGCTTACGATCACTACAAAATCGAAGGAGTTAAGTAGTGCCTAAAAGTACGTATATTGACAGACAGGACAAAGTTAAGTCAAAAATTAAAATAATTATACACTAAAAGGATGTCATTTATTGCTTTCTCTACGAGAGCTCTTTGTCTGGACTCTAAAGTCAGCAATTTTTTTCCCCAATGCTTTAGTAATAGTTGCTGCCAGGGTTCGGTGGGGTTTCCAAAAGTGTACATGCTTTTTCTAAAATCTCGTGTTGCCTCGAGATCGGACCTTGCTTTATTGATTCTTTGTTTCGAGGAGATTGAAGAGGTGATGTTGCAGGCATCATTGCAGATGTTGACACTGTGGAATTAAGAGAAGTCTGTTGAGCATGTCCACTTATTTCTTGACTCTGCGTATCATTCTCGTCCTGCTCAAATTCCTGGAAACAGCAGGATTAATAGAATGTTTTGAAATTAAGTACACTTTATCACAGCAATGTTTTATTTATTTATGTATGTAATAATTGTTGTCTTATTTGTTTCAGTTTCCCACCACAGCTCCAGTGATAGCTCATGAATTGGGAATCCGACATCAGTTTTGGAATACGGTGGGCTCATTGGATGGGAAACATGTAGCTATAACGAAACCAGATAACTTAGGTTCCTTGTATTATAATTACCAGGGATTTTTTAGCATCGTGCTTTTGGCTCTAGTTATTGCGAAAAAGGAATTTATAATGATTGACGTTGGAATGATCGGTCGAATTTCGGATGGAGGGGTGATATTTCACTCCAAATTCGAAGAATTGTTCCAGGAAGGAAAATAAATTGAATTTACCCTCACCTGCACCGTTGCCGAATACAACGGATCTTTTTCCCGTATGTATTTGTTGCAGACGACGCATTTGCATAACATAAAAATTTATTAAAACCCTACTCTCAAAGATTACTGAATGCACCTCGACAAATATTCAATGAAATGTTATCACGAACTCGAGTAGTTGTAGAAAACCCATTCGGGATATTGAGTTCACGATTTCGTGTGTTCCAAAAACCTATCAACCCACATCCGCTGAAAGCTACAGTAGTTACCCTTGCCTGTTGTTATTTGCATAATTTCTTGGCAAAGGAAAATCAACTGTACCTCAGCTCTAATGATCGAAGTGGAAATGCGGAAAACTTGTTAACCTTGCGAAGTACTTTACAAAGAAACAGTTGAAGGTAAATACTAAATATCTTGTTTACTGATGATTTCTTTTAAAACAGAGTAACAGTATACAACGTTTTTAATTTCTTGAAATACAATACCATTAATACTTATTGCTTTGAAGTTTCTTTTAAACCTGTCACGTACAATATAGTGAGGAAATCGGGGAAAACAGTGGGTTTGATGTTTTAAATCTCATCATTTCATATTCTGATTTTTTTTTTATTAAAAAAAAATGTGTGTTGGGCCCTCCCTGGAGCCTTCCCTGATTCGCTAACGAGAAATTTACAAAATACTCTCTCGATACAATTCTTTATAATGTACAATTTTTATTCGAGAAATTTTTTTAATTCGACGAAAAATTAATTTTGGGCCCTCCCTGGTTCACTAACGGGAAATTTACAAAAGACATTTTCGATACAATTTTTTATATTACAATTTTCATTTGAGAATTTTTTTAATTCAATGAAAAATTGTCTTTGGGCCCTCCCTGGAGTCTTCTCTGGTTTAACGACGAGAAATTTGCGAAAAGCTTTTTCGTTACGATTTTTCATAATGAACAACTATTTAAAAAAAAATTTAATGCGATAAAATTATTTTTAACCTTCCCTATTGCGCTCAAAACGTCCTCTATTTTTTCACGACGCCGACGTCAATGAAAATGAGAAAGTAAAAATGATAAAATTTTAAAACAAAATTGCTAATTAAAAACACTGCTGGTTCTGTCGGTTACTGCTGAACTGGCTTCTCAATGCTCTCAAGAAACGACAAAGCAAAATATACCCAGGAGGACGGTGTGTAAACTTCATCTGCGCTCCTCCCGGACCTCTTCAATGCGACAATCTTCTTCAATTCTTTCCTATAATTTGTTCGTAGACTGATTATTTTCTTCTTTACATCCTCCCTCTTGTTGGCCCCTGCCCTTATTCTCACTAGAGAGGGTATGAGGTAGTCAAGAGCTGAGTTTCTTGCTGCCTTCTTCGAATATATTGGGTTGGTCGGATTCCACAGTTCTGGAGAAATACCGAAGGGCATCTTGTTCCTCCTCCCGCGAACCGGATGAACCAACAGTATCTTCATCGTTTCGAAGGTCAAAGTCGTCGGTAATGGGGTTGGTCATTGTCGCCACTTCTTACCTTAATCGGAACGCAACATGAACTGAACTTAGCATTGATGGAAATATTGACGCTTGCCCCTACACGGTCAATAATATTGACAATATCTCCTCCACTTTCGAGTATTGATGCCTGTAAAACAGAAAATCCGGATTTCCTTCAATACTCCATCAATATCGATCGTTAATCTACTTTTTTCACCTTACTCGGTCAATATTGTTATCAATATGATAAAGTATTGTCAATATCATTGATCGTGTAAGGTATGCATTACATAACACAGTAAAATAGCCTCATTTACGCCACAAACATTCTTGTTCGTACGCCACACTGTAAATGCCTCATATTCCTTTATGTATCGTTCCCTGGTTTTCTTGGGCAATAGTTCACAACTTGCTGCAGTCGATTCGTCGCGAATATTTTGAGGAATCTTCACAATTGTTCCATTTGCTTCCATCGCGCATCGTGTCAAAATTATTCAAATAATTTCACTATGTAAACAACTTTTGCTAAGGTAAAAGCATAGTTAACAAGTAAATTTAATTATTTAAATTAAAGAACAATGCATGCCTTACAAATCATCGTTAAATATTAAAATATTTATGGTATAATGATATGACTTTCTGTTATTTATATCCTACGCGCTTTGTATTTACAAAGATAGAAAAATCTCATGCCATTGATAAGTTCATACATTGATGATGTGAAAGATAACATTCGTGATTTTAACTATCTGTAATGTTACTAAACTTACCTGGAACCAACATCTAGACAGGGTAATACATCAATCGGTAACCACACTGCATGTAGACGATTATATGGTAAAACACGCGGGTTCAAGTTTCGTATGGTATACGGACAGGTCTAGGATGGAATCAGGAGCTGGAGCAGGAATACATGGAGTGAGACCGAGGGTAAGTATAAGCTTTCTCTTGGACTCTACGCCACTGTTTTTCAAACTGACATTTTGGCTATACTTGAGTGTATACGTGAGAATGTTAAGCGACGATATGTGAACCAGCAGATCTCCATCGCATCGGACAGTCAGGCGGCACTAAAGCCATTAGCCTCTAACAAAGTGTCTTCCAGACTGGTATGGGACTGCCACCAAGAGCTCGAAGTTCTGGGCGAGCGGAACATAGTTAAATTACTCTGGGTGCCGGGTCATACCAGAATAGACGGCAGTGAAAAAGCTGATGAACTTGCTAGACAAGCGGCAGCTAATACAGTCAATGGCTCAGAGTCTGTGCTAGACATTACCAAAAGTTCAGCTAGGGGGGTAATTGAAGACTGGGTAAGGAACAAACACAATCATTACATGAGGAACACACTAGGCAATCAACATGTGAAAACACTTATTATTAAAAGACCATGCCCCAAAACAAACCGTAGGACTGCTCTCAAAGGACAGGTTACAGTTGAGGAGAATTGTGACAGGACTCGTGATGGGGCATTTTCCTGTTAAGGGGCACCTGCATAGAATTGGCAATATCAATGGCGACCTTGACTACGTGGCAAGGTACCAGAGACGGTAGACCATGCGAGGCACTAGCTCGCAGAAGATATAATATTTACCGACAAACACAAACAGACCCGGAAAGCATTAAAACTCGCCCATTCTCAGACCAGTATGACCTTATCAGTGATACAGGAGTATTGAAATGGGCAGTGTAGTTCGAAACAGGGAGTGCATAATAAGTCCAGCAGGCTGCAGTGCTCTTGGAATGTTTACAGACGACCCTGTGAGGAGGGGTTTTTTTAGTCAGTAAGAGTCTGACACTGACCTAGCTCAGGTTGGGAGCCCATGAGGGTTTCCCCTCCTTGTCCCACATCCTCACGTTTACTTGGCAAGACCTTGGTACAAATAAATATGTGACAAAAATTTAATACTACCACAAGATTTCGGTGGAATGTTCTTTGTTACTGTCTTAAAGTTTCTATCAATACGTGTTCAAATTAACCGCATTGCGAGAAATACAAATTATGAAATTAATCCAATAATTTTTCAGAAAGTCAAGAACATTTGTAGCTGACAACCGTTTGAACTAGTTTCTGTCACACAGAATAGAAGACTTAGTTTCCTAAACGTCAGATAAATACTTTATGCTTATTTTTGTTATAATTTTATTAGTTGGCAAGAAATATCCTCTTATTCATCCTTTGACCTAAACGACATAGGCATAGAGATTGTTTTTCCAATATACTCAATAGTCTCATTATTTTTGTAGAATTTAGAAGATTTTCATTAACAAATAAAATAAAACAGAATATTAGGTGTTTCTCATTTTAAACTCAAACGGTATAGTTAATTTTTCATAAATCTTTATTTCATTAAAACTGTAACTTACCAGGTTTAATTAACATTAGATTGGGTTTCCTTATTATATACGGAAGGTCGTATTTATTGACAGGCTGATCCGGTTATAGCGTCTCTGCTATTTACTCCAAGTAGTACGGGAAAAAGGTTCAAGGATAATTACATTTACAAACTTTATAGTATAAAATATCAGTGAGTTCTGACAGAAAGGTTAGATTATTGCAATAAATACAAAAAATTGATCGATATAACTCGAACAAACCTTCCCATTTAGAACTAGATCGGACTAATTTTTTCTGGTCCTGGTGTTAAAAAATAATAGTAAATAAATTTTGTTGTAAATTTTTTTTTTCAAATTACTATAAATCTGCCGAACTAACATGTTGTGATCCCAGCAATAAATTTTTGCGTCGTCAAAAGGGTCGCTCATATATCATGTCACAGGAAATTGGGGTGGAGGGAAGAGTCAAAGATATGTGACAGAATGTGACATGGAAAAATAAGTTTATCTTTATTACTTAATAACCACGTAGGTATTTCCTAAATCTCGGATTGTTCTCTGATGCAAATGAAACACCCTTAAAATTTACAAACCTCCACTGGTATTAGTCCGCTAGACACAAGATTGCAGAACTAAAATACAATGATTCTTGAACACCAACGAGCCTCGAACGTCGTGGAAAATAATAATTTTTTGTTTGGAAATTTAAGCTAGAGACTCCTGGGGCCGTTGATGCACTTTATTTGTTTCGATTTTGAAGTTCGTGGGGGGGGGGGGGTGCCTTAAAACTGCCGGAAGGGTCAAAAGCTACACGTATATGACCAGAATGGTTGATTCACTTTTTATTTAAAAGAATTTATTTTAATTATTTAGCAATTTTGAAAGTCACTGGCAGAGTCGAGAGTAACGACACTTTGTTTACTAATGAATTTACAATATTTATTTAAGGATTTTTTAACATAGTTTCGAATTTTATTTAACGTAATTTAATTATGATTTTTGTTTAATTGTTTAATTTTAGGTACGTTTTAGCTTCTGAAAAAATTCACTGATGCGCGAGGGCAGATTTGATTTCTTAAAACTACTCTTAACCAGGTTTCAGCCTGGTAAGTGCTTCCGGGTCCCTTTTACAAAATTTCCCGAAGTGAGAAACAATAAGTGGGAACTAGAGAGTCGGTAACTACTTTCAAAATTTCGTTAAAACCGAAAGACTACTAGTATACTTCTTAAAGCAATCAATACACGAACTTTTATAATGTTAATTTAAAAAATTCACACAAATTAACTTCACTTGTAGAACGATTTAAATACGCGAGAAAACCACTGGAAAACTACTTGATTTGGGCTTGCGGAGCTCGACTTTTTATATAATAGAACGGTTGCGTTTTTCGCGCCCCGTGAGTCAGGCACAAACGTTTTTACCTCCTTTTTAGAGCTGGAAATGGTACCGTCTAGTCTGGATCGACACGATTGCGCAATATTGCAAAACATTGCGCAATAGTTTTGCAAAAGTTTGAAATTTGGAAATAAAAAATTATATGGAAAAATCGGCAGTGAAAAGGAGAAAATTTTGATATAAAGATGAAGTTTGACTCTATTCGGGTTTAGAACTTATTAAGGTTTTATTGTCTGGAAACTAAATGTTTTTGGAATGACCCCGTAAAGTTGAAACGAAGGTCCGACGTTTTACGGTTGCAGAGATATGAATAAGATATGAGAATGTTCTCGATAGATACGAGGTGAATAATAAGATATGAGAATGTTCCCGATATACGTGAGGTGAATGGAACGAAAATAAGTTATGATATACAAGGGGAATCTCGATATTGTAAGTGGTATTACGAAGGGCGATCAATAAATAATGAAATTTGAAATAGAAAACGGGTTATAGAAATTGATGAATCCAAACAGAACGTTGTTGTTAGAAGTAAGGAGAGGGGCAGTTGAAAAGTAGTGGAATTTAAAATGTAAAATCTGTTTATAGGAAATTAACGAATCGAGATAAAATGTGGTGCCTATAGGTAGGAAAAGTAGACGATGATCTGTGGTTAGACGAACAAGACGTTGAGTGTTTGGTCATATTGGTAGCTCATGCCCTAATATCAATGTTTTCGTTGCCAAAGTTAGTTTTAATATAGTATCAAAATTTTAGATTTTTGATGTATTGATTTGTTATAATAATAGTTTACATTGGTTTGAAGTATTATTAAAATAAAAGTATTTGATACTATTATGATATTGTTGTTTACATAAAACAAATGTACCATATCCGCCGTATTGTTTTCAATACTGACGGGAAAAAAAAACATCTCTAAGTGGATGTTACAGCAATACAGTTGTCGAGGTCAAGATATATATTCAGGTGCAAAAGAACTGTTACCCTGGGTCAAAATTGAATATTAAACTATGAGTATGTGGATTCTTCTTTAACATCCTAATCTCTACAACTGCTTACGTAAATAAGATTGTTTGACATCACATGGGGGAGGAGTGGTCTAAAAACTACTTATGTGACGTAATATATGAACGGTGTCAAATCTCCGATCTTTGACAATTGATATTGATGAATTATAAAACATATAATTTTAAGAGGTATCTAGTTATCTTTCCGCGTCTACATCTATAGTTTTTGTAATTATGCTTACTGCTAACGATTTTTCAATTCCTCCCCCTACGACTTTCTTTCCTGAATTTTCTAGGAGGAATTCGTCATTTCATCTCATTGGTATTAATGGAGGATCCTATTTTGGAGAAAATAATCATTTAATTCTTTAAACACAGTAAGTGCTAAATTTGAGAAAAATTCTTTAGAAACTCGCCTCTCCCTTTCCTTTAGCAAGCGTCCCTGCATTTTCTCGGAGCAACTGCTTATATCACCTCATACTGGCCTTTGTTTTAAATTTAGTCGAACTCGTTAGAGGTGTATATAGATGAAGTATTTATGTATTAAATTAGATCAAAATCGTTACAACTATTTTAGAAAAAAACCTTTACCCTTGCTTCCCACAGCCTCCGTCCTTGAATATTTGGGGTGCAACTGATCACATGATTTCGGCTCGATGTGTGGTTGTCCTAAATACGTGCACAACATTTGAAGAAAATTGATATAGGATTTAGGCCCTAGGGGTGGAAGGCGACCTTCTTTTCTGTAAAACAATCATTGTGTGAATACACCAAAAACGACCATAATACTTTCTTTACGCACGACGTATGTGGAAAAGTAAAAAAAATGTTTTCGAAAAATAAGCTTAAGCACGAAATGCATTTTTTGCGTTCTATCTCGTTGTATTATGAGCATATTTATATTATATCAAATTAAATGAGGACGTCGATAATTCGAATAGTAAGTAATAGTAATGTTTTTATGAAGTTGTTTAGTAGTTTTGTGCTATTAAATGAGAAATTTGGGATTGATTCTCCAGTAGTATTTTTATTAAGTCGCTAGATAAATGTAAAAAACCTGGTGTACGCTACTGACAAGCGGATTTCCACTGACTTGAAATAATATTCCAATTTGCAATTTATGAATGGCTTGGCTTATTCAAGCTAATACTGGAAACCGATGTTTATTATGCTGCGTAACCTAACATGGCTTTATATTAACCATTTCGTTAAATACAATGTTTTCTCTGTTTCGTATAATGTTATTAAACTATTTTATTAACATAACACTTCTTCGGCGTGATCAAAGCAACTTTATTCGGATTATATGGCAGAAGGAAAACGTGAATATTATTGTGAATTTATTAAAATAATTAAAAGCGACACAGTTTAGTAAATGTTTGATTTGATTTTTGATTTAATTTACCAGCATTACTATTCTAAAATGATATTATATTTTTGAATTTTATTTTTTCTAATATACTTTTTGTGTTCACCCAATCTTACATTTTCAGACCTTTCAGTGCATTTCAAAAAAAAAAATTTGATTAACGAAACTTATTTTCGAAGAAACTGTATAACTCGAATAGAGTGTTTGACTTTGAACAATACTAAATTTTCGCCTACGGTACACCAATACTAATAGCAATATATTATATGTATTGACGATATTTCGACCAAAGTTGATTTTTTAACATCAAATATTCTTAGGCTTTTTGATATCCATGCACCCATTCGTACGGCACGCATGAATAAACCTCCAGCACCGTGGCTTACACACTCGTTAAGGATAATTATGAAGAATAGACTGATACCTGAAAATTTGCAAAATCCCTCTAGTCTAAATAATTACTTCTTAACAGAATTTAATATTGACCAAGTAATAGACCAAACTTTATGTTTTTATAATAATAGTAAATATAATACTGATATAAAATTTTCATTTCAACTTGCTTGCCGGTCATAAAAAAATATGTTGCTGCTGCTTGGAAGTAGGATTTTCCGGCACAATGGAAAATTTCTATTGTATCTCCTATCACTAACACAAATAGTCCAAAAGTACTTGATGATTTATGTCCTATTAGCTTGTGTGACGCGTTTTCTCCACCTCGCACGATGACGTGGAGAAAATCTAGGTGCAAAGAGTAATAGTCCTACTCGGCCCTAGTTATCGAGACCGACATCCAGCCAATGGATATTGGCGCGTGGAGAAAAGGGCGCGACCACTCTTTGATACACGAGCTCCGGAAACAAGTTTTCGGTTTGCTCGGGCGCCAGTCCTAGTTTAAGTGATAGGACACATTACCCTCAAGCCGAGTACGCGAGGCTGAGTAGCTCAAGTGGAGAAAGTTTACTCCAGAGGGTCAATATATGGCAAATTAGACGTTCATACTCAAACAGTCGAACTCCGAGTTTTTCAATAAAATCAGTATATTACGATAAACCTAAAAGTACAACTCTAAATATTTATTTATATATATTAAAAAAACTATAAGTCATTAAGTACCGGGAGGGAGGCAGCGTAGCAACGGAAATACCAGCAGTACCAGATGACTCAGTCGGCCGCGACAGCAGACTGCAACACAGAATATACGGTTAGCAACAATAAACAGGGTGCCTACTAGATACGGACACCAGACAAGTGAAATAAGGCCATAATTATATACACAAATATATAAAAACTATAGTTTAACTAACAGTTTATCAAGTACTTGCTAGTACATCAGTTTACCTACTCCTCCGTGGACTTACTTACTTCTTGTAATTACGGTGGGGCACGTCTGCGATCGTAGCGGAATCAATTCTGCAGAACTCCTCAGATTCTTTTCTGAAAATGAAACAACTTACTATAGGAGTGAGAGTAGACGCCTGATGGATGTGCTGCTGGTAGATGGCCGTACTTGGCCAAAATCCTACTGCTCGAATATGATAGATAGCACCTGGGTTCGCTTTTAGGAGTGGACATGTCTGATCCCGATGAGTCGTCCTGGCTGACTGACTTCTTGGCTTCACAAGAACTTTTCTATCAGCGAAACCTCTTACCATGGGAGTGGGAGAAGGCGCCAGACAGATGCGCTACTGGTCGATGACGTAGGCTTAGGTTCAAATCTCGGAGGGAACACGTCTGCTTGCGTCGAGTCGCTCTGGTTGACTGCCAACACGGTATGAATTTAATTACTTTCTTCAAATATGAAGGAGTGGGAGAATCAGCGGAAGACAGATGCGCGATAGATCAATGTGACGTCAAACGGACTTGACAAATATTTGGAAATATTTTCATATATAACTCATATACAGATTTGTGGACGTGGGAAAGTTATTTCAGAATATTTCACGACTGAGAAAAATTCACATACCTTAATTTGTGGACTTAAGATATTTTCGTTGTAACATCGGAGCAAGCAGCAGACACGTGTACCTCGTAGGACGGCAGCTAGAAGACTGACTGTGAAATATTTCAATTATTCCCGTGCACTGAAAGAATGACGTCGCACGGGTGACGTCAAATCTACTTAACAAATATTTCTTACTCAGATACGGAGGGCTCTGCACATCTAACGTGTTCAGTCGCTGGGAGCGCACTGATCGCGCGTGGTTTGGCTTGCCTGAAAAGAGAAACTCTTCTCGTCGCTTCCTCACCCGAGTTCATCTGTACAATCTGATATACCTATGCGGTGCTTCTAGAAATTAATACTCTTATTAACTAATTTACCTACAACGGTACAGTATATTTAGAAATATAAATAAAACAGAACAGTAACTATAAAATACTTTCAAGAAAATAATGATATTTATGCATACTTCGGTAACGAAAAACACTTCGTTACACTTGGTTTCTATTTTAAGTAAAATTTTAGAAAAAATCGTCAATTTTAAGTTAACGCAGTACTTTAATAAATATAAGCTGCTACCAGAAAATCAGTCAGGTTGCAGGCATTGGTAAATATTTTAGATACTCAGAGGTCTTGATGAGGGACTGGTGAGCATACTGGTTCTGTTAGACTTTTCAAAGAATTTTGATTCAGTAATCATAACTTACTGATAGCAAAATTGCGATATTACGATTTAGATGCTATGGAACATATACATTTTACCATAATGAAATTAAATAGTTGACCGAAACTTACTTTCTTAGGTGTTCTTATTTCTTTGTTGTCTTGCTTGATTTAGAGGATATTCAACATTTTTTTCTTTAATGGATTCTTAAGCAAAAAATTATAAAATTGATAACAAGTAGATCTAACAAATTATTTTATAGGTTTCGTAATGCACTAAACGCAAATATAAAAAAAATTAACATCGAAATTTTGTTTATGTTTTAATTCTAGACCATGTGTAGTATATTAGGTGGTCCGACACACGGCACTTGCCATGTTAATCGAAGGCTTCCCAAGTGCTTGGTTTTTATTTAATTCAGTAGATGGCGCCCAGAATATACCCCTGCAATTACCTAGGCATAGATCATGGCATATATAGGCGGATTTCCTTTGATGCATATAATGTTGCATATATACACAACTAAACGGCAAAACTAAGACAAAAAATCGAACTGAAAGGCTCTTTAAATATAAATAAAACAAATCTACAGAGCATTAACTACACAGAACCTGTAAAACTGTATTTCTAATATTTCTAAGCGTAAGTAATGACGAGATTTTGTTTGTCCTGCCATCTATTGCATTACACACAACTAAACACTTACGAAGCCATTCGTACGGGTCTTGTCGCATCACCTAATATACTCTACACCATGTTCTAGGCATGCCAATACATTTTATTTTGAGTAAAAAACAAAAGGTCTTATCGCACTAGATTCTTTTTATTTTTATTAAGGCGACTGGCTTCCTGAACTACAATTTTCTTCACTTCATCAGACCAAAAGAATTTCCTGAACTGGAACACGGAGACGCCTCCCCCAGTAAGGGATGACGTCTATCGCCTCCACCATTTTTTAAAATCAGATCTGACTGTTCCCAGATGGTATCAACTCGAACGTCATTGTATTGGCTTATATCTAACACTAATTATTGTCTAGCACTTCTTAAAGATTATTGCCTGAAAGAGAATTTGGTTATTAATGAACTCAGTAAACACACAATGAAAGAGGACGGGATTCAGAAAAAGTTGTATATTGGGTCTTTGAGAAATATTAGTCGTACAATGAATGATGTGTATGAAAAATATATAAGGTTAACACAGATATCGATCCATACCACACATGACGAGTATTAGAGTATTAGAACGACTCAGACAATGCATTTTCCAACTACCACACGAATGACTTACGTTAGAGCAACCGACTGACACCAAAAAGATTCAATTCAAAAAAGTTTGATATGTGCAATTTTGTGGGCTTCTTCGCTTGCCTGTCTTTATTCGTATCAAGAAACCGCAGCTAATTTTCGAGCGAAACGCGATCTTATTCATATACACCAAGATATTGTTTTCTGCGCCTTTAATTCGCTTAGGTAATTTTGGACGCTTTGTTATCGAATTTGAAGGAGATTGTCTCTGGCTTAGAGCAGGTCAATATTTGGTTCAGGTAGGTTCTTTAATAAGAACACAAATAATTGCATTATTTTGCTATTGCTTAACCATTTTTAATGAAAATTAGCTTCTATTGCTTATTTTTGAATTGTTAGACTAATAAGAAGTGTCGCCATAATTTTGTTACAATAAAAAATTGTAAAATCATACTATCTATCTAGATTGTTTTACAAAATAGCTCTACTAAAATCATCATAAATTATTTTTAAATAAGATAAAAATATAACAAATCAAAATTTTGTACAGATCTTTCCAAAATTTTTTATGATTCTGAAAATATGGACATATATTATAATGTACATACATTTTTAAGCGAAAACCGTGTATTCTTTAATTTTTACCACGTTTTTGTAATTAACAAGAATAACTCCTGAAAAGTCAAATTATACAGGTACTGATTTTTCTAATATCTTTGTTTTGTGGTGAAAATCAAGTATAAATTCGTTTTAAACGCCGTTTTTATGAAGCTTTATTTTTTATTCAAACCTCAAGATATTTTTCCCTCTGTACTATATAATAATTTTAGGCATACATTTTTGCCAGATAGGTATTGAATTTGTAATAATCTCAAGTAGTTGTATCGTTTTATGGCCTTTTAGATGACCTTGTAAACTAAAGTCGTTCATAAAAATATATTTTTTTATTATTTTGGAACGTGCTAATATATCCATCACCTAGATTTACTAACATCTACCCTGACAACTTGGCTACATTTCTCAATTTTATGTTGATTTTCATAAAATTTTCCCATACTAATCAGGAGTGCTTGTAGTTAATCTACAATGAAATGTAACGCAGGTGTCAAAAAGAAGAAATATAAGGCCATTGTCCTGACGACACTACCCGGATGCGACGTAAGAATGCAACTCCAGTCTAGTCAACAAACATAAACCCTAATTAACGTCGATGATACAGTAAAACGCTTTCAAGGTACCTTCAAGGATGCGCAAGGGAAAGTGATCTTCCCAAACCTTATTAAACATGATTGTGTTAAGACTTTCACTCAAGGTTATGGAGGTGTAAGGCAGCCATCTATAAATTGGTATCCTGTTACAGTTAGGTACAGGACGGATCACAAAAATAGTGTATAAATAGAATAGATAGATTACTATAAGGGTTAATAGAGAAGTACAATAAATAATTTTGTTTTAATATTGATAAATATAATTATATAAATAAATGGATAATTGCATAAGGCTGTGAGCAATGGGTAATTTAATTCATAGATATAGATAAAAGACTGTGTATGTACGTACCAATGACTTCAGAATAGTCATTGGTACGTACTATGTGAAATAGCTAAAGAGATCTATTTGTTTTGCTATCGATCTTAAGAACCTGATTGCAAAAGATAATAGGCCGGTATTGTCATATAAATTTTGGATTAGTTGAATATCTTACGTAATACCTATTTACATTTATTCCAAATAATACTTATAAAAACGACATTTTACATTATATGAGCTGCAATATTGAAACTTGACGTCAAATAAAAAAGAAAAACTTACGAGATGGATATACAATCATACAAAATTTAAAGACCAGACTTATTTAATGTATCTATTTGTGTGTAATTTATGCTCATCAGCCACCTGTTCTCTCTTATATTTTATTATAGGTTTGATTTGTTTAATACTTTCCGGCAGCTTAATTGTATAGCAATGTGCCTAAGTATATGGAACATTTAGTTCCTCTATTTTTTTTTGTGGAATTAAAACGTTCACTTATCTTTCATCTTTTCCTTTTGTGTTGTAAGTATGATTTATCAGTGGCAGATCGTCTGGTAGGCTACATAGACTGCAGCGTAGGGCCTCGCATCTAAGGGGGGCATCCGACGTCATAAATTATGGGCTCAAGGTTTAAAGAATATATTGTAATTATATATTCGGATGAAAAATAAGCCCTTCCTACTGAAGAATATTATAGCTAATATACGAACGAAAATAATAATAAATAATAATAATAATAAATGTCTTTTTATTTACATGAGAATATAAAATGTTTACATATCATGTAATTGGGCGAAGTTCGCGCTGATGCGCGCTCTTCCACTTAACCGATAAAAAAAACATAAAAGAGAAAAAAATACGTATAAGCTAATATTTGAACATATATATACACGTATATATATATGCATATATACACATACACTTATATACACAAATTCAACATGCACACGTACATATACTTACATATATATGCGCACAAACATACTCGCACATCATCATACATATATGCACATTCACTTGTATATAATATCAAACAATTCAATGACCGAAGAGAAAAAAGAAAACAAGTGCAAGCTTAAATTTAATTACATGATGTTTTTACTATACTAAAGGAATACTGATTCATGGGAAGTTATTGTTGATTATTTCTGTCTTTAATTTTTGTTTAAATGTTGTTATTTTTTCTATTGCCTTAATATGTTGTGGGATGCTATTATATACCCTAAAGATATTATATGAAAACGATCTTTCAAAGAGAGTTGTCCGATGCGTTGGTGCCGTTAAAATATTTTTATGACGGGTATTCAACTGATGAACATCGTTTCTAAATTTTACTTTATTATATAGATACCGCGGCATTTTAAGAGTAATTATTTTGTGAAACATTATGCAACTACTGAGTAAACGCTATTCTTTCATTTTCAACCAATTCAATTCCCTAATTGAAGGGGAAATAGATTCATACTTTTTTTTGCCACAAATCAGTCTAGCACAAGCATTTTGGATACGTTGAATACGTGAGCTATCATATTCTGTTAGGCATGGATTATAAACTACATCTCCATAATTGAAATGGGATAAAACCAAGGTGTCGCATAACATTATTTGGTTTTTTTATTAAGTAGTGAATTGCAGCCAAATATTAATTTAAGATTACTGTATGCCTTCTTGATTGAGAGGTTCACATGATTTGTAAATCTTAGCGATGTCAATATTAAGCCCTAAATTACGTACCACCTGTGAAAATGTTAGTTCTTCATCACCAATAATTACTTTTAACATATCTTGACAGTCATCTCTTTGTTTCTTCCTCCCAAAGAGAACAGCTGAGCTTTTTGATGGATTTACGTTTAAACAATGATTTTCTGAGGTCTTAATTAGTGAGTTTAGATCCGAATTTAAGATATCTATAGCATTATCTATATTGCATTTAGGAAACGACGAGTAAATTTGCGTATCATCAGCACAGAAGTGCGCGCCACACTGTGCTAATGAATTTGTTAGATTAGTGGTGTATATAATGAACATAAGAGGGCCCAAGATCGAGCCTTGAGGCACACCACTGGAAACATTGATTAATTCAGAAGTCTTGTTATTTACAATAACTTGTTGCTGACGTTCCCTAAAATAATAATTCAGCAAGGCTTCAGCATTAGGACGAAACCCATAATAGTGTAACATTACCAACATCAGAGGGTGGTTTATCCTATCGAAAGCTTTCGAATGGTCTAATAAAACTAAGGCAGTTAATTCGTTATTATCTGCTGCCGATAGAACATCATCCACTACCCCGAGCAGCGCAGTCACACAACTATGACCCGACCGAAAACCCGATTGTCTTTCAGGTATTATATCGAATTGGCTTAAATGAGCCCTAATTTGACAATTTAATACTTTTTCCATAAGCTTAGACAGCGCTGGTAATATCGATATATTTCGTAAATCTTTCATTTCACCCGGATTCATCCACTACTCGGTCCACTTTGGGTAGTGGAGTCACCAAGGCATATTTCCAGCATTTGGGAAAGTAACTACATAATAAACATTCATTTATTATGTGTGTTATATAGGCCACTATTTTTGGGCAACACAAAGACAACATATTGATATTTATTTTGTCAGCTCCTGTGGCTTTAGTTTTAATTTCACTTATGTATTTGGTTATTTCTTCATTACTGGTCAGGGAAAAATTAAATTCTGAAATATTATCTTTAATATTATTTCTATAAAATTCATAATTGTCTCTGTCAGGAGTATTTCCTGAAAGTGAGGATGAAATAAAATAGTCATTTAACTTATTTGGATCGGCAAGTTCGTCTGGAATACCTCTAGGTTGACATTTACTATAAATATTCAGTTTTTAAATTTTTCCATAGAGTTTTATAATTACTATTGTTTATTCTATGTTGGAGATATGCTTTCTTTTCACAATTTATGACACGGTTGGTGTAATTACGCAGATCTTTATAATACTGCCAATGTTGTGGCAGACGTGTTGTATTATATCTCATATGTGCTTTGTCTCTAATTTTCATGAGCATTTTTAAATTGTCAGTTAACCACGGCGCAGGTTTCTTTGTGATTCTAATGGTTTTAAAAGGAGCATGTGTATCAAATAAATTTAAAATTAACTAGTTGAATATTTTAATTTTTTCATCAATATCCTGAATATATACTATTTGATTGAAGTTAGTACTATTTAAGTCTGCTTTGAACTCTTGAATATTAAAGTGTTTGAAGCCACGGTAGGTATACAATATAGGTTTTAGATTTTTATTTACATTATTTTCAATACTTAACGATACCAGACTATGATCTGATATATTCACATCAGATACATTACAAGATTTAATTTTATATTGTCAGAACATAGAACTAAATCCAACAAAGTAGAGCTAGTTAATCCAATTCCAGTAGGTAACTTTCCTTCTCGTGAAAGATTATAGCTATCAAAGATGTCATGCAATTTTTTAAAGGAGTTGCTATTCTGATCTAAAAAGTCAACATTAAAGTCTCCTGCACAGATGATTTGTTCATATCTTGGGGCGACGATGCTTAGAGAATCCTCGAAGATATTAATAAATTCATTGAGATTTTGTTTAGGGGGTTTAATGGATACATTTGCATTTTATGCATGTCGAATGGTCTTTTTCCAATTCCAATTTTAAATAGCTTACTGAAATAATGAATAATGGGTGAACATCTTCCATTTTTTTTTTATTATAATAATAAACGTGGCATTGTTCCTGGCGACTTCGCCTTTTATTTGGTTCCATATTAATTCACTAGGATTGAATTCACAATAATATGGAGGCAATCGCGAAACTGTGTGGCGTTGTTCTTTTGCCATTTCATCAATTACATATTTTGGGACAATGACAGACTCTTTGTCAAGATGCAGTAGCTCGGCTCTCAGCATATCTGCTTATATAATAATAATCGACTAACCAGGCTTGTATGTCTGATTTATTCGTGTCAGTATTTCTGACATTTAATCAATATTAATTATATTCATTGTATCTTAATATACATAAATGTACACCAACGCTTTAAAAATACTGTTTTATTAGATGACTGGGAATAACAGTAAATAAAGATAACGATAACTGTAATTTTTAACAAACCCAAAAACTAAACAACATCAAAAACATAAAATGGTTGGTTGTATTATAGAATAGGATTTTAAAAAATCAGCCAATAGAAGAATTCTATTTAAATACGGCGCACTTTTTTGGGGAGTGTCTTAACTATTTCTATTTAGTAAATGAACTATAGTACCTTGTGACCAGAATTTTCATTCTAAATAAACAGACGGGGGTAGAATGTCGCAAGTGGAAAAGTATAGGGCGTTCTGCTTAAAATAATGAAGTTAATGCTCAGCCAATGAAAGTGGAATGTTCTGTGTAATTCTAAACATTTTGGTATAGTGCAGAACTGAAAACTAAGAAAATATCGTACAAAAATTTTTGCTCTACCATTTGAAATTTTGCCGTGAGACACCAAGTTCAAGTTGTATAATTTAGCTAGAGATATACTGAAACAAATATTAAATGTAATTTTTTTTTTTTATACATTTATTTAACGTCGGTCTATTTCCGCTACTGAGGCCTAACACCGACGCCTGTAGACGAGCTACCCCCAACCAGGAATTTTGCCGAACCTCTTCCCTTAAGAAGAGTAGGGATCTTTTACTTGCCTAACATTTAATAGACAAGGGACCGACGGCTTTATATCCCCTCCGAAGGATAGTATATCTCCTATACAACCCTTACCTAAGGTTGTATAGCTTCCGCGCATACACTAATATACAAGCCGCTGGGAGATGTGTGAGGCGAGAACGCGGTTTCCGTTGGGATGGTCACCCATCCAAGTACTAACTGCGTCTGTCGTTGCTTTACATCGCATACCGAAGTATGTACATAGTAAAGACGCACCTACGCTCGCCCCCTTAAATGTAATTCAGCTCATACAAATTGCAACAGAAAATAGGTAAATAATATTCCATCGTAGGCCTTATATGGCATTGCCAGGACATAAATTTTCTTAACTCGCCTTGTAAATGAAAATGTCTAAATAAAATTCCGTTATATTGTAAAGCATCCAATTTGAAATGAGCCAGTTGTTATGATGTGATATTATATTATGCAATGCATGCCTGTATGTAAAAAAATAGATCCGGATTCCGACTAATGACATCAAGGCTTTCAATATATTGACCTAAGTTACTCCGGAATTTTGATGCATTTTTATGCTTGTACAGATGTTGAAATACATTCTTTCACTACCTACTACTTTCGGATTCAATGGAATGTGTTACCCGTATTAAATTGTATTTACATGTAGTAATAATTGCACGTCGTTCATTATAATTTATTACACATGTCAATGTCATTTTTCTCCATGCTATAAAGGGCGCTTTGGTTCAACTTTCCTTTCGAATTCTTGAGAGAAGTAGATAAAAATCGTTTGCTTTTGTCACATTATTTAGACACGTATAACCTATGTTACATATTCAATGAACATTGGTGCTACTAAATTATGTTAGAGTAAGCTGATTTATTGTTATATGAACAATAACAATCAAGTATTGAAATTAAAATAACAATTATTTTAATTAGGGGGCAAGAAAATAATAATCCGGTTCGAAGGACCAAAAAGCGGCAGCAAAAGTCTTTCACTGCCTCAACCGTATATATTAAATTCATATTCGACGTTTGAAGAAGAAAATAGTATGTTATATGCGGAGTCAAAGTGATTTTTTGTGTCGAAGATGTACAATATAAACAAAATACTATTTTTGTACGTCTGTCATTAAAAATGACATTTTTAGTGGTAGTTTACATATTTGTTACTAAGATTGAGGTAACTTTTGTACAAATATATTCTTGTAATATTATGTCACTGCCATGTAAATACCACAATGGTATATTGGAGTAAAAGTGATACTTTGGTGACGAGTCTGTATATTTGCAATTACAGAGGAGTCACAAAAGTGTCTTTTACTCCGAATAAGACGTGTTGTTTTTCTTCAAACGTCGATCAACTATAAAAAATAAAGACAAAAAATTTAGCTGTGCATTGCCATTAGCAACGGGAGTAAAAGTCCACTCGAGACGAAGAAAAAGTACTTTTACTTCCATTGCTAATGGCAACGCACAGCCGTCTGAAATGTTAAACTTTAATGTCATGAAATGAGTAAGAAATATCATGATTTTCTGACGTTTGAAAGAAATAGTACATTGTTTTATTAGGAGTAAAAGTGATACTTTTGTGACGAGTGAGTCCGGCAATTACGAACGAGTCACAAGATTGGCTTTTACTCCGAATAAGACATGTTATTTTTTCAAACGTCGATTAGCTGCAAAAAAAATAAGAATAAAAAAGCGGAAGAAAAAGTACTTTTACTTCCGTTGCTAATGGCAAAGCACAGCCGTCTGAAATGTCAAACTTTAATGTCATGAAATGAGAAAAAAATGTCATGATTACTGACGTTTGAAGAACAATTTTTTTATTGGGTAGTTTCTACATTTGTGCCATGGGCGTCGGTCGCTCGAAATTAAAAAAGGCAGTTCCACTAAACTATATCCACTTTTTATTATTTGAACATTCACAATGTATATTTTTCTCATTTATTTCAATTCGTCAGTTATTTGAAAAACTGTTATGAATCATTTCTGTAACATTTTTATTGACATAATATATAATAGCTCGTTAATAATTTCTTAAACTGATTACCGTTTGTTCTTCAATAATAGAATTGCGTAGGTAAATTGTTCTGGAAAAAAACTTCTGTGCAATTCAATTAGTTTATCTTCAAAATGCATTTTATGAGGTGTTTGTAAAATATTTATTGATGTTGCACCTGCACTGTATAGTGATTGTATTCATAATTCTAAGGTTTTTAATATTTGCTGTGTTGCATTAATTTACCCGCTCTTTATCTCAAAATCATATACCAGTCGTTATAGGGTTAAATCTTCGGGGTACCTTAGAAAAATGTTTGCACTTTTTTCGGTTTTTCGAAATATTTCGAAAACGGTTGATTTTAGCGGACAACTTTAAATTAGTAAATTGTAGAGGAATAAATTTCCTGCCATTTCCACGGTTAAACGTATTTTTGGACCCCATAGGTTCAGAGATACAGAGTTTCGAAAAAGTGCAAAATTTCTCAAAATCAATCGTAAAAACTAATATATTTGTGGTATCTACTTTCAACTATCCCCCTCCCCCCCCTTCCACACAATCGCCACTAACTCCTTCTCTTTTGAGATGTTCATAATATACAGTGTATATGTATGGTTTAAAAGAGCATAAAATAACCCAGCTCGTCTTTACACTAGTAGATGTTCGTTAGGTTAAAAATAACAACATTAAAACACAGTATTTTTATATGTAGTATATTATAGCGATTCTCACTGTCTAATAAAGTAAATTTATAAGGAAAATTTTAAAGTAGGGAAATGTAAAGGACATTTTAATGAAGTAAAGTTAATATTTTTGGCGTTTGGCACCGTACGGAGTTTGATCTTGTTCACGCTCTTCTTCATCGTGTAATAGTACGTCCATAATCATTTCTTCTTCGCGCTCTCCTTCTGCTTCTTCGTTCCGGAGATCAGGCTCTGGCGAATTTTCGCATATATGCCCCGAGCAGTTTTTGCACAGGGTGGAGCACCGCAGTCCTGCTTTCTTGCAGCTGCAGGTTGCATTGCTACAGCCTTTCTTGCATTTACAAAAGATATTCAATATGTTGTCTGGGGCTGCATTACGTGTGGTCCTGATGGGGACGTCAGCGACCACCCCCAAACTGACGGTACAATGTTGTTATCCGGCCATGTTTGGACCTGGAGAGGTGGCAGTCTGGCCAATTGGAATTTAGGACTTAGTAAAAAGTTAGTATCGGAGGTTGTCGAGGGAATCTGTTTCCATGTTCCCTCCATACGATCACACCAGAAACTTCTCGCCTGCCTCGGAAATCTGATAGGGGGTGACTTCCGGGTCTTTGAACACAGCTACTAGGTCATGCAGGGAAGTATTCTTTTCGTAAATTCTGTAGATCTTCTTCTCTTGTCTTAAGGTGTTGAAATGGTGTCGCACCCACTTACTGCATTCAGAAAAAGAATATATTGTGGGTCGATCTTGCATGAAGCTCCTGAATATAATAATGATGGGGCATTACCTCTCTCACTTTTCTCTAAATAGATGTTTTTTGTGGGAAGTGGAGGCTAGTGATGTCAGTAACACGAGCAGATCTACATCTTCACCTGTAATAATTACACTGTCATATTCGCGACCTTCGATAATGCTGTGTGTACGATCATCACGTCTACATCTTCAGTAGCCTGTTTCACCTCAATCCCCCTTGCTGTCATTTCTGTCATCAGCATTGTAATAAAGTTCCCTTTGTTGGTGTCGTTTGATAAAAACGTCTCTTGAGCCATTGTCACTGCAGTTGATGCTGAAAATACAAATTTGGTGGACGGGTACAGTGTAGCCCGGCGAGGCCTTTCTGCGGCTTTGATGCTTTGATAGGAGGTGTCGTTAGGGTATTCATCAAATACTACTGTGGTATTGTACCCAAGTGTTTTTGCACATAGTCCACATTGGTCTGGCACGCTGACTGGAACGTGGGTAACAACCCTCCATCAATTACTGCATACTTTTTGCAGCCAAAATTTGTTTCTCCTTGAATAGGGGTGAACATTGCATGATACAATGTTATGGGGTAGTTGAATCTATGCAAATGGTAGTAGAGACAACAAGTCCATTAAATATGTTGAAAAATGAAAAATAAATATCGAAAACCAGCCTTTTCAGCAGTTTTTACGATTTTGAGAAATTTTGCACTTTTTCGAAATCTTGTATCTCGGTACCTATCAAGAAATACGTTTTACCATGCAAATTTCAGGAAATTTAATCAGCTACAATTTATTAATTTGAAGTTGTGCGCTAAAATCAACAGTCTTCGAAATATTTTGAAAAAACCAGAAAAAGTGGAAAAATGGTGGGGATTTTCGTCCCTCCCCAAAATTCCACAGAGTTTTTTTGTTGGATAAATTGGTTATAGCACTACTGAACACCCACAAACAACATCCCAAAGTTTCATTAATTTCGGAATTTTTCGAAGGTACGAAGGACATGGCGACTGAATAATATTTTTAAAATTGTTCTTATATTTATTTTATTTTTATTATACTTATTTTGTTATATTACCATTCGACAGGTGTTAACCCAATTACAGAATGGGAACAAAAGTAATTCAATATATATTTTATAGAGTACTTCGATGTTATAATAATAGTCTTCACAATTCCTAATAATAAATCCTAACGTCTTGTAAGATTCTGATGTTAGATTATTAATATGATTTTTAAAAATGAGTTTATCCTCAAACGTGGCTGCCAGGTCGCGAATGGTGTCAGGCCTAGAGATAACGTTGTTTTATTTAATGAGTAGATATAGTTTATTCTATGTAATTTATTGGTGAAGGACCTAACATGACATTTGTGAACATTTATTTTCTATACATCATTGAAGATTTTCTTGTCAATTATCGCAATCAGCTCTGTATTGTTAACGGCGGAGTAGATTTTCATATCGTCAGCGTAAAGCATATAAGACACAGTTAATAGAATTAATATAATTTTTAAACATGCTAAACAATAGCGGATCCAGGTTAGAGCCCAGTGGAACTCCAGAGGTAGAGGCTATTTCAACAGATTGGCCACCACTGCATTGCTACGAATTATTTTCAACCGGTCAGATAGGACCCGAAAAAATCAAAGAGCATTGGAGAAAATCCGTTATTAGCAAGTTTTGTAGTAAGATATTGAGATCCAGTCTGTCGAGTGTCTTGGATAAATTTGTATAAATTACATCCGTCTGCTTGTCAGAATCCAATGAGTCAGCTAGAGATTATGTGCTAGATAAAAGATTAGTGACGGTTGACCTGCCGCGCATGAAACCGTGTTGATACGGGGTGATGCGACTTTTCATATAATTATAAATGTATTTATGAGGAAGCATGTCGAGGATTTGGCAAAATTTTTGATAATAGTGATAAGTCAAGATATTATTGCGATCATCTTCTTTGGTGTAATTGTAGATGTTTTCCCAGTACTTGGAAATGAGTGCGTTTTTGGAGCTAAATTATAGATTATGGTCAGAGGATGTGTAAATAATACATTAGCGCAGTATATTATCAAGCGCTGAAGTGGTTTTAATCTTTTGAGGCAATTGTATACCTCTGAATCCGTAAAACTTGCAACAAGAAATAAATCCGTTGAAGAGTTACCTTCTGAGGAATAACTCAGGTTTTCATGGGGTATATACGAGCTTTGAAAATAGGTCGCAAAAGCGAGCTTTCAGGATCCCTGTACTACTCATTGAGAATCATATAGTTAGGTAAATGTATTTTGTTTGCTGTTAACGAATCGCGAACAAATCGCGTTAACGAATTTATTGAGGTTGCGTCAGAAATATTATGTTCAACATTATTACCGTTCTTTCACCCAGATTTGTTTCAGCCGTATATTTTTTATTATTTCAGAGAAATCATTTAAGCAGTCTCAATTTATTTCGGCCAAATCGCGATATAGATTGATATACAGTGAGGTTCTTAAGTAACCGATAACTTCATTATCTACAAACACGTCAATTTTTAATTCTAACATGATATTTTTTGAGTATAATTTTATACCTCCGCCTTCAACCCTTTTGGAGTGACAGCTATCCTTTTAAAATTGGCGCGTGTGATAGCTCATTTGAAAGGGTTTTTAATTCTCTACCCAGCAATATAAGGTTTTTTGAATTTTGCCCATTCTTCATCAGGAACATTAAATTTGAAAATTTTGAAATGTATTTGAAATAAGGCAAGAAATTAATCAAATCACCCCGGAAACGATTTTAAAAGAGTTTCAGCAATGCCTCGATTATTGTCAAGAAGCTACGGGCGTTTCACACATTAACGATATAGTCAAGGTCAAAAGTACTATAATTTCCAAAATAAATCGATCTTCAAGGCCACCCAATCAAAACCCAATAAAAAGGTCCTTCAGACACTGAAAATATTCAAAAACTACAAATTTTCAAAAATAATTCTGAGAAAATTCGTACCATATCGATAATTCACAGTTAAGCTAAATTTATCAATAGAATCATTCAAACATCGAAGTTAACCAATTTGTAGCAAAAACCTTACAAACGCCTGCCCTAACAAATACCCCCACTCATTATCTCGATTCTCATCAGAACCACTCTCCAAACCAGTTGTCAGAATATTTTAATTCACTTCCAAAAATTTTCTATAAACTATTTCCCCCCTTAAAATCAAGTTTTCAATCTTCCATTTATACATCAAAACATACTTTATTCACATTCCCAACAAGCCATCATCACATTCATCAAAATTTTCTTCCGATATACCAATATCAACGCTTCTTTCCCATCCAGCAACTGGCAGCTACCTTCACTTCAATCATCAAAACTTACTTCCATTTCGTTTCAACACCGGCAACGGAACATTATCAATATGACATTAACATGGATATTAATATGGCTTAATTTACGACTTCCGGAACTGCTTTACGGGACCTATTCACTTTAAGCAATATTTTCAGACAGTTATCACTCATATTTCTAAAACCAATTTAGATTCAACTTTCATTTATATATCGAAAAATCCTATTTTTCATGGCCGTATTTATGATATATATTTTAATCCTGAATTCAAATTTTTCAAAACCATTGCGCAATATTTCACAATATCGAGCCCATAGACTGGCCGGGGACCTATCTAGCTCCGTCCAGACTTCGGCAAAGTCTCTAAACTAAAGAGTGTTTAATTCTTTCCCGGTCAACCTTAAAATCACTGTATATATTTGTATAATTCAGTCGAAAAATTAAATATAATACTTAAAAATCGGTTTCTCAATTTTGGAAATTATTAGTCGAAACAATATGAATACGGCATTTACTTCTGATAGATTCTTAATGCTCATAAATTCAGTGTATCTGGCCTAGGCAGAAAAAAGAAATAGTTGTTTATTATACAAGGACGAAAAGTTTTTCGTACTATTAAGTTTCTTGTAAGTTTCGCTTATGTCAAATAGTTATTTGTAAAGCTGGAATGAAGATAAGTATCTCCAGTGGGAGGCACTTCTACAATGTGAATTTAAAAATCAACATATAAAAAAATCGAAATCAATCATTCAGCCTATATCGTCCAGTATTTTCTTGCAATAAGAAAATATAAATTCAAAATAGGTAAATATAATAACAACATAGTATATATTTTTCACTTTTGTAGCGATATATCTCGCTTTGTATACAATGTATCCCACAATTTTAAAGAATTATGATAATTCCAGGAACAGCTTAAATAAAACCTATATTCGTACGGTCAAAATTACTTGAGGAGTCGTTTGAAGGTGAATGAAATGTATGTTTTATCAAAGAAAAACATAAATTTCGATTCTTTAAGTGTATATTCTTGCCAAATATATGCATCTCGTCTTTTAAGTGCCTACTTGAAGTGAATTAACAAATATAATTTATTTCTTATGATTAGCAGTAAAATTAATTCAGCTGAAAATGCTAATAAACCATTTTATCAGAAAATTCAATTATTATTAATCAGGGTGAGCTAAATTATTCTTATCAGTGGGCTTTTTGCTACCATATTTTTCTATTAACGATTTTTAGTGTATATTCGAAAAATAAAACAAACATTATTAATTCAGTGATATTAAATTTACCCATTTTTTAAGAAGCCATTCAGTATTTCACAGACAACAAACTTACAACATACATTCATAACTTAAATAATAACTTTCCCATAAAATTTTTGTTTCAGAAAAGCTAACGTTCCTTTATACGATATGCTCTAGTACGTAAATTGGACTACTGCTATCACATAGAACGACATTGATGCATGTATTATCCCTTTTTATAAACTGCCGCTTACGAGATGCACTAAAAATACTTAAATAAAAAATAACCGAATTTATTTAATTCATATTCGACGTTTCAAGAAAAAATAGCGTGTTTTATGTAGAGTGAAGTGATTTTGTGCTTCTCGGCTGCTCTTGTCAAATACGTCTTGGACACAAAAGATCTTCATATAAAACAATATACTTTGTAACTATATAAAAACTGAGACAGGAGCCACCAATATATTAAACGCCATGGTCTTGCAAAATTCTGAAAGTAAATACTCTAGAATGTGTCCAGTTTTAAAATGTGTGGTAAAGTAGTGATTGAAAAGTTCCATCCGATTACTGTAATTATCAGTTTTACCAAAGCATTTGAAATATTGTTTAAGATAGATAGGTAGATAAACACAGGAGCTGGTTATTTAGTCTTTACCACCGCGACCTTTTCAGGTCTATTGTGGTGCTCCTAGAATACATCCCTATCGTACCTCATCTAGCTCTGTCCTTTGTACTAGACTCCACAGCTTTGATAAAGGGCAAAGGCCCTTTTGTATAGCTGTCCGCCTTTGATTTATCTTCTCCGAGTACTTGGAATCTCAGTCTCGCCAGGTTTTCACAGTGGCACGATACTAGGTTTCCTCCTCCTCTTGACAGAACCTGCATGTTACGTCCTCTGCCAGGCCCATTAGACTCACGTGTCTATTGAGCCAGCAGTGCCCAGTTAGAAGGCCTACTATTACTATGAAGGCCTTCCTATTCTGGCTTAGTAGATTTTCCGTGAATTTGGTCGAATATTCTTTAATGAACTCTTTGGCCTGTCTCTGTCTTAGAAAATTCCTTCACCATTCCAGAGATTTATTTTACACCCATTCCTTAATGGCTGCTCGTATGCATGATTTTGCCAGGCCACAAAAGAGCTCAGGTCCTATTGGGAGTTTGAGTGCTCTGTGCTCCTTCTTTTGCCAGTTTGTCAGCCTTTTCGTTTCCTCTGTGCCCCTCGTGTCTTAGTACCCATGCCGAGGTTGCTCTGTTCTGACTTCTCAGCTCTGTATGGGTCGTCAAGCAGTCCCACACCAATATTGAGTTGATTTGTATGGAACTGATTGCTTTTATTGCCGCTTGGCTATCAGAGAAAATGGCAATCGACTGGTTGACAGTGCCTTATCATAGGATAAAGCACTGTCAACCAGTGAACTGACCCGAACTTCAGCCTGAAACACCGTTGCGTATTTCCCTAGACTTATCCGTATATCCTGGCTCCGACTCCTTGTTCTGTCTTGGAGTCGTCAGTGTACCAGACTGTTTGTACTGTTATGGGAGGATCGTTTTTCCAGTCTTTTCTGCCTGGTTTTACAATCTGAAAGTTATTTGTGTGAACTTAGCAGAACAACTTTGCAGAATTAAAAAAACTATAGGCCTATTATTTGCCGCTAATTAGCCGCTAATTAATCGTGAAAGTAACAATTTTATCGTTGTTAATTTTTTAAAATATTTCGGATGTTCTGATTACTTCACATGGAAGTTAGCAGAACATCTACCAAAAACTTTTTTTAATTAAAAGCAGGTGGCTCAGAATTTGCCGTTTATTAACCTAAACGAATGGTAAAAATGAAATTTAAAAAAAAATAAAAATTAAGGCGGTAAAACCAAAAAAATCGTTTTTTAAAATTAGCAAAAACTTTCAGAATGAAAAAGCCATAGGCCTATTATTTGCCGTTAATTAGCTGCCAATTAATCGTGAAAGTATCAATTTTACCGTTGTTATTTTTTAAAAAAATTTCGAGTGTTCTGCTAACTTCATATGGAAGTTAATTTAAAGTAGGTAGCTCAGAATTTGCCGTTTTTCAACAAGCAAATGGTGCAAATGAAATTAAAAAAAAAATAAAAATTAAGGCGGTAAAACCAAAAAATCAGCAAAAACTACTACTACTACTAATCGTAAAGTAACAATTTTACCGTTCTTAATTTTTTTAAATTTTCACATGGAAGTTAGCAGAACATCTATCAAAAGTAGATAGTTCAGAATTTGCCGTTTTTAACCGTAAACGAATGGTGAAAATTAAATTTAAAAAAAATAAAAATTAAGGCGGTAAAATCAAAAAAGGGAATTAAGTTTGACTATTCCTTCAGGAATTTTCTATTCCTGCTTTTATTAGAGCTAGGGAAATAAAGGTCCTCTCGATCAGAGCCCCGCATGACCGAGTAAGGCATGTAATATAATATTGTTTTAATTTATTACCACGCTCGCAGTCAATCCCCGCGTTCCAGTATGATTTTTAGAAGGACGGTCTACTACAACAAACCTATTCAAACTGTTACTCAGTTTATTACTGGATCTATTGACTCTGCGGTAGTAGAAAAAATTGTGTATGCAACTCGTCTGTAAAGTGCCTTTTTTCACTCATAGGATTGTCGCTTTACACACTTGTTGCATAAATAAATATGTATTCACGTAATTCAGTGAAGGGTGGAAATGTTTAAATGTCTGAGTAAAGGAGACGGGGCCTTACAGTTTATAGGGGATCTGAGTCACTTCTTGAGGATAATTTATATTTGAAAATTAATTAGCAGTAGGTGGGGATCGAACCCATCTCGCTAGGTATGCACAGAGAGAAAGTCAGACGCGCTAACCCACTCAGCCACGGTCCCCGAAATACAGATATACTTTATGTAAATTAGAAAATCAGTTGATTCTGATAACAAAACCAAATTACTTTCTTAATTACTATAAATGAACGTTATAAGAAAATGTAAAGACATTCTTTGGGAAAAACAGAGCATATCTTGTAACATTTAAAACTTTTATGCCTGAGTAAACAGAGTAATTATTGTTTATTTACTTTCATTTTCAGTCGGTAGCTAGCTATAGACGATTTCGAAAAGACATTTTATGCTTAATGTTAAATTCTTGTAATCCTTATCGGTAAATTAAATCATCATATAACTGTCATTGGTTATATTGTTATTTGTAAATAATAAATAATTTCTGAAATAAAAAAAAATACAATATACTTTAAAGGAAACTTGAACACTATTTATTTATTTAAATATTTAACGTCGCTCCGAGTCCTAAATGAAAAAATTATGGCGCACTTATTTGTACAAAGTATGAGGGAACGAAAGACATTGTAACACACGTGCACCATTACCAGTAGCCCAACCCTTCCGTCTTGCATGTCGCTGTTTTGTCAAGTACTGCGGTACGCGAACTGCGCCTTGCTTTGCCCTGAATGCATTGTTTTTGGGAATTTTTATTTTGTAACTTCACAGCTGTTTAAATAAAGCTCAAAATGAAACAAAAGGTAAATTCGTACCAGTTGTCTATGGATTGTACAAATTTCATTAGTATTGATCCAGTGGTTTTTGAGATAAGGGAATAGAATTTTTAAGAATGTTATTTTGCATTTAGCCATCATCCAAATAGTTCAGTATTTTGCTAAAAATGCAAATAATAATCACAGAAACTTTAGTTTTATTTTTATAAATATGTATAGTAGATGACTTGTGTCGTGCTCCATTTTTCTCAATGAAATATTATAGGTATAAAATAAGAGAGATGCAAAGTAGAGGATCTTTTATTGTGATTGTGACGTATTAATTTGATATTGAATGAAGGTTGTGGCCTGCCGGAAAGTTGACGTGTATTAAGAGCGCTCCGGATATAAGTCGGAAAGACGGCGCAAATAACTCTCATATAAATCATTATTTTAAAAAACGGCTTTCACTAAAAGACATTATTAAAAACATGTTACAATGTGGGACGATGAGGGAAAAAAAAGTATATATAAAAAAAAAAAAATTTTTCTTCTATTATCGATTTGCAAAAATAATTTTTATCGTCCCGCATAGGTATCATTAAAATAAACATTTTCCCTTTTGTAGAACTCAAATAAAATTAGCCCTAATGTCCTCAAATGCACAGAGAAATTTAAAGATTAGGTATAATAAATTTGTCCAATGTCATATTCTACTACATCTCTATCTCGCCTTCCAAGCACACCGTACATTCAGCTGCGTCATTTTATTGACGTGCAGTCATTTACAATTAAAATTGGAAGCATGGATGACTAATACACTCCGACAAACTCTTAAGGAGTAAAAAATAAAAGTTGAAATACTCGAATTATTTTTTCCTGGATTAAAATTCGATAAAAAAAACATTTAAACTAAAAATATTTCAACTTATTTTTTTTTTCAATATCATAGACTCCTGGGACCGGTACTGTTTGTTCGTAGTATCACTTTGAAGCATCTTTAAAATACAGCCTTATAGGCCATGCCTAATTTAAAATACAATAATTAAATATGGATTCCGCCAAAGCGCTTCTATGTTTCTCCTTATGCAATTTTGACCAATGTTTGTTCTAGTGAAAGTAAATTTTGATTTCTCATAATATAATATCAATAAACTCTTCCTAGCCACATATGCGCATCAGGGATTTTTGCAATAAAGTTTTGTAACAAAAGATTGTTTATACCTGAACCGATTTGGAGGTCGTTTAATGCATGCACTGCGAAACTCACTTTGTGTTGTCAATGGTGAACGGGAACAACGAACTACAATTAAATGGTGTCCTCAATCTAGTTCTTGGCAGCCTCTTGTACCGCCTCAGCTCAGAAGGATTTCACACAATTGCCTACGCAGATGATTTAATAATAATGCTTAACGGAAAATTCGAAAAAGTGATTTGTGAAAGAATGCAGGAGGTTCTAAGAGTAATTGAAAAGTGGTGCTGATAACACTCTCTTCCCTGTCTGTCAATCTCAAGAACACGGAAATGGTTCTTTTCAGAAGGAATAGGAAATTAGGAGCACTGAAGGCACCTTCCCTCCTGGATACAACACTAAGTTTCGCATCAAAAGTGAAATACCTTGAGGTAACCTTCGATGCCAAACTAATATGGAATATTCACATAGATAGAAGACTAAAGAAGGCTTACATTTCTTATGAGCATTGTCGCAGGACCGTTTGGAAAACCTGGGGCATGAAACAAAAAATGGTCATATGGATATGTACTGCCGTCATAAGACCAATGATAACCTATGGAGCTGGGGTCTGATAGCCTAAGAGCAAACAGACTACGGCTAAAGTCAAGCTCAGCCAAGTGCAGAGAGTTGCCTACCTAAGCATACCCAGAGCTATGCGAACAACGTCAACGAGAACTATGGAGGTAATTCTGTGTCTGCCACCACTAGATATATATTTCGGGGAAGTGGCTCTGACAACACTGGTACGCTTCAAATCCATTGGCATACAACCAAATATAGACTGTGGAGAGGCTAAAAGTCGCCTGTGGATGAGGCTGTCAGGAAGACGCTCCTTCTACAGGCGTGTATAGATGGTATTTCTCGGTCGGTTCGTCTTTAACAGGCGAATAATGAAAACGAGGGTGTTGGTGAAGGTGTGATCGACATCTTCACAGACAGGTCAAAAACAAGGATGGGGCAAGATGTGGAACATACTCCAGAAGCCTGCATATCCAATATAAATGGACTATGGATGGGCGAGCAGTGTAATACATACGAAACTGGCAAGCATAATCATATCTTCAAAGCAATTGTCCGTAGACAAACTACGGGCAAAACAATTAGGATCTACACAGGTTGTAGACAATCACTACTAACCCTGAGAAGCTACAAAATTACCACCGGAGTAGGATGGGAATGTCATCAGGCACTTGTGGTGCCTCCAGTATGAAAGACATCTCTGTATGCTGGATGAACGGACAGTGCAGTGGTGACAAATAAGCCGACAAACTAGTCAAGAAAGCAGCAGGTCTAAATATCTTTGGACCAGGCCCGGCCTATCTGTTATCGAACACGACGATTACATAATTAATTAAAGAGAACACCCACAACGAATTCAAAAAGCTGTGGGATGAAACGAACAGCTGTTAGCTTGCTAGGGAACTACTAAAATATTCCAAAAAGAGCACAGAAATGGATCATCTGGCAATACCCAGAAGGAACGTTTTATAACGGGAATTCAGACTGGACAATGTCCGTTATAAAAACATCTATACAATATGAAATTAAGTGAAACACCTGTCTGTAGAGTTTGTGAACTAGAATGAGACTCTCCAACATGCACTTTGCTGCTATTTCATCAAGCAGAGAATCCATTTTGGGAGAACTTGACCGATGGTAGGCTGCATCACCACCTACTTCGCAAGACTAGGATGGTCTGCCTATAGGGACTAAGGCCTAAATGCTGTGGTTCAATATTTTTCTTTGACCACCTCCCAATTCCAAAATTTCAATTCCAATGGTATCATAGATCTCCAGATTTGAATCCATTAGATTTCTACTGTTGGATTTCGCTTAATCCTGACATCTTCCAACTGTAGACGTTTTGAGAAAAGGAGTTTTAAAGCTGCTGAAGGAACTCGCAACTCCTCACTAGTTCTACGTAGTTTGTACGACAGTTCAAAGTTACAAACATGTACTCATGTTCAAGAGAGGCATTTTGAACAGATAAATAAAAAAAACCTTATTTATAAAAATTGTGATTAATTTTAGTTCATTATTGTTTTTAAAAAATATTATTCCGTTAATAACTTTAATATTTGTCCATTTGGTTACGAAAATATGTACGTTTATCATTGCACTGAAATAATATAGGTACATATAATATGTCAATGGAAATTTAAATTGTTGTTTGATTTAAAATATTTTTGTCGACTAATGATTCAATCAGATACTGCTGTCAAATAGATTGAGTATTCCAATGTCAATATTGCATAAAAGGTACTTTTACAAAATTATTTTATAACAGTAATTTCATTTAGAATAATTTATATGCCACCCTGAAGAGTCCAGATGAAAGTGAAAGCATTCATACAACTGCTGGATGGTTACAAATTCTTGGATAGTAGGAAACATTTTTATTTATTATGATTTGCGATGAACGAAATTCTACATCCTATTTGTTTTGGCTTTTCATAAAATAATAATAATAACTTTGAAACGTAACAAATGTTCTAATACAGGGTGTTCCAATAGTGCATCAAAATCCAATATCGGCTTTATTAGAAGACTTTGGAAAATTATTTTTTATGGAAGTGGTGTAGTGTCAAAGGGCGCACATTTTAACAATATTTAAATTTAAAAAAAATCGTAGAGAATTAACGTACTAAATCAAAAATACAATAATATACAGTGTTCCATTTGAAAAAATTGAGAACATTCACTTTGAAATGTCCTGAATTGGCGCTAGTATATAATATGCCCTGTATAATTATAATCACTATTTTGTGGTTGTGGCATGTGTCCCTTGTATACATAATTGCAAAATAAATCTTCTTAATTAACAGCAATAGTAAACTCGAAGATGCTCCGCTGTAGCGAGTCACCCTATATATTTTAAAATATATTTAAAATGTGCGCCTTTTGACATTATACCACTTCCATAAAAATAATTTTCGAAAGTCTTCTAATAAGACCGATATTGAACTTTGGCGTACCATTGGGACACCCTGTATAATGATATTATGGTCATATTTAGAGACTATCAAAAATAATGCTTAGTTTTTCATATTAATATCTAATGATGTGTATGTGAAAATTCTACTATTTTTTGAGATTGATGGTGACTATTCTAGAGAGTCGAATCTTGCATATTAAGTATATTTTTCAGTGTGACATCATTTGTTAGGTTTATTAGTATACTAATGTGATTAGAATTAGATTAACAGTATATACCAGGAGGACCATTAGTGCGAGAAAGTCCAAAATCTGGCTTATTTTTAAGAAATATGATAAAAAACTGTAAATAAAGTTGCAAGACTTACTCTGTTGCCTATTTATAAAATGCTGTGTACAGTAATGGGGGGGGATACCTTTTGTGTGCCTGTGTTATTAAGTAATGGGGTAGTGAAGCGCAAGTTATAGCCTCTCCTACTCAATTGTTAACCTCACCTTCGCGATGAGCTCAACTTGAACTTGGTGCACCCTGTTTTCACTAACGAGGCTCTAACGACCGAGTAAGGGCAGAATAACCCTTACCTTTTGCCGTGAGCACATCCACCTTCTCACGAAGAGTGCGGTAAAAATAACCCCCCGCACACAAAGGTTGCTTTTGGAATCGTTTGGTTACCCCATCGTCGCAGTCTCCTTCTGTGCCATGGGACCACACCACTCGCCTTCCGCAACCGAGCTGGTCAGTTGCATACCTGCTCCAGCTAAAACTTCAAATGCAGCTTCGTTTTCAGTCGATTAAGGCTTAAAAAAAAATGATGGAGCGTTCAAGTGGGACAAAATCATCCGGAGGTAAAATACCCTCCCGATCGGATCTCCGGGGGAGGGTGCCCACAGGGACACCTCATCGAATGTCGAAAAAACACCGACAAGTTAAATCCAAGAAAACTAATTCTTACATCTACGGCGCTTGGAATGTTCGTACTTTGAACGACAGCACTCGCACCGATCGGCCTGAAGGAAGAACTGCTCTAATAGATAGAGAACTTCACCGACTCAATGTTGACGTTGCAGCTCTCAGCGAAACTCGATTTTTGGAGGAAGGCTCTCTCACAGAAAAGTACTACACCTTCTATTGGAAAGGTCTTCCCACCAATTCAAGAAGACAACATGGAGTAGGATTTGCCGTTCGGAATCAACTTGTATCCAACTTAACACAAGTACCACAAGGCCTATCCGAGCGTCTAATGCTGCTACGCTATGAGCTATCAGATGGCAACGCGGTAAATCTAATAAGCGCCTACGCTCCCACTCTGGATGCAAGTCACGAAACCAAGGAAAGCTTCTATCAACAGCTGGAAGAAACCCTCTGTAGAATACCTAAAACGGAACGACTCGTTATTCTTGGCGATTTTAACGCTAGAGTAGGGAGAGATGCAGACACCTGACCAGGTATCATAGGCAAGAACAGTTTGGGCAACATGAACGTTAACGGTCAACTACTCCTAACTAAATGCGCCGAACATGATCTAGTTATAACAAACACCATTTTCCGACAAAAGGATAAATTTAAAGGCACCTGGCGTCACCCCAGATCAGGTCACTGGCATCTACTGGACTATGTTATCGTACGTAGGAAGCATCTCAAGGACGTCCAAATTACAAAGGCGCGCATTGATAGCGAATGTTGGACCGATCATCGTCCTGTTGTCTCTAAAATGAAAATTGTTATGAGACCCAAACACCGAAGAACTCAAGTAAAACGTAGACTCTCTCTCTGTATTAGTAAATTGCGTGACCAACAAACCGTCGAACAGCTAAAGCAAAAAGTTCAAGAGAATTTGAGTGCACTAGAAGAAACCAATTCTGTCGCTGCTACCTGGACACAAATTAAAGACAGTTTAAAAAGTGCGAGTGAGGAAATTCTTGGCACTGCAGCAAGTAAAAAACAGGAGGACTGGTTCAATGATAATGAAGCTTTTATACAAGAACTTCTTGACCGCAAACATATTGCCTTCCAAAACGCTATCAACCACCCCAACGACTCATCAAAAGCATAAGCTTTTACCCAATCTAAGTATGAAACGCAACGCGAAATCAGAAGAATAAAGAACGAGTGGTGGGCAAGCAAGGCCAGAGAAATTCAAAGGTACGCCGATTCACACGACTACAGGAATTTCTTTCAAGGAGTAAAAGCAGTGTACGGCCCCAGTCGGAAAAATATGTGCCCTATTAAAGATTTAAATGGAAATCTCCTCAAAGAAGACCAGGAAATAAGAGCCCGATGGAAAGAACACTACTCTAACATTCTTAACCAGCAAAGTCAAGCTGATCACGATATTATAAATCTTATCCCTCAATATGACATCTTCGAAGACTTAGATAAACCACTAACAACGGAAGAGATCTTAACCGCCATTGGGCAGCTAAAAAATAACAAATCTCCCGGCGCCGACTCACTCCCAGCTGAGATCTTTAAAGCTGTGTCGTCAGAGCTCATACCCTACCTCAAAAAACTGTTTGATCTCGTGTGGGAAAGTGGTCAAGCTCCGCAGGAGTTTCGTGATACACTTTTAATCAACCTCTTCAAAAACAAAGGGAGCGCTGCGGACTGTGGAAATTACAGGGGTATAGCTCTCCTGGCTGTTGGAGGGAAGATACTCACTAAAGCGATGGCAAATAGGCTAACACCTGTTATGGAAAAGTTACTTCCTGAAACACAGAGTGGCTTTAGACCAAATCGAGGCACATCGGATTTAATCTTCACACTTAAACAGCTTCAAGAAAAAGCACTCGAACATCAAGGAGAAATTCACATGGCTTTCATTGATTTAACCAAGGCGTTTGACTCGGTGGACAGGGAAGTGCTCTGGAAAATTATGTTCCGCTTAGGTATCCCTAGAAAATTTGTGGAAGTATGTCGCAGTCTACATACAAACAACAACGCCCAGGTTATGTATAATAATGAGGCAACCGAACCTTTCCAAACCCTCACTGGAGTTAGGCAGGGATGTGTCCTGGCACCCCTACTTTTTAATTTGTTTACCACTGCTCTAACAATTATTGTTGACAACAAACTGACAGTCAGAGGAATAGGTCTCAGATATCGTTTTGATGGCGGTCTCTTTAACATAGGGCGCTTTAGAGCTTTCACAAAGACACGCACATGATTCATTTGTGATCTCCAGTATGCGGATGACTGTGCACTTTTAGCCTCTACGCCGGAAGAGCTTCAAGAACTTTTAGATGTGTATGCCCAGAGCTATGATTCCTTGGGACTTAAAATCAACATTGGAAAGACTAAGATTATGTCAACTCCTCATCAAGTGAACCAAATAGACATTACACTTAACGGAAATTCTCTTGAAGTGGTGGATCAGTTCAATCACTTAGGCAACGTTGTTAATGACAAAGCAAACATGGATAGCGAGATTCGCAATAGAATTAACGCTGCATCTAGAGCACTCTGGGGACTTAGAGAGAGAGTATTTGACAACCACGACCTTGCTTTGTCAACGAAAATGGCTGTCTACGGAGCAGTTGTCATTCCAACACTGCTATATGGATGTGAAAGCTGGGTCACTTGCCGTCGTCATGTGAAAGAATTAGAACGTTTTCAGCAAAGACACCTCAGAAGTATGATGAAAATCCGTTGGTTCCATCACATATCAAACGTGGAAGTACTCAGGAGAGCAAACAGCCTTCCAATTGAAGTGCTTATTTTAAGAGCACGCCTAAGATGGGCAGGTCACGTTCATCGTATGCATGATAACCGCCTTCCTAAATGTACACTTTATAGTGAATTACTAAGCGGTAGAAGAAGGCGTGGCGGTCAACGAAAGAGGTGCAAAGACGCTCTCCATGAAAATCTAAAATCCTGCGGTATTGCAGACGAGCAATGGGAACAACTTGCAGCGGACAGAACCGAATGGCGAGGGGTTGTGGCCAGCTATCAAGGAAATGTTGCTGCAAGAAGGCCGAATCCAAGACCTAACCAGATCTATGTTTGTCCTGACTGCGGTCGACATGTGCTCTCCCGAATTGGCCTCTATAGCCATAGTCGTGTGCACCGTAGATGAATGGGAATTACAATAGACTACACCTTTTACTTGTTTTTTATTGTACACAATCTATCGACTGTAACATTTTTATACTCGGACTCGAGTAACGGCTAATAAAAAGTTATTAAGTATTGAATGTATGAAAGTTATTTACTAAATAGTACAAGTAATATTTATCGACAATTAAAAAAGCAGAATTGAAAAATATTTTTCTTAAGTTTCAGAGTCATCTAATAATGTTTAGGATAAACACATTTATTCATATCGTACATAAAATGAGAACATGGTAGGTCATTAAATAAAACGGAAACTAGGCAATATTGAATATACGTGCAATACTCCACTCTGGAAGGATCATATTTAAATTCCCTTGTGTACAATGCAACATTTCTTTGTCCGTGTGACTAACAATTCAAAAAAGGTCACGCAAAAGGCCACGGCTGTACAATATTATTCTCTACGTGACATGAGTTTTCGAACTATATTGTTTTTTTCACGTACAGTCCACGTCATTTCAGCACAATTCGAAAGATGTTGAAATCCAAATTTTTCTAAAAATTAGCAGGTATTTATGTATTTATTAACAACCTACTCTGGGAAAGTAACGTAGTAAATGGTTTGGTCTGGTGTAGTCCATATTCTTTCTCTAGGAAGTAACATTTAGTACGTGTTTAAAAAATAGCGGAAATACAACAAGAGTGATAAACTTTATAACGTTCACACTTTTTTTATTATTCTAATTTAAAAGGTAAAAAGTCCCACGATTTTTAATATTTATTACTGTTGCCCTAAACGGTGAGATAATAATTTTAATAGTACAAATAAACTGTATATTAGACCTCACCGGATGTACCTGGGTTTATACGGTTTTTTAGGTATTTGTTGTTATTTTTATGAAATCATGACATGCCGGAAATTTTCGAAAAATTTATAACCTCTTTCTGCCTTTAATTTGTAGTCGCGTAATAAAATCATTTGTATTTGGTAACCCAGTTTCATTTGTTTATTGTTTTATTGCACTTTTATGAGTGTAATAGCCGCCCTCAAGATGTTGACATCTAATCATTTTGACTAAGTGCAATCAGAGTCAGATAGACATAATAAAATTTATTTGGATGGAATATTTTTATGCTATCTTGTTCAAAATGTGCTCCTTTATAAGAAAGTATAGTTTTCTAGATGGAAATATCTTCAGGAATTTTTTAAACAAAGTTTGTTAAAACAGATTAGAAAAACTGACTTTTTCGTTTTGAAAAAAATATTTTCGTATTTTTCACACCAAAACAAATAAATAATTTTGTTAGACATTTTTCTCTAAAGTTGATAGATTTCGAGAAAAAATCTTGAAATCTCAAAAAACACGAAATTTGCGATTTTTCAAGTCTCGAAACTATATGAAAATTATTGTTTTTTAATGTAAGAAAAAAATGTATATATTCTTTAAAGCTTATGCCACGATATAGTGTAGATATATTTTGTTTTTCTTCAGCTTAAGTGCTTGTGTTTTTATTAAGATGTGCATGCGCACGCGCCAGTCAGTATTACAAAAACTATATTTACAAAAATTGTTGGAGAAAAAAGGTGAAACAGCTAATGATGCTAGAGTCTATTATTTTCCGTTCGGGTGGAATAAAACATAAATTGACTCATTAGTCCCTACAAGTAACTGTTAGACCACATGTCAAGTGTAGGGTTGTTGAGGGTGAAAAAGGACAGTTACCTAAGAACCTATGCAGTGTATGCATCAAATTTAAATCAGTGTATGTAAAATCAAGGTAATAAACGCAGCAGAGGATTCGAGTTGTTTTATTACCAAACACAATATTTTCCACATACATTGAATTTGATCTAACACGTTTTGGTTACAAATATGAGGATAATAGCTTATACCTGTATTTATGATAAAAAATAATTTGCCAGATGGCTTAATAATAGCGCGCGCGCGCCACATTTTAACAATTAAAGAATAAATACCTATAGTACACCTTTTATCCTTAAACAGGAAGGATATATTTAATCACCTAATTGCGTTTTTGCAAGAGAAGAAAATTAAGTTATAGGCTAGCTTTGTTTCCTTTGCTTTATACCTATGTGTTATTATACCCTTCTATCCGTCGTCTAGTTTTGTGTATGCTGAAAAAGTGTCCTGAAGGGCCCCTGGACGAGAAGTTTGTGACTCTTGTTATATCCTTTGTTTAGCTGATTATTACATCATGTTTTTTTCTGGTATGTGGGTAGGTTAGAGTAGGTTTTTCTTTTTTTAAATAAGTACGTGGCTGGCTGAATGGCTTCGGCCTTAATGCCAAAAAAATATATCTATAGTATGTTGTGGTATAAGCTTTAAATAATAGATACAAATTTTTCTAACATTCTTTCTAATTTGTTTAAAAAAATTTTGTTTAAACAATTCCTGACCACATTTCAATGTGGCAAACTGTATTTTCTTATAAAGGAGTACATTTTGAACAAGATGCCACAAAAATATTTCATCCAAATACATTTTCCCGGTCGATAACTGATTTCGACCGGACTAATAAATATAATTAAAGATTCGAGTTTTTTGTCATGAAACCTCAGTTCCACATATCCAATCGATATGAAGTTTTGCACATGCATCATACATTTGTACTTATGTTGACAATACAATCACCCCCCTCCCCCACCCCACAACACTACCAATGTATACAAGCTAATTTTCTATGTGGCTTTACCACACCCACTGACCATTCATCATGTTTATCTTTTTGATTATATGCTTCATGATGAGCATCATAATCTTTGCTTAAACCAAACTGGAAGAAAATAACAAAAAGTGCTTTACCGTTATCATAGCCTCCTGCACCTTCTGACTACCTTTACTTTCTGATATAGATTAAAAATTCCTGAAATCGTGTAACGCTCATTTTTACTCTTATTTATTTTATTTTAACAGACTAAAATTTCTCCTATAAATGTGCATTGATAATAGAAAATAAAATATAACAAAAATCTCTTTACTGTTCCATAACAAAATAGTGATTAGAAATTTAAGAAATCGGGTAGAGTTGACTTTTACCGTTATTCATTTTAACAGACCAAGTTTGTTTCTATTTTTCCTATTAATATACTGATTGATGGTAAGGAATAAAATATTACCGATCAGAAATTTCTAAAATCGTGTAGAGCTTATTTTAAACCCGGCTTAATGTGAAATACATTTTTTAAAGACATAATGATAGCCAAAAGCAAAATATTGCAGGTTATAAATTGTTGAAATCATGTTAATGTTTCAACATTGTTTTCATAACAATACAACGAAAAATCTTAAGCTGGATTCCATAGTTGGAATGTAACACGGAACTTGTTGGAGAAGAACTTTATTTTCCAAACGTAGGTAAATTATTGATTACTTTACTTGAATTTTATTTTGTTTACACCTCTAGTAGTACTACCGTGTAGGGGTACCTTTTTTGCTGGTTGGGATATCCATTGAATTATGCAAGAAAAGCAGCAGCACAAAACATATTCTATATGTAATAGAAAAATTAGCACTACTCCTAATTCTTTCCCTGTGCGGTGGGGAAGGGGATTGTTGATGATTTCACTTATTTTTTCATTATGAAACAGAACGTGGTTTCACAATTAGCTATTAACATAGGTTATGTAAAAGAACCGTGAAATATTATTATGTAAGGAATCATAAATATAAACAATGCGATCAGAATAACTGTATGTCCAATGATTTAGACGATGCAAAAGTTGTATTTTGTCTTTTCCAGGTGGGATAGGTTGAATCGCATTATAATTTTTCACATAATTTGTAATTCGTATTTCGTTTTGTACGTATAATGTACTAAAGAAAAGAAAAGTGAGAATCTTCGAGCCACTGACCTTCTTTGATAATTTTGGTATCTATTTTCGTTAATTCTCTGCACTCAAATTATTTATCCATATTGACAATGAAAAAGAAATCCGAATGTAAAAAGAACTGAACCTTTACACTCACGCATTTACGTAAATGTTCGGTGCAAACGTAAACTATACCGACGGTCCCCTAAAAATCTGTAAAACAATATGTGTAATACTTAGAAAACATCTATTTCACAACCTATCGGGTACGTAATCCGACACGACACTCAGTATATTAAGTTTACTTAAAGCTGTGAATAAAGCTAATAATTTATTTATAAGTTGTTATTTTAGTCTAATTTTTAAATATCCACTCAAAAAATAGACAAAATATTTTTATAACTGCCTAAAAGCTTTTACCTATACCTAAGGATGAATTTATTCTAAAAGCATATTGACTTCTAAGTCCGCTTGTATAAACGTTTTTAAAACAAAAGAACCACAATACAGTTAGTATACAATAGTATTGTTTCTTTGTATTATAAAATTACTTTGCTATTTGGGTCGTTTTATGTTTCATGTTTTGTATTTCTTTGGTAAGCGGGTTCCCTAAGTGTTCGAAATTGCTCTTCATCGGAAGCTAAACGTTAAAGACAACGTCGAACAAAAGCCTACAGTTTTTATAAGTAGTTGATGGATAATGTGTGGCATATTTATCTTCATACTATTAAAATTACATTAGTAGTTTGTCAACATATATCGAACTAAGTTATCTATGACTCAGGGTCCGTTATATAAGAAGCGACTTCGATTTGACTGAAGCATATTGATTCTGGTAGTCAAAGCATTCAAAATAAAACTAATTTTTCAGTACATTCACACTAAATCATGTTTTAGTTGAAATTGTAGAAAAACGTGTTTCTGATTGGTGAAAAATATTTGAGCAGAATGTGAATTACATATCAAATTTAAGATACAAGTCTTTGAGATACACTGGTATGTATAATTCAAATATATTTAATAATTTACTTTGTTCCATGCAGTTGTAATATACTTATTGGATAAAATTATTGTTTTTCTGCAACCAGGAGTAGAAATCGGTTTATATGGTGTCAAGATTACGATAGAAAGTAAAGCGTTTCATTTCTAGAATCAGTGATACATTTACTTGTTACTCGGGGCTTTTCATTTTATAATAATAATGTGTCTTTCTTTCGTGGTTTAATAACAAATGTACAAATTGTTTTAAAAAAGGGCGATGTTGAAGTTCGTTCCTCTTCCACATTACCCCTCCATTTCCTCAAAATTTACACAGAATAAAAATTTAATAGCTTACAGAGAACACTAAAAAATACGAAAATGAAAAATATTAACTGAATATTTGAAAATATTATGTACATGTAAATGATAAAAAGAATAAAGTAAAAGATTTCAACATTATAATCTATTCTTAAGTACCCAGAGTTTTTTAAATTCATTTATTTAACGTCGGCCTATTTCCGCTATCAAGGCCAATCACCGACGCCAGGGGATAAGCTCATCAGTGACTGTGGAGGCACTGGGACCCTTAACCTGAAAATTTTGCCGAACCCCCACTGTTTGTCGTGGGGTAAGGATTTTTAACGTACTCACATCGTAGATACACGAAACCAACACTTTTACATCTCTTTCGAAATCATCCACTATATCTCATCGACTTGCTATGACCCGGTTTTGAACACGGACCGTCTGCGTGAGAAGACGCGCCACTGTTCATCACACCACCAAGCCGACTACCCAGAATTTGATATAAATGCCTTCTGAATATTGACATAGAACTTGCAGATTTAATTTTATTTGGTAGACTGTTGTACAATTTAACTGCATTGTATGAGAAAGATCTCTCAAGTTTGGCAGAACTACGCATGGGAACTAAATATTGATCACATGCCCTAGTTATACGACTATGAGTACCTGAATCCAGCCATGTGGATAAAATACCTTTCATGCAAATATAACCAATTTGTTTCCCTAAATTTGGTGGTAATATGGTCAAATTTTCTTAAACCTAATGCACGAATTCAGTAATTTTTGTAAACTTACCCTATCTTTATTTAATAAAGCTGGTCAATATACCACATCGCAGTAGGAAAGACTAGATAGAATTAGGGTATCACATAATTTAAGCTTAATTTCGGTATTTAATAATTTTTTGTGAATATATAAAATTTTAGTTTTCCGTAAGCTTTTTGAATTAACTTACTAACATGTTTGGAAAATCTCAAATCACTGCCTAAAACAACAACCCCCAGATTCTTATAATACTCAGTGGACTTTAATATCTGATTATTAAGAACTATTTTAAATGAATCATTATTAATAATACTATCTTTGTTTCGTCCAAAGCCCAATATTTCCGTTTTTTATTCATTTAAGACCAAATCATGAGCATCTGAAACTTTCGACAACTTATTTATATCAGCGTTTATCCTCGATTTCCCTGGGATCGAACGAGAAATAAGTTTGTTTGTCGTCCGCATACTGATGAATTTTGCAGAAATCTAGATAGCTGCCAAGTCTGCAGTATATATACAGAGAAGAAGAGCGGCCGTAGGATACTACCTTGTGGAACACCGCGTTTAATTTCTAAATAATTGGAGTACCGCCCGTTAATCATAACCCTTTGTTGCCTACCTGACAAATAATCCTGAGAAAAATGGGTAGTTAGATCATTAAGGCCAAAATATTTCAATTTATAACACAAGGTAGTATGATTTAGGGAATCAAATGCTTTACTAGAGTCAAGAAGGACTAAACAAGTTTTGTTGTTGTCATTAACTCGATATATATCATCTGTTACTTGCAGAAGTACAGTAGTTGTACTATGATCGACGCGGAAGCCAGATTGGGTGGACGGTAAAATATTATTTTTAGAGAGATACAAGTTAAGTTGATCAGCAATAATTTTTGAAAAAAATGGAAATGGGGTTTATGGGTCTGAAATGAGATAGCTCAGACTAGGTAGATTTTAGGAGATATTCATTTAAGTGAGGTATTATTAATAGTAACATTTTTAAACTTATACCATCAACCCCTATAACATTTGATTTTATCTTATGAATGATGCTGGTAATTTCGTCCTCAGAAACCTCAGAAAAATTAAATTCTGTACTTACATTGGGATGACTTTCAAAAAAATATTTATCAAGAATATCCAAATCATCAGTAATATTTGTTGACAGTTGTGGCACACTATTAATGAAAAAAAAAATATTAAAGATGTATTTCCATTCCTTTTCAGGGGCTGAAAATGTCACTGAAATATCACTTATGGGTATCACCGTACTCAGGGTGTTTCAAGGGTTCCACAAATATAATAATATGCAGGGTGTCCCATTTAAAAATCAAAAGTTGGGGCCATTTCCGGTGAGACCGGAAGGGGAAGAAATGATAGTTATGCCACAAAGTGCCTTCTTGATCATATAATGCATCTACCAAGTTTCATTCTGATATTCTAAAAAATAAGGAAAGAAGAGGGTCTACCATGATCCGTTGATACCCGGTATAGAAATTCGTAACTAAGAAAAGTAACAAACAAACATTTTAAAAGAGGAATAAAGTTATACGTACAAGAGACCATAATCAATACAATGAAACAATAATATTTGAAACCAATGCTGAAGGATAGTTGTGAAAAATTCTTCCATGGTATAAATCGACATTTTTAACAGTATTTCTTTTAGTTTTAAGTCAGATAATTCTTTCAAGTGATTAGGAAAGTGATTGTATATTTTAATGGACATGGCCGTGAAACAATGACTAACAACATATACCGGGTGACACAGGAGTCATGTAACACCCCGTAGCATGTTTATTTAAAAAGATATTATTTTGAAATTTGGTACACTTATATACACCCTGTATATTTTTTTTACCCATCTGATTCGTCTCTAGATTCTCTTTTCAACCATGTATCGGAATACGGCATTTGTTTTTAAAATGACAGTTAATATCAATTTTAGTTTGTTAAGTCTAGGTGGCTCTGATATGAACCTTGGCAGATTTTAATGCGTAGTGTGCCGTGATATCGAAAGACCTCTGGTATTTGTACCTCATATTTTTTTGGGAATAACCAGTAGCTGAACAGACTAATAAGTTCTAAGTTATTTAAAAAAAAATCTTTAAACAACTCACGATATCATAAAAACCAAGATAGGAACCCCATTTTTTTATTTCGCCTAGTTAAAAAATACTTATTTATCTTTTATTTTTGTCCAATATAATTGCTGTGCCTATCCTATTTTACTTGCTTCATTAAAGTTAGTATCGAATGTTATTGCATAGTAATGAATATTGTACTGCAACAAAAATAGTAAGCAGGAGTGGAAACAAAAGAAGGTAAAACGAGGCGTCATTTTGATTTGACGATTAAGAATTGTTTACTTGGCAGCAATTTAAGTATTTTTCATTAAATTATACCTAAGTTATCACGTTTTTAACTCTATTTTGCCATGTATTCACGAAATGAAAAAGTAGATATGCTACTAATCTATGGCGAATGTAAGTAAAATAGCAAGCGGGCTGCTGACTTATATCAAGAAAGATTTCTCGAAAGAATTCATCCACCAAACAACTATTTTGTAAGAGTTGAACAGCAATTCAGAAGTAAACCAGATCCCACGATTTCGATAAGACAGATTGAGGACCAAATCGGTGTAAATCGGGAATCAGCTCGACGCATTTTGAAAAAACACAAATTTATATCATACAAATACCAAATACACCAGCATTTATACGAAAATGATTTTCAAAGAAGATTGAACTATTGAAATTGGTTTCTGAACAGACACAATTTGGACAATAATTTTCATGAACAAATTTTATTTTCCGACGAGTCCAGGTTCACTAATTTGGGATTATTTAATCGTAACAGCACCCGTTATTGGGCACAAGAAAATCCCAGTGCATATCAGGAGCGATTTAGTTTTAATGTATGGATGGTTAGGAGTAATTGGCAGAAGAATTATTGGGCCAATAATTTTTGATGGTCCATTAAAATGGAGAAAGATATTTGGGATTTTTGCAAAACCAGATACAAGATTTTTTGGAAGAACTGCCACCTAATGTTAACCCAATAATTTTTCAACAGGATGGGGCTCTACCACATAACAACAGAGTTGTGGTGAATTATTTAAATGAAAGGTTTGGAGAAAACTGGATGGGAACTAATGGGCCCGTTTGTTGGCCTGCAAGGTCACCAGACCTTACGCCGCTTGATTTTTTTGTATGGTGCCACCTCAAGGAAAACGTTTATAGAACTCTACCAACAAACAGAGAAGACATGGAAATGAGAGTCAGAAGAGCAATCGATGGGATTACTGAATTACAATTACATAACGTGCTTAGGGCTACCGTCACAAAAACACGATTGTGCAGAGATAATAACGGACAACCTTTTGAGCATCTGCAGTAAAAATGCTTTTGTATGTAAAGTCGAGGCAAGAATTCAAGCGATGCACGTCACGAGTGATCTCATTAAAGAAATTTTAATACTAACATAATTTTTAATCATTAATTACGTTAAAAAGGGTAATTCTTGACACCCAGTTTAAGCGTTTTTCAGAAATAGGTACAGTTTAATCGGGCTTCATGATTCTTAGCAGTATTGTCTTATTTATAGAATAGATCTGTGACGTGCATCGCTTGAATTCTTGCCTCGACTATATTAGACTTGATAAACATACAACATGATAAAGTATGCTATAAAGCTGACAGCGTTGGTATTCTAAACAAAACAAGCAAATACCTGCATGAATGGGCGGAATGTTTGAACAACATATTTTGCCGGGTATTTTCGTAAAATGGTCTACTCTGAACAATATTGAGTTGCTGCCTGGCACCGCACCGAAATGGTCTACTTCCACAGTGTCGAGCAATCTTTCATGTTTTAATTAAAAACTGGTTCATCGCCCTTCATTTTCATTGTATCGTGGCGTTCTTTTTACTTTCCCAAACATCGGGTTCGAGTCCCGTCTTCGACACTGTCGGAAGAAATGGTTGTATGTCCGCGTTTTTTCAATGTGTAATCTCTTTCTGCACAAGCCTCGGGCTTCCGAGATAGGGGTTTGTCTAATTTCTGTGATGTTCTATGGTGTTATATTCAGGACGGCCACACCTCGAGGTAAAATCGTAAAATCGGTCCTATCTCAAATGTGGAGGGAGTTAGCCTCTAAAAATCGGTAAAAAAATTATAGTTTTTTCTCTAAAACGGCTCAAACGATTTTAAATAAATTTATCACATAAATACATCCTTAATACCAGTATGAAATGGTATGACCGCGTTCCTAGAAAATGTAGGGAGGGAAGTTGTGAGGGGTAGGTTTTACAGACCACACCACAGAAATTAGACAACCTCCAATTTTAGAAGCCAGGGCTTGTGCGGAAGGGGGTTATACATTGAAAAAACGCGGACATACAACCATTTCCTCCGACAGTGCCAGTGCCGGAGTCAGGATTCGAACCCGGTGATGCGATGTCCGTGTGATTAATCGCGATTGCCACCTCGCGTCTTAACCCACTCGGCGATCGACCAGACAAAGAATTTAATTTTTTGTTGTTGTAAAAGCTGAACCAATTTTGATTAAATTTAACACATATATATTTTCATAGTACCAGTATAAGATGGCGTAACAAGTTCCTCCTAGAAATTACAGGGGATAGTTTGCGGGGGTAAGATTTAAAAAATTATTTTTTCCTCTAAAACCGCTCTAATAATTTTGATTAAATGTAACACTTGAACACTCCCTCAGTGTCAGTGTACGATGGTATAACTAGTTGCACTTAGAATACGGAGAAAGGCTGTGAAGGGTAGGATTTATAGAATTCAAAAATTATTTTCTACAAAATTGTTCTTACTCCTAAATGGAAAAGTTTTTTTTTTTTGACTTTCAATCTACGTTTGTTTAACTTTTCGGCACAAATCAATTAGAGTTCTAGTAACTCATACGATGTTAATTAAGGCGTTAATCCTCTGAACTGAACTGATCTATGTACAGAAAGGATTTAAATAATTTATTGGTGTACTGAACATTGCTCCTCTCTAGAAATTCCTACTAGACAGCAACTTATGAACAACCTGTATGTAATAGATCGAAATCCCGTCGTAATTGATCGTATAACTCGAAAGCATCGTCAAGAGCATGAACCTATTCGAAGAAGGCAAGTAGGTGTAATATAAAATAAAGAATAAAATAACGCTGCTGTATTAGTTGCATGACAAGTATAAAATACTGTCTATAAATACAAATAAAGTTGCATGGCACAAATGTAACAGCAGTAGTCGCGTAAAAATATGTCAGGCATACACGGTAGTTAACCTCAGGGCAACCAATGATTTAAAAGTAGATCTACAGCTCTTCGGCGCCTTCTCGGTTTATGTGGCAGGATTCGATCCGCATATAAATGTAAGGACAATATTAATACAATTGCTCGTAGAATTTAAAATTGCGAAGAAGTTCGTAAAATTCAAGAAAAAGAAAATAGTTGGAAACACTTTTTATTCTTTATTGTAAAGTTTTGGAACAAGGGTATTTATTTGTCAACAATGTCTAGTACTAGCTGGTGCCAAAGCGGATTGTGAAGGCTAAAAAAAATTGTTAACAGGCAGGGACCAGGGCCAGTTAAAGTTATGATTAGGAGAAAAAAGTGGTTTTTTGCTATTTTCGGTGAAACGTGATCTCTTAGCGGAAAATGTCTTTTACAAAAGTTGTAGCTAATAAGAAAATTTAAAACTCTGAAATCAGGCATTTTCAACATAGCCTCAAATTTTCTGAGAAAACGGCGGAAACCAGGTTTTTCTGCTTTTTATTTTTTCTCTCGCAAAAATAGTTCAATTTACATGAAATTATGTGAAAGTCTACTTGTTTTTACATCGAATAAGCATGATTTTTTTGAAATCTGGGAAATAAGTAGTTTCCGAGATATTTACATTTTTGGAAAAAAAAAAACATTTTCCACGAAAAATTTTATTGGCGTTTAAATATTTTATCCGGGCTCATTGTAACCGTTGAAATATCTACTTTAAAGTGGTCTATATATGTTGATGGTTTATTTTTCATGAAACCGCTTAACATTGAGAAAAACCAAGAAAATTACTTTTCAAATCACGAATTTTTCAATATTTTTTGTTATTTTCATTTTTTTAAATTTATGTTAAGTAATGGATTAAATTTCAATGACAGAATTTACTTCAATGTAATATTACTAAAGTTGAATGAATTTAAATGAAGAAAGTGGGGGCAATCATTCTGAAACTTAAGTTTTTCATGGCAATGCACCGTACCGTACTGCAAGTCGCAAGCTAGAGTTAAGACTCACTGGCCCAGTGTGCATTTTTATTAATATTATATTAAATAAATAAATAAATAAAATAATAATATTTTACTATTTTTTCACTAAATAAATGATATAACGATGAGTAATCTGTTTTAGGTATATTTGAATAAAATTGAATAAATAATTATTAAGTAAAACAATTAATTTATTGATATTTTTTTACAAATTTTGGCTCGCTTCGTCTTCAGAAAAATATTGTTCTGTAATTTTTTTATAAAAATAATTTTTTTAATAAAAAATTATAAAATTCTAATGAATCGTTTTCATTGTGGTTGTTCATCAATAAAACTTTCAAATTCCAAAGGATCTTAGAGATTATCGATGTCTTCGAGCTCTTCATTTTCAATATAGAGATTATTTGCTGGCTCTTCATAGATAATCACTTAAGTCTTCAAATATTTCTTTATTTCTATTTGGGCAGTTTTCATGTCAATTAATTCATAAATTGGTACATTTTAAGCCGTATTTTTAAATAATTTCGGGTATTAAGTCTGAACTGTCTGGGACAAATTTGGGCACGAGTCTACGTTCCAGCCCCATTACTTAGCTTTTTTTGTTTATCGGGCTCATTGCCCAAATAATCAAGCCAAATTTGCAATTGGTAATAATCTGTATAGAAATGTAGATTTGTTAGTTGCCAGTTGGTTATGCTCAAACCTTAATTGATTTAATGACGTATCCATTTTTTTTACTTTTGTAAATACCAGCTATAAGTTGAGATCTATTTTTTACAATGGTTATTTGGCCCTCATCTTTAAAAAAAAAATACTAGCTAGGTTTGATAAATATTTGATGCTCAATAATGATTTTACAATTCTTTTGCTTTGTGGAAAGAAATAATGAAACCATTTAAATTAAGTTGATGCAGAAGTACTAGTAAATCAATATCTTGACCCATGACGCCGACAGTTTTATCCTCGTGTTTTGCTAGTTCAATTGCAGTATTTATAATTAATGCATCGGCGTCTTTGGGAGTTTGCTTGCACAAAAATCCCTCTGATTGTGGTTTATCTGATATAGCTTGTATTAAATTGTTTTTGTTTCATTGATTGGATAAAAATTTCTCTTGCGAAAATGATATTTTACTTATATCTTGATATTCAAATGTAGGGAAGTTTGCAGATTTCTTACGACGCGACGTGAACGTTCGGCTTGTTTCGTGCCATCGAAGTGGATGCTGTAACTGTTGTAGTTAAAGTTTTATTTACGTTGGGATACTTATCGAATACTATAAAACTATTAGCTGCATAATGGCTTCGAACATAATTAAAATATTTATTTGCAATTTCTTCAGTAGTATCGTTCTTTTGCCAAATGACTTGATGTAGTAAAAACCCACCGTCAACGACATGTAAAATATTGCTACAGGCCGGCAAAGCATCAATGCTTGTAAATTCGCCGTAAAGTTCAGATTTTTGTGTTTTTTCTGAGCCCATTTTTCTACCACATTTATATGCATAACTTTAAAAGATTTTATATTAATTTGTTATTTATTTAAAAGTTTGAAGATGGTTTCCGCCACTTTCTTCAATTAAATTCATCCAACTTTAGTAATATTCTATTGAAATAAATTCTGTCATTGAAATTTAATCCATTACTTACATAAATTAAAAAAAAATTAAAATAATAAATAATATTGAAAAATTCGTGATTCGAAAAGTCATTTTTTTGGTTTTTCTCAATTTTAAGCGGTTTCATGAAAAATAAACCATCAACATATATAAGACCATTTTAAAATAGACATTTCAACGGTTACAATGAGCCAAGATAGAATATTTAAATAAATAAAAAAAAAACACCAATAAAGTTTTCCGTGGGAGATTTTGGTTTTTTTATCTCGGAAACTACTTATTTCCCAGATTCCAAAAAAATCATGCTTACTCAATGTAAAATAAGGTATACTTTCACATAATTTCATGTAAGTTGACTTATTTTTACAAGAGAAAAAAATAAAAAACCGAAAAATTGGTTTACCGCCGTTTTCTCAGAAAATTTGAAGTTATGCTGAAAAATGCTTCTTTTGAAAGTTTTAGATTTTTTTATTATCTACAGCTTTTGTAGAGGACATTTTCCAGTAGGAGATCACGTTTCGCCGAAAATCGTAAAAAAACACCTTAAACCTCTAAATAGCACCCGCATTTCACAATTTCACTTTATCTCGTGTTTAATTTTTGTTTTTTCTCTTAATTATAACCGTAACTAAATTTTCCGACTGGTCCCTGCCAGTTAATAATTTTTTTTTTGAAAAAGGCATTAGCACCAGCCTATACTGTGTAGTGTATGATGCGATTGAATTAAAAAATCGTTATTACTATTAAGTAAGCACTGCTTTTGGATGTTTACAAATAATATATTTAAAAATACTGTACAAATGTATCGGCTTGTGATGCCTTTTTCAAGATATTGCAATACTAAGCTGAGAAGTGGCTATTTTAAACCTAAAACACTTGTAATTGACACCCTACTCCCGGATTTTTTTTCGGTTATACCTGATTATGTATCTCGGTACAGGGTTTTTTAACACCTTGTCTAATAAAGGGATATTTAAGAAATTTTGTGGCTCGTCCGTGGTACAAGAATTTATTGTTATGGTTTTTTTAGTTCTAATTGATCAAGAGGATTTAATCGATTACCTTTCCGTTTACCTTCCCTTTCTGTGTGAAATAATAATTTTATTCGTCACAATGATACACCATTGTAGATTGTTTTACGGGGTCGTTTGGCTTCGAACAGCCTTACTTCACTTCGACCTAAAAGATCTTTTGTGATTTACCCTACATCTAGTGGTTACCCAAGATTCCCAAACTTTTTACAAAGCTTGTGATTTTCATGAGAGCTAATTTCCCTATGTCTTCAGGCGTTAATTCCGCCTGTTCTAGGAACTTTAGCCTAGTGCGACTAACATCTTGCATTCGCAAAGTATTAGCCTTAATTCGGACTTTTCAAGTTCGAGAAGCCTTGTGACATTCTTTGTCGAATAAGTTATAAACTTTTTCGCTTGTCTTTGGCCTGGAGTATTCCTCCAATAAGACTTTTTCTGATCCTTGTCCCATTCTTGGATCTCCTCCGCTATATGTCTCTTGGCTAGGCAACAAAACGGTTCGGATCGAATGAACGGTGCTTCAGCTCCTTTTTTTTGCAAGGCTTTCCTTGTACTTCCTCATGCCTTGGCACCCACATCAAGGTAACTTTGTTGTTATTAGCCAGTTGCTTCAGGGATTGTCTACATTCCCAGGCAATTTTAGACTCAAAGGTATAGGACCTTAGAGCCTTTAGTGCTGCCTGGCTATCTGATAGTATATAGATCTTTGTCCTTCGGATGCCTTTATTTAGGCATACCTGAGCACACAGATCTATGGCATAAATTTCTGCCTTAAAGATGATTGGGGTGTTACCGAGTAGCCTACTATTCGGCCCTGCTACTCCCACTCCTACCCCTTTAGCCATCGTAGATCCATCTGTATACCAGATAAGTGACCCTTGTTCCAATCGCAGTGACTCCATCTTGCTCGTCTGGCGACTTTCATTTAGCACGTCAAACGGGCAATCAAAGCCTTGTTTGATTGGCATTGAGTCAGTGGGTTTGGTCATGGAGTTCAAATGGATTAACTCCAGAACCCTTAAGTGACCAACCAGATCGCCTGGTTTAAATTTATGTGCCTGGTGCAGTCGTAAGGTACTGAGTGCCACCTCCTTCCATATATGTAAGTGCAAGGGAAGTAGGTCAAGCATAGCTTTCATAGCTGCTGTGGGACACGAGTGCATTGATCCTGTAGTCCCTAAACAGACAAGGCGTTGTAGTTTCTGCAACTTTCCCTGTGCTGTTTTTTCTTCTGTTTTTGGCCACCATACGCATGATGCGTAGGTTAAAACCGAAAGATAAGACCAATGTGTCATTTTCGGTCTTAGACCCCAAGTCTTACCAAACAACCTACGGCGTCGCTGTTGCTTTAGTAAAGGCTGTAGTCGCGCTATGCTAAACTGATAGAAGCGGTGGATTGACCGTCCACTGTTGCTGTGTGGAAGTATTCTTTTGCAGCGGTTACTAGACTGTTTAACAATACCATAAAATTATTTCAACCTGGATTTCAAACAACGAAGTTGAGAAGCATTTTTTAGATCTGAGTTCAGACGAAGATGACTCTGATAATGAATATGAGGCCAATATTCTAACTAATGTATTGGTTATCAGAGCTTATATTGCTACTTTATCCCAAGTGCCTTCCCGGAAGCCTTGATTTATGTAATCTTTGTCGTCAATTTTCCACAAACAGGAATATCTACGCACTACATCGACGAATTTGTTTCATTTTTCAATTCTGCACAACATATAAACACAGTTCAGCACAGCTCCAATTGGTCAAGGCTGTAGTCCACCGGATGCGTTGAATTACACGCATTTCAATGGCGAACAATACACTCGTGCTGGGCTGTGCGTATTCAACAAGCTGTGGCTTGCTGACCCAGTTTTATTTCGCTTCGTGAAGGCTGTACCACCGGATGCGGTGGCCCAGAAGTCCTAAGGGACTCGTTCTGGGGAACGGAGCTCCGGTTCGACTGGGGCCATTTCTACTTTTTGCTAACAGAATTTTTAAACAATTCCCTAGGCTCTCGTAATTAACGAATTTTAATATCTCAAAATGGATTTGAAAAATTGAGTGCTCTTTTATATGTCACAAAATTTTCAACTTTCTACATGCTTTAGTAGCCTCAGCAACATTTTGAAAATTTGCAAATTTTTTTTGCCAAGTTTAGATTGATGAAATTTGGTGGGAAGATTTATCATATTAAATTTTTTTCTTTAGCCAAGTATGAAGGTCCTACGTGTAATATAAGTAAAAACTGTTTGATGTCGTGTGGGAAAGTGGTCAAGCTCCGCAGGAGTTTCGTGATACACTTTTAATCAACCTCTTCAAAAACAAAGGGAGCGCTGCGGACTGTGGAAATTACAGGGGTATAGCTCTCCTGGCTGTTGGAGGGAAGATACTCACTAAAGCGATGGCAAATAGGCTAACACCTGTTATGGAAAAGTTACTTCCTGAAACACAGAGTGGCTTTAGACCAACCCGAGGCACATCGGATTTAATCTTCACACTTAAACAGCTTCAAGAAAAAGCACTCGAACATCAAGGAGAACTTCACATGGCCTTCATTGATTTAACCAAGGCGTTTGACTCGGTGGACAGGGAAGTGCTCTGGAAAATTATGTTCCGCTTAGGTATCCCTAGAAAATTTGTGGAAGTATGTCGCAGTCTACATACAAATAAAAACGCCCAGGTTATGTATAATAATGAGGCAACCGAACCTTTCCAAACCCTCACTGGAGTTAGGCAGGGATGTGTCCTGGCACCCCTACTTTTTAATTTGTTTACCACTGCTCTAACAATTATTGTTGACAACAAACTGACAGTCAGAGAAATAGGTCGCAGATACCGTTTTGATGGCGGTCTCTTTAACATAGGATGCTTTAGAGCTTTCACGAAGACACGCACACGATTCATTTGTGATCTCCAGTATGCGGATGACTGTGCACTTTTAGCCTCTACGCCAGAAGAGCTTCAAGAACTTTTAGATGTGTATGCCCAGAGCTATGATTCCTTGGGACTTAAAATCAACATTGGAAAGACTAAGATTATGTCAACTCCTTATCAAGTGAACCAAATAGACATTACACTTAACGGAAATTCTCTTGAAGTGGTGGATCAGTTCAATTACTTAGGCAACGTTGTTAATGACAAAGCAAACATGGACAGCGAGATTCGCAATAGAATTAACGCTGCATCTAGAGCACTCTGGGGACTTAGAGAGAGAGTATTTGACAACCACGACCTTGCTTTGTCAACGAAAATGGCTGTCTACAGAGCAGTTGTCATTCCAACACTGCTATATGGATGTGAAAGCTGGGTCACTTACCGTCGTCATGTGAAAGAATTAGAACGTTTTCAGCAAAGACACCTCAGAAGTATGATGAAAATCCGTTGGTTCCATCACATATCAAACGTGGAAGTATTCAGGAGAGCAAACAGCCTTCCAATTGAGGTGCCTATTTCAAGAGCACGCCTAAGATGGGCAGGTCACGTTCATCGTATGCATGATAACCGCCTTCCTAAATGTACACTTTATGGTGAATTGCTAAGCGGTAGAAGAAGGCGTGGCGGTCAACGAAAGAAGTTCAAAGACGCTCTCCATGAAAATCTAAAATCCTGCGGTATTGCAGACGAGCAATGGGAACAACTTGCAGCGGGCAGAACCGAATGGCGAGGGGTTGTGGCCAGCTATCAAGGAAATGTTGCTGCAAGAAGGCCGAATCCAAGACCAAACCAGGTCTATGTTTGTCCTGACTGCGGTCGACATGTGCTCTCCCGAATTGGCCTCTATAGCCATAGTCGTGTGCACCGTAGATGAATGGGAATTATAATAGACTACACCTTTTACTTGTTTTTTATTGTACACAATCTATCGACTGTAACATTTTTATACTCGGATTCGCGTAACGGCTAGTAATAATAATAATAATAAGTATTTGGAAAAAAAATCCACAAATAACTTACTATTTCAATTTTTTTTTTTCGATTTTTACTATTTATGCAATAGTAAAAATAAATTTTGGAACTGCATCTGATTTAAAATTTAATTACAAAACTTTTTTATTTGTATAACTTTTCTCTAAAAGCAATAGTTACTGAGATATATGAAAAAATATGAAGAAAAAAACGGAATATTTAGGACTTTTTTCGCATTTTGTTTAATAAAAAATTACGCCCATGTTTTCAAAGTAGCGCATAGTGAAATTATCATTTATGATTTTTAGGAGCGATTAAGCAAAAAATTTGCCATACTACACGATTCACCCAACCCAAAACAAATACGCTTGGGCTATAGATACAGGTTCTTAAAAACATTCAATATTATAAACAAACGAATAGTACAATAGTAAAAATGGTCATATACATACACGTTTAACTTTTTTTTTTAATTTTTTTAAATTTTTTAATACATTTATTTAACGTCGGCCTATTTCCGCTACTGAGGCCTAACACCGACGTCTGTAGACGAGCTACCCCCAACCAGGAATTTTGCCGAACCTCTTCCCTTAAGAAGAGTAGGTATCTTTTACTTGCCTAACATTTAGTAGACAAGGGACCCACGGCTTTACATCCTCTCCGAAGGATGGTATATCCCCTATACAACCCCCGCCTAAGGTTGTATAGCTTCCGCGCATACACTGATATACAAGCCGCTGGAAGATGTGTGAGGCGAGGATGCGGTCTTCGTTGGAATGGTCACCCATCCAACTACTAACTGCGCCTGATGTTGCTTTACATCGCATATCGAAGTATGTACATAGTAAAGACGCACCTACACTCGCCCACGTTTAGCTTGAATACTGTGTACCTGATGATGCATTATCACACGCTCTAGGAGGAATTTCAATAGAATACTAATGTACCTTATGTTATTGGTTTTATCTTTTAATTTTACTAATAATATTGAAATAGGCAGCGTTCAAGTTTTCGATATCGGATCTTTTGTTACCACATTTTTCGTTTTTGTTTATGCAAATCATTTTATGTGTTAATCTTTTCTTTAGATCGTTTTGTTTCCCAATTATTCTAGTTTCATCAAAGTTAATCGTATGTTCGGTTAATACGTGTTCTACAAGTTGGGTGGGATTATTTTTATTTAATGCATTCCTACTGACATTTTTATTTTCCATATTCTCTGTTTTAGGTACCTTTCTGTTTGTCCAGTATATCTTTTATCACATTGCATACAAGGTATTTCATAGATTACATCTGATTGTAGTTCCTTTTGTGTTTTTGATATTAATCTTGTAAAGAATTTATTTTTAATTGTATTTTCATTTTTAAAAGCAGTTTTAATTTTATCTGTTTTTTCAGTGATGGTTCATTTTAATTTTTCAGATAAATATCTTATATATGAATTTTTTAAATATTTTATATCACCTTGTATCTGTGTGTATCTATGTAAAATTATTATTTAAGAATCTTTTTATTAATTTTGGTGGATAATTATTTTTTAAAAGCATGTTATGTATATAGTTTAATTTTTTTTCCCAAAACTATGGTCTGATAATTTTAGCAGCTCTGTCTTTTAGATTATTGATAATAGTTATTTTTGCTTCAAAGAATGCTCTGAGTTAAAATTAATAAATCTTTTAGAAAAAGTTGGCTTATGGTACCAGTCCTTTGTGACTTTCTCTGTGTTATGTCTAATAACCAACGCATCCAAAAATTCAAATTGGTTATTTTTTTTCTTTTTCACACAGTAAATTGTATTTTTTTATAAAAACCATTAGATGTGCCTAACACTAATTATAACTTATCCTGGTCAATGACCATAGATATGTCGTCTACATACCTTTTAAATACACAGTTTAGTTTTTAAGGCTAAATCTTGGAGTTCTGACATAAGTAAAATTTAAATCAAATACAGGTGTACCACCAAAAATCTATTTTTTACCTACGACTTCTGCATATTACTTGCGTCTCTAAAATGTTTATTTTCAACGCAATGTTGTGCCATTCCTGTACTTTTACTGTTATTTAAAATTGATTTCTTGTGTTCTTTTAGCCCATTTTTAATACTTCTACCAATCTGACCAATATAGGCTGCATTACAATGCCATTTTTCAATATTTTTTATCATCTCGTTTATACTGAATTGAATTTTAAGAAATATAATCTGAAATAATTGTCAAGCAAACATAGTTTTTAACGAAAAACCATTAATTACATTATAAAAGAAATAATGCATTTCAAATAGACCCATTTGCATTAATTCCATAGAAACCGACAACTGTGCTAATTTCGTATTAGTAAATTAGAAAATGCACTTGTGGCCAATTGATAGTAGACCAAATATACAATCTAAATATAGGCACTATTTGAAAGTTAGTCTAACACTGCCCAACATGTAAATGTCATTCGATACATGTACACCAAAGTTGTGAATCGCGTGAAATGCAATGCCGTGTCGAATACTAAATGCCTTCAAGTGATTTTATTTCACACATACATGTTACGTTTTTATTAGGTGGTTCCCAATGAAATAAATATACAGTTACTCATTATAAAAAGTATTCTGTTCTATTTTTCAAGTTTTAAGTTTTTTGAAGACAAATACAGAGCGATCTAAGTATTTCATTGTTGTTTTTAGGTTTTATAAATCAATGTCTTACATAGTGGTCTTATACATGATAATTAGTCTAGGATTAACATATATAAATGTAGTTCAGTATGTTTAATTCGTTATTTCTATTAATTTAATGGATGAATGTTGAAAAATTACAAGTGGTCAGATGTGGCTTCTGCTCCGGAATTGAATTCCAAATTCGCGTATTTCCTTCTGCCACTTTTGCTTTACTTCTATATGCATTTTCCACGAATTAAACATAGGTCACTAAAGAGTTCAAAAACCAAGCTTAGATGTGAAAGATTCCTGTCTATTGAAAAGGCAATAACCAGAACAACAAAATGGTGATGCAGCCTAGGGGCATCTCCCTTACATCGACCAAAGTAGGCCAACGTTCTCCCAAAATGGATTCTCTGATTGATGAGACGGCAGAACAGTTACAGAGTACATGTTAAACCGTCTCATCTTCTTGCTCGCAACCTCTATAGAGAGGTGTTGCGCTTAATCTAATATTATGTAGATGTTTTCTTAATACATTAGCGGGCAGAAAAAAAGAGTTGAAGGTTGTCCGTGGTGCACTAAGTAAATACTAAGAAAAAAAAATCTAATATTGATATACCCCATTATATACCTATCTAACCAAGATATAAAAACTATTCAATGCTCATATTTTGTAATTTTCTCGCAAAAACTAACAGTGCACTATGGAATTATAATTTTATTTACAAAAACACAACGAACAACAAATGTGCACTCCACGTTCGCGGTAGGAAAGTAAAACATATATCTAATGAAACACCATAAACTACTATTATCTGCAATTGCAGCTGCAAACCTATAGAAGATCATTCACATGATGTCATTAATCAATCACAACATTCAGAAGTTCCCAGGACAGTGCCCCATGTCAACATGCTTTCTAGTGGGACAGTAGCTATCACATACAATGTATTTTCATAGAAAAGAGCGACTGCTATTGCAGTTCCGCCCTAAACATAATATAATGAAGGACTGCTATGCAGCCGTATCCCAGGACATTACGGTTGAAATGACTAAAGTTAAAGTACTGCCCGCTAATGTGTTAACGGACTAAATTAAGCAATGAAGTTTCCATGGGATCAGATGATCTTCCTGTCATAGTGGTAAAAAGTATATCTCTTTAATATCTATCAAACCATTTACTTATAATTGAGCTCAGATTTAGGGTGCACTGAAAAAGGGCAATAAAAACTTTACGACCTCATTAAAATACCGTTAAACTAGTCGCAAAAGTAATTGCTCATTGCGTCCAGATACGCACTTGAAATATTTAGATCAGCAACTCAGTCGTTTAATTTTAACAGCGCGTTACGGTCTAGCGTTAGTATTGTACATACGAATTTTAAGTATGGCTCTGTACTATTTCGTTCACAAATTGACTCGTTTACCTTTATAGGCTTTTAATGTGAGTCGGCGTGTTTGATGACAGCATGTTGAAAGATCCAACGACGATAATAATGAGGTTTTGTTGTCTTTTTTGAGTGCATCGTAAATCTGAGCTCGACTATACCGTATAAACATGCCTGTAACCCTAGAAATATTTGACGATAAGATTATATTGAGTAAAATAAGTTTCATGTTTAAAAAGGAAGTCCATCTGAAGTTGAAATTATGAACCTGTGAATCTCTTTTCAGTTTTTTTCTAAGATATTTAAATATTGTATGGTTGATAGACTTACGAAATTTAATATACTTACACGAAGCTAACAACTTTTCTCTCTACCGCTACAGCCATGGACGCTTTTCTTATTCATGTATTTTCTACCCCGCACGAAAATTAGTGCGGTAATTAGTTACTGGCCACCTGGTTTTAGAAATAATATTATAATCCGTTGATTTATTATCCTGCGGCGACGTCCTCATAGTTATTGCCTGCCTATTTATGACTACATTTAAGACAGAAATCAACAGTTCCAGAAAACCAGCGATTTAAATATTGTTAAGCTCAACAGATATATGATTTTCTTCACTGATTCAGTAACCTTTTAAATGCATGAATATGTAAACAGTTTTCCATTTATATAGATAATAGAAACAACATAATTTAGTAGTTTTCATTATATTTGGCATTTAATTATATTCCACATCCTGCCCCATCATTTTTTTATCCGTCTGTGAAGATGTTGCTCACACCTTCACAAACAGCCTCGTTCTCATTATTCGTCGGTATCGTGTAGGGCCTGTCGAAGATGAACCAGGGAGAAATGCCACCTGTGCACGCCTGTAGAAGAAGCGTCTTCATGACAGTCTCATTCCACAGGCAACTTCTGGCTTCTCCATAGCCTACATTTGGTAGGCACCATTATTGTCAGAGTCACTTCTCCCAGATATATATCTAGTGTTGGCAGATACAGAATTTTGATCAGGCGGAACCAAATTCCAACCAAAGATTGTGAAGTAGGAGCTAGACTCAACAAACGACTGACATCAACGACATGATTCGGACAGTCTATTTCATGTCCAGGACTCTGTATCTACTCTTGGCCTGGAATAGTAGACTCAGTTGACAAAATAAGGCATTAATATATACTGTGTAGTCAGGCCGGCCATCACATATGCGGCACCAGTGTGGTGCAGCACGGCGGTGACGACAATGAAAAAACTGAAGGTTTTGGAACATAAGTTCATGCACTTCATTTCAAATTCCACTAGGTACACCTTTCTCGGAGGAGTATCCAGGGGCGATTTTAAGGGTAATGAACCGCTCTCTAGAGAGGGGGGAGTTTCCGAGCAGATGGCGGAAGGCTATGGTCGTCCTGATCCAGAAAGGAGGTAAGCCGCCGGAGGAATCGTCATCCTACCGACTGCTATGTTTATTAAATTCAATGGGCAAACTTCTTGAGTACTTGTTACTTGAGAGACTGGAAAAGGAGATAGCTGAGAAGGGGGGGCTTATCTGAAAGCAAATTCGGTTTCCGGAAAGGACGATCGACGGTCGGCGCCATTAGACTACTAAAGGAGACGGCCGAGGAAGCCCTAGCCGCAAAGAGCATATGCGCCGTCGTGACACTGGACGTCAAAAATGCCTTTAATTCGGCGGGTTGGGCGATAATTGTCAGGAAGATGCAGAGTATGGGGATAGCCCCGTACCTCGTAAGGGTTATTATGAGCTATTTCCAGGATAGGATGATCGGGTATGAGACGGAGGGAGAGATTGTTCGGAAGAATATCACGTGTGGGGTTCCGCAGGGTTCGGTGCTTGGGCCGACCTTGTGAACATTATGTTTGATGATGTCTTCCGATTGCGATGACAAGATAGTGTGAAAGTCACCGGTTATGCGGACGATCTGGCCATAACGGTGACTGGAAGGTGGACAGTCCACATAATGGAGGCGGCCAATGAGGCCATCAGAAAGATCGAGGGATGGCTAGCAAGGATGTAGCTCGAGCTAGCTGCTGAGAAAACGGAGTTCCTAGAAAGGCAGCCACAGCCATCGGAAGACTTATGGCCAACACTCACGGACCGAAAGCTAGCAAGAGGAGATTGATATGCAGCGTCGTGCACTCTACCCTCTTGTATGCGGCCCCGGCCTGGGATAGTATGATGAAAGTGGACAAGACGAGGAGCAGGATGACCAGCATCCAGCGTTGCGCTGTGATAAGGGTGTGCAGCGCATATAGAACTATCTCGTACGAGGCGGTATTGGTAGAGCGGGGATTCCCCCTCTGGATTTGATGGCCAAAGAGCGGCTGGAAGTCTATGAGGGAGTTGCGAAGGCAGAAGCCAGGGACAGGCTGTTTGAAAGGTGGCAGGGGCGATGGGAGGTCGCACACAAGGGAAGGTGAACCAGACGCCTTATTACAAATGTAAGGACGTGGATGGAAAGGAGACATGGGGAAGTGGGGTATTATCTTACCCAAGCCCTGAGTGGACATGGGTGCTTCGTGGAATACTTAAATGATTGATAGCCGAGAATGTATATATTGTGGGGAGGCCGACAACGCGGAACACACCGTGTTCGTATGCAACAGGTGGAGGGAAGAGAGGCGACGCGGTGGGGCGCCGTTACTGTCCCCGGACGACATGATAGAGAGAATGCTGGAGACAGAGGAGAACTGGAGAAAGGCGGAGGAGGCGATAACTCGCATTATCAAAAAGAAGAAAGAGGATGAAAGAGAGATGGGTCTGACCCCACGGATTAATTCATAACAACGAACTCAAATGACCAGCTGGTTTGAAGATAAGCGAAAGCAGTTCCAAACTAGTCGGAAATACTAAAGAGGCGGATGGGTTTTAGCCGGTTGATGTCCGGCACTACTTGTAGCGCTAGACATTAAGCTCAGGTGCTCACAATGAGTTTCCCCTTCAAAAAAAAAAACAAAAAAAGGTGCAGCTCTCTCAGAGACCTCTATGCAAGTTGTCACCACATTACCCTTAGGCGAGGGTTGTGTAGGTGATATACCATCCTTCGGAGGGGATGTAAAGCCGTCGGTCCCTTGTCTATTAAATGTTAGGCAAGTAAAAGATCCCTACTCTTCTTAAGGGAAGAGGCTCGGCAAAATTCCTGGTTGGGGGTAGCTCGTCTACAGGCGTCGGTGATAGGCCTCAGTAGCGGAAATAGACCGACGTTAAATAAATGTTAAAAAAAAACTCTTTTCTGTCACCCTCTTTCCTTATGTTTGTTTTTTTTTTGTTTTGTTGTTTTTCTCTAAATCATTCTTCCTAATCAACTAACTTTATTAAAGTCACAATGTATTTTGAACCCCCAACATTAGAAAATCGTAGATTTGACGGCTGAAATGCCTCGCAGCGGTAGTTATCTCGAACGGGTTTTTTCGTTTTGCTTTTTCCCGTGTCACCAACCAAATTTAATAAGCAGTGCTATGATTACTTTTACTAGTTGTAAGTTTTAATTATTTTACATCCTCTTTTTTGGATTTTTTCTTAAATTACTGATTTTAATCGGCTGCTTCTAGCGGAAGGAACTTCAGTTTTTATTTATAAATCGTTTGTTTTTAAGGTAAACCAACCTGCTCCGTCCAGCCTCTCAACTGTCACGGCGTTAACGCCTGTTTGGCTTGCTCCGGATCAGGCCTCGGGGAGGCCATGTATTGTTGTTAATATTAAATAAACTTGTTTTGTTGTTGTTAGGCAAGCAGATGGCTGAGTTTGACTTTAGCTGTAATCTATTTGCTCTTAGGCCATCAGACCATAGCTCCATAGGTTATCATGTCCGGCGACATGGCTCATGAGAAATGTAGGCCTTTTTAGTCTAATATCTAAGTGAAGATTCCATGTATATTTATTTTAAATTGAATGCCCTTCCATTCTGTACTCCCCACCTTTCGGCTATCACAAAAGTAGGTATTTAGAAATACAAGTACTTATGATTAATTTGATCAAAAGTGGTAATAACCTCAGACTAGTCGCTGAAATTACATAACATATTAAAACAACCTGAATGATCCGACATTGTCCATGAAAGAAATGTTTTTCCTACATCTCATAAATCAATCTACCAATTTCTTATCAAAGATACTATTAGCTCTATACAGATATACAGATAGAAATAACTTTATTACATTTGTTTCACTAATTGAATATTATTTTATATTTACTAGATTTAGATCTACATTAAATATGTTCTTTTCTCTTCATTTCTAGCTGACTCATGCTGTCATGGGGAAAACGGAAAGATCCAAGGTTACGTGCGTTGACAGATTGTGGTAAGTATTTACCTTATAATATAATAGATTACAAATAAACACTAAAATATTACCTACACTATTAAAGTGACATCATCTATGAAAAACAGATCTTGCTACCGAATTTGGTCTGTATGATATAGCTCGTTGACCATTTTGGAGCCCAGTGCGTGTAGAAACAAAATTATAATTTTATTTGATGTTTTTCAATATCTTAAAATTTATGTTTAAAATAGCCGCTAATATCGTAAATCACGTGAAATTTTAACGCTAACAAAGCGGGTTTGGTTAGGAAATCCATTTATTGAAATATGAAAATCCTAACAGACAGGTAAATACATAATATTTCAAAAAATAGTGATAAATAAGACTTTAGTCCTTATTCGCTGGTCTACAAAAAGCACATAACATTGCTCTCAATATCATCATCTGCAATCAAGTTATATTTCGTATTATTTGATCTATGCATACCAAAATTTCCCGGTGCAAATAAGGAAAAGTATTCTCCATGGGATAATTCGCGCGTAATAAATAATACCAAGCTAAAGGTAAAATATTGGAATGCCTAAAAAGAACATGGTGATGCTCGGACATTCGATGAATTTGAGATACTGACATTGAGCATAAAATGAATTTGTTCGAAAGGCTGAGACTAATACAAATCATAATCCGGCTAAATTTTGGTCGTTTATAAACAACAAGTAGGTATCTTTTAGCATATCTAGTAAAACATTATACAATGGACGGCGATTTGACAATCACTTGTACATTATTAACGGCTTTGCAGAATTTTTTCTAAATCTTATACACCTTCATCTGGTTGTTGGACGTTCAAGAACTTAATAATCCAGCAGTTCATTTACGGAAATTTGATGTAAACGAAGTGACTACCGCCTTAAAAAAAATCAAACCGTAAATGGTGATGTGTTCTAACGGAATATCCACATTTTATTGAAAGATTGCGCATACGTGCTGGTTTATCCTTTAAAAAATCCCCTTCAACCTGTGTTTGCTGAATTGTGAGACATCTAAGCTGTGAAAAGGGTCGAAAGTTTTCTCTCTATATAAAAAGACGATACATTTGATATTAATAACCTCAATTATCCGTAACTTGTGCAAAGGTCTAGAAATTTTACTGCTAGAAGTTCAAATCCACCATATCTCCAATAAAATATTGGTTTTCAACATGGATTTAAAAAGCCCACTCTACAGCAACGAATCTTGTTTGTATCACCCAATTCATAGCCGAATCATGTAATATGCAATCACAGACATAATTTATAACAACTTCTCTGAGGCTTTCAACAGATTTGATCATAACCTGATAATATACAAATATATTCTTCGTTTGTCCGATTCTCCAACTAATCTTTTTAAATCATATTTACTAAACAGGACTCAATATGTTGCATCTTGAAGTCTGTCGAATATTTGGCAACATCAGAAGACCCTCAAGAGTCAATACTTGGTCCGATGCTGTTTAATATATTTATCAACGATATCGTAAAGTTCATTGAAGAAAATTGCCTCATCTATGCAGACGACTTGAAAATATTCACTACCGTTGATACTCTGCATGACTGGAGGTAGATTAAAGAACGCTGCACTTAAATGCTGAGAAATGTAATAACATGATATTTTCGATGATATGTACGTATATAATGTTTCTTTATAAGCTGAGTAATTTCAGACTCTCTCAGACTTAAAAACGCTTTATTTTAATAATAATAATAATAATAATAATTTGTTTTTCCTTAATATAAACTTTTAGCTATTAATTCCTTTATGCACATCCACTTTTAATACCTATGTACATTTTTTGTAAATATTATGACTTTTTTTATTAATGTTTTTTATCTTATTAGTCATACATATATCTCTTTGCTTACCTTCTGATTCTGTAGTTGAGTTGATTTACCTGTAGAATAGCGTTCTAAATAAATATATAAAATACTGGATTACCTTCTGTGGGGATACTTAAAATTGAAGAATTTTGCAACCAAATTCGAATCTTTTCAAGATTGTTCGAGAGTGTCGTCCATCGATGTATTAAAAAAATGGTAGCATACAATTCGAAAACAACCCATTCTACTATACTGTAGTCAACTCTGTGGAGGTAATTTTGAACAATACATACGACCATTTTAGCTACTTCTGTCTTATTTTTATTTCTTAAATCTAAGCTAATGAAACGATTAGTTCTCATGCACGAATCGATAAGTCTAAAAACAAATACAGTAGAAGAGAACTTTTCAAAAGTTGTTATCACTCGATGCCCTTTTAATCTTTTGAGATAGTGAGTGTACAAGGAGTGATGAAAATAGTTATACAAATATTAAAATGCGCCCCTTGATAACATGGTCGGCGCATTTTACCAATTTTTTACAAAGTTTATACCTTCAAATTTATTCTCGGTGGCTACTTTTCGTTAGGACACCCTGTACTGCAGAGTCCACGATGTTGAGGAGTGCAGTAATTTTACGATACTCAGTAAATTCTGTTTACCAAAAATAAATATAAATAAAAGTTACTACTTCATAGCCTAATTCAGCATTTAAAAAAACATCCTAAGTTAGTTTTCTCCTATTTCCTGATACACGCATACATAGATTTAGGCAAACAAGTTGTGGCGCCATTTACGTTCCTATTTGATTTTTTTCATGATGGAATGCATGTATTACTACCAATAAGGAATGCTTGTACATTCTCGTGCACATATTTCAATCTAATTGACCTTAATTGACTTTTACAACCTGGTATTTGGTCTATCTAAAATATTTTGTTTCAGTAATTATTAATAGACGGAAGAATGTACTGCAATTTCTTATTTCTCCAGTTGTAAATATCTTAAGTTATTTTTAATGCTTTAATTCATACACCAATAACCTTGAGGTTTCACGATCCATTTCCCTTATTCATAAAGAATGCAGTCTATATAAATTAAAAACTTGATACAAGGTAAATAAGTGGGGAATTTAATTTTCGACAGTTGTCTGTAGGTAAAAGCCGGAATATTTAATTACTGTAATATACGTACGTAATAAGGAAAAACAGCTGACAGCTCAAAAGCTTCATTGACTTTTTCTCTATTCGAATAACAAAATGTGTAAAATATACATCCATATCTTATTGCAAAAAAGAATATAGAAGATTTTATTACATACGCACTAAATAACTTTTTAATAACATATCTGTATCCCTTTATATTTTTTATTGAATTAGTTCCAATAAGTCTATATTTTTAACTTAAAGACTATATTTATGTTATACTAAATATCCCCACCATTCTTATTTTTTCTTCAGAATTTGAGCAGTCTTTCCCCCAACAGCTTTTGCAAATGAGAACCACTATCAGCTGTACGTACATATCATAATATAATAGCCATATTATACAGTCTATCTGATGCAGGGCTCATGTCAGTTATAATTGAGTGAAATTCTTCATCTATTTACCTTCTGCTATCCCCATAGCAACGAATTAGGAAAGTAGTCAAGATTTTTCCAAGTGATGCAAATGCACGCGTAGTAGGTGGAGTTTTCGGTTGGAGGAAAACGGGAAATGTCAAATTTCTACTTTGTAAAAGTCATGTTTTTATATAATTTTCATTGCATATAAGGGTTGAATATGTTCTCCATATTCGTACTAAAATTTTGCAATCGATACCTATCAATTCTCCCTTACTTACATTTTCTTCGAAATCCAAATATACCCCAATTGCGCAACGTTTCGGGTTTGCCAACATATTTAAACACAGAAGATTTTTTTTTGTTAAACATGTGAGCAATAAGTAAAGTTTTCCATAGTATAATCATCTTTCTAAATTGAATCCAGAATGGAGTGAATATTACGTGTGCTATCGCTATGTGAAGTAGTAAGATTAATATATTAGTATTATTTTTGCAACTATAGTGATATGGTGTTCCTCCACAATGCTTAAAACTACGTTCACAATCAGGGTGTGTGCATTGGCTTTTGTATGTATGGCAGAATCGCTTTCTTCTTGAAGATAATTTCCGGTCATATTGATGAAGTGCTATTTTGATTTTGCTGTTGGAAAATAAGCTTTGTCTCTTGATAAGCACAGGCTTTGTGCCTTACATCTTTTGAATTTGATGTTAGATATACTGCTTTATAACTCGCTAAACGTATCTGGCTTTTTGACCACGGCAATTTGTGGAGTAACTCTCCACCATCAAGAATATAGTACGTTTGTGTGTACCTGCCCATTGGATTTGATTGACGTTCATGGCATATAAATGTAATCTTGAAGATAATTTCCGGTCATATTCATGAAGTGCTATTTTGATTTTGCTGTTGGAAAATAAGCTTTCTTTCTTGATAAGCACAGGCTTTGTGCCTTACACCTTTTGAATTTGATGTTAAATATACGCCTTATAACTCGCTAAATGTATCTGGCTTTTTGACCACGGCAATTTGTGGAGTAACTCTCCACCATCAAGAATATAGTATGTTTGTGTGTGCCTGCCCATTGGATTTGATTGACGTTCATGGCATATAAATGTAATGTTCGTGCCAAAGAAGACTTTTCAGTTTCTTTCATCACTATATTCTCTCAGTACTATAATCAAACAATAACATTGTTAAGGTGAATAGCTTGTAATTAAAATATTTCTTGCATCTTCTGAGATATTATCCAAAGAGGGACAGGTAAGCATTCTCCGCTTCAGAAGACTTGTATAAATATGATAAGTTTAGTCAGTAATAATAATAATAATATTCTTTTTAGCACTGAATGAACAAATAAAACAGTGAACTTTTTAATTAATTTTCACAATATATTAAGACAGCATGACAATTGTTTGGCTAAATATTGGTCTCTTCAGATGTGACGACAAGTCTAAGTTTACATAATGTTACAAGTTTATTCCGTGCAGAGTAGTTTCGGGGTTATGTCACTATAACTTTGTAATTTATAAATTGAATTTGTTGTTTTACCTACTTCACTTAGGCACTTTCAGTTTCTGTTCACCTTACCAACACTCTGAGTGAAATTCTGTAGTATCTGTGGCTATCCAAGGACGCGCCTGAATTTCTGTGTAATTGTTAATAATTATTTCATCGGTCATCCTTTCAAGTTTGTTTATTTATATTTGTAATTATTTCATTAGATATACCATCCTTCGGAGGGGATGTAAAGCCGTCGGTTCCTTGTCTATTAAATGTTAGGCAAGTAAAAGATCCCTACTCTTCTTAAGGGAAGAGGTTCGGCAAAATTTCTGGTTGGGGGTAGCTCGTCTACAGGCGTCGGTGTTAGGCCTCAGTAGCGGAAATAGGCCGACGTTAAATAAATGTATAAAAAAAAAATTATTTCATTGACACCAGAGACATTGTTAAATAACTTTTGAGTTGTCCAGCAATGGTCTAGTTATTATTTCAAGCTGCAAGAAAATCAATCCTGCACGGCTATGAGAACATGTGTTTCTGTACTGTGTTCTGTCATATTCGGCTTCTGATGTGATCATGGCGTTGGCGGAAGCTATTTATTTTTTTGGAGAACGCTTTTTCTCTTGGGTGCGGCTCCTATCTTTCTTTTTTTCGGTTGACCACCGGTAAAAGTGCCTGGTATCATTTTGGCTGTACTTTAAGCTCCAATCTTTTTGATTGTCCGCAAGGGATTTACGTACATAGCCTTTCAGAAGTTATTCTCCACCATTGTGTGTTGCTTTTGGTAAATTTTGATGTTTATGCATGGAGAGAAACTTACCCTCGTGGGATTTTATCGTCTAGGCACTTGAAATTGTTCACTTCAGGTACTGCTGTTCTTCTAAGTAAATTGATTTTAAATCTGGATTTTAACACGTGTGTCATGGTGTCCACGATCCGTTTTGTGAGTCGGTGTCCCTGGTTATTTGTATATAGAAGTCGCAACAGAATTATAAGGACCATTAGGAAAAAGGGTTCTTGTTTTGGACTCTGGATTCTCCTTTTGGGCCAAGAATTCGGGATTTCTTATGGGTCAGTACCGGAGATCTCGCTCGGGATTTCTTCTTTTGGGCCTAGCACAGTTCCGGATGGACTTTTTACATAACACCACCTCGATTGGGAAACCTGTGGAGCGTAACCCCTGGAACGCAAGCAGTTGGGCCTTCAGTCATTTATAACCTTTGTTCCATTTATTATTAATCTTTTGCCCCATTTAACAATTTTTTTTACTTCATAAAATAAACACCTTTTTTTTAACATGTAAATACTTGTAGCTACACCTAGGAAAGTAGTAAGTATATGACAAATTTAATACCGTTAATTAGTAGTTAATGTGGCCTAAGTTTTAATAGATTTGCACTACTGTATCGGCTCCTGTGTGAGGAGGGAAAGGTCTAAGCACCCCAAAAAATATATATGTATATTTCATGTAATATCGACTCTGCATTTAATAAACTATAATATATTTGAACATTCTTTTGTATTTACTCTAGGCAGTACGCTGGTCATAGCTAGACCCTGGGGTCCCGTAGAGCTAGCCACACGCTCTACTTTGGGGCTCATATGTGTGGTAGTGCCAGGTATTTTTCCCCCTTTTGCTGCCTACCCCAAGTCAATGCCCCTCAGGCAGACATCAGCCTAACATCTTTTCTATACTACCAAGTGCTGGTGGCAATAAGACTATGTCAATACTGTTTGTTTATCAATGCTATTGTCAATGTCTTATTATACATAGTCTTTTACTATATATGTTTTGTCTCTATAGTTTTTTCTTTATTAAAATACTTGTTGACAATCTATCGATTCGCTAAAGACACTTTTTTGAAAAATCTTAGCCCCTAGAACATAATTTTTGCCACAATAAATTGGCACAAATAGGATATCTAATTATTAAGTATATTGTCTGACATCTGAAATAAAAGAAATTATAATCAAGTTCAGTCATATCTTAGGTCAAGTAATTATTTTATTAAATTATTTAAATATTATTAAACTCTGAAACATAGAAAATTACGAACCAATAAATTAGAAAACGTTAGATAGCCGGCAGCAAGACCAACTTTAAATTGATACGGTGTTTCACCTACATTTAAAAACTCTAATAGCGTCTCAGAAAATAGATTTTTTATGAATTGGTTAAGTAATGAGACTTTAAAAACAGTTACAAGAGTTTGATATCCCGCATTTCAATTCCACTTAAGTACAACTTTTGAGGAGTTTCTTTAGATATCAATGTTTACGTAGACATACCCCCTAGTCTAAAAAAATATGAGAGTGAGCAAGAAAATATACAGGGTGGATCATTAATAATAGGCTATAGTTCAGGGGTAGATTCTTTGAGCCAAAATATGAAGATATAACCGAATATGCTTTAGTAAAATGTTGCTGCGGAAAAAGATACAGGATGTCAAAGTTAAAATTAATTTTTCATTTTTTGCAATAACTCAACAGCCTCTTGATTGATCAACGCCAAATTTGCTAGAGGAACTTTTTTTATTCTAAGAAACAGAGGGCGTTATTTCCGCGTATAAAAGATACACTTGGTAGAACTTTATAGCTCCAACCGTTTTCGAGGAAAGTGCCGTTAAACGTTTCAATAATTTTTTGAAAGACAAATTCAAATTTAGTGAAACAAAGTGTATTTATTGAAAAGTGTGCTTTGGTTACATTTTACTTCTGTCATTTACGTCATATAATCATTTTATTTTGCTCTTGTGTTCCTCGAGCTAATTTCTTTAACTTCTTTATTTACAATGCCTAGATATAATAATATTTCAAATAGGCAAATGAGGGATATGATATGTGCTGCAGCGAGGAGATACTCAACTCATTGCAATATCCAAATAGAATACAGCCAGACCATGAGCTTCAAAGATGTTTCGTCGTTTGGGAGAGACGGGTTTATTTCACCATAAAAACCATATACGACGACCGAACCGAATTACTCCAGATCAAGAACTAGAAATTTTAGTTCGTGTGGATGAAGATCCCCAAGTCAGCTAAAGTCGTTTAGCAGCAGCAACAGGGGTGAGTAAACAATCTGTCCTAAGAGTCTTACGTAAAGAATGCTTCAACCTATATCATCTCACTCCTGTACAAAACTTACTTCGAAGGGATCTTCCACAAAGGCTACAATTTCGTCAATATGTTCTAAATAAACACAACAGGGATAGAAATTTTGTTAAGAACATTTTATTTATCGACGAAGGGACTTTTACTCGCCGAGGTGATTTTAACTGGTGAAATACCCATTACTGGGAAGTAGGAAATCCTTATGCCGTTAAAGAAAGGCATTTTCAGCAAGAATTTAAGATTAACGTTTGGTATGGTATCATCGGCCATCAATTATCTGTTTTTCTTCAAAATACTTTTGCTGATATTATATTACATGCTTTCATGCTAGACATACGGAACAGAATGTGGTTCATGCAAGATGGAGCTCCCCCCCATTTCTTCATTGAAGTCAGGAATTATCTTGACGAGACTTTACTACGCAGATGTATCGGTCGAGGAAATGAGTTTGCTTGGCAACCAAGGAGTCCTGATTATAATCCTTTGGATTATTATGTGCGGTCCTTAATCTATGCAAATACTATCAACTCAAGAGAAGAGCTGTGGGACAAAATACAAGACGCAGCGAATTTTATTAGAGGACAGGAAAATGTATTTTTCAATGTAAGAAAATCTTCTATGAATAGAATTAGAAAAGGCATAGAAAGAAGTAGGTGGAGATCATATTGAACATTTACTCTAAGTTACAGCATTGGGGTTTTTGCATGGGGGAAAATTTTATAATGTTATTGAGTCAACTTTTACGTTATTTTATATTATAGAATATGATTCACTTTTCAAGACCTATACAAGGAATTTAAATAGAAAATAATTCAGTTTTCATTTCACGGAAATATTAAAGGGTTTAATTCCTATTTTACGTTTTTAAATTTTTTGAGTTTTTTCATATCATGCTAAAACGAATATTAAACATAAAACTACTTATAATAATGTAAAGCTGTTAAAACATCAATACGTGCCCTAAATGAATTCATTCTAATGTTTAACTTCAGCTAAAGAAGTAGCCGAGTAGCTGATGTGGAATCAGTGACTGAACATACATCCAGTTGGTTGACTGGCTACTAATCTTCATCTTCCTAAGGTCAGCTGAAGTTAAGGATTGCAGGATTTAATGTAATCTACTACGATGTGACGAACATAATGGGATATTGTTGGCGCGTGACGTGTGTAAGGAGATTTTGAGACCAATTGTGCTCACACGTTTGCTATGAGATTGGCGCACATATTTCTACTTACGGTAAGGATATTAGAACCGTGATCGAGAACGAGAAATGCACATTTACAGCAATTACTCTTTCCTGCCATCAAACAAATTCATACCAGTGCGCTTGATATAGACTTTTTCGATCACCAAAGTAAGGTAATTCATCGAGATATCAAAACCTGCTCAGACAAAGATCACGTTAAAGGAAAAGAAAATGGTATCAAATAACTATACCTCCAGTGAGAACTCCAAATAGTATACCGTCAAGATAGTTTTACTGATAGGTGCACTCGTACACTTGAGGTCTACACAGCTATATCTATTTATATCTATTTATTTATTACAGACCAATAATATTGATTAAAAACAACTCAGTAATGTTTACACCACACTTTACGTATATCAAAGATACTGTGTATTTAGATCTTACAAAAAAAAACATTAGCATTGTCAGGGTGATTAAATATTAAAAGTTATTACAATGCAGTAAAATATAAAACATTAGAACACAAAATATATAACATGTATAAAATATTTGAAAACAAAGAGAGCAGCAAAAAGAAAACACACAACTGAAACAATTGAAAACTAAAACTGTAGAAAACATTATAATCAGTTGCATTATTGAAGTTACTAACAAAAGTTTTATGCATTTAAAAGTAAAAAAGTAAAATGTATTTTCAAGTAAATACAATTTAAGTTGATTTTTGAAGGAATGAATGTTATTAATGGATTTTAATTCTTGTGGTAAGGTATTGTAGGCTTTGATAGCGTTATAACATGGACTTTTTTCATAAAAATTATGGTGGTGTACTGGTATTCTGAGATCATTCCCATGTCTCGTTGTCATCAATCTGTATACATCAATGTTTCTTGTAAATTCACCAGTATTTTTTTTAACAAACAGAACTAATTTATAAATATAAAGAGACGGGATGGTAAGACAAAGGTCTACACGAATCTCTGCAAGATACCTTCATCATACACCTAATTATGCATTTTTGACAAACAAATACTTTCTGCCAATGTAGGGAGGAACCCCATAATATTATCGTATATTCTAGAATACTTTGTACGTATGAAAAATAAAACATTTTTAGAGAGTCTACTGATAGTTGGTATCTCATGAATCGTATTAGGTAACAGGACGAATTAATTCTTGATATTAAAGTATTAGTATAAGCTTCCCAATTTAACTTACTATCTAGCGTTATGCCAAGAAAGTTTACATTTTCCGTTTGTGTGATTGAAGAACCATTTAATTGAACATATAACGAATAATCAAGATCAGTAGTTGGAGAAAACATAACAAGAGTAGTTTTACTTACATTTAAGTTTAAGCCATTCGAACTACAATATTTAGACATATTTGAGGATATTGTGGTAAGTTTACTTGCACAAGCCACTAAGGATTCTTCGGTTGCAACACAGGAGTTATCCTCGGCATATTGATACAAAAAATCTATATTAATATAATCTTTTAAATCATTGGTATATAAAATAAATAGGAGGGGCCCGAGTATAGATCCCTGAGGCACACCCTGTAGTATACAAGTTTTATCTGAAAAAACAGTTTGAAGTACTCCATCCTTGCAAGTTGTTAGTGCAGTAACTTGTGATCTATTTGTAAGGTACGACTGGAGTAGTTTGTTACATGTACCTCGAATACCATAACTATTTAAATTACCCAACAAAATGGCATAATTAATTGTGTCGAAGGCTCTTGACATGTCGAAATACAAGCAGGCCACTTTCAAATTTGAATCAAGCTGTAATAATTTTGGTTAGTGAGTGATAGATAGCCTGTTCTGTGGAAGAATGAGACATAAAGCCGAACTGACAATCTTTAATTATTTTATGTTTAGTAAAAAGAGAAATCATTCTGTTATAAATTGTTTTCTCAATAATCTTAGAGAAATTCGATGGGATTGATATACCGCAGTAGTTTTCGACGTTTTCTTTATCGCCCTTTTTATGGATGGGTTTGTTTTGTTAATTTTTAATTGATCAGGAAATATTCCTTCCAGAAAACAATTATTTGTTATAGCGGAAAGTGGTTCAGAAATGACTACAATTACTTTTTTTTATAATATAAATTGGTACTTCATCAAGATCCGTTGATTTTTGTTAGGCATTGCAAGAACAATATCTATAATTTCTTGGGCATTAGTAGGGTTTAGAAACAAATTTGCTCGATTTTGAACTATCATATTTGTTCTCTCTCTAACAGGCTGTGTTGGAGAAAGAGAAAAATGTTCACTAAATAAGCGCACTAAGGCGTCTGAGTCGGTTATTTAATTATTTTGATGATCCTTGATGATAAGTTCATTTTGATCTTGTCTATTTTTTCTTACTAATACTTTTATTAAATATATCCCAGGTAGCTTTTGATTTGTTTCCAGAATTCGATATTATATTATTATTTAGTTGAGTTTTATATTCTTTGATATATTTTTTATACGCTTTTTTCTCAGTTTTATATAACTCTAAAATATTGTCACAATTTGTCCTATTGTGTAATATATATAAGTCTCTAATATAGATAGACCATTGCTTAATTTCAGGAGATATCCAACATTTATGTCCATGAATATTGACAGATTTTAGGAAATGCAATGTCAAAATAATATAGAGATATTAAAACATAATATTTTTAGTCGCAAACTCCTCTATAAAAATCCTTATTTTGCTATAAAGAACGTAACCAGACTGCAACCAACAGCTACTCTCCGTGCTATGTGCCCCGCCGAGCGCTGAATTACAAGTTACAAGCCTGGCGCGTTAAGTGTAATAATTGCATATTACCATCAAAACGCTAATGCTTCGATTGCAACAAACACCAGCCGAAAGACTGATCCTACTTAAAGGAGTTCTCTTGCCAGCCGTCACACACCACTTGCAGACTGCAGTTTCGAGCTGTTGGCTCTCGTCAGTGCAAGGTAGGCATGTGACGACCAGCACGAGGATCCTTTGACTATTTGGTACATCCCGGTCAGCAGGCGCCATCTAGCGGTCCAGTGTCTGTTGCAATCGAAAAATAAATAGCCTGACTGGGCTTAGCATAGTTCAAATGTGCTTTTAGAGGGCGGAATATTAAAACATTTTTTTTTTGCAATCCAAGCATTAGCGTTTTGATGATGCAATTATTATACTTAACACTTAACAATATAGAAATATGTTCAAAAAATAATTGTACTTACCATCCGAGTCTTTTTCTGCATAAACTGTATCCCAGTTCTCCAAATGAATAAGATTGATAAATGTATTAATGTTACCTTCATTAAATGATCTTTTAACTACATATTTTTTGTTATATATATTTTCTACAGCTACATTGACTCTAAGAGCTTGAGGATTGTGATCTGATAATGGATAATGTATAACTTCACAATTTAAAAGGTTAGTGGGTATATTGCTAAAAATATTGTCGATTATGGTGTTTGTTGCATTTCTAGTGATAGAACTTACGTGAGCATTTAAACCATAACTGGTAATATACCCAGCAAAGCCCGTGATCTGTTTAGTTGACTGCAATTAGGTTTGAAATCCATATTAAAATCCCCACAGACAATAATGAAATTTGTCATAGAAAATAAATTTTATTATTTCTTCCAGTGATTTTAAAAATACTTCAAAATTTCCTACTGGTGATCGATAAACTGATAATAAAATACACTTTGTATTGAATAAAACAAACTTTGAACAAACATATTCTATATCTTGCTCAATTCTCGGAAAATCAATTGTAAGTCTCTCAATCTTAAAATTTTGTTTAGCATAAAGTGCTACACTGCCATGGAATTTGGTATGTCTGCAGAATTATGAAACAGTCAAACTTTAGACAACCTTGTATATAAAAATAGTTCAAACATTAAACTGTATTCTCATAATTACAAAAATAAATCAGCAAAACATTTTTCTATACTTTACGACAGGTCATCTTTACCTACATATTATAAATAACACAATGGAGCTAGAAATGCCGTGAACGATTGCCTCTGGTTGTAAATCAACCAATAAATTTAATGCCACCTCCGAAGTAGAACTCACGTTTTTTTGGCGGTACATCCAAATTATAGGTTTTTTAGACCCAATTTTCACACCTGTGCACTAAATCTGTGTGCTATATAAGTTTTGCAATAAAGTCCGTTACTTATTCCGAATATTTTATTTTTATATTGCAAGGTGTATCCTTTCTCTGCGTAAACGCAGTAAACCGCTTCAAGAATTATCTCACGTTGGTCAGAAGATGGAAGAGGAAGGGCAAGCAAGCCAACAAAAAAGGAATATCGAGGATCTATTATCTAGTCTATAGTAAGTGCACTTGCAGACCTACACATAAAACGTGCTGAAACGTTCAATGGAATTGTAACTTCTTAGTCACAAGACGAAGAGTAGCCTTCCTGATCTGATCGAGATCGAGGTCCACCGGTGCAACATCTCTCGCGAGATAATTTTGTTTATAATTTACCAGTCAGTGCTAGTTGTTTACTTTGAGTCATTAAAGTAATTTTGTGTTTGTGAATTTCGGAATAATTGATCAAGTTTTGTTGTATTTAGTTTATGAACTTTGTAGTTTGCTCGATAAAACGAGTGGTTGGATATAATATTAAATGTGAGTATACTTTATTTCGTTAAGTTGAATTTATTTCATTAATTTTAATGAATACGAACTGGCTGACCCTGTAAAATGTATAATTTATACTTGCCTGATTTTTTTTGCTTTCAGAGGAAGTTTTTTAAATTAAATTCACCAGAAAAAAATATCTATGTATATGTTTTTTTAAGTGATTTTTAAATTAATGTAATTTTAACGTAAAAATATGCCTGCCTCTTATTAACCCAAAATGTGAAAAAAATTGGAAGCCAAGATATTTTTTTAAAAGCGTTATGAGAAATTATACAGTTACAGTTAAATCCTAATTTTCCTGTGAGAGTAAGGAATTTTTTTTGATCTTACATACTAGGTTTTCATATACAGTGCGTCTCACTTTTCACCACCACACCACAATATCTCGGCCATTTGTTGATCGATTTAGATCAAACTTGGTATACTTCTTGTGTTTCAGATTGCGATTAAAATGTTATTATTTCTTTTCGAAATTAAATACGCCTACTATGATCAAAAGAAATTGGCCAAAATTAGGAATTTATACAGGGTGTCTCACCGGGAATTGAATCGATCGATATAGAGAAAAGTACGCATCAGAAAATTTTGAAAATTTAGATAATCACTAATGTCGGTGTGGCCAATCCAATTAAAATAATTACAAGTAACTGGCACTTCCGCTTATACCGGAAGTGGATATCAACTTGCTTATTTCAAATGGAACACCCTATATATTTTAGGATTTTAGAAAAGAGCATAAAATTCTGAGTCGAAAATATGTAGCATATCCTATACCTAAACCTAGCCGTTTCAGAGATATTTGACATTTTATAAAAAATTTGACAGGAGCAACGGTTTGCAAGAACCCTTATAACTTTCTTCGTGTAAAAGATCCTCATTTGCTTCTTGTCACGTAAAAAGAACACAAGGAAAACTACGTTGCTACAACTGAAATAAATTCAATAATAACATACCAAGTGTTCCGTTTTTCGCGTTACATTTTGTCGACTTCAAACCGCGAAAACTTGTTTAGGTCAAATGGAATACCCTGTATGTTTTTACGTCAAGTTGTGTAAAATTGAATTCCCTTTTTTCTGATATTAGCATTGTGGGGGTTAAAGTTACAACTTTTTGAAATATTTGCGATTTTATTAGAAATTCATGAATTGTTGTAATCATTTCATCAAAATAGCCATGATTAGAAACAAGCAGTCATTATCTTATGTCAAAAAATGCCAGCACGTTTAAATTATACCAACGAAAACTTTTTAAATTTGTTTATTATTTATGGAGAATGTGATAAAGTAATATCAAGAACTTGCAGCACATTTGCTACTCGATATCCACAAAAACGCAAAATAACATTAACACTGTAACATGCGAATTAATCGAATTGAAGATATGGCATGAACTAAAATAGCAGAGATAAGATCAATTTAAAATATGATTTCATTTTAATTTAATAATTGCTCAAAATTCCGCCCTCGAACCTCGCCACATTTTTCGCACCTTGGGATTAGTTCCTCATGGGTAACTCTTCTAATGAATCCTGTGATGTTTTGAAATGCATTTCTTACTCTTTGGATACGATCTTCAATGGTTGTTAATGGGCTCTCATAAACTTTATTTTTAATAGTTCCCCAAATGAAATAATCCAGAACTGATAAATCGGGCGAGCAAGGAGGCCATAAGAAAGGTCCATTATTGGCAATCCATTGATCATAAAGTTTCTTGTAAACAATTATTAATTAAATATGCGTTATGTGGGGGAGCACCGTCGTGCTGATAAAAAATGTTTCTATGTTCGGCGAGAGGTAAATTTTCTAAATAGTTATTATTCAAATTTTGTAAAATATTCAGATATCTTTCACCTAAAAAAAAACAACAAAAATTTACCTATACATATTAGCAGAAGAGAAAATTTATTTACCGTTTTAATTTTCCTGATAAAATTGTAATGCCACCACTCTATCGTTTCTTATGGCACAGTAAACATTGAACTGTCAACTTTCCTGAAAGTTTCGCTCTCTGAACATATGAGGATTTGAGTCACTCCAATAATGCGAATTGTGTCTATTAAAAAGTCCATTTTTAGTAAATTTTGCTTCATCAGTCCATATAATACTCCCCAAATAAGAATCGTGACACTCAGACCTTATTAGAATAAACTCACAAAAATTCTGTCTTCTTAGGAAATTTGTTTCTTTTAATCCTTGGACCATATGGAATGAAAACGGGTGAAACTTATGTTTTAATAAGATTCTGTGAATTGAATCCCTGCATAGTCCCGATTCCAGAGCAGCTTGTCTTAATGACATCCTTGGAAATGCATGAAAATATCCCAGAATGACTATTTCAACGTTTTCGTCATCAACAATAGGCTTTCTTTTTTGCATTTTTGCCTTGACAGAGCCATAATTTTTAAAATTTTCCAATATGCGTTTTCAGTGCTTGGTGACGGTTTCTGTTTTTCTGGATATCGAGTAGCAAATGTGCTGCAAGTTCTTGATATTACTTTATCACATTTTCCATAAATAATAAACAAATTTAAAAAGTCTTCATGGGTGTAATTTAAACGTGCTGGCATTTTTTGACATAAGATAATGACTGATTCTTTCTAATCATGGCAATTTTGATGAAGTGATTACAGCAATTCATGAATTTCTAATAAAATCGCAGATATTTCAAAAAGTTGTAACTTTAACCCCCACAATGCTAATATCAGAAAAAAGGGAATTCAATTTTACACAACTTGACGTAAAAAATGTAGGGTGTTCCATTTGACTTAAACAAGTTTTCGCGGTTTGAAGTTGACAAAATGTAACGCGAAAAACGGAACACTTGTTATGATATTATTGAATTTATTTCAGTTGTAGAACGTAGTTCTCCTTGTGTTCTTTTTATGTGACAAGAAGCAAATGAGGATCTTTTACATGAAGAAAGTTATAACGGTTCTTGCAAACCGTTGCACTTGTCAAATTCTCTATAAAATGGCAAATATCTCTGAACCGACTAGGTTTATGTATAGGATATGCTACATATTTTCGACTCGACATATTTTCGAGTTTTATGCTCTTTTCGAAAACCCTAAAATATATAGGGTGTTCTATTTGAAATAAGCAAGTTGGTATCGACTTCCGGTATAAGCGGAAGTGCCAGCTGGCCACACAGACATTAGTAATTATCTAAATTTTCAAAATTTTCTGATGCGTACTTTTCTCTATATCGATCGATTCAGTTCCCGGTGAGACACCCTGTATTAGCAATTGAGATAGGGTTTTTGTTTTTACAGAATCTTGTTCGGCATGACTTAAAACGACTGTATATCAAATTTCGTTAAAAAATATTAATTCTTTTACAAAAAAAAATCATCTAAGATTTCAATAATCATCATCCTACTATTCGAGTTATTTATTGTCGGATATTTACATAACTTGCTCGTCTTGGGACGCCTTTTAATGATGACGCTAATTAGGCATTAGTACACATTTTTTTCTTTAAAGAAAATATCAAATAACTAAACTTTTATTTTTGTAGAGTCATTGTAACTTAAACAACACTTAAAATTATTACTGAAATAAAAATGTAATTTTAAAAAGTAAATATTAAATGTAATCTTTTTCCACAGGTCCTCCATCAATTCTGATACATTTTTCTTCTTATTATTTTTAACAACTTTTCTTAACTCTCCAGCTTTTATTTCAATACTATGCTTCTCATCACATAGTTCCGCTCTATTTCGTGGCCTATTTTTATTTTTTATGGTACCCCAAAAATACAAATCTATAGGGGTGACGTCTGGTGATCTAGGTGGCCACGCAATTAAAGGACTATTTCTTCCAATTCAACGTATAGGGAAGTTGTTATTCAGCCAATTTTTAACTATTACTGCGTTATGAATGGAAGCCCCATCCAGTTAGAAATAGAGGTTTTATTGTACGACTAATAGTAAATTTTGAACGGCATCTCGAAATTCATGTGTTAAAAAATGTGGGAATCTCACGCTATTTAAAGTGCTATCAAAGAAAAATGGTCCAATTAAGGTCTCATGTAAAATTCCACACAAGACATTTACTTTTTCGGAGTATTGCCGTTTACAATTTATAACTTATGAGTTTAGCCCATGATACAATAAGACATGTATCATGGGTTTACCGTTGACCAATACCTTGAGTTTTGCGATCAGACTACGCCATTTGTAGTAAAAGTATCCTCATCATTGTAAATAATTTTTTTCAAAAAATTTGTGTGATTTAAAAACAAACCTTGCACCCGAAAGCTATATTCCAATCTCCTCTCTGCATCTCCTTCTTCCACAGTGTGTAGAAACTTGGGTTTATATGGTTTTAAATTATGACGTTTAAGGCACCTCCAAATTTTATTAAGTTCAGAGATAAATCTCTGACACTAACACGTGGTTCAACATTAACAGCATCTAATATTACTTGATTCTTTTTTTAGTTATAAACAAATTAATGTTACTTCCATTTCTGGATTCAAATGAAAAGCAAAAATATAGCAATTTGAGAGTACAATTTAAAAAAAAGTTAAAAAGTTTAACATTAACAATAATATTCATGTCATTAACAAAATTCACCTTTCCAGACCATTTTATACACGGCAAAAATATGAATAGATCGACTCTACTGAATGGACTACTTCAAAGAGAATTCGTATTTAATTTTTTTTAGATCTAGGTACCACGTTTTTATACTACACATGTATTCGGGAAGAAAATCGAAATTTTTGAATTACTTAAACTACACCGTTAAGAAAAGATCATAATATATACCGATTTGACTAATTCTTGCTAGAAAATATTTTACGAAAGTATATGAAAAGAAATGAAATATTAAATAATGAAATAACACATGTTTTTTCTGAATTTTTAAATATTCGTTCAGTGGATTTTTAAAAGGCTTCGGATTCTAGTATGAAAAAAAATTAGATATTTATGAAAATTTCGCTGCTAGAGAGCTAGCAGAAGCAGTTATTATTTATTGAAAGTAAATATATGCTTTTCGAGGCTAATTTTTTAAACCATTCTTAGAGGCTACAGTTTTCCCTGAACTTTCTGTGATTTTACCATATGCTTTTTTTTATACATTTATTTAACGTCGGCCTATTTCCGCTACTGAGGCCTAACACCGACGCCTGTAGACGAGCTACCCCCAACCAGGAATTTTGCCGAACCTCTTCCCTTAAGAAGAGTAGAGATCTTTTACTTGCCTAACATTTAATAGACAAGGGACCGACGGCTTTACATCCCCTCCGAAGGATGGTATATCTCCTATACAACCCTCGCCTAAGGTTGTATAGCTTCCCCGCGTACACTGATATACAAACCGTTGGAAGATGTATGAGGCGAGGGCGCGGTTTCCGTTGGAATGGTCACCCATCCAAGTACTAACTGCGCCTGTCGTTGCTTTACATCGCATACCGAAGTATGTACATAGTAAAGACGCACCTACGCTCGCCCCTACCATATGCTTATTGTCATTTATTTGTCTTTGCTTTTTAAATTATTTATATTTTGCTTATAATACAATTTATAAAATTATTAAAATTTCCTTTATTTTCTAGTTCCAGTAAATACAATGAAAAATGAACTATCATAATAAATTTTAATCCTCCTTATTGCTAGGGTGATTTATAATATATTGTAAAAATTATTATAGTTGGGTAACTTTCATTAAACATTTTAATAATTTTCGTTGCATCCATTTTCTGCATTTTTAACTTTATTTATTCTGTGCACAATCGAATAGAAAGGATTATTACAATGTGTGCATTTCGCCACAGTTATCAAATTGTGCTTGGTTAATTTACTTCCCGTGAGATATACATCGTTAATTGCTCTGTATACTACAGTTTCGTTTGGTTGGGGTCAAAATTTGTTTCTAGTAATAGTTCTTATTTTTATTTTTAATAGTTTTATTCTAGGTATTCAATTTCATTTCAGTGGTACATAAGTCTTCTGTTCTAATTTTGTTGCTACTACTTATAAATAGGGAACTCAAATACCACTTGATACTTCTTAGGAAAGTCGTTTTCCTGGATGCTGATTTAAAGTTTTTTATTTAGGCTTAGACTTATACGTTACTTCGCATTTTGTATCGGACCATGACCGAAAATGTGTTTTAACAAAGAAATGTCTATATGTATTGTATTCTAAACATAAATCCTTAATTGTATCTACCCATGTAATTGAATATAATAATTGAATATTATTTAGATTTATTGTAAAATAATTTTTTATTTATGTTCCATGTGTATACACTGTCTAAGTTATTTTGTACATTTAAACAGTCGACATGTAGAATGTCATATCGTTAGGAAATAAAAGATAAGTAGAATACCTTATAACATATCGCATAATATTTATGAATATGACTAGTAACAGCGGACTTAAGTGCGACCCTTGGGATACTCCTGATGGAGCATTAAATTTATTTGATACTGAACCCTTGTATTTGACGTAAAAAGTTCAATATAAGTCAAACATTTTTATACAAAGCGTTCTCTAATTTTTCAAAAAATTCCCAGCAGTATTAAATTACTTATCTGAAATTTTACAACAAAAAGAACTTTCACTAGGGTAAGCTTTGTTTGTGCTTCACGACCCAACTATTCAAAATAGATTATGTACTCAACAACTATTATAGGCAATTTCATTATGTGTAACTGTCTATGTCGATTTTTCCCTAACATACAGAGCTAAAGGCTAACGCATATTTTTGTTTACAATTGTTAATTTACATGCATATATGTCGGCGTATTTCCAACAATTTTTTTCTGTTTCAGTGTTTTTAATAGTCTGTACATTAATTTTTTAAATTGACGAAAAAGTTAAAAATACTTTTATTTAATCAATTTGTATATGTATCAATTTCTGAGTGTGACTTGTAACATTTTGTTAGTTTTAATTTTTTATTAGATCAGGTCATCGTACCATAATGCTTAAAACCACAAAAATACAATTCAAACGTCAGTATCTCTATATGTAAAGACTTGAAGGGGAGTTTTTGTTAGGTATATTTTTTCTACAAAATTTAAACACGATACATCACTGCTGAAAATAAATAAACTTGAAAAGGCTTAAATAAAAACAACGTTAGAGAAGCAAATCAAGAGGAAGTGGCATGAGTATATAGTTCTTGCTTTAAAAATAGCTTACTTCTGTTAAGGGTGAAAAGTCATACACTACACGACTATAATAATAAAAAATGTGGTGAGGGTTTATGACAATATTAATTTATTTTTGAATTAAAATATTTTAATAGGTTTACGAATTCTGGAAACTTATACAATATATTTTTTAATTTCTACAAATTATCATCATTAAATTACATACAGCTCTAACTTTGAAGCAATAGAGTACTTTTATAAGTAAATCATTAATTTATAAAAAAATATATAATGAAAAAAATAAAATAGGAATCTGTAACACCTTTAATGAAATATACTCAACAATTGGTATAAATATGGCAAAACAAAATTAAAAAAATAAAAATTACAAGGAAAAAAGTTTTTAAGAATATCAACTCTATGTTTTTAATGCCAAAAAATCGGAGCGAAGTAAAGAATTGTATATTAAGATTAAAGCCAAATAAATCGCCAGGAATAGACAATATAAATCTATAACGCTTAAAAACATTGCCGACCAGATTTATGAAACATTTGCATATATTATTAATCGAATGTTTACGGTAGGGTGCTGTCCTCTTAATTTTAAAATGTCAATAATAAAGCCTATATACAAAAGCGGAAATAAAATGTTGGTTACTAATTATAGACCCATTTCACTTATCACAAACTTTGCTAAGGTGTTTAAAATGCTTTTAAGAACGAGATTATGTAACTTTATTAACAAATATAACATCTTAGCTGGCAATCAATTTCGGTTTATAGAAGGCAAGTCGACCCAGGATGCTATTGCCGAGCTAACTAAAAGAAAATTATAACTCACTAGGTAAGAGTAAACCTTCACTATGTGTCTTCTTAGACCTAGTGAAGGCCTTTGATACGGTTAGCCACAAACACCTGCTTGAATGGCTCGAAGATATAGGCGTAAGTGATACGGAACTAAAACTTTTTGATAGTTATTTAAGTGGAAGAATGCAGTGTTCATATTGCAGGTACACAGAGTGAATTCAGAACGGTTAGTTGTGGTGTACCTCATGGCACTGTCTTGGGTCCAGTTCTGTTCTTAATATATTTAAATAATTTATTTTCCATCGAAAGTATAGGACACATTATTAGTTTTACCGATGACACCGCTATATATTATGAGGCAGAAACCTGGTCTGAGCTAAAATTGAAAGTAGAGACAGATCTCCCAAAAATTCTAGACTGGTTTAAATTCAAATTATTAACACTCAATGTCGAAAAAACGGTATTTGTACCTTTCGGAATGTATATAAAATCAATTCCGGATATGGACATACTTAAAGTTCACCTTGAAACTGAAGTATTTGACATCAAAAAAGCTACCAATGTAAAATATTTAGGTATTCTTATCGACTGTCATTTGAGGTGGGCTATATATGTGGATTTTGTGTTAAAAAAACTTAAGAACAGTAATACATATGTTTAAATATATTAAAGATATTTTGAATATAAATCAACTAATAATCCTTTATAAAGCCTTAATCGAATCGCATTTGACATACGGAATCATTGGATGGGGTGGAATCTTAAATGTACATTTACAAAAACTACAAATTATGCAAAAGCGAATCTTGAAAATAATATTCAATAAACCGATCATATACTCATCAGACGAACTGTTTCGTGAGTCACGTATTTTAGATATTCGTCAATTATATTTTTTTAATGCAGCGTTGAAGGCTTTTTTCTGAAAAAAAAGATAAAATAAGTCACACTCATCAAACAAGAATTAAAAACCAAAATAACTTACCTATTAGATTAATGCATACTAGTACAGGACAAAGATCAAATACCTATCTTGGGTCAAAAATATTTAATTCCATTCCCAATACAATTAGGAATATAAAGTCTAAACATATTTTTAAAAAAGAATTGAAGAATTTTATATACGTTTCACGAATACTTGTCCGTACACTAATTGACTCGAATAGCAAGTAGTTAATTCTATTTATATTATATATACCTTCAAAAATATTTTATTTTTATGCATGTATGTATGTATATATATATGTATGTGCATATATGTGTTATATTTGTGTGTGTGTATCGGTGTGCGTAAAATTTTACTTATAGGTACATAATTTCATATTGCCACTCACGTTCAAGTATTTTTAATACTTAAGTGAGTATATTGTTTACTGAGTATTTTAGAGATTAGGTTTAATGTACTATATTTATTGTTATTATTATTTTTGTTTTACGTATTTATATTACTTTTTATGCTACATCTTTAGTAAACACCCTGTAGTAGGTTCAATAAACTACAACAAGAATCTTCACAAACCAATGATTTATTAAGCACTTAAATTACAATAATTTATCCTTAGAAATGGAGGCGAGCGTAGATGCGTCTTTACTATGTACATACTTCGGATATGTGATGTAAAGCAACGTTAGGCGCGGTTAGTACTTGGATGGGCGACCGTTTCAAAGAAGACCGTGTCTTCGGCTCACATATCTTCCAGCGGCTTATATATCAGTGTATGCGCGGAAGCTATGCAACCTTAGGCGAGGGTTGTGTAGGTGATATACCATCCTTCAGAGGGAATGTAAAGCCGTCGGTCCCTTGTCTATTAAATGTTAGGCAAGTAAAAGATCCCTACTCTTCTTAAGGGAAGAGGTTCGGCAAAAATTCTGGTTGAGGATAGCTCGTCTACAGGCGTCGGTGATAGGCCTCAGTAGATAGACGATAAGTACTTCTTGACATATTTGACACTCAATATTCAAATGAGCTGCATTATTGCAAGAAGAGTGAGCCATGCGTGTCAAAACAAAAGTGAAACAAAAATAACGAGGTAGGCCACGAAAATAATTATTTTATTGTTTATTCAATTTTGACATTTCAAACCGTCATTATTAACTCCATAGCAACAACCGTAAATAGTTGTTTATTCACTTATAAAATAAAAAAATTTGTCTACGACTGCTTTGAAAAGTGCTACTAACTATGTACTACTAATTACGCTTGAAAATTATTAATTTCACATAGCGTGCAATAAATCTTTAACGCACGCTAACAGTATGTGAAAACACTTTCACATAAGAAAAGTGCTATTTTCAACTGAATTGTATATGACCTAACTATAATCACGTTTAAATAATTAATATGATATTAGAATTAACTTCATATTAAATTTATTAAAAAACAGATTTAACAAAGCAAGAGAAAACTCTTTATCATAAAATAATACCACATAAGTAATCAATTAAAGAAATTGTTCAAGTGGCCATCATTATTTTTAATGTAAAGCTCATAACGTCTTCTTAACTTTAGAAAAATACTCCAAATAATAGCGTTATTATGGCTTCTGTTTAAGTTGTTAATTTCTTCTTGAATTTTTGATTTAATGGCCTGAAGATTGTGGTTATGATTAAAATTGACTTTGTCTTTTAAAAACCCCTACAAGAAGCTATCTGATGGCGTCAAATCAGGGTTATTTGGTGGCCATCCAATGGTCCCAGCATTGCCTATCCAAACGGGATTGAAATTGCAAAAATACTCTGTTTACTTTTATTAACCATTAGGAACGGTCATTGGAAGGCTAAATCAAAATCCAGATCTTGCAGTTTCTTTAGTCGCCTTCTGATATGGCACATTGTTATTAAATAACCAAATATATCATTAATAAATATGAGAAACAATACAACCACAGGGCATCAACTACAATCCTGCGACAAACCGGAATTTGCAAGTGATATTAGATTATACTGTCCAATTTATTGTTGCTTTCCACAAACAAATCTAGGAAATGTTTCGTTTTGTTCACAAAATATTATATTTTTGCTGTTGTATGGGGCATGTGGATTACAAAATGGAACTCTGCTTACTTGATGCGAACAATTAAGCGGTGATAAACCTCCAGATTTGTTAAACTCATAATATGCAATACGATTTTTTAATCGTAATTTTTCAAAATATGCCGAATGCTCCAAGGTTACTGTACAGATTCAGCTACCTATGAAGTTTATAACACAAACTTCAACAAATATCTTTCACTGGAAATATCGTTAAATAGTTTTAATTTACAATGTTGGCATTTGCATTAGATGTACATTTAATGCTTATGTGCTTCCCTCAAATTTTGATCAGTAAGCAGTTCTATCAGCTGAGGTATACTCTCGAAAATCTCAGTTAGAATTCGAGGACATATTAAATGTAACTGAACGAGGACCACTATCCTCCTCTACACTATCTGAAAACAAGTAAGTAACGGATATATTTTATAAACCTCATTTACTCTTGGTCTTATAACTTTTGAGCTTGATCAATTTAAATATCTTAGTCAATTGATGTGACATGGAAATAGAATTTACAGAAATAGAATTATAGGGCGTATACAACTATATAAAAGTTAATATTTTAAAATAAGGATATATAATCTGTTTACTGACTGTTTATTAACTTGTTTGTTATTCGGTATTTACTGCAAATATTGTAAACGTGATGGTTATAAATTAATGATGTTTGCCTGTTTTGTCAGGTAAGATCTTGCAAAGTTTTGTACTTTACAATCACAAATACGATTTAATCTTGTGGGAAGCCAAATAGTTGTTTTGTTTTATTATACTTAGTAGTAACTGTATGTGGCTCAGATGATAAAAGTTAATTGGACCGAAATAAGGTGGATGGTAAATTCTAGATCAAAAGGAGAAAATTCAAATATTCACCAGTTTCACGGAAGGTTCCCAAATTTCCGGTTCCAAAGGAGTGTTTGTTAGGTGTATTCTTGTTGTGATGTAGGGAGATTTGATTCCTTCTAATTTTGATCAAGGGGGTATTTCCAAAACACAAAGTTTATTTTTAAAGGAAAAAAATCAAATCTCGCAATTTTTTATTATTATGTATATAATAAAAGAATATTGTGAGATTTGATTCTTTTTTCTTTCAAAATAAATTATTATTCACATGGGATTAATTACGTTATAAAGTTTAATGTTTCTTGCACTAATAGTCAAATGCCACTAAGGGAAAACATGCAAACTAATGAAATAATGTGAATTTAAAAACTGTTTCAATGTTTCTATATGTTGAATTTCTATCTATTTTTATTTTATCTTAACCTTAAATTTGCCTATATCAGGCCCTAGACCAAGAAGGGACCCAAAACTTAATATCCCTGCGATGTCGTGTGCTCTCTGGGAAACCAAAGATATGAATGAGATATGGTGTATAGTGTCACAAATTAGGGAAATGCAGACATCTACGTTCAAACATCTGAATTTTCTCATCTGAAAAAACGAGATTCATCAGCGAGTACTGGCATTATTAAATAGTTTGAAGAATTGCAATTAAAAATATGAAGGCATCCGTTCGTTTTCGTAAACAAGAAACTTATACCAACTCAGTAGTAGATTATATCTTGCCCAATTTAAATTATATATTTCCTTGCCTTAGCACCTGCTGTAAAAATTTGAATAAAATATTTACAGGTATTCTAATGTTGTCATTTTTGCACGTACTATACTGAAAGTTTTAGCTTAAAAAGAAAAGAAAATTTGTTAAGGCCTGTTATTATTTTGTAACGAAATTGACAATCTTTAGTCTTAAAGTCCAGTATAGTTTTTATTTGTGTTTAAAGTCCCAATAGTGGTTACATTGGGTATTGATTTAATATTATTTTAGTCGCCAGAAAAGTGGTTAAATATTTACATAAAACATACATACCGATTCGAAAACATTTGATAAGATGAAAGTTGTGCTTTTTTCTTAAGGCTTCATCAAAGTAATAGCTGGTAATTCCGAGTGAAATAAATATTTGTACTGTCAACTTATTAATGAAATGTAGGTTATCATCTCCATTGTGATAGTTTATCTAGATGGATTTGTGTGTTTGTTCCATTTTGTTAACTATAAAAATGTTACTATAACTGCCTTGACTAAACTAACTAAAGGTATCTGTTTGTATATGCTTTAGAAAAATGGCATTTTATCTCTAATTCTAAACTTAACAGTGGTTTTTCCAATAGGTTACCATGAATGCTGCATGTTTTGCAAATGAACTTTTATCTACTTTGAGTATGCAATGTCAAACTTTACGACAATGACTTTAGTGTGATAATGACGTACTTACCGCACTAGTTTGGGAAAATAAAAAAAAATGAATATTTAAATTGAGTACATTTAATTTTTATTATTACAAATATTAATTGCAAATTTTTTACAGTTAGAAATTTGTAGACTAGAAGTGGACAAAATAGAATAAAAAAAGTAATTCAACTCTGTTTAAAAAACTTGCATCCTTATAACAGCAGGTACGATTTTTAATTGCACACATTTTTTGCCATTTGTTGCCCAAATGGATTTTTAACCTTCATGCTATTATTTCATGAAGCAAATAAAACTTTGCACGATCTACGTATTGTAACTTCATATTTAATAAATATGATATACTCTCAGACTTTCAGTTTGGGTTTAGAGAAGCTAGATCCACTCAGGATGCTATTAGCCTGCTTGCAAAAAATATATACAAATCTATAAACAATGAAAATCCTAGTATCTGTATTTTTGTGGATCTAGCCAAAGCGTTTGACACAGTAGATCACAATAAACTTTTAAACATTATGGAGGGAATTGGCGTCAGGGGGATTGGAGCTAAATTAATGAAAAGCTATCTATCAAACAGACAACAATGTGTAAATATAAATAGAACTTGCAGTGAATTTAATGTAATTGAATATGGCGTTCCACAAGGCACTGTATTAGGCCCTATTCTCTTCAATATTTATATCAATGATATGTTTTCTCTACCCTCACAAGGGCAGTTTATCAGCTATGCAGACGATACAGCAATTTTTTATACACGATCTACATGGGAAGATGTTATTGAGACGGCACAACGAGATTTTAAAATGATAAAGCAGTGGTTCGATTCTAGAGTGTTAACAATTAACTTTAATAAAACCATGTACATACCATTTGTGAAATTCATGCAAAAAATTCATCCCCGGAGATTTCTCGGATCTCTCAGTCTAAATTCTAGTACCTACATATTTTATTTTTCATGCGGTTTCAGGTCCTCCGGACTAGATCCCTAATTTTATGTCGCATTTTAGACTTTAAATTCGAAACGAAGAACACAAAAAGCCTTCGGAGGTCAAGTTTCGTACGAATTCAGTGATCGATTAACTTTACTCTGCATAAAGTCTGTCATATTGAATCCTCCATTTTGAATATAAGTTTTGGAACTTTCAATTCAAGATTAGGAACTCAAACACATCCCAGATACCAAGTTTCACAAAAAACATAAAAATGTTTTCTTGCAGGAGAAGTTCACGTCTTACTTTTCACACAAGAGACGATTATCTTTTCCTGATCGGTAATTCATGAAGAAATAATTTATAAGGACTGATGTTCATGATCTTTAATTAACTTTTGATACACATTCTTTCTCCCATTTTCTATTTGTTAACATGTATGAGTACATTGCTCTGTTATTGATTATTGGTCTGTTTGGTAAAAGTAAATAAGTATTGTTTGTATATATTATACTTAATAGGGCACTTTGTATACTTTTATATTTAATGTACCATAGACACAAAATCTAAGCTTTGAAATCATTTGTGAACTCGTTGAATTTGATTTGATAAGTTGGAGAGTATAAATTATACCATACATATACCTTTGATATAATTACATTTGCTACATAAATCATCTTAGTAAGTACCTCCTGGTTAATAATAAATAATAATTAAGCAATTACGTCTAGCAGGAAAGAGATCACATCTCTGAACGGTGACCGTATCTCTTAATTAAAATCCATAAGAAATGCAAACCATTTTTATAATTATCATGTTAATTACATTTTATGAATCCTTGTACTTTTTACCGTTCTTGTCGCACGCAAGTTAGTCGTTTACCTGTCACTCACAGATTGATATATGAACACCATTATTAGTTGAGATGATTTAATGTGAAATTTGGGACAAAATAGCCAAAGCTATTTGTCTTGTGCATGTGAATATATACCAGAAGTGTGTAGTGTTGCGGATTGCATTAGTGAGGTGCTGAATGAGTTTTTTTCTGATTTTTATACACGCCGCGATACCAAAACTTTAAATTTAACAACATACATTATTAGCTTTTTTTTCTTCAAGATACTTATCTCAGAATAATGAAAATTTTTCAAAACTGAAAAAACTTTTTTAACGGCATTAAAATATAGTTGAAGTAAACAGTTCCCGGTAAATAAAAAACGCAACAAAACCTTTACGACCTAATTAAAATACCGGTACTCTTTGTACCGCTGTTCGCAAATTGACTTTGCTTACCTTTATAGGTTTTTAATGCTTGATGACAGACTTGGCGCCATAGCCCGCGGCGATATAATTATGTCGTAAAGTTTTTGTTGCGTTTTTTGAGTGTAGGGAAGTCCTTACTTGGACTAAACACAACTTTAATCTAATCGATTAATCTTCTGTTACTAATACAAGCCCATTGAAAAAGTGGACACCCTGTATCCTTAATGCTATTTATTTTCCCTATTACACCACAACAAAATGGATGAAATTCTAATACGATATAGGTTAGGCATAGACACATATTTCATGAAAATATGGTGATTGTATCACAAATGGTGGCAACTCTTCAGCAGGTGAGAAATAAAAAAAATCAGTAGTTGAAACATACATACAGAGCTCTTGATTTTGTAATCAGTTGCATTTAAAGTAAGCAATATCTGTGTAAAATTTTAGGCGAATCGATCAGTTGAAAAATTAGAGAGTTTATGTGTAAAATGACGATTTCAACCCTTCTAGCTCTTACACGGGGTTGAAAAAGTTTTTTACTGTCCATGTGATACATGTTTTCAGATGTCCTAAAAATTCCAACAATACCCTTGACAGCAATTGTGGTCGTCAGGTCTGCCTCCCAGGTCCAACTTCCGAAAATTCCGAAAAAACGAGGAGCTTTTTTGTCAAAAATCGAGATGTTGCTTAAACGTTGCTTTTATGAAGCTAAGGTGCTATTGACAGCAATTTTTTTTGCCGTCGAAAGGGTTAATATGAATAAAGTGTATTTTGGAAGGTCGTTAAAAGCACGCTATATTAACACCGTGTTTTTAATTTGAAAATGCCAAAACAACGTAAATAAAACATAAAAAATATTTTACCATTAATTCCTTACGCCCTTGCCACCCCATCCCTAATAAGGGCAAACATTTTTTGATATATTTTTCCGCCTTCGGCAATTTGTTGTAACTTTCAAATAACCGTAATCCGGGAAGACCTATTGTCGTGAATAATACCCTCTGGGGACGCTGTCTTTAAGTGGGACACTCCAGAGACGTTGTACCGAAATTTTAATTTTAAATTTCTGTTTTATTTTTATCAAACCGATTAATTTCGCGAAAGAACTACTTTGGGGACGCTGCCTTTAAGTGGGGCGCTCCGACTGAGTCGAACAGTATTTTATGAGATAAACTGTTAAAGGAATAAATAATTTACACCCACGATCGTTGTATACAAGGACAAATTAATATCTGGTAAAATAATTAATATTTAATAGTAACTGTTGATTTACTTGCTTTAATTTTGTTTGATAAAGACTTGACGTCCAATCCTGTTTTCTTGATAGATTTGCTATGTACTAGTATTTGAATCAGGATATTCCTCGCGAAAATTTTACCGCATATAAAACCCCGTCGACCCTTTAAAACTAGTCCTTAATTCTGTCAACCAAAAAGGGTCATAATCGGCGAATAAAACAACCACATTTATTATTAAAGTTTCTCTGGTTGGCAAATAGTGTTTATGTTTAAAATAACATATATATCGGCTCCGGGGCGGATTCTGGGGAGGAATTTCACCGTATTTTAATATTGATAAAGTTGTTTTCGTATATGTCTATATGTAAAGTAAAGCAACATAAGGCGCATTTGGTTCTTGGATGGGTGACCGTTTTAAGGGAACACGTATCTGTCCAGCATTTTCTAGCGGTTTGTACATCGGTGTATGCGCAGAAGCTATGCAATCTTAGGCGAGGATTGCGTAGTGGATATATCATCCTTCGCTGCAAAGCTGTCGGTCCCTACTCTTCGAAAGAGAAGAGGTTCGCTAAAATTCCTGATTGGGAGTAGCTCGTCTACAGGCGTCCGTGATAGGCCTCAGTAGCGGAAATAGTCCGACGTTAAATAAATGTATACAAATAAAAATATGTATAAGGTAGCTGACACTCTGTAGAGGCTTTGTAATCTTTGTGAAAAAACTGAAAGTAGGACCAGTGAAGCATCTGCACAATCCTTGCCTAAGATTGCATAGCTTCCACGTATACACTGATATACTGGCCACTAGAAAATGGGACAAGATTGTTGTGTTCCTCTGAAAGTCACCCATCCAAAGACTAGCCGCGATTCCTGTTGCTTTGTTTTTTAATATCCGTGTAGTTTTACATATATACTCCAAGTATTTACCAGAAACTAAAAAGTTTTAGTTAGACTGTAAACCTCGCAATTTTAATAAGTTGCCTTCGGTGAAAGCTCCATCCAACGGTATAGTGATATGATTATAGGCTATAAAACACTTATCTAGACGTTAATGTAGTAAGAAAGTAAACTAACACTGATTTAACAACTGATGAAAAATTGTTTTCGGTTGTTGAAATTCTGCAATAAATATTAGGCGATATGTTCATTAAGTTCAAATTAAACTTTGATGTGTTATATCATTGTTTTTTAATTATTTGTTGTATACATGATATACCAACCTAAACAATATTAGAGTTTACGAAAGGTCATGCTTATGACTCATTATATATGTCCAATTAAATGTTTGCATATTATGCTTTCGTTTTATTGCATGGCAGAAATATTGTTCATGTTCATATACTTATCATGTCATATTTGTGTATTAATGGTCATTTACTTCGTTTTAATTAAATAAAGATAAAATATTTAAAAGCAAATTAATATTTGTATACCAGATTCATAAAAGAAATACAATATTATACCTATATAATTTTCTCGAAGATTGATTGATAATCAAAAGTAGGCTAAAGCAATTATAATAATTATTAGTTTCGTTTTGTATCTATTATTGTTTATATTATTTATTTGACTACGCAGGATATTAGATGATGCTACTTAATAAAAATATTCGTAGTTCGTTTTTAAACTGCATATTGCCGTTTTGTTGCCCATTGGAAGGGAACTAGAGGTGGTTTATAGTTTCCAAGCAGTTCAGATTTTCTCAATCAGTAGTGAGTTACTAATGGCGAGAGAACTGTTGAATGATCTGACTTAGATGCTTGATGAAATTCGAAACTTCCTATAATAACATTTCTATATTACCTACAGAAGGACTTGTGTGATCGCCCTCCTCTAAATTTTGGAATTTAGGGGTGGGCGCGACTGATTTTGTTTTTTTCTTTTTTGTCGAACTAGAGCATAAATAAAAAATATGGCTTGCTTTATTCGAATAGGCTTTTATTTTAGAGTTATTAAATTCTGAAAATATATGCACAGCACCATGAAGAATTTTTTTTTCTTGAAAAATTTCTCTTTTCGCTGCTAATTAATTAGCCCAATAAAATTAGACATCAAACTGAGTAAACTTCGAACAAATTCTGATCAAGCTGGATTTTTTTTGAGACCTATGTTTTGATCTCCTAAACATATCCTGAAAAGTCCCCTTAATTAGAACGATGAGTTTTTCTTAGGGAGTGAAAGAGGGTGAATTCAAGTTTTTCGCAAATATCTCGAAAATGATCAATTTTTCTAGGCAAAAAGTTATGAGGAAAATTGTAAGTTATAAAATAGCTCCTTGTTTCCGTAGAAAACAACAACGGCAATGCATGCGACCAATACTGTATGTGAAGGTATTCTAAAACTATGCCAAGGGGCGAGCGTAGGTATGTCTTTACTATGTACATATTTCAACATGCAATGTAAAGCAACGTTAGGCGCGATTATATTTAGATGGGTGACCGTTTCAAGTGTTAAAAGTACTATAATTTGCTAAATAAATCGATCAAAATACAATAAAAAAGTCCTCCAGACATTCAAATTAGTCAATAACCACAAATTTTCAAAAATAATTCTGAGAAAATTCATACCATATCGATAATTCACAATTAACCTACGTAAATTTATCAATAGAATCATTCAAACATCTAAATTAATCAATTTCTAGCGAAAAAATTACAAACAACGACTGCCCTAAAAAATACCACCCTCATTATCTTGATTCTCATCAGAACCACTCTCCAACCCCCTCGTCAGAATATTTTAATTCACTTCCGAAAATTTACTATAAACTATTCTCCCTCCTCCAAATCAACTTCTAATTCAATTTTCCATTTATACATCAAAATATACTTCATTCACATTTCCAACAAGCCATCATCACATTCATCAAAACTTTCTTCCGATATACCAATATCAACGCTTCATTCCCATTCATATGTTTCATACGTCTTGCTAGCAACTTGCAGCAATTTCAATTGAGTCAACAAAACTTGCTTCTATTTCATTCCAACACCGGCAACGGAACATTCTCAATATGATATTAATATGGATTAAATTTCGACTTTCAACATTACTTTACGGGACCAATTCAATTTTAACACATTATTCAGACAGTTATAGCTTATATTTTAAAAACAAATTTAGATTCAACTTTCATTTGTATATCGAAAAGTCATATTCTTCATTGCTGTATTTATGATATATTTATAAGTGCTGAATTCAAATTTTTCAAAACAATTGCGCAATAATTCACAATATCGAGCCCCATATACCTGCCGGGGAACTATCCAGCTCTATCCAGACTTCGGCGAGCCAAGTCCCGATTGTACCGTATAAATAGAGGAACAGGATGAGCTCAAAGCAAGTAAGTTTCGGTGTACCTCAAGTAAGTTTCTGCGTTCCGCGAGCAAAGTCTAAGCCAAACAGTGTTTAATTCTTTCGCGGTTAACCTTTAATTTCAACGAATCGAGTGGCCATTCTACTTCCTTGAATAACCCAAGTAAAAAATATTAATTTAATTAAACCGTATGTCCCAAAATCTTGAAGCAGAAGTTTTTGTACGACGCGAATTTTGTAGGGATGGGTGATTACAACAGAATAGTTATTTTTTAAATAAACTTCTACCGCAAAAGAACATCGTTGAATATTTGACCAACTCTTCATATTCACAGCTAAACTAACGTTTATCGCAAAAGATTTGACAACTGTCTTAAATTTCCATTTATCGCGAAAGCATGCGACTTGATTTGAATTTATATCTCATTATATTATGACATGAATTAACTTTGAAAATGGATACTTCATGCCGGATCCGTTAGCATAATTTAGGTACAGGTTACTTATTCATTAGCTTTTCTAACATTGTATTTAATGTAGTTTACTTCTATTTTGTGTGTTTTCTCATCCTGTAAATGGAATTTTTTTCTGTTGAATGATGTAAAATAAAATATGGTGTGACTGCTTCATCACATTTATTTTAAGATGAAAGTAAACTGTTGTACTTTAGTTTTCCAGATAAAAACTATTCATTAAAATGAAAAAATATATTTTTCACGAAAGTGATTTATTAATTTTGATAAAAAGTTGCCTAATAACTTTAAAACATATGGTAAACAAAGATAGCTTTATATATTGATATTTTTTCAATGATATTCGGGACATACTGGATTGATTAGAAAAAATATACGGCGTTATATTCTCTGCTATATAATTTTGCATATGTTCCTTAGCGATTTCACTTATGGGTTGAATGTAATACAAGGTTTTTCAATGCACTTAATGTTTTATTATTTAAGGAACCATATTTATTTAAAAACATACCCGATTCCTAAAAAACTAAAATTATATTATGTAGTCGGAATTGCTATTTTGAGACTTTATTTGATACTCCACAAGATAGTTGTACAATTTTTTGAATTATTTTACGTAAGGTAAGATGGCACCCTACATCCACCATTTTGGTTTTTCAAATTTTCATACACTCAGTCACGCTAGGAGGATCAAGATAATAGTAATGACGTAATCTGTTTATATCTCAATGTATCTATAACCCAATTAGTAATCCTGGACGCAACTTTTCATGATACTTTCATTCCCTTGAGCTGTTGAAAAAAGGAAATTATGATACGAATTTCTTCAATACTTCGATTCTAATAACTAATTTTATCGGGTCGTTTTTATTTGCTTGAGGTACAAGTAAGTAGCTGTTTCGGAAATTCTCTCGTATCATCAACTGTAGAGAACGCAAAAATCGATATTTTGGTCGCTTTTAAATCACACACTAATGAGCTGATTTGTATTTTTTTTAAAATTATTTGATATTATTATCACTTGTTGTTATGTATGTATTTAGATTAGTTCGTATAAGTCATACTTATATTTAAATCCACAATTAATGGTATATTTTGACATATTTAGATTACATTTTTTTTCTACTTCTGTTCTGTGGGGGCATGATAACAGTATAATCCAGTTATAACAGCTCTTTCCTGGTCAATTAACTAACTGATAATAAAAAACAATACAGTAATTCACTGAAGGATTCCGAGATATATTTTAGAGTACTGAAACGTCCCGCACTTGGGGTATTTAATATTATATATAATTCTTATTTCCATTCCAAATTTGTGCAAAAAGTTAAATTCAATACAAAATTACAAAAAATTGCCTTCAGCATAAGGTGTTAGTTCTTATCTAAAATTGTGTTAAAATAAACGGCGGACTGATTATTTCAACCACGCCTTGAGAAAATTAAAACAAAGTGAATAAAACGTAATTAGAAAACACATGTAGGACTGAGAAAGAGGTAATAGTTCGTCGTAGTTAAAACGCGTATCTCAATAATGTAAACAAGTGAATGTCGGTTGAACAGCGTAGGATAGAGATAGAAATAAGTCTGGCTAATAGGAATTCGTTCCCTTCCTGCCACAATCTGCCGTTATAAAAGAGCGAGATGAATTCATAATGTCTGAAACAAAACATACAAAAAAAATAAAAAACATATAAAATGTAAAAAAAATCATCAAAATCCAAACTTAAAAAATAATAAATAACTAATTAAGAACAAAAAACCAAAAAAGGTAGTACCACCAAAAAAAAACAAAAAAAAAACAAACAAAATATCAAAAAATAATACTATTATTAAATTACACCGCCCTTCAGGCTACGAAACACGAAAAGAGCCATTTTTATTCATTTCGCTTGTCAGAAAAGATGCCACCAATTCCTGCCTAATCCACTAACAAACAAACAACTAACCATAAACAACACATCCAATTACACACATCACACCACAATCTGCACAACTATTCAGCCCACACAACAGCTAGCTACAAGCACGACATTATCCATATAACACAACATGTGGCAAGCACTCTACAGTGGAAAGCCACGAGTATCCCTAGAGGGAACATACACTGCCAATGATAACGGCCACATGCTCGTCTGATTGAGTGTTCTCTCTCCCAGTTTATGATCAAATTATTTGCTGCAGAAGAAATTAATTGTGCGTCGATAGAGCGATTCCTCTCAGGACAAATTATCAAACTATTTGCTGCACAAGTTATTTCTACATAACGAATCTCTACACAAAGAAAAAATAATCTATGACTTTCGCATAATACAGGAAACTCTTCGGGCATATTATTAACACCAAAATTGCGATCATAACCATAGGCAACCATACTTCGATTTCATTGCACTGCACAATGACAACTTACGCAAGCATAGACGAGGGCGCCGATAGAGTCCCGGAGAAGAGGTATATAATGCCTCAGGTCGACTTGTTTTTGACTTTGTAATTTTGTGTTGTGGTACTAAAGAAGTACTAGCTTTGATTTTTAACAAGAAAATGGGGACAAATTTATATTACGATTTTCTCAGTTATTATTTTCAATAATAAGGTTAGGGAAAGTTCACTTGCTGAATATTTTAATGGGGAGGTTTGCGTTTGCTAAATAACAAGTTCATATTCTAGAACTGTATATTTTCAGAGTTTATGCAATGACAAGCGACTTTAACTCTAATTATACTTCAGTTTGTGTACTATTAATGGCTTGCCGTGTGCCTATATTGACACATAAGACGTCACAGGAATGTTTTGCCTTTCAAATTATTGTGTGAGGTTTCTCACCGGCGACTACCTAGTTTCTATAGTTGTTGAATAACGGTACGTCACTATAATTACTTTTCGAACTACAAACTGTACAGGCCAGCGGTTAGTGTTTGGGTCAATTGGTCCGGTTACCTTGCATATATTTTAGGGGGATCTTTTCGACGAGGCGCTAAACCGGGACGTTTGTCTGTTTGAATTACATCGACTAACCGCGTTTTACGTTGTTGGACAGTCATACACAATTTGGTAGTTGCCGTTTGTGCAATTCAATTAAATGATATTTCCCCAATTCTTTAATATTTTTCATGAGTATGTAATTCTCATTTACCACGTAAATTCTGTAAGGCATGATTATTGTTCTCTGTTTTGCATTAAGTTTTATTTTCATCACAGCGATTGCTATCACACCAATTGTCATTCACCATTTAATCGCCCTATTGGCCGCATCTTTAATTACAACCACAAAATAACATGGAATACTATCGTTTTACCTGGTTATTAGTTATTGCATAACCGACCCTGAAATATGTATGTATTAAAGTAACAGAGTGATGAATTTTCTCAGGTAGGTAATATCAGACAAAGAAACCGTAATATTGAATTTTGCATAAAGAACTTGGACAAATATATATAAAAATACTACAACACAATGTAATTTGGGTCCTAACTTTATACAGGGTGTTGCATCATGAGAGGAACATAGCTTAATAGGAGGTAGAGAACATCAGTGGTAACCGGAACCTCCCATAGAAACGTCTCATTGGGCCTTCATTACGAAGTTACAGGGTGTTAAATAATTTTTGGCCAAACCTGTTTTTTGTCATAACTTTGACAGGGAATGAAATAACGGATTCATATTTGGTACGGCTAATGTACTAATGAGCCCCAAGATGTACATGTATAAAAAAAAATATATCCAGGTCCGGACTCACTATAATTTATGTTTCTTCTTTGCATCAATAAAACATCACGCTGTATATATTTTTTTGAAATTTCGATACGATATTCGAAAAGAGCAAGAATAAACAAACAAAATGGCCTATTTCATTTTTTTGTTACACCTTCGTGGTTATTTAAATACGTTGTTAAATGTGCAAGAAAATGGATTACAGAACCCTATTAAATGAGAGGCACGTGAAATAAATAGTTTTATAACTAAAATTTGCAAAATTTCTATTGAGCCTAGGTGGTCTGGGTGAATCCTAATTCCGGCACGTTTTAAAGGTCCATTTTGGTAAAAAACTGTGGTCCTAATAAGTAATCGGGTATGAAATAACAAAATTTTTAATCAATCACAGTAGGCTTGTTCAAAGTGACAGATAATAAAAAGAAATCTCCTAAACAGTTGAATAATTGTTTGTTAGTAATTTAATGTGTCAATAATCCGCATTTAGTTAGTGAAAACTTGTGAAAATATTTTAACTATGCCAGTAAAATTTACAAACGTGGAATATGCTGACATAATATTCATCTATGGTTTCTGTAATGGAAATGGTAGGTCGGCGGAAAGAGAATATCGGCTGCGTTTTCCTGGTCGTCGATGCCCTAATCATAAAACCTTTAGTACGGTGTTCCAGTATGCAAGACAACACGGAAAGTTTCCTACTTCTGCAGTTGTGGAGCGTGTTTTACAACAAGGTGTGCAGGAACAAAACAATATTATAAACGTAGTTCAAGAAAACCCAAATATGAGCACTAGACGAATCAGTTTGGCAACTGGTATTCCTCATTGGCGAGTATGGAGAACCCTAAAAAGAGAACGTTACCATCCATATCATATCCAGCAGGTACAGCGTCTTCAACAAGGCGACGATATCCCCCGCCTGGCATTTTGTCATTGGTTGTCTAACCATCGCCCAGTCATTTACAGAACCTTATTTACGGATGAGGCACAATTTACAAGGGATGGAGTAAAAAATTCACGAAATAATCATAAATGGGCACGGGAAAACCCACATGCGGTACGCCAACGCCGTTCGCAACACAGGTTTTCTGTAAATGTTTGGGTCGGACTTGTGAATAGACATTTGATAGGGCCACATTTTTTTGAAGAAAGATTGAATGGTGAAATTTACTTTGATTTTCTTCAAAACATTTTACCGAATATGTTAGAAAATATCGGTATAACAGGCATGTTGTTTCAGCATGATGGGGCCTCACCACATTTTAACCTTCAAGTAAGAGAACACTTAAACAATGTGTATCCTAATAGATGGATTGGACGCGGGGGTCCACATGAATGGCCACCAAGATCTCCTGATTGTAACCCTTGTGATTACTTTTTATGGGGCCACTTAAAAAACGAGGTTTATAGCATTGAAATTGAAAGTAGACAACATTTAATCCAGCGCATCGTTACAACCTGCGACGAAATACGGAATAATCCAGAAATGATACGTCGAGCAAGTGGTGACCTTTCTAAACGCGCAAGAAAATGCACAGAATGTGGGGGAGGACATTTTGAAAATTTACTTTAGTGTCAATTACGTTTTATTTTTAAACACATTTAGTTATTGTTTTGTTATTTATTGTTAATTTAATGGAAAATATTTTATTTATTTAGATTTTAGTTTGTTCTCTTTTCCAATTTTTATTAAGTATAAAATGTTGATGATTTTCTTGATCAAAGTAACTGGTTGCTTAGGCCTAAATGGTTTAAATTATCTGTCACTTTTATTCTTTGAACAAGCCTACTGTGATTGATTAAAAATTTTGTTATTTCATACCCGATTACTTATTAGGACCACAGTTTTTTACCAAAATGGACCTTTAAAACGTGCCGGAATTAGGATTCACCCAGACCACCTAGGCTCAATAGAATTTTTGCAAATTTTAGTTATAAAACTATTTATTTCACGTGCCTCTCATTTAATAGGGTTCTGTAATCCATTTTCTTGCACATTTAACAACGTATTTAAATAACCACGAAGGTGTAACAAAAAAATGAAATAGGCCATTTTGTTTGCTTTTTCTTGCTCTTTTCGAATATCGTATCGAAATTTCAAAAAAATATATACAGGGTGATGTTTTATTGATGCAAAGAAGAAACATAAATTATAGTGAGTCCGGACCTGGATATATTTTTTTTATACATGTACCTCTTGGGGCTCGTTAGTACATTAGTCGTACCAAATATGAATCCGTTATTTCATTCCCTGTCAAAGTTATGACAAAAAACAGGTTTGGCCAAAAATTATTTAACACCCTGTAACTTCGTAATGAAGGCCCAATGAGACATTTCTATGGGAGGTTCCGGTTACCACTGATGTTCTCTACCTCCTATTAAGCTATGTCCCTCTCATGATGCAACACCCTGTATAACTAGACGATCACGTAAATGGCCAATTTGTTTATTTATCTTGACATAAAATTGAAATAAATAACTACTGAGGGATTAAATATGTTCTTGGTTGCTTCACGATCAAGGATTTTCTTTAGTAAGTAATGGATGAGGTGGGGTGGGGTGGGGAAGGGGGTTTCAGTACCTAAACATGAAATATTTGTTTATTACCAGTAAAGTATGAAAACTTGTAATTATGAAGTAATAGGTGCACCAAATGTCACTAATACTATCACATAAGTTATGGAAAATATACGCAGAACTATGAAATAAAAAGATATACGTTAATTATGAATTACACAAAGTTGTTACTCTCGAATATGTATTTGATGTCACTTCTAGCTTAGATGTAACGAAGGGGCCTGGCCCAGATGGCATATCCTCAGTTGTTTTAAAAAATTCTTGTATTCAATAGGTATAGGATAGGTAAGTTTTGGTGTTAATGTGTGGTGCGGGATATTAAATGGTTATATTGTTGGACCATATCTGTTTCATGGAACATTAAATGGGATAAGATATAAGAGATTTTTGAGAAATCAATTACCGGGATTATTAGAGACTGTTCCTCATAACCAAGACAATACTTGGTTCCACCAAGATGGGGCACCAGTTCATAACTCCATAATAGTAAACTTATCTTCATGAAATGTACCCCCAGAGATGGATGGGCACTAATGGCCCGGTCAATTGACTTAACTCCGTTAGATTTGTTCCTATGAGGCTATTTAAAAAGTGCAGTATACATTGAACACATTGAGGGTATGGCCGATTTATACAATAAAATTTATGCAAGTGTTGGTTTGCAATGATGAATTACTGAAAAGGTACAATATGTGTATTCATGAAGAAGGGAAGAATTTTGAACATTTAATGTAATAGTTAATTAGAAAAAAATAAGTTTAATTTCATTGCTAATAATATTTTAGTAGATTTTAATCGTTTATTTTTGTTAATAAAACTTTTCTTTATGCTTGTTATCAAATTATTAAGTTTAATTTAACAAATCCTGAAATTTGTGAGAATTTCCTTTATCTTACTAACTTCAGGTGCAATTTTATTTGAACATTTATTTAAAAATAATTTCGAAATATGTAATAACATAGAAATTATTGTATTTAAAGTTTAGTAGGATCATATTAGTTCTAGCTTAACCGGAAGTGGTATATACAGGTTTTTGTATTAGTGCATCTGGGCACTTTCCTTAACGTAAAAAAAGTTTCAAGTAACCGACAGTCTAGAACTATTTATAAAAATCGGCAGCTACTGGAAGCGGCTGGAACCTCCCCACTCGGTGGATCTTTGAAGCCGAAAAGAGCATTAAATTGTGTAACAAAACGGCACTAAACGTAATCCGACATCATCCAAAAACTTTTCAGATCTTCTGGGGCACTAAAAAACCCTCAACTTAATGAATTTACAATCATCTATGCGAGTTATTACCTACATTATCGCTCGTTGAATAATATACTATTAGGATATTACCAACTTTAACATCACTTGAATGGCTAAGAAAGTCTAGTTATCCTAAATACTACAGATTTGTAAAGCAACAAACTGAAAATTGGTAAAGTGATACCTAATCTATAATAAATTCACTAACGAAAGTACAGAAAGCATATGATATTGATATTGTTACATCTACCTTTAAAGTTTGTGACAATCCACTAAAAGTTACAAATGTGCCGAAATCTTATTAACATGACATGACACCAACTTTATCGGATGACAAACGATGACAATGACAATTATCAAAATTTGCTCATTGCAATCCGATCGCTCGCGGCTGTCTTTGTTAAATCAAACATTAGTATTTCAGTAATTTTACTAGATTTTAGAGAAATATTTGTAGTTTAATTCTTCGATTTGTCTGTATATATATTTAAAAACGGCACTAAACGTAATCCGCTCTACTTCTAGAGCAGTGAAGAAACCCTCACACGTGAATTGACACGTGATGTGACGAGTTTCACGATGTAACAGCTACGCGCATCGATCATGTTATGCGAAATGCGATCTATGCCATATTTGCTTTGTTTTTAATTTTTTTCACGGAAACCAAATCGAAAGGGTGGAAGTGTGATATATCGTTGAAATCAGAATTTTAACTGCTTTTCAATGGTTCCATTGCAAATTGAAAGTAAATATAAAAAAACAACTTGTTGCGTCAAAATCAGCACTAAACGTAATCCGATCTCAACCAAAACCTTTTCAGATCTTCTGGGACACTATAGAAACGCACACGCAAATGTTTAATTCAAATCCGTTCAGTAGTTTCGGCGCTATCGTGCTAACACACATACACACATACATACACACACACACACATACACACACACAGACATTTTCCAAAAACCACTTTTTTGGGTTCCTAGGACCTCAAAACGTAAAGATTTGATGTTATCTCAATTTTCGTTTTTGAACCAATTTTAGTAACCTCTCACAATTTTATTGTGGAGAGGTTAAAAAGTTCCAGAGGTTTATCAAAATTTACGTGTACTGAAAGAATGAGAAAAGAAATTCATTAACTCCAAAAAGGCTGGTTTTTTAGAAATTTTCTATATCATCAAAACTATTCATAAATTATCCCTTAATCACATGAATCATCAAGGTTCTAGCCATCGAAAAATAATTTTGGATCGCAGTGCCACCTCTGTGAACCGTTCAGGAAAAATTCTAACTACAGCTATTTAAAGCGATACTTCATTTACAAAAATTAAATGTCTTTATTATTTTTCGAGATAATGACTTTCAACTGAAATACCCTGTATATTTTTCTTTAGTTTGGCTTTTAATTATTGTCGTATTTAATTTCAATTTTTGTAATCACTTAATTAACTTTTGTCTGTAAATAAAGTATTATTATTATTATTATTAAAATCATTCTAATGTATAAATACCTATATTATTGATCAACAGTATTGTCCACATTTCGTATTGTTTTCATAAAATGACAAATACTATCTTATATTTCATAACAATAGTTTTACAATTTTTCCGGAAACCGATACTGCTAATTCATCTTTAATATCATCGTGTAAACGATCGTATAAGAACAAACAGTAAATAATAACAAAAAGATAAACTGTAACATTTAATATGATTTATTGCAAAAACTCATAAATTATGCCAGATAGCCGATTAAAAATTACCAATGTCAGTTTGTTCAGTAAAAACAACCGTATAATTTATGATTGTAAAATGTGTTCGGTGTTCAGTGGTGTAGGTCAAACGAATTTCAGGTTATTGTTTACCATAAATATATTTTTTATTTTTTACATCTGATTCTTTTCAGTCATAAGGTTTTAAGAAAATGGTTTCATGAAGGCAAACAAATTGTTTCACTGCAAGTGTTAGCAACAAAGATAATTATATCTACTTGCCATTTACCTTGCCTTGCATACTAAAAGAAACGCTAAAAATTTTTTTTTTTTTATACATTTATTTAACGTCGGCCTATTTCCGCTACTGAGGCCTAACACCGACGCCTGTAGACGAGCTACCCCCAACCAGGAATTTTGCCGAACCTCTTCCCTTAAGAAGAGTAGGGATCTTTTACTTGCCTAACATTTAATAGACAAGGGACCGACGGCTTTACATCCCCTCCGAAGGATGGTATATCTCTTATACAACCCTCGCCTAAGGTTGTATAGCTTCCGCGCATACACTGATATACAAGCCGCTGGAAGATGGGTGAGGCGAGGAACGCTAAAATTTGACAGACAGGAACATTGAGGATTGCTATCGTGCTAGCAATTGCTGGTGATATCATCACAAAACTATCCTATTATGACCTAAGTTTCTGACTAAGTGACTAAGGAGAGATATTGTCAGAGGCAGAACTAGAATGGAATATAGTAACAAAAGTAATTCTACATTTCATAGGAAAAATAAACCAACATGGATCCTGATCAAGAGAATATACAAAAACCAGCATACTGCCAAGGATGACATGAGGAGTTAAAAAAATCTACGCGTCAAAAATTAATAGAAGAAGCTTGAAAAGTGATGAAAAAGATGTCGTCCAACTAGTCACAAAAGCAGTAGGACTAAAGAAACGATTCTATTAGGAAGTAATGTGCTTTTAAACAATATTACCACAGCAAACTAGGTGCGTTACGTAATAAAAAAGAAAAATTGTCAGATTTCGGGTCCCATCTATACTGATTTTGTGATATATCTACCAGTCTTAATGATCACTTTTATAAACTTCCAAATAATATACATGTGCTAGCACAGTGAAAATAATAATTGTTTTCGGCCTCAGGTGATTTTATTAAAAAAATAAATAAAGAAGCACATCTTGCACATTTTCAAGAAATAAAGTAGAGTAGTTAGATATGGATCACCTTGTAGATACGTCAGTTTTCCATTTCTAAGTTTAACATTCGATTACCTCATCACTCATTGTTTTTATTGTGGCTGTTTATTTATTTTACTTTCAAAATCATAAAGTATTTTATTTACAACTACCGAGTAAGCCTATAAACTAACAGGTGGTTAGTAGGTGTAGCAAAAATAAACGGTAGGAAACAGAAACTTAATCTCAATTACTTAACATATCTTGCTATAAATAAATCGGCATCATATCATTGAGAATAGCTCGTCTACCATTTCGAAAGCATTTTGAAAAACTTTGGGGTTATTAAATAGTTGGATTTTTTAACGCTGTGTATCAAATATTATTAATTTGGAAAATATTTATAATGTACTACGTAGTGAATACAAAATTTTAAACGTATGTACAAAACTACTGAAGATTTTAATGAAACTTATGTAGTAATTATACAGAGCGCATCTTTTCGAGTAGGATACCTAAAATTATGTGAGTTCAGCCGCGTGGCCGACTTAACGATTTAAAAAAAAAAAAATTAATTAATTGAAAATATTACAAAGTTTATTTTCAAACATATAGGATTTTAACAATTATTTTAATAAAGAAATAACAATGCTAATGTTACGATGGTGTGACATGATGATGAAGTGAAGCGGCTGATGTCTAGAGTTGAGTGGTGTACGTAATGAGATGGCTGCCGCGACCTTTTTCCTTATCTAGCCTAGGCGGCTGTTCAGCTTAACTTGTGTTAACTAAATACTAGAGAAATGTATTTATTATTTAGGAAATGCTTAAGCATAACTTCGCAATTAGTGCATTCTGTAAGTCGGAAAAAACCTAGAAAAATGTTCATTTTCCAGAGCCTAACGAGACTATGTCGCCCTCCCGTTTTCGAGGATGTTGAACACGAGCTCTCCGAACTCACCCCACCCCCAAATGGCCAAAAACCACCCCCCGAAAGGGGTAAACCGCGTATCCGCCGTCTCCTACCTGCCAGACCCATGTTACCCCCCATTTTCAAGGATGCTGAGAACGATGTTGATGTCGAAACCTCTCCAACCCCCGCCAACCCCCAAACGGCCAAGAACCACTCCCGAAAGGGGTGAAACGTTGATAGGCCGTCTTCTCCCGGCTAAACCCATGTTACCCCCGTTTTCTAGGATGCTAAACACGATGGTGATGTCGAGACCTCTCCTCGACCGCCTCCAACCCCCCAAACGGCCAAAACCGCCCTCGAAAGGGGTGACATGCGGATAGGCCGTCTTCGAGGGGTAACACGGGTTTGGCTGGGAGAAGACGACCTATCCCCGTTTCACCCCTTTCGGGGGGTGATTTTGGCTGTTTGGGAGTTAGCGGGAGTCGAGGAGAGTTATCGACATAACCATCGTGCTCAGCATCGTCGAGAATGGGGGTAATACGGGTTTGGCCGGTAGGAGACGGCGGATACGCGGTTTACCCCTTTCGGGGGTATTTGGCCGTTTGGGGGTGAGTTGAGGTCGGGGAGAGTTTTAACCGCCGCTATTGTGTTCAGAATCCTCGAAAACGAGGGGGGGCATAGTCTCGTTAAGCTCTGAAAAATGAACATTTCCGTCCGACTTACAGGATGCATTAAATGATACGTTTATTCTGGAACCGTTTATGATATTGACTTGATATTGGTACATGTAATGTAACGAGATCTGGAACTAGATTTTATTTTGATCTAATTCCGTTAAAGGGTTCGGGGGTAAATGGGGTAAATAGGCAAAGCAAGCAGGTAAGATCCTTAAAATTGCAATTTAAGGCATGTACGAAGAGTCAAGGTCTCAAAAAAATTTTTATTATTAAAGGGAGTAAAAAATTAAATTGGGATTTAGTGTGTGTGTACGAGAACCAAGGGCCTTTAAATTTTTTTTTGCCATTTGTGACCCCATTGTCACCCCCACCCTATTGTTCAAGGGAATAAAAAATTAAAGGGGAATAAAATGTTACATTGAGATTTAGTGTGTATAAGACTAGGCTACAAAATCTGGATGTAGAAGTCGTGATTCCTTGGGGCAGCGGTTTTGTATTTTTATATCGATGTTCTTTGATCAGTACATGCCATGTAAAAGTAATAAGTTTAAAAATTCATTGTTAACAAACACAAACTAATAAGAAATTACCCAACTTTCTGCATTTATATGAACATTCTTAATTCGAATGTGTATCGTATTTACGTTCAATAAACAGTAAGACTGATTAAATCTTTTGCCGAGCATAGGGAGTGTGCATCGAGAGGTGAAAGCGTGCGGACGTGTACCGAGCCAACAGAGTGCACAGTGAAGTGGAAGCCCCACAGTCAGCGACGTCGACACTTCCAGTGTGCATCGAGATGTGACCGAGCGCAGACGTACCACCGAGCCAAGAAAATGCACAGTGAAGTGGCAGCCCCGCAGTTAGTGTCGTCGACATTTCTCCAAGAAGAGGAAGTACACACGTCTTTTTCAAGACGGTGTACTATAAAAGATAAATAAAGTCTCTCTCCCTTGGAGACACCATTTTTACTGTTATTAATGATAACTTTTTCCCATAATATTATAGGTATTCCCTTGCAGGACACCCACAGCGACGTTACCGTGGAGGACGGTAGCATGGACTACAGCGAAGACGAAACGTCCCAGAGCGGTAGCTCCCGAGGGAGTATCCCAACCCCAAGGGATGACAAAGAGACGATAAAACGTCTCACAGAGAAGAACAAAACCCTCAGGAAGAAAATCGACGAGCTCACCGAGAGGTTGGAGCTGATACAGAGGGAACAAAAGTCCCAGCACGAAGAGCTTCTGCGTGCGATTCGAGGAGAATGGCAAACGCGGAAGAGGAAAAACCCGCCCGCCACCAATACGGACTCGGACGAAGAGGCCCCTAAGGCGGCAAAGAAGGTGGCTGAAGAGCCCCTTAAGTGCCCCCCCCGAGTCTGAGCCACCCAGACGAAGCAGATCGGGATCTAGAGCCCCCCAGCAGGAGGCTAACGTCCCCCGACAAAACGCCAGGGAAGAGGAGACCGAGGCCCCTCAAACAAGAACATGAAGCCAGCGCATACCCCCGGTAGTGCTGAGAAAGAAGGAGACATGGACAACGGTGAGCCGTCGTCTAACCGAAACCGGCATAAACTTTAGCAAAGCTAAAGTTACCGCGGAGGGAATCTCCATCGAGCCCGCGACATCCGAAGATTATCGCAAGATGACTAGGATGTTCGCTAACGAGAAAAGGGAGTACCACACGTACGACCTGCCAGAGGAACGGTAGCTACGTGTGGTCATTAGGGGGATCCCGAGCGGCGTTACTTGTACAGAGGTGGCAGAAGACCTCCAAGACCAAGGTTTCGCACCCACCGCGGTGCAACGGATGACGTCAAGATGGACGAAACAGGAGGTGCCCCTCGTACTTGTCCTAGTCCTACAGGACCCGGACAAGATACTCCAAGTCACAAGGTGCTGCTCTCTAGTCGTAAGGACAGAGAGACAGAGAGCCAAGGTAGCGGCATCCCAATGCCACCGCTGTCAGCGTTTCGGCCACAGACAATCCAGGTGTACCGCGCAGCCGAAATGCGTGAAATGCGGCGAGGCACACCGGACGACAGAATGCAAGAAGAAGGCAGACGAACCGGCCAAGTGCGCGAACTGCCAAGGGGCCCACCCGGCCAGCTACAAGGGGTGTCCAAAATACCCCAGGCAATCAGCCAACGCCACTCAAAGGCCGGTACAGAGGCCGACGATGACCTCAACAAAGAAGGGCGGCGTAGCGCCAGGCACGAGCTACGCAAAAGTAGCCCAGGGCAAGGCAGAACAGAACACCGCCCCTGCCTCAAAACAACAAGCATCGCCAGAGGCCAAAAACCTCACAGCGGTGCTAGCACAGATGCAACAAATGTGCTCAGCGATGAGTGCATTTTTTGCTCAAATGCCAAACTTTACTAATCTGTAATGCCTTTACAGATTAAACCGGAATTCCTGCAGATGGCGGCCTGGAATGTAAACGGCCTGCAACAAAGGAGACTTGAAGTCGAAGAGTTCCTGACCAGGTACGATATAGACGTCATGGCACTGCAGGAAACCAAGATGACCCCGGCCAAGGAGATCAACTTCCCAGGATACCACACGTACAGGATGGACTGGGTAAACATGCCTCAGCGACCCGCAAGAGGAGTGGCTCTACTCGTTAAAAAGACCATAGCCCACCATCCGACGGTACTGCCTGAGCTAGAAAACATGAATGCCACCGCCGTAGTGGTGTCCACAGCACGAAACGGCGACGTCCAAGTGGTTTCATGCTACCAGCCACCCCGCAGCACGCTTACCGACGGGGATCTGGACGCAATTCTGCCCGCCAGGACACAGGTCGTCGCAATTGGCGATTTTAACGCCAAATCCCAGCAATGGAACAGCGGCATAACCAACGCTCGAGGACGAGAACTGCTGCGGTTCCTGGGACAGCACGCCGGCGAACTGATGGTGGTAGGACCGGACCAGCCCACCTTCGACAACGGCAGACACAGGCCAGACGTACTGGACATAGCCATCCTAAAGGAGATGACCTTCGAAGCGGAGATCACTACCAGAACGGAGGGATCTACCGAACACACCCCGATCTTCCTAACTTTAAGAGGACAGGCGGGTGATGACAACGCTACCTTCACGAAGCGACGAACGGACTGGGAATCGTACCGGCTGCACCTGCAGCAGTACATCGCACAAATTCCCAGACTAGAAACCGTGGAGGACGTTGAGAGGGCCGTCATTACCCTAGAGGAGCAAATCCTGGGAGCAATAAGGGCCAGCACGACAGAAACAGAAGTAAGAAGACACCCAGCACCGATGGCGAACCTACCAGAGGTCACCAGGCAGCTGATAAGGGACAGAAGAAGCGCCAAGAGACGGGCTCAGAGGACGAGGCTCCCCGCCGACAGAAGGGAGTATAACGTCCTCAGCCGAAGAGTGAAAGCCGCCCTCCAAGAACACCGCCAGGAGGGGTGGCAACGCCACCTTGAGTCACTCGATCCACAGGACAGAAGCATGTGGAATACCCAACGTGCCCTGCGAAACCGGAGGAAGCCTATGCGCCCGATTCACGGAGAGCGAGGGATCGTCTACACTAACCAGGAAAAAGCCGAGGCGTTTGCCGACAGCCTAGAACTGCAGTGTAGAGAGAACGAGCTCGATGACGAGGACGAGGACTGGGTGGACGACGTCGAGCGCAGAGTATGCAGGATCCACCGCCTGCGTGATGACGACCACATCCGCCCGACTACCCCCGAGGAAGTCAAGGAAATCCTTAGGAGCCTAAAACCGAGAAAGGCTCCGGGATGTGACAAGATAAGAAACATCGCTCTCAAAAAACTACCCAGGAAAGGAGTAGCGGCGCTAGTCAACATCGTGAACGCGATGTTAAGGTTATGGCATTTTCCAGCCAGGTGGAAAAAGGCCGACGTCATTATGATCCCTAAACCAGGGAAAGAACTAATTTTCCCGTCTTCTTACAGGCCCTTCAGCCCCCTTCCAGCCATAAGCAAGGTTGCAGAACGGGTCATCTTGAAGAGGCTTACAGAAAAGACAGAAGAGCTGAATATCATCCCGGATGAACAGTTCGCGTACCGAACAGGACATTCCACCGAACTCCAAGTACTTCTCCTCACCGAGGAGATTACTGAGGGGTTCAACCAGCGGCAAGTCACCGCGGCGCTGTTCCTAGACGTTGCCAAAGCGTTCGACAGGGTCTGGCACGACGACCTCCTAGCTAAAATGATGAGTATGGATTACCCCATTGAACTCGTCAAACTAGTGAGGTCCTACCTGCACCGCAGACAGCTAAGGGTGAAAATCTCGGACCAACTCTCCACTTACAGGACCGTGGAGGCGGGAGTCCCGCAAGGTTCGGTGCTGTCACCGCACCTGTTCGCTATCTACACCTCAGACCTCCCCAGGACCGACCACACAGCCCTGGCCCTGTATGCAGACGACACAGCAATAATTGCCAGATCCTGGAAAGCCAGGAACGCAACCATAAAACTCCAGGAAACGGCCACACTCCTGGAAGAATGGTGCACGAAGTGGAAAGTCGCCGTCAACACCGACAAAAGCCAAGCCATTCTCTTCAGACGAGTGCGGAAAGAAATTCCCACAGGACACGTCTCCATGAACGGCGAGGACATCCAATGGCACGACACCGTCAAGTACCTTGGCGTGATCATGGACAGAAGCCTAACGTGGAGACAGAACACGGACGCTATCACAGCCAAAGCCCGGCGCACGAGAGCCCTCATCTACCCGATGATGGGAAACGGGAGCCGTCTCAACTTGAGGAATAAGCTCACGCTTATCAAGACCCTCATCAGGCCGCAGCTGACGTACGCCTCGGTAGCGTGGGGCTACCAGGCAAAGTCCTACATGAAGAAAATCCAGGCAGTGGAAAACATCGCCCTCAGGACGGCAGTCGACGCCCCATGGTACGTGAGAACCGCAGATATCGTCAGAGACCTGGAGTACACCACGGTCACTGAAGTCATCCGGGAACGAGCGAAGAAGCTGTACGCCCAAGCCGAGGAGCATGGGAACCCGCTGATCAGACAGGCCACTGATTATGACCCTGCCGACGCCCCGAGGCATAAACGGCCGAGGGTACAGCTACTGGACAACGGGTGAGTATAACTTATATTTCCCGCTAACCGATCTGTTTCAGATACCCCAGGACGGACCACCACTACCAGAGACATGACGTTTTTCTAGCCTAACCCAACCTCCTTGCGGGCGTCGGACAACATACCGTCCAACGCCCGTTGTCCCACCTGCTCCGTGGAGTCCGAAAGTGCTAAAATAAGCACTTAGGGTCTCCACACTCCCGAGCTACACAGCTCATATCCTTACCTTTCCAATGATCCGGGGTAGGATATCAATTGATGTCCTACGTACCGGCAGTCAGTCCCAGCCAAAACGTCCTAAACCCAACTCGACCGATGACTACCCCCGGGGGTGACAAGCTGGCGAAGAAAGAAAATATCAAGACAAGAAGAGCGCCAGAAGAGACCTCAGCCAGCGAGGTTCAACAGCCAGGACCAGGGGAGGTACGCAGAAAATACCACGACACATCTCGCATTTGCGAGCTGGGTCTGGTAGAAGTAAGCGGGCCCACCTATCACGAAGGCCGGTCCAGGTCTACAGAGATAATCTAGGAGCAAAGAGTAGTAGTTCTACTCGGCCCTAGTTATCGAGACCGACATCCAGCCAATGGATATTGGCGCGAGCATAGGGACCTCTATTAGTGGAACGCGTTTAAATGTCAGCTCAATGAGAAAGACGAAGAACGTATCGTGTCATGCGCCTGTGAGTGAAGCGGGCGGTTGCTATCACTGCGACGACTGACGTCTCAGTAATGTTATTTCTGAGGGTGGATGAGCATGTTTTAATTTTATTTTTCAAGAAAATACGTATAATTCTAAAAAATATTGAAATTAAGATATTAAAAACATACATAATAAATGTTCGAAAAGGTTCCCATATCGAGCCGAACAGTGACCCAGTCTATCATAAAAAATTTGCCTTACATGGGAAAGCATTTGAGGCGCAGTAGTTTGAGCTGAATTTTAAATTTTTATCCTCAATTCCTCCAAATTTTCAACTGTTTTCCTAAAAACCATAAATTTAGGATTTCATGTAATCCCATAAAAAATCATTAGGGGCTAAATCAGGCGACCTAGCTGACCAAGCAAGTAATGTCCCCATGTGTACTTAACAAGTTCAAGAAAAGTTCTATTTAAATATTATTGAACAGGTATAAAATTATGAGCCGCGCATCCGTCTTGCTTAAACCAGATTTCATTAAAATTAATATCGGGAAGTTCTCGGAGGGAAGAAATGATGTGATATGAAACGACCCAACAATATGTTCTGCAATTAGACCAGCCCAGATATTTAAGTTTTGAGAGTACTGTAATGGAAAAGTTGACTCATCAGTACGATATTTTATCTATAAGAAAACTGTTTGCCGCGTTAGCTTTTTCCATGACGGTCTCACAAAATCTCATTCGTCGTATTGGATCATCGGGAAAAAGCTCATTAACATTTTGAATTCTGTAGGCGTGGTATCCATATTTCTTTAAAACAGAAAGGACCGTCTGCTGACAAATACCAAATTGTTGGGATATTTCTCTAGAAGATATTGTAGGCATTTCATCTACTGCTGCACAAATCGTAGCATTCCTTTCTTCATTGCGAACCTCGCCTCACTTTTTATGTTTTCAGGAGGAACGCATCCAAGTGATTCAAAATTATTTATTATTTCAGCAATTGTTGACAAGGGAGGAATTGGCTATCAAATAAATCCCTAACCTGCCTTTGCGAGTTACCGTTAAATACCATTTAATGATTTGATCTCTCTCACTTTCGTAAGAAGTCATTTTGAAATTAATTTGTTTCACGCCGTTAATAGAATAAAGTCATGCCTGATACACGCCAAATGGAAGACGTTTAGCAACTGAGTGGTTGGTTATCGGCACGAGGCTGCGACTTTATTTTTTTGAGGTTGACGATCTCTTTTAATTCATCGGGTTGTTTTATCAATATGACTTAACTATAGATCATTTACTGAGACTGGACAGTGCGGGTAAACAAACCTAGACGTGTGGCAATCACATGGACAGTTGCTTTCTGGTATACTATTGCATTAATTGTCCGTCCCAAGATACATCCCCGCGTAGTTTATTTGTCCCGACCTATCATGCACTTACCACTTGCACTTGTTTACTCATACTGCCTAGCCACAGTAAATGAACTTTAGTCGAGATTGGCAAAAATTCTACGCTAGTCCTCTCAACGTAAATATTATCAACCAAGTTCCTTGATCAATAAAATGTAGAATGCTATTTTCGTATGTTTAGCGTATAACAAAAGTAAGTAATAAATATCGTGGTGGAGGTGTTTTACTGGCGATAAGGAAGAATATTTCATGTTCGCGTATAAAGATTCCTCAAAATAATGTGGAGGAACTGTTTGTGTCACTATTAAACCGGTCGTCCCAATTTATAATAGTTATTTGTTTAACTAGGCAGCAGTTATCAGCCGCGGCAGTCAATCTACTATTTTGCTGCCTAGTTAAACAAATAACTGTTCTCGTTGAATATAAAAAATTAAACTAAATCTCAAATCAGTAAAGACTACATGAAATTTGTTCATTCATCACAATCCCATTCTCTGTCTAATATAAAAGCCTTTTGGAAATACATTAATAGTAAGTGTAGGAACAATACTTTACCTAAGCAACTGGAGTTCAATGGCAGTAGCTCTTCTGATCCTAAGATTATCTGTGATATGTTTGCAGATTATTTCGAGTCTGTTTACGTCAAATATGATACGGACATGGTTATCTCTAACATTCATATATATGATAATTCGGTCATACTAAATAGTGTTTATATTGACTGTTGATAAATTATCATCTTTAAATTCCAATACTAATCCAGGTCCTGACGGTATACCATCATATTTCTTAAAAATGTGCAGTCTCTCTTTGTCTCTTCCCATTTCTCATCTTTTGAAACTTCCTTTAGAGGTAAGTGAGTGCCCTACTATTTGGAACATATCCTATAATAGTACACCCATTCACAAGTCAGGTCCAAAATCAGATATAGAAAATTATAGATGTGTTTCGACATGTTCTGCTATACCTAAAGTATTAGAATTTTTTAATCTTTAATTACTTATCATTGAATTTGAAAGTAGAAGTTTGTCCACAGTCCATTACAGACTTTGCAACATTCTGTTGTTCTTTTGCCCCCTTTAAAAGCCAAGTATCGACGCCCATGTCCATATTCAGTACACTCTAGCAATGCGTTGCTTACTGGGCGACCTGTTTGCGTTTAAATATTTATCAAGTACGTTTAAACTCATATTTCATATTGAGATTAAATTAATTACAATTAAAAAAGCAGTTTAATTCAATTAGATCAACACATTGTATATCTAAACAGACACACTGTCTAAATGTTATCAATAAAAACTCATTAGAAGCGGTAGCCGACCTTAATTGAATAGATTTATATCCGAATGGACGGGTCCTGTCTAAACAAAATGAGGCGCAGGAGCGGAATACATAAAATATTCTAAATGTGACTTCTAGTGATTAAAAGGTGAAGTCAGACATTACCAAATACTTATTTGACTACCAGTCTTTTTATCACTGATAGAACAATAAGTATTCGTTATTTGTTAACTATAATGCAAAATATTGTTGATGTTATCCGCAATACATATCGAACTATATCCGCATTACAATGTCCATACAATCAGGATACAACATAAAGATCCATAATAATATACTATACAATATGAAGTTTAAATAAAAAAGCAATACAAAACTACACTATAAAAATCAATAAATAATATAAAACTAAATCGAGATCAGTCAAGATAATTTAAGATAATATTCACATATAAGATATCATTCACTAATTTGACGATATTCATTAAATGTATTAAAACATGTATTGGTGATCACCGTTTCCCTAATAGTACGCAAAAATACATTTAAGCTATGACAAAAGATATCCACTGAGTATTGCACTTCATTATGCAATCTGCTCATGCTAAACGATGGGGAATTTTTGTGTTTTATTTGTGCAAGGAATATCGCACCTGAATGTAGCGAGATTTCTAGAACCAATTCTATGAATATAAAACTGTAGCAAACTTAAATTCAGGATTATCAACAAAACCGTGTACTAGTTTGTATAATTACATAACGTATGATACCTTATGTCTAATGAACAACGGCTCCAATTTAAATTCACTTACTAAATCAGCATAGTTATAGTTTACCTAACCTCTGGGTACATTTTATATTTAATAAAATACATATATTTACGGAATTATCGCTGAATTGTCTCTATCATCTGAATATGAACACTATAATATGGATTCCACACAACACTACAATATTCCAAGCAACTTCTCAAAAATGCATTATATAAAGACTTAACACAATCAATATTTGAAAAGTTTTTTGTGTTCCTCATAATAAAACCAAGCTGTGTGGTAACTTTATTAAATTGTTTATTTATATCTTTGCTAACAGATAGATATATAGAGGGTTTAAGTCAATTTTATATAGTGCCAGTAGTGGTGTTACGCAAGGCTCAAACCTAGGTCCTTTAATATTTTTACTGTTTGTTAACGATGTTGTGAGTCGCTTGACTCTAAAACTTATTTATATGCTGATGATCTGAAAATTGTCAGAATTATCGAAAGCGAACAAGACTGTCAAACATTACAATCCGACATTAACGCCTTGGCCGACTAGTGTGCTGCAACAAACTCAGCCTCGATACTGGTAAATATAAAATGATGTCTTTCTCTAGAAAACGTGAGTGTATCACATACGAATATCGATAAGTGATGTAATACTAACTAGACCTTACCAAATAAAGGGCCTTGGTATTATCTTTGATCCGGAGTTATCTTTTATTCCACATTATGATTCCATTAGTAATCAAATAATAAATAGCCTGACTGGCCTTAGCATAATTCAAAAGTGTTTCTAGATCTTATTTATTTATATTTGTATATTTATTTATTTTTCGAATGCAACAGACATTGGACCGCTAGATGGCGCCTGCTGATTGTTTTGCATGTCGCTATCCTAAGGATGCCGAGATGTACCAAATAGTCAAGAGATCCTTGTGTCAGTCGTCGCATGCCTACCTTGCACTGACGAGAGCCAACAGCTCGAAACTGCAGTCTGCAAGTTGCGTATGACGACTGACACGAGAGCTCCTTTAAGTAGGATCAGTCTTTCGGCTGGTGTTTGTTGCAATCGTGGCGTTAGCGTTCTGTTGGTAATATACAATTATTACACTTAACGCGCCAGGCTTGTAACTTGTAATTCAGCGCTCGGCGGGGCATATAGCCCAGAGAGTCGCTGTTAGTTACAGTTTGGTTACGTTCCTTATAGTAAAATAAGGATATTATGTTTTAATTATGTTTTTAGTTATTATTGACCTGAAATATTTAAACAATTAAAAGTAGAAATCTTGTAGCAAGTACATGAGAATATTTTTATTAATTATAATAAATAATAATAAAAAGTATTTTTTAAAACTTAATATATTATTTTATTTACAGATTTCCACGCATGAACATCGTACTTGAGAATTTGCTTGACTTTAGTGTTTTAAATAACTTGAAAAAGTGAACAATTATGATGGAAATTTGCAAATTTGTTACTATTCTATTGTTATATTGTGAATACTCGGCTTACTGTTATCCAACCACCCCTCAACCTGCCCATTATGCACCTTCCATTGAAAAATTTGATTATGTGGATGATATGGTGGAACAGCTGACGACATCAGGTCCCCTTCATATTAATATTCCATTGGAAACTGATAACGAGGAAAGTGGAGAAGAAACAGTCACAGTGTCACCAACCAAAACATCTTTTGAAAAGAAAATAATCAATGATCATAAAAAAGACAGTACCGGTAACGAAAATACTTTTCTAGAAAAGTTGTTTGCCTATTACTATCCATCTACACCTTTAAATGAAAGATATCCGGAATCTGTATGGCTAGCTTGGCTTTTAGTGAATGAACACAATCAAAACGAGCAACAAACCAATTCTAACGAGATTTTACGAAGGATAATACCGAAAGAAATACATATCACTCCAACATTTAGTCGTTGTGATGAGGGCTATGTTGAAGATAAAAGAGGGAGATGCAATAAAGTAATACACCTAGATGAAGATGCCTTGTCCAAGTTTCATGAAGAAAAATTGAGGAATAAATTCGGTCCCATAGATTATGAAGATGATTTAGAGCAGAAACTGCCGCAGTCAGGCACTTATCAGTTTAATTTTATCTTGGACTCTAACAATAAAGGCAGTAAAAATGAAGGTAATGTTGATGTGGTAGTGTTACTTGTGAAAACACTTTCTGGAAAGAAACAAATCAACTTGAGCATAAAAAATAGTGCAGACGATGAAAATTCTCAAGAGATAGAAGAAGTGACTACAAAAAGATATCATGATCTTAGGATTGTTACAGAGTCATCTACTAGTGTGTTGAATAATGAACAAACTGCTACAGTGTCTGAAAATACAGCCACAGAATTACCGGCGTTATTAGAAAACAATTTTACTACAGACCTGCCTTCTACTGAGGAATTACCTTCATCTACCGATGCCTTATTGACTGTATCCTATGAAGAAATGAACGTACAGGTAACACAAATAGAATCATCCACACCTAGTTTAATCCGTTTTGCAGGCGAACGAAAAGTCCAAAATTTGTCTTCTTCCACCGTAAAGCTTCCCGATAGCGACTTTTCATTTCAAACGCAAACACCACCTTTAGTAGAAGGAATTCCGGTTACTCGTGATGATAGTAATCACTTCCCCGAATTTGATTTTCCTAGGTGGACGAATAACCACGATAATGACGGAAAGATGGTTCCGTCAGACACTAGCGGTGCACGACGACAATTTACTCGCATCAAAACCCATCGTAATTTTAATCGAAGAAACCGCTTTAAGAACAAGAATATATTTCATCCACCTTCAGTGGAGTTAGTTCAATTTTCAAAAGTGTAAAGTATTCTAGAAAGCGTATAGCTTAAATATGTTGTATACGGTTACAGCTGATGCTTTTCGAGGCTTGTTTAACTATATGCTTGGGTAATATTGGAGGTAAAATATATCCGAGAAAATCGGAAAAGGAACTGTCGTCTATGGACCTGTTTTTAACCAATTTTTCAAGATATGGAAGTAAGGCCATAGTTTCGTTTGGTAGAATGAAAATTGGTCGCGAATATATTTCGTTGACAATTTTAGTTGCAAATTACCGTTTTTCGTAGTATTTTGTAAATATTTATGGCTGTAATTGTCGGATCGCTCAAAAGAAGAGCAAATTGATGATATATTAAAACGCTTTATTTTGTTTCTATCACAAATTTATTGTAACTCGAACGTTACTGCAGTTTCAGTACTTAACGTACCATTATCAAATGGAGGAATTTACAAAGGGATGTTAAGGTTTTTAACTATATTCTGAGGTAAACATTATGAAGATTCTCATTAAAGTTTTGTACATTAATTTTCAGAAATTAAATGATTGGATTTACAAAAGCACGGAAAGTATTTAACTAAATTTGGGTAAACATTATCAACATTTAAATGCAAATTAGTTTTCAGAAATTAAATACATTGAAAAAGGATAGATTGATATAGGTCCATCATTTAGAAGTTTATTGTCGGCAATTCTATTGAATTTAATAATCTTTAAGTTTAATTTAAAACATTTTTCTTTCGGGTGTAATATATTTAGATTGTTTATATATGGAAAATTATGACTTATCTCTAGAATATGGTTTGCAAAAGTTGAGTCGATTTTTCAAGTCTAATAGAGCGTAAATGTTCTTTGTACCTGATTTCAAGTGAACGACGAGTTTGATCTATATAGGAGGCATTACAATCCGGGCATACTAGTTTATAAATTCCTGATTTTTTAAATTGGTTGGTTTCATCTTTGGCGTTATGTAATATATCTGTCAGTTTAGATGGTGACTTAAAGTTAACTTATAGATCATGTGATGACAAAATGTTCTCAATTTTTTAGAAATGCTGCCATAATACGTTAAGGTTACTGTCTAATTCAATTTTTAAATGTTCCTTTTGAAAGGGGTAGTGATAAAGCTCTATGCATCATAGAGTTATTAGCTACTAGTTTATGTGATGTGGGGCTGAGTGAACAATTTGAAATAGTTGTCTGTGATGGGATGAATGCTATTTATATAATTTAAAAAAGTATTTAGTTGCTTCTCTGTACCTGTGAAACAAGCTACGTCATTCACTTATCTATACCAAAATTTGATATGCTTTCTACTTATGTGAATTTATTATTTGTTGTTCTAAGTGAGATATAAAAATATCGGGCAAAAGAGGGCTCAACGGAGATTCCATTGCTAACCCTATGTTCTGAACGAAATATTTATTGTTATATTAGCATTCATCCCAATATTAGATCTACAGTTGAGATAGAAAAAGATAAAGAAATCAACTTTCTGGATTTAACTCTAACCCACAAAGATAATAAAATTCCCTTAAATATCTATAGAAATCAACATTCACAGACACAACCATTTCAAATGATTCATTCAGCCGCACACCACTTAAACTAGCAGCATATAAATCTATGATACATAAAGCTTAATCACTAGCTCTTTCAAAGGAACATTTAAACATTGAATTATACACCATGAAAACAATAGCACTGAATAATAGTTTTCAAGTAAGAACAATTAACAACAAACAATTTAAATTAGTTTGCTTTAGTATATATTCACATATTAAAGATTACAGTAACGGTAAATATGTATCCCTAACGAACATTTTGTCATCACATGAACTAAAAGTTGGCTTTAAGTTACCATCTAAACTGACAAATGTATATTACATAACGCCAAAGTTGAAACCAACCAACTTAAAAAAATCAGGAGTTTATAAGCTAGTATGTCCGGATTGTAATGGCTCCTACATAGGTCAAACTGGTTGTTCATTTGAAATCAGATACAAAGAACACTGATGCTCTAAATAAGTTTATTAGAAGTAATAGAAATTATTAAATTCAATAAAAGTGTCAACAATAAACTTCTAACTGACCAGATAGACCTACATCAACCTATCCTTTTCAAATGTATTTAATTTCTGAAAACTAATTTGCATTTAAATCTTGGTAATGTTTACTCAAATTTAGTTAAATACCTTACGTGCCTTTGTAAATCCATTCATTTAATTTCTGAAAATTAATGTACATAATTTTAATGATAATCTTTATAATGTTTACACTCCGAATGTAGTTAAATATCTTGGCATCCCTTTATACATTCATTCATTTGAATCATCCATTTGATAATGGTACGTTCAGCACCGACACTGTAGTAACTTTGTTGTAAGTTGATGTGATAGAAACAAAGTATCATGTATCATCATGATTGACTATCACAAACTAACGGCTCCTACAACAGAATTTTTGAAGAGCAAATTGTTCGTGGTTTGGAATAAAACTAGAGGTTCGGGATGTTATTCTCCAATACAAAATACCCCCAAATTATTTAAGTGAAATGTAATGTTAGTAAATGTTAATGTAGTTTGTACATGCTGTTGAGGATTCACTTATCCATTGTCAACGCGGAGTCAGCATCAACATCTATATAGATGACCCTAAATCATACGAGGTTGTTACAATCCTACACCTTGTTTCCTACATACGCCATATCCTACACAAAATATTTTACAAATTACACTACACTCGGTTGTTCTTTTCTTACACACGTTTCAAATGCAATTTTTTTTTCATATAGTCAACAGTTCGCTCAAAACGTGAAGTGAAAGCTTTATGCGCTACCGAATTATTTAACGTATAATTGTTTGGCGACTTTTATAGGTTTTATCATGCCGGTAATCGGTAAAGCAAACATAAATAAAGTTAGTGCGGCATTTACTATTTCCTTCCTTCTTTTCGATTTAAAAATGCTGTTTTATGTTTTTTTTATCGTAAGTTACAACAAATTGAATTTTAGAAAAGTTTAACTGCATTTAGCATTCAATATTTTTACTTGCAACTATTGATAGACTATTCTCAAGTATAAGCCGTGCACAAATATACCAGAAAAGTACTGAGTTTCCGAAACTTTATCAATTCCGACATCGATAAATACCGTAGCCTCTTCCGCACCACCATTGGGGACGAGTATCAGGCACCAAGTATATCTTATAGATCTATCTCCGCGTAAAACGTTGGAAGGGTCTTCAGGCCTATTAGGTCGATGTTTGTATTATTTGATAATTCTTCTCCTCTCCTGGTGTCTTCCTCACTGTTATTCTCTGCGGCGAAATATTGAGGTATGCTCGACCATAGCAATGTCGACAAATTATTGGGAAATATAAACCTGCTTTTCTGTATCCTCTAAAGCTCGAAAACCAGTGTATGTGAACAGTGGAATATCCAGATATATTTATATACGACATATACTTGGGAGTAGTCTGCCAACAGTTGCAAGTAAAAATATTGAATGTCAAATGCAGTTAACTTGTTTAAAATTAGTTTTTTGCAAATTTCGATGAAGAATACAATAAAATAGCCTTTTTAAATTGAAAAAAGGCAAGGAAAACTTGAATACAGTCTTAATTATTTATGTTCACCAGACTAAAATAATACGATAAAACCGAACGTTGATAAATATTTTGTGTACTAAATAATTGCGTAATGCGCGCACCACGTAACCTTCCGCCTCGCGTTCCGAATGAACTGTCCGACAAAAATGTATACTACCTTTTTTGTAGAGAATTGCATGAGCTTTCATTCTGTATAAGATTTTCGGAGATATTCTCAGAAGTGCATTTTGTATCCTTTGTTTCCGAACTTCATGGGATCCTGAATTTTGAGTTTCTTTTTAAATGTTACTTATAACTATTGAAAGAACGTGGAAATTGTTCCGAAGTAAAATGATCTTGCGACTGAACCGTCAAAACGTCTTGAGTATTTCTGGTGATTAAAGTATGTATTTAAAAAAAAAAAATTTAAAATAAGAATGTTACCGACCAATTTTAATCAAAAACTGAACTGTGATCTTGCCCTGAACAGTTGGCAAAGCAGTATAAGACAGTTTCTGAACAATTTTGCCTCCAATATAAGTCATAGGTAGTCATTATTGTATATATAGGCCAGTCTAGTCAGGTAACGACAAAAAACGAATTTGCTGTAGGTTGAAACTTAGAAAGTATTTTCAACTATTAATAGTTGATAATTTGGTTTTTAATACTTTCATCGTTGATAGCTAAAAATCGACTTAAGACACGCTAATACCAGATACTGTAGATAATTTTGTAGAACATTATATTTCTTCGACGCTAAAATCCTCCAAAATTCGAAGGAACGCTCTTGACGCTTAATAATAATGATAAATTTTTTTTATCATATTTATTTTTACTGTGCTATAAGAACTGAAAAAGAGAAGGTACATAAAAGCATTGTTGTTATTGTATATAATGGTTTTTGAAGTCGGTAATTTATGAATGGGATATATAAAAATCGAAATTCAAAATGGTGGATCAGTAATCGCAGACATACATGGGATATCTTTAAAAACTCATAAAAAAGGCTATTGCTCGGATAGGCACTGTGAAAAGTGCCCCAAAGCCAGATAGACTTTGTGTTCATGATTTGTTAGCTCTCGTCTATAAATAAATTTCTTTGCTGAAGTTTAACTTCGTACACCTACAGTAGCACTAGTTACAGAAAAAGACGTAATTTTCCGGTTTTATTTCATTTTCTGACATCGAAAATTCTGAAAAAGTAGCCTATACAGTCTTACGGCTGAACATTATATCTTTTTCAGATCTTTAAGCTTCAAATTCGGTTTGCCAAAAAATATTTGAAATTTAAATTTTTTGATAATTTTGTCATCACGCATTGTTTTACTATAACGTCTGTATGCTTATCGGTTTGTAATTTTTTCAATTTCTTTAAGGGGTGCGTCATGGTGAAAAAAATTAAAACTCAATTTTGGGGTTTCGGCCCTTTACTATAGGTACATAAATGAACTTTCCCTAGATTGCAAAAGTATAGAGGGTGTCCACCGGTTTAATTAACTTCTAAACCGTAAGAAACACTATTCCGGTTAAATTAGAGAAAAGTTGTGCATTTTAAAGCTTGATAAGGTGGCATTATCAGATTTTCATATGAGATATGAAAGAGCGAAAAACCGCTATTATTAATTTTTACCTCGATTTTTGCTAATAACTAACTTACAAATGATAAAATAATACTATCATTTACAAGTTGTAGGAAAAATCGAGGCAAAGGTTAATATGGCGATTATCACTCTTTTCAGGATACCCCTGAAATTATTGCACGCTGGTAACGGCATTAGCGAGCTTGAAAATACACAGGTTCCTCTAATTTAACAGACCTTCTGTCTCCCATTGAAAAGCAGACACCCTATACACTTACCACAATGTTATTATTGTCCATTTATGTAAAGTTTACTATATGAAGGTGTTATAAATTGCAATATATTCAGGAAAAAACATTAGGAGCTACAGTGCTATGCTAAAACGTCCCAAAATCGATTTTAGTTTCATGTTTCATGGCGCACAACTATAAAAAATCCCAAACCAACAAGCATACTTACACAATGATGTTAATGTAAAAATTAAAAATAACCATTTGATAAAATTATCGAAAATGTGAATTTCAAAAGTTTTTGGCAACCCGAATTTGAAGCCAAAAAATCTGAAAAAAATATCTGGTGTACAACCTTAAGACACGGCCGATGCTACATGCTACAACAAAAGTGAAACTGAATAAAAACTTAAAATCACGTTTCCTTCTGTAGCTAGCTCAACAGTTAGTAGGGATACAAAGTTAAAACTCGGAAGAAGTTATTAACTTATAGAGAGCTAACAAACCATGTACACAAATACCAATTTGGCTTTGGGGTATTTCAACACATGTGGGGCTCCACTATAACAGGTCTAGTCTGGTTATATAGGTTGTCTTGGGGAATAAAACAATTTACTCATTTACTCGTTGAGCAAGTCGCAAAATGTAAACAATTTCATTTTGTTAAACCTAATTTAAACAGTAACAAGTACCAATATTTGAAACAGATGCGTGTCGGCAGGAGATTAACAGTATCTGCGTGTTTTATAAATACTACCCGATCCAAATTCTTCCTCTTCTCGAGAAAAAAAAAGAACAACATAACTTAACAATATAATTTACAGAAATCACGTTTTTTGTACCTCACTCATCAAATAAAGGAAAAAATTATGATGTTAAATTGGTAAAATTTTTTGGTCAAGTATTTCTACCACTTTTAATAATAATAATTGTTGTCATTATTATAAAGTGATAACTCCAAATGTTTAAAAATTGCAAAAAACGAAAAAGTTATTTGGAAAGGAACGACGGATGCAAGTACCTGATATACTCAATACTCAATTCATACTCAATAACAATTTCCCATCTATCGGGAAAGACAGGTTTTAAATAAATAATGGTGGAGTTATCAAAATATACCTACAATCTCTCACTAAAAACTTGTAATTTGAGTATAACCTGACGCATTTTGTTCTTCAACTTCTTGGCAGAATTCAGTAAATTAGCTGATATCAGAAACAGTCAAATAGTTACAGCAGTTAAATACGGTTTCGGTATTTTTGTTAATAGGCGAAAATAAACACTATTAAAGTAAGTAATCACTAAATCCATCAGCATGGATTGAAATGCACCATTGTTAACGACTTTACTAGTATTCTAGTTTGGTATTTTTTGAATGAATATAACTCTCTAGAAGTGTTTAGAATCATCTTTTGTGGTACTTTCAGCTCTGCTAAGGTATAGTTTATATACGGCTTGAATTTCTAATTTGATTAACTACCTAAGGTCGCCATATCTAAGAGAGAGAGAGAGAGAGAGAGGGATCCGATAGGGAAATATTTACTGGTTTTGACCATAACTTCATATTATAAAACACATATTATAAACAAACTATAAGACTACCTAAGTAGAACTATAATAAGAGTAGTGTGATAAATTTGCACTCAATAGTTTCAAACATATGCGAAATAGTTAAGTTTTAAATTTAGGAAATATGAAGATTGACATAATTTTTACAACCTATTTTGCAAACAACTGAAATTATTGAGTGGAAATTCATATCACTACACTTTTTTTTTTTTTTTTTTTTTTTAATACATTTATTTAACGTCGGCCTATTTCCGCTACTGAGGCCTAACACCGACGCCTGTAGACGAGCTACCCCCAACCAGGAATTTTTGCCGAACCTCTTCCCTTAAGAAGAGTAGGGATCTTTTACTTGCCTAACATTTAATAGACAAGGGACCGACGGCTTTACATCCCCTCCGAAGGATGGTATATCTCCTATACAACCCTCGCCTAAGGTTGTATAGCTTCCGCGCATACACTGATATACAAGCCGCTGGAAGATGTGTGAGGCGAGAACGCGGTTTCCGTTGGAATGGTCACCAATCCAAGTACTAACCGCGCCTGTCGTTGCTTTACATCGCATACCGAAGTATGTACATAGTAAAGACGCACCTACGCTCGCCCCCTATCACTACACTTGTGATAGTACTACTTAGGTAGTCCTATACTTTTTTATCAATATATGTATTAAAAAAAAGTTATGGCCAAAAATAATAAATATTTCCTTATCGGATCTCTCTCTCTCTCTCTCTCTCTCTTGGATATGCACACCTTAAATCTTTTAAATTGTTTCAAGTACTTAACCAGTCTAGTTATTCTCCCCAAAGTTAGTTATTCTTCCATCATTCAATTCTAGGAACATGTTTTGGAGTAAAAATCCAATTGTATTCCACTAATTCTCGAAGAAAATATTCACTACAATGTAGATGATAAATGTTATTAAATTCAAATGAATTTTGATGGCACGACCAAAGTTTTCGTTTTTTGACATGGCAACGAGGAAATATATACACCTAAAAAAGTTTTACGAATCCATCAAAGATTCTTCGTAGCCTCTAGTTATTACCTGACGCCTGTAGTTGTGAAGAACTTAGTCCAGAAGGCCCCATTAGCTAAGAACCTGCGAGCCTAAAAATGTCTAAAACATCCCCTTCTAAAGCAAATCCTTTTAAGGACGCGCCCCACCCTCTACTCAAAGAGCTACCTCACAGAGTTATATATTTTATTTTTTACCTCGAAAATGGTAAGAGGTACAGGTTTGCTGTTTACAGTAGTGAAAGAAAATTAAGTTTAATATTCCACCCATATTTTTTAGGTCATGCAAAAGGTACATTTTTTCTCCCACCACAAAACATATCGGAGGGGACTACTTTATAATGTCACATTTTTGCTTATTACTCCTAAACAACTCAAAATTTGCTAAGAGCAGAAAATTAAAGCTTATAGCTTTTTCCATATGTTGATATATAAAAAATGAACGATTTTTTAAAGAACAATGCTTAATACATTTAGCTAGGCAGAATTGCAATACGAAAGAAGTAGTTATAATAGGCCGGTACGGGACCACTTTCAAGGTCAATCGCTCCGGTTACAATGACGTCATGAACTGCATGGCATGTGTCCATCAGGAGTCATTGTGAGTTAAGACCTGTTTTTATCTGTTTAAAACCTGTTCAGACCTGTTTAAGACCTGTTTGAGACCTGTTTATTTTTTGTACAGAACTGTTTGTAGTTGTTCGAGACCTGTTTAAAACCTGTTCAGAGCTGTTTAAAACCTGTACAGACCTGTTTAAAATCCGTTTTATATCCTGATGGACACATGTCATCTAGTTCATGACGTCATTGTAACCGGAGCGATTGACCTTAAAAGTGGTCCCGTACCGGCATATTATAACTACTGAAAGACGCGTATAGTAGAGTTTCAACTATTTTTGTGTTTGTGAAAACGACATCACAAAAGTCTAGTTGCAAACCAATTTTTTGGAATTTTTTAGTTTTCGATGTGTATGAATTTTAACAAAAATCGCACAAAAAGCTTCCTTAGATCACGTCTATTGGAGGACTTAGCGCCGAATCAATCCACCTACGTTAATAGTGATGTTCTACAAAATTTTGTATGTTTAGTTTCAAAATATCTTGCGGAATTTGCGATTATAGCAATTTTTAATACAATTTCATGAATAATCCAAGATATCCATAAACAATATTTGTTTATTATTAATCATCAACACCACTGATTTGAGAAAGTTTCAGTCTGCAATCATTTACTTTATTTTTGTGAGAGGATTTATCTAGTTTTACTGGCCTAATACTGAAACCAACTTGTTTTGTATTTTAATGTTGTGAGAATAGTAAGCGTACCAAAGTCAGTACAAGTAATTTTGTATTTTTATAGGATCTATTTTTGTAGTAAGTGTTATTTGTTGTTATAGTAGTAAATGCGCTATATCTGTTTTCCTATGTTTAGGTTTTTGTAAGCTTTAGAAAAATATCTATTTCGATATAATACTTGGAAATTGTTTGCATGATCTTGAGAATAACAGTAAATGTGTAAAGATATGCAAAAATGTGTTAAATATGGAAATAAGTCGAAGCCACAATTTGTGTATATTTTTCATTTTATGTTCTTCTAATTTATATTAAATTATTATTTACAAATATCGTTTGTAACAAAAATCTTCATTATTACAACTTTTTTTGGGGACCTTTGGCGAGGTACATATAAGATGAAGTGTTAATTTTAAAAGTATCGAAAATCAGTTCCTATTTTGAAATTCTTATAACATTAATCATTAATAGAACATTCCACAATTAAACAAGTTTTACAGAAGAAAATAATAATACAGGAACGAACAGTGTAACTTCAATAATGTAACAACAGTATTACTCTACTCTCTTGCATTGGCATTTGATGTAAAAAAATTATCTTTTAAGTACTTAAACTTAAAGTGCACGGAAATTAACAACGTTAATTTTTCATTTTAAAATAAGTCATTAAATTTAATACATTTGTATGTGATAAAAATCTAGGATAATGGAAGGTAATACCTGACATTAGTAGTATCGTACAAATTGTAAATGTATTGAATTATAGTTGTAAGAATATGTAGTACAATAATAAGTCTAGAATTTCATAATCATATTTATTGTATGAATCATTTTTTTATATTTATTGTATTTTGTGTTAGTATTTTGTCTAAACATTTCTAACTGCAAAATATACTCATTGTACTTTATATTATTGTTAGTTTCATTTTTTAAGTATCCCAAATATCGGTAATCCTATGAGTGTATGTGTGTAACTACTGAGTGATTGTTAATTGTCAGACATCACAATTTATTGATTTGAGTTAGTAATAGCCTAACCACAGGACAGGAGGGTTTAAGTATAACAGAAACTGCACAGAGAATAAAATTGAAACAGAAAATATACAGAGCAATGATATTGAAATAGGTTATAATGAATTTAAAAATGTTGATGTTTGCTACTAATTTTGAGTTTATTTACATTGCAACTGGAGTGATGACAACTGTTATCGTAATTTTTGCATGTAATGTAAACAGGAGAGAACAGAAGATATTGGATCCGTGGTTGCGGTAAGTAATAATAGGTAAACGCTGAATACGAAAAACTGAGTTTCTCTAAAAAAGTAGCAGTCAAGTATTTTATGATTGATTAGGTAAAGTACCAATGCAGTGAAATATACACACCTGTAGAAAAACAACACACTAAATTTTTGCTGTAATTCCGATTAAGGAAAATTAATTGTAAGATAAAACCCTCAGATTTGAACATCAATAGTTAGAAAAATTTCAGATATTGTTAAAATCATATTTCTTAGCCAATAATCAGACATTACTAAAGAGTTTTGAAAATTAGATTATATTTAAAACAACGTTGTTTGAAGGTGCTGCAATCGACAGTATTAATATTTTCACATGTATCTCGCAAGACAATTTATATTTAAAATTGTAGTAATATCGTTAATAAACATTACAAGTAACGAAAGTCCAAAAACAGATGCTTGTGGAAAGCCACATGGGGCATTAGGTAGAATAAAGTGTCAAAACCTTTAGAAAGATTTGTATATATGATATCAGTCTGTTTACCTGAGACAATAGATTGACCAATTAACTGGAAAACAAGGGATTTTTTGGGCCGCTCATTCCAAATCCGACGTCGAAGGTGGCATTTGACAGTTGACAGCTGTCAGTCTGTGGATGTCTTCGTCGGCGTCGCAAATAACGCAGGTACTATTTCTTCGCCGTTTGATGACGTTCGGATCAGCTGCGATCATAGATATTTCTTCCGTAATTGACTGATTGCAATTGACGCAGAACCTGATTTCATTGTGCAATTCAATAACTGGCAAATCGTTTGCAGTACGACGTTTCGCTTTATCTCGTCATCACCAATTCTCGCTAATGATAAAAGCGGCGGTCAAGACTAAGAAAAAGGAAACGCACTAGAATTTTGCGTGCGTTTTTCTCGCACAAGTTCTAAATAAACTTCTACAATGGCCAGCACTGGTGAATGCGTCAAATGTAAAATCACATTATAATTTGGTCAGCAATCAACAAAAATAATTTCACCTCGTACTAGCGTGTTGAGTTGAGAGTTGAGAAAATACTAAAACAACATATTAATTGGATTGTTTGCATCTACTTTTAGTGTAACCCGGGAACACTGTGATAAATCTTTTCCGGACAATACAGCTAATACTGCTACTGACAAACTGTCATATGCCACCTTGTACATCGGATTTGGAATCAGCGACCCAATAAACCCCTTGTATATATTCTGATAAATCTTTTCCGGAAAATAAGGCGAGTTAATAGTGCCACTGATAGCTGTCAATTGTCAAATGCTACTTTTGACATCGAATTTATAATCAGCGACCCGAAAAACCCCCGTAGGTTACTAGCAAAGTCGCATTGAAAGGACTGCATACATTAGTGAAAAAATCCCGAAAAATCGACTTCCTCCCATATCTGAAAAACTACATTTTTCGACCTTGTGGTCATGAGAACTTTTAATCATAAGCTCAAGAGGAATAACATACATCGATTCCAGCGAGTTTCACCGGGGGCCATTTCCCATAAAAAATATGCGGGATCCTTTCACAAAAACTGCTTAAACCACTGCGTAAACAGCAACATCTAGCTCTGCATCTATATTCGAGAAGATTTCTGCTTTTTCATCCTCATCCCATACTGCGGGGTTAAAGATAACTAGTGTCATTTAAACACGCTGTATATAAGCAATATTTATTTACGGTAGCATTTAATAAATGTATAGGTTCATTAAATATATAGATTTGGAAAAAGCATTTGCCATAGAATTAAATGCTTATCCAAAATTTGAATTAATTTTCTTTTAGTATGTATATCCTGAATTTTCCTCTTCCTAATTGCTATAAGTTCTACAAGGCTCTATACTAGGACCTTTGTTCTTTGTACTGTTTGTTAATGACGACATAAACCTATGCAGTAAGTAAGCACAACTTTTTCTCTATGCAGATAATGTTTTAATTTAATAATAATTTAAATAATTTAATGTATTTAATCAGTGATCTCTTGCTATTTTAAAAGGATTTATATATACAGTACGGGGATCGCTACTAGGCGTATAGGGAAATCCTATACACTTATGCCATGTGCAATATGGATTAAAATCAAGAGTTGATATGAAATGGGCGGTGGGACAGAGGGATGACAACTGGTCGATCCGCTGCAGTCTGTAGTTAGTAACGTAAATGTGCTTGAAGCGGAAAGTGTAGGTGACTGGTCGTCAAATAAGGAATTTACGAATTACCACGTGTCATCCCAAAATATTAATTTGTTGAAATTAATTATTGTGGTCAACAAATAACGAAATAAACAAAAGTTTCTTTCTCAAAATAAGTGGGAGTGGACCATAGCACAATTTAATTATTTGTAGTTTCACTTATGTTAAATAAACATCCATTTTAACGGGCTAATACTATTTTGAGTGCAATAAAATTCGTAAGGTTACCTGTGACCTAAGCCTAACGAACTCTAATAAATAATAAATAAATCCATAACATCGACAATCACAGCAGCGCCAGCGTACAGTCCTTTGGATCGCCCCACACTAATCACACTCCATTAGATGACATTCTCACCCGTATTGCACATCTACATACGTGTATAGGATTTCCTTATTCCGATCGCCTAGTAGCAATCTCCGTAGTGTATACAGATTTTTGTAAAATAACAGATTTAAAAAACTAAAAGGTAGGGAAAAAATGCGGCTATAATAAAGGCTAATTTTTTTGTTACAACTCTGATGTAAAATTTATCGTTTACGTTGTAGACGTCCGGTCAACAGTAGTTTTCAAGTATAAAAATGGTATTCGTATTTTTATAATGCAGCATCCACCTATGGTAGGACCATGTACGTTTGAAGTCCTATAAAAGTCCGGATTTTATCTGTAAAGTTTGAATAAATACATATAGTTTTAAACTTAGCAACATCACGAAATACTTGCGGTAAGTACAGATTTAATTTCTTGTAACTTGGGTATTTTTTTTAATAAAAATAATTAAATTAAATAAATATATTGGATGTTTTTTTATATGTTGTATGTGAGAAATTTCATCAAAATAGCTTAAAATACGGGTATTCGTATATTTGCCGGAGCCGCTGGTAACAAGTAAATAGAAATTTGTAATAGACTAAAGAGGATGAAAAAAATTATTTGCAAAAAAGAATGAACTACTTTCAAAAAGCCATTATAGAGGATGAAAGAAATTAAATCAACAAAAAATTACTAAAATTATGTATTACAGTTTTGCGTAGTTGTTCGGATAATGATTAAATTTAATTACCTAATATCGATATTCGATATCATATTAACAGGTACAAGTAACGAAACCAAGCTCATTTCAACCGGTTCCCAAAATGATATTAGGTAACAGCATCCAATTAACCGGATAATTGTGTGAGATTTTATTTCATAATTCTTAGTAACTTTTTAAAGGCGGTTCAATTTTTGCAAAAAATTTAACCCCTTTAAGTCGATTAAAGGTGCAGTGTTTTCTACATAAATATTGTTATCATTCATTGCTCAGGAGACCTGAGTAAAACTGAAGTATTTCCCAGTGTAGCACGTCCAATTCAGTTTCTTTTTGTAAAAGCCGAGGCACTGCAGTCATACTACTTAGGTTATCTGTCAACCCTATTTCTCTATACCCCTTCTGATTATTTCCTTTATGACTTGTTAGACTGGGATCTGAGGACCACAGTAAGGTGCAATTTCCAATCAGCGTCTGAATGAGGAGTTTGACGTGCGCGTCGAGCAGATTTAATCCTTTCAGCATATCTGTTCCTTCAAAGCAACACCATCTTAGGTACCCCTGAAGTACACATCTAGTTTTTTTTAAAACATAATATTTTTAAAACATATTTTTAGTCACAAACTCCTTTATAAATACTTATTTTACTATAAGAAACGTAACCAGACTGCAACCAAAAGCTACTCTCCGGGCTATGTGCCCCGCCTAGCGCTGAATTACAAGTTACAAGCCTGGCGCATTAAGTGTAATAATTGCATATTGCCATCAAAACGCTAATGCTTCGATTGCAACAAACACCAGCCGAAAGACTGATCCTACATAAAGGAGCTCTCGTGCCAGTCGTCACACACTACTTGCAGACTGCAGTTTCGAGCTGTTGGCGAATATTCCGCCCTCTAAAAGCATATTTGAACTATGCTAGGCCCAGTCAGGCTATTTATTTTTCGATTGCAACAGACACTAGACCGCTAGATGGCGCCTACTGACTATTTTGCATGTCTCTATCCTAATGATACCGAGATGTACCAAATAGTCTAAGGATCCTCGTGTCGGTCGTCACATGCCTACCTTGCACTGACGAGAGCGAACAGCTCGAAACTTCAGTCCGCAAGTGGTGTGTGGCGATTGGCACGAGAGTTCCTTTAAGTAGGATCAGTCTTTCGGCTGGTGTTTGTTGCATTCGAAGCATTAGCGTTTTGATGGTAATATGCAATTATTACACTTAACGCGCCAGGCTTGTAACTGTAATTCAGCGCTGGGCGGAGCACATAACCCGGTGAGTAGCTATTGGCTGCAGTACGGTTACGTTCCTTATAGTAAAATAAGGATTTTATAGAAGAGTTTGCGACTAAAAATATTATGTTTTAATATTCCGCCCTCTAAAAGTACATTTATTCTATATCTATTTTTGTGTTCATTTTTAATCCTGTGCGTCCTTGTAGAAGGACAAATATACTATGAGGGTTCTTTTTTTTGGTAAGTGGAACTGAAAAGGTTAAGGTCTAAAGAAAGGTTTAGCATTGATTTTGTGTTTTGCGATTTTCATGAAATATTGCTTCAAAAACTTTCGTGTCTTGGTTTTGGTGAATTTTTTAATTGGATTAAATCGTACCTACAGCGTACTCAAGTTGTAAAATCCTCGGCGAGATATCGTATGTGGCAGATATTAACTGTGGTGTGCTACAAGGATTAATACTAGGGCTGATTTTATTTTTGTTATACGTAAACGACTCAGCCACTATTGATATCTAAGGCACTTTTACGCTTTTTGCAGACGATACTACCATTCTTGTGGCATAGTAAAAATGTTAACAGTTTACGGGATATTATAAAGTCAGATATATGTAAAGTAAAAATATGGTGTGATTCTAATTCTCTCGTATTCAATATAAACAAAACGAGTATTCTTACTTTCAAATTTTCCTATGCTAATCTTTTCTTGGATAACCAACCTATTGAGAATAAACCCCATACTAAATTTCTTAGGTTACATATTGATAAGAAGCTAAAATTTGATGTACATATCTCTAATTTGAGTGATAATAATTTCAAATGAACTGGGTTTCAAGACTACCAAGACGGCTTACTTTTCCCTGATTAAGTCACATATAAGATATGGAATTCCTTTGTGGGGAATGTGTAGTCAACATTTTCTGAACACTGTGTTTGTGTTACGAAAAGGGGGGCACAATATACTTATGTAAATCAAAACCAAGGAATTATTGTCAACCTCTTTTTATCGCTTAGATGCATCTTTATTCTAGATGCAGTATGCCTAATACATAAGATATACTAAACATACTATATACCGATCATCTGCCTGAGCATACAAGCGCTAAATTTAACCCTGCCTCTACCCATGCCCAAATCAACTTTAATGAAGCGATCAGTAATATACGAAAGCAAAAAAATATACACTCACATACCCCTGTCTCTCAGAAATATGACTCCATTAAAGACATATTGATTCAGAAAGCCTATTATAATCTTAGTGAATATTAAAACGATTCATTTTAAAATTTTTTGTTTCTTGCTTCCTTCCTTTTGTGATATATATGTGTGATTATATGTTTCTATATGTGTTTATTTGTATATATTGTGTTTTATTGATATTTTTAGTAATTCATTATATTTGTTCACAAATTTTTGTTTATATTCTCAACTATGACATGTACTCATTCGTTAGATGTGTTTATGGTGGTGTAAAAATATCTACTGTTCAATACTATTGTATTGTTTTTTTTTTTATTTATTGTATCCTTGTATATATCTATGTATGTAACTTTTACACATTACCTGCCTTATTTTATTTTAATTTAAATTTAAAATTAACTATGATTGTATATGTTATGTTATATCTTATACATATAGCTTTGTCAATAAGGGTATCTTATTCTTAGACAAGAAAGCATATCTTGATTGATTGAAGGTTCAGCAGTTGATCAAGAAACTGTCTTAGGCGATGGGCTGAGATTCTTTGATAATCTACCAAATGAAATGAAATCAGATCCAAATTTAAAATTATTCGAAAAAAAGTAAAAAACTGTATCTAACAACACTTTGCGTGTTGTCACCACGTATCACCAGCATCTTTTTTATTTCCATTGGTTATTTTTTATTAAGATGGATACTCGTAATCGGCAACGCCCAACTCATCTTTTTTTAATGATTTCATTAAAGATGACCTAATAACAATATTTTCTGAAAGTTATTTGTGGCGTTCAACGAATATTCTTTATTATTATTTCTACCACATGTATTATTATCCTTTTCAAAAACAAATCACCGAATCTACAAAATAATAGAATTATTGGAAAAAAGCCTCTGCGCCCGTGACGTTTACGCCAAAGGAATAGTCAGAGGTTATGTTTTGCAAATAATATAAATCGGAATAAACACAGAAATAATGTATTTTGCTGACATTTCGGAAAGTAGTCTCTTTCCGTTTTCAAAGCTTTTTTTGGAAGAACTCTTATTTTGCTGTGTATGTCAAATACACAGCTTTGAGATTCTGTTTATGTTATTTCCATAGATACTTACTACTTACACAGAACACAGAACTGATGATATTTTCTTTTAGATAATGTTGAGTTTGTTAAGTTCTTCTTTTAACATTGGTAGCCAGGTTGTATTTACAATATTCCGTGCGAATGTGATAAATGTTATGTGGGTGAGTCATCCAGACCTTTCAGTGTGAGGTTGGATGAGCATAAGAATTACATTAGAGAGAATGAAATTCAGAAATCAAAGATTTGTGAACATGCTTGAGACAACAGAGATAATAAACTGGGACTCGGCAAAAATTTTAACAAAAGAGTCAGATAACAAAAAAAGAAAAATTAAAGAATCAGCAATAATCTCATTAAATGAAGATAAGTGCGTATCGAATTGTTCTGTAGATATTTGTACAACCTGACTACCAATGTTAAAAGAAGAACTTAACAAACTCAACATTATCTAAAAGAAAATATCATCAGTTATGTGTTCTGTGTAAGTAGTAAGTATCTATGGAAATAACATGAACAGAATCTTAAAGCTGTGTATTTGATATACACAGCAAAATAAGAGTTTTTCCAAAAAAAGCTTTGAAAACGGAAAGAGACTACTTTCCGAGACGTCAGCAAAATACATTATTTCTGTGTTTATTCCGATTTATATTATTTACAAAACATAACCTCTGACTATTCATTTGACGTAAACGTCACGGGCGCAGAGGTTTTTTTTGAATAATTCTATTATTTTGTAGATTCGGTGATTTGTTTTTGAAGAGGAAACTAATACATGTGGTAGAAAACCCAAATAATAGGAAAGAATATTTGACCTAATAACATTTTAAAGTAAAATTGACATTATCACCTTATCTAAGTAAAATTCGTTCGATTCTGAGTGACACACTGTATATTACAGTTTCTATATCTTGTAGACCTCAGTATTTCTGTATATAATATATTGCTCTAAAATTATAATGAAACATATATAAAACATGAGGATTTTTATAAGCTTCTAACGAATACCCTATATGCCGGAAATGTTACAGTTTCAATGCGGAATATTCTACTATGTACACATATATGTGTACAAAAATTCTAAATGATCTCTGTTTCTAAGAACTTTCCACTGGTATGGAATCAAATAAAAACGCTAATCAAATTCCACTGATAAAATTGTATTTCTGGGAAACGGTGGCTTTTATCTAAAATGACGGAAATCTTTTCTGTCGATTTTCAACGCAGAGTTTTAATTTCTTGTCCTATTTATATTTTGTCAAGAATCTCTAATACTGAAGAACATACTATGAAGGTAAAGGTTATTACCAAAGTCAGATTACCTTATAAATTACAATCTTTTAATAAAAAAATTACTATACATCATTATAGTTGTCACTACTACATAATTCCAAAACTGTAAGTTGCAACGTTTCGTTTCTATTAGTATATTGTTCTATGGAGTAAAAATGGCATTTTTTGTCGAGAATGCCTGAACAGCGGAGACACAGAAAACCGCTGTACTCTACATATAACATGCTATTTTCTGTTCCAACATAGAATTTGAATTAAATAGTTACTGTTATTTTTCTTCAAATACTTTTTGTGCTGCTCGTGAAAGGCAGTAAAAGACTTTTATTGCCGTTTAGATAAAATGTCAAAGAAATGAAAGTTTAAGTTCACGAAATTTGCCATAAATACGCACTTTTTTAAGCAAAATGCAACTATAAAATACTAATATTTTAATGAGATTGTACTCTGATGGACCACCTAAACTTTTATCATGATTTTGAAGTTGATTTCTTTCTAAACCATTTGTTGGATTTTGATTATTTGTATTTTATTTAGTAGGTTAACCTTTCTGAAATGGGAAATCAGGCTGATTTTGGGTAAAAATTATTTTTCTTTAAATATAGGGCATTACAATAAAGCTATGGGTTTCTTAAAAAATTTAAACACCTTGCTGGAATCACCAGCAACAAAAGCCATGTTAGACCGTAGCGTCATATTTTATTAATTTTTTCGTTTTTCATAGAGTCATGATATCCAAAATAACATAATTTCTATTTTTAAAATTTCGCGTTATAACTCGAAATTGTAGACAAAATTCTAAATTATAACTCGAAATTTTAAAATTCCGAATTCTAACTCAGAATTTTTAACTAGAATTCCAAATTAATGTTAATACTTTAAAATGTCGAGTTATAATTTAGAATTTTGAAGTAAAGTTTCGAATTATAATTTCTAATATCATTAATAACTCTAGCTTTTTAAATTCTGACTTATAATTCGGAATTTTGAAACAGAATTATGAGTTATATTACAGGATTGTAAAATGTCAAGTTATTATTCAGATTTTGTAATAAAATTTCTAGTTATAACACGAAATTTCAAAATTTCGAGATACAGTTCGATATTTCCAGTTATAAGGCAGAATTTTGACATCAAATTCCGAGTTAAACTTTGGTGTATTAAATTTTCGAATTCAGAATATTGAAACACGACCTCGAGTTACAAGTTAATTATCATTTATTATTTGAAAATTTCTGCTTATAATTCTGAGTTATAACTGAGAATTTTGACATACAATTACGGAACTTTAAAATTACGAGTTGTAACTTGGAATTTAATATGAACGTTCTGAATTATAACTCCATGATCTAAAGTTATTAGTTATTGAATTGTATTTCAAAATTTCGGGTTACAAGACGAAGTTTTTACAAATTTGGTCTTGTAATATACACTTTTGGCGTAAAGTTCCGAGTAAAACACAGAATAGTAAAAATAGACATTATTTTACTTTAGGTGTCCCCCCCCAGAGCCTTATAGAATTTAACAATTCCATACGTCAACGTTCTGAATTATAACCCGATATTCTGACATAACTCAGAATTGAAAATTTCGAGTTATAAGTTGAGATTTAAAAATTAAAAAATCGAATATACGGATATGATGCAAGTATTTAAATCGATTAAATAACAAAATGATGGCATCCAAAAAACAAAAATTTCGAATTTTACTTTTTACTCGACATATCTTCATTGATAGCAAAGATAAAGAACTGTATCAAAAACGGAAAAATTAAGAAAAGATTCCAGCAAGGTGTTTTAAATTTTTTAAGAAACCCATAGCTTTATTGTAATGCCTTCTATTTAAAAAAAATATAATCTTTATCCGCAAAATCAGCATGATTTTACATTTCAGAAAGGTTAACATATTAAACAAAATACAAATAATCAAAATCCAACAAACGGTTTAGAAAAAGATCACTTCACAATCACAAAATTTCACAATCATGATAAATTTTGAATGATGTGTTAATTTTGGCTGCCACTGTATACCGGGTGTAAACGAACAGTGGGCCACCCCCACTTCCTTGTTTTTAAAAATATTGGGATGTAATTTTGTATGGTGAAATTAGGTAAGATTTCCAACTTTTTGAGACCTATCCTCCATATTTGTCACCTTCGGTTTGACCGGAAATGGCCCCAATAGTCTTTTCTAAATGGATCACCCTGTATGTTTTTACATTTTTGAAATAAAGATCACATTTTGGGTACATTTATATTATTTTGAACAATTTATACAGGGTTGCACGAAAAATAATTCGAGTTTTAGTTGTCAATCTAGATACCTGCGAATATGTTACAATTATTTTTGTTCCATTGTAATTCATATTAAAAATACGAAAATGATAATATGTCCAATAATACATCATACAGGGTGCTAGAAACTTATTAAAATCACATTGTTCAAAATAACTCATTTTTTTTAATATTATGATATGGGCCACCCGGTTATTCAGAAAGTTCTATTTAAACATAATATTTTTAGTCGCAAACTCCTCTATAAATCCTTATTTTACTATAAGGAAAGTAACCAGACTGCAACCAAAGTTACAAATCTGGCGCGTTAAGTGTAATAATTGCATATTACCATCAAAACGCTAATGCTTCGATTGCAACAAACACCAGCCGAAGGACTGATCCTACTTAAAGGAGCTCCCTTGCCAGTTGTCACACACCACTTGCAGACTGCAGTTTCGAGCTGTTGGCTCTCGTCAGTGCAACAAACACCAGCCGAAAGGCAAGGGAGCTCCTTTAAGTAGGATCAGTCTTTCGGCTGGTGTTTGTTGCAATCGAAGCATTAGCGTTTTGATGGTAATATGCAATTATTACACTTAACGCGCCAGATTTGTAACTTTGGTTGCAGTCTGGTTACTTTCCTTATAGTAAAATAAGGATTTATAGAGGAGTTTGCGACTAAAAATATTATGTTTAATATTCCGCCCTCTAAAAGCACATTTGAACTATGCTAAGCCAAGTCAGGCTATTTATTTTTCGATTGCAACAGACACTGGACCGCTAGATGGTGCCTGCTGGCTGTTTTACATGTCGCTATTGTGAAAATACCGGGATGTATTATAGTCAAAGGATTCTCATGTCGGTCGTCGCATACCTACCTTGCACTGACAAGAGCCAACAGCTCGAAACTGCAGTCTGCAAGTGGTGTGTGACGACTGGCAAGGGAGCTTCTTTAAGTAGGATCAGTCTTTCGGCTGGTGTTTGTTGCAATCGAAGCATTAGCGTTTTGATGGTAATATGCAATTATTACACTTAACGCGCCAGATTTGTAACTTTGGTTGCAGTCTGGTTACTTTCCTTATAGTAAAATAAGGATTTATAGAGGAGTTTGCGACTAAAAATATTATGTTTAATATTCCGCCCTCTAAAAGCACATTTGAACTAAGTCCTATTTAGTAGGGTTAAACGGTACCAAAAGTTCCGTAATGTGTAATCCTTACCGGCAGGAATGACAATTTTTCTTAAGAAATTTATGATTTATATCTAACTTCAATTAAATTTTTTTATCAACCTTGTATATTTGTGTTAATATTTTATAATATGCAACAGGAATGAGCCAGAGGCCCATTCTGTCTCCTGCGGGGGATGGCGTCCTTCCAATTATTCTATTTATTTTATAAATTTTAGAATGAATATGAATTTCCTCCGATGTTTTTGCATTAAATTTTCACTAATAAATTCCGAGTTAGAGGAACTCGCATGATGTAGTTTTTAAATATTATATGAACATGGACTCTTAATTACTTACTCTTTATATCTTAGTAAGAAAAGTCCTTTCACCAGCATGTTTTTTGTTTATTAGTCAAGCCATTATCATCGCTGAAACGCAAAAACAAAAAGGTTAATTAAAGTAGGTCCTTACTGTCATCGTAATATCCCTAATAACCAATTGCCATGCTCATGTGTCAATTTTCTAAATCACTCGTATTTTAACTGTTTAGCGTCTAAAGTGATTTTGATCATTTTGAGTGTTTAGTATCCAAAGTGATTTTTAAAATGGAATTTCGTTACAGTCAAAGTAAGAAAGTCGACATGCTTTTAATATACGGGGAATGTAAATGTAAATGAAAATACTGAAATAGAAGTATTAGCTCATGTAGAGGTACATCTTACATCATCTACAAGGGAAATAGCCCATTACGCTGCAATTAGCCATCAATCAATATGGGAAATTTTTAAAAAGCGTAAGTATAAATGTTTTAAATACCAATTACATCAACACCTTTATGAAGATGACGGTGCTAGAAAAATGATTTTTTGCAGTCGGGTTCTGGAAAAGTATGGGCAAGATAGAGAGTTCCACAAAAACATATTTTTCTCAGTCGAATCTCGTTTCACAAATAACGGGATGTTCAATAGAAATAATTGTCGATATTGGGCCACTGAAAATCAACATTTAGTTAGAGAGGAAAATTTTGAGGGGCGTCTTGGTTTTAATGTCTGGGCGGGGATAAAGAATAACCGGATTATAGGACCTATTATTTCTGACGACCCACTTACCGGAGAAAGGTATTTGGAGTTTCTTCAAAACGAAATTGAAGATGGTATAGATAATTCGCCTTTAGCTCAACAGAGGCAATTCTACTTTCAGTAGGACGGATGTTGCTTATCTTAATAATAGATTCGGGGAGCAATGGATTGGGACAAACGGTCCTGTTAGATGGCCCGCGAGATCTCCGGATCTAACTTGTATAGATTTATTTTTATGGGCTCCTCTAAAAAATATTGTGTATGCGAGAGTGCATTTTGAAAATCCTGTGAGGATGGCATTTGATAACATATCTCATGCAGGGTTACAAAATGTTCAAGACAATTTTATTAGAAGAATTCGGAAACGCAGAGATCAAAATGGAGGTGATTTTGAACAACTGTTAAATTAGAAATTGGATAAACAATTTATTAACCTACTGTAGTACTGTATTTATTTTTAGTGTTATTTGCGGTGAAACCGGACGTGACATATATGTCAGATAGGTCTCCACAGGAGACATAATAGGCCACTGGCTCATTCTTGTTGCATATCATAAAATATTAACAGAAACATACAGGGCTGATCAAAGTTTAATTGAAGTTAGATATAAATCATAAATTTCTTAAGAAAAATGGTCATTCCTGCCGGTAACGGTTACACATCACGGAAATTTTGGTACCGTTTAACCCCTACTAAATAGTGCTTTTTGAATATCCGGGTGACCCATATCATAATATTTTTTAAAAAAAGTTATTTTGAAAAATGTGATTTTAATGCACCCTGTATGATGCATTATTGGATATATTGACGTTTTCGTATTTTTATATGAATTACATTGAAACAAAAATAATTGTAACTTATTAGGCGGTAACTATTGTAACACATAGGGTGGTAGATTTAGAAAAGACTATTGGGCCATTTCCGGTGAAACCGGAAGTGACAAATATGACGAATAGGTCTCAAAAAGTTGGAAATCTTACCTAATTTTACCATACAAAATTTCATCTCGATAACTTTAAAAACCCCACTAGTCGTTTACACCCGGTATATATAAATCTCAATAAATAATACCACCAGTATTGAATCTTGATTATATTGAGAACTGATATTTTACACAGATTCTATGATATAATAAGATTAATTGACAGTATATACAAACAACAACAATTTTCTTTATAGTGTATTTTTTAAATTATACAATATTTTCTATAGATTTATGATCCTCGTTATACACAAACGTTGTGGATGAAAGTTCGGTTGTAATAAATAACACATATTTGACAACTATTGATTAATATTGTGGTGAAATATGACGCAAATTTAATAATTTACAATTAAATTTAATTAACTAACCGATGAAAAATCATGTTACTAACTTTAAATAACGTCTAATTAAATTTATATTTAATTAAAGTTATGTCTTTATTACGGACCTGTAACACATTTAAACAATAAAAAAATATAAATGCCTATGATAACGATCCATAGAGATCAGAGTGGTCAAAAGCGGTGGCCTTTTGCCAAACACCACATGGAAACTTACACTTGAAACAAAAAAAAATTAATTGTTGTTTTAGTAATTTAATTTATTATTTTATTTGCAGATTTCACCGCGTGAACATCGTAATAGCCGAGCCTGCTCCAGATGTTCATTTGTTCAGTACAGCAGCACCGCTCGTATCAATCGCAGTAGCCACGCTGACACCACCAAAACAAAACATCGAAAACAAGTGCGAGCGCAGTGAAAGTACGCCTTGACTTTAGTGTTTGAAAAACAATGACTTGAAATGTTAAAAGTGAACAATTTTATGATGGAAACGTGTAAATTTATCACTATTTTGTTGTTATATTGTGCGTGCACGGCTTATTGTTATCCAGCAAAGCCTCTAAATGAAAGGTCTCCGGACTTGACATGGCAAGCTTGGCTTTTAGTGGATGACCAGAACCAGAATCAGAACAAGCAACAAACAAATTCTGATGGTGTTTTACGGAGAAGAATAACGCCGAAATCAGTGTTTATCGCTCCGACCTTTAGTCCTGAATCATTGCCCCCTTGTGCAGAGGGGTATAGTTCAGATCAAATGGGGAGGTGTATAAAAATAATAAAACTGGACCAAGATGCCCATTATGCATTTTTGGTCGAAAAATTGAAGGAAAAATTCGGTCCCTTGGATTACGAGGATGATCTGGAGGAAGAATTGCCAACACCAGGCCCTTATCAGATTAATATACCACTGGAAATTGATAATGAAGAAAGCGAAGAAGAGACTGATATTGCTATAATAGTATCGCCGACGAATACATTTTTCGATAAGAAAGGAATCAATTTAGACAAAAGAGATAGTATAGATGATGAAAATACCCAAGAGCTTTTTTTAAAAAAGTTGGCGGAAACGACAACAAAAAAAAACTTTGACACAACAACTGTTACAGAGCAGTCTACTACGTTGATGAATAGTGAAGCAAGCTCCACCGTGACTGATGATTTACCCCTAAGCACAGAGCCAATCACAACCACTGAAGAAATTTTTTCGTCTACGGACGCCGGCACTGTTAAAAGAAGCACTACTGACTTAGATGACCTTAGTACGACTTCTACTGAGGAGTTGCCTACGACCACCCCCGACCCAACCACTATCCCTTATAGAGAAATGACAACGTTAGCTCCGAAATTACAGGTAACACAAGCCCAATCATCTACACCTAATTTAATTCGGTTCCCAGACGAACGAAAAGCACAAACCTTATTGGATTCTTCCTTCGTAAAATTTCCTGATAGCGATATTTCATTTCAAACACAAATACCATCGTCAGTAGAACAAATGCCAAGTACTCGTGATGTTAATAAGCATTTCTCCGGCTTTGATTTTCCTACTTTGTCGGACAGTCCAGCCAGTGACGGAAAAGTGGTTTTCAGGGATCAGCCTCATTTAGAAATCGCTAATTTAGATTATAGTAACGGTGTTCAAAGACAACTTACCCCTACAACACATCGAAATTTTAATCGAAGAAATCGCGACAAACACAATAACATGTTTCTGTTGCCTCCAAGGTGGGACCAACCCAATTTTCAGAAACCTCTTGTTCTAAGGTTTTCCAGAAAGCATGCCTATCTTGACGAGAGCCGGTTTAAAAATCCTGATTACTACAGGTCGGTTCCTTCTGATGATTTGGCGTATTTATTTAAATTCAAACACAAACAGTTGAGTCATAGGTAATGTTGAATTTTCTCGTATGTGATTTTTGTTGTAATATAGTTAGTTATTGTTGTACATATAGAATTGAATATATTTTGTGTTTTTAATGTAGCGAAAGTAACGCGCGTAACAAGTCAGTACAAGTAATGTTTAATTATTAAGTATTTTTTATGTTTATAGGATTTATTTTTGTAGTAGGCCTTATTTATTTTCTTAGTGATAAACGCGATGTAACGTATGTCTTTCTTATGCTTCGTTTTTGTAAGCTTATAGAAATACCTATTTCGATATAATACATAATGCATGTGTCTTCCTCCATTATTTGGAGTTCATTGTGTTCATTGAAAAAAAAATGTGTCGGTAGTTTCAGAGTCTTGGGATACTTCATTTGGCGGATTTCGTTAAGCTCGATATTTTTACCTAACAAATTGCGGATTCATAATTTTTTTTTTATATTTTGCCATTTCTTAAACATATGGTGTTGTAACTCCAAAAACATAAAGAGCTTCAGTTTCCGAGATAAGGAGGCATTTTTAGAGCACTCCTTACGCTTAATGAATTGCCCACACCCACCTTATTGCCCCCGTTGAACGAATTGGAGAATTTCTTTGTGAATTCAATGAGTTCATGATGTGAATCTCCTCTTGCTTCTTGTTTATTTGCATATAGTCGAGTACACATTTCTGTGCACTCAAAAAACGCAACAAAAACTTACGATCTCATTAAAATACCGTAAAACCAGTCGCAAAAGTAATTGCGCCCAGGCACGCACTTGAAATATTTAGATCAGCAACTCAGTCGTTCAATATTAACAGCGCGTTACGTAGCCTAATAAAATGAGACGAAATTTGTCGATCTGGATGAAATAATTCAGAATGGGCTGAAATTTTGGGAACAGGCTTATTTTGTGGTACTTTTTATCATATCAAAATTCCCCGCCCGGAGACGCCGGCGAAGGGGAGGAGGGGGAGAAAATGTGTAAAAAAAATCCGTTTTTTCGCAAAAAACTGGGAAAGTATCAATTTTACTGTAAAATATGTGCACATGAAAATTACAGCTAATAAAAATCCGCATAATTTCTTAATTTATTATAAAAAAGAAATTTTTGCTCATAGGTTTGAACAGCTGTAACTTGTGAACCATTCACCGCATGTAGGTCACTTGAAGCTCATATTACAGATAATTTAATTCTCTTCAAAAAACCTTTGGTATCATTATTGCCTAAAGCCAATAAAAAAATAGCTATTTATTGTCAAAATATACTTGATAATGACAATTTTTCATGTATTTCCCTTTTATCTCCATTCACTCGTTATCAAAACGATTTTGTACTTACATCAACATATATTTTATCCATATTAAAATGAAACAAGTGTTCTGATAGCGCGCTATGAAGATGTTTAAAAATTCATATCTCTGCCAATATTCATAGAATGGAAATGAAAAATAAAAGGAAATTGTTCGTAATCGAATTCTCTACAACTTTCATTAGAAATATTTCGCGATCCGAACGACCATTTTTGACATTTTAGCTAAGAATGCGCGCGTTTCCGTTGCGTCGCAAAACTGTCAAGATTTCAAAAAAATCTATCTCGACTCCAACATACGAAGTTTCTAAAAAACGACATTCTAATACATACAAATTTTAAATTCGGCTCTGTACTATTTCGTTCGCAAATTGACTCGCTTATCGTTATAGATTTTTAATGTGCGTCGGCTTGTTTGATGACAACATGCCGCAGGGTCCAACAACAACGATAATAATGAGGTCGTTAAAGTTTCTGTTGCGTTTTTTGAGTGCCCAGTAAATGTGTACTCGACTATACTATTATTTAAATTTGTATTTACATTTAGTAAAATGTCTAGAGGTGAAAAGGATGCAAAACTTAGGAACAATGTCATGTAAAAGTAATATAATAATAATAATTTATTTATATCAGAAAGAAGATACATTTACATGTAAATTTTGTGCTAAATATTTATGTAAACAAATTAAGGATTATGTACGTGTAAAGTCTATGTCTAGACTTAATAATGATGACAATTTTCTTCTATATGTTATTTTTGTAGTAAAAGTTATCTTCTTCTATTTCTAAATGGTCGCGACATTTGCTTTTACCTCCAAGGGGTGGAACCACCCTTAAATCTAGAAATGTATTGTTTCAAAAAGTATTACCGATTTATTTTTTATAATATAAATAATAATACGTAATTATTAGCAAAGAACAGCTATTTACAACACGACTATATCTAATATACATTAGAAAATATATATATATATATATATATATATATATATATATATATATATATATAAGATTAACCTTACAAAAAAACTAATAATATTTTACGACCTAAATTCGGGACAAGCAAATGAGGTCCCAGATCTTACGAATTCTTATAGTAAGAGTGAACAATAAAAAAAGAACAAGCAAAAAGAATACAATTTATTATAACAATAAATTAATATATACAATACATACAGAAAAATATTTAAGAGTAAAAATCAATCTTATAATAAAATAAATATCACAATTGTAGCAAAGTCTAGGATTTTTTCAACTTACGCTAGGGAAAAGAATTATCAGTTTAAAACAATTTTACAATGAAAATTATATATATACGGTAATTACTTTTGCAAAATTTGGAGAGTTTCCAGGCGCTCCAGACTTGAAGGACGTTGATCGAGGTCCTTGCTGGTTGTAAAAATCCTCGCAATGACTAGATAAGGGTTTTTCTAAATCGTAAAGTATATCATATACCAAAAATCGTATACCAAAGAATAGCAAATGATCTAAAAGTCCAAATAACCCAAAAATAGAACAGTTGGTAAGTTCTAACTCAAAATTCATCCGTCCCCAAATCGAAATGTGGCCTTATCAGAATCGTCTATAATTAAAGTTACAAAATTATTCCCAAAATTAACCTTTAACCTGAGCACCTGTCTATAATAAATCAGAGAAATTCAAACTTACCTATGATACTACTTCTAGAGGATAACCTGCTTATTAATAAGAATAAATCGAAATTTCAATAAAACAAACCAAGTGCTTTTAACTACATTAATTCCTAGCAAAGTTTTCTGCTCAATGTCTTGATTTAAAAAGGAAGTTTGACTTAACTATTGCAACTCACAAAAACAAGGGGAAATGACTTAAACTGACAGTTTGACAATTCGGCTGTCGGAGTACCAACCTGTGAAATGTTAAAAAAACTAAATCGATTTTTATGAATTTTCTCAAAATTAGATTTTCTTTTAGTTCTAATAGTTTTTATTTTTCTGGGGGTAGCGACTCATGAAATAGATAGTCTAAATATATATATATAGAGTGACCCAATTAAAAAGGGGAGTACCTCTCTAAAATTTTTATTTATTAGCCGATTTAATGAATATTCGACAACTCTACCGTGGTGCAAAATTCCAAATCGTAATTCAAAATTTCGAAGCTTGTTTAGATTTTTCAAAGCCAAAAGCCAAAAAAAGTGTTAATAATTTTTTTATTTCAAATTTGACTACGTCACTGTAAACGAGCATTGCAAACAATAATACTTGAATTATTTCCGTAATACAATATAAATTTTAATTATGCTATATTTCTGTTTCTTTTAATCATTTATTTAACGTCGGCCTATTTCCGCTACCAAGGCCAATCACCGACGCCAGGAGATAAACTCATCAGTGTCTGTGTAGGCACTGGGACCCCTAACCTGGAAATTTTGCCGAACCCCCACAGATTGTCGTGGAGTAGGGATCTTTAATGTACTCACATCGTAGAAACACCGAACCCACAGTTTTACGTCTCTTTCGAAAGATGATCCACTACACCTCATCGACTTGCTGTGACCCGGTTTTGAACCCGGGCCGTCTGCGTGGGAGAACGCGCCAATTACCAATTAAAATAGTTTTTTATTGCCTATAATTTACATTTCTACCTTAACTAATTATTTTATTTATATGATTTATTTCATTTTATAATGATTAATTTCAATCTGGAATTAGAATGCAATAGTACAATCCATTCAAGCCTGGTGGCCGTTGGTCTGCCCAAATGTTAAGGTTTAAAGGAGGACGCGCCACTGTCCATCACACCACCAAGCCGAATTAATTTAATTCTTTGACTTACTTGTCATATTTCGATCACATCCATTTGAAGCTCTCCTAAACTCAGTGGCGTAGTCAAATTTGAGATTAAAAAATTGCTAACACTTTTTTTGGATTTTTGGCCTTGAAAAAATCCTCCTTGGTGCATTACTATCAAAATTATTTTAAAAAGAACGAAACTTATTTCATGTGACATTTCTCCTACGTTAAAACCTCTAGTTAGTGTGCTATTTAATATAATATTCAATTTAAAAAAATGGATTTTAGGCATTGTTAAACGAAAGTAGATTTATATTATTAGTAATTTATTTATTTAAATTAGTGCATTTCTTTCCAGTGAAAAAGCAGTTGAAAGATAAATTGGGTTTCTAGTTTTTCCAAAAAATTGTAAATACCTAATTGTATTTAAATTGTGTAAAGGGCCATTTACATAAATTATACTTAACTTTAATTGAATAAGCGGTATAGTGTAAAAGCAGTTGAAAAATAAATAAGTTTTTAGTTTTTCCAAAAAAAATTACACCTAATTGTATTTAAATTGCATGAATGGCCATTTACCTAAATTGTATTTGACTTTAGTTGAATAAGCGATAAGCAAAAGTGGGTTTCCGTTGTTTTAATAACAATTGAAGTTAAATTCTACTCTTATCCACATAAGAATCTCCAAAAATATAATGATATGTATCAATGGTTATATTAATACGTAAATTTATGTCTGCTTGTATTGAAATGAGGAAATGGCAGAAGTGAGTTTTTTTTAACCACAAACCGTCTATTTGTAATTTTATGCTAATTTCGCTTTGGATATAAATGAATTAAAATATGCGAATCAATATTGTTGCAATTAACAATTTATTGAAGACTTGTACAAATAATAAATAATGTATGGCAACACTGACCACTGAAAATCAAGTGTATTTGCAAATGCAGTTGATTAACAATACACGAAACATTTATGCAGCAAATTCATAAATTAGTACTTTTTCACAATTTTATTGACAATTAGATTTTTCTAAAGCGAAATTCGTAACACGACGTCAATTGTTTTCGAAACACTTGTGATTCAGCTATAAGTAATGCGCCAAAAGAGATACTGGTATTTTCTTTCATAATTCTGTATACCATCACCTTAAAATATCGTTTTACGCAAAAAAAATATATAGTTTTTTTGAACGATTGTCGCAAAATATTTTTTTATTCGACTGTATTGAAAAGTTACATTTCTTGGTTATGTTGCTTGCTAGGTGGCTACTCTTTCAAAACGAAAAGTGGTATTCGAACGGTGAACATTCATGAGCAGTAGCATATTGTTTTACAAGGTGTGAAAATGACCTTTTTTGTCGAGGATGTAGCTGAAACACAAAAAAAAACCCTTGTACTCCATATAGAACACGCTATTTATATTCGACGAATATGAATTAAATAAATATTGCTATTTTCTCTTCAAATACTTTTAGTGCCGCTTAGAGTTTGTTAGCGGCAGTAAAATACTCTTTTATTCAAACGTCTTACGGAGGTAAAAGTCCGCTGGAGCGGAAGAAACAGTACTTTTACCTTAGTTGATAATGGCAGAACACAGCTAAATTTTTCATCTTTATTTTTATTGCAGCTAATCGACGTTTGAAGAAAAAATAGCATGCTTTATTCGGAGTAAAAGCCACTTTTGAGACGCGTCACAAAAGCATTACTTTTACTCATAAAAAAAATATACCATTTTCTTCAAACGTCAAAAAAGCATCACTTTTATGATAAATTTTTTGAACTTACACTGTCATTTCTCTGGCATAGGCTGGATTACTTATTATTTTATTACCGCTGACAAGTTCAGAGTGGCAGCAAGTCATTTATTATATTAAAAGTATTTTAAGAATAAATAACAATATTTATTTAATTCATATTCGACGTTTGAAGAAAAATAGAATGTTATATGTGGAGTACAGTGATCCTTTTGTGACTCAAATTCTTGCAAGTGCATCCTCGACACAACACTTTTACTCCATATAAAACAAAATACTATTAGTGTTCTCAAATGGAGTGTCAGAGAAATGACAGTTTAACTGCACTTTTCGATTTTGTGTCGTAATAGTATATTGTTTTATTAGGAATAAAAATGACTTTTACTCCGAATAAAACATGTTATTTTTTTCTGAAACCTCAATCATGAAAAGAGTAAAAAAATGTCATGATTTTCTGACGTTTGCAGAAAAATAACTATTATTGTATGGCATAAATTGTGCAAAATGTATTCTGAATATAAAATGCCACAAAAAATCTAAGCAGAGGGCAACATAAAAACTTAATTTACTCCACAAGCTATTCATTTGAATTAGTGTTTATACCACCACAGTTGGAAACAACCAGACATTACAACGAATTTACACACCCTTTAATAAGTAATGCTTCCTTATCTTGGAAACTAAAGCTCTTACGAAAAAAACAAAAAATACAAAAACTTTCCAATAGGAACACGAAACTCAATTGTACACCGTTTGTAACATGTTTTTTCAAGATACTCCTAATAATTTCCACTTTAAAGAGTTACTAACACTTTTTTCGATAATATGATGATTTTTTTCTACAAACGCATTTAAAATTCTTAATTCTGAGGATGAGATTAATATTTTCGATGTTGTATCTATGTTCAGTCAGATAATCTTTCATATAGAATAATTCTTGTTAAACCATCACTTTTTTTTTGTTTGGTGGAGGGGAAACTCGTCATGAGCACTTGAGCTTATTTTCGATTGCTACAGATAGTGCCGGACTCCTACCGCTAAAAACCCCTCCCTCTCTTCTGCTGCACGACCTGAAACCGCTTTCGCGTTACTTGGAGTTGCAGCTGTCTTTTACTGTTCTTCCTGCCTTTGTCTATTCTTTTCGTCCTGCTCTTTAGTTTTCACAATTTTGGTTACGAGATCTTCTGTCACTGTCCAGTTCTCCGACGATTTCACCATCAATCCAATTATGTTGTTGGGAGTCAGGTTCACCCCAATTTCCGCCCCTGCCCTAGATCTCAATAACTCAAATCTTGGACACCCAAAAAAGGTGTGCCCCACCGTGTCTATTTATGTACAATAGTAGCACTCTCTCCTATTCGCGATGTGGAATCTGTTGAGATATTCCTGGAATACTCCATGTCCTGTCAGCATTTGGGTTAAGTGGACGTTCACCTCCCCATGTTTCCTCAAAACCCAGGTCCTTAGGTCTGCGATGATTTTTTAGTCCATTGTGCTTTGTTCTTGATGCTGTTCCATCTTTCCTGCCACAAGTTTAGTATGTGCTTCCTAATCACCTCTTTTTCTTCTTTGCCTCTCTTATGCAGTCCTTCCCTCTCCACTGCTAGCAAATCGATGGGTGGTGTACCCTCCACAATCAAGACGGCCTCTGTAGAGCATCGCTCTGTATTTGCCATATGTCATTGCTAGTTTCCAAATTGGTGCAGCATACAGGATCTTCGAGTATACCGTTGAACAGAGTAGTTTTCTTTTAGCCATCCCTGCTCCTCCCCAATTTGGCATTAATCGGCCCAAGGTCATGGCTGCATTTTCTATTTGTGATGTGTTGCACCATTCGTGTGTCATTGTCAAGAATAATGCCTAGATATTTCAGACTTGGTTGTTCTTATCACCATTCGCTCCACTTCTATGTCCATTTCTTGGATGGTTCTTCGCCCTGGTAGTAGAACTGCCTCAGTTTTCTCGGGAGCTATGTGCAGCTGTCTCCTTCTAGTCCATTGGGCTATTTCAAAGAGTGCTAGGTTTCTTGCCGCTAAACCATCACTTACCAACATTTGATGAAACGCACCCCTATTCAAGGAGGGAGAAACATATTTATCAGAAGATACAGCGCCCTCGGCCCATCTTCTAGTTTCTTGTATATGAATGTATACGCAGAAGCTATGCAAAATTAGGCGTAGTGGATATACCATCCTTCGGAGATGATGTAAAGCAGGCAATCCCTTATCTATTAAATGTTCAGCAAGTAAAAGATCTCTACTCTTCAATAGAGAAGAATAGGGATGGGGGTAACTCGTTTCCAGACGTCGCGTCGGATCGGTGATAGGTCTCAGTCGTGGACAAAGACCGACATTAAGTAAGTGTAAATCTCTTTGAAGGAGTGCATTGATATTGGATGGTTTAACAGGAATTATTCTACGTGAATATTACATACTTTGATAAATATAATTTTAAATACGACAGAAATAGTGACAAGATTGAAAATATGACTATCTTTTTAATCAAAAGTTAGATCTTTAGTTAGACACACAAATTTTGAGGTAATATCCAGAAAGAATTAGCTAAAAGTTATTTTGTTTAATAGTTTTGGAGTCTACCATGGTAGACCTACCTTTTTGTCCTTATTTTACATAAGTGACATTTCGAGTCCATGAAAAAAGAATTGACTTGAAATATGTTGATGCATCTAGAGTGCCACGACCAGAAAAAATACTTCTAATGGACCGGTGAGAGCATACAAATTTGAGAATGTGTATTTCGTGGGCCATCAAATTTGGCTTGAAGAGGTTTTTTTTAACAAAATTTATTTTTTTTTAAGTAGAACCACAATGATAGAGTATTACCCTAAAATAGCGGATGTTCTAAGTAATCTGTGGATGTGCCCAAAAGCAATTTTTTTTTGTCCTGCCACTCTAGATGCACCAACAAATTTCGAATCAATTTTTTTACATGTAGTCGAAATGTCACTTATGGGGTATAACCGTATTCAGGGTTTTTCAAGAATAAGGAAAAAAGGGGGGTCTACCATGATTCGTTAACACCCGGTATAGTTACAGCAACATAGTTATCGAGAAATAAGGGACATAAAGTGACTGATCTTTCTAGCCCTATTTTTTTTCATATGGAATGAGTTTCTGAGTCAACTTCGTAAGCACATTGTACTTTTTCAAAAAGTTTTAGTGTTAACCCAAATTTAAAACTAATTTATTAACCGAAAATTAACTTTAGTGGCATGTAATATGTATTAATTGTCGAAATAGGTAATTTTCTTATTCATTATAAATCCATTAACATTCTTTTCTTTAATATACTAGTAATGTGCATACGCAGCAAATACAGCACGGCCATTTGAGAACGTACCTTTTTGAAACTTTTAAGGAAGAAATTAGTTTATGTATAACAGTAAAGAAGGTAGTAATGTTCTATCGTGCTTACTTACGTTCTGACCTCCAGTAAAAAGTGTCATGTGGCCACAGTGTGAATTGTATTTGAAAACTAGTTGATTTTGGTTTTTAAGATAAAAATTAGCTCATTTTCAAATTATCCACAAAACTAGTCTAAAAGAATTCAAAATTTCTTGTGGGGATATCGTGCGGGAGGTTGAGGAATATATAATTTCGTTCATAAGAGTTCGTTTTCAAATAAATTGCACATGTTATGCATACCAGTACATCACACAAAAAATAGTATTATTAGTATGTTTATATTTATTGTACATATACATCTTAAGTGACCATATTTATATTATATAGGTATCAATCTAATATATTACTATTCCTTATTTTTGAAACTATTATTATAAATAGTCTGTGCATTTAAAAAAAATTTGGCTAAACTTTATAACTGGTAAAATGAATATTTAGTTTATTATTAGAACAACTTTCAATAAAAAGTATATAAAATCATAAATTATAAAATTTTCAATTATAGAAATAGGTATCTCTTATCCAAAGTAAATATGCACAAGGATGAAATAAAGAATATTTATATTTAATTCGAATTTTAACTTTGAAAGTTTCATGGCTTTAAAAATATTTTAGTTACACTATTATTGTTGAAAATAATTTAAAAACGAATATATACAGTCAATATGTAAGTATTAAGCTTAAAGTTTCGCCAAATTCAGTTCCTATTTATTGCTAGATTAAAATTTAACCTGCACATTATTAGTGTCGTAAATATTAATATTATATTTACAAGATCACATCATTTATCAAAATTAAGAAATCTGTATTAAGATGTTGTATTTTAGAGCAAGAATAAAGAGTGTAATGTAAACGAAATGACGCCGACGCGACGGACAGTATTATCTACTTCTTAATGTTTGATGTATGTGTTTTTTAAGTACTCAAATCAAAGTGTCAAAAGATAACACACAATTTTTTATGCTTTGTGTCATTATGTGTAATGTTTCTATGTAAAATTTAGGATAATCGGAGGTAAATAGCCGGAGTAACACTAGTTAGTATCTTATTATGTACAAATTGTATAGGTAGCCGATTAAATGTAGGTGTAGATCCAGACCACATTAAAATTTAGTCAAAAAGTGGAAAATTATATAATGTTTATTGTATTTATTGTATGAATTATTTTTGTTATTGATTGTATTTTGTGCCAGTATCTCTAAAAACTAATAATCGAAAAATATACTCATTAAACCTTACGTTATTGTTAGTTTCATTTTTCCCATGTCCCAAATACCTGAATTTAGTAATTAAACAGAGATATTTAAATTATTTTTTTGAATATTTTACATTCTAGCGCACCCAGGTTCTTAGGTTGAGGTACTAAATTTATTTTTACTTTTCCAATTTGCAGAAAAATTTTAATCACAATAGCTCTGGCAAGATAACAAAGTTTTAAAAAGACCTGGTATTAGTTATGAATTTTTCCCTCAATTCATAGATACAATTATTATTGAATTATCATTGCAGTATGAAGAAATCCTAACTACTCTACAAAATGTGTTATCCTGAAATCAAATAAGACAGATGGTTTATTGATCTCGATAGCTACTCGGGACCATATATTTTAAAGTCCAGGTTACGATAGTAAAAGAGCTGAACTAATATAATATTGTAAAGAAGTATTTGTTCCCATACTTACCCACTTGATAAATATAATATTTAAAACAGCCATTGGTCCATCACGTTTTAAGATAGCAATCATAAAACCATTATTTAAAAATGGGGATAAAGAACAAATAATATACTATCGACCATTAATCACTGATTTCGAACTTTGCCAAAATTTTCGAAAAAGAGTGAAATCGAAATTTTTTTGAGTAAGTATAACTTACGAAATGTGAATCAGTTTGGTTTCAGACAAGGTATGAGCACAGAGCCATAGACACGCTTCCCTAACAGGCAGGATCTATGAATGCATCGATACAAAAACGCCATGTGTCACAGTGTTCATAGATTTTGCAAAGGTCTTTGATACAATAGACCATGGGAATATGTTGGGAAAACTATGGAATATAGGCTTTAGAGAAAGAATGTATGAATTAGTAAAGAGCTATTAGAAAATAGGATTCAACACCTCCAAATAGTGAATGAGGTAAGTGAATTTAGGAAAATCACTTGCGGCCTACCACAAGGTAAGTCCTAGCTCCAACATTATTTACTATATTCTTGAATAATAAGGACAATATCATTCGCTGATGACACGGAAATCTTTTTTCAGACAGATACGTGGGAAGAACTAAATATTCGTATAAGTAAAAACTTTAAAATGATAAAACACTCGTTCGACTACCATGTTCTGTCAATTAATATAGACAAAACCAAATATATGGTGTTCACGTCATACAGTAAGGATCTACCAACGTATGCTGAAATCCAAATAGCAAATAAAAATTGTAGTATACGTCATGCCACGAATATCAACTATCTCGTATTTATAGATAATAATTTAAGATGGGACCATCATGTAATGTCAATAGTCAAAAAATTACTGCTATTAATATATAAATTTAGACAACTGAGAAACATCTTAAAATTAAATGGAATTAAAATCATATATGACAGTCTTGTTCAATCAATTATATAATATGGCATTATAGCTTGGGGTGGGGTCAACTAAACAAATTTAAAACCGCTTAACACAAATTCATAAAAAAAAAATCTGCAGCTACTGGAAGCGGCTGGAACCTCCCCACCCGGTGGATCTTTGAAGCCGAAGAGAACATTAATTTATGTGCCAAAATGACACTAAACGTAATCCGATCTCAACCAAAACCTTTCAGATCTTCTGAAGCGCTAAAGAAACCCTCATGCAAACATTTATCCAAATCCGTTCACCAGTTTCGGCGCTATCGTGCTAACACACATACACACACACACACCCATACACCCTTACATACACACAGACATTTTTCAAAAACCACTTTTTGGGTTTCTGGATTCTGGGATCTCAAAACGTAAAGATTTGATGTTATCTCAATTTCCGCGTTTAGACCTATTTTAGTAACTTCTCACAATTTTATTGTGGTGAGGTTGAAAAGAAAAATTTATATAGGATGTGCACTGAAATATTGGTTAGGTGTTATGTAAAAATAAAAAAGAAATTATTTTTAAATATCGCTCTTACTGTGATAATATAAAAAACTAATATAGTTACCTCTCCTATAGATGTTCACTCGATTGCACGTGGATAGAACAGATGTTGTAATCTAATCTTACACGAGAGAATCAAGTTTTCACTGCCATATCAGAAAGAAAGATGAAGTAGTACTAGCATCTGTGACCCAAGAAACCTATAGTGGTTATTTCCCACCAATTTCTGGTCAGGTTAAAATAAAATCCCCAACTAACGGAAATGTAGTATACAATTTTCTTGGCCCGAAACAAAATGCTGACTACTCCTTAAAATAACTACTAAATTCAGCAAGATCAATTAATAGATAATTGACTTGGTGACATCTATCTAGGTATATCAATATAGTGCATTCACTAACATCTGATGGCTGTACAAAGCCAAAATGAAAGTAATTGGATTGAATATAAACAAATAAATTGGAACTAATCTATATTATTTGCAATAGTAAAATCATAAATAATGACCACTATAATAAGGTAGGCAAAAAGTAAATGATATCAATTACTTTATTAAATATCTGAAGTTACGTTAATACAGTCTGAAAGTTATTTGTGACATTCTACGAATATTCCTTCCTATTATTTGGGTTTTCTATCATATGTATTATTATCGTCTTCAAAAACAAATCACCGAATCTACAAAATAATAGAATTATTGGAAAAAAAGCCTCTACGCCCGTGACGTTTACGTCAAAGGAATAGTCAGAGGTTATGCTTTGCAAATAATATAAATCGGAAAAAACACAGAAATAATGTATTTTACTGACGTTTCGGAAAGTAGTCTCTTTCTGTTTTCAAAGCTTTTTTTGGAAGAACTCTTATTTTGCTGTGTATGTCAAATACACAGCTTTAAGATTCTGTTTATGTTATTTCCATAGATACTTACTACTTACACAGAACTGATGATATTTTCTTTTAGATAATGTTGAGTTTGTTAAGTCTTCTTTTAACATTGGTAGCCAGGTTGTACAAATATCTACAGAACAATTCGATACGCACTTATCTTCATTTAATAAGATTATTGCTGATTCTTTAATTTTTCTTTTTTTGGTATCTGCTTCTTTTGTTAAAATCTTTGATTTTTGAATTTCATTCTTTCTAATGTAATTCTTGTGCTCATCCAAGCTCACACTGAAAGGTCTGGATGACTCACCCACATAACATTTATCACATTCGCACGGGATATTTTAAATACAGTTTTTTGAATTCTGCTCCCTGTTTATCGGTTTTGTTTTTGTTAAAATAGATCTTAAAGTGTTCCCCGCTTGAAATATCGTCCTAAAATCAAATTTGTCACCTATACGGCGTAGCTTCTCCGATAGTCCGTATACATAAGGAATTATTGCTGTATAATGACGTTCAGGTTTTTGTCGTACCTGATTGTCCCTATTTTCAACATTTATGAAAACTCTATCAGCAAAGGCTTCAGGATATTGATTTTGTACTAGAACCTCTTTGATAAATTTTTTCTCGTTATTTAATACTTCATTATTGATGAAATTATTTTGGCCCTATCGTATAAACATTTTACAACACCCCTTTTAACATTTATTGACTGATTTGGGTTAAAATTTAGATATCTATTAGTTTATAGTATCCATCCATCTGAAAATACCGATTCATATATTAAAAATAGTAAACATTTTATAGAAAAAATTTATGAAAACGATATTCATGAATCACACCTGATGGTTAGTTTTCATGTAGTTAGTCTTTTTACCAATGTTCCGGTAGATGAAACCTTAAAAATAGTTAAAGACAGGCTGCTAAATGATAATAATTTGGAAACTAGAACTAAATTAAGTGTAAATAGCATAATGGAACTCTTAACAATGTGTATAAAAACAACCTATTTTTAATTGGACAATGAGTTCTATCAGCAGGATTTTGGTATGGCTATGGGGTCTGCATTATCACCAATTTTAAGCAACATATTTATGGAGAACTTTGAGAACACACATGTTCAAAATTGTATAAACAAACCGGTTGTCTGGTGGAGATATGTTGACGACATCTTTACAATTTGGCCTCATGGTGTCGATTTACTAGATAGTTTTTTGGAAAATATAACTAGTAAGGAACCGTCTATTAAATTCACATTAGAAGTAGAAAGTAGGAATGCACTACCGTTTTTAGATGTTTTAATTAAAAGAGTAAATAATACAATTGAAACAAGCGTTTATAGAAAACCAACACATACTAATAGATATCTAAATTTTAACCAAATCAGTCAATAAATGTTAAAAGGGGTGTTGTAAAATGTTTATACGATAGGGCCAAAATAATTTCATCTAATAATGAAATATTAAATAACGAGAAAAAATTTATCAAAGAGGTTCTAGTACAAAATCAATATCCTGAAGCTTTTGTTGATAGAATTTTCATAAATGTTGAAAATAGCGATAATCAGGTACGACAAAAACGTGAACGTCATTATATAGCAATAATTCCTTATGTATACGGACTATTGGAGAAGCTACGCCACATAGGTGACAAATTTGATGTTAGGACGGTATTTCAAACGGGAACACTTAAGATCTATTTTAACAAAAACAAAATCGATAAACACGGAGCAGAATTCAAAAAACTGTATTTACAATATCCCGTGCGAATGTGATAAATGTTATGTGGGTGAGTCATCCAGACATTTCAGTGTGAGGTTGGATGAGCACAAGAATTACATTAGAAAGAATGAAATTCGGAAATCAAAGATTTGTGAACATGCTTGGGAAAACGGACATAGAATAAACTGGGACTCGGCAAAAATTTTAACAAAAGAAGCAGGTAATAAAAAAAGAAAAATTAAAGAATCAGCAATAATCTTATTACACGAAGATAAGTGCGTATTGAATTGTTTTGTAGATATTTGTACAACCTGGCTACCAATGTTAAAAGAAGAACTTAACAAACTCAACATTATCTAAAAGAAAATATCATCAGTTCTGTGTTCTGTGTAAGTAGTAAGTATCTATGGAAATAACATAAACAGAATCTTAAAGCTGTGTATTTGACATACACAGCAAAATAAGAGTTCTTCCAAAAAAACTTTGAAAACGGAAAGAGACTACTTTCCGAAACGTCAGCAAAATACATTATTTCTGTGTTTATTCCGATTTATATTATTTGCAAAACATAACCTCTGACTATTTCTTTGACGTAAATGTCACGGGCGCAGAGGCTTTTTTTCCAATAATTCTATTATTTTGTAGATTCGGTGATTTGTTTTTGAAGAGGATAAATAATACATGTGGTAGAAAACCCAAGTAATAGGAAAGAATATTTACGTTAATACAAATAGCCTAAAATTTCAGTGTTATAATTTTTTTCCATAACAAGTAAGTATCCTTAAACTAGAGTTGGTCTTGAATAAGGGAATCTCGGAGTTCACTTAGAAACATTGCCAATAGCTGCAATACTACATTTTTGTAAAATTATACTGTTATAAAAATTTAAATAAACAATATGAGAGGCTTAAATTAATACAGGATGACTAATAATCTATTAGTAGTGTGCATGTCCGTAATAGAGTTCAAAATTCTGCTATATTCGTGTGTTATCGATATAAATAAGATAAAACCGTAACTTGAACGCTACATTGTAAGACAATTCCTAATTTACAATTAATCTAGGATTTTGGAAATACCAACACATGCAAAAAGGCTAAAGGAGACTGCTGTTTGTATTAAAATTTTCCAAGACTTCCTTGCAAAAACAGATTTGGAGTGGATAGGTTAGATTGTCTGTGCAGGAGAGAATATAAAATTAATTGTCCTCAGTAAATGAAGCATTAACTGATGCTTATTTAATTGTCTTCTAAAAACTACCCAACTTGTGCGTATAATTTCCAAACATTATAATTCAGTTCCTCTATTTGTGGTAATAACGGATTATGCGCCTTTTTGGAAAATGTTAGAATGATCGGTCTATTTTGATTTATTTAAATAACAACCATTTATTTTACCTTTTGTCATAAAAGGCAGTTTATTTTGTTGCAGCAAATGCTAATAACAGTTTATAATTTAACATGATCGATATAAATTATATTCAAGCGGTATTATTTAAATAAATGCCATTTAAAATTATGTACCAATAATTGATAGAAAACGTAACATATATTTTTATCTTACTTTAAATTTATCGGGTCGTTTGAGTTGTAGAGTTAAGCACTTGTTACAGCCAGAATGCCCCACCCCCCAATATTTTTTGTTAAAGGGATTTATAGAAGAAGAAGAGACAGTTTTGAGAAGAAATGTACATATGGGCAGATGGGCAGAAAGCTCTTTAGGAGGAGAGCAGAGAGAACTGCCATGATTTCTCGTTCTGTTCGCATATCTACTTATTTTAATGATAGAACGTACAGAACTTTGTCCTGCTGGAAGCGCTTCCGGAATGATTTTTGTACAGAGACCCTGGTCCTGCTAGCAGGACAATATTCCGCTCATAAAGTTATCCTGCATACAGGACGTAAGGTACTACCAGCAGTATATGCAGCAAAACGTGAATGAACTATTTATTGTCATTAACTTTCGTAAATTGAAGACCTGCTGGCAGGGCTCACTTTAATCCCAAATTGTGCTGCCAGAAGTGCAGCGCTTTAAATTGAAAGATATTTTTAGTTGCAAAATAAATAAAATTTGGAGCATATTGTAAATGATTTAAATAAAAGTATAATTAAAAAATATTAATATCTTTATTAAATAAATTAAATATTATTTTTAATTTATTTTTAAGTCAAAAACGGGAAGGAATAATGAAAACAAATGTTCAATAAAAAATATACTTTTAGTCGTCTATGCTGGGATACCATGCTGAATATGATAGGTGAAACAATTTCTTCCTGCTGTTGGAGAACACATAACAGCACGTGCGCCACAAGTACTGCTATTATTATCATTAGTATTTGTAAATTGGTTTTTTAGATCCAAGTATACAAAAAACGCATTTAATTACCTTCAATTTGAAGAGAACTACAACTAATCTTCGTCGTGCTTCCATCGATGTCCCACTCAACACTTGCCAGATTTCTTTATTTGAAATTTTTTTATCACTCCGAAACACCTGGCGGTATTCCATTCTTCACCAAAATGTGATATACTCCACGAACAGGGTCGGATTAAGGGCATGCGAAGCATGCGGTCGCCTAGGGCGCCAAACTTGGAGAGGCGCCAAAATTGAAGGGATGAAAAAATGAAAAGAGCGAATAAATTTTAAAGGGGAAAAATAAAAAGAGCGAACAAATTTGGAAGAGCGAAGAAATTAAAAGAGTTAAATATTTGAGGTAGCGAAAAAATTAAAGGGCGACAAAATCGAAAAAGCAACATATTTTGTAAATTTTGCCGTAAAGAGGGGGGAAAAATATTTTTGCCTGCAAGCAAAATTTACCTTGATCCGGCCCTGTCCACAATGATTATTTTTCGAATCAAAAACCGTTGCCGGTGTGGAAATATGCGCTCTTGGCTTCATCATTTGAGTATAAATGACTGATAAGTTCAAGCCGGCATAACTTTAGAACTAATAAACATAGCGCCTTCGGACAAAGATGCGCTTTCAGAGCATTTCATTGGCTTCTAGAAAATGTAAAAATTCGTCCTGCGGGTAGGTCCCATAATCCTAATATTTAGCGATTTCTAGTGTACTCAAATGAGTTGTTTTCGTACTGCCGGCAGGACACTGTACGTTCTATCATTAACATTTTTTTTTTTTTTATTATACATTTATTTAACGTCGGCCTATTTCCGCTACTGAGGCCTAACACCGACGCCTGTAGACGAGCTACCCCCAACCAGGAATTTTTGCCGAACCTCTTCCCTTAAGAAGAGTAGGGATCTTTTACTTGCCTAACATTTAATAGACAAGGGACCGACGGCTTTACATCCCCTCCGAAGGATGGTATATCTCCTATACAACCCTCGCCTAAGGTTGTATAGCTTCCGCGCATACACTGATATACAAGCCGCTGGAAGATGTGTGAGGCGAGAACGCGGTTTCCGTTGGAATGGTCACCAATCCAAGTACTAACCGCGCCTGTCGTTGCTTTACATCGCATACCGAAGTATGTACATAGTAAAGACGCACCTACGCTCGCCCCTATCATTAACATGTTCTATGCGATTTGGTTTTACTCAAAAGTGGAAACATTAAGCACTTAAATAACTAAAGCTATCAGGGGTGTCGCTAGAGTTTTTTATATGGGGGGGGGAGGTTATTTATTCCCAACTCTCATTACAAGAATTTCCCAACTCCTCCCCTCAACATTTTCTGAAGGCATTTATCTGTATAAATATTATTTCGCAAATCGCAGCTTATCGGTATTAGTACATAGCGTAAATCACAGGGGTGGAACCAGGACTACTAGATAAATATCCGCTCTGTATTCCATCTACCATTTTGTGAGAAAAAAATTCTCCCAACCTGAAGCTTGAATATTCTTTCCTATTATTTGGGTTTTCTACCACATGTATTGTTATCCTCTTCAAAACAAATCACCGAATCTACAAAATAATAGAATTATTGGAAAAAAGCCTCTGCGCCCGTGACGTTTACGCCAAAGGAAAAGTCAGAGTTTGAATTTCTCAACTCGACCACGATTGAGGGGGAATGTACCCCCATCCTCCCCATAACGACACGTCTGTCAAAGCAGCAGCGATTAAGTGACTAAAATTGCAAAATTGATTGAAATGACTACTTAAATTCACACCTAAACAATATAACATTCAGCATCATCTACAAGAGAAATCTGGCAATGCAATTTTTATTTGCTTTTGTGGCTATGAACCTCTTCCGCCGAGAAAAAATTTTTTACTATCGTTTTTCTTAAGGTTGTAAGGATTTTTCATTGCACCCTACTGTGTCTAGAGAAAAATATGTTGAAAATATAATAAGCTGCTTTTGTTTTACACAATTTGGTTTATTAGGAGAGCATTACTGCGCCTACCCCACTTCATAATGGAAAAAGTGTGACTACACCTTACCCAATTTCCCATTGGTTTATGGAGAAATTAATAAAACAATTCCACAATGATAAAATAGCAAACTGGAGCAGCTCGTTTGCAAATATTTTCAATATGTATAGACCAAGAATAATTGTCATATACATATGTAAACCTAAAAATTTTATAGTTTTTTCTTCCTTAATGGTACCACTTTTTATTTTTCTGCAAGATGCTGTATCTTAAAAATATCGACTTTTTATTATTTAAGACCAGCCTATTATTGGTAAATCATTTATGCGCTTGTGAGAGCTTTACTTTAGCTTTATTTATCGTATGTTTTATGTTTGATTCTCCTATTAAAAGCGATGAGTCGTCAGTAAATAGTATAGACATCTATAATAAAGTCGTTTACATAAATAATATATAGTAAGGGACCTAAATCTGATCCTTGTGGTACTCCTATTTCCTATTTTCAAGAATCAGACCTAACGTTATTAATTTCGACAAGGTGCACCCTACCACATAAATAGCTTTTAAACCACTTTAATGGTTAACCTCTCATACTATTCTTCTCAAGTTTTCTTATAAGTCTAGCATGACATGCAAGATTAAACGTCTTACTTAGGCCAAAAAAGATCCCAGCAGTTCTTTATCCAAGTTTTCCGTACAGATGATGATTTAAAAGGTGTATAATTGCTGTTGTTGTGGAGAGATCAACACGAAAACCAAATTGACTATTGTTAAAGAGGTTATGTTTGTCAAAGAAATTTGCAATTTTTTGTGCTACATATTTTTCAAATATTTTAGAAAAGGAACTTAATATGGATATTTGTCGATAATTCTCCATCTTTGAATTACAACTTGATTTAAATAAAGGTACTTGGTAATTTTTGTGAAAAATTTCTTCACTAGGAGAACAGTTTAAAAGTTCTGTTAATGGTGTCAAAATTAATATTATACATTTTTTAAACACATTTGAGCTAAGATTGTCCAAACTTGAAGAATTTGAGTTTTTCATATTTTACACAATGCTTAAAACCACGTAGTCGGTTACTGGTTCTATGAAAAATGAAGAAGGATTATGGTTTAAATGGATTTTATTGGTTTTTATAATCTTGGTTTTTGCTGGAAATGCAATTTAATGTAATACACAAAAATATCACAGAACACTGTGAATTTGGCGTTTGCATCAATTTTTTTATTTTAAAACATTATTCCAGCTCTCGCTCTTAAGTAATTGACAGAAATGGCGAACATTATCCGAGTTATTTAAATCCCTGTATATAATACGTCTTTCAGACTCTATCTCATTTTTTATTGAAACCAATATTCTTTGAGCATTATGATCATTTATACCATTATTCATTACCGAACTTTTATATGACTGATTTATATTTATACAAATATTTTCTATGCGAGAATTAATTCTAGAGTGGATTTTTTTATGGTAGGTTTAATATAATACGAATCAAAAATGTCCAAGAGGTTTGTGTGATATTTAGATGGTAAAGGAAAATGTATATTAAAATTCCCGCATATTATTATATTATGCTGTTTATTATTTTTTACAGCAAGTTTTGTGCTATATTTAACTTGTCCAAAAAAATGGGAATGTTTCCATCCGAGCTTCTATATGTTGACAAAATTAGAAAATATTTGTTTTCCTATACCATGCACTTTTTCAAAGTGATCGTAGAGTATCGAATTCAAAAAATAGTAATTGATGAATTTATTAAAAAAAATTCCATATATACTATAATATAAGTGGTAATGAAAAATGCAATTTACAATAATATATGTATATGTAATAATAGTTTTGTTCAATAAAGAAACTCGTGTCATGTGTCAAAAATGGTAATGGTAAAAATGGTTTTAATCAGATGTGAGAAAAAATAATCCAATTAATTTAAAAACCATTAATCGTCTTTTTGAAATATTATGACTATCAATTATTAAACTTATTATTAATTTCAACTCAAGCCAGACGGAAATATATAAATATTTATAAAAATGTTCTAAAAAAGTTTTTGTAAACACGAAGTTCAGTCGTCTCTGAGATTGCCACTTTTTTAATGAATAACTGAACTGTTAATTAATAAAAAGCAAATTGCTCTGGAACCAGATGTGCAAAATAATAGAAATGAAAAGTTTTTAAGGTATCATAACAGGGACGGATTGGTTACGCAGACAGGCGGGCAAGTAACCACAAGGCTCCTCCCAAGTCGAATAATAAGAAAATAAAACCGCTGCCCAAGGAATCACTACTTCCACATCCAGATTTTGTATCCAAGTCTTATACACACTAAATTCCATTGTAATATTTTACTCCCTTCAATAATAGGGTGGCAATGGGGGTGATAGAAGAGGTGGCTAATGCCAAAATAAATTTTAGAGGCACTTGATTCTCTTATACACACCAAGTCCCAATTTAATTTTTTACTCCCTTTAATAATAGGGTGGGTGTGGTAGAGGGGGTGGCTAATTCCAAAGAAATTGTATGAGACGTTTCGTTCTTGTATACACACTAAATCACATTTTATTTTTTTTACTCCCTTTCATAACAGTGTGGGGGTGATAGTGGAGGGTGGCTGATGCCATATACATGCTCTGAATTGCAATTTTGTGGACTCTTACCTGCTTGCTTTGCCTATTTACCCCATTTACGCCCGAACCCTTCAACCGAATTAGATCAAAATATAATCTAGTTCCAGATCTCATTATAATACATAAGTGTACCAAATTTCATGTCAATATCATAAACGGTTCCAGAGTAAACGTAAATAAATAAAAGTTACAGACCGACAGACAGTTTTTTTTTCGCTCAAATTTAAAATTTCTACGTTTCATGACATTTTAAGCCTATTTCAACAAAGAAAACTAATATTTTTTTTGCGTTACTATACTTCCACTGGAAAAATTTCAGTCGGACGTAAGTGACTAGTATATACCTACTTCATTAATATTTTGCACGAATACCGACACAATTCACTTGTACATGGCGCCACTACTATATTTACAGGACTAATTATGTTTTTAATTTAATTTTTCAAGTAAGTCAGTTAGTCGAAGCCCACGACTGACTGCAACTGTCATTAGTTTCATAATAATTCAATTTGCAATAATTACGTGATATTGCTATTACCTAGGTAAATATAATATGTCTATATAATTATTCTTAATATACGACTATTTCTAATTTTAAATTTCACTTAAGTGAAGTACAAAATAGCTTTCAGTAAGTGGAAAATTATTCATATCAAATTAAACCTCTTTATTTTCAATAGAACTTGTACAAACAAGTGTACATGATATCGTTAATATTTAAAAACTACAGAAAAAACTCAAAAGAGGACAGCAGGGCGAAATTTAAAAATCTTAACTATACGCGACCCGCAACGCACATCTGTGTTTCGTGGGTCACATATCGCCAAGCAGTATTACCGCTGGTCGTGTTAAAGAACACGGTAAAACCCTCGGTATAATTTTCGACGTTGTAACAAAATCCGACTTAGGAAATATTTCGTATGAAAAACGTGCTTCACGTAAAAATATCGTGGAAGACGTTTTTAATATTTGTAATCATATTTTCGCTCTACGGAGCGATTTTTATGCAAAATTTTCATAACTCTTCAAGGAGCGTCATTTTAGAAAGTGCAGTAAATGTCGCTGCACAGGGACGTAATGTCGCCCTGACACCAAAATTTTATAAACTATAACAAAATTTGAGTTTAACTTCGGAATTTTCAAAATTAAAAACTCTTTTACGAATCCATGTTGTCAAGCGCTGCAACTCATACGAGGTCTTAAATATGAGGACAAGTTAATTTAGCGACTATCCAAAGTATATCGTGAGTTTTTGCGAAAATAGCCCTTAGCGACATGGGACCCCCATCGTTCCCTAGCAGTCGATTTTGACGCGGAAATGATGAGTTTTAACGGGGTTTGTCCTAAACCGGTTCCTCAGTGATTCGGTGTCAGAAAAGTATCTTTACCATGTACTCATATGTGCATGGGAACCGCCTTGCCTGAACGTAAAATTGTAATTGCAGAATACAATTCGAAGTAGTAGCGCTTCAAGCATTTTTAAGCTCTGAGGAGCGACCAAAATTGGTATTGAAATACAAATACGTGAATAAGACAGGCAAGCAAAAGCCCACCAAATTTCAGAAACATTGAACTTTTCTTGAATCTTTTTGTGTAATCGTTAGCTCACAAAACTGCATTTTGGATGGTAGTTGGTGCATTATGAATCGTTCCGTTCCTCACCATGTGTTGCACACGGGCCAGACTAGTGTTTGTTAAATATATTTCTTAAAAGTTGCCTTTTAATTGTGTTTTCTAACAAAATTCCCTTTCAGGTATAATTTTAAGAAAGTGTGGTACATCCAGTGTTAGGTTTATAGTGTTACGACGTCCAAAGATACCATTAGAGCAGCAGTTAAGCATAAACGAACAGTAAGTATAAATTTTCATATTATTCTCCGTTTGAAACAGTCATCTTGAACCCTAAATTTTGTGAACGTTAACATTCACTTTTGAAATAAATTAAAAGTCCATCAGACTCCAAAAGATGAATCGTTCACAGTCGCACAGATTTGGCTTGTGCGAGCTAGAGTTGTCAGGAACGGTCGCGTGAATTCCGGTTTGTTGAAAGGAAAGGTGAAAAGGTTTTAGCTGTGCGTACACTGTCGATAATTCCTAAAACTTAATTTATTTAACTCCTCTTGTTGGATTTTGGGATTATCGGCAACAATAACATTTCCTCCGCTTTGGTTGTTTCTGTTTGTCAGAATATTTTGATGTTACGAAGGGAGTTTTATTTGCATTTGTGCGGGATTTAACTGTACCGGCTGGTCGATCACTTTCTCTCGGAAGTATCTCGTTTGCTAGAGAGACGAACTCGACCCTGTTAATTGAGCTGTAGCATTCTACCAGAGTAGTATCCGGATTGTGCCCTCGAGAAATCAGAGGAATTTTTCCTTATTTATTTTGTAACATATTTATCAGAATATAGCCATATAACTACACATCGCCAGGTTTATATTAGAGAACCATGAGTTGTAAATACGGTAAATAGTCCATTTCATGTTGAGAGAAAGTGTCATTATTTCGTCTGCGAGTACTAAGAATGGAACCCTCAACGACTTTATGTTAAATAATCTAAAAACTTTTAATAATTTATGTTAAACTTGGGCTTAATGCCCTGAGATTTCTGAGCTAGTGAAATTTTTGTGGTGGGCACGCTACATCACTTATCCGGGCTAGGTAGTGTCCACCATCTGCTACGCACAGCAGCCCAAATGTGTTTTTCTTTTGTATAATCTTGCAACTCCTACCGCCTCACAGTAAGAGGGGTGAAAAACCTGTAGCACGTTTATTAAAAATAGACTGAGGTCCTCCCTTACTAGGAAACAATTGATTAATCAGTGGTAATTAAGAGGTTCGTTAACATAAACACTTTAGCACAATTATGTAATATAAATTTTATCTAAAAGTGACCAACACATGTTTAAGCTTTATTTTTTATTATAGAATTAAAAATTTCTTCCTTGGTAACCTGGTCAGTTAAAACGTAAGTATTTGCGTCCACTAGATCGTCCCCTATTGAAACAAAGCTTGAACCACAGAAATACTAGAACTTCCTTTACGAATTCAATTCAGTAAGACTTTATTTTTTATTTTAATACAGAAAAGTACTTCCCCAGAATCCATACCGGGTCCGATCGTACAACCACCGCTTTAACGTGGTGGCATATTGCAAGGCGGGGTGGAGCGGGTCTGGTTCGGATAAAAAGAAAATTAAAACAATTAAACCTAGGCTGCTTCAGTCGCAGACGGATTGAAGAAGGTGTTAAAATTGGGAACATCTAAAAGACCAATCTTAACAAAACTGACTAAAAACTACATACTAAATGAAAACACTTCCGCACTGATTACTTTTAATTTCGTATCTGACGCTAGCACCTCAATTTGAACGAGGCGTCTTCCGCGAGACACGCCAATGCTGGGCTGCGCATGGTTGATCTAAACTTTGATTTAAAAAATTTGGATTGTATATGTCTTGATTTACAAAGGTTACAAAGAGAAAGGGAGAGGGGGGCAGGAAAAACTTAAAGATACAAAAGGTACGAAATATCAGTAAAGTGGATAGGGTAAGCCGAAGTTATAGTTGCTGAAGTTTGGCTACACGAGTTGCTGGAAAATCGGTAACGTCTGATATGGTAAAGGGTGTTTAATCCGAAATGGGGCATTATGTTGTCTAATTTGTGTTATGTGTCTTGTAGTGGACTATCGCCCAGCTTGAAGGAGTAGAAGTTTTGGGAGATCTGTTGGACGTAATTCGTTATTGGGGTTATCTCGTTATTGCAAAGTGCGTATAAATCTCTGAGGTAGGTGTACCTTCCAGAAATGAGGCGCATAAATTGGTGCTCGAGCACCTCTAGTTTCATTGTCATTGTCGTGGCCGGTATGCTGCACCCGGCGCCACGTATGTGATGGACTGCCTGACCACCATTGTGTACAACATTTTATTTGTCTGTTGAGTCTGCTACCCCTGACCATGAGCGGATGCAGAGTCCTGGACAGGGAGTAGATCGTCCGTACAGTCTGATTTATGTGGATGTTAAACGTCAGTCGTCCAGTCTAACCCTCAAGTACTTCACGCATCTCTTTAGCTGGAATTTTGTTTCCCTTGATTGAAATGGGTAGTATTATTTTATTCTCTGTAAACCGACGCGTGTGAAGACTATCACCTCGGACCATAATAAGCCGTGGCACGAGCCATATATGTCTTCAGCAGCATATTCCGCCCAAAGGGGCGTTGTGTGAATGCGCATGTACGCTTGTCACTTCCTTTACCTGTAGCTCTCCAGTGTTGTGTAATTCGTAAGTGTTTTTGACTGCCCCTAGACCTGAAGCAAGTATTTCTGTCTACTCCAGTTGTTTTTTTCTAAAATATCTTCCTTTTTTAGATACGATATTTTTTGCCTCCGATTGAATAGACCACTTTCTTATTCTCACAAGAAAATGAAATTTTCGACCTGTTTTTAACTACCCATTTTAAACTACTAGGCGTCCGTCCTGATGCTTGTATAGAGAGTTTTAGTCATATCAAATTATTTGACAGTTTACTTTATCGATATGAAGGTCAAGAATATATTATATATTGTTTATATCATCCACTGCATATGTATTTTTTATTTATTTAATATTTCTAAAATGTGTTTATGTAAAATGAAATTTTCAAGTACCTACATATCCTTTTAACATGTAATTAATTACATGCATGTATGCATAGGTGTCAACAGAAAGAGTTTCAACGGTAATTAGGCACGAATTTAGCTTATAGTCGAGTCAATCTCGCAGAAAGTCAGCAAATGGGATAACTAAGCATGTTATATATTAAATACGTTTGCCTCGTTGTATAACACGACCGTGTTTTATATACACGGTTACTGGTAATTCGATACATTCCTTTGGAGATGTGATGGGGCATGATCTAAGAAGTAAATTTAGCCCTAACATATATTATGCAAAACTCAGTAGTTTTTGAGATATTTAATTTTTTTTGTTTTTCTCAAAAAGTAGATCTAATTGTCCTAAAAGTTAATTTTCGAAAAATCTATTTGACATTTTTAATTTTTTTTTACTGGATTACTTCTCCAATATTATAGATATCCGTTTGGAATGAAAAATATCCGGAAACATTTCGATCATGTGAACATTTAAAATAAAAATTTGTAAATTTTTTTTTTTTAAATCAGATGAAATTTACCTACTAGGCTTTTTCAAAAAAATATTAATGTAGCACGCGTACAAATTATTATAAAAACTGCCTTATTTCAATAGCTATCTAACAAGGTACAAATGTTTAATGTACCCTTAGTAGTTCTAAGAAAATACTAGTAAAAATAACACAAGTAGTACGAATTTTATTTTATTTATTTTTTTTTTTATACATTTATTTAACGTCGGCCTATTTCCGCTACTGAGGCCTAACACCGATGCCTGTAGACGAGCTACTCCCAACCAGGAATTTTGCCGAACCTCTTCCCTTAAGAAGAGTAGGGATCTTTTACTTGCCTAACATTTAATAGACAAGGGACCGACGGCTTTACATCCCCTCCGAAGGATGGTATATCTCCTATACAACCCTCGCCTAAGGTTGTATAGCTTCCGCGCATACACTGATATACAAGCCGCTGGAAGATGTGTGAGGCGAGAACGCGGTTTCCGTTGGAATGGTCACCCATCCAAGTACTAACTGCGCCTGTCGTTGCTTTACAATTTTATTTTTAGATAAACAGTAAAAAAAAACATTTTAAAAATAAAGTTTAATTCTTCATTAATTTCAAAATTGTACTTTATTTTTTATATGTCTTGATCAAAATGGGAGCCCATATTCCGTATACAGACACGGCAGCGTCTTCTTATTTCCGTTCTTGTTACTCTGGTTGTCAGATTATGCCTTATGTGTTGGGCAGCATCGACTATCCTTTGTCTAAGGTTTTCTATAGTATTGACTGGTGTGGCATAGACCATCTCCTTCATATGACCCCATACGTAATAATCAAGGGGTGTTAAGTCAGGGCTTCGCGCTGGCCAAGGTATTGGGCCCGCTCTTCCAATCCAACGGTTAGGGAAACGTTGATCAAGTAACTGTCGTACTGTCAGCCGATAATGTGCTGGACAACCGTCGTTCTGAAACATCATTCGCTGTCTGACGGCGAGACATCTTCTAAAATCACCGCCAGATCATTTCTTAAAAAATTTTCATAGATTTCCCCGTTTAAATTTTGAGGAAGAAAGTGTGGCCCTATTAAATAGTGGCCAATGACTCCCATCCACACATTAATAGAAAACTTCATTTGGAAACTAGTTTCACGTGTTAACTTGGGATTTTCCTCTGCCCAATAATGTAAGTTGTGGAAATTTGTTATACCCTCGCGATTAAATTTCGACTCGTCCGTCCATAAAATACTTGTTAAAAAAAAAAAAAATTTGCACTTTCTGCATCTGAATTTAACATAAAGCGGCAGAATTCCACTCTCCTTCCAGGGTCACCTTCCTCCAAGCCTTGGACAGGGGTATAGTGGTAAGGATGACATCCAACTCTACGTATCGTAGACCAAACTTTCCATTGTGACGCTTCGGTTAGTCTTGCGACTTTATTAGTTGAAATAGTTGGGTCTTCCTCAAAATACCTCAATATTTCTTCCTCATCATCTGGTTCATAAACGGGAGGAGCACCAGCGTCACTTCTTCTACATTTCACGGAGCCAGTTTCAACGATATTTCGATATGCCGTACTGAATACACGTGCATTTGGTAAGCGGCGGTTAGGGTACCAAAGACCATATTCTCGGCGAGCTTCAGCAGCGTTGCCGCCACAGTATCCATAGACAAACAAGATATCAGCGTATTCTGCGTTGGCATACGCGACCACGGCACAGAAAATACAATAACAACAACTAATAACAACAACTACGAGCAAAATCAAAATCTTCGATAACTAATTTAACAAGACCTACAAACTTAAGGGACACGGAGATAAGAATGTCACTTAATGACTATATGCACAAACGTCAAAGTCAAGGACTGACTGGCTTAAATGAAAATGAACGATTAGTCGTTTAATAAATTCCGCCACCAGCATTATCTTTACTAATTTTTTATTAGAACTATCAAGGGTACATTAAAGATTTCTACCTAGTTAGATAGCTATTGAAATAAGGAAGTTTTTATAATAATTTGTACGCGTGCTACATTAATATTTTTTTGAAAAAACCTAATAGGTAAATTTCATAACTGATTTTAAATGTTCACATGATCGAAATGTTTCCGGATATTTTTCATTCCAAACGGATATCTATAATATTGGACAAGTAATTCAGTAAAAAAAAATTAAAAATGTCAAGTAGATTTTTCGGAAATTAACTTTTAAAACATTAAGATCTACTTTTTTGAGAAAAACAAAAAAATTGAAATATCTCAAAAACTATTGAGCTTTGCATAATGCATGTTAGGGCTAGATTTACTCCTTAGCTCATGCCCCATCACATCTCCAAAGGAATGTATCGAATTACCAGTAACCCTGTATATTCTGTTTTTGTTTAATATTGTTTTTAATATAGGTACTGTTTTGTGTTTAAAGAGTTCTTGAATAATTCTCCCCATGCTACAATACAATAATAATTAATAATACATGCAACTAAGGTGTTTTTAGCAACGAATACATTTTTACTGTTTAATATGCAATCTAATTGGTAAAATTTATGTATAAGTATTGTAATCTTTTTTAGAATATATAAAATTTTTATAATAAGTACATAAAATAAAAGTAGAAGCCTTAATTACGAAAACCAATTATAAATAATGCAATAGACAACATTATTAAAATAGCACATATAAATGTTCGTTCTCTCTTAGCGGGTTTTGCTTATTCTGTGGACTTAGTCGCAGAAAATGACTTTAGTATTGCTGCAATATCTGAAATCTGGCTCTCATATAACATTTCCTCGGATATAGTCTCAATACTAGGATATACACTATATCGCAAAGATCGGTTAGGCGAGGTGGAGGCGTAGGTATATACGTCAAATGAAATATCAGAAGTAATAGAAGCAGAATGTACTTGAAAATCTCTGGGTAAAATTGCTGTTTGATAGGTAGAACTTAATATTAGACGTCCTTTTTATAGACCTCCGCATCAAAATATGGGACAAGCATTAAGACTTCCCGATAATATCGTTCCAACATTATTAACATCTTGTAATAATTTGATTTCAGCGAGTGCCGTGAACTGTAACTTATTTATTTAATTTGGCAAATCTTTCCAAACACTTTCCTAAGTTGTGCCGATGTAGTAAACAAATGTGGAACTTTAAATGCTTATTCCCTTAGCGATCATAGTGTCCTACTGCGTTAGAACTATTCCTCACTTTAAAAATACTCAGAAATTTATTACATATAGAAATTTCAAGAAACTTGATCAAGAACGTTATTGTCACGAAACATCGTGCCCTGGGTTAACATATTTTACACCAATAATATTGATGATAAAGTTTCATTATTAACATAACATAACAACAGTGAGAGTAAGAAAACCCTAGCACCTTGGCTAACCTATCTATAAAAGAAAAAAATAGGGCACTATCTGTTTACAACAAAAACAAAACACAGGAAAACTGGGGTGCTTATAAAAATGTACGTAATTTTGTCCCAGAATCGGCGCGTAGAGAAAAAGCCGCGTACTTAAATTCTTTACAAAATCAATGTTCTAAACGTGAATTCTGGAAACGGGTACTACAACTAAATATACGATTTAAACATGATAATACTGTGACTCCTAGTTTACAAGAAGAAGCAGATATTAGTGATTTCTTTCTTAGCGTCTTTTACAAGAAAGATAACTGCAATAGAGCTACAGACTTCTATGCTAACACAAAACTTAACGACAATTTACCATTGACTTTCACTCTTGTTGAGGCTGATATTGTTTATAATGCAATTAGAAGTATAAAGCCGGAAAAGATAAAACAACACTGACCATGTTAAAACCATGTATGTCAACAATTTTGAATCATATCACCAATATTAGAAACTGCTGCCTTGAACAGGGTTACTTTCCTATATAATGAAAATATGTAATTTTCTGCCCGGTCCCAAAAATAGCATCCTGTATCTGTCAAAGATTTGTGGCCTATCAGCTTATTACCAGTTCTCTCGAAAATTTTAGCAAGAGTAGTTCATGACCAAATAGCTGCCTATCTATTATGACATACCTTACACCCGTTACATCAATCGGGATTTCGCAAAGCACACAGCACCACTACTGCTCTACTGAACCTTAGTGACAATAGCATCCGTGTTCTAAATAAACGCTTGGCAGCCATTCTTGTCTCGCTAGATTATTCCAAGGCATTTGACACCATTGATCATACGCTTCTCTGTGCAAAGTTAAATTACTATGGTTTTGATATAATATCTCTGCGGTTTTTTGGTTCCTATTTGAGTTAACGGAAACAGCGTGTAGCAGTTGCGGAAAAAGTATCTAATTTTAAAACAGTTACGTCGAGCGTGCCCCAGGGGTCCATCCTTCGTCCTCTTCTGTTTCTTGTATACATATCAGATATATTTAAGGTAGTAGCCAGTTCGCATCTGCAAGCCAACGCTGATGATACTCAACTTCTTCATTGTTTTGACTCAAAATCAGATATTGCCACCAATTTGATAAACCAGGGCTTAGACAGCATCATTCAATATTCGTATCAAAATGGTTTTAAGATTAACCCAACCAAATCGGTTGTTATCCTATTTTGCTCAGAAAATAATCGGCATCACTTAAAGACATCTTTTGATAACCCAGTGGCTAATTGCATGTCTTCCTAAGACTTTACTCAATTAATTCATAAACCTACTCGCATTACTAGTACTACTGAAAAGTTGATTGACGTAATATTTTTTAACCAGCCTACATTAGTAAAAAATACTGGTACATTAAATACTGATTTGATATCAGACCACAAAATTATTTACAGTGAGCTGTGTTTGTCTCACAGGCCTCGTATACCCCGGTTAATAACGTATCGTGACCTCAAAAATATCGATTTAAATATGTTACTTGTTGATTTAAATGGTGTTAATTGGGACCATATCTCTTATATAAATGATATTGAAGCAAAAGTAGGTTTTCTCATATCAAACATCCAGAAGTTGTTATTCAACAAACATGCACCATTTAAAACTGCCCATATTCTCCATGGCTCACTTACGCCGTTAAAGGAGAAGACTCAATCTTAGAACTCCTGTACTGAATGGAACGATAATAAATTTTTCCAGTGAAGTCAAGTATCTAGGAGTAATCCTGGATCAAAAACTTACCTGGAACTCACATCTAGAAAGGACTCTTACTAAAGCAACAGCGGCAATATGGACGTGCCGTAGGTTGTTTGGTAAGACTTGGGGTCTAAGACCGAAAATGACACATTGGTCTTATCTTTCGGTTGTCAGACCTATGGTAACCTACGCATCATGCGTATTGTGGCCAAAAACAGAGGAAAAAACAGCACAGGGAAAGTTGCAGAAACTGCAACGCCCTGCCTGTTTAGGGACTACAGGAGCAATGCACTCGTGTCCCACAGCAGCTATGGAGGCTGTGCTTGACCTACTCCCCTTGCACTTACATGTAAGGAAGGAGGCGCCACTCAGTATCTTACGGATGCACCAGGCACATAAATTTAAACCAGGCGATCTGGTTGGTCACTTAAGGATTCTGGAATTAATCCATTTGAAGTCCATGACCAAACCCACTGACTCAATGCCAGTCAAACAAGACTTTGACTGCCCGTTTGACGTGCTAATTGAAAGTCGTCAGACGAGCAAGATGGAGTCACTGAGATTGGAACAGGGGTCACTTATCTGGTATACAGATGGATCCAAGATGGCTGAAGGGGTAGGAGTGGGAGTAGCAGGGCCGAATTGTAGGCTATCCAAAGTCCTCGGTAACATCCCAACCATCTTTCAGGTAGAAATTTATGCCATAGATCTGTATGCCCAGGTATGCCTAAATAAAGGCATCCGAAGGTTAAAGATCTATATACTATCAGATAGCCAGGCAGCACTAAAGTCTCTAAGGCCTTATACCTTTGAATCTAAAATTGCCTGGGAATGTAGACAATCCTTGAAGCAACTGGTTAATAACAACAAGGTTACCTTGATGTAGCTGCCAGGGAATGAGGGAGTACAAGGAAATGAACTTGCTGATAGCCTTGCAAAAAAAGGAGCTGAAGCACCATTCATTGGACCCGACCCGTTTTGTAGCCTAGCCAAGGGACATATAGCAGAGGAGATCCAAGAATGGGAAAAGAACCAGAAAAAGTCCTACTGGAGGAATATTCCAAGTCAAAGACAAGTGAAAATGTTTATAACTTATTCAACAAAGAATGCCACAAGGCCTCTCGAACTTGAGAAATCCGAATTAAGGCTAATCACAGGCCTTCTAACTGGCCACTGCCCTTTGAGATACCATCTCAAGAATTGAAACTGCGGAACACATACTTTGCGAATGCAAGGTGTTAGTCCGCACTAGGCTAAAGTTCCTAGAACAAGCGGAATTAACGCCTGAAGACATAGGGAAATTAGATCCCAGGAAATCACAAGCTTTGTAAAAAGTCTGGGAATCCTGGATAACCACTAGATGTAGGGTAAATCACAAAAGATCTTTTAGGTCGAAGTGAAGTAAAGCTGTTCGAAGCCAAACAACCCCGTAAAACAATCTACAATTTACGCCGTTAAGGAAATGATGAAAGAACGCAACAGATCTTAGTAAGTATAAAAGTATAAAAAACTATGACGACTCGATTACATATAAACGCCTCGGGAATATGACTCTAAGTGCCATCAAACGTGAGAAAGCAGCTTATTTGACACACAACCAAAATTGCAATAACAATAAAAAACTATGGAAGGCTATCAATACTCTAAATATAAAACAAAAAAATTACATCGAAATTCCTAGTAATCTACAACATCCAAACCAAATAAATGACTATTTTACCTCCGTTTACAGTCCACCAAATAATTGTCCCAACTCTGTAAATTATTTTACAATGAACTTGATGCATATTTATCTTCTCAATTTACGTTTGCAACTACTTATGATGACATTATTACAATTGTAAATAGTCTTAAATCAAATGCGTATGGGGTTGATGGAAATAGTGCTCAAATATTGCAGATTTGTTTACCCGTATTATATAAACAGCTTACTCATTTAATTAATTGCTGTTTAGAAGTAGGTTACTTTCTTGCAAAGTGGAAACTATCGATTGTAAAACCATTGGCAAAAATAAATGATCCAAAATCATGCTCTGACTTAAGATGAATAAGCATTATACCAGCTATATCAAAACTTCTAGAGAAAGTAATATACCCGCAAATTTACGAATTTGTCACAATAAACAATATAGTTTCAACTTTACAGCCTGGCTACAGAAAGGAACACAGTACCACCTCAGTTTTACTAAGCATATCTGACAACATCATTAATGCTTTGGACAATTGCGAGGCATGCGCATTAGTTTTATTAGTTTTTCAAAAGCATTCGATACTCTTGATCACGCACTGATATGCGCGAAGCTAAACTTTTATGGTTTTGACAACACATCGGTAAATTTCTTTTCATCCTATCTTGCAAATCGGAAACAAATGGTGTTTCTAAATAATGAATATTCTGACAACAAATATCACTTCTAACGTACTACAGGGTTCCGTTTTGGGGCCACTTCTATTATTAATATATACAGCTGATGTATTTAAATGTTCTGAATATACGAATATGCAAGCTTTCGCTGATGATACACAATTATTTCACTCTTTCAAATTGAACGAAGTCAATCAAGCATCACGACAAATTAATGAAGATCTTTCTGCATATCTGCTTTCTGCTAATCAAAATAACTTAAAACTAAATTCAAGTAAGTGTTCGTTCATTTCATACTGCTCTGATAAGTATAGGCAAAACTTAACATCAAATTTGCATTTTAAAATTGAAGATAGGCCTTTAGTAGCTGTAAACCAAGCCAAGAATTTGGGGTTATTATTTGACACTAATTTGAGATTTCAAAGTTATGTATCATCTGTAATAAAAAATGTTATGTTAGTCTAAAACTGTTATATCCTAATGTTGGCATCATTAACTTTAAAATGAGAAAAAGTCTAGTCTTACCTATTTTAAACCACTGTAACATAGTTTACTACTCATGCTTAGACCAGCTTACCGAATATCGTTTATAAAAAGTAATAAATAGTTGTAGATGTGTATTGAGATGAAAAAAGTTCGACCATTATATATTTCATAAAATAAAGGAACTAAATTTGGCTTAAAGTTGAAAACTTATATAAATATCATCTATATATTTTTATACATTCTTTGCTGAATAACCTCATCACCACCATATCTTAAAGAAAAACTTAGTTTCAGGTACAATGTTCACAGTAGAAGCCTTCGTTTTACACACAAGCTGTCACTGATTCGCTTTCATGCAACATTATTTACGAAATCCTTTTCCTATAATGCTTTTCATATAATAATGATATTCCAGATACTCTTAAATCATTACCAGTAAGTAGCTTCCGAAAAAAAAAAAAATTAAAAAACACATTATGGTAACTCAGTAATATTTCCAATGTCACAACTTAGATTTATTTAATTTTTCTTCTCTTCTTTTCTTTTTATAATCTTGGTCTGTTGAGAAAATAAATGTAATTTTTGTAATAGCGCGATTTCCGGCATTATTATAGTATTAATTGTTAGATATATATAAGCATATAAATCATTTATCACAATATGTTTTCTCCCTCTTTTCCTCTTAATTTGTATCATGTACTTAGGTATATTAATTTGTTATTGTATATAAATTAAGGTTAGGTAGAGTAGCTGCATGGCTAGACTTCACCTTATGCATTAGAAATGTAATGTATTTGTTATACACTTACAAATAAAGGCGTTGTATTATTACTATTATTATCTGTTCAATTGAAAAATAATCAAGAAAATCTATCGTTTTCAACCTTCCAACAACTTCCATACAACTTGCAGAAGTTTGATCGTGTTTCAAATAAACATATTGAGCTGCGTTGGTTAAAGATGGAGTAACTCGTTAAATTTCATTTTGTGGTATCTTTGTGCTGTTTAATAAAATCAGAGGATTATTTGAGAGAAAAGTTAGCTTTCAAATCCATAGTTCACAATATAAATATTAGACAATGCCGAAATGCGTTATTCCTAATTTTAGGTACCATCTTGCATCTTGCTTATGATTGATTCTTTTATTATTATTATCATTATTTATTATTTTCTTCACATATTCATTTACATGTTTTTATTTTCATTTTTATTTTTGTTCGTTTCTGTGTTGACAATGTTTCTCTGAACAGTGAGAAATTTCTTTTCTGGTTGGGCATTAGTTGAGAAAGTGAAAGTAAAAAATTTGCTTTCATCTAATCTAACGGGATTGAGTATTTCGTCCTGTTTGCTGTCGTGAATATTGTGATTTTGTTGGTGGTTTCAAATATAGTGGATAGTTTCATTAAGTTTTGTATTTATATTTTTCGCAAAAGTTAACCATTTTCGAGATGTTTAAGTATTTGATGTAGTATTTTTGTTATTTTACGAATTATTTGAGCTAAATCAATTACTAGGTCGTCAGAAATAATGATTTGAGGTCGATTTTCGAGAAGTTTTTTCTCCATCAGATTTTATTCTATTGGATAGAATGATGATATATGTAAATAACAAAAAAATCATAGTGCGTACGCACAGTTTTGACTGGAAGACATATTTAAATGCACAATTTTTCGAATATAATCGTTTAAAAATAAGTAATATTGACTATAAACTACATTTTATTATCACATAAACTTTATTGTACATATAGACTAATTTTTGACCCTCCAGATGCAATTTTTAGCCCTTGATTGCAACCAAAAGTACATTTGATGCATGCATAAAAAACAATAATTTTACTAATGCTTTAATATTAAATATATATCGGAAACAATTTATACTCGGGGGTTTTCATGGTCGCTGATTACGAATTTAGCATGAAAATTGGAACATTCAAAATGGCTAACCGGAAATGGCACGAAATTTAAATAAAAAAGTGCTTTTTTACGTTTCCTTTTCATTTAAAACTTAAAAAAATACCATAGAAATTGCATCTGACAATTTCCTTTTATAAATTTTTATTTTTTTTGATCTGGAATGAAAATTGGAACATTCAAAATGGCTAACCGGAAATGGCGCGAAATTTAAATAAAAAAGGGCTTTTTTCGCGTTTTTTTTTTCATTTAAAACTTAAAAAAATACTATAAAAATTGCATCTGAGAATTTCCTGTTATAAATTTTTTTGACTTCCTCTCACCCCTCTTTTCGCTCTCCCTCGTCTCCTTTTTATCATGTCTCTCTTAGCCCTCAAGAAACAAATAAATGCATTATATTTGAGCTTACCTTCTCTTGCGGTTGAAGTAATTTTATGAAAAAATAAAGTAAAAATAATTTTAAAAATATAGTTAATAAAAAAATATAAAATATAGTAATATAAAAAAGTAAATATTTATAGGATATCAAATAAGACAGGTATTTTACAGATAAAAAAATATAAAAGAAATGTTTTATTTTCGTTAAGGATAAAATTTATTATATTTACAATGCATGTACGTATTCAATGAAGTAGTTTCTTCCGGGTTTTGCCGTGCTCGTCGAACTTGACTTGACGTTTCGCTGATCATCCTGTCAGCTTCTTCAGAAGGATTCTAAAGACTGAATTTGTTGTGTTACACTCCTCTTTATATACCTAGGCGCCGCTTCACTTCGCTGATAATTGGTCGTGCTTGGTTCGCTTCGCTGCTCATTCGTCGTGTTTGGTTGACCGTGACTTACTACGGTGCTGGTACTTGGCAATACCAGTCTCCACGTGTTACTAAGTCGATACCCATCCTCTCTGTTAAAGTTGTTCACGTTTTTCATAATTTCCAGTGATTCCCTAATGATTCGCGGATAGTAGCGCGTATTCCTGTCTAATATATTGACGTCCTCGTAGTCGATTTTATGGTTCTCGTTATTATAGACATGTTCTGCTATCGCCGATCTATCCGTGTATCTAAATCTGGTATTTCCCTGGTGTTCTTTGATTCTGTACTGGATACTCCATCCTGTTTGTCCGATGTAGCTCTTACCACATGAGCACTTCACACTGGTAAACACCTTTTGATAATAGTTTGGGGACAGGGTCTTTGATTGAGAGAAGCATCTGCTGTATTTTCTTCACTGTTAGAAATCGTACACCTACTTTCTTTTTGAATAAAATCTTCCTCAGCCTATCTGTGACTCCCGCGACGTAGGGTAGACATGCATACGTTGTTGGTTGTTGCTGTTCTTCTTCTGTAGTTCTCCTCTGGTTATTTACTATTCGTTGTATATTGCTTTGACTGTATCCGTTCTTTTCTAAAGCTTGTTGAACATTCTGTAGTTCCTCGGGTTTGTTATTGTCGTCGCATATTGTGTTGGCTCTGTGGACCAAGATTCTAACGAACGCTCTCTTCTGTTGTGGATGGTGGTGAGATGTCGCATGTAGGTAACGATCGATGTGCGTTTTTTTTCTGTAGACACCGTGGGCCAGCTTGCCTGACCCTGTCCATAAACTGTTATCAAAAGGTGTTTACCAGTTGAAGTGCACATGTGGTAAGAGCTACATCGGACAAACAGGACGGAGTATCCAGTGCAGGATCAAAGAACACCAGTGAAATACCAGATTTGGATACACGGATAGGCGATAGCAGAACATGTCCATAATAGCGAGAACCATAAAATCGACAACGAGGACGTCAATATATTTGACAGGAATACGCGCTATTATTCGCGAATCATTAGGGAATCACTGGAAATTATGAATAACGTGAACAGCTTTAACAGAGAGGATGGGTATCGACTTAGTAATACGTGGAGACTGGTATTGCCAAGTGCCAGCACCGTATTAAGTCACGGTCAACCAAACACGACGAATGAGTAGTGAAGCGAACCAAGCACGACCAATGACCAGCGAAGCGAAGCGACGCCTAGGTATAACGAGAAGTGTAACACAACAAATTCAGTCTTTAGAATCCTTTTGAAGAAGCTGACAGGATGATCAGCGAAACGTCAAGTCATGTTCGACGACCACGGCTAGACCCGGAAGAAACTACTTCATTAGACAACGGCCGTGAAGACCTGCATTCTACCATGTACGTATTGCTTATTAAAATTTTACAAGTTTTGATTGTTGTCAATGTACGGTCGTGAGCAAAAAAAAATAGGACAAGTCTTATAACGGTATTTTGCTAAAATCTAGTTGTGTACATCTAACTTTAATTTTTGTGACATTGTCAGTTAGTTGTCATAATTTATTGCAAGTGTGCAAAAAGCTAATATGCTTCATATAAGCGATTTAGTTAAATCTAGAGTTATTGCTAAAGTAGAAGATGGATGGTCAATGAGACAAATTGACTGCGTTATAATATTGACAAAAATTCGGTGTGTAACATTTTAAGAAAGTGGAGAATAAACGGTACGATTAGTGGAAATCCTGGATCAGGGCGACGAAGAATATCAACTCAACAACAAGATTTGCAATTGGTAAATGCTTTAGTAGAAAATCCATTTTACTCAGTTATTCAGGCTGCTAAAGAAACGCATTTTCCTGGATCGAGTAGTACTGGTCGCCGGCGAATAAGAGAATCGGGGCTACGCTGTCATGCAGCAGCACAGAAATAGTTACTTAAAGCTGAACATAAAGAAGCTCGAGTAGGATTTGCGCTTGGATTTTTAGCGCATGACGTAAATTTTTGTAACAATGTAACCTTTACAGACGAAAAACTTTCCAGTCAACACACAGCGACCGTATTCGTGTTTACCGCCCTCCGAATACTCGGTTCGATGAGAAATATATATCTAACAATGATAAAAGTGGTAGATTTTCCGTCAATATGTGGTCTTGGATATCGGCACGTGGTCCTGGTGTTTTGTGGCATATAGGAACAATTTAATAGTGAAACGTACATTAGGATTTTAGACAATATTATGCTCCCTTCTGTGTCACAAATATTTTCTAATAATGAGTTCATATTTCAACAAGACAATTGTTCCGTTCATACTGCTCGTACTGTAACTAACTGGTTTCAAGATAACGGCATCAATGTTCTTAACTGGCCCTGTCATAGTACAGATCTTAACTCTGTGGAAGAAGTATGGGGACTACTCGTAAGAAGTATCCAAAAACGAAATGTGTACTATAGCAATAACTACAGCATTAAAATAACAAATAAATTAAAGGTGATATCTATTTCTTATTTCGGCTACTCATTACATATTCCAATAGAGACAGATTTACATTAGAAAAAGAAAGTTGTCCTATTTTTTTCTGCTCACGACAGTAGGTACTCTGGTTCATCTTCTTCATTTTCTTCTACATCCCTAAAACAAGAAGGTTGCACTTTAATATTATTTCAGGTGCAGCTGATTCTAGAGGAGTGAAGTAATCAATTTAATTAAGCAATCATTCCCCTTACATTTTTTGCAATGTTTATTGAACTTTAATCCAAGCTTCCTGCAGCCACATCTGTTTGTGCAATTATTTTTGTGCGAACATATGAAGTTTTTCAGTAAATTTTCAGGAATCATGGGCTGGTCAGAGAATATTCGTTTAGGATACATTTGATTGTATACATTTCAAATGCATTTCGAAATTTCCAAATTTAATTTTCTTGATGAAGATTATACAAAATTCAAAAAACCTTATATTACTGGATAGAGAATCAAAAAACATTTCATATGAGCTCTCGTACGCACCATCGTCCTATTTAAAAATTTTAAAGGAGCAGCTTTCACTCCAAGGAGGTTGAAGGGGTAGGTATAAAATTATACCCAAAAAATGTCATTTTAGAATTAAAAATTGATGTGTTTTAGGACTTTTCTCATACATTGTTAATTGCGTAGATAATGATTTACTTATGAACCTCATGTTCTAATAGTAAATACTGGAATCAAATAATTTTATAAAATTTGTTGTATAACAGTTCTCTTAGCTTTAATATAATAAAAAATTACTACTTGGGGGTCAATTATTATATTATATTATTGACCTGTTGGACAGGGGGATTCAGAAGAACTATTTCCCAAATAGATTATGTTTTTGTTGGGCTTGTAATGAATTAATTTTCTGATTGCTGAGGAAATGAACTTAATTTCCTAACGCAAGCTAATGACATAAGGACTTATCTCACGGAAATATGCAAAAGAATCAAAATGAAACCTGTACTTACCATTGTACTCTTCAAAAATATACTTTCTTCTCTAGTTAATTGTTTCTGTAAGTATCTGACGGAGAAAAAACTAAATATAACTTTTATTCCAAAATTTACCATTATATTGTAAAAGAATTTATTTTTTTAGCAAATATTTTATAGATCTATTAAAATTTACATTTCGCTACTTATGTATATGGGAATTAACATGCTTCCGGGTTCCACGACCTCCATTTCCAATGTAAATATATTGAGTACATCTAAGCATCTATTTATTCTTTCTCGATTACAACTCTTAGATAAGGACTGGTTATTTTTGTCGACCCTGTAGGAACGGGCGCCAGCTACTTGGCGTCAAAGTATAAATAAACAAACATATGACCATGGGCGAAGCAAAGGATCGGCCACGGAATCTCCTGGGTAATTTTGTAACTTTAACTTAAATATTAAAAAGCTTTTTTACGCAATGAGTTAACATTTAATGGTTATAATTAATACAAGTAGGTAATACTCTTTTTGCAATTTCCAAAGTTGACAGTCTATAGATATAAAAAATAACATTTTAGGAAACATTGGCCAAGAAACTGACAGCCAATTTCATTACTGCATTTAATTTGGTTTGCAGGATGCGAGACAGTATGTTTTAAAATGCAAATTCAAAAATTTATTGATATGAAAAGAAGAAAATTTTAGGTCCGATTTTTTTTTTTTGGAATGGACAACTTAGACATAAGTTGATTATGTACGTGCTTCTTAAGGTACCCTTCCGATGCACGAGACAGAGAAGAGCTACTTTCGTGTTCTTCCGATATAAGCGACAGACTCACAGTTGGCAGTCTAGTCTACTACTGAAGGTGCAAAGGAGGTGGATGACAATGTCCTACTATATTACTTTTATAAAACGGAAAGAGGTCCCATACATCCAATGTTTCAAAACAGAGATGAAGAAGTATATTGTCACGCAGTACCCAGTACCTAGACAATTATTGGACCACCCGGTATATAATTTTATTCAGGAAACGATTTAGTTACAAAATTAATTTAATCCGATATCTTAAAGTAAACCAAGTTGCTGGTTACAATGTAGCGTCTAAATCCAGCAAAGTCAGCAACGGTGCATACGGCCCGCTAGTTGGAGAAACGCTGATTGTGCAAGTACCGGGGAAAAGGCAATGGAAAAAGTAAAGCGAGTTAGTGAGTTATCTTCTGGGTTTGAGAAAAGCAAGTCCTAGTAGTGCGTAGGGCACAACCCCCGCCCCCAGAGGCCACGCCTTGAGGTGGCCAGAAATGTAATTTCTATGCGAGTACTAAATTTTGTTACCTTTGTTTTACTGTGTTATTTCTGTGAATACCTGTTCTGTTATGTTACCACTATGTTTTATTTAAGTGTTCACTTAGTTATAAAATTGACTCTCTCGACATACCAAGCGAGTGAAGTGACTGTAGCCATGGCTGTCGTCGGCACCTACCCTCTACATGGTGATGCTGGCGATATCTGTGGACGTCCTGCTAACCCCCCGTCACGGTGGTCGTGACACTATTTTCAGCTCCTAATAGGACAGAATTTAATGGCTGACGATGACAGTTTTAGAAAATATTGCAGACTAAACAACCAATAATTTAATTATATTCTAAATTTAATAGAAAAGGATTTGATAGTCAACACACTTAGAAAAGTTACTTCAACAGTAGAAATACTATTTTTTACCCCAAGATAAATATACTAAACAAATTCTAAGGAATACATAAATATTAATAATTTTATAAATATTGTAATACTCCAATTTACTAGAACAAATTAACACTGAAACGACGTGACTCGACAGAAAAGAATATCGCGTCACGGCAACCAAACCAGTATCTTTCAAATAAAACTTTAAAATATTTTTTCATAAATCTGTCCATAATCTTAGTTTCTAAAAATGTATCATTATGTTGCCTATTAGATCTTAAATTTGTTATAGAATTTAAGAAATAATTGGTGATATTACCAGCATTACAGCATATTATCCCCTTTATGGCAAAAATTTTTGAAGTGACATTAAAGGATCAAATTACTAACCATTTTGAACAAAATCAGTTCGGTTTTAGGACCAAACAATCTACAACATTGGCTATTAATTCCTTGATTAAGATCATTAATCATTTAATTTATTTTTTATTTTAATGCTGTAGTTATTGCTATAGTAAATGATGGATGGTTAATGAGACAAATTGCACTGCGTTATAACATTAACAAAAATTTGGTGTGTAACATTTTAAGAAAGTGGAGAGTAAACGGTACGATTAGTAGAACTTCTGGATCAAAGGACAAAGGATATCCTACTTAACAAGAAACTAACTATTAATATTTCGTTATTGCACCATTTCTATTTATAACTTTTATAAGTCTGGCATAGAATTAAATAACCTTATACAATAATCATTAATAATAATATTTTCCCATGCATTATTTACTATTTACAGTAATTCTTCGGCATTCCGTGGTCTCACATTTCGTTTTTAGATACGAGTAGTTCCCATACTTCTTCCACACGGTTAAGATCTGGACTATGACTGGGCCAGTTAAGAACATTGATGTTGTTATCTTGAAACCAGTTAGTTACGGTATGAGCAGTATGAACGGAACAATTGTCTTGTTGAAATATGAACTCATTATTAGGAAATAATTGTGACACAGAAGGGAGCATAATATTGTCTAAAATCCTAATAGACGTTTCACTATTAAATCGTTCCTCAATATTACACAAAATACCAGGACCACGTACCGATATCCAAGCCCACATATTGACGGAAAATCTACCACTTTTATCATTGTTAGATATATATTTCTCATCGAATCGAGTATTCGGAGGGCGGTAAACACGAATACGATCGCTGTGTGTTGACTGGAAAGTTTTTCGTCTGTAAAGATTACATTGTTTCAAAAATTTACATCATGCGCTGAAAACTCAAGCGCAAATCCTATTCCTACTCTTTATGTTCAGCTTTAATAAGTATTTCTGTGCTGCTGCATGATAGCGTAGCTCCGATTCTCTTACTCGCCGGCGACCAGTACTACTCGGTCCAGGAAAATTCGTTTCTTCAGCAGCCTAAATAACTGAGTAAAATGGATTTTCTACTAAAGCATTTACCAATTGCAAATCTTGTTGTTGAGTTGATATCCTTCGTCGCCCTGATCCAGGATTTCTACTAATCGTACCGTTTATTCTCCACTTTCTTAAAATGTTACACACCGAATTTTTGTCAATATTATAACCTTTGTCTCATTGACCATCCACCTTCTGCTTTAGCAACAACTCCAGATTTATCTAAATCGCTTATATGAGGTATATTAGTTTTTTGCACACTTGCAATAAATTATGACAACTAACTGACAATGTCACAAAAATTAAAATTAGATGTACACAACTAGATTTTAGCAAAATACCGTTATAAGACTTGTCCTATTTTTTTGCTCATGACCGTACAGTAACTGCACAGAGACCAAGGCAAACTTTCCCGCCAAACCCTACTTCCGTAACATTACGTACCAATTGTTAGTTTCTTTCTTTAAATTATGAAAATATTGCTAGGGCCCAATACAATCGAAAATAGGCGCCAAGTATGATCAATCAAATGGTAATATTTTTCTACCCAATTCGAAATACACTGTTTTTTCAATGAATTTCATAATTTAAAGAAAGAAATTAACAACACATTTCTCTCAATGTAGATGTAACTGGTACGCAAGTCACGGAATTCGAGCCGTCAAAACTCAAAGATGCCGCCAAGGCCGTCGCCACTGTATTATTACTGTACTCTGTGCTTTGGTGTAGAGTGCATTATCATATTTTGTGAGGTTAAGAATATATTTGTGATATTTAACAAAGTATAAAAAATGTTTTTGAGAACAAAAAAGTAAGTACACGCATTCATTGGCATAATCTGTGCATTGGCAGCATTTTACGTTTCTGCGTAATTGCAACGTTGCCAAGTTGCGAACTTCTGCTCGGCAACTTATCTGAGGCAGGCTCAGAGTGACCAAAAGTCACGAATTTTCAGCATATTTTACAGAAAAACGAATAGCGCTTGCAGTAATTTTTTTAGAGCAATATATTTCCCTTTCCTACTTCTAATAGCTCTCTGATTTTGAAAAAAATCGTAAGAAAATTATTATTATAATTAAATAAAACGTAAGTGAATATGGGACTCATAAGACAGTATAAGCATAAGTATCTGGATTTTGTGAGATATTTATTTATTTGACAAATCGTGATACAAATCCTCATACTTCTTTTCATACATTTTATGTGCGCAGTAACTGTGCGTTGATTGTCCCTCATATATTGTGAATATGGAATTAATTCAATATACATGATAAATCTCCGCATACTTTTATAATTTGTGTTGGTTTTGGAAGCCGTGACGTATAAAAAATGTTGTCGTGGGCATGGATAATATTTCTAGAAATACAAAAAGTAGCTTGATGCAACGTTTTTCTCTACAAAATTTTAAAATCTTTACGTTCTTTATTGTTTATTAGTAGACAGGAAAAAAATAAGGTGTATATATGTTCGATTTTACCTTTAAGTGATAAATATAAATACACTCAGTACATATAACAGACAACCCCCAAGTTTAAAAGTAAGACTGTCTCGAAGGATTTTTTAATACATTTATTCAACGTCAGCCTATTTCCGGAACTGAGGCTTATCACCGACCCCCTGCGATCGGTTAGTGTAGAAGTTGGGGATGGATTCCTGTATATGTTAAACATTTGACGGCTGAGCCAACATATACGTATATAAACAATATGGAAACAAAAATATGAATTTTTAGTTTTTATTTTTTTGTTTCGTGTACATATTTAGTTTTTTTATCTGAAACTTATTGATCTGTTTTTGGAGGGTGGGTAATGCGTAGGGGTCAAATTATATTTGCTGCCGACAGGGCCAAATGAGGCCAGTCCGACATTGCATGCTAGCCGTCTATAGTGGTAGATGAAATGAATTTTTGTCATTGCTTCTTAATCATTATCGCATCTTCCTCGTTATTAATGTTAAAACTATGAGCCAAACATCATTAGGAACGATGACATAGTAACTTTGCAATAAAAGGATTTTTTAATTTAAAGGTAGTAGTTTGTATCATCTTGAGAGTTCTTTTTTCATTTTCGACATTAATTCTCATTGTTCACTGTAAAAAAGAGGCGTTCTGGTGACAGTACAATCGATAAAGCCATCAGAAATATATTTTTTTCTTCAAACGTCAGAAGATCATGATATTTTTTATGCATTTCATGACATTCAAGTTTGACAGTTCAGACGGCTGTGCGTTGCCATTAGCAACGGAAGTAAAAGTACTTTTTCTTCCGTTCGAGCGGACTTTTACTTCCGTTGCTAACGTTTTCTTTACTTTTTTAATAGCTAATCGTCGTTTGAAGGAAAAATAACATGTCTTATTCTGAGTAAAAGCCACTTTTGTGACTCGTCTGTAATTGCCTACAGACTCGTCATAAAAGTATCACTTTTACTCCTAATAAAACAATACACTATTATCATCCATGTAGTATAATATAGCTTTAATAATAAAAACATTTATTTAAATAAATAATTGAAATAGAGAAATACAAAAATATTTTTAAATATTAATTAGACTTAGACTTCAATTTTTCAAAATCGTTCAAAAGAAACTTAGTGTGATTTCCTTTCACCAATATATCACCCGTGGACTTGTTCTTCAGTAAAACTTCTAAAAACCCCAAAGTTTTTCCAGCTTTAACAGTTCTGGCATCAATTATAATTTCATCTCCCGACTTCGCTCCTTTTAGATACCTATAAGAAATTTACAATCTTTATTTGTTAATACTTATTACACAACAACTAATAAATTATAGAGTTGTTTATATTTTTTATTCTAATTTAGAAAATATATTATATACCGTGGGTAGGAAAATACCAAGTTTTATTCAAAATCTTCTGTTGAAATTTAAGCATTTGATAATGTAGTTATAATTAATGACAACTTCTTGAGAAACAACAATAACATTAAAAATTAATACTTGTTACAAATGCATGAACAATTGAAGTAAAGCTGGCTGATATAACACATATACGATAAAAATCAAAGAAGAGTAAGAGACAACTAACTGGTCCATTGAACAAAAATTGCCGTGACAGGAATATCACACCAAAGCACAAGCATCACGCTTTCCAGTAAACACTTATTGGCTACTAATAGTAATACCTAGCTATGAAAGAATATATTAAGGTAATGAAGGTGTATAGGAAAATTTACACTGGTTATGCTTAATAAATTACTAAATTACTATTAAGGTTTATTTCAGCTTTATAAAGTTACTGTAAGTTCCAGGTACGTACTAATGAAATGAAGTTATATAAATATTTTCATCATCGTTTTATAAAACCTATAGTAATTATTGTTACCACTATACAAGGTGTCCCACGACGAACTGCGGCGATCGATATCTCGAAAAATAGACATCGAAAAATTTTGAAAATTTGGTAGTAAACTAATGTCGATGGGGGCAACTCGGCTAAAATATTTTCAAGATGGTGGCACTTCCGGTTATACCGGAAGTCGATACCAACTTGATTATTTTAAATGGGACATCCTATATATTATTACATTTTTGGATTGTACGCAAAATTCTAGGCCGATTTTGTGTATCACGTCCTATACCTAGGTCTCTCCGTTCTTGAGATATTTCAATTTTTATGTCAAAAATGACGTTTGCGGGTCCTAAAAGAATTATCAATTTTTCCTATAAGGAAGCCTTTGTTATCTAATTTGGGTTCGATTCTTTGTTGAAAAAGACCTACTTTAATAGAGTTTTTATGATATTTTGATAAGTATTAATACAGAGTGTTCAAAAAATAAGAATAAAGATGAAATTGAGAAAACTGTCAAAAATCAATTTTTTCAAATGGAAACCCCCAATTTTTATAATCTTATCTTATTCACCATTAAAAATAAGGGTAAGTTGGTATATGGATATCTATTCCGAAAATTTTTAGTTTTCGAGATATTCTCAATTCAATATTTCTATATGGATATTTTGCTATGGATTTTAAGTTCAATTACTGTTAGTTGGCTATGACGGCGTTGAGTGCTAAACAAATGTATGTAGCTGTCACTTACGAATTGACAAGTATTAATTATCATGTTGGGGCGCTTAAATTATGCACACGAGGATTACTTAAATTTGTTTATAATCCATGGAGAATGTTACAAAGTTTTATCAAAAACATGTGAAATATTTGCTAATAGATATCCAGAGAAACAAAAACCGTCTCCGAACAGTATTTAATGAATAATAGTACCAAGGCTCGAAAACCTTTTATTTTGAAGTTACAGCAAGGGCAAAAGTCGAAAATTCGTAAATTCGCGAAAAATCTTCAAAAATATACATATTTATATATTTCTGTGTACGTATATATGTATATGCATTTACATATACGATATACGATTTTATAATCAATTAAGTACAAAATCTACGTTTTATTTTACTCAATTTTACTTTGTCTAGTTCAGGTTTTTGCTCTTCCAAATCCGTACGTTTTATAAATACGAGTACTATAAAATAACTCATCTACACAAAGAATGCTGTATGAACGGTCGATTTTATTCTACTTATCTGTGTTAAAATCTTATTTTATCAACAAAATATTCAATATTCGAATGCCCATTTCCTCAACCGAATATATTCTTTGCAATTATGTCTTAGATAACTTCGAAAAGAAATCGAAAACTGCTTGTTTGTTTTTTGATTTAAGTCGTGCTTTCGATATGATTAACCATAAATTATTATTAAATACGCTTGAACGCTGTGGCATTAGCGGCACAGCCCTTAGCTGGATAGAGTCCTATCTAAATGGGAGAACTCAGTTCGTTGCAATAAAAGGTCCTAGTAATAATGCAACATCCAGTCCTCTGGAGGTCTACATTGGCATGTTGCAAGGTAGTATTTTGGGGCAGTTATTACTTTAAAAAAAATAATTTCCTACATCCCATCCTCGTCGCCAAATGTTCTATTTTGGAAATTATTAATGTGAATAATTAAACTTGAAATAAGATACTTAGATCTTTATTTGCCACCAGATAAATATACACTGTGTGAAGACACTCGGTACGAGGCCGCAAGCCGTAGTTACAAAAAATGTCATCTTTTATAGAATGTTTCACATATTATTTTATACCGGAGTATTTACAGATTTAAAATAAAATACAATGTGTTGCCATACATAACAATATTCATAAACAATATTGGGTGTAATCTTGAAAATGTATTTATATTACTTTTTGCAGACGATACCACTTTTGCAGTTGATTCTAACTCTATTAATGAGCTGAGTTATAAAGCCATTGTAACAGCCAAACTATGCATAATTATTGTAAGTCTATGGGTTTGGCTTTAAATAATTTAAAAACTGATTTACTATTATTCTCAACTAGGCCAACTGATTATAGCTTACTCGTTAAATATGAAAATCGCTCTATAACTATAAGTAATTATGTTAAATTTCTCGGCGTTTACCTCTATTGAATTGGGGAGAAATAAAAAGATAGTTTAAAATGAATGTTAAAATATATTACATGAAAAATGGACAAATCGGTTTGAAAGACAAATTGAAATTTAAATATATATATATATATATATATATATATATATATATATTGTTATTATACATGATTTGCAGGAAACAATTACTCAGCGGGCAAATACCCCGACCTGCATTGAATTACACCTTACAAATCATGAAAAATTGGTAGCCAATGTCATTTGTCAACTCCCTGACCAGACATAGACCGGTTTCGAACTTATTAGTTCTCCTCAGTATGCCATAGGTCATGGAGCAGACAAATGACAGTGGCCAACCTGCTAGTCTTATACAGACTAATGTAAATGGTATAGTGGTGAGAGGTAATTGAATCCTCTCATGTGGTCTAATGCTACTATACACCAGACATCATAGATGTCTCCGTGGTGCATAGCGACTTGCCATTTTGCAAGTACCGAGAGCGGCGACCTTCAGCCCTTGGTGGACTTAACCTATATACTGTTATTATACATGATTTGCAGGAAACAACTACTCAGCGGGCAAATACCCCGACCTGCATTGAATTACACCTTACAAATCATGAAAAATTGGCAGCCAATGTCATTTGTCAACTCCCTGACCAGACATAGACCGGTTTCGAACTTATTAGTTCTCCTCAGTATGCCATAGGTCATGGAGCAGACAAATGACAGTGGCCAACCTGCTAGTCTTATACAGACTAATGTAAATGGTATAGTGGTGAGAGGTAATTGAATCCTCTCATGTGGTCTAATGCTACTATACACCAGACATCATAGATGTCTCCGTGGTGCATAGCGACTTGCCATTTTGCAAGTACCGAGAGCGGCGACCTTCAGCCCTTGGTGGACTTAACCTATATACTGTTATTATACATGATTTGCAGGAAACAACTACTCAGCGGGCAAATACCCCGACCTGCATTGAATTACACCTTACAAATCATGAAAAATTGGTAGCCAATGTCATATATATATATATATATATATATATATATATATATATATATATATAAACAAATTTATACCAGTATCCTAGATTGATAATTGTTGAGGTGACTGATTCTGGGACAGCAATGCAGGCCCACAATTTTCTCTTGTTGCAAGAATGAATTCTAAAGTTTCCTTGGCAATTTACGTCTCTTAATGAAATGGGGTGAAAGTTGTAGGAAAATTAACCAACTATGTGGTTTAATGAAAAGATATCGAAATTTTATCTATGAAAGATAAGCTGTGCAAAAACTATGCAGGAATGTAGAAGAAGTATCTCAGAATTTAAATATCTAAGAATAAAAGCATAAGCATGTATGCATGTACAAAATTTTAGCAAGTTAGCTGCACAAAAATATATTTAAGCTGATTTCATAGACTATAAGTTGCCAAAAAAATGAAAAGGAAAGAGAAAAATATTTTTAAATCCATGTGGTACATATAGTATTTTAACTACTTATTAAATTAAAAAGAATTGACTTTGAATTCAAATTTATTTTAAAAATCAAAGGCAAAATTTGAAGATTAATTAAAATTTTTTAATGAGTATAATGAAATTACCTGTATGTTAAACACTTGTTAACTGGGATATAAAAATTGTAATATCAATTACTGAAGTCCACAGTTAAAAATTATATACGTTTGAATCAGTACAAAGGCTGCAAGCAAATGACTTCCTGGTGAGTTTTACTGATAAGGCAAACTTTTTGTCCTGTTTACTGGGAAATAACGCTACCAAAAAATAAACTTGAGAAATTGAAATCCCTAATTAAATTGAAAGCTATAAAATCTAAAAATAGTACAAGTATGGCCATCTGTCAGTGGTTGAGTTAAGCGCAACAACCTACCTTGTAGATTCCCGTACTCACAACTAAATTAGTGGCATATAATCGATAAAAGGAATCTATTATTTCCATAGCAGCTGATTTGCTTTTACCTCAGTTTGTAATTTCTATTTTATACATAACCACAAATATGAACAGATGTAAATAAATAGTAAAACGTATTGATAATTCAGTAAATATATTACATCTTATAGGATTTACTATATATAGAATGAGAAAAGGTAAGGAAAATAACCATATGTACTCCATAGTAAACAAAAATATAAAAATTGAAAAATAGATATCTGACGTAAATAAATGTATTGTAGACAATTGTTTCCTGGGATAATAATGCTGTATTACAACGGAAATGAGATACATAATAGTAAACAGAAAATGACGGAGTTCCTAAGATATAAAGCTAAGTACATAAACAGTGTGAAATGGTTTAGCAGTTATACAAGTAAAATTCTGTTAGTTGAAAACAGTTTCACTTACAAAAACTGAATCGAAAAATGTTATACAGATCGTGCTAAATATAACCAAATCACTAGTTTCTATATAAAACTATTAAATGGAGATAGGCCATGTAACAGAATGCCTCCCTTCTGGCGAAAAATTTTTTTTTAAGGTACGTATAAAAATTTTTGCTTTGCTTTACTCGTAAACATATTATGAAAGTAAACAATACTTTAATATTATTAATTCCTTGTAGAAAACATAAAATACAAAATTGAGAAAGCGAGCGAAGAATGAGTGACAAAATATATTCTCTACCAGAAGTTCTACGTACAGGGAGCAAAGTATTTGACCTAAACTGAAGAAATCTTCGGAACTAAGTGATGAAAAAAATTGTGAAAAGTTGTGTTGTGAAATTTAAAAATATACAAAAAAATGGATAAAATTAATTTTAAGGAGACAACTTAATGTCGAAGTCCTACAGACATTATAACACCTGAGCAACTGTGTAGCCGTTGCCAGTACTAAAATTGGTAGTTTAAAACAAATCAGATAATACATGTAAGATGTACTATAGTTAAATCAGAAAAATTGTGCTTAAAAATCAAAGTTAAAATCGTGAGGCGAAGTAGAGAAGCTAAAAAAAAATTAAAATTTACCTAGGTAGGAGAGTTTTATTAATTACGGTAAATAGAAGAAACATAAACAAGAAAGAAAAGAAAGAGGAAAGTACTGATTACCCATAAGGCTGGTTTTCAAAAACGTAATTAAAATAGTCAAGTAAAAGTATAAAAATTATGTAACACTCCCTCATCCTCCTCGACCTTTTTTTAATTACACTTCCTCCGAACAGCGCCAAAAAATCAGTTACAACCGTTTTTTGCTTCAAAGGGGTGAGTTTCATCACTTTTAATTGACACTTTCGGTGGCCTCGTATCAAAAATCATTTTTACAGACAAAATTCCGCACAAAAACAGCGCCTCCACTTGCTACACCTTTTGGGGGTGGTTACTGGCCAATGAAGGCAGGTGTTTGTCACCCTCGGACCTATGGCAATCAATTATCCGCCCCAAAAAATGGAGGACAAATTTCTTTTAGCCATGGGGTAGTTTTCACCCCCTTGACTGGAAATAAGGGATGGATGGATGATTTTACCTCCCTCATCCTCCTCGATCTTTTTTAGATACATTCCCTCCAAATAGCGCGCAAAAATCAGTTATGAAAATTTTTTGCTACAAAGGGGTGGTTTTCATCCCCCTTGATCAACCCTCTCGGTGGCCCTATATCAAAAATCATTTTTACAGGAAAAATTCCCCAACAAAAATTCGCCTTCACTTGCCACCACCTTTTGGGGGTGGTTTTTGGCCAATAGGGGATGAAGGAACGTTTTTTCACCCTCGGACCTATCGCAATCGATTCTCCACCCCAAAACATGGGAGGAGAAATATCTTTTAGCCAGAAGTGTCCAACTTTCCATTTATTTATGTATTCTATAAAATCATAGGTGGCGCTTTCTGTTGATTTCCTTGGACAGAATCCATTTTGTCATTTGGAAATTATATTTATAAAGACATGATAACATTTTTTCATATATTATCCGCTCCATTACTTCGCTGGAGATAGGTGGAACTATAATGTCTATAATTTAATAAATATTTTCTCCTGCTATTTTTTTCCATTCAGAAGATTTTGTGAAAAGACGATTTTCTAGAATATTCAAGATCCAGCATCTCTAAAATGACGAGATTTGAAGATTGTTCTATGAGATTATTTTACATAAAACAAATTTTTCTATATGCACTATAGTCTATTTTCTGAATAGAAATAGTTAAGGCACGCCCCATTAATTTATGTTTGGTTTGACCAATATGAAATAGCCAGTGTAATAGCCGATGTAATATTTTTTGAGGAATTAAGGTGATAAAATGTTTAGATTTAAAGATACTATAAAAAATCTAAAATTCTCTATAATTTATTGCAAAAAATAAATATATATGGTTATACTTATAGCTATTATCCCATGCCATATAGCTTTTAGTCAATTTTTGATTCACACGATGAAGAAGAGTTACTTCTCACAAGAATTAACAGTGGTTCTACTACAATGCCCATTGTAACGTCAACCTGTCACATTTTTTTTTCTCTTCATTTTGCGCATGCTGAATGGCCTTTCTCCAATTTTCGACACAAACATTTCCAATAGTTTGCTGAGATAATGGGTAAAGATCTTTCATTTTAAATGTGGTATTGTTCCTGGCGACTTCTTCTTTTAATTGGCTTCATTATCAATTCAATAAGGTTGAATTCACAACGATATGGAGGCAATCGCAAGACTATGTGACCTTCCTTTGCCTTATTTTTCCAATTTTCAATAGCTTGATGAAATAATAAATAATGGGTGAAAATTTTCCATTTTCAACGTGGCATTGTTCCTGGCGACTTCGCCTTTTATTTTGTTCCATATTAATTCACTAGGGTTGAATTCACAATAATATGGAGGCAATCGCGAAACTCTATGACGTTGTTCTTTTGCCATTTAATCTATCACATACTTTGGGACAATGAGTAATTCTTTGACAAGATGCAGGAGTTCGGCTCTCACCATATCTGCTTCATAAATAATCGACTTAGTTGTCAACCAGGCTTGTAGTTTACTTTTTTCGTGCCAAAATTTGGAGCCTTTTCCGTTATTCTACTGTAATAGGAAGCTTTGTCCATCACAGCCACAGAATGTTCGGCCAAGCGTCCCAGAATTTAAACAAACTTTTCGAAAACTTCATCATTAATTTCTTCATGGTAGTCTCCTGTTTTCTTCGATTGGAAGCAGAGAAAACTATCCTCAACGAAACCGTCCTCAGATCCTATATGAAGCACTATAAGGCGACCTCCTTGGCTTGATTTACCCAAGTCTCGCCTAAGAAGTACAATGTCTTGCCTCCTTCGTAACAATTTCGGATCTCTCGCGGAAAACGTCGCCTCCAGGTCTCGTTATTTTACATTAAAACATGTAGAATTAATATTTATTTTTACTCACTGAAAGCCAATTTCTTTGATCAATTTGTTCAAAGCATTTCGTTTAAATTGAGGTAGGTTTTCATTTTCATCCACAGTCGCTAACATTTTATCTAAAGTTTGTGGTTCATTTCTTTCGAAAAGAGAATGAATTAAGCATCGAACTTTTAGTTATATCATCGATGTTATCCAAAATTGCTCGTTGTCGGTGATGCACTTTCAGTGCCTGAAATATGTGTATTTCCTGATATTCACGAAGAATATAAAAATAAATTCAAACATAAACCATAATAAATATACATAGTTAAACTAAAAATGCCTCAGTGAAAAAGTACTTTGACGTACCACTTAGCATGCCTATATAATACAAAAAAATTAAAATAACCTGCTGCATTTGCAGTAAACTCATGGTTTTGTGTCTTAGGATTATCCGGATTCCAACACAAGTCTTAGAGATATTTAAAAAGCGTTCTTATCTTCAACTCAAAAATGGCTGGCTCTCCATTTTTTCAGTGAAGAAAGAGCCGCTTGGTTCATAATTAATATGAATCGAAAGAATTCCTAACCTCAAAAAGAAAAAGTGATTCCGTCATTTAATCAATATTAAATATTTTCATTACGTATCTTTATATAAGCAAATGTACACTAAAATATTTAAAAATACTGTTTTATTAGATGAATGGGAATAACAACAAACAAAGATAACAAATAACATCAATTTTAACAAACGCCAAAAAGCTAAACAACATCAAAAACCTAAAATTGTTGATTGTATTATGGGATTTAAAAAATCAACGCGCACTTTTTTGGGGAGTGACTTAATTATGTCTGGTCTATAGTGAAATCCTATTCATTAAAACGAAAACACCGTATCGGTTCCATTACAGTTGTTAATATAGTTAAACCATACTCACGTTAAATGAAGATCAACTGATACACTTGGAACACCGCCGTTCTTGTGTGTCACTAAGGCACAACTAGATATAAAATCTACTACAGTGGCAGAAAAACCACCGTGAAGTCCATCCATTATATTCAGGTGCTCGTCAGATATCTTCACTTCAGCAATACAGTTTCCATCCTGAATGCTAATTACATTGACCTAAAAATACAAAATATTAATTACTGCACTGAAAACGCTCCCTATTAGTCCAAAAACTACGGATTTTTTCAATGAGCGTGTGAGAACCTGCTTCAACTCTTATGATGTGTATGTAGTTCTGTTTAACGAGATCGCTGTGTCCGCGTCATGGCTGTGGGGGCGTTATGGTATATGACCTATTTTGCATAAATCAATATCTTTGGTATCAAAGATAAAGTACAGAATGTGAAAGCATTTGAATACTACTTCCACGTCCAGTTGAAATATAGTAACGTAAAAAAAAAATTATTATTTTTTTTGTTGAAATAGGCTTAATGTCATGGAACGTAGAGATTTTAAATTTAAGCGAAAAAAAAATTCCTGTCTGTCCGTCGGTCTGTCTGTAACTTTTTTGTGCGCACGTTTACTCTGGAACTATTTATGATACTGACTTGAAATTTGGTACACTTATGTACTTAACGAGATCTGGAACTAGATTATATTTTGATCTCATTCCGTTGAAGGGTTCGGGGGTAAACAAGCAAGTAAGAGTCCATAAAATTGCAATTTAGGGCATATACGAAAAGTCAACGTAACAAATTTTTTTTTGCCATCTGCCCCCCCCCCATTATCACCCCCAATAACACCCCCTTACTATTATAAAAGGGAGTAAGAAAATTAAATGTGATTTAGTGTGCATACAAGAACGAAACGTCTCAAAACAAATTTTTGGCGTTAGCTACCCCCCTCTACCACCCCCATTACCACCCGCACCCTATTATTAAAGGGAGTAAAAAATTAAATTGGGATTTAGTGTATATACGAAAACCAAGGGTTTAAAATTTTTTTTGGCATTAGCCACCCCCTCTACCGCCCCCATTGCCACGCCCACCCTATTATTAAAGGGAGTAAAATATTAAATTGAGATTTACTGTGTATACGAGAACTGAGGGCCTCCAAAATTTATTTTGGCATTAGTTACCCCCTCTACAACCCCCTTTACCACCCACACCCTATTGTTTAAGGGAATAAAAATTAAATTGGAATTTATTGTGTATATGAGAACCAAGGGCTCTAATTTTTTTTTAAATTAGCCACCTCCCTCTACCACCCCCACTCTATTATTAAAGGGAATAAAATATTACATTGGGATTTAGTATGTATAAGACTTGGATACTTGAATGTGGAAGTAGTGATTCCTTCGGCAGCGGTTTTTTAGAAGAGGATACATACGTGGTAGAAAATATCAAAAAGTAAAAAGGAAAAATTAAGCGACTGCCACAATTGACTTTTAGGCAACAAATTATTCTGCCAAAAAAACTACTCGAGCAACGAGGAGCGAGCAGCAGTAGACAGCTTTCACCGAGAACCTGAAGATGGCAGATGAGATTCTGCCGGAAACGTCGTTTAGACAACCGTGGCTCCGGGAGGAGCCGATTATTGGTGCGGGAGAGCACATGGAAATACAATTACACTTTATAAATTATATACCGAGTGACACAGAAGACATGTAACACATGAGACATCTAATAGTCTGTAATTTTGCTACTTAAAGTTAACATTTTGAATTTTGAGGGATTGTAGATTACATAATGGTCCTTGTTTTGAGTTTCTTCAACTTCCGGTTTAATCGGCGGTGATCCAAACTTTGTTATTTTAAATGGTACCCTATATATATATATATATATATATATATATATATATATATATATATATGAAAAATACTAGGTTCTCGGGTTGAACCGCGTCTGAGATTGTTAATGTCTCGACGTTTCGGCTCCCGTTTTGGAGCCATTTTCAAGAGAAAAAGTGAGTCAAGTAAAAATTGTCAAAGAAAATAATGCTAGGAGTTCGTGGAACTGGTTCGATTCCGGGGTCTCAATCTGCCTACTCCCCAGATCTCACCGCGATCCGTCTCTAAGGCCTCAACCTGCCTACTCCTTAGAGCGAACTCGCTGGCAGTATCGGACGAAGTGTTATTTATACGAAAGCTGTCTGTGGGTGGGAGAGTGGTGGGGGGTTGAGGGTCTGTTGATGGAGGCATCAGAGCAGAACGGCTGCTATCAGGATTATGAGGTGTGGATGAATATTGTGGGGCTAGCCTGGAGATCAATGATTTCCAAGCGACTGGAAGACGATGACCGTCATCCCTTTTGTTTAGACAATTGGGACGTTTTTCAATCTCAATTGCTTCGCGGATGATTCGCGGTTTTTGGAAAAATGATGGTGCTATGGTTTTGGTGTTATCGAAGTCTATATTATGGCCTGTTAGAAGGCGGTGTTGGGCAAGTGATGATGTGGGATCGGATTTTCTAACTGCAAGACGATGTTCATATATTCTATTGTTAATCCGTCTGTTGGTTTGTCCAATGTAGGTTTGGGGACAGTTTGAGCAAGGTATTTCGTATACACCGTGGGAATCATTAGGTATTTGGTCTTTTGGGGTTCTGATTAATTTGGAAATTGTTTGGTGTGTTGTGAATATGGTTTTTATGTTATTGGATTTCAGGATTTTTGAAATTTTGTCTGTGACACCTTTGATGTAAGGTAGGAAAGCTTTTTGCTGAGGAGGAGTTTCTGTCTGATCAGTTTGGGAAGGATTTTGTGCTTTGTGTATGGATCGCGTTATATGTCCTTTGTCGTAACCGTTTTGTAGAAGTGCTTCTTGTAATGTTTGTAGTTCGGATTGTCTGTTGTGATTGTCTGTTAGTCTGAGGGATCTGGTTACAAGAGTGTTGACAACGGAATTTATTTGTGATGGATGGTGGTGTGATTTTGAGTTAAGGTAACGGTTGGTGTGGGTTGGTTTTCTATACACAGAGTAGGAGAGTTGATTGTTGTTTTGTTTTGTAATGAGGACGTCTAGGAAAGGGAGAGAACAATTGTTTTCGATTTCAATAGTGAACTGGATCTGAGGGTGTATATGATTAATGTGAGACAGAAAGTTGTTTAGAGAATCTCTACCATGTGGCCAGATAACGAAGATGTCATCTACGTATCTTAGCCAGCAAGTAGGCTTCAGTTCGGATGAATTCAGGGCTTGGGTTTCGAAGTTGTCCATGTAGATGTTGGCTATGACAGGGGACAGAGGTGATCCCATTGGAGCTCCTCTCACTTGTTTGTAATAGTTGCCTTGAAAGAGAAAATAGGTGTTGGACAGACAATGTTCTAGAAGGGTCAGAGTGCTGGGAGAAATATTGTGTTTAGTTTTGAGAACGTTTAGGGCTTCAGTGAGTGGGATATTGGTGAATAGTGACACAATATCGAAACTGACTAGAATGTCGTTCTGGGAAATAGAGTAATTTTGAAGAAGATCAATGAAATTGGTGGAATTTTTGACATAAGAAGGGGCTTGTTCAGCAATGGGTTGTAGAGTATGGGCTAGATGTCTCGCTAATTTGTGAGTCCAAACAATCAAGCTGAGGACACCAGACAAGATATCGCTAGAATACTTCGAACTGCCAAACCTCCCACTTCTAACCTACCTTCTAGAGAAAGACAAGCCCTAAAAGACCTATATAACAATGACGACCTTATCATTCTCCCAGCCGACAAAGGCAACTCCACTGTCATACTAAACACCTCCGATTACTTAACAAAAATGAACGATTTACTCAATGCTCCAGACTACAAACGCATCCAGCGCGATCCCACCACATACTTAGAAAAGAGAACAAAAATCATCATCAACAATTCTGACCTCCATTCAGATATTCGAAAATCCCTCATTCCTCGAGAGAAATCGTCTAGAACTCCTAGAATATACGGTCTTCCTAAAATTCACAAAACCAACATTCCTTTACGACCAATAGTTAGTGCTTTTCGTTCCCCAACTCACAAATTAGCGAGACATGTAGCCCATACTCTACAACCCATTGCTGAACAAGCCCCTTCTTATGTCAAAAATTCCACCAATTTCATTGATCTTCTTCAAAATTACTCTATTTCCCAGAACGACATTCTAGTCAGTTTCGATATTGTGTCACTATTCACCAATATCCCACTCACTGAAGCCCTAAACGTTCTCAAAACTAAACACAATATTTCTCCCAGCACTCTGACCCTTCTAGAACATTGTCTGTCCAACACCTATTTTCTCTTTCAAGGCAACTATTACAAACAAGTGAGAGGAGCTCCAATGGGATCACCTCTGTCCCCTGTCATAGCCAACATCTACATGGACAACTTCGAAACCCAAGCCCTGAATTCATCCGAACTGAAGCCTACTTGCTGGCTAAGATACGTAGATGACATCTTCGTTATCTGGCCACATGGTAGAGATTCTCTAAACAACTTTCTGTCTCACATTAATCATATATACCCTCAGATCCAGTTCACTATTGAAATCGAAAACAATTGTTCTCTCCCTTTCCTAGACGTCCTCATTACAAAACAAAACAACAATCAACTCTCCTACTCTGTGTATAGAAAACCAACCCACACCAACCGTTACCTTAACTCAAAATCACACCACCATCCATCACAAATAAATTCCGTTGTCAACACTCTTGTAACCAGATCCCTCAGACTAACAGACAATCACAACAGACAATCCGAACTACAAACATTACAAGAAGCACTTCTACAAAACGGTTACGACAAAGGACATATAACGCGATCCATACACAAAGCACAAAATCCTTCCCAAACTGATCAGACAGAAACTCCTTCTCAGCAAAAAGCTTTCCTACCTTACATCAAAGGTGTCACAGACAAAATTTCAAAAATCCTGAAATCCAATAACATAAAAACCATATTCACAACACACCAAACAATTTCCAAATTAATCAGAACCCCAAAAGACCAAATACCTAATGATTCCCACGGTGTATACGAAATACCTTGCTCAAACTGTCCCCAAACCTACATTGGACAAACCAACAGACGGATTAACAATAGAATATATGAACATCGTCTTGCAGTTAGAAAATCCGATCCCACATCATCACTTGCCCAACACCGCCTTCTAACAGGCCATAATATAGACTTCGATAACACCAAAACCATAGCACCATCATTTTTCCAAAAACCGCGAATCATCCGCGAAGCAATTGAGATTGAAAAACGTCCCAATTGTCTAAACAAAAGGGATGACGGTCATCGTCTTCCAGTCGCTTGGAAATCATTGATCTCCAGGCTAGCCCCACAATATTCATCCACACCTCATAATCCTGATAGCAGCCGTTCTGCTCTGATGCCTCCATCAACAGACCCTCAACCCCCCACCACTCTCCCACCCACAGACAGCTTTCGTATAAATAACACTTCGTCCGATACTGCCAGCGAGTTCGCTCTAAGGAGTAGGCAGGTTGAGGCCTTAGAGACGGATCGCGGTGAGATCTGGGGAGTAGGCAGATTGAGACCCCGGAATCGAACCAGTTCCACGAACTCCTAGCATTATTTTCTTTGACAATTTTTACTTGACTCACTTTTTCTCTTGAAAATGGCTCCAAAACGGGAGCCGAAACGTCGAGACATTAACAATCTCAGACGCGGTTCAACCCGAGAACCTAGTATTTTTCATACCAACGACCGCGGAAGCTTCTCGGAACATATATATATACATATATATATATATTTACTTATCTGACTCGTCTTTAAGTTCTCTTTTCAACCATGTATCGCAACATGACATTTGTTTTTAAAATGACAGCTAATAGCCATTTTATTGTATTAAGTCTAGGTGGCCACTGGCCATGATACGAACTGTAGTTCAGTAATTCCATTAATTGTTCTTCTGACTCTAATTTCCATGTCTTCTCTGTTTGTTGGTGGAGTCCTATAATTTTTTTTTCTTGAGGTGGCCTCATATAAAAAACAAGGGATGTATGGTCTGGTGAACTTGCAGGCCATCTAACAAACCCATTTGTTCTTATCTAGTTTTCTCTAAACCTTTCGTTTAAGTACATGTAAATTAGAGTCAGAAGAACAATTAACGGAATTATTGAATTACAGTTAGATAACATGCTCAGAGCTACCGTCACAAAAACACGATTGTGCAAAGATAATAATGGACAACATTTTAAGCATCTAGATTAAAACATATTTTGTGTGTTTATGCTCCAGTAAATCTTTTATTTTCATTTCATTCCTTCATTGCAAACATTTATTACATAGTGTGTGGTTTTTCATTAATTTTGTTTAAATGTGTCTTCCTAATATCCTTAATTTATTTAAAAAAAAATACTTTTTGTTTTATTTTCACCGCCTGCCTATTAAATATTTTTGTTGCAATAAGTAGTAACAATGTTCATTACTATGCAATAATGTTCAATACTAATTACAGTGAAGAAAGCAAAACAGGATAGATACAGCAATTGTATTGGGCAAAAGTAAAAGATAAATATCTTGTATGTAGGAGAAATAAAAAATTGGTTTCCTATCTTGGTTTTTATGATATCGTGGGAGATTTTTTTAACAAATAAGAAATATCTAGTTGGCGTCGGTGTTAGGCCTCAGTAGCATAAATAGACCGACGTTAAATAAATGTATAAAAAAATACATATCTAGTCAGTCTGTTCAGCTACTGATTATGCCCAAAAAAATATAAAACACAAAGTTGCGTACCAGAGATTTTTCGTTGTCACGGCACACTATAAGCATCAATATTGTATACCAAACTTTTGGTAATAGAAATAATTGAAGAAACGACAATTTAAAGCAACAATCAGTTCTTGAAATAATTACTCATTACACTATAATGAAAATTTTATTAAATCATGGAGAAACACCTCCTACCGCATATTAAGAGGAAGATTGCCAATTGCATCTCATAATTGCGTATCAAAAAAGTTAATTAAACGCTCAGCATTTATCGAGTTATTAAAGAAAAACAGGCTAATTATTCGGTCTCCTAAAATTTCACACCATACGTTAATTTTCTCTCAATCTAGCCTTTACAATTAATAACCCAATGACGATTTTCTGTAGCCCAATACTCCAGCGTAAAAACGCCTAAAATTTGGGAAATAACTGTCGATCGTTCTAGGGCCGGATTTAAGCTATTTTTATGGGGGGGGAGGGGGGTGAAATTATCATAATGCCGAATGACTATATATGATAGTCATTTAATTTTTGGGATACAAAAAAATGTAAATCCGATTGAAGAAAAAACCTTTATTTTAAAATAAAAATGTTATATTACTATGCAACTTAATTTTTTTTAGACAACTTTAATTCTCTTTAATCTCTTTTAAAGTGGCCCATCATGCAACTAATTTCGAAAGGTATTTCTCCTAGAATATCCTTCTCTGATGATAAAATTAATAATGACTTTATTCGTGAATCGGTCATTGTTGTCCTAAGAAAATTTGTCATGAGCTTTAGTTTACTGAAACTCCTATCATTTGAAGCCACATTCACAGGCACTGTTTGAATCTCTAAACATTTTTTAAAATTATCTTTCGTTAGGTTGATAGGAGTATCTAGTATAGTTCAAGCAATAAGTTCCCGATACATAAAAAACGCAACAAAAACTTTACGACATAATAATTATCGCCGCGGGCCATGACGGCATGCTGCATCAAACCACCCGACGCAAGTTAAAAACCTATAAAGGTAAGCGAGCTGATTTGTGATCGAGGTAGCACAAAGAGTACTGGTATTTTAATGAGGTCGTAAAGTTTTTGTTACATTTTTAATGTCTAGGTAAGTCCTTACATGGACTATACCATTTTAAATTGTGCTATATAAAATGAAAGTAATGTTAATGTCACTTCTGAATCTTGATTTGGATCCAATCTTTTAGGAGTTATTCTCCTTGTATGAGCTTTTTGTGTGTGATCCTACCAACCCCCTTCCCCCTATATCCGGTCCTGTCGCCATCATTGGTGATATTATACCATCTTATTGCAGATATTCAATTTTTAATTTTTTGACCAGTTTTACTGTTTCTAAATTTCTTTCAGGGTGGTGGCCTTTGAATATCGTACAGGTCTAGATTTCTAAAGAATTTCATTGTGATTAAACCGATACTTTGTTATTCCGATTGAATTACTTGAACGGGATATATTATGCAAATAAGGAGAAAATTCGTGTAAGCGTATCAGAAAAGTGCATATAACTTTTGAAGCTCCACCGACTTTTTGGAGAAAATATTCCTTTCATAATCAGGAGATCAAAATACATAAAAACAAATCGTTCACATCAATTCTACTGTGCTGTGTTGGGTAAAATATAAAGTGTACAACATCAGTAGTCCACAAATTGTTCCTATCACCATTTTAAGAACAATTTGGAGTAAAATTTTGTACAGTTGTGTTACAATTGTCACACTTTGTTCAGGCCACAGATTAGATAGTTGTTCAGGCATATATAGCTGAATGTATATATGCAACCCTCAATAAATCTTTAATAATTGTGTGTTGAATAAGTACAGGCATAAGAAATAAAAAGTTAGATATCAAAACTACACATAAAAATCAAAGATGATATCAGTTGATTTTACCTTTTCGAGAACTTTATCATATGCTCCAGTAGTTTTAAAATAATTCATTATTTGTGAAGCTGTACGTAGGGATGGCATTCGACTCATATTGCCTAAATTTATAAACACAAATTCTGCAAGTAATGCTCACGGTTCAGTCACTTCACTCTCACTATTCGTCTGAACGTCAAACTAACCGAAACAGAATGTTAGATACGTCTATTACAATATTAATATATGTTTACATATATATCTAAGTAAAATTTAACGTAGTCTGATAGTATACTAGCTAATATTTGCCAAAATCATGACTTTTAATTTTACATTTGGTGTGGTATGTGAAAGATTATGAAATTTTTTACCAATGTGCAAAGTTCAAGATCATCCGTTCGGAAACGACTGCTATAACACAGAACAACCTGTGATACGGATAAAATTAACGTCTAATTCACTGGCGTGCGATGGGTGATTATACGATTGTCCAAAGTCGGTCCTAGACTATTACACTGTGATTTAGTTAAAATACTGCCTTGAATTCCTGGAAACACTAGTGAAAAGACGTTCTTAAAAACTACATTTTGAAGTTCAAACGATGCTGAAGCGTCACGACGCACAGTGCTTCGAAGTGAGGATCTAGACAATAAAAATTCTGAAAATCCGGGTATTAAAACATAATATTTTTAGTCGCAAACTCCTCTATAAAATCCTTATTTTACTATAAGGAACGTAACCAGACTGCAACCAACAGCTACTCTCCGGGCTATGTGCCCCGTCGAGTACTGAATAACAAGTTACAAGCCTGGCGCGTTAAGTGTAATAATTGCATATTACCATCAAAACGCTAATGCTTCGATTGCAACAAACACCAGCCGAAAAACTGAAATATGGGTATTGTTCAGTTCGTAGTAACAGCAAACATGTTTGAAAAATTCTGACAGTGTTGTGGTGAATTTGAAGAGGATGGAGGGTGTAAACAATATGCAGAGATTCAGGGCTGTAACATGGAATTCTTATAAAATATTGTTATGTGCCGCCCTCTAACGGAGAGAAATTTAATCAATTCCTGGTGGCAGAGTAAAGGTGCAGCCTGCCTGGTTGACTGCCGGTAGGGCGGCGTCATCTCTGGGCCAACTAGCGAACTGACATTACCATAGAATATACGAGAATGGTCAGGGACGCCGCGAACAATCATAATAACAATAATAATGTTTATTTATCAATCAATAACATTTACAAAAGTAAAACAAAACAATACATGGTAAATAGAACAGCAAATTGCAAAGTAGAAAAAAAACAATACATAGGGATTAAGATAAGCTGAATGATTTTAGAAGAATTCCACGGATATATAAGAGGCGGATCCAACGCACACGGTTCAGTTCAGTTATGTAGAGAAGCGGTCAAAAAGATTAAGAACAGTAACAAGTTGTGAAATATAGTAGTGAGACTATAGTAGAATGAAACTTGTAATTAGTGTGTATTGATAACGATTCATTATTGTAATTAAGTAGGTATTAAATAAAGTAGTGGTTAGTGAAAATTTGTGTAGCAATTATTGAACCTGCGTTCGGAAGTGTAAACACGTAACAAAATATGCTCTGAGAAATACAGAAATTATTAAATTTTAACTTTCAAAAGGGCGAACTGGGGTTGTGGGGATGGGGTGTCATAGAGGATGAACGTGAAATATAGAAACAGCAAAAATAATTTTTTAAATTTAGGCGGTCGCTTATAGCTACTATAGGAAATAAGTAGCTTTCGTAAATATGGAATGGTTTAATACTACGTTTGGAAAGTACTTAACTTTTTAAAAACATTCTTTTTGACTGAGGTTAAAGTCAGTCACTCCAAATTTATTATTTAGGCTTGTCAAAATTCTACTACTTTTATTGGCTTTTGAAAACTCAGCCATAAATAAACCCAAAAATATGAAAACTGAAAAAAATCATGCACCCACAAAATTAAAAACTAATGCGAGGTCTAAACTAATCAGCACTTCAATATGATATAATAACACTACGAACAAAAACCGCTGGCCAAGGAATCACTACTTCCACATCCAGATTTTGTATCCAAGTCTCACACACAGTAAATCCCAATGTGATATTTTACTCCATTTAATAATAGGAGGTGGCTAAAGCCAAAATAAATTCCAAGGGTCCTTGGTTCTGGTACACACTAAATCTCAATTTAATTTTTTACTTCCTTTAATAATAGGGTGGGGATGGCAATGGGGGTGGTAGAAGGGATGTCTAATGCCAAAAATTTTTTAGAGGCCCTTGGCTCTCTTATCACACTAAATTCCGTGAGGTACCGTCATATGTTTAAGCGGTGAGACCTTGATCAGCAAAGTTAAGCAGCGTTAAACGAGTTCGTCAGTTGGATGGGTGAACAGCATCTCTGTTGTCGTACGTTCTCCATATTAATAAGATGGCCGACGAAGAAAGTACTAAAATTTGTCAAATAATTAAATCATTACGGTCAACTTGGCAAAACTCATAAAAAAGTCATTAAGACACCCGGGGAACTCAAAAACTCCAATTTACAATGAATAATTCTGAGAAAATTCATGCAACATCTATAATTCCCAAATAATCCGAATATATCCACTAAAATCATTCCAACATCAAAACTCACCAAATTATAGTAAAAAACTTACAAAAGATCGCCCTAAAAATTACAGCCTCATCAACTCAATACACTTCTAAACCACTTCCCAAGCCCCAAGTCAGAATATTTTTAATCACTTTCACAAGCTTTCTATAAACAAATCTCTCTTCAAAATCATTTCAAACCCAATCTTCCATTCATATCTCAAAACATCTTTCATTCACCTTTTCAATCAGCCCATAAACCATTCGTATCGAAATAAGACCAGTTTACATGTTCCCCACGAGTTGCTAGCAACCCACCGCTATCTTCATTTCGATTACCCTAAAGTGGACTCTCGCACCGTTCAACACTGGCAATACATTACCTTCAATATGGCTTAATATAACATAAACATGACTTAATATAGCATTAAATATGGAGTAAAGTACAAGCCCTCAATGTTACCTCACGGGACCAATTCAATTTAACAAGTTATTCAGATAGTTATTATTTATATTTCCAAAACAAAAATAGATTCCGCTGACATTTTCATATCAAATTGTTACATTTTTCACAGCTGATTTAGTGATATAATTTTTAACCCAAAACTCCAATATTTCATCATTTAAGCCCCATATGTTGGTCTGGCACCCTTTCCAGATTCTCCAGCTCTCAGCAGGCATCGTGTCCCATCATGAGTATAAATAAGGAAGCGAGCCAGGTCCCCGGAAAGTTGTGTTTTCGGCGTATCTAGTAACAATTAAATCCAGTGCCCGCGTTACCACTTTGGTCGCCCCAGAGCCTAAATCCAAGTGTGTCTTCCGGAGTATCTCGCGAATTTAACACAGTGCCCGTACATTTTCCTAGTACTTTATTAATAATCAGCCCCAGTGCTCCAATTCAAATCGCCTTCGCGGCGCAGCTTTTAACTGAATTTTCTCATTAAATAACTATTTTAAAATAAAACAAATAAATCAACCCCGATTTAGGCAAATTTCTAGTGTAGATACGTTAAAACAATTTTTGTGAATAATATTTAAATTTTAATATTTTAATACTCAACTCTATGTGTTAATCGGAAACAAATAAGTTGTTAATTTCTTGTTCTAAACTAAAGTGTTTAATTTGAAACTTGTACTACCATACTATACAGGGTGTAGCCTTTGACCCTGCCAGCTGAAATAAAATTCAGCAAAGTGCTAAATAAATAAAATAAGATTAGATCGAGTGCAAATCAGCTCTGACAGTATACAGGGCGAAGCATTTGGCCCGTGTCAGCCTTTCATTTAACCACCTCGACTTCAAATCAAACAAAATAAAGTGCACGAAAGGCCTCTAGAGTCTCATATAAAGCTCTCCAACAAAAATATTTTATTGTTACCAAACCAGAGATACCGTTCGTGTTCATCTCATTTCGCCGTAAATATACACAAGGCATTTAAATATAAATATATATATATATATATATATATATATATATATATATATATATATTATTCCAATTAAATTTTTTACTCTCTTTAATAATAGGGCGGGGGTTGCAATGGGGGTGGCTAATGCCAAAAAAGGAAATTGGTTCTCTTAATATAAAAAAATTCCATTTTTACTCTCTTTAATAATAGGGCGGGGGTGGTAGAGGGAGTGGCTAATGCCAAAAAATTTTAGAGGCCCTTGGTTCTCGTATGCACACTAAATCGCATTTTAATTTTTTACTCCCTTTAATAATAGGGTGGGAGTGGTACTAATAAATTTTTTTTGGACATTTCGTTTTTGTATACACACTAAATCACAATTTAATTATTTTACTCCCTTTTATAATAGTGTGGGGGTGGTATTGGGGGTGACAGTGGGGGTGGCTGATGCCAAAAAAAAATTTTGAGACTTTAACTTTTCATAGATGTCCTAAATTGCAATTTTATGAACTTGCTTTGCCTATTTACCCTTATTTGCTCCATTTACCTCCGAACCCTTCAACGGAATTAGATCAAAATAATCATTATAATACATAAGTATATCAAATTTCAAGTCAATATCATCAACGGTTCCAGAATAAACGTGCCACAAAAAAGTTACAGACCGACCGACAGACCGAGAGACAGAAATTTTTTCGCTCGAATTTAAAATCTCGACGTTACATGCAAAATAATGGGCAAACGACTTGCAGTGCACTCAGGTGTGATCCCAGCTATGGCTATTTATTAGACTCAGTAGTACGTTGTTGTTCGTTGGGGGTGGAGGCATATGTTTAACGAAATTTTGCTGCCAGTGTTAATACACATACTAGTGATAAAGTTGCCGTCATGTTAATTAGTAATCCAAAAGCAATCTAAAAAAATTTTCTGTATGTTCTTGAATGTTTTTTGTGAAGGCCCGCTTGCTTTTCGAGCTGTATACCGTATTTACAACAATGCAAGTAAATTTTTAGTCCTCGATCAGCTCTAAATTTTATTTGTCCATACACACGATATTACAGAACAGTTTCGACATCGCCATTGGTATGTATTTATGCAACGTGCTGGCTGGTGTTTCACTTAGCGCTGCTCTTCAGCAACAACTAACCCAATTGAGAGTGCAAGTTCTTTATTAATAATAGACCGTTTGGACGTCTTATGGATATATATCAAGTCAATAAATAGATCTATATATTTCTTTTCTATTAAAAACATGTTGAGTATTCGAGCAGAAATTCAGTTTTACAAATAATAATGAGCGGGAAAAAATAATTTATTTCATACTGTCATCAATTTGAGTAAGAAAATGGGTCATTACGAGATCAGAGCCGGAAATAGGTTGCTAGGCAACTTTTCGGACTGTTTTCTTATTAACAAAATAAAACGTGAAAACGTAACTTTTTTGACATATTTAACTAAAGCAAAACCCTAACCTAAGTATTATTAATATTAATGATAATTATAGTACAGTTCGAATTTACTGAAAATTTAATTTTTGATATACCACCAGCACCAACTGTTGTAAAGTCGAGGTAAGCGATGCACGTCACGAGTGATCTCATTAAAGAAATTTTAATACTAATATAATTTTTACTCATTAATTACGTTAAAAAGAGTAATTTTTGACACTCAGTTATTAAGCTTTTTTCAGAAATAGGTACAGTTTAATGGGGCTTCATGATTCTTAGCAGTATTGTCTTATTTATAGAATCGATCTGTGACGTGCATCGCTTGAATTCTTGCCTGGACTATAGTAGTAACAATTTCATTTGAAATATTTAAATTTAAGTTAGCTTCCATTTTTCACAATTCAAGTGATATTCAAATAAATAAATTAACAAATAAAACATGCCGTCGCTATGCAACTTAAAAGCAGGTAAATGTGACTTTGGTTAAATCACGGAATATCGAAAGTACAAATGAAATACGATATGATGCGGCTTTAGTTAAATCGCTGAATATCAAAAGCACAGTACGAAATAAAGTGTTGTACGTTACACATCCGTTAAGTGATGTTACAGTACTCGTTTAGAAATATCTAACTCATATCGTAACACATCACTTTCCGGACTTGTAATGTAAATAACTATGCTACTTAACAGAAACTGTCAACTTTTTAAAATAAATGTCGTACAAAGAAACCATTTTCGGTAGTAAAAAAAAGTGTACGAAGCACTGTGGAATAACAGTATCCAGGTGATATGGGTCGACTATTTTAAAAAATAATGTAGAAGGCCTCATATCCGGAACAATGATGACATGGCAAAAAATATTTGTTACAACAAAAGATGTACAATTTCATGATGTATGACTGGTGGTCGACAGGTGAGCGCACTTGCCTCTCACCTAAAAGTTCCGGGTTCGATCCCCGGTCGTGGCAGTGGAAAATACTGTGACAGCGATTTTTCCACTATACACGGACATTGGGTGTGTCCCTTGTCTCTAAATGTGTAGCCCCCTCCCACACAAGGCCCTTCTAGAGCCTTCCAGAATAAAGGGGGTCGTAATTACCTATGATGTTATTTATTATTTATTAAACGAAAATCAACCTGCCGAAGATTCTTCTCAGAATTGCCCTTGTGAGATCTTATTAGCTATTATCCATACTTTACGTTTTATGTACGCTCTGTATTTATTGCTGCAGTAATAAGATAAGATATTGTCATAAACACTTGATTCTTACGTAAACAGAGTATTAGTGGTTTACGCCGGGACTATCACGAAATTAAATTTATCTAAAATTAAAAATAGATACAGACAATCTTGCATATAAAAATATATAAATCATTGACTGATAAGAACTAAGAACGTCTAGTCATTTCGCTGATATGTACCCATTGTACCCAAAGATTACTTTCGCTATAAATATTAGTTGAAATTTAGAAAAACGACCTTATTATGTCACCTTCAGTGAAACGAACAAATATTTAACTGCCTATACAATTTACATATGACGTGATGATATTCATCTATTGATCATAATCATTCTCCTATCTTAGTCTAGAAATATTATAGAGTTATATTCAATGGAATGACTTCATACCAAAATACAAGATCGTATGTGATATGCAACATAGTTTCCGAGAAGATACATCGATTCAATCAGTTATGTTTAATTTTCTTGCAAAGTATATGCGAACTTGAATAATATTCAAAATGTGTTGGAACAGCTACGTAGCAAGGAAAACTTTCGAATTTTTTTACCATGAGGTATTGATTCTAAAGTTAAATAAATATGGATTTAGAAGCCAATGTGTTCACTGGTTGAACTCTTAGCTATCGATCCGATCGAAGACAACAAGTCCCAATAAAAGGTCGCATTTCTAAAGTAATGAATTTATGTCATGGAGTACCCAAAGGATCAGTTCTGGGTCCACTATTGTTTGTATTGTTTTGTCAATGATCTATCAAAAATTGTCGGTGGTAATAATCTAATTTTATTCGTCGATGATACTTCTTATACTTAAGCGTGTGTCTGTCAATATATTAAACAGAAAAATGCAATGTAAGAGAGTATTTTATTAAAAATAGGTAGTACGTCTTTGGAACAAGTACAGACAACTACATTTTTAGGAGTATATATTAATAATGCTTTAAGCAGGAAGTATCATTATAGATCGTGATACCGCTGCAAATATGTCTCTCACTAACTTTTCTGCTATTTTCCAATAGATGCATGGGAACGGGGGGGCAGTAGGGGTCATAGCTGGAGGCGATCGGAGCGGTCATGTATCTTATTAAATTCGAATTGAAATTTGACATCCGATGTTTAAAGGGCCTTTTTGCTGCCCATGTGATACATGTTTTCAGATATCCTGAAAATTTCAATAATACCCTTGTCATCAATTTTGGTGGTCATGTTTGGCTCGCTAGGTCCAACTTGCGGAAATTCCAAAAAATGGGTCCCGATGCCATGATGATACGAGCTTTTTTGTAAAAATCGAGATATTGCTTAAACGTTGCTTTTATGAAGCTAAGATGCTATTGACAGTAATTTTCTGTATCGCTGAAAGGGTTAATATGCAAAAATGTCTTTTGCAAAGTCGTCAAAAGCGAATACCGGTCGACGTTAATTTTTTCTGGGGTGATTTGATTAATTTCTGTCCTTATTCTGTCTTTTAAATCATCGATGTTATTTGGTCTGTTGAAGTAGACTTTCGATTTTAAGTAACCTCATAAAAACTAGTCAAGCGGGTCAAATCTGGAGAACGGACAGGCTACTGAATTTTTTTTTTTAATTGCCTTGTTTATATTTACGTCCTGGCGGAGTTTAACTGCTATAGTTACTCTTCCACTCAACCAGGACGGTGAAATGAGATGCCGTTCACCCATCCAAGTGACGGACTCGACCAACGCTGCTTAACTTCGCAGATTTCACTGCGTCTACCTATCCACCTATTAGGAAAAACCTGATTGAGATAGGCTCTTACTTCCAATACAAAATGTGGTGCAGCTCCGTCCTGCTGATACCAAATATTTCTATGAATTTCATTAGGGTTGTCATCATCTGGAAAAGTATTCTCAACTCTTAACTTTCTATTACATATTGAATGTGTTTTGTGCTGCTGTTTTTCTTGCATATTTCAATGGGTATCCCAGCTAGTGAAAAAGATACCCCTACTACGGTAGTACCACTAGAAGTAAAGACAAAATAGAAATTCAAGTAATGTAATCAATTATTTATCTATATTTGGAAAATAAAGTCTTTCTCCAACCGTGCTAGATTCCAATCGTGAAACCCAGCTTCAGATTTTTGGTTGTATTATTATGATAACAATGTTGAAACATTAACTGTATATGATTTCAACAATTTATAACCTACAATATTTTGGTTTTGGCTATCATTATGTATTAATAAAATGTATTTCACAATATATCAGGTTTAAAATAAGCTCTACACGGTTTTAGAATTAGATTTAATTTTTTTTTTCATTATGAAACAATACGTAGTTTCACAATTAGCTATTAAGATATATTATGTAAAAGAACCGTGAAATTTGAATATGGACATATTTATTAATTTATTTCCAACAGGCGAAGAAGCACAGCAAGTAGTAGTAAAGTAAAATGCCACAGGATACTTCTACCATTTCAAACAATACTCTTCGTCTTCACTAGTTGCATCAGATAAGAAGGAAGAACATTCCCTTCCCATTTGCAAACTTATAGGACTGTCAGTCATGTCTTTCTGAGTGCCTTACTATTAGTCTCGATGGTGTCTAGGAACTTATATTAATTTCGATTTTAGCGCTTTTTGATCTTCTAGGTCGCGTTGCATTTAACTCCTTTTCCCAGAGTCACTAAGTATCCCGGTCAAAATTTGGGTGGCCTATCAAAAGTGGCGAAAAATGCGTATCGAGGTTCTAATTATCCTGCAGTAACGTTTTACTTATTTCTGACCTTTAGTTTGGCCACAGCATACTTTTCCCGAAACGGTTGGTCGGATCGAACTGAAACTGATCGATTCTATGACTTCAAGTTACTCGAAAACGAAGGGTCACATTGCCTTTAACTCATTTTTCCAGAGTTACTAAGTATCCCGGTCAAAATGTGGGCGGTCGGTCAAAAGTGGTATAAAAAGTGTATCGAGGTCCTAGTTGTCCTCCAGTAACGTTTTACTTATTTCTGACCTTTAGTTTGGCCACAGCATACTTCTTCCCAGAAGCGTTGGCCGGATCGATTCGGCAATGGTCGGAATCGATACCTCGTGGTCAACTTAGTCGACAACGTCCCGCGCCTTCGTGTGTCTCGGTAAACTTCGGAAGTGTTCGTGCAAAATTCGGTTTTTTTCTTAAAATCCTAACTTCCACACGTGTTAATTCCCCTGAAACTTGTTTCTGTTTTTCAATTCACATTGATAAAACGGTGAATAACATCCTTAGGAGTGATCAGATCAAAAATGCTACCCTACTCAACCGTCGGAGGACGCCGACCATCTTTCTCTAAAAATTGTTCTAAACCTCTTGGAGGTCATGTACTTCTGACCGGTTTCGACCGGGGGAGATGCTTGCAAAAATCCTACTTAAAAGTTCGATTTTTAAGTTATATACCAGTTTGTGTCTATATTCACGTTATTTATATATGTCACTGTCACAGGATTAAATTTGGCGACTTCCGCATCCGTCGACGTTGTTTTTCCGTTTTTGAAGACCTACTCGTCTGGTACACAAATATAACCGGAATGATATCTCAAAATTTAAACATCAATAGCAATGCCGTAATAAATATGACAAGTTAAAGACAGGTATTTATTTGAAAGATGAAACGATAAACAACTCATTTCGCATGTAATTACTAATGTTAAATGATTGTTTTTTTTTATAAAAGAAAAGAAATATCCAGATGGCGCAGAAAGCAATATCTTGCTGTATATGAATTCCTTCGCTTTCTCATGACAGAGAGAGAAAATTAGCTGCGAAACCCGATCGGGTTTTTTGATACATTTAAGTATATTGAATGTTAATGACACAAAATTAATTACAAAAGTCAGTTTGACTGATATTTGGTACATAAAATAGTTTAGAATACATTCGATTTTATACATTTCAAAATTTTCAAATTTAATTTTCTTGATGAAGAATATATAAAATTTAAAAAATCTTATATTTCTGGATCATTCCATTTAAACATTTTAAAGGGGCTGCCATTCTAAGGAGGTTGAAGGGGGAGGTATAAAATTATGCTCAAAAAAATGTCATTTTAGAATTAAAAACTGACTTGTTTTAAGATTTTACTCATAAATTGTTAATTACTAGATAATTAATTTATCCGTTACTCCTGGTTCTCACTGTATAAAGATTTGTCTTCTGTAAATATTTTATAACTGTATAAATACCAATAAATATCTGTATCCAATCTATCTGATATACTGCGCTACTGTATACTATAGACTTTAGATGTGACTCTGAATAAACTAACAACCAATCACTTGGTTATCTAATACACTTGTCAGTTTTATAACGAGTAACCTGTTGAATAGTTTTTCAATTCAAAGAAATCTCGCTATACTACTACTACTTGCGATATCTGAAAATAAACGATGCGGCTCTTAATATTTCATTTCTACGAACCTTGCATTTCCTGGCGCCAAATGTCTTACATTGAAATTAACTGAGGCTAATTAAACGTGAAGCTAACATGGATAGCCAATAATTCATTACTAGACAACTTAGATATGTGATGTGTTATAACACTTTAGGAATCTCAAGATAACGGCGCCTGAAGAGTTCTCAATAATACATTTTCAAGGACTTTATAGTAACCTTTGTAATTGCTAGACGTTATTTGTGTGAATCAAGGCTACGTTCACTTCGTTTTAATATTGTTATGGATTTCAATGCGTGGGAAATTAATAATGAAAGTTAGGTCTGTGCATTAATAAGACGAGAAAAAACATTATTATCTAAATTAGCCACTGTTCTGAAGTTTTAACCTCTCATTAAAACTGAACAAGCTGAAATTTCATGTGTAAGGGGCTTAGATAAACTAAATACAAAATATTTGCATCTGCCTCACGCACAGAAAAGTAAAAAAAAATGGTTTTTGCAAATAATTCCGACAACGAATACGACTGTCTAATTTATTGACAAGAGAAAAATTCCATTGACCGAGGGTAGAGAATCGATTTTTAAACGTTACGTTAGGTACGTTATCTAGGAATAATCCTGGATCAACAACTTACATGGAACTTGCATTTGGAAACGACACTTACTGAAGCTACAGCAGCTATTTGCCGTAGGCTGCTACCTGGAATAGCTTTCGAGATATTTAGCAATATCAAGTAAGCAATTTCACAAAATGGGTACATACTTTTTGTCGTGATCGAACTCTAAATCGAGGCAGTGGCCTTCCTGTATATGTAAAATATTTTTTAAAGCTCAAACCGATCTCACACCTTGATGTCAAGACTACCGAGCAACTCTGGTTGATTCAGTCGTAAACAAACTTGGAAAGAAAGAAAGAAATGGTATATTCCGGGCACTCAGTGGCGCCACATACGTATTTATGTAGGTATATATAAAATAATAATATTTCCTAAAATAAAAAAGAAATATAGTTAAATTTGTTTTCACGCTCAACTCAGCCAAAAAGAAAAACTGGAGTTCTTTTAAGAAAATTTTTATCGGCAGGCATAATTTTATTAGGAGTGGAATACTTACGTAATCCGACATTAAAACTGTGGAATGGTTGATGTTTATAAAAATTTTAACCATGCCAGTTGTTCTTATTGCCCAGCAAGGACCAACGTGGAGGCGTGAGCATATTGCTTGCCGGGAAAGGATGGTGACAGGGTTGTTAATTAGGGAGTAATAGGTTAAAAAAGAAAATAAATAAATAGACTTACAACTTAAAAATAAATAACTATTCTAACAACATAAATAAACTTTTTTGTTAAAATAGAATAATTAAAAACAAAACATACCAAAGTTAAAAATAAATAACTGTTCTATAACAACATAAATAAACGTTCTTGTTAAAATAATATAATAGAAAATATAACTTACCAACAATAATTTTCTACAATAAATAATTCATAATATTACAATCACTACATGACACTATCACAGATTATCACTTACTCACCACTGTCACCGTCGCAATCACTGCTGGCTCCTACATGTATTATTATTGGCTCAATCACTGCGTCAATCCTAATATCCATATTCCACATTTTTTCTTCAACTTTTTTAACATGCCCTATGCATTTTTGCCAATAATCAGCTGTAACTCTTTATAATGCACTGGAGAGAAGGCCTTTTACATGTTCTAATTTAAAAGTTCTATTTTCCCTTGCAACATTCCCCTTTACTTCAGCCCAAATAAGCCTAATGGGATTGAGTTTACAATGGCAAGGCGGCAGCCGTAATACCTCAATATCTCTAGCTTTAGCCATTTCATCCACAATATATTTCTTATATATCGGCGAATGCTGTTTCGGCTTTCAGCGAAGCACGATCGAACAGGACACCTTTACCATTTAGCCATTCTTGAATTTGAGCTTTTCGCCATGCACTAGTTGGTAATTTTTCCTGTCATCGACTGAGGTACGGGGCGTTATTCATAATAACGACAGATCCGGGTTCAATCTTAGCGAAAATTTTTGCAAACCATTCCTCAAAAACATCCGCATTCATGTCCTCATGATAATCGCCACTTTTTTTCGAAACGAATGATAGAAGTCCATCTTCCACGAGTCCTGAATCACTTCCTACGCGCGTTATTATTAAGCATTTTCCTTTTCCTGTTGGCATTTTTAATCCTGTTGACCAATCTTCCATATGGCCTTGACGAACACTTTTTACATTTTTATCTTGCCAAAATTGAGTTACAGTATGTCCTTCATTTAACCACGTCTCATCTAAATAATAGCATTTTCTTTCTCTTTCACGAGCAGCTCTAATTGCCCGAATATAATTCCTTCGCCAATAAATAATATAATTTCTCTCAAATAGGAGCATGTTTCTCTTTCCTATTGCAAATACAAAGTTCACATCATGAAAACATTTTTTAACGTAGATTTTCCCATTTTGGGTATATGTCCATCATCATTCAGGGACTGTAAAATTTTCTTAACAGTTATCACAGAAGAATTTATGATATTTGTCTAATATTATTTTTTTTCTTCCAGACTTCGCTTTAGGTTTCTGAACATCCCCTTCATTTTTTTCTTCTCTTAAAATTCTGTAAATGGTCCGCTCACTCACGCCGGTATATCTTGAAGTCATGTTAACTAAACCTGTTGATCCTGATTTCTGTACCATGGGATGATCTTTCGTCAATGCATGATATACATTCAAAATAATTTTCTTCTCTTTGAAGCTTAATGGAGACTTTCTAGGGGTATGAACTTTTACCACTTCTTTTAAATAACCGGGAACCGCCTCCATTTTTGCACATTTAAAAATATTACGATATCCCACAATTACACTTATTTTCACTAAAGCACTAACAAAATAAAACTTTAAGGCACTGTGATACAACAAGTACGTAATTTATAATCAAAAATTAATGCCGCCCAATTCATAAATAGCTCACACTGTAAATATTTCACACGAAATAAAATTTTAAGGCACTATGATAACATAAATACGTAATTTATAAACAACCAATTAATACCGCCCAACTAATAAACGACCGCACTCTATGTACACTGATTTTAAACTGAGGTGGTAGGTGACGAGGACTGTGTAACCACCCCAGGGGTTGTTTTCACCCTTCAAGGGGGTGGAATTTTTTCCCCGTATATTATTGAAAAATAATATAAAAAATGTGTTTATTAAAGTGTTTTTATATATTGATTTTCAACCCCTTTGAAGGGTGGAAACAACCCCCGGGGCCGGTTACACAACCCTGGTCACCTATCACTTTCCTCAAAGAAAGGCCTCTTACAAAATATTAATTTTTTCCCCAGAAAAAAAATTCTACTCCCTGGAAGGGAGAAAAGATCCCCCCGGGGGCGGTTACACAACCCTGGTCACCTACCACCTTCTTCAAAGAAACACCTCCTATAAAATCTAAATTTTGTTCTCACAAAAACAAATATCAATTTTCCACCCCCTACAAGGGTAGGTAGCAGGGGAGGCTGAACTATTAGCGAGATTTTTTAAACAAGTCGGGTGCCTAGTATTTCGCATGCGACAAATATCGATTGAGCTCGAAAATATGACCCCCGATCCGGTTTTCGGTCCAATAAGGGTCCGGTCCGGAACCCTAACTAGGACTGTAAGAATTACTAAACCTAAAGCACCATGGTTTACAGAGGCCTTAAAACAACTCATGCGCCATAGAAATAACGCCCTAGCCAAATATAAAAGAACAAGAAATATCAATCATTGACATTATTACAAAAACTTACGTAATGAGGTAAATTATGCAATAAAAAGATAAAAAAAGGCTTATTTAGACCACAGAATTACTTGGTGCAATAATAAGGACATGTGAAAACTTTTAAAAAGGTTAGATCTACAAATGAAGAGATGAACCCGTTCACATGCAAAATCTTACTGTCATCAACAACTTCATTCAAACTACGCAATCTGGTAATAATATACCTGATCCTGATATGATTCACTTTTACAACAACAACAACAATAGATTAATAAATGCAGACAATTTTGAATTCGCTTTCACCGATGAATTATAAATTTATGATACTCTCTTAGCAATTAAATCTAAGGCCACTGGTGAAGACTTAATTAATATTGATATATTATTTTATTGTTGTCCCAGTAATATTGTCGTACGCCGCGCACGTTTTTAATTTTTGTATCGAGTCACAGATCCTCCCTTTAATATGAAAACGTTCCGCTGCCTAAAGTTGCCAACCCTGATGAATTTAAAGTCCTCAGACCAATCAGCATTTTGTGTTCACTATCAAAGGCCTTCGAAAAAATTATTGATAACCAAATACGTCTACATTTTTACAATCATAACATCTTACCTGAACACCAGTCCGGATTTAGACCGGGACTTATTTACTACTTACTACAGTAGTACAGTAGTAACTTTCGCCAATGCTGTATTGGCGAAAGTTACTGATGATTAAATCTCTGCAATAGACCAAAACAAGTTATCTGTTTTAATACTTCTAGACTACTCGAAGGCCTTTGATAGAATAAATCATAAACTATTATTAGCTATTATGCACTACGTCGGATTCTCACAAATACTTTGTTCAGGAATTATCTTAACAAACGCGGGTGTTGTGTTAAATAATGAGAAATTGGGTTTCTTCCAAGCCATGTGTGATGTACCGCGGGGGTCTATCCTGGGACCCTTGCTGTTCGCCTTATACATCTTTGAATTTGATTGAAGCGTATTATTTTGTACCGCACATTTCTACGCTGATGATACGTAAATTTAAAGCGCATTCGACGAGAAAAGCACACAACTTGAATACCTAAATATCAACTAAGACCTTCATAATTTACTTCAAATTTCCAATAAATTCTGCCTGGACGTTAATGCCAATAAATCAAAGGCTATATACTATTTGGTCAAACTGTCTCATGTATAGGAACTAGTAATTTGGTGAAAATTTCTCTGTACAATGAATACTTAAGCCTTGCAGACAGTGCCAAGAATTTGGGTCTGATCTTAGATGTGAATTTAAGATTTCCTGCACACGTATCATCTATCGTTAGGAAGTCGTACTGTTCCTTGAATTAATATATGCTAATAGACATATTCTAAATAGAAATACGAAAACTATGTTATGCGAATCATTAGTATTATCTCATCTCAATTATGCCGACGTAGTGTACGGACCATGTCAACTTAAAGCTAATGTTAAACGGCTTCAGTTAATAATTCAAAATGCATCCACTCGTTTAATTTGTGGTTTACGTAAACGTGATCGTATATCGACCAAAATTACCGAGATTGGATGGCTGACTATTGAGAGTAGGAGAACCCTTCACTGTTGCACGTTCTACCATAAAATTATTATAACTAAGAAACCTCAGTATTCACCCAATAAACTAAGATTTAGAACGGACGTTCACATTTGACTTAAAAATATCCTGACTCCTCCCCAACATCGTAACTACGCTCTTTCGGTCCTCATTTTCATACAATGCCGCTAAACTTTATAATAGAATTCCATCTGATGTTAAACAATATGAATCTAATATGTTTTCTAGGAAACTCAGAAAGTATTTGCTTCAAGATTCTACTTTCCTGACATAAATAAGTAGCAGTGACTTTTCTTACGAATATAGGTATCCTTTCTCTGTCTCCTTTTGTCTTTCAATTTGTTATATTTTCAGTCTGTAATTTAGCTAAGATATATATATATATATATATATATATATATATATATATATATATATATCCATATTCTTTCCTATTATTTGGGTTTTCTACCACATGTACTATTATCCTCTTCAAAACAAATCACCGAATCTACAAAATAATAGAATTATTGGAAAAAAGGCCTCTGCGTCCGTGACGTTTACGCCAAAGGAAAAGTCAGAGGTTATGTTTTGCAAATAATATAAATCGGAATAAACACAAAAATAATATATTTTGCTGACGTTTCGGAAAGTAATCTCTTTCCGTTTTCAAAGCTATTTTTTGAAGAACTCTTATTTTGCTGTGTATGTCAAATACACAGCAAAATAAGAGTTCTTCAAAAAATAGCTTTGAAAACGGAAAGAGATTACTTTCCGAAACGTCAGCAAAATATATTATTTTTGTGTTTATTCCGATTTATATTATTTGCAAAACATAACCTCTGACTTTTCCTTTGGCGTAAACGTCACGGACGCAGAGGCCTTTTTTCCAATAATTCTATTATTTTGTAGATTCGGTGATTTGTTTTGAAGAGGATAATAGTACATGTGGTAGAAAACCCAAATAATAGGAAAGAATATTCGTAGAATGCCACAAATAACTTTCAGACAATATATATATATCCTTTATAGCTATTTAACATCTTCTTTTTTCTAATGTAAATCGGTCTCTATTTGAATATGTAATGCGTAGCCAAAATAAAACAGATATCACTTTTAATTTATTTTTTATTTTAATGCTGTAGTTATTGCTAGTCAATGATGGATGGTTAATGAGACAAATTGCACTGCGATGTAACATTAACAAAAATTTGTGTGTAACATTTTAAGAAAGTGAAGAATAAACGGTACGATTAGTAGAAATCCTGGATCAAAGGAGAAGGATATCATACTTAACAAGAAACTAACTATTAATATTTCGTTATTGCACCATTTCTATTTAGAACTTCTATAAGTCTGTTTGGCATAGAATTAAATAACCTTATGCAATAATCATTAGTAATAATATTTTCCCATGCATTATTTACTATTTACAGTAATTCTTCGGCATTCCGTGGTCTCACATTTCGTTTTTGGATACTTCTTATGAGTAGTCCCAATCCTTCTTCCACAGGGTTAAGATCTGGACTATGACTGGGCCAGTTAAGAACATTGATGTTGTTACCTTCAAACCAGTTAGTTACGGTATGGGCAGTATAAACGGAACAATTGTGTTGTTGAAATATGAACTCATTATCAGGAAATAATTGTGACACAGAAGGGAGCATAATATTGTCTAAAATCTTAATATACGTTTGGCTATTAAATCGTTCCTCAATATGCTACAAAACACCAGGACCACGTGCCGATATCCAAGCCCACATATTGACGGAAGATCTACCACTTTTATCATTGTTAGATATATATTTCTCATCGAATTGAGTATTCGGAGGGCGGTAAACACGAATACGACCGCTGTGTTTTGACTGGAAAATTTTTTCGTCTGTAGAGATTACAGTGTTCCAAAAATGTTCATCATGCGCTAAAAATTCAAGCGCAAATCCTACTCGAGCTTCTTTATGTTCAGCTTTAAGTAAGTATTTCTGTGCTGCTGCATGACAGCGTAGCTCCGATTCTCTTACTCGCCGGCGACCAGTACTATTCGATCCAGGAAAATTCGTTTCTTCAGCAGCCTGAATAACTGAGTAAAATGGATTTTCTACTAAAGCATTTACCAATTGCAAATCTTGTTGTTGAGTTGATATCCTTCGTCGCCCTGATCCAGGATTTCTACTAATCGTACCGTTTATTATCCACTTTATTAAAATGTTACACAACGAATTTTTGTCAATATTATAATGCAGTGCAATTTGTCTCATTGACCATCCATCTTCTGCTTTAGCAATAACTCCAGATTTAACTAAATCGTTTATATGAGGCATATTAGTTTTTTGCACACTTGTAATAAATTATGGCAACTAACTGACAATGTCACAAAAACACCGAGAGCTTTAGCTCAAGGGTGATGTGGAAACGAGCTCAAATTAAAAAAAACGCATCTTTGTGGAAGAAAGGGGAAGATAAATAAAAATCACTTGCATCAACACCCGCTAGACATGCATCTTATAGAGAAAATTTCGCTCTATAAATGCATTCTTTTGCATTTTTCTCGTTAATTTAACCTGTTTTGAGATATTCGCTGTGAAACTTCATGTAAGATTAATTTTTACCTGCGCGCTCCAAACTACCCCTCAGTTTCGAGGCTGTTACTGCGAAATAGGTGGGGATAAGCTACAAGGCCAATAGAACATTTATTATACAGAATTTAACGACAAATTTTTATTTCCTATACTTTTTTTTTCCAAAGAACGGTTTACAAGATGAAAGGGAAAAACCAGCGTTAAGTCCCCGGCTTTTTGCAAAAAAAGGGACTTTCCGTTCCTGAATGGGGTGGGAAATTTTCGGGTACCTATTCCTAACCCTATCGAGAGTATGCATCTCAAGTATTGTTTCTTTATAAATTATTTCTTCTATTCAGTGTTTTTTAATCTAATTTGCCTGTACTATATTATTATATACAAAAAAGGTTCCTAAAATTGGAAATTTTCATCTTCTTTATCAATAAAAAAATCGGTACCAGCCAAAAAGGTCGTAAATATGCCATTTTGCATAGCTAACGACATAGTTAACAAGAATATATCTGTTTAAAACTTTAAAAAAAATTATTTCACTAATAACCAACCTTATCTTAGCTCTCCATCTATAACGCTGTCACTAGAATTATGTTTATCAAGTCAGATTATGACAAAATTATGTAGGTGTTAAATTATGTCGTCTAAAAATGTCACCTGGGGATAAAAATGACTCTATAAGGAAACAGAGAAAAAGAAATTGTTTCTTAATAGGTTTTAGGATCTTGTTTGGATGCGCTTCAAAGGTATAGTTTAAAGAACATTTTTATATCAATGGCCCTAAAAATGCACTTTTAGAAAATTTCACATGACGATAAAATTGACAAGGAATATGTTTCCGTGTCTTGCCAATGTCAAGAAGAAAAAGAGTTGGGGGTAAGTCGTTGTCAGGAGGAAGAACAACTAGTACTCGAATCAAAGGCGAAATTAGATATAGCTGTATACAAGAAAAATGAAATACCGCCTTTAACAGAAGAATTTAGGACTTCACTGAATAAATTAGACACTTTAATAAACACTTTAAATGATATGCATGGCGTTTACAAAAATAATACGACATTAAAATATTGTACTGAACAAATTCAGGAGCGTAATCAGCCAGGTGATGATAATATTGGTAATGGAGAAGTCGACGAGCAGCATTTAAAATTCAACATAAATTTTGACAAGAACACGTTCATACAGTGTCACACCAACAGGGGTAAGCACTCCCTAAAGATAATTCATAATTCTTGTCAACAAAATATCAACCCATTAATTCTTCATAGATGTGAGTCGGAATTGTTGCTGATAAAGAAGAACCATTTAGATGATAATAGAAAATCTAGCACTGAAACATGTCATGAAAAGTCCTGTCAATTACAAAGAAGTTATCATACTCTATCAAGCAATTTTGGAAGTCGATTTTTAAATTTAACTACAGTTAAGTCAAGTGTAGTAGATCACATGAAAAATATAAAAGACGATGTTAAAACCTTACGACATATTCTTTATAGTGTTGACTATATTGCTAATAAAGAAGAAAAACCACTGCTACCTTTTAGTTTTGGAGAAATTAGAAAATGGTTTTTGGGGAATAAGGCGGACTTGAAATGTGATTTTCATCATAGTAAATCTTTAATAGTACAGGACTACAGATTCACAGAAGCAAAAGTGAGAGCGTTAAATTTTTGTAAATTTTATACCTTGGGAAGGAAATTTACCGAAAAAGAAAAGGCGAAAAAACAGAAGAAAAATTGTAAATGAGACATGTATTCATTTTATTATATTACAGATTGCTACTACGTAAATAAAACTCTTTTAATGCAACAAAATTAAAAATTTGGTGTAACGCTGTAATTACATCCATCACGGTCGACACAAATATTTTTACAAAACGAAAGAGTACTTCATTAAAATTAGACAAAAAGGGCAAAATTATAGAAAGTCCCATTAAGCTTCACCTTTATTTTGATGTACTGAAATCTTGGAACGTATTTGACTTGGGCTTTTTATCACGGGGCAAAAGGGGGAGTAAACATTATTTTCTTGCCATTATCTCAAAAACTATCAATTTTTCGAGGAAAATAGTTATTACAAAAATTGTAGCTCATAAAATTCGCTACAAAAAATTTTGCGTGTTTTTATAAAATCTGTTTTTTATCAAAAAAAATATAGTTTAGATATAGGTAATGAATGAAACAAGCGTCAGTCGCCGGCGTCTTGGTGGGGGTAGCTATGAGAAAATTCTAAACATGCAAGAAAAGAAAAATAAATTCATTTCATCAAACTAAAAAATTTGTAGAATTTATTTATATATTTAGCGGGCATGGCATTTAAATCTCGAGTAGTTGCATTAACTGCTTGACTGACAATCTTCCCCCTTTCAGAACGTCAGCTGACTATTTGCTTCATTAAATATAATGTCTCGAGTAGTAATTATAAAAATTTCAGCCATGATAAAATTGATTTTATTATTATATTATCATTTTAATATTTCTTCAAGCATATTTTACATATTAGAATTTCATTAGCTGCTTGACTGACGATCTTCACCCTATCAGATCGTCAGCTGACTATTTGTTTCATTAAATACAATGTTTCAAGTAGTAATTATGAACATTTCAGCCATGTTAAAATTGATTTTATTATTATTTTATCATTTTAATGTTTCTTCAAGCATTTTTTAAATATTAGAATTTCATTAACTGCTTGACTGACGATCTTTACCCTATTTGATCGTCAACTGACTATTTGTTTCATTAAGTACAATGTGCCAAGTAGTAATTATGAAAATTCCAGCCATGATAAAATTAATTTTATTATTATTTTACCGCTTCAATCTTTCTTTTTATATTATGATGAAAAGTATAGTTGTTTTAAAATATTAAGAAATATATCGGTAGCCCAGTGTGCTAAAGCGTTTGGCTAGCAAACTGAGTTGCCTCGCGAATTGGGTTCGATTCCCGCAAGGCGAAACGATTTTTCATTTAAAAAATTACCCCAAGAGTGGTTCGGAGTCCACATTAAACTGTAGGGCCTCGTCTCTCTTTACCTAACACAAGATCCTTGAGATCTTCTAGGGGGTTACCTCGATAACTTGAGAGGCGGTTAAGAAAACATTTCAAGAAAAACAAAACATGTAAAATAATAATTAATAATTATTCTCGAGCAGATATTGATCATTTTATATACAAATGTTATTAAATAATTTTATTACAAAAAATATTTTCAAAAAGTTTTTATTTTATTATTTTTAGAATATACAACATTATGAACATTATAAATTATTATGAATTTTAATTTGTTATTTTTTTATTCTCTCTCACTTGAATCTTTACTTATGTTAGATTCATCATCACTCTCCTCGCAACTGTCGTCGGAACTATCAATGAATATTTCTTCTTCCTCTTCTTCGCCCTCAAATTGCTCATCTTCTTGTTCCTCAGCTTGCTCTTCGTGTTCAGATTCCTCAATATTTTCTCTTGGTTCATTGTTTTCTGTGATAAAAACTAAATTTGATTACCATAATTATTTTTAAATGTTTGTTTAAGCGTAAATTTTTCATAAAAAATTATAATAATTAAAATAAACACCTGCAGTGTTTTCAACGCTTGTTTTGCTGGTGATACTCGGTGGAAGTTGATCACTTTCGAAACATTTAAAAATATATCTGTTCTCTTTTTCTTCCCATCCGAAATTTGTTGGTGAAAATTAAGTTGGAACCGATAGATGAGCATGACTCCAAAAGTTGGCGAGGAATATCTGGGTGGCATGGAATCTCGACATGGCGAAATAAAAAGAAAAATGTTTTCCCGAAATTTTCAACCCAGCCCGAGCTCCCTACTCCTCTCCGTACTACATAGCAAAAACTTTGGCATCCTCTATCTCCCTTCCTAATCATTTTATCGCCATCTTCTGGCTGGGCGGAAATTAAAGGTTAATAAAAAAAGATGTCAAGCGGTAAAAAGTATTTTTCCCCCACTCTTTTCCTTCGTGCCAAAAAAACTGTTTGAAAAAACTCTGCAATTTTTATTTCGGCACTAAGCGTTTGTTTGCGAAAAAAATCATTTTATGCGAGTGCTATCTTGTAGCAAATAAAATAATGTACGATATCTCGCGAATCAGTGGTCTGACGTCGATGAGTTTGGGAATAAAATTTGTTTATTTTCATGAGCCCTTCATCTTGGGTCTGAAGATTTTTTTCGTCAGGTCAAAAACCGCCAACTTATCTTCGAAAAACCATTTTCCCATACATTTAATATGTCGTTTCCCCCTTCCACTATTTGACATCTACTGCACAAATATGTCGGAATATTGGGGGATCCAATGACGTATTGACAGAAAAATAATTACAATCGGACGTTTCCTTATATTGCAGCCTGGTTTTCTCCAGATCTGCTCCACTATAAGAAAAGCAAGTATTTAAAACTTTTTAAAAATTTTATTACTTTCTATTTTTTAGTCATAGCTTAATTATTTATAACGTATAGAACCAATGTACATACATTCATTCATTGGAGCTGGGTTTCGAGATATAAACCTAACGGCATTCTATTATGTCTGATCAGGCGAAAAAAATATAATTTTTGTATTCTATGTTTTGCCGGAGGTGCCGGTTGGATAGTATATTTAATCAATTTTCACCCCTCGCTCTCCCTACGTGCGGATATTTGCAAAAGTAAAGGATGCAAGATTTGAGGACAAATATGATTCATTAATAAATACCTACATTATGAGTTAAAGAAAAGCAAGTAAAAAACGCAACATTGAACCAAAAAAGTGTGAACACTTTTCTATATAAATTCAACAAATATAAAAAAAATCATATATGATATTTTATTCCAATATAAATTATTATTTGGAACATATTTGACCAATATTTAATGAAAATTTAGCCCAAAGCTTCAAAATGGTAAAGCTATATTGCTATGATATCCGCTTGAAGGGCGGTTAAAAAATATCTCAGAAAATAATTTCTAATTTAGATCTCAAAGTCGTAAGTTCGGAACCATTAAAAGTAGACACATTTCTAGTAACACAGCAGTAAAACAAATTCAAATCAAATTGAAGAGCGTATTGCGAGAACAATAATGTACGATACACATAAAAATAAATAAAATTCCTTATCTAGCTAAAATATAAATACAATACTAAAAATAAAATAATTTGGATAATGATTGTTTTAAAATAAAATTTGTTAATAAAAGTAAATTAAGGATCGAAATTTTCAATTTAAAATATTTTCAATTATTCTCCAAACTATTTCAAGATATACAAGATGTGTATGTGCAGTTTATCACAACCTTTTAGTTCGCGTAGCTCAATTAAAACACCCAGCCGCACAGTATCACTTACTTTGATGTTCAGCTGCAATCTGCTAAGCTCCTACACAATTCAAGTGATATATCGGTTCCACTAGGAATCGTTTCCTGCACTTTAAAATAATTTATGATTATCTTCTTTCTCCAACTTGTCACAATTTTGAAAAATTAATTTTCTTTTTGTTTGCTTCAAATTTCTTAACTAGTTGTCTTCCTTCATTTAACTATACTCCAATTTCACCAAGTATTTTGCAATCTTTACTTTCTCTAAAAATTTTTCAACCAAACGATTTTCGTATTTTTCTTGTTATTTTTTATGTCCCTTAGCAACCCCCAATTTCCATTTTTCCACAATCTCGTTATATTTTCCGTAAATAAATAAAATCGCTGATACCAATTTGAATCTTTCTTGACATCAACTTGATAAAACGAAATGGTTTTCATTACGTGGTATTGAGCTTTTTTCCAGTTTTAACACCTTCCTGCACAAATTAAATTAAAAATCTTATATCTACATAAACATAATACATGCGTAAACAGTTCGAAATGTTATAAACAGTTTCAATTAAGGAAACATAACTGATTCTAATCATCATTATGTGATGTTATAAATATCTCTAGCGGTTTTTAACGGCTCAAATATAAAAATTGCATGTATTTAATAAAAATATCTGTCTTCTATGTTGTTTTTTAGGTTTTCGCGGGTGTTAAATGAAGTGTTATTGTACCTCCGGGTGCTCTCCCGTGTCGATGGTCGACTCCTCCGGGAGTCACGGTTGTCTAAACGACGTTTCGGCAGAATCTCGTTTGCCATCTTCAGGTTCTCACTGAAAGCTGCCTACTGCTGCTCCTCGTCGAACTGAACTGACCTTCCCCGCGTTGTGCGGCTCCTCATATATGCTGCCGTTTAGGGCGCGCCTGCGCGTTTTGCTATGTGTTACCGGTCCCCCACCACCTGTGGTAGGCGTAGCGGGCGCCTGAGCCAACCCGACAAGTGACCTCGCTGAAACGTTACGCTCCATGTGACTTCTCGCTGGTGGTCAGCGCTCGGCTCTGACTCTTCGTAATAGGTCCATTTCGGGCAGGTTGCTGTGTTTCTTCACTATTTGTCAATACTTGAACGTACCTCCTAGTGGTTGGTTCGTTCACGGTGGACCGTCGCGTGTTTTCGGTTACGTATCTTCCCACACGAGCGGGCTTTCAAGAACTGGACAATCTCTGCGTATCATCTAGTTTATTAAGATTTTGTGGTCTTTTTTCGATCTCTATGGCCTCTCTGGTAATCCTTGACCTATAATGCGCGATATTAGTTACTCTTCTGGTGTTATCGAAGTCTATTTTGTGCCCTGTGGATTTTGCATGCTGTGCTAGCGACGATGTTTTTTTCTCTTTTCGCATTGCATTCATATGTTCTTCCTTTCTTACACCAATATGTCTATTAATCTGTCCTATGTATGATTTGTTGCAATCTTGGCACGGGATTTCGAATACTCCTTAGTTTTCTAGGGTAGTTTTTGATTTTGGATTACGGAGGACTGGACTGATTTTTCGGTCTGTTTTAAATATTGTTTCTGTTATGTTTACGTAGAAGTTTGCCAATTTCATATGTCGTCCTTTTCACGTAAGGTAGATCTGCTTTTGCCACTGGTTTGTCGGATTCCTCTTGAGTTTTTTGTCTGTATGGCTCCTGCGACTTTTGTACCTTGAAAATCCATTTTTCATTAGTGCTTTCTGAAGTGAAGATATTTCTTCGTTGATATGGTCGACGCCTGCCAACCTCTGAGAAATTGTGCAATAAAAGCGTGCAATAAAGATTTGTATTGCAGTTTCTTATAAAAAGCCACTTTTTACACTGGAAATGATGTAAAAAACTGTCACTTTTTACACTATCGTAGATAAAAATTAAAAACTACGCCAGTTTATTTATAATATCGTTTCCTTAGTTACTATCATCACAGATTTTCAGTCACGACCATGAAGTAACATAATTAGAATGGAAACTTCAACTACAACTCGAATAATACTAACCGTCAAACTGACATTCACAAAAAGTTGATACAAGTTTACAAATATTCATAAAAAATTGCCTATTTCTTCAATAATTGGAACGATCGAAGATAAATGTAAGACACACTTGTAAAATCCTATTTATTCTCGCTCGTATTTTTAATCTAGCCATTCGTGCAATAAAGAATAGCTTTTCACACTTGTATCTTAAATAACTATTACTCTACATATTTTTGAGTAAAAGCGATAGAAATGGCGTAAATCAGGAATAATTAATTCCTAAAATCCGCCATTTTCAATTTCTTAATTTTCACGTTGGATTCGTAATCAACGATCCCAAAAACTCCATGATATGAATTTTAACCGATTTCGTTGAAAACTTTGCGAGTTACTGAATTGGGGTTGTAAAATGGGGGCTGCAACCCCCCGGGATGAGTGCACTAATTTTCAAAGATACACATTTAATATATTGCCGAAACTTAACATAATGCAAAAGGTTTGAAGTCTTTACATTGAAGTACTAACGATTAAAAAGTAAATGAATGCATTCATTTCCTTTACTAAAGGTAGATTCTAGTAAACTGGGTAGAAACATATAAACGTCAAATAAATATATCTATCAATTGCCAAAGTTAGTCAAATGGGTGACAAGAGTATTGATTTATATGCATTAGATCCCGATTTCTTTAGAGGAACGGGAACATTTTCTTTTGAAAATGGAGACCAATATGACGGTGAATACTGCGCACATAGAAGTGGTGTAGTTTGGAGGGAAGGTATTGAAGATAAGAATGCAAATCAAAATTGAACTGATTAAAAATATTATTTTCTTAAGGTTCTGGAACATACAAAACCAGAGAAGGCCAATTGTACACAGGACAATGGAAAGATGACAAATTAGTTGAAGACAAAGAGACTGAAGTTATTTACCCTAGTGGAGTTAATTTTTCTGGGAAAATGGTTAAAAATAAATATGAAGGAGCTGGGTTTTATGTCTTAGAAAATCAAATGAGTTTGTTATGTGAATTTAAACAAAATAAACCCATCGGAGAAATTACGTTAGTGGATACAAAGGGGAAAGAATGGCATGGTAATCAGTACATTATAATCTGAGTTTAATATAATAGGCGAGTGGATATCCCCAAAAAGCGGCTTAGAAATATCAGTATGTGACCATGAAATCCTAATCGCCAAAACCAGTTTATTCCAATGTTTTTGAGGTCGCTGAATGCGAATCCAAGGTTATTTAAAAAAATCGGCAGCTACTGGAAGCAGCTGGAACCTCCCCACTCGGTGGATCTTTGAAGCCGAAAAGAGCATTAAATTGTGTGAGAAAACGGCACTAAACGTAATCCGATCTCATCCAAAACCTTTTCAGATCTTCTGGAGCACTAAAAAAATCCTCAACTTAATGAATTTACAACACTCTCCTGCGGCTCGGGTTGCAAATTTCATCTATGCGAGTTATTACCTACATTATCGCTCGCTGAATAATATACTATTAGGATATTAACAACTTTAACATCACTTAAACGACTAAGAAAGTCTAGTTATCCTAAATACACAGATTTGTAAAGCAACAAACTGAAAATTGGTAAAGTGATAATCTATAATAAATTCACCAACGAAGGTACAGAAAGCATATGATATTGATATTGTTACATCTATCTTTAAAGTTTGCGACAATCCACTGGTGCAGTCACTAAAAGTTACAAATATGCCGAAATCTTATTAACATGACATGACACCAACGTTATCTGGTGACAAACGGTGACAATGACAATCGTCAAAATTTGCTCATTGCAATCCGATCGCTCGCGGCTGTCTTTGTTAAATGAAATATTAGCATTTCAGTAATTTTACTAGATTTTAGAGGAATATTTGTAGTCTAATTCTTCGATTTGTCTGTATATATATTTAAAAACGGCACTAAACGTAATCCGACCGCTCTATTTCTAGAGCAGTGAAGAAACCCTAACGCGTGAATTGACACGAGATGGGACGAGTTTCACGACGTAACGGCTACGCGCATCGATCATGTCACGCGGAATGCGATCTATGCTTCATATTTGCTTTGTTTTTAATTTTTTTCACGGAAACCAAATCGGAAGGGTGGAAGTGTGATATATCGTTGAAATCAGAATTATAACTGCTTTTCAATGGTTCCATTGCAAATTGAAAGTAATTATAAAATAAATAACTTGTTACGTCAAAACGGCACTAAACGTAATCCGATCTCAACAAAACCTTTTCAGATCTTCTGGGGCACTAAAGAAACGCACACGCAAAGTTTCATTCAAATCCGTTCAGTAGTTTCGGCGCTATCGTGCTAACACACATACACATACAGACACACACAGATATTTTTCAAAAACCACTTTTTTGGGTTAATAGGACCTCAAAACGTAAAGATTTGATGTTATCTCAATTTTCGTGTTTGATCCAATTTTAGTAACCTATCACAATTTTATTGTTGTGAGGTTAAAAAATGGGGCAGCTATGTCAAAATCGACTTTTTAGTAAAAAATGAAGCAAACATTTTTTATATTTTTTCACTTTCAACTCGCTATATTTCCGGGCGATTTCATGATTTCTTTTAAAAATTTTAACTGCATATTTCTGATAGCAGTAGCAAAAATATAAGCCCTATCCGACCTTTTTAGAGCATTTGATATTCAAATGAGGAATTTTTAAAGTTGTACGGATGCATTTTACGAGTGTTCATGTTCTATCGCAAAAGTTGAGTGACGAAGTTTCGAGTTTCGGGAAACGATTTGTTTGGTATTAAAATATAATTAATAAGGAAGTTTTTTGAAAAGTTTCAGCCCTTAATGTTTTATAGAAAAAAATATGAATTTTTAAAGTTGAGCGTCGAGTCCGGGCGCGGACGCTTGGCGCGCGCTAATCACATCGGTAGGCGTATACAAGCATTTATGAGAAATTATTAATACGTAATGTTAATAAATTGTGTATTTAAGTATTAATTGAGTTTCATGTTATCATATAGTTTTTTTTGTTAGTTGTTACTATAATATGGAAATGCTTCATCTTTAAAATATTGATACAAATCAGCATTATTTTATATAGGTAAAAAGACTGTCTATGCGACTTTGAAAAACATGTCGAAAGAAGAATTATTAAATTTAGTTCGAATAACTGATTTGCACATACATAATGTCTTACAAATCGTCAGCTTTTTCATAGCATATACGACCCCAAAAGAAAACTGAAGCCGATCGCAGTGATATTATTATCAATCAATGTTATAACTTGGCAATCGAAAAAATTTAAACACCGATAAACTTCCTCCATCCAAACCAGCTATGCTCAAACATTGTTTAAGAGCTCTTTGGCAATTAAACGAATGGAAGCAAGCTACTCAATCGACGATTATTTCCGAAGACGTTGCAAAATGAGGATAGTTAATGAAAGGAGGAAAATTGAAAATTGATTATTATGCGGGACCAACTGCAATAGAAACGTTAACAAAAAAATGTTAAAAATGTTAAAATGTTTTCTCAACCGCCTCTCAAGTTACTGAAGTAACCCCCTGGAAGATCTCAAGGATCTTGTGCTAGGTAAAGAGAGACGAGGCCCTACAGTTTAATGTGGACTCCGAACCACTCTTGGGGCAATTTTGTTTAATGAAAAATTGTTTCGCCTTGCGGGAATCGAACCCACTTCACTAGGCAACTCAGTTTGCTAGCCAGACGCTTTAACACACTGAGCTACTTTCCCCGTTGCAGAAATACTTTTGCTCTTGCAGCGGCAAAAATTCTTGCTCAACTGTTTGCTCATGTATAGCGTCTAATTTAAAATGCTGTGATGTTTGTAATTGTAATGATTCGTGTCAAAATATTGATCAAATAAAAGAATAGTTTTATAGTAATAAAAATTGTTTTCATTTCAATACAATTTTAATTCTATGCTATGTACATACAAACTTAAATTATGTAACATTGATGTATACATTTACACACACATATATGTATCCTATTAATATTTTAAAATGAAGAAGTCAGTCAGTAAATAAAAGCAATAACTTTCTCTTAAACGCTTTTTTACGCCTACCGATGTGATTAGCGCGCGCCAAGTGTGCGCGCCCGGACTCGACGCTTAAGTTTAAAAATTCATATTTTTTTTTATAAAACATTAAGGGCTGAAACTTTTCAAAAAACTTCCTTATTAATTATATTTTAATACTAAACAATTCGCTTCTCGAAATTCGAAACTTCGTCACTCAACTTTTGCGATAGAATGTGAACACTCGTAAAATGCGTCCGTGCAACTTTAAACATTCGTCATTTGAATATCAAATGCTCTAAAAAGGTCGAAAAGAAATCATAAAATCCGCCGGAGATACAGCGAATTGAAAGTGAAAAATTATGAAAAAATGTTTGCTTCATTTTTCACTAGAAAGTTGATGTAAACATAGACGCCCCATTTCAGCAGACTTTTTGAGGGATAGCGTTATTTGGAGTGATATCGAAAAAATTTTCAAATAAGAATTGTAGATTATAAAATTCTGCATCTCTTTGACCTACTCGTCTCTGATCAATAGCTCTCGAGATACAGCGCGCCAAAGTTGGGGGTTGATATATGATTCCCACCGTGCCGCAAGAAACTTTTTTATCGAACAACTCCGACAAAAAACGCGGATTCTTTAATTGTTCAGACTGCCATCGAAATGTCTCCTTCTTTTTCTTCGGTGTTCGTGTTGGAGAAGTCATGGATTTGTTCGTATTGTAAATTGTTGGGGCCAGAGATCTCTCAAATGTTTATTTGCAAAACGTAGCGAGGGGGAACAAGGACGACAAGGACGAAGTTTTGTATTCGCCCCATAGTTTTCGATATAGCGATGCTGTTTCGAAGAACATCTTGTTTATGCATGCCTTCAGTGGCTGCGACACTACGTCAGCTCGGTTTAATCAGGATGAGATCCGGTTTCTCAATACCCTAGAGAAGAACCGTAGCTTAAATAATGCAGTTCGAGTATTTGAAGATCCAATGCAGATTTAGCTGCTGGAAAATTATTTTTGTTGACCCAGTATGGTGCAGGAAGTGAACAAAAGGGCTTACATTCTCTGCTATATAAGAACTTTGAGCGGGCTGTCTCGAAAAATTCATTCAACCTCGTCGCGTTGCCACCAACATCAGACGTTTGTCAACAACATTCACTGCGTACTTATTGTCAAGTACAGAGCTGGGGGGATGTTAAGAGGGCTCCCGAAGAACACGGATGGCGGAGAACAAGCACAGGACTAGACGAAATACGGATCACAAGAGTACAGGCTTCAGAGATCCTTCTTAAGAGCATTTCGTGCAGATGCCAGAAATGATATGGAGCATCTTGTGCCGTAAGGCAGGATTAAAATATTTGGTAGTGTGCTTGCACTGCATGGGACGTCCTGTAAGAATATTCCCGACCAACTTTTGGACGACAAAAATGACAAAAACGATGATGTAGAACATCTCGATAACGACACGATTTTGCCGACCTTACTTCATAATTGATGCCTGAAGATGATGAGAATAAAAGCGAGTTTGGTTTGCATCACAGTATGCGCCGCAACGTGAATTAAACCTCGATTTCGACTGTGGATAAGGCCTATTGGATATACCACATAAAAAACGCACCTACTATACCTCAAGGGTGGTGTGGAAACGTGTTGAAAGTAATATATTTTATATCATGTATGCAAAAATATAATATATTTGTCGATTATACAAAAATATATAAACATATATCGTCCTTAGAGACGGATGATTAAAAAATTCACATATTTGAGTAGGTCGCGGCGCGCTTCAAAAAATCATATCTATCGTTGTATACAATCAAACCTTACAAGTCAGGTGTCATCAGACTCACAAAATATTGCTCTTTCGTAGAAAAAATATTGGGAAATTTTTGCAGTCGATCTTCGTACTAACCAACGATGAAAATATGATTTTGTTGAAAATTGCAAATCAACCCCCAACTTTGGTACGCTATATGTCGAAAATTATTAGTCGCAGACAAAAAAATGTAGAATTTTATAGTCTACATTTTTTATTTGAACATTTTCCCGATATCACTCCAAATAACGGTCATTCCTCAAAAAATGCGACGATGCACAGTTTTTCACCTCACCCCCCCACGCCCCCCTCCACAAGGTCACAAACTTAGGTGTACCATTAGTAGGCCTACATCTACCATCCTACCAAATTTCATTTCTGTCTGACCTTTTGCAAGTCAACTCCCCTTTGTTTGTGCCCGTTGCCTGGATCATTAGAACTTACTAAGAAACATGACCCGATTCCCCAACTAACACCCCCTAGTCCGCCCGCACCTGTTGGCAAACTAACTAGTAAGAAACATCTTTGTAGCTGTATCTGGTCTATTAGGTCAGTGCTTTTTTTGGGCAATCAATTGATAAAGTCTTCCAAATCTGAGTAGCCAAAAATATAGATAGGAGTTTTTCTAGGATATAATTACAAATATACTGAATTGCCAATGCAATATCGTTGAACCAAAAGATTTATACTAACTAATTGGTGCTGGTTTTAAAACCCCGTCCACATCGTCCAATTTTTTTAGATGAATAACTTGCTAAATAATGCTATATTAAATCGATATTACATATTATTTACCAAAACATTAATTTAAATTTTATGTTAATCTTGATCCAAAATCCGGTAACCTATACCGGCTAGCCAAAATGTGCCGTGTGACAAAGTTCACATAACAAAGTTAATATTTCCAGTATTTTTTCAAATAAATTCAATGGTGAATAGACTACCGTTTGATAGACATTGCTACCAATTTTTAGTTTTAAAACCAAATCAATATTATATGGATTTTCGTTTTCGGCCATTACAACTCTTTTTATATTATTACTTCATAAACAATCTTTACGTTTTAATTTCTTAACAATAATTTATACTTATCATATTTTATAATATTCATTTTTATTTAAATCCTAAATATCTCGAAGCTACACTACTGCCATCTCTTGTTGAAAAGTATGACTATGTATATATGTTTTACTATAAATCTTTAACAAGGATATTCTACCGTGATCTTTAATAATCATGACACCCTTTAGTGACCAGAGCGTAACTAGTAGGCATTGATTTTGAGTCGCGAGATCTTGACGGATTGGAATTTTGTAATTTTAGTATCACAAACAGGTTTCTATAATTTTGCGCCGTTGTGAAATCCGATCAGTCTATGAGCTAATAGTTGAAACTGTATTTTTGACCGTTTTCTTTGCATTAAAAAAATGATTATTATGAATAAATTAAATTTTAACATGCAAACAGGTTTCAAATACAAAATATTTTTACGCACATTAAAATTTTATCAAAAAACGAACACCTTAAGAAAAAAGTTTTAATTAATATTATATAACTAATATATTTGCTCAATTTTAATACATCCTGTTAATTTCGTTGCTAAATCAAAATATTTAAAGGTTGATTTTATAGTAGGTACTGTCGTGAGCAGATAAAAATAGGACAACTTTTTTTTTCTAATGTAAATCTGTCTCTATTTGAATATGTAATGAGTAGCGGAAATAAAACAGATAAGTATCATTTTTAATTTATTTTTTATTTTAATGCTGTAGTTATTGCTATAGTAATTGATGGATGGTTAATGAGACAAATTGCACTGCATTATAACATTAACAAAAATTTGGTGTGTAATATTTTAAGAAAGTGGAGAATAAATGGTATGATTAATAGAAATCCTAGATCAAAGGATAAAGGATATCCTACTTAACAAGAAACTAACTATTATTATTTCGTTATTGCATCATTTCTATTTATAACTTCTAAGTCTGTTTGGCATAGAATTAAACCTTATACAATAATCATTAGTAATAATATTTTTCCATGCATTATTTACTATTTACAGTAATTCTTCGGCATTCCGTGGTCTCACATTTCATTCTTAGTTACTTCTTACCCATACTTCTTCCACAGGGTTAAGATCTGGACTATGACTGCCCAAGTAACACATGTCACCCTCTTATTACAATTAAAGCTTTATAAATAGTACATTATGGCAACTTGTACAGAAAATTGGTTATACTAAAGCTTTATTAAACACTAAGCTGCTTATAAAGTAACTCGGCGGTATAAGATTGCTGGTAAAATGCTTTCACAGCATAAATATAAAGCTTCTTTATTAAAGCATCTTATACAGTCTTCTTTAATTTATAAAAGGCTTAGTAAGGTCTATTATACATCTGTATAATAGACCTTACTGTGTATCTACACACCATGTATATTTATAACAGGTGTATAAACCTCTATATAACATTTATACATCCGTTTTACAGCTTAGCAATTTCTCTATAACGGTTTTATAACATTGAGTTTTAAAAGTTATTAAAGCAAAATTTTACAGCAATGTAGTTATTTAAGCCAAATGCCATTTACGTCAGCCCTAATATAGATTATCTATAAATGCTTTTTACGTATATAGAAGGAATATTTTATAAAGCATTTATTCACCTGAAATTCTGTTTTGGAGCTATGTAGCTGCAATCTTCCGCCTTTATAAAATTCATATACAGCTAAACTTACTCCATTTCATAACCTCCAATATCATTCGATTTGCTTTCGAATTTTTCTTGTTATGTATGACTGATGGTAGAGAGGTAAGCGCACTAAATAAACTTACAGGAAACTTAGAAAGTGAAAACCTGTTTAAAAAAAAAAAGATATGATATATACAACTAAAAATACACCGATTTTCTTTGTGAACTCTAAATATAAATTTCTGCCATAGTTTTCTATCGTTTTCTGTGATTTTCTGTGAAATTAGTTTAATGTGTTGTGTTTACATTTGTAAATGATAAAACTGATTATCTACAAATGTAAACACAACACATTAAACTAATTTCACAGAAAATCACAGAAAACGATAGAAAACTATGGCAGAAATTTATATTTAGAGTTCACAAAGAAAATCGGTGTATTTTTAGTTGTATATATCATATTTTTTTTAAAAACAGGTTTTCACTTTCTAAGTTTCCTGTAAGTTTATTTAGAAATCTTTGACACTCTAACAATTTAACGTTTAGTTTATCATAACCTTAAGGGAACAAAAAAGAAAATTAACTGAATCAGTTTGAAAAGTTAGTATTCAAGACAATAAGAATTTATATATTTATGTTACTTGGCAAAACATCGGCCGACCGTAGTCGTTCATTGCTTTATGTAATATGTACGCGACGGGAAAATGTATTGTAAACAATAAAATGAATAACATAAATGAGATATAAAAAATGACTTGTAAATTTATAATTCAATAAAGCATTTTAAATGGTAAATGGTAATGCCTCTCACCCAAAAGTTCCGGGTTCGATTCCCGGTCGTGGCAGTGGAAAATACTGTGAGAGGGATTTTTGCACTGTACGCGGATATTGGGTGTGTTCCCTTTGGTTTCTAAATGTATAGCCTTCTCCCACATAAGGCTCTTCTAGAGCCTTCCGGAATAAAGGAGGTCGTAATTACCTGCGATGTTATTATTGTTATTATTTAAAAAAAAATTTATGCAGTCATTTTCTCATTGCAAACTACAAAAATCCGCCAAAATCGATAAAAAGTTACGTCTGAAATTCAAACAAAAGTGATAACATCATATCCTTCAAAATCAAAATATGTTATCATGAATTCAATTATTACACAAAATGTGGAATTCTATCAAAGTAAATTCACCTGTCCAAGGATTTTGTCTTCCACTACTACTTCTACACAGCCGAAGTGCTGCTTTAAGAATTTGTAACTGCTTCTGTGGTGACCTTCTTTGGATAGTTATAGCGAACCATTTTGTATTTTCTAAAAATAAATATGACAGGACGTCCATTGTTACCGGTTTGAGGTATAATTAACTTTTTATCACTTGAAACGGAAAACCTTGCAAAATATTTACAGCAATCACTTATGGGGTGTTCAAAATACGTGACTTATCATTTTAAAACAATTCTATAGAAAAAAATTAAAAAATATATTTTTAAAATAATTTTCAACTTATCAAATTCAAGGAATTTTGGAGGCGCGTCTATTTATTTCGAAGTAGAATAGCATATTTCAACAGAAAAATTTTCCTCTCATGACAAATTTTGTTTTCTACAAACTACAGCATACACTAATTCACAGGCAATATTCATTCAGCTTCCTAATAATTTGCCATAAGAAAGTTATTACATTGAAGCTGCTACAGACACTATGATATCTATGCTTTATAACTGCAAACAGTAATACTATCATTTAGAGGAATTTTTACTGCACAAAAATTACTTGCAGCAATTATATAACAACTTCTTAACAGTCATAGAACATGATTTATAACAGCTGGTAAGACGAAACAAAGAGGTTGCCATAATGTTACTTTATGCATTTATATACCTTTTACAGAGTTTACCAAGGCTGTATAAACTGTGCCTATTTTGAGTATATAGATACTTCATTAATACTGGACTACTGTTGTTAACTCTTAATTATAAAGTATTAAGCTTTATAAAAAGGTGGAGTAGATAGTCATAGAGTTTTTAAAAAGCAATTTGTGCTACTTGGGTGGGCTAGTTAAGAACATTGATGTTGTTATCTTGAAACCAGTTAGTTACGGTATAAGCAGTATGAACGGAACAAAAACGGTTGAAATATGAACTCACTATTAGGAAATAATTGTGACACAGAAGGGAGGATAATGTTTAAAATCCTAATATATGTTTCACTATTAAGTCATTCCTCAATATGCCACAAAACACCAGGACCACGTGCCGATATTCGAGCCCACATATTGACGGAAAATCTACCACTTTTATCATTGTTATTTATATATATATATATATTTCTCATCGAATCGAGTATTCGGAGGGCGGTAAACACGAATACGACTGCTGTGCGTTGACTGGAAAGTTTTTTCGTCTGTAAAGATTACATTGTTCCAAAATTTTACATCGTGCGCTAAAAATTTAAGCACAAATCCTACTAGAGCTTCTTTATGTTCAGCTTTAAGTAAGTATGCTGCTGCTGCTGCATGACTGAGTAAAATGGATTTTCTACTAAAGCATTTTCCAATTGCAAATCTTGTTGTTGAGTTGATATCCTTCGTAGCCCTGATCCAGGATTTCTAGTAATCGTTCCGTTTATTCTCCACTTTCTTAAAATGTTACACATAGAATTTTTGTCAATATTATAACACAGTGCAATTTGTCTCATTGACCATCAATCTTCTGCTTTGTCAATAACTCCAGATTTAACTAAATCGCTTATAGAAGGCATATTAGTTTTTTGCACACTTGCAATAAATTATGACAACTAACTGACAATGTCACAAAAATTAAAGTTAGATGTACACAATTAGATTTTAGCAAAATACCGTTATAAGACTTGTCCTATTTTTTTTTGCTCACAACCGTACTATAATGTTACTGGCATTAAAATGTGTGTTAAAATTTGCCATGTAGTTATAGAATACTCTCTTTGTCACTTTGTACAGTTAGTTAGAGAGCACAGTTAGTCCAATAAAGTTGTGCTTATCTTATAGGGGCCGCAAAATAAATCCAAACAACATGATTGTTTTAGGGTTGCTTGGGGACTGCCTCCTGAATATCCAACCAAAAGATCACACTCAAACTCCTGATACGATTTGCGCTATAGGGGCGGTTTCCTAAATTTTTTTAGAGCAAAATGACCTTAATAAAAGTTGTAGAAGATCAAATTCTGAACAACTTTTCTTTATACATTTCTTTTGTATCTCTAATACTTAACAAGTTACTGCGCATTATGTGAAAAGATTGGTCTTTTTTCATATAATGCACAGTACTCGGTAAGTATTAGAGATACAAAAAAAAATTATAAGGAAAAGTTGTTCAGAATTTAATCCTCTACAACTTTTATTACAGTAATTTTTTTTGTAAAAACATGTTTACAAGACCACCCCTGCAGCGTGCGCAATTTTTGACACATAATGCGCAGTAACTCGTTAAGTATTAGAGATGCCAAAAAAATTCATAAGGAAAAGTTGTTCAGAATTTGATCCTCTACAAGTTTTATTAAGATCACTTTGCTCTAAAATTTTTTTTTAGGAAACTACCCCTATAGCGCAAATCGTACCAGGAGCTCGAGTGTGATCTTTTGGTTGGATACTCAGGAGGCAGCCTCAAGCAACCCCGAAAAAATCATCCTGTTTGGATTTTTTTTTTAAATAATCTTTATTGGATTATATGTAAGTATATCTATAAAAATTTCAGGCAATGCTGACGAAGAAACAGCCTTGTTGCTTCCAGAACATGTTTATTTTACAAATATACCTGAAGATCTTGGCAAGGGTCGATCTACAAACACATCTATCGCAAGACAAGTATCTCGACGCATCCATCAGAAGACCGAAGCACCAAAATGTTTAGAATACATGAATGAGCTAGAACTAAAAATTTTTAAAAAAACCAAAAAGACAGTATCGGATTTAAAATTTGAGGATTCAGATTGGTACACAAATTTTATTGCATTTAAGAATGTTTTTGAAGATATTAATAACAAAGTAAAACAACAAGGTTTAGTCGCCTTAGATGATAATGAGCTGCTTTGGTATAGTAAGTATAAAGAATTCCGGAAGAAATATTCCGATATCATTGATGCCAAGAGGCGAAACAAAAGGAAGTTATCAGAGTACAAATTATTTGAATTATATAATAGCGAAGAATTTAAAAATAGCTGCCCTCCAGTATCAGTATTTTATCCCAATCTTGCTCACGAATGTGGCAGCTTTGAATGTGATTAAAGAAATAATATAAAGTAATACTAATAATCCACCCATTTGTATAGTTGGTAGTATATATCTGTTAAATTGTAAGTAGTTTAGTAAATCTATTTAGTACATCAACTGTTTAAGTATTCATTTTAACTCAAGGAGAGCTCATTCAAAAGGAGACATGTCCGTATACACCAGTTTCGAGGTAAAATATAAAAACCTGCCCTTTTTTAGATCCTTAAAGATTTAAGTTTTCAAACTTTTCTTATTAGGTATTTCATATTCGGCGGTTATGAGCAGGATTCTCCAAAATAATATTTTTAACGATTTCTTCGACAACAAAAACAAAGAAACAAAATTGACATGGTCTTGTTCTGACTGGGTTAAATCAAGAACAATCATTATAGGAAGATATTCCCATAGTTTATTATTAAAAAATAAGAAAATACATGGAAGACATAGTAGCATGCGTGTTTTTCTATGTCGTCATCCATACAACCACGCTTGATTTATGCCTGCTTCTTCAATATGTTCCTGGCTTGCCTGGAGCACTTTCCGATCACATGGATTCTGTAGCTTTTTCCAATCGCGCATTCTTCTCATGGTTGGTAGTTTTTTTTCTACTGCCACTGTTTATAGAACCAACACTAGTGGTGATTTTTAAGTTACTAGGGCATCAAATACTTAAAAACATAATAATTGGACCAATTATGCATGTGAAAACAGACTAAAAATAAAACGTCGATTTCAACCAGAGCTACTAACTCAAGAAAAGTGCGTTTATTTTTTGAGCACTAAACACTATTAATGTCAAAGAACCTGCCTAAACATATCCAAAATCATTTTGCTTGAAGTCAACAAAAATTTGCTTCAAAAGGATTTTACGGAACTGTAACGAAATCCGAAATATTTTGGATGAACCGAGTGCGACATCTAAAAATGTCGTCTGAAGATTCTATGAAAGTTTTTCGAATTTGCAACAAAATATTTATTTTTGGAACTATAACTAAAATTTCATTTTTGAAAACTACCATGAAAATCCGTTCCACGGGCGTAATTATTGTAACTGCAATAAATGACGTCACATGGAGTGCGATTTGTGGAACTATATCAAATGACGTTGCAAGGGTCGTAAATTTAGTAACTACCTCGAAATCCGACCAAATAAAACTCTTCATTACGAACCGACGTTATGTAGTGCTGCTTCTCATCATGGAATAGACTATGAGGACGAGTTAAAAGTTTCGTATTAAAATTTCTGAAGGGAGATTTTTCGCGGGCGACAAATTTTTCGATCATCATTTTTCAAATTTAGCAATCGTTTTTGGCGGTAAACTTATATGTTTTCCGTCGTATTTGCCTACACATGGTTCCTCAATGATTCGGAATCCATGTCGGTCTATTACCATGTACATTGTAAATAGGGACCGCCTTGCCTGAACGTATATAAAACTAAAAAAATATAAATAATATTCTCATTAGAAGCATTTTTAAACCCTGTAAGAGTGCCCTAAATTATTTATGGTATTTAACAAATACGCATAAAAAAGGCAATCAAAAAAGCTCACAAAGTCGTAAATATTGCATCTTTAGTTGATTGTTTTTAGTGTCAGTCGATTATTTATTAAAGTAAATTATTGGATGGTAGTAGGAGACTGCATTGTCCGAGTCGTCCTAATCCTCACCATGTGTGGTATGGACCGATACTCTTCTTAAACTTATACTTTTGTTTACCTTATACTTATATACTCGAAATTTATAACTAACAACCGAGTTGCCTAGCAAAGTGGGTTCAATACCTGCAAGGCGAAACAATTTTGTCATTAAAAAAAATTGTCCCAAGAGTAGTCCGGAGTCCACAATAAACTGTAGAGCCTCATCTCTCTTTACCTAGCACAGGATCCTTGAGGCTTTCCAAGGGACTTCGGTAACTTGAGAGGTGGTTAAAAAAACATTTTAGGAAAACGTTTTTAAAACAAAAATTTTCTAAAAGACCAATATATACTTTTACTTAAAAATCCTATCCTTTTTCATTGTCTTACTGAGTCCATACTAACAAAGTTCCCTTTCAGGTTAATTAGGAAAGTGTTAGAAATTAATAATGATGTTAGTTTTAAGACAGTGCAGCGAAGTCTGATTAATACCATTTGGTGAAAGTAGTTAAGCAAAAAAATCGAAAGTAATTCCTTTTAGAAAGAGTAACAAAATGTCTCACAGGACCAGTTTATCCATGTAAGGTTAGCTCGTAACCAAAGGATAAGTGTCAAACAAAACAATAAATACCCATTGTTTCATTTGACATTTATCTTTAGTTAAATGTTAACTCTGCATTGATAAACCGGACTTCAGACATCTAAAGCATGGATCGTTCACATTAGCAGTAAAATGCTCACAATTCCTACTCTGGAAAAGTGCTTCAAATTCACGAGCACTAATTACTTTTTTATAAAATTTGAATAATAGTAGAGTATGTATTGAGGCTAGAATTTCATTGAATTTTTGTTATTTTCAAAAAAGGATAAAGGCCAACAAAAATGATAATGTAGAAAAAGTGCGTCACAATTTGCTGAATCTATACTGTCATTTTTTCAATTATAGCACAAATACCCATAAAATAGATTAATTAATGATTGATTTTTTTTAAAAAAACGTTGTGGTTGGCTTTTCTATTTAAGCTAATTTTTAGATACAAGGGTGTAATAAAAAGTTTGTGAGTAAAAATAATAGACCAAGAGCTAGCAACACTCAAACCGTGCTGATTCCATTGTGAACAAAAAAATTACAGAATCTAGTACTAACATTGTATAATATGAAATCGCGTGCCTGCTTGCTCGGATCGGTTGCGTTTATTAAAAAAAAAAAAAAAATTGTGGCATTTTCAAAACGTATTATTGGTCTCATGGCAATGTGGATAAAATTTTTCATACAAATGCTAGAGACACTACTAAAGACGAATTCAAGTGCCTACCAGTCGGAATCGGTTGCAAAATCCCCCCTGCCAATTAAAAGACCGGTTCCAAAAACTGCATAATTTGGTTCATCGCAATGTGCACGAAGAAAATTCACGAGATAGTTTAAAGCATCTGTATGAAAAATTGTATCAACATTGCGATGAGATCATTAATAAGTTTTGAAAATGAAACAAAATTTTATTTTAACAAAAATAAACGCAACCGATCCGAGCAGGCAGGCACGCGATTTCATATTATACAGTGTCATTACTACATCCTGTAATTTTTTTGTTCACAATGGAATCAGCACGGTTTGAGTGTAGCCTCTTGGTCTATAAGTAGTGGCCTTTTATTTTAAAAGAACGATTTTTATAGTAGAGTTAACCAATGTAAATTAAACTGCCCGTATATCGAAGAATGGTTCTTAAAACAAGACACTAATCATAAATAAAAATAATCATCGATCAGTGTTCATAACTCATAAGAAATATTTATGAAACCCCATAGAACGAGAATTTAATCATTTGTTCAGGGGATAAAACTAAGTAAGAACAAGCACGGATAACTCAAGATATTAGTCATGTCAAAGGCAAAACCTATTCTGCAAACACAGGTTTCAAAGACGTATAGAGATGTGTGTCAATCAAAATGGGCAACATGTGGAGAACTTATAATGTTTTCTTTCAATTATTTGAAAAAAAACCGTCTAATTACCATGGTCAATTCAGAATAATGCCATTTAAGAATATACATTTTATATTTTATGTTTCTGGACAATATTAAACTGAGTAATTATATAAATCTGAAAATTATTTTTTAAACCTGTATACATAAATAAAAAAATTACTGGTACAAAAAAGGAATAATTACAATTACTATTAATTCTTGTGATCCAAACCGAGGCTAGTTAAATCTTCATCTTCAACAACTGCATCACCTGACCCTTTCACTTTACATTTATCAGTATTTAATTTTATGTCTGGATTCTTTGATTTTTCTACTAAATCATCTGGATCTTTACTCAATTGCTCACTGTCCATATTTTGTTGCGAAAAAAAATTTTAGATTCTGTTGTTGAAATCGCTCTGTAACATAAAACATAATGTTAAGGACATATTGCAGCATCTACTTTCATCACTACTGGATTATTATTAAAGTGACAGGACCAATAACTTCACATTTATGATAAATCCAACGGAATATGAGAGATATAGGTCTGTCTGTTTCCAGTTTATTTTTCTTATTTCAACTATAGATTTAGACTATTTATTTTGGTATAGAAAACCTAAATACGAGACCATATCATAAACTACATATGAAAATAACAAATAAAAGTTTTACATATATTAATGATTCTTATTTAAAACAATTTTCATTATTTTCTTATAAGCAACAGTCACATATAGTTGAAATAGCATTTGAATATCGGCAAACAATAATCTGTCTTTTTTTTTTTAATTTGAAAGTCCTCATCGGGCCTTGGTTTCAACGCAATGAGAAGAGGAGGTACAGGCACAGGGGTCCTCATTTTTACTACATAAGTCTATAGATATTAACGATTTTATCTGCAATTTATATTTTACACTAGCTGTGTGTAACTGGGGTCTGCAGTCCTTCTGGGATAGCGCAGTTTTAACTGTGTAGTTTTCCTGGTTCTTCTCTAAGAACCTGGCGACATTTGGGATGGTTGCTGGCCTAAATGTGAATCCAACCCATGTCCACTTGCATACAAAATGAATGTCAATTGTTCATCAATTAATTGGTGCAGCGTGATGGAGTAACAAAGTAGCAGACAATATTTTACTTATATGGTCTGTCTATTTTACGAGGGCTACATCAAATACCTCACTTAATTGGGATTATATAATTCATTCGCAAGAGGAATAACATGTCTGGCAATATAGTCTTCCCTAGTTATAGCCTGATGTCCTACATTTTCAGTGGCAAATCTCTGCATCAACGACTTTCGTATGTTGGCATTGGCTGACTGCTTGCCGGGACGAATAGCGGAATATAACTTTGAGGAATTCATCTTGGCGCGTTTTACATAGAAATGTTAGAAGATCTTTTTTATAAACATGTCTCATTTTATCATTTTCTGGGACTGGATCACAGTACGTTAACAGTAGATGGAACTGATCCTTTGTTAGAGATGTTAAGCAGTTGAAATCAGCATCATTCAAGTTACTTTCATCCGAGAAATCAGGGATTTCAGTTGATGCTTGACGGAGACGTTGCAGAAAGGATTGCAATTCTGCGCCTCCAATGACATAAGGTTTATTTACAAGCCTTAAACCTGGTAGTAAAGCAATAGTTACGCAGGCTTCATCATCTAAATGCTGCTGACAAGATCTCACTCCCTTGGGAATGTAGATATCCTGATTGACGAAGATTCTCACTCTTGTTTCTAAAGTCAGTCTCCGCAGATCAGCAATAGCACCACAAATAAAGCATGTATGGCTAGATGTTTGTGTCAGTACATTCAAACACATACAGACAGGATCCAATTCAATAGCTCTGATCTCTTCGACTATTGATCAATTGTAATTAATGCACAATCTCGCTAAATCATCCATCTCGAGCGGGGGCAAATCTATTATATTCTGTCTTGCCATGGAGATTTCTCTTATATTTACGTTGGCGTCGCCGTCGAGCCGACTTAATTGCCGTAGAGTTAAAACAAGAAAAAAAATATTTTAATGTCTAAGGCAGTCAATCCGTCAATAATGACAGAGATGATAAAGGAAATCAAAATATCATAAAAAAATAATACCTATGTGCTGGATAGAGGGACAAATTATTTTTAAATTGTTCCACTAGTGAATTGCGCTTTTAATCGTGCGTTACAACATAAAAGAATAGCACTCAACTACAGAGTAACAATTTTCTTTATATTGTAAAAAGGCAAAATAATTATAAACTATGTTTTCAGCAGTATTACTGAAAAGTATAAAACATAAAAGATCTATCTTTTTAATTGAATACAATTATGGATGCAGCACACTGACCAACGAAGATAGATCTCAGCAATCCATGAATAATTAAAGGTTAATAAACACGCATGCGCGACAATAACACACTCACCCACACACACAAAGTGGTCCTTATAATAGTCCTATATATAGTTTTCAATATATGTCTCATTGATACTGTTAAAAACGCCATTTTCAATTACCTCAAAGCTCTGCAGCTAAAAGTAAGGCATTTGGAGCACCGTGTCCCTGGAGACTTTTGATCAGGACCTCGAAACATACAACATATTAGAATTTGAAGCAATTTGACCAAAATCCATTTTACAGGGGTGAATGTGTGGGTCCTTTTGGTATATATCATGTCATTTATTCAAATATCATATTTTTTTCGTTCTGGCTATGAAACTGTGTTTCGCTGATACTAATAAAGATAATAAAGTGAATCAAAAAAGAGAATGTTAAGAAAAGATAAGGCTAGAGTAAGGTATGAATTTTAACTTGTGGTTGAAACTGTTGAACCTCATCACAGTGTGTGTGATCAATAAAAAAATAAAATTCTTTGCAAAAACAATAGTACATTCACGTTCTTGAATAAAGAGTCTATGAGACAAAAAAAACATTGAAATCGGACAAGATGTCTAGACAAAAATTATTTCTTCATGGTGCGTTAATTTCTTGGAGAATCATATATATCGAGTCAATTTTATGGTCAGGATGCCTGTCATGAAAATGACTAATATTTTATATTGGGTACGTTTTTCCTAAACAACGTGAATGCACAGTTAAACATCAATTTTCAATTCAAAAATCCTGTTCCCCGGCAATAACAAACCTTGAGACTATCACCACATAAAAGACAATTTCAGTATTTAAACATTTTATTTTTTCACAACAAATATGCTTGACTTCTATCAAATTTCGTTCCATATATCATGGTAAAAATTTTAGTTGGTTCACAAAAATAGATACTAATAACAATTTTGTAATAACAAAAAAATATAAATATTCATATAATACACAAAAACAATGTTATAGTTCAGTTTTCAGTAGGTATATAACATAAAATTATTATAAATAGATAATTATAAAATTCTCATTTGTGAGTTTTGTTGTCACACATTATTATATTTAATCCAAAGTACTTTCGTGTTGGGTAAATATCAATAAAAATAACTTTAAGAACTATTTATAACAAGTTGGATGTCACAAAATTCAACTATCATGATTTATAATTACAGAACAGGACTGTAGCTTTAGGCAGCATTAATAGAAAATAACCTTTCTATGAAAGACCCTCAACTTTCTGAGTCAATGTGAATATCACAACATATTGATACCACCATTTCTTGTTCGTAACTCGCCCCATATCATGTGACCATCAGCCATTCACTGAAAATAAGCACTATATAACTTTTATAATAATCTACACACATCACACTTTTTAATTTTAACAAGAATCAGGGCTAAGGTTTTTGTTAAATAAAATTTCAGTCTGCTATCCTATTAGCCCAGTTGTTAGAGACTAATTTTGATGAAAAGTTAGAATTCATTGTTACCTCACTAATTTTTTTATGAAAGACTAATTTTCTGCTAGCAGAAAGTGGCTCAAAAAATTTTACCAAAATCTACTCCCGTGAACCCTTAAAAGCAACCCTCTGAAACGGAAAAATTCAGTTTTTTGCTAATATCTCGAAAAATAATAATAATAAAAAAAACGGATAGCACCACGTGAAAGAGCGGGAAATTTCACATAAAAATGGTATAAAAGTTTTTTTAATAAATTTTTCCCTTAGCATGAGAAATTATTACAGTTCGCTCAATATTTCAAGCGCGTCACACAGGCAAATGAAGCATTCCTCGACCGCCGCTACATAATAAAGAAAATTTGTATAGTCGTGAGCAGAAAAAAATAGGACAAGTCTTATAACGGTATTTTGCTAAAATCTAGTTGTGTACTGTCGTGAGTAGAAAAAAATAGGACAACTTTTTTTTTTCTAATGTAAATATGTTTCTATTTGAATATATAATGAGTAGCCAAAATAAAACAGATATCACTTTTAATTTATTTTTTATTTTAATGCTGTAGTTATTGCTATAGTAAATGATGGATCGTTAATGAGACAAATTGCACTGCGTTATAACATTAACAAAAATTTGTGTGTAACATTTTAAGAAAGTGGAGAATAAATGGTACGATTAGTAGAAATTCTGGATCAAAGGACAAAGAATATTCTACTTAACAAGAAACTAACTATTAATATTTCGTTATTGCACCATATCTATTTATAACTTCTATAAGTCTGTTTGGCATAGAATTAAATAACCTTATACATGGATAAAGTCATATTTGGAGGAACGGACATTAACAGTAAATTATAATAACATAACCTCAACTATCCACAATGTTAAACTTGGAGTCCCCCAAGGCTCTGTCTTGGGCCTGCTGTTGTTTATGTTATACGTTAATGACCTTCCAAATTTTATAGATGGCCACGTCACCATGTATGCTGATGATACAACTATTTCAGTTTCAGCAAAGAGCATTGGTGAAGTTAAACTGAGAGCAGAACAAGTTACAAATCAATTATGTGCTTGGTGCGACAGAAGCAAATTAATACTGAATAAATACAAAACAGTTATTATGAACTTTTATATTAGAAAACCTTTGCCTCCCAACTTTAAAATATTTAACGTCAAAATATCGCATGAAACTAAATTTCTTAGTAACTTTCTCGACCCTACGTTACCATGGGATATTCATATTGATAATGTTTGTAAAAAACTAAATAAAGCATACTTTGGAATTCTGCAAATGAAAGATACTCTAAATGAATGTGGTCTGCTAAACATTTATTATGCCTTGGCCTACCCACACATTTCATTAAATATACTCAGCTGGGGATGTGGAAGAGACAAAGGTAGAGTGTTTATTCTTCAAAAAAGGTTAATGCGTTTAATTTTTAATATTAATTTTAGAGAAACTTGTAGAATAATCTTCAAATTAAAAATATCTTAACTGTGCCATGTATATTTATATTTAAATGTGTAATGTATACCAAATTAAATATAACTTATTTTAGACAAGTTTCCGATACACATGAGTACGATACAAGACATGGCAAACTATTAAGAATTCCTATGCACAAAACATCTACATTTAAACACTCTCCAAAATACAACTGTGTTAATTTATATAATATGTTACCTAAACACTTACGTAAAATCAGCTGCCCCAAATTATTTAAAAAAAGAATTAAAAACTTTCTACTACAAAATGCTTTTTATAGCATGGACGAATTTCCATCCGGATAATTTTATCTCTGATGTTATATTAATATTATTATTTTATAATATCACTTGACCGGTTGATATGTCCTTATATCTATTGTATTTATATGTGTTTGTATATTTACTGTAATGTGTTATTTAATATTGTTAGTATTAATGTGTTTATGTTGTATTTATATATATAGAATTTTCTTTTTAAAGTGACTTGCCATATATACTGTAAAGTATCATAAATGGTTAATAAAGATTATTATTATTATTATTATTAATAATCATTAGTAATATCATATAAACATTAGTTTTTTATATAATTAAGTTAATAATAATAAGTTTTCATGTTAAGCATTCTATGTATTTAAACAGTGACTTATATGTTTCATGTTTCGTATGTGTATTTGTATTCTACTATTATGACTTGTGTAAACACTATGTGTACCTGACATTAATAAATTATTCTATTCTATTCTAATATTTTCCCATGCATTATTTACTATTTCCAGTAATTGTTCGACATTCCGTGGTCTCACATTTCGTTTTTGGATACTTCTTATGAGTAGTCCTCATACCTCTTCCACAGGGTTAAGATCTGGACTATGACTGGGCCAGTTAAGAACATTGATGTTACCTTGAAACCAGTTAGTTACGGTATGAGCAGTACGAACGGAACAATTGTTTTGTTGAAATATGAACTCATTATCAGGAAATAATTGTGACACAGAAGGGAACATAATATTGTCTAAAATCCTAATATATGTTTCACTATTAAATCGTTCCTCAATATGTCACAAAACTCCAGGACCACGTGCCGATATCCAAGCCCACATATTAATGGATAATCTACTACTTTTATCATTGTTAGATATATATTTCTCATGAATCGAGTATTCGGAGGGTGATAAATACGAATATGACCGCTGTGTGTTGACTGGAAAGTTTTTTCGTCTGTAGAGATTACATTGTGCCAAAAATTTACATCATGCGCTAAAAATTCAAGCGCAAAGCTTCTTTATGTTCAGCTTTAAGTAAGTATTTCTGTGCTGCTGCATGACAGCATAGCTCCGATTCTCTTACTCGCCGGCGACCAGTACTACTCGATCCAGGAAAATTCGTTTCTTCAGCAGCCTGAATAACTGAGTAAAATGGATTTTCTACTAAAGCATTTACCAATTGCAAATCTTGTTGTCGAGTTGATATCCTTCGTCGCCCTGATCCAGGATTTCTACTAATCGTACCGTTCATTCTCCACTTCCTTAAAATGTTACACACCGAATTTCTGTCAATATTATAACACAGTGCTATTTGTCTCATTGACCATCCATCTTCTGCTTTAGCAATAACTCCAGATTTAACTAAATCGCTTATATGAGGCCTATTAGTTTTTTGTACACTTGCAATAAATTATGACAACTAACTGACAATGTCACAAAAATTAAAGTTAGATGTACACAACTAGATTTGAGCAAAATACTGTTATAAGACTTGTCCTATTTTTTTTTGCTCACAACCGTACACCCTATTTTTAAAATTATTATTATTTTTCAAGATATTAGCAAAAAACTGAATTTTTCGATTTCAGAGGGTAGTAGATTGTGGTAAACTTTTTTGAGCCACTAGCAAACTAGCAACTAGCAAAAAAATGAAAAATGAAAAAATTAGCGAGGTAACAATTAATTACGACTTAAAATCCCTGGCAACTGGGCTATATATCAAATTATTAAATGATTGGTAACTACCTGCCATAAGCGTTTGAAATGGTTTTGAGTGTAGGACAGCTAGCTAACAACTTATTTAATGACTGTTAGTTTTATATTAAATAGAATTAAAAGGCCACATATATCGCCACCTAGTGATCAAGAATTAAACTGACGAAATTAGTAATGGAATATTATCTACAAATAAAACATCAGTAGAAATTATTATTTAAAAAAAATGCAATAAAGAATCTTGATCCGCAATTTATCACGAAAAATTATTATAAATGTTAATTGCAAAAGAGGGAGGTTGTTCAGCTTACGATTTTCTGAAAGCCCATAAAATTTACTATAAACATGCGCCAAAAGTTATTAAGTTAGTTAACTCAACCCTTTACCACTGGGGTATGCACCCTTCTTAATGAAATGTTTTGACGATAACTGCGTTTTAGACTCCATGAGCTACCTGCTATATCACTCCTGAGTTCGTGTCTCAGCTATGGCAAATAGCAATATCGTAAGGAATGGTTGTTGTATAATTGTCTATGTGTATATGTCCTGGTTGAGTGGTGGAATAGCTAATGCTAAACTCTGCCAGGACATTAATCTAAACAAGGCGATACAATAATTAAAATTTCTGCTTCATAGATATAACCCATTGGTTTTTTGTCATAAATAGACCCTCTACTTATGGTAAAAAACCACTCTTGCCTTTCAAGGGCAAAGTCACCTACAATGCGAAAAAAGTCAAACTCAAAGTTTAACCAAACGCAAAAATATAATGCCTTAAAGAGTTTGTAAGTCCGATTTTGCGGTTTTGAAAAGCGTTCAGTTACAATTATGCTTGAAATAACGGTATATAAGTATTTTGGTGTTGCAGGTATCTATGCATTTGATGGGGTCGGATGGTTTTTTTGCTAGAAGTGTTCCATATTTGTGGAAGATTTGTCTTAAACAGGATGAAGACTAAAAAAGGGTGATACACTAACTGTATACCCATGTGAATAATTATACCATTTGTATCTTATATAAGAACCAGTTTTATGTCTCCAAATATCCCAATTATATTCCATATGAGTCACAAACAGACAATTCTGGGACATCTTGGAGATATCCCAAGTTGTCTCACTTGGCTGCCCATGAGATATCCCACAGCAGTTTCAGGACATCTACTGGATATCCCAGATGTATGCGAAAGATGTCCTAGGGAGATCCTGAGGATAGTTCTTTGACAGCTGGATTTTTACCACTTTGAAGTTACGATTTCTATGAAACAAGTACAACTCTACAGAAAAAGAAAAGAACAAATTCATCATCTCTTTATAAGCATTATCACTACCTATTCTCACACTAAATGTGATATTTTACTTATTCAACAAAAAGCATCTATTTTTTATATCGTATGCTTTAAGCACCAAGATTATTACATTATATATTCCATTACTGATCACACAATGGAGGCGGTGCTAAAGACAAGAAATAGCTTGTTGTTGTTCATCAAACTGGGTGACAACTTGCCCCAAACTTAGCCTGTATTACACATTGAGTAAAAAATTGAGATCAATGAAAATGTTAAAAAGAAATGTGTTTTAACAGATTTGTTGTCAACTATTTATTAACCTCTAATTAGGTGCTGTTTAGGAATGAATTTAATTATTTTAAATTTGTTTATTAGTTTACATTGATATGTTATACCGTCCATGTTTATGTATGTCCCTTGTCTCTGGATGTGCAGGCTCTTATTGCACAAGGCTCTTCCATAGTACTTAGAGAAAAAGTGGTTGTGGTGTTATAAGTTGCTCTTCATTCAATCTCATTAATAACTGATTTTTCACTTGCACTTGCTATGTAAATTTAGATTGTTGTTATCTATTCTCATGTAACATTACTGATCAGGCATTCTCATAATAATTGCCTTACCTTAGAGGAGAGCAATTTTGATAATAAATGCCAATAGTCACAAGGGATCGCTGTCTATTTTCTTCTTCATTTTATTTTCCTTATGTGCCGAAGACAACGAAAAGATAACTCTCCGAGAAATATTTTCACATCTCAGATTGCTTAGACTATAAAAATTAAGTTCTTTCAGTTCTGTCACTCTGTCTGTTCATAGTACATCTAAAAATTGATGGAGGAGAATAAAATTTGGCAAATAGTTTGCACTGTCGCCAAGAAAGTCATCTGTTGTACTATTAGTGAAAAACTTGCAGCATAGGCACCCTAAAAATATAATCAATGAAAGAAAATGTCAAGGATAATAGTATTCAGCACACAGTTAACAAAACTATCAAGGAAAAAATTCACTAAACTTTGAAAAATATAACAGGGTGGTCACTCAAATAAATTATTTCATTGGTGGACTATATATTATGAACGCCCAATAAATATAGTACGAGAAAGTTGTATAAGATCAGTTCAATCCTTTTTCACAAACAATGAGCCACCAACAACTGAAATGATCTTGGAAAAAAACTGAGAAGCATTCCTAATTTTAAAAAAACATTTCAATTTTTCGGTAAGTAAATATTATTTCTCATATGTTCTAATTGAGTCTGTAATACTTCTGCAAAAATATCTCGCACTAGCTTTTTTGTTGGCCATTTGTCAATAGGTGCAGGGAGGGGGGGGAGTAGGGTCACAGCCCAGGGCTTCGAAGTAGTCATGTTTCTTGGCGAATTCAAATCGAAATTTAATGTCACTTTTAAAGGTTTTTTTTTGCTGTCCATGTGATACATGTTTTCGGATGTCCTGAAAAATCATCTGAAACATATATCGCATGGACAGCAAAAAAGCGTTTATAAATCCTATTTCAAATTTCGATTTGAATTTAACAAGAAACATGACCGTTCCGACCGCCCTGGGTTATGAATCCTACTTTTTTCCCCCTCCCTGCACCGATTGACAAATAGCCAGCAAAAATGCTTGTGCGAGGCATTTTTGCAGTGATATTATGGACTATAAGTTAATTGATCAAAAGACAAAAGTTAATGTCTCCTGTTATTTGTTATAAATGTCTTTATTAATTTGTCAAATGTTTATATAAAGGATAAATTTTTAATAAGAAATATTTATTACAATTATAGCATGAGAAATTGGAACTTGTATGCTTAAAGAAAAATAATTACCTGGAGGTGGAATATTTACGATATATAAAATAGACAATAAAGCAAAATTCATTACATGGATGAAACGTGGATTAACACAGGACATACCCTAGAAAAAGTATGGAAGGACATAACAATAATAACCGTGAGACAAGCAGGGTAGAGTAAAAATCCCTTGGGAAGTCAAAAGCGTACCAAAAAATGTAGTTTCTTTTCACTTTTTCAGAACAACCACTACACTGTTGTTGGCTGATCGAGAAGCGCAGATATATTAATGGTAAAACGGTGGGGGCTGGAAATCTAATGTTGTGGAGGCATGATGAATGGACAAGCAAAAACAGTAAAAATATTATAACAATAATTTTATGAGAAAATTAAAACATTGAACTTTTGTAAATATAAATTTTACTCAACCAACATAATAACTGGTTTTCAATTTTAATTGCCTCTCAATGATGCTTACATGCTTAGAGAAATGTGTATTGAGTAGCGTCTTCTAGTGTGGTCTTCAAATGTTTTGGTGTTCTGTGAAAGTGGTCCTCAAACACTAATCATATTGATTTGTGTAAAATGAGTATCATATGTAAACGTACCCGATACTTAGGACCCTCTGCAGCATAGAGCGGAAGCAGATCAGCCATTAGGCTGAGTAGGTTGACGCCTAGGGCCCTGCAATAAATATAGGGACCCGATAGCCTACTCAACTAGAAGAATTTGTCGTTAGAACACAGTGGCAACTATAGACCTACTGCTAAAAGCCTTGCTAAATAGGATAGTGAACTTCACAGAAAAGTATATGATATCGGAAATGCAAAGTGCGTATATAAAATGAAGATCAACAGTGAGGAAAGTATATGTGGGATTATGTGAAATACTAGACGCAATTAGTAACAAGGAAAAAGTCATAGAGCTCTTCTTTGATCTGTCGAAAGCCTTTGACAGAGTTGATCATAAGATACTTGTGGAAAAAATATAAATAATGGGCTTCCGAGGAAATGCATATAAAATAATAAAATTATACTTAGAAAATAGAGAAGTGTGTAATAGTCATAGATTCTGGTAAATATAAGGTCAGAATGGAAATTGGTCAAAAAGGGGGTACCCCTAGGATCAATTTTAGGCCCAATTTTATTTCTGCTGTATATAAATGATCTATCACATATCAGTAAACATCTAATAAATATATTTGCGGAAGGCAATTTTCTAGTGATAAGAGCCAAAACAAATGAAGAATTGATAACCGAAGTTGTGGCCTCGATTGATATATATATAACCTAAAACTAAACATTGAGAAAATCCACTTACTAAAATTTAGTCTAAAGGAGGAGTTACTGCTTCTCATAGATTATAACGATCAAACATTAACAACAGCGGATCATACAAAATTTCTAAGCATTGTTATCGATCCATAGTTAAACTGGAAGCATCACGTGCAAGACCTAGCTACAAAAATTAGTGCATTTGCATTACGTGCCATAAGCAACTCCATAAACAAGGCAGCAGCTCTAGCCTCTTATTATGCTTATGTCAATTCCAGATTAAAATATGGAGTTATCTTTTGGGGAAACTCAGTTGAAGCAAACGGAATATTCAGGCTACAAGAAACTTGTAATAGAAGTATCTACCGTCTGAAAGGAACTGACACATATAGCATATTGTTTAAACAAAAATGTATACTTACTTTTCCAAGTCTGTATGAATGTGCATGCTTTGTGAAGAATAACTATGAAGAATTATTCAGCAAATATGAAGCAGACCATTTATATAATACACTTGAATATATAAATGCAAACCTCCACTTACCACAGATACCATACAGTCAAGTGTAACGAAATGTAGTGACTCAACTCGTGAAAATTTATAATTGCTTACTCAATCATAATAAAAACTTCCCATATAAAGTATTAAAAAAATGATAATTCGTTAACTGATAAGACTTTCTATTCTTTGTCTGATTTTTTTAATTATAAATTTTAAGTTTTAACATGTTATGGTATTGTCTAGTTTTAATGAAATATTTATATATGTGTCTTCACTATATGTTCTTTTTATTATTTATTTATGTTATACACTACTTAGTAGTCTTTGACTTATTCCACACCTGTATGGTATTAAGGAATAGTGATTATTATTATTATTGAAGGCTTCTACCACTTATCACGGGGCACATAACAGGAACATTATCATTGCGTTCTTGTGATCAAAAGGAGGACTATTTATTTGCTACATTCTAGTGATGTTCCTGGAACTTTACGTAGTAGTTACAATTACATTACTTTGGTGTTAGTTGGGTATGGGACAATTCTAATACCAAGTGAAGCACGCACATTATAATTATAGACACTTGATTTGACCTCTGACTCAAAGGACCCCAAAAATAAATTAGCCTAGAACTCCAAGAGATCCAGCCCTGTTTGCACAGGGAAGGGAGCCAAACAAGTTGGATGTTTTCAGACAACTTTTCAAAATTCATTAGCATTTGGTCTATTAATTAAAGGATCATTAAATGCTGTCTATCAATGTAAAATCATAAACTAAAAAAAAATACTACATTTATTACATTACATACACAATCTAACTAGAGGTTGTTTAACTAGAATAGAAGGCATGTGCATCAATTTTAACCATGGTTTATCTGCTCTAATCTGTTTGATCTGGTACAAAGGTAATATTTAACTGTTAACCTGCCTTTAGAACAGCAAATCACATACCAAAATATTCAGATATTTTGTGCCACACAGATTCTTCGATAGCTCAAGTGACAAAATCATTTGATAATTAAGTTGACTTATAGTGGAAGCACATCTGCTTAGAACATCAAAGTAAGTTTACAGTTATTCTCAAAATGAGATGATTTTATTAGAAATTTTAGATGTTCAGCATTTTTCCACAGTATTTCGAAAACATCTGTAATTTTAATGACCGCAACGTTTAAAATAAATTGCAAATTGTTCATAAAAAAATTTCGAATAAAGCTAGAGGTTCAGGACATCAATCACATTACTAGTTGTATTGTAAATAAATAAAATAATTGATTTTAAGGGACAAAATACAATAACGGGCAAACGTCTCTCACTAGCAAACGAATGAACTGAAACTATAGCTATTTTGATAAATTTTTTACACATGGGGCAAGCGTAGGTGCGTCTTTACTATGTACATACTTCGATATGCGATGTAAAGCAACGTCAGGTGAGGGTTGTATAGGGGATATACCATCCTTTGGAGAGGATGAAAAGCCGTCGGTCCTTTGTCTATTAAATGTTAGGTAAGTCAAAGATCCCTACTCTTCTTAAGAGAAGAGCGGAAATATGCCGATGTTAAATAAATGTATAAAAAAAAATATTTTTACTAATTAATTAAAAATGCATATAATCTGTGTTGACCTATAACAAAATTTGAGATCGAAAAAACCATTCCTGAAAAATAATATAGGATATAACGGTCTCGTGTCACCACCAGCATTTTCATATATAAACAGGTCCATTTTATGTTCGTCAGATGCCTAAAAAATGTAGAAAAAATCCTGCACTACCGATGAAATCAGTACTAAGCAATGATATGAGATTTTTGTAGAAAAATACTACGAGTATTCAGAAAAGAAAATTTAAACTTACGTTTCAGAATTTGCGTAAACAAGGTTAGTTAAAAAGAGTGGTTGTAGATGTTACTAGGTGTACAGTTTAAACACAGATATTTAAAACTGACACCAGATGATCCTAAAACATATTGCCAATGATAAGTACCCTTATTTGTACAATATTTTTTTCTTATTGTTTATATTGATATTTATGCATGCACGTTTTTTACTTACAATGACTGTCTCTTTGACATTTTTTAAAGTATTTATCAATAAGAAAATAGTTACATTGGCAAGTTGGTGGCATATAAATAACTCGTAACCTGAGTCTCAGACAAACTACTTTTACCGCCATTTATTAATTAGTTTTTTTAAGGGTTAAAACGCAATGCCAAGCCCTTCAGTAGGGACTGTCCATGCATATTTTCATGAAATTCTTTTTATACCTTTGATGCTTCCCAAAATCTCACAAACAATTTATATATTTTTCTCTTGTTATACAAAGAAGATAGGACAATATGTATTATGAGAAAAAAATTAAATAAAATAAAAGAAGCGTTAAAAATTAAACTGTTAAAGGTATCAGGAGATAATACATGACAAAAAAAACAATGAACCAAACAACATACCAGCTAAATAAATTAACAGAAAGACGAAGCGAGAAGAAACAACAAATAATTTAAAAAAAGACTAACTGTTGAGGCGAAAAAGAATATGAGATAGGGAAAAAACGCTAGCATGTGAGAATGTACGAGGAATAAAAAATATTTAGCATCCAAAAAAACGAGCGGTTATAACAGGAACAAGGGGAAAAAATCGACTATATGACTGATAGAGAAAGAGGATAGTTAGAAAACAAAAGAAAAAAGGAACTCAAAAATAAATACGGCCAAAATCACAGAAAAATGATAGAAACAAACACATCTCTAAACTGGTAATGAAGAAGTCGCGAACGTAGAGTAAGCGGTGAATTACTTGATTCCTGAAAAAGAAGATTAGAAATAGAAGCAAGTTTGTTAAAGGGAGTGTGGAGTGCAGACTAAATTTCAAATAGCAACACATCGAGAAAACCTACACAAAAAACAATTGAGAGGCTAAAAACATAAAAAACCACATCATCAAATGAAAAAATTAACAGTCAAATTTATGACAAGAAACGTAAATTATTTCATATGACCCACACGAGAAGATAGGTAGTTGATATATGTCGAAGACATCCTCTGTGCATATTCAACACTGCATCCTTTTCCAGAGAGAAACTCCATAATTAAAAAGTTAATTTATTCAGAACACGAATGGTTTGGATAAAGTGGATAATCTTTTTCGGTTTTAAGAACACGCTTAAATTTTTATACACATTTTTTATTTTCTCTTTACAATAATATTTATGTTTGTTAGAGAAAATTTTTGCTCCTAGTATAATCTATTTAACAATTATACAATTTAAACAAATTTTAACACTTAAGGACGACCCCCTGCTATGTTGTCCTTCATGTCATCAATTTATGTACTTATCAATGATATGCGATTTCTCTATTCGACTGACCGACCGGCATGTGCAGTCTGCAAGTGGTGTGTGACGACTGGCACGAGAGCTCCTTTAAGTAGGATCAGTCTTTCGGCTGATGTTTGTTGCAATCGAAGCATTAGCGTTTTAATGGTATTATGCAATTATTACACTTAACGCGCCAGGCCTGTAACTTGTAATTCAGCGCTCGGTGGGGCACATAGCCCGGAGAGTAGCTGTTGGTTGCAGTCTGGTTACGTTCCTCATAGTAAAATAAGAATTTTATAGAGCAATTTCCGCGTATTCCACCCTCTAAAAGCACATTTGAACTAAAAAAAAAAAAGATGTTAATAACAATTATTTCGTTATTATATTTTGTCCCTTAAACAGATTAACTTACCTCCGAAAGTATTTAAAATATTTTGGTTAAATTTGGTGGACATATAGGTACTGCCGGTGGATTAGAACTATGCACGAAATTTGAACTTAAGGTGGGTATATCCAAGAGAAAAGAGAGAGAGATCCGATAAGCAAATATTTATTATTTTTGACCATAACTTTTTTTTAATAAGTACATATATTGATAAAAAAAAGTATAAGACTACCTTAGTAGAACTATAACAGGTGTAGTGATATGGATTTTCACTGATAATTTCAGTTGTTTGCAAAATTAGTTAATTTAAAACTACAGGATATGAAGATTGGCACTATTTTTTATTTAAATTGAAGTCTTTCCCTTCTTTCTCATCATTCTTAGCGGCAGTAAAGGCTTTCTTACAAGGAATGAGGTGTCTGCTGTTCTTGCCGGAAAAAATGTTACTTCTACTCAATTTGCACGATAAAGGACACTTACAAAATATTACTGAAAAACTTTAATTCGCCATCTAAATTAATAAAAATATTTTCATGACTGATTTTGTCCTATCTGTAAATTAACCGTAAACTTACTTTGAGGTCCTAAAGTCTAAACCCGTCAAAAACAGTTCGAGAACAAAACTTATTTTGCTCCCACTATTAGATATATTTCCAATAATTAATAAAACGAATATTTGATATTATTTGGGCTTTTCATAAACCACTTATTAAAAGTAAAAAAAAATTTAAATTTTAGATGGATTGATGAATTAAACATTACAAAACACCAGCAGTTCATTCTTTAACATAATGTATTTAACACTTGAGTTATTCAATTTTTTCATAAATTTCAATAAAATGTTAATAAAAACATAGTAACAGAACTAACACGAAACATTATTTTTGATTCTGATCTATTACACCTCTAGCAGTTTATAATTTAGCACACTCATGAAAAAAATATACAAAAGGAACAAAAGTTATATTTACAAATCATTTTCGGATTCCACAGAATTATTATCAGAATCGCCATCCTCAATTGTCTCCCCTAACTCTCTCAGTCGATTTTTGAATGAATTTAATTTTGTGTCTTGGTCCGTTAACAACTCTAGTAAATCGTCTTGGTCTTTCCTTAGTTTCTCAAGCTCCGCTTCTCTCTCTGCATTATGGAGTTCCATTTGTCTTATTTTTTCTAACAAGTTTTCATTTTGTGTTTGCGAGGCTGTTGATAGCACTTCAGGAACTTCTTGAACCATTGGTATTTTGGGGGAAGACCGTCCTAATGTTGCCAGCTGAGCTTTTAGTAGTGTGTTCTGGTCAATAAGTTGCGCATTCATTTCTCTTAATTCTACTGCCTTAACCTGAAAATAATAAACTATTTAGTACTCACTATAATTAGTGATGGTTAAGGAAAAATTTAAGGAAGGATAGTGGCATTTATTAATTGCATGACAAGAATGGTAAGAAATGTTGAGTGAGGATTCAAAAAATATAATGCAGCACAAGTCATGCTTCTTTAACTATTTTGACATAGATATGGGAGCAGCTCCAAAAATTCACAGTAGTACACACGATGATCCATTGTATATTTGCAATATGTGAGATCTAGAAAAGGCCTGTGTCCTCCGTAAAGAATAGCAGTCTATTTCAAGGCAGATTTTGAAGTTCATCCGGCTCTAGAAATTGCCTTTTAAGATACCTGTACTTTGAGCTTCTAATGGTACAAAATTGCATAGGATATGAGAGACTGTTTTATCTGTCACTCCACACGTCCAAAAATTAGATTTTCCTTCAATTCTAATATACGGGCAGTGTCGGATCTAGGGGAAGGGGAGAAAAAAGGAGGCCATCCTCTCTGTTAAGACTGAGAAAGCAAGGAAGGTTGTCTTGTAAAAATAGTTTAGTTAGTTTACAAGTGCTTTTAATAATTAAAAACATAAATTTAAACACTTATTTTGCAACATTTTGTTTCTTGGGGTGCGGGCATCAAAATCCAATCTTGCCCCCCCTCCCTTCTGGAATTGGTTGGGAGGGTGGTCAATAAACATTATTGAACCACAGTACTTAGGCCTCATTGGGCCCCTTGTACATCCTCCCTGTAGGCAGACCCTCGCCTAGGCCTCCAACCAACCTAATCTTGTGAAATAGGTAGTGATGCTGTAGTAGGCCAACGTTCTCCCAAAACGGATTCTCTGATTGATGAGACGGCATAACAGTCACAAAGTAGTACATGTTGGACCATCTTATCTTCTTCTTCACAACTTCGACAGAGAGGTGTTTCTCTTAATCTCATATTACAGTGACAGTGTCCAGTCTGGATTCCCGTTATAAAACGTAGGTTCCTTCTGGACATTGCCAGGTAGTTCATTGCTGTACTCTTGTTAGGATATTTAAGTAGTTCCCTAGCAAGGTGACAGCTGGTTGTTTCATCCCATAGCTTCTTGAATTCATTGTGGGTGTTCTCTTTAATTATTTGTGTTATCGCCGTAATCGGTAACAGACTGGTCAGGCCCACTCCAAAGATACTTAGGCCTGCTGCCTTCTTGGCTAGTCTGTCGGCTTTGTTGCCACTACACTGTGAATGTCCTTTCACCCAGCATACCAGTATGTTATTTATGCTGGAGGCACCCACAAGTGCTTGGTGACATCCCCATGCTGCTCCTGTGGTAATTTTGTAATTTCTCAGGGCTAGTAATGATTGTCTACAATCTGTGTAGATCCTGATTGTTTTGCCAGTAGTTTGTCTACGGACAATCTCTTTTGCAGCTATGACTCTCCACAGCCTACATTTAATTGTATGCCAACGGATTTGAGGCATACCATTGTTGTCACAGTCACTTCTAGATATATATCTACCTCCCTGCGGACAGCCATTCTTCATACAAAAGTCTCTTCTACACTAATTTGTATAACTCTCTTCTAGATCATGTTGGATATCCAGCGTCCCAAGATCGTAGGGATGTTCCTCTCCGCTAGGGCCGGTGTAATTTTTGGAAATGTGGTTTTGTCAAACGCACCTTCTATATCTATGAAGACACCTAGGGTGGACTCTTTATTGTCCAAGGATCACTCAATACGACTCGCGACTTCATGGAGGGTGGTGTCGGTGGATCTTCCCAGGGTGTATGGCTACAAAAAGATAACTTTATATATATTAGCTGAATCAATAGAGGCTTTCCATGACTTTTCCCATTCCAGGATCAGTGGCCTTGAAATACTCATATTCGTAGTGCAATATCATATGAAATTTTGTCCTGAACACGATTTAATCCATACAAAATGTACCATCAATATTTAAAGCTTCATAGCACAAAAAATTACAAATGGTTTGGTAAATAATAAAATTATAGTAACATTTTACCGCTGCATCCTCCATTTTCTCAACTAATACTTCAATAAAGAATGAACTTCTCTCCATTTTCATAAATTTTGATTCTAAAGAGTGACAAACACAAAAAATTAAAACCAGTGAAGGTTAAAAAACAAATGAACGTGTGACATAAACTTTGCTTGATGTTCATTGCTAATACTATGAATATTTATCATATTATGATATACAGAGAGTATTGACCAATATTGACATATATTTTACAAGTAGCAAATGATATTGACCCAAGAGAAAGTACCCAAAGGAAGCTCTGACAGGAGCTGTTAAAATTTGATAATAAAAAATCATTGAAATAAGCTTGTACTGATCCGATATTTTTGCACTGTTTTACCTGTATGTGGTGGAGTCTAAAAATATTACTGAGTGTTGAAATAAATTCCTTAAAATCGCAATAAAGTAAGTTAAAAAAAATTTACTCAGGTTTAGTGATTTTTAAATGCATTTTTCAATTTGTTTATGTAAAAAAATTTTCAATAATGCATTTAACATTTTTAATGTACTGTCGAGAGCAGAAAAAAATAGGACAACTTTTTTTTTCTAATGTAAATATGTCTCTATTTGAATATGTAATGAGTAGCCGAAATAAAACAGATATCACTTAATTTATTTTTTATTTTAATGCTGTAGTTATTGTTATAGTCTAATATACTTTAACTTGGCGTGTGTATGTATCAGTTAATATTTCCATACGATTTCATTTTCTCCCATATTGTACACAAAGTTAAAGCAATAGTCCAGAAACATTGTCTACGTGGACAATATTTCTGGATCTTTGTGTACAAGAGAAAATGAAATCATACGGAAATATTAACTCATACATACACACGCCAAGTTAAAGTATACTAGACTATATAGTAACTGATGGATGGTTAATGAGACAAATTGCACTGTGTTATAACATTAACAAAAATTTGGGGTGTAACATTTTAAGAAAGTGGAGAATAAACGGTAGGATTAATAGAAATCCTGGATCAAAGGAGAAAGAATATCCTACTTAACAAGAAACTGACTATTAATATTTCGCTATTGCACCATTTCTATTTATAACTTCTATAAGTCTGTTTGTCATAGAATTAAAACTTTATACAATAATCATTAGTAATAATATTTTCCCATGCATTATTTACTATTTCCAGTAATTCTTCGGCATTCCGTGCCCTCACATTTCGTTTTAGGATACTTCTTACGAGTAGTCCCCATACTTTTTCCACAGGGTTAAAATCTGGACTATGACTGGGTCAATTAAGAACATTGATGTTGTTATCTTGAAACCAGTTAGTTACGGTATGAGCAGTATGAACGGAACAATTGTTTTGTTGAAATATGAACTCATTATTAGGAAATAATTGTGACACAGAAGGGAGCATAATATTGTCTAAAATCCTAATATACGTTTCACTATTAAATCGTTCCTCAATATGCCACAAAACACCAGGACTACGTGCCGATATCCAAACCCACATATTGACGGAAAATCTACCACTTTTATCATTGTTAGGTATATATTTCTCATCGAATCGAGTATTCGGAGGATGGTAAACACGAATACCACCTCTGTTTGTTGACTTGAAAGTTTTTTCCTCTGTAAAGATTACATTGTTCCAAAAATTTACATCATGCGCTAAAAATTCAAGCGCAAATCCTACTCGAGCTTCTTTATGTTCAGCTTTAAGTAAGTATTTCTGTGCTGCTGCATGACAGAGTAGCTCCAGTTCTCTTACTCGCCGGCAACCAGTACTACTGGAACCAGGAAAATTCGTTTCTTCAGCAGCCTGAATAACTGAGTAAAATGGATTTTCTACTAAAGCATTTACCAATTGCAAATCTTGTTGTTGAGTTGATGTTCTCCGTCGTCCTGATCCAGGATTTCTACTAATCGTACCGCTTATTCTCCACTTTCTTAAAATGTTACACACCGAATTTTTGTCAATATTATAATGCAGTGCAATTTGTCTCATTGACCATCCATCTTCTGCTTTAGTTTTTACTTTTAGCAATAACTCCAGATTTAACTAAATCGCTGATATGAGGCATATTAGTTTTTTGCACACTTGCAAGAAATTATGACAATTAACTGACAATGTCACAAAAATTAAAGTTAGATGTACACAACTAGATTTTAGCAAAATATCGTTATACGACTTGTCCTATTTTTTTTGCTCACGACCGTACTATTTTAAATAATGTGTATGTATTTCACGTCACGAAAAAATTAAAAAGTAGTCAAAAGACCTACGGTGGTGAACTACAAGCCCATTCGTTGATCTTTTACACCATTAATTAAAAGCTAGTTCTAAATATATATTAAACTTATTAGAAATAATGTAAATGAAATAGTTGAGATCACAAGTAGTTTTATAAACCAATAAATTTATTTAAAAATGCAAAAACAAATTTAAAAAAAATAAAACTTTATAAACTACCCAGTTTATAAAGTTTTATTTTCCATTTGTATATTTGATGTTACTTACTTCTAGTTCTTGATTCTCTCTCTGCAGGTTGTTAAAATTTCGTTGCAGGTCTTGTAGCTTTTTGTCCTGATCTCTAATAAGTTCTTTGTATTGTAATAGTAGAGCGTTCTCATGTTCACTCAAGCTCAGTTCTGAAATACCATTTGACAAGTCTCTTTGCACTCCTAAAGCTTGAATAATAACTCCCTCTAGGGCCTTAAATAACTTACAAAACTCAAATTCTAATAAGAGTTCGCTGGAATGTTTAGCCTTGATTTGGGGTTGCTTTGCCGCCCTCGCGTAGATCTCATGTCTTGATATCTCACTCAGTTTTTTGCAGTATGTCTCTATTCCAACGCGTTTTTCTATCAGCTGTGAGAGGTTTTCTTTTGAGTAGTTCTGCACTGAATTGTCATTAAATGCCACACATAGACCCATAATAAATGCGCAGAGTCCCTAAAATACATACATTTTAAAAATAAATTTAAAATTGTATTCAGAGCTTCATTATTAAAACAACAAATGACACTAGTTTTCAACTTGAATGTCCGTAAATCACCTAAGTGAATAATAGTCCTCATTATCTACTCGTTGAATAATATACTAGTTTAACTACCTTCTTAAAACTACTTAAATTAAAGTCCAAATCACTTTTCGAGAATAATTTATAATTAAGAATTACTTCATAATAGACGAGATTCAAACCCATTTTGCAGGTATGCCCAAAGATAAAGCACATATGCAACCTTAGTTTTTATTAATATTTACAATAAAAATTCAGAAGACAAATTTACATACTTGTAAAAGTTCCTCGTTATTGTCATATTCACTAGCCGAAGTCTGGGCTGTTAAAAATGCCATGGCTCCAGGTACATTCAAAAAAATCTTTACAGCTGGTGGACAATGCGACATCCAATTCGCTAGCAACATTAACACCCCCAGTTTCGCTTGTAACTTACTGGTGTGCTGCAAGAAAACTGCACATTGGTGGAGAAGGCTGACAGGTTGGGCCCCTAAGTTGGTGGCTAATAAAACTCTTAGTAATTGCTCTTTTTGTGCTGGATTTTCTATGAGACAATGTGATAATGCTACAGATGAAAACCAGTTACTTAAATGGTCATTACTGAATAATCCACTACACAATAATTGTCCGGTAGTGAGAGCAGTACTACCTGAATTGCTTGGAAGCAAAGTTTGTATAACAAGTTCTTGTCCAATTTCATTTTTAAATAAAAAACACTCAAAACAGTACAATACAGCACAACGTAACGCAAATGGCTGTTTTTCATTAACCATCGACATTAACAACACTACTATGGCTGGTCTTGGAGGATTGGATGGGGCTAATACGTTTGCAAAATACTCTTGGTTAGTTAGATTGCCTCTAATAACTTCTCCAACGGTATTTATAGTCTCGGTTAATATATCCGCAGGTACACCACTTGCCATTAAAATGTTGCACAGTGCTTCTAATAAATTTGTGTTTCGCATAGTTTTTTGGCAAGCTGTTATAATCTGTACGGGGTTGTTCGGAGATACCAAAGTGCGCACCAGCTGTAGTACGCAATGGAAATTTGACACTTTTTGAGGACTCCAGCCTATTTCTTCTAAATTAGGTGGCAAAACAAACATAGGAGATAATTTTTGTATATAGGATCCCTCTTTGAAAAAATTTATGTTACTAGTATTGTATTTTAACAAATTTAACATAAGTAACATACAGTCTTCCACTACTATACCACCATCTGTCCAGCCCTCATCTTTGATTACATCAAAAAGTCGATCGAATGCATTTTCAAACGCTACTATTTTCTGAATATTGGCATTGGACTTTGTTAAATTTGTTAGTAGCAGCAGTGCATCATTCCTTATAACTTCACGATTCTCTAACAATAAATCCATAAGTTTTGAAACACCCATAGGGCTTACCAATATAATATCTTGTATTTCTTTTGGTTTTGATGCTATTAGAGAAGTGAGCAATTTAACTGCAGGCCACCGTACTCTAAAATCATATTCTTCTAAAAAACTTAACACTAAGGTCACATTTTCTTGATTTTTTAAAAACATCTCTGTAAACTGTTCACCTACGTTAACTTTCATACTTATGTTATTTTCATTTTCTTCTTCAAAAACCTCTTTCGAAGTGATATTGCATAATGTATCTAAACAATAACCAATTATCTCGCAATCACTGCGATCTAATTCTAAAACTTGTCGTAAAACATCCATTCCCTGCGCTCCAACTTCGAGCCTATATTTTCTGGATAAAGCTTTGAGAGCTCTGCAGGCATCTCGCCGGTCTTCTAGTAAAGTAGATGTGCTAACTCTACTAACTAGCCTCTCCACCTAAAATTTTTAGGTTAGGCGTTAACTGCCAGATGTTATTAAATAATCTAAGATACGTACTGTTTCGGCTCCTGTAGGCTGCGTTCCTGAGGGAGGAGCCCCTAGAACTGACTTTAAGCCACTTCGAAAATATTCCATTTTAATTTATATTTGTTTTATCGATTTAATTCTCATTTCTGTTTAGTAACAAGTTGACAAATACACGTCATTGGAATAACTTATCTGATATTAGCTGTAAAGGTGTAAAATTTACCTGTTTTACTTTGAGAAGAAGAAAAACATATATGCCTGTATTTATAGCTATCATCCAACAGATGGCAATCTGAAAAATTTAACAGTTGAATTTCTCTATGGCATAAAAGGCGGCCAATAATTATTAAAGAAATTTAAATTCACCTATTGCACAAAAGATGGCGCGCAATCATTAACTGCTTTATATAAGAAGTTATGCCTATTATTTGTAATTTCTTTTAGCAACAAGTTGACACCTAATAATGGCTGTTAATTTGAACATAGCTTCACTTTGAGAAAGATACAGAACAAATATATTCTTGTATATGTAAATGGTATGCAATGCGGCAAATGGCAATCTGAAAATGTTAATAGTTCTTAGTATCTCTATAACCTAATAGAGGGCGCACATTAATAGAGAGATTTGAATTCAATTATTCAACAAAAGATGGCTTGAAAATCTTTAAATGCTTGATTTATATATATATTATTTAATATTATATTAATTTAATATTATTTATGTACATGAACTAAAGTTTATGTACTGTCGTGAGTAAAAAAAAATAGGACAACTTTTTTTTCTAAGTCTGTCTCTATTTGAATATGTGATGAGTAGCCGAAATAAAACAGATATCACTTTTAATTTATTTTTTATTTTAATGCTGTAGTTATTGCTATAGTAAATGATGGATGGTTAATGAGACAAATTGCACTGCGTCGTGTAACATTTTAAGAAAGTGTAGAATAAACGGTACGATTAGTAGAAATCCTGGATCAAAGGACAAAGGATATCCTACTTAACAAGAAACTAACTAACTATTAATATTTCGTTATTGCAACATTTCTCTTTATAACTTCTATATGTTTGTTTGGCATAGAATTAAATAACCTCCCATGCATTATTTACTATTTACTTCTTCCACAGGGTTATGATCTGGACTATGACGGGGCCAGTTAAGAACATTGATGTTGTTATCTTGGAACCAGTTAGTTACGGTATGAGCAGTATAAACGGAACAATTGTCTTGTTGAAATATGAACTAATTATTAGGAAATAATTGTGACACAGAAGGAAGCATAATATTGTCTAAAATCCTAATATACGTTTCACTATTAAATCGTTCCTCAATATGCCACAAAATACCAGGGCCGATATCCAAGCCCACATATTGACGGAAAGTCTATGACTTTTATCATTGTTAGATATATATTTCTCATCTAATCGAGTATTTGGAGGGCGGTAAACACGATTACGACCGCTGTGTGTTGACTGGAAAGTTTTTTCGTCTGTAAAGATTACACTGTTCCAAAAATTTACATCATGCGCTAAAAATTCAAACGCAAATCCTACTCGAGCTTCTTTATGTTCAGCTTTAAGTAAGTATTTCTGTGCTGCTGCATGACAGCGTAGCTCCGATTCTCTTACTCGCCGGCGACCAGTACTACTCGATCCAGGAAAATTCGTTTCTTCAGCAGCCTGGATAAAATGGATTTTCTACTAAAACATTAACCAATTGCAAATCTTATTGTTGAGTTGATATCCTTCGTCGTCCTGATCCAGGATTTCTACTAATCGTACCGTATATTCTCCACTTTCTTAAAATATTACACACCGAATATTTGTCAATATTATAACACAGTGCAATTTGTCTCATTGACCATCCATCTTCTGCTTTAGCGATAACTTCAGATTTAACTAAATCGTTTATATAAGGCAAAATTAAAATTAGATGTACACAATTAGATTTTAGCAAAATACCGTTATAAGACTTGTTCTATTTTTTTTTACGCACGATCGTACAAATTTATTATACCTAACCTTTAAATCTCTCTTTACTCCTGAGGACATTAGAGCTAATTTTATTTTAGTTCTACAAAAGGGAAAATGCTTATTTTAATAATATCTACCTATGTTAGATGATAAAATTTATTTTTGCAAATCTAAAATTATATTATTTTATATATACTTTTTTTCTTTCATCATCCCAGACAATAATAATAATAATAAATAATAAATACACCACAGGTAATGACGACCCCCTTTATCCCGGAAGGCTCTAGAAGAGTCTTGTGTGGGAGGGGGCTACGCATTTAGAGACAAGGGATATACACCCAATATCCGTGTATAGTGGAAAATCCCTCTCCAGTATTTGCCACTTCCACGACCGAGGATCGAACCTGGACCTTTTGGGTGAGAGGCAAGTGCGCTCACCTCTCGACCATCAGTCATATTAAATATATATGTTCCGAGAGCGGTCGCTGGTATGAAACATCATCCCGGATGAACAGTTCGCGTGCCGAACAGGACATTCCACGGAACTCCAAGTGCTTCGCCTCACCGAGGAGATTACCAAGGGGTTCAATCAGCGTCAAGTCACCGCGGCGCTGTTCCTAGATGTCGCCAAAGCGTTCGACAGGGTCTGGCACGACGGTCTCCTAGCTAAAATGATGAGTATGGGTTACCCCATCGAACTCGTCAAACTAGTGAGATCCTACCTACACTGCAGACAGCTAAGGGTGAAAATCTCTTACCAACTCTCCACCTACAGGACCGTAGAGGGTGGGAGTTCCACAGGGATCGGTGCTGTCACCGCACCTGTTCGCCATCTATACCTCGGACCTCCCCGGACCGACCACACAGCCCTAGCCCTGTATGCAGACGACACCGCCCTGATTGCCAGATTCTGGAAGGCCAGAAACGCAACCAGAAAACTCCAGGAAGCGGTCACACTCCTGGAAGAATGGTGCACGAAGTGGAAAGTCGCAGTCAACGCCGACAAGAGCCAAGCCATCCTCTTCAGACGAGTGCGGAAAGAAATTCCCACAGGACACTTCTCCATGAACGGCGAGGACATCCAATGTCACGACGCCGTCAAATACCTTGGCGTGGTCATGGACAGAAGCCTAACGTGGAGACAAAACACGGACGCCATCACAGCCAAGGCCCGACGTACGAGAACCATCATCTACCCAATGACGGGAAATGGGAGCCGACTCAACTTGAGGAACAAGCTCACGCTTATCAAGACCCTCATCAGGCCGCAGCTGACGTACGCCCCGGTAGCGTGGGGCTACCAGGCGAAGTCCTACATGAACAGAATCCAGGCAGTGGAGAACATCGCCCTCAGGACGGTAGTTGACGCCTCATGGTACGTGAGAACCGCAGACATCGTTAGAGACCTGGAGTACACCACGGTCACTGAAGTCATCCGGGAACGAGCGAAGAAGCTGTACGCCCAAGCCGAGGAGCATGGGAGCCCGCTGATCAGACAGGCCACTGATTACGACCCCGCCGACGCCCCGAGACTCAAGCGACCGAGGGTTCAGCTATTGGACAACGGGTAAGTATAACCTTTATTTCCCGCTAACAGATCTGTTTCAGATGCGCCAGGACGGACCACCACTACCCAAGACATGACGTTTTCAACCCTAACCCAACCTCCTTGCGGGCGTCGGACAACGTACCGTCCGACACCCGTTGTCCTACCTGCTCCGTGGAGACCGAAAGGGCTAAAAGAAGCACTTAGGTCTCCACACTCCCGAGCTACACAGCTCATTCTTACCTTTCCGATGATCCGGGATAGGATATCAATTGATGTCCTACGTACCGGCAGTCAGTCCCAGCCAAAACTTCCTAAACCCAACTCGATCGATGACTACCCCCGGGGGTGACAAGCTGGCGAAAAAAGAAAACATCAAGACAAGAAGAGCGCCAGAAGAGACCTCAGCCAGCGAGGTTCAACAGCCAGGACCAGGGGAGGTCCGCAGAAAATACCACGACACATCTCACATTTGTGAGCTGGGTCTGGTAGAAGTACGCGGGCCCACCTATCACGAAGGCCGGTCCAGGTCTACAGAGATAATCTAGGTGCAAAGAGTAATAGTCCTACTCGGCCCTATAGTTATCGAGACCGACATCCAGCCAATGGATATTGGCGCGCGGTATGAAAAATACTAGGTTCTCGGGTTGATTTATATGAGAGTATATCGAAGCGTCTTGCCGGTTTATATCCGGAGCGCTCTACTTAATATAATATGATATAGAGAGCAGCAGTACAATAATCGTTTATCGGACATGGACAGCCAGTTAATTTCTTTTAATTTATGATTAACAGAGTCATATTACGCAAGTCAAAAATCAATACGTGTTTCATCAGCTTTTGTAATGCTGGAATTATATACAACGTCAGGGTAGTTATAATGACTTTAACACTAGTGAGTTCGTCGACATTATTTTAGTGTTTTTATTTAGCATACCGCGACATCTATACAAAAGATTTAAGTTGCCATACGCCCTTTTGTTTAATTGACTAATATGGATCTAAATATAACCCAAGATTTTTGACAACATTTGTGCTGGACAATAGTTCATCATCATTTATGAAAATATTAAAATTAGCAAGACATTTAATTCGGAGTTTTCTGGTACCAATTGTTATGACTGATGACTTTGTAGGATTAATAGTTAAACAGTGATTGTCTGACGTTTGTAACAATGATCTTAAATCACTATTTATTTTCTCACAAGCCTGCGCAGTTGCTTCGTGTGAAAAGGAATAATACAGCTGTGTATCATCAGCATAAAAGTGCGAATTGCAGTGATATAAATTAGAACTATAGATTGTAAACAACAGGGGGCCTAGAATAGATCTCTGAGGCACCCCGCAATTTACAATTAATTCGTTTGATACGTGATTATTTAATTTAACACTTTGATTTCGATTAGCCAAATAATTGGCAATAAAGGCTACTACACTGTCGCTAAAACCTACATTGTGTAAAATGGCTAAGAGTAACTGATGATTGAGTCTATCGAAAGCCTTTGAATAGTCGAGAAGTACAAGTGGCGTTAATTTTTTATTGTCAGAGGCAGATAGAATATCATGTCACTTATTTTAATAATGCATTTGAACAACTGTGATTACTCCTAAAACCAGATTGGTTAGGCGGCAATACATTGTTATTATGTAAGTGTTATTGTGTGAGTGTATCGTTTTTGAGTTATTAAACGTCGACTATGTAAATATCGAAAAGTTAACATTATTAAAGTGAGCTATGAAAATGACAACTATTATGTTTGATAAAGGACATTTCTTTAATTAAATAATCAAAATAGTTTACAGTAAGCAAGAAAAAGTTCAAATATTTACTTGTTATACACAAATAATATAAATAAACGTGCAGCAAAAAGAGCATATAAGGTGTTGTATCCAAATCGTCTAACACCATCAGAAAATACGTTCAAAAATATTTACTGAAAGGTGAATAATACTCCAGTTATAGTAGAAAAAAGCGTGTAGTCCAAGCAAACCAGGAAGAACAGCTATATACTGCTTCATTTCGAAGATAAGCCCATCCATATTTATCCGCGAATAAACTTTTTTGAAACATTGTATTATTTTTTAGAAAATTCTGAATGTAGTAGGTATAAATAATGCAAGCGATTAATTAAGTAAAAGTTCTTCCAAAATCCAGCATACGTTAAAAAATAATAACTAAGACCATATAAAATTTTACCCGTACAAGTTTTAACAGAGACTCATAGAAGGAAAACATTCTTCAAATAATTCAATCGTCAAGGTCAACTTGGCAAGCCACATAAAAAAGTCCTTAAGACACCCGTGGAACTCGAAAACCACAATTTTCAATAAATAAATCTGAGAAAAATCCAGTAGCATCGATAATTCGCGAATAATCCAAATCTACCAACAAAATCATTCCAATAACAAAATTCACCAAAATACAGTCAAAACTTTACAAAAGACCGCCCTAAAAAATACAGCCCCCTCAATAACTCAAATCGACTTCAATTCACTCCCCAAACATCGATTTAAAATATTTTATTTCACTCCCCAAATATTTCTCTTTCTCTTTAATTCAACTTAAATTCAACTTTCCAATAATATATCAAACCATCTTTCATTTACCTCTCCAGCCAGCCCATAAAACGTTCGTCCCAAAATAAGTCCAGTCTACGTGTTCCCCACGAGTTGCTAGCAACTCGTCACTCTCTTCATTCAAATACCCTACAATCGGTTTCACTCCGTAAAAAAACCCATAAGTCCAATTTATATGTTCCCCATCGCATGCTGGCAACTCGCAGCTAACTTCACGCTATTACCCTAAAATTGACTTTCGCTCCGTTCAACATCGAGACACATTACCCTCAATATGGATTAACATGACTTAATATAACATCAATATGGATTAAAGTAAGACTCGCAACAATACTTCACGGGACCAATTCAATTTTCCATGTTATTCAGACAGTTCGTTCATATTTCTAAAACCAAATTAGATTCCACTGATATTTTCATATCAAATTGTTACATTTTTCACAGCCGATTTAGTGATATAATTTTCAACCCTAAATTCCAAAATTTCAGCAAGTATTGCACAATATTTCATCATTTGAGACCCATATGATGGTTTGGCGTCCTTTCCAGCTTCTCCAGCTCTCAGCGAGCGTCGTGCCCCATCATGAGTATAAATAAGGGAGCGAGCCAAGCCCCGGCATGTTGTGTTTTCGACGTATTCAGTGACAAGTGAAAAATTAGTGCCTGTGCCATCTTTCTAGGCAAACCCTAGATTATAACTTAATTTTAATTAAAAAACGAGTTCAACCTGACTTAGGTAAAATTTCAAGTGTCGATAAGTTACCTCATAAATATAATCGTGTAAATCACTTTTATTTCAACAAGATAAATAATCAACTCTGTGTTTTTTCGCTTAAATAAATAATTGCCAATTCTCGCTTAAAACATAGTGTTATTATTTCAAGAAAATAATATACAGGGTGCAATCATTGACCCTGCCAGCCAAATTTAAGATCAGATTTAATCTATAGAGGGTGTAGCGTGTAGCATTAGACCCTACGACTTTAGAAAAGTACTCAAAAGTAAATATAAGGTCTGAATAATATATAGGGCTATTGGCCCATTCCAGCCGTTTAAGGACAAACCACCCCAACTTCGAATTCTACAAAATAAAGTGCACAGCAAGTCTCACCTAAAGCTCTCCAGCCGAAACAATATTATTTTTTCAATCACCGAGGTACTGTTCGTGTTCAACAGATGCTGTAATATGACACTCTATGAAACTAATTTGTCTGATACAGACTTACTCGATACGCCACTGCAATCTCCGTTCTCAACAGAAATCACCGAGTGTGGTCCTTTCAATTACGAAGCGTAGTAATAAGTAGTTTTTGTAAGCTTATGAAAAAATGTAGGTCATAAAAGAGGTTCGGGTGTAAGAAATTTTATTACTTTCGGTAAAATTGTAGCAATAAAAATTAATTCATTAATGGAGAAGAGGAAATGCCTGCTACGGTATAATAAGAAATAAGAAAAAGCAGATGAAAAATATATTGGATATATTTAATTAATGTAAAATGTGTATATACCGAACAATATTCTTTTATGCTTTGGAAAGTCAACGTCTCATAGTCCACGCAAATTATACATTTTAGAAGAAATAATTTATAACGAAATAATATTTGAGATGTGTACTCTCGATAGGGTTTGAAATAGATATCCGGAAAGTTAACACCCCATTCAGGAATGGAAAGTCTCTTTTTTGCAAAAAACACCCTTAACATGGCTTAACGCTGGTTTTTCACTTTTATCTTGTAAACTGCTCGTTGGAAGGGGAAAAAGTATAGGGAATAAAAAGTTTCAAACTGAGGGGTAGTTTGGAGCGCACAAGCAGGGCCGGATCGAGGTGAGTTTTGCTTGCAGACAAAAATATTTTTGGCGCCCCCCCCCCACCTCATAGTTCAGATTTAGAAAATACTCAAAAAGAAAATTAAATGTAAACATTTTTTCAGAGATTTTTAAATTTTTTAATACATTTGACAGTAAAACATAATATTTTTAGTCGCAAACTCCTCTATAAAATCCTTATTTTACTATAAGGAACGTAACCAGACTGCAACCAACAGCTACTTCCGGGGTATGTGCCCCGCCGAGTGCTGAATTATAAGTTACAGGTCTGGGCGTTAAGTGTAATAATTGCATATTACCATCAAAACGCTAATGCTTCGATTGCAACAAGCACCAGCCGAAAAACTGATCCTATTTAAAGGAGCTCTCGTGCCAGTCTTGCACTGACGAGAGCCAACAGCTCAAAACTGTAGTCTGCAAGTGGTGTGTGACTACTGGCACGAGAGCTCCTATAAGTAGGGTCAGTCTTTCGGCTGGTGTTTGTTGTAATCAAAGCATTGGCGTTTTGATGGTAATATGCAATTATTACACTTAACGCGCCAATCTTGTAACTTGTAATTCAGCGCTCGGCGGGGCACATAACCCAGAGAGCAGCTGTTGGTTGCAGTCTGGTTACGTTCCTTATTGTAAAATAATGATTTTATAGAGGAGTTTGAGACTAGAAATATTATGTTTTAATATTCCGCCCTCTAAAAGCACATTTGAACTATATTTGGCAGTAATCATTTAAATTGTTTTATATTAATTTACATGTTTGTTGTGATTATGATACATCAGTATTTATCAATAGAGCATTTTAATATTAGTAATTCTTCGCAGATGAACTTTTCGAGCTTTCATCGTCGCGAAATCCTTTGTAAAACTGGCAGTGTTTAGCGATTTGAGAATTTTTTTTTCTATAGAAATGATAGGTAATCCATCTAAACGTTCTTGAGAAAGGAAAGTGTAGGTTGTAAATATGTTTTTATAAGTTTTAATTTGGAAAACTTCTCTCCCCACTTGCGACGCTCATCGGTAAAGTTAGTATTATTCCCAGGGATATAAAAGTATTGGGAAAGATATCCATCATCTTATTTTTGGTTATGTAACTTAAAGCATCTGCAGGAGAACTTCCAGATGGCAACATGGGCGATAAAATTAAAAGTACTTGATTTAATTTTGGGCTGTCAATGTTAAGCTCATTTTCATGAGTGAGACATTTTTGCAGGTTGGAACACTTGTCACGAAGATCTTTCTTGTCGTAGTCCGCCAAATTGTGGATATCATTCAAAAAACCGAAATTTTGGCCAGTTGTGAGAATCTATAATCCAGGAATTCGATCGTGATGTCCAGATCGACGTAAAAGAAATTCACCTTGAAAGATGTTATTTCTGATGCGATAGGTTCATTGCTACCTTCGTAATCAAATAGCTTATTTTTTTTCTTGAACAAAGACTTGTCTTATTCTCGAATTCGGGTTTAGAACCAAATTGACTTGCTAATTCTTTTGCATCAGTTAAAACACTGTTAAGACCATATTTTGATCTGAACTCTTGCAAAAAACTTTTGACGCTTTTGAGAAGTTCCATAGCACTTTTAAAATCAACTGATATTTCTTACAGTTTTTTGCTGTTAATTTTAGAAAGAATTGAGTACCAAGTTATGAAACTGCAAAGAAATTTAAAGTTACACATATTTTTTGCAATACTCATTGCAGTATTTTGTGCGAAGGCATCCAATTTCTCATCTTGGCTATCATCAAATGCAAAGTCATATATTTCTCCAATGTTGAATTATGTTGCTTTTTCGATAATGTCGCGCTTTCATTTTTTTTCGCTCCCTCAATTTTTCAATTCTTTTAATTTGTTCGCTCGTTCTATTTTTTTCGCTCTTTTTATTTTTTCATCTTTTCAATTTTGGCGCCTCTCCAAGTTTGGCGTCAGGGGACTGCCTGCTTCGCCTGCGCCTTAATCCGGCCCTGCGCACAAGTGAAAATCGATCTTACACGAAGTCTCACAGCGAATATCCTAAAACCGGTTACTGTAACGAGAAAAATGTACAAGAATGAATTTATAGAGCCGAATTTTCACTATAAGATGCATGTCTGGCGGGTATAGATGTAAGGGATTTCTATTTATTTTCCCCTATTTTCCACAAAGATGATTTTTTTTATTTGAGCTCGTTTCCACAGCACCTTTGAGGTAGAGATCTCGGTGCGTTTTTTTTCATTGGTTTCCCCTGTAAGCCAATTCTACTAAAATTATGTCCAAATTTACTCATTTATGGGTTCTTCATCGACGAATAGTTCTTCACGCTAGGAATTGCACATTGTTGAGCGGCTCAATCCAAACTTGACACAGCAACTGTTTTGCAGCTGCAGAATAGTAGCTAAAGGGTGGAAATTGGTGCTGGTAACTCGGTGGTGTAAATGGATGTTATGATATTGCCCACTTTCTTCCAATCCCATTCCGTTGGTTCCAAGTTTTTTCCTTGCCAAGATTAAATTTGACATATATAGCCGTAATATTTTGAAGCTGTTTATATTAATCGTCCTATCGAGATTTGCTAACAGCTATTACATTCACCAAGTCTCTTTCAACACGCACGGTTTCACCTTCTTGAAACGTCTTTTCGCAAATGAAACAATCAGTTATTGTCTCCATCTACAGAAACAGTTTCACGCACATTTAAGTCTATGTAGTAATGATGTATTTTCATATATTTTTATGTTTTTTTCAGCTTATCTTCACCGTATTTCATAAATGTATTCTATCGTACTGTTACACGCACAACTGAAGTTTCGAGGGACAAAGCACTCTCAGGGTTAACAAAGAGTCTATTCTAGTTTTCCTTCCTGGGGCGAGCGTAGGTGCGTCTTTACTATGTACATACTTCGGTATGCGATGTAAAGCAACGACAGGCGCAGTTAGTACTTGGATGGTGACCATTCCAACGGAAACCGCGTTCTCGCCTCACACATCTTCCAGCGGCTTGTATATCAGTGTATGCGCGGAAGCTATACAACCTTAGGCGAGGGTTGTATAGGAGATATACCATCCTTCGGAGGGGATGTAAAGCCGTCGGTCCCTTGTCTATTAAATGTTAGGCAAGTAAAAGATCCCTACTCTTCTCAAGGGAAGAGGTTCGGCAAAATTCCTGGTTGTTGGGGGTAGCTCGTCTACAGGCGTCGGTGCTAGGCCTCAGTAGCGGAAATAGGCTGACGTTAAATAAATGTATACAAAAAAAAAAGTTTTCCTTCCTCTCACATTCTGTCTGCACTGAACTTGTTTTTCCGTCAGATACAAAAATAATTTCGGTGTACCACCTGTATACAAATTCCAGCAAATCATATTCACTCAACAGTGTTTCTGTTCTAAACTTACAATTCCATGAAATAATGGAATTTTCTGCATGTCTTCTTCTGGGCCCATAACTTATTGTATTTAGCAGAGTTTGAAATACGAGAAAACATGGGTCCGTAAATCCCTCCTTTGCCTCTGAAGGAGCATCCAAAATTGACATTTTCTGTCTGTCTCTGGAACCCTTTAAGCTATAGTGACTAGTTTTTGCATGTGATTCTATATCAATAAAGGTCATTATCTGATGTTATCCACCAAGGATAAATCCAATCAGGCGCACACAAAATTGGAAAGGGGGAACTTACTTCTCCCCCAAATTTTTAATGTGAATTTTTTGTGATTCCTTGGCTATAAATACACAAAAAAGTTATCTTGTTGTAACGCCGTACGACCAACCAGTTTTACTACATTCACACGACAATTCTCGGATTATGCATTTCTGGGCTGAGGAAAATCCTAATGCAACCATACAAATTCAAATAAATGTATGGGCAGCAACTTTAGAGAATCAATTATTGGGATACCATAGTAGTATGGAAATGACAGAACCTCGGTTTGGAGCCGGTGCATGATCATGATCGGTGATCAGATTAGGGGTGGGGGGCAATTAGAGTGGTAGGAGGTAATTATGAGGCGGGGCCTAGGAGTGGTGGTGGGGGGCAATTGAAGTGGTGGGATATAATTACAGTGGTATGGTAATTAGAGTGGTGGGGGGTAATTACAGTGATGGGATGCCTTAGAGTGGTAGAAGGTAATTAGGGGGTGGGGCTAAGGAGATGGGACGAAGAGGGCAGGGCCTACGAGAGGTGGCGGGGGGAAATTGTAGTGGTGTGGTAATTACAGCGGTGGGAGGTAATTACAGAATAATTAAGGGTAATTGCAGTAACAATACGGGTAGTCACAGTAACAATAAGAATAATTAAGGGTAATTACTATAACAATAAGGATAATTAAGGGTAATTGCAGTAACAATAAGGGTATTACAATAACTATAAGGATAATTGCAGTCAAAATAATGGTGATTAATTTAATTGAAACAAAAATTATTTTACCTGCCTTATCTTTATGCTGATTTATGAGATGGACAATTGCGATCCTGCCTTTTCTTTATGATGATGAACAATTACGACCTACCTGCCTTATCTTTATTTTAAGGATGCAAGGTGTCATGAAATCCTTATTTTTACCTTAATTGTCCTTATTTTCTACTTTTAATCAACTTTAACTATCCTTAAAATTCGGCCGAGAGGAGACTGGCATGACTTGGAACATGACTTGGGAAACATACTGTATATTGCAGTTTATATGTCATATCTCAATACACATTTTTGGTCCCAGGAAGCCTTTCTTTATATTTCCGGATATAGAATCAGCTCCCAATAACATTACCAATATAATGAAACATCGCCCTGTATAGTAAATTAAATATACCCAGTTTTATTTACCACATATTTATTTCATTACATACAACATATACCAATATAAAAATAATGAGATCTTCTGACGACAGCTGAAGTCGGTATTGCTGCATATGTTACAACACAGGGTAGTCTTAAACACTGCAGCTATCTAGAAAAAATAGACAAAATATTAATTAACACCAAGCTAAAGAACCCGCAACATGATAGTATACTTTATAGCATTTTACATCCATCCCACTTATGATGCCAAGATGTCTTTATACAGTTTTCAGATCCACAATTGTAAGTAGATAAATCCGTTGAAGAGATGTTTATCATAAAAACAGGCTACTCATAGTACAAATCAAACCCTTGAAGTAAATAATTTGCAACCATAAGATAAAATTCTGCACTAAGAACGCTTGAATGACCCGATAGCGTAAAAGTGTGCGACATAATTGACGTTATTTGGACATTGTTGCGTGAATTTATTGACTCCTCCTGAGGGGTGACGATCATTTTTATTATGGTGCGGACAATACAAAACATCCTTACCGCATCTTATAATGTAAATCAAATCATAAGATACCCTTGACGTAGATAATTGCAATCATAAGACAAATAAAATAGTATACTGAAATGCACTGCAATATTTCACTAAAAAAATAACAATCCAATGCTCCTTTTCATAAACTAAAGACCATAAAAATCTCGGTAAATAAGACACGCAGGTGAAACAATTCGTATCGCAATTGTTGATCGCAATAAAGATAAGGCAGGTAGGTAGCAATTGTTTATCTCATAAATCAGTAAAAGATATTTCTAAAGATAAGGCAGGTAAAACAATTTTATAACTTTAGGTATATAATCAAGAATGAATGCTTCTTGTTACATTGTAAAAAATACAAAGTGCAATAGGACAAGCAATGACTGTCGGACAGACGAGCAAGTGTGCAGACAGACGAACTGGGGGGCAAACGGACAGCCCATTATTTTTACAAAATTTATCCTTACTGTTACTGTAACTACCCTTATTGTTACTACAATTACCCTTATTGTTACTGTAATTACCCTTATTGTTTCTGCAATTACCCTCATTAATTACTGTAACTACCCTTACTGTTACTGCAATTACTATCACTGTTGCTATGATTACCCTTAATTATCCTAGTGTTACTGCAATTACCCTTATTGTTAATGTAATTACTCTTAATGACCCTTATTTGTACCCAAATTACCCTTAATTTCTGTCTAATTGCCCCCATCACTCTAATTACCACAGCACTTCAATTACCTCCCACCACTACCATTACCTCCACCACCATTCCTAGGCCTCGCCCTTTAACGTCTCGCCCCCTAATTACCTCTTTTAAAAATTACTCCCAGTACTCAGTACAAGTAGTCCAAATTTTTATTTTTACTTACTTTACAGTATTAAGTACAAATACTTTAAAAAGTACTTAAAGTATTAAGTAATTTACTTGAAATTTTGAATTTAAGTATTTAAAATACTTAGAGCACCTTAAAATACTCCAAGTATTTTACAAGTAGCTAAAGTAATTTTTGTTACTTGGGGTATTTTGAATGTATTACAATATTCTTTTAGGTATTCGATAATAATAATTCTTAAATTTAGGAGTGCCTTATGCTGCAGTACTCCCTGTTTAAAAAATATTTGGTCGTTAATAGTAATCATGTTTTCCGTTTTAATGCAAAGTGCACATTACTCTTTAGCATTTTAAACAAAAAGCCATTTTTTTCTATTCATTTAGCTAAAACCAAACGCAGCATAGAGGAGCATACAATTTTCTGTACTTGTCATGTGTTCGCTTTCAAGTAAAATTTTAAGAAAAATCTTAACTATTTTTTTTCTAATAACAAAATTAAGGGGGTAAAATCTTTCGTGAATCAAACATCATCACATCAAACCTAAAAGTTAAATATGTGAAATAATAATTTACAAAAAAGCGATGGGAGTCAAAAGAAAACTAAGTTTTACAAAAAATTCACAGTTCTACGCAACGATGCAACCGGAGGAAACATTGGAAATGATGGATCAGAATTTAGATTTGTCTCAATTTTATATATCTTAACTAATAGTTTATACAGTTTTAAATTTTGATCTGTAAAAATGAAACAATATGTTTGAATCTGATATGTGAAATTTAGTATTAGTACAATCAATGAACCGATTCACCTCCGAAATCTGATCAACTCAACCGATTTGTTTGAAATTTTGACAGTAGCTCAAAAATGATGCAAATAACAAACCTGACTTCGTGCCGATAGTGCCCCGGGGGTGAATGCCATCCTTTCTCGGGGGTGAATGCCACCCTTTCTCGGAGGTGGAAATTTAAAAATTCAAAATGACACAGGAAATCGATAGAGGAAATTTTAAGAAGAAAATGTAGTATAAAGTTTTTTCTACAACCTAATAATTTCTGAGTTATTCGCGATTGAAAATTCCAATAAAAAAAAACGTTTTTCAACAGTTTTTCATGAATAACTCGAAAATTAAACGTTTTCTGGAAAAAACTATTCTTATCAAAATTGAAGCTTATAAAATAACAAAGCGATTTCGTCTTTTAGGTCATATTAAGCGACTTATGAGTCATTGAAGACGAATTTTTGTTTGTCGTAAATTTATCTAAAGATTTAAACTCAAATAACGGAAAAATGAGTAATTTTTCAGAGAAAATGTTCATAACCTTTTTTAAAGTGCTTTATTAGACCTTTAAAATAAGCTTTCATAAAAGCCTCTAGCATGAAAATTAAGGACGAAAATAAGTTAAGTGGAATTTGGAATTTGGAATTTTTGAAAAAAAAATTGACAATAATAAAATTGGCGCCATGAGCGGCAAAATTAAGATAAATCGTATCCCATGAAAAATTAACTTTATTTGTGTCCCAATAACACGTTCCAAAAGTTTGAATGGTTTAGAGAATGTACATTTTGAAAAAAATTGTTTTAAGTAAATTTTTCTTTTCAATTTTTCAAAAAACACTTTGTTCTTTCAAAATAACTCAAAAAATAATGGTTTTACGAAAAAAAGTATTCTTAACAAAAATTTAGCTTTCTTTTTACTGAAAACTTCGCTTTTTTGAAATTCATGTAACTTAAAAATTAAGCCAGATATGGGTATTTAAAGCTTTGATTTCTATGCGAAGGAAACCTCTTTTTAGCCCTTCAACCTTAAAATTCTCTGAACGAAAGGCTGTAGAAATATTGCAATCATCATGACTTTATAGCTTATGAAATTCCCTACAAAATGATGTATTGGATGAATGCAAAAGGAAGCCGAGTTATCGTTAAAAAACGAATAACGTAGGAAAATTAGGGAGGGCCTAAATTTTGAACGTTTTGGAGCATTTATTCTTTTGTACATGCTGTGTCTTCTTGATACATACATATCTGGATTCCCACATGTATAAACACATGCATAAAAAGATATTATATAGATAATATGAGTAAAAGATAGAAAAGGAAAGGTGCGCTTCTTTAGGCGAACTTCCTCTGAAGGCGACCTTCAACAGAGGAAAGGGCTCTTGGATTATGAACACCTGCTAACGGTTTCTTTCTACATGTATATTTTTCTGAAAGAGGTGTTTTTAAGGGATGAAAATTTTTGAAAAATTTCATTATATCATAAGCAGCAATTTATTTTAATTTTTTTACGCATTCCACTACTTGGAGCTTTCAAAAGAATTTTTTCCCTAATTTTTATTGTAAGGAGTGGTTTTTAGGGGTTGAATCATATTGAAAAATGATGATCAGGTCGTTTCCACTTAAAGAATATATTTCTTCTATTCAAGATCCAAAATAAAAAGATTTTATGCTTTTTAAACCGTTTTTTTAATAATAGTGTGAGGGGTAGTTTTTAAGGGTAGTTACATAGTAAAATATCGAAATATTAGTTATATTATAAAAAACAACAAATATTTAACATATTTGAACATAATGATAACCTATCACTGCTTCCATCTATTAGTTTTCAATTTTTCCTAAGTTTTATTGTTAGGATTGGTTTTTGGGGGTTGCATCATTTAAAAAAATGAAGTATCAGATTTCTTTACTTAAAGGGAAAAATTCTCCTATTACGATCCAAAATAAAAAGGTTTCATGCTTTTTAAACACATTTTTTTATTAATTTTCGTGTGAGGGGTTGTTCTTAAGGGTAGTTAAATAGTAAAATATTGAAATATTAGATCCATGATTAAAAACAATTGATATTTAACATATTTGAACATATAGCCCATCACTGCGTTAATTTATTAGTTTTCAATTTATTGGTGCAAGAGGTAGTTTTCACTCCTTAAAAACAAAAAGCACACTTTGCGACCAAGTCAGGTTTGAAGAAGAGGGTAAGATCAACTTAATTCTAAATTTTCAAGAAGATCGGAGCAGTACTTCAGATTTCGAAGATTTGGCCCCTTTTTTAACGTTGAATGACTGTACTATATGTTAAATATAATAAAAGAATGAGAAAAAATTTATTAATCAGTCTGACGTTCAAGTTTTAAAGAAGAAATCTCATTTCATATCTCTTTCTAGAACCATCATAATATTTTGAAAATCCTTCTCCTTCGCTGTTTAAAAATTTTATATATTCCTCTTATTTTCGTTTAAACCTACCTCGTACGTACTGAAAAAATCTCGTTTAGTAAGATTTTTAAAAAATATAATTTTTCTTACTAATCTCACTTTTGTTTTCACCTGCCTCGTATATGGCAAATAGGATATGAACAAATATCATTAGCTTATGTCCAGTTTATCTCCAAACATTTCCAATGTTAAAATTTTATTTATAAATCCACAAATAGTGATTAGTGAAAAATAAATCGGTATGTAAAAAATAAATGGGTATATAAAACATTTAGTTACCTGCTTACAAGTACAAACTAAATATACACATTCAATGTTTTGCTCTTAAGCAATACAAGTTTTTCAAAATTTATTTTTATTTGTTGCTCATCGTTTTGTTGAAGTGCATTTTTGGATTAATTGGATAGCTTACAATTGTAATTACAGGTCTTTAAAAAAAGTGTATTTATCGAATTAATCGTATTGTGAATTGTGTTTATTTTTATTTACTTGTTGCCAATGCTGTTTGGACATTTCGTGATTATTTATTCTCTATCTGTATATTTATAGTAATTATTGTTGTATGTTCCCATCCGTTAATTGGTTTAAGTACTGTTGGATGGTGTAAAAATAAAATAAAATAAAAAATAAAATAAAAATTTTAGGGCCATTTGCCAGTTTATATAGCATGATCGTAATCCAAACCTAAAAAATAATGAGACTGTATGTTTGATGGATTTATTTAACAAAATTATTCCAAATAGAGTAGGTAACTTTTTTAAATTTTATAAAAAACACTAAATATTTAAAAGTACTCGGAGTGCTTTCTATATAGGAAATTACTTGGAGTACTTATTACTTATTTAGAAATAAGTACAAGTATGCAGTACTTTTCAGTCAAAGTACTGGGAGTACAAGTAGCATTACATGGATTTTAAAAAACTTAGAGTAAAAATGTACTTATTATCTTACATGGAGCACATTTTAGTACTGAATACCTCAACCCTGTTGGAAAGCACCTTGCATGAAATATTAGTTAATATTATTTGTAATATAAAGAAAATGAGAGGCGTATATTTCAAAATTTTCAGGGGCATTTTTGTATAATTATAAAAATTGTAATTGAAATTATCTCCAGAATGCTCACTCCAGAGAAAAGATTTATTGAATAATAGCGTTTTAATATTTTAAAAATGAAAACTCTCTGAAATGACATTAATCTGTTACAGCATTCTTTACTTTTAATGCGTTATAAAATAGAGGTGGTCTGTTTATACCAGCACTAAGAGTCCTAACGAAAACAACGCCTAGAAGCCATAAAAGATTATTGTCGACCTTCCACAGGGTTTACCTCATTTGTTTTATTCTGTACATTGACTGATAAAATATCGGTAGGTACCTAAGCGTAGTGAAAAGGTTTCCTTCTTAAGTATCATGTTTGGTATAGCATGAATGGCTAGAAATAGTTATTGTTGTAGTACGGAGTACACGTCTTTAAAAAGATGCAAATAAAATAACATTCAATTATCTATTTCTTAGTTCTATGTGGCAAACATGAATTATTAATTTTATACAGGGTGATTTATGGAGAGAAAGTTGTATTTTACTAGGGAGTAATAACATGAAGGTGATCCAAATATCTATACAGTAACGTCTAAGTAGATAGATAGATAGATAGATAGATATTTTATTCACCAATAGATGATACATAAATTTGGTAAGTCCTTAATTAGCTAAGTATAAAAATATATATAATTTACAGTTTTTTAGTCAATAAAATTGTGAGAACAAACAGAATTTGGTAAAATTATTTTAAACAATTTCAAACGTACATATTAAGAATATTTTAAGAGCAAAGCAAAACACTTGTAGAGAGTATCCAAAAAGAAAAACACAAAGTTCCACACATTAAAACTATTTAAAAGCAAAAACCAATAGGAGCAGACACATTAAAGAACAATTTAGAATATACAAAATAAATATAAATCTAGAGAAAGACAATAATAGAGGATTTATTTATCTATTTAAAAACTCGTCTACAGTGCAGAATCCTCCTTTCTTAAGTAATATTGAAATTTCCACTTTGAATTTTTTGAAACATAAATCTTTGAATTCTTTAGATAGACTATTGTATAGCATTATACAGTTATAAAAAGGAGAGTCCTCAAAAGCTTTCGTTTTGTGTGGAGGGATTTCAAGTAAATGCCTATGCCGAGTCTCATAGCTACGTATTTCAGACATAGATTTGAAACATTGAATATTTTTTTTGGCATATGTTAGACATTTATATATATGCAGTAAAAATGTTCTTTTCAACAAATATATTTCTACTATCTCCATATTTCATATTAAATAATAATCGTATGATCCTTTTTTGGAGTGTAAATATCCGCTTAAAACTAGATGCTCTACCCCAAACATGTATATTGCATGATATATAACTATAAGCCATTGAGTAATAAATGTCCAATAAACCCATCTCATTTAGAGTGTCCTTCATCTGAAGTATGGCATAATATGCAATTTTTAATTTATTGCAAATGTGTTCAATCTGATTTTCCCATGTTAAATTACAATCGATATGGATTCCCAAGAATTTTGTTGTATTGGACACAGCAATATTATCAATAATGGTCTCCTCAAATTAAATTGTACATAGACAGTTTTAGACTCATTTAAAATAAGTTTATTACATTGACACCATGAGGTCATGTCCTCTTGTACGGATCTTATTTTGTGTTTTAGACTATCACTGTTCTCACCATATATGGTAACTGTTGTATCATCGGCATATATTGTAGTGAAGCCATCTTTTATATGATTTGGAAGATCATTTATATACAATAAGAACAATAGTGGACCCAACACCGACCCTTGGGGCACACCTACTTTCACATCAAACACTTCTGACACTGCATTGTTATATTTTACTTTTAGTATTCTCTCCTGCATATAGCATCTAACCCAATTTAGTATAGGACTCAGTTATATTATTGATTATGTTCTTAGTACCCTATCTGTTAACTCATCACAACCTGACGAGTTTTTATTTTTGAGTTCTTTGACGACATCTAGAATTTAGTTCTCTGTTACGAGCGTCACAAACATTGAATTTTGGTTGCAATTTGATACGGTACATGGTAGAGATAAATTATAAGAGAAATTACGGTTTATAGCATCAGCAGCAACAGTAGATAAATGTTCAGCAAATGAGTTGGCTACATCTTTGTTATCTCTAATTTTATTGCCGTTTAAGTTGAGATATATTTCTTTAGTTTTACTTTTGTCTTTTCCTAATCTTTATCTTTTATTTATAATATTCCAAGTTTCTTTCTGCTTGTTTTGGGATTTGTTTGAATAGTAACATTTTTTAGCAATTTTAATATTCCTTTTATAATAATAATAATTATTATTAGTATTATTTTTTCTTTCACGATACAAAGAGGAGTTTGCCTACGGGTCGGTTTTCATTTCAATGAATAGTTTTTTTAGATTTTTACTTTCACATATTAGCTCCTTTGTTATCCATTCACTACTATTTACTTTATTTTTATTTTTACATATTTTAGTAGTAGTAGGACAACTTATCTCGAAGAACCAAAGAATATTTTCAATAAACAAATTAAAAGCTCCATTAAACTCTAAATCGCACATTTCATTCCAATTTGTGGATCGTAAATGATGATTAAATTCATTTAAATTAACATCATTTATAATCCTTACGTAAATCACCGTTACTACTGGATTTATCAAATTGCTTAATATTTAGAATACATGTTAATATAAGGACATAGTGGTCGCCCAGGGTTGGGTCAGTGACATTCACTACATGTGCTTCCTGGGGGAGATTTATTACCATATAGTCGATACATGATGAACTTATATGTCCATTTACATCTTTAGATATTCTAGCGGGTACATTTATAGTGAATTTAAAACCATGGGCTTATAATAGGTCACACAAGTATATTTTTTCTGGTTGGCTCTCTAAGTAGTTAATATTAAAATCTCCACACAAAACAATATGCTCAAATTTGTTTGTTATTGTATTCAAAGCTTCAGCTAAATTGTTTAGAAAGATGTGAACATCTCCTTTTGGAGGTCTATAAATATTAATTATTGCAATTTTTTGTTTCATATCACTAGTGCAAATGGAAATTCCAGACATCTCAACTTGACATTCAATAGATTGATCATTTAATAATTTAAGTTTAGTAGAAATTATATTATTTTTAATATAAATTGAGGATCCACCGTGTATATGTGATACTCGTGAAAAATAAGATACTAATGTATAATTTGGAAAAGAAATATTTTCTATGTCATTATGTAATAACCAATGTTCAGATAGACATAGTATGTCTACGTTATGTTCCTTCACAAATATTGGATCAGTCTTTCAAATACTAAATGTTTTATAATTTTTATGACAATTTGCGTTTCGCCATATAGACGAGTAAGCGGAATCAAATAATATTTTGTTAATCTAGTGCTTCGGCTTGTATTAAATAAATGGGAGCCGTGGCGGTTTTCGTGAAGGAATTATCTGCTATACCTCAAACTGTAATGAACGGTTAGTAGATTATGTACTAAAGATAGAGTTGTCAGTTTTTAGTACGAGGCTTGCCACAAGTTTTTTCTGAGGTTATCAAATCCCGCATTGCAAATAGACGTATGTTGCTTAATAACAGCAATATTATACTTATTTTGCGTAAATATTATTTTTCAACTAGCCCTATCTTCGACAGCTTTTGACCAATAGGCGTGAAAGTTGGTAGAAATTATCTTTGAACACATTACAATAATTTTGTAGATCGATATTTGTCGAAACTTGAAATTCAATAGATAATTTTTTCCTGAGAAGCACCGAAAACGGGGAATTTTTCGGCTACTTGTTTACATTGAAACATCTGTAAACAATGAACGTTTTTCGGCATTTCCTGCAATCATATGGCAGCGCTGAGTCCAGGGAATCTATCCGGTCGAGTAATGGCAATTTATGCAAACGAAAACGATTTATTTTCATTGATTTCGAGAGTGATTTTCTTTTTAGTTTTTATTTTAATCTCGAAACCAAATAATTGGATTAAAAGATTTTCAATGGCAACATTGTGCGCCATGTGGCTATATGCTCATATTTTTTATTTCTTATTTTGTTGAAATTTTCTTTCTGAAATATTTCAATAAGTATTCAAATATTTTGTTCAAAACTTAGAAAATATCGTTAATGTTAGAGGTTAGTATTTACAAGGGAAAACATTTTATAACCATGTTTCCTAATGTAGAAATTGAATTAAGAATTTTTCTTACTCTACCAATAACAATTGCGAAAGATTTTCTAGTTTGAAAAAGACAAAAACATATTTACGAAATGCCATTAGTCAAGAAGGACTTAATAATTTATCTGTGGTATCAATAAATCATTACTTAACTAGTGCGCTTGATTTTACTGATATTATAAATAGTTTCGCTAGAAAGAAATCCAGAAAACGTATACAGGGTGTCTCACTGGGAACTGAATCGATCCATATAGAGAAAAGTACGCATCAGAAAATTATTAAAATTTAGATAATTACTAATGTCGGTGTGGCCAATCCAACTAAAATAATTACAAGCAGCTGGCACTTCCGCTTATATCGGAAGTCGATACCAACTTGCTTATTTCAAATGGAACACCCTATATATTTTAAGTTTTTTCGAAAAGAGCATAAAATTCTGAGTCGAAAATATGTAGCATATCCTATATCTAAACCAAGCTGTTTCAGAGATATTTGACATTTTATAGAAAATTTGACAGGTGCAACGGTTTGCAAGAACCGTTACAACTTTCTTCGTGTAAATGATCCTCATTTGCTTCTTGTCATGTAAAAAGAACATTAGGAGAACTACGTTCTACAACTGAATTTCAATAATATCATACCAAGTGTTCCGTTTTTCGCGTTAAAGTTTGTCAACTTCAAACCGCGAAAACTTGTTTAGGTCAAATAGAACACCCTGTATTTTTTTACGTCAAGTTGTGTAAAATTGCATTCCATTTTTTTTTATATTAGCATTGTGGGGGTTAGCGTTACAGCTTTTTGAAATATTTTCGATTTTATTAGAAATTCATGAATTGTTGTAATCATTTCATCAAAATAGCCATGATTAGAAACAATCAGTCATTATCTTATGTCAAAAAATGCCAGCACGTTTAAATTGCACCCGCGAAGACTTTTTAAATTTGTTTATTATTTATGGAGAATGTGATAAAGTAATATCAAGAACTTGCAGCACATTTGCTACTCGATATCCAGAAAAACGAAAACCGTCACCAAACACTGTAAAACGCATACTGGAAAATTTTAAAAATTATGGCTCTGTTAAAGCAAAAATGCAAAGAAGAAAGCCTAAACATTGAAACAGTCATTCTGGGATATTTTCATGCATTTCTAAGAATGTCATTAAGACAAGCTGCTCTGGTATCGGGACTATGCAGGGATTCACTTCACAGAATCTTATTAAAACATAGGTTTCACCCGTTTTCATTCCATATGGTTCAAGGATTAAAAGAAACAAATTTCCTAAGAAGACAGAATTTTTGTGAGTTTATTCTAATGAGGTCTGAGGGTCACGATTCTTATTTGGGAAATATTATATGGACAGATGAAGCAAAATTTACTAAAAATGGACTTTTTAATAGACACAATTCGCATTATTGGAGTGACTCAAATCCTCATATGTTCAGAGAGCGAAACTTTCAGGAAAGTTGGCAGATCAATGTTTACTGTGCCATAAGAAACGATAGAGTGGTGGCATTACAATTTTATCAGGAAAATTTAAACGGTAAATTAAATTTTCTCTTCTGCTAATATCTATAGATAAATTTTTGTTTTTTTTAGGTGAAAGATATCTGAATATTTTACAAAATTTGAATAATAACTATTTAGAAAATTTACCTCTCGCCGAACATAGAAACATTTTTATCAGCACGACGGTGCGCCCCCACATAACGCATATTTAATTAATAATTATTTACAAGAAACTTTTTATGATCAATGGATTGCCAATAATGAACCTTTCTTATGACCTCCTCGCTCGCCCGATTTATCAGTTCTGGATTATTTCATTTGGGGAACTATTGAAAATAAAGTTTATGAGGGTCCATTAACAACCATTGAAGATTGTATGCAAAGAGTAAGAATTGCATTTCAAAACATCACAGGATTCAATTAGAAGAGCTACCCATGAGGAACTAATCGGAAGGCGCGGAAAATGTGTCGAGGTTCGAGGGCGTAATTTTGAGCAATTAAAATGAAATTATATTTTAAATTGATCTTATCTCTGCTATTTTAGTTCATGCCATATCTTCAATTCGATTAATACGCATGTTACAGTGTTAGTGCTATTTTGCGTTTTTGTGGATATCGAGTAGCAAATGTGCTGCAAATTCTTGATATTACTTTATCACATTCTCCATAAATAATAAACAAATTCAAAAAGTTTTCGTTGGTACAATTTAAATGTCCGGGCATTTTTTGACATAAGATAATGACTGATTGTTTCTAATCATGGTCATTTTGATGAAATGATTACAATTCATGAATTTCTAATAAAATCGCTAATATTTCAAAAAGTTGTAACTTTAACCCCCACAATGCTAATATCAGAAAAAAGGGAATTCAGTTTTACACAATTTAACGTAAAAAAATACAGAGTGTTCCATTTGACCTAAACAAGTTTTCGCGGTTTGAAGTTGACAAAATGTAACGCAGAAAACGGAACACTTGATATGATATTATTGAATTTATTTCAGTTGTAGAACGTAGTTCTCCTTATGTTCTTTTTACGTGACAAGAAGCAAATGAGGATCTTTTACACGAAGAAAGTTATAACGGTTCTTGCAAACCGTTGCACCTGTCAAATATTCTATAAAATGTCAAATATCTCTGAAACGGATAGGTTTAGGTATAGGATATGGTACATATTTTCGACTCAGAATTTTATGCTCTTTTCGAAAACCCTAAAATATATAGCGTGTTTTATTTGAAATAAGCAAGTTGGTATCGACTTCTGGTATAAGCGGAAGTGCCAGCTGCTTGTAATTATTTTAGTTGGATTGGCCACACCGACATTAGTAATTATCTAAATTTTCAAAATTATCTGCTGCGTACTTTTCTCTATATCGATCGATTCAGTTCCCAGTGAGACATCCCGTATAATAGTTCTTTATGCTACAAATGTTAAACATGATGTTTTATTTACAAAATATTTGTCTTTATTGTTTTGTTCCCCACTCACAAAGTAGAATATCATTTTTAACACTTGATCACAAATAACTATTATACCTATTTTATTTTAACTTTTTCATTTAAATAATGTTTTTTTTTGGTTGTTTGTACTGAGTATATATTGTTTTTATATTATATTATTTTATATTATAAATAAAAACTTTAATAGCATTTTAAATGTTTTGTAGTAGGTGGGGGAGGGGAGGACCCTATAATATAGTTGCCTATAGGCGAAAAAAGTTATAATCCGGCCCTGCGCGGATGTTGTAATTATTGATGCTATGGCAGAACTTCAAGATTTCAGTACGGAAATGTTGTTGACGCGTGCTGATTTAGCCACAAATTTCTGCGATAATTTATTTACCAGATACAAGAAGTATAGTGATATACTATTGTGTTTGATACTTACAAGGACGATTCGGGAAAATCGAACTGCAAGTCAAGTGCGCTATTACATCACACCCACAATGAAAATTATGAAAATTCCAATGAGGAAACTTTTACCCATATTGAGACTAGAACTGATCGGTTATTTGGCGAAAAAATCTGTTACGCAAGAGAAGAACTTCTAGAAGTAGTAGTTTTTTGAAGGAGGAGGATTTTAATGTCTTTTGAAATTGAATATTCTGATTTGGTCATCGATCAAGAGGAAGTTTATACCAAAATTTTGCTCCACTCCTTATCCTTGCCAAACTCAAAAAAGTGTATTCACACATTTTCGCTGTATACCGATAACTTTATTTTAGCTTTAAGTCAGTCTCCAATGGAGCCTATTTCCATACTGGGGTTGGAGAAAAAATGATTTCACTTACTCCCATATATAAAGCGCTTGGACCAAGCTGAGCGGCTGCATTACTTGGATTGCATGCAATATCGGGTTCAGATACGACCGGCACATTTTACAAAAGGGAAAGGAGACCTATGGGACGGCTTTGTTTAATGCAGATTGGTATGTCAAGTGTTCTGTCCTAAAACTAAGATCACATGCATCGAAACACTCCGATGGAAGCTATTAGAGACTTTTAAACCTCTTATTTAATCATGTATTTATAGTTATCGTTATTCTGAGCATGCGCAATACTAAACTGTCAACTGCTTAACTTTATTAACGATAACGGAATCCGTTACTTACGGAGAAAGAACCATAAATTAAATTAGTCGTGGTTATGTTGCCAAACTGTCAACTGTTAAATCTTATTTTTAAAAAGCTATCAAAACCTCCCTTCTCCTACAACTTAAGGATGGAATTTCGAGAATAATAGGTATAAAAAACTATTCTTTCTTCGATCGAAGTTATATCTTATGTTTCAGCTATTAAGCAGTCTTGACCGAAAATCCATTAAGTGCACCAATGGAAATATTAGAATATTACCAAATGTGCATGCAAAAAAAGATGTTCGCCTCCCTGCAAGTGCTACGCGAATGAGATTATTTGTACTGAATTACGTGCATGTGAGGGAGAAAACTAGTTCAACGATGATATGTTCCAGGAGAAGGATAATGATGATGATGAAGATTGAAATTATATCATTGTTTTTATCACTTTTTGTAGCTATTTAACTTACTTGATTTCATTATATTTTTTTCTTATGTACTATTTCTTTACTTCGCCGCTGCCTTTTTTGCAAATAATCGTCTCATTTAAAAATCTTGATCGATAAATTATTATTTCCACTACAATCGATTAAAATTAGGACAGCTTCAACTTTATAAATGTGTGACTACTTCATCCAAATGGAAGATCTGCTTTCCAATATTTGTCTATGAAAATAAAGGTTATATGAGAAGGCGGCTTAAGTATTTTTCCCGCAACTGATTATGGATGTTTTTCTCCTAAAATTGAACTACAGCAGAACGCTTTTGATATTTTCAGGGAAACTTTTCATTTTGAGGGTTATTGTGCGTTTATGAAACGGAATTGGAAAGTTGGAGGTTTTCCTAACTATGGTGTAGGAAGTAATTTAAGCTTAGTGCCATACTTCCTTGATTAAAACCACCACGCCATGACAGTAGCCACCGTACTATTCGGTTTAAAGTAGTAAATCAATCTAATGTCTAAGATATTGATAACGCATCAGAACCAGATCTAGAAACATTAAAAAAAATCTTTCATGGAAAGTAGCACTCATTTGTATAGTGCTTTAATAAATACTAGATATTATGGTTTTAAAGTACACCTTAAAAGATACGAAATCCCGTAAAAAATATTCTATAAAAAACCACCCCTGTGGGTGGGGCGAAGGGCAACTTTAAAATTTCAAATGGAAACCCCTATTTTTTTATTGCGGAATCGAATTCTACGGCAAAAAATACGTAAATTTTATTCCGGACATTTTTTTCGATCCTTGCATGGTGTCGCTGTAATCGCAAAAAATGAAAAGAAAACATTACTCTTTCAAGAGTAGCGTCTTGTACCCATAAAAAACGTCCAACTCAAAAACTGAAAAACACGTATTTGTTATTTTTACGAAATCTATCCAATGACATTGGATTCGACTCTCCCACCTCCTAACCCAGTGGGTGGGTCGGGGGCAACTTTGAAATTTGTAATGAAAAACACCTATTTTTTATAACGGATTCGGATTCTACGGCCATAAATACGTGAATTTCATATTGGGCATTCTTTTCGATTCTCGCAAGGTGTCGCTGCAATCGAAAAAAAAATTAAGTGGAAACATGAAAGTTTTGAACGCATACTTAAAAAAATACAAAAAGTAAAACTACTGATTTCAGAATGAATGATTTTTCTGAGCTGTTTTGAGAACAGTGATTTTACATGGTCGTGCGGAAATTACAACAACTATTAACGTTCTGTAAATTTATTAGCAGCTAGTAATTTCCAATTTACATTTTTACAGGGTAATAAAAAACTCGATTTAAAAAAAAAACTAACAGTGGTTTTACCTCTTCATTCAGCCACTTCAGACAAGTTCTTGATCCGAGCCAGGGAAGGCAAGGAGGCAACTCAGTCATTTAAGGCAAGGTGAGGATTTTACAGGGCAATAAAAAACTCGATTTAAAAAAAAAAACTAACAGTGGTTTTACCTCTTAATTCAGCCACTTCAGACAAGTTCTTGATCCCAGCCAGTGAAGGCAAGGAGGCAACTCAGTCATTTAAGGCAAGGTGAGGTTTGAAATTTGTAATGAAAAACACCTATTTTTTATAACGGATTCGGATTCTACGGCCATAAATACGTGAATTTCATATTGGGCATTCTTTTCGATTCTCGCAAGGTGTCGCTGCAATCGAAAAAAAAATTAAGTGGAAACATGAAAGTTTTGAACGCATACTTAAAAAAATACAAAAAGTAAAACTACTGATTTCAGAATGAATGATTTTTCTGAGCTGTTTTGAGAACAGTGATTTTACATGGTCGTGCGGAAATTACAACAACTATTAACGTTCTGTAAATTTATTAGCAGCTAGTAATTTCCAATTTACATTTTTACAGGGCAATAAAAAACTCGATTTAAAAAAAAAACTAACAGTGGTTTTACCTCTTCATTCAGCCACTTCAGACAAGTTCTTGATCCGAGCCAGGGAAGGCAAGGAGGCAACTCAGTCATTTAAGGCAAGGTGAGGATTTTACAGGGCAATAAAAAACTCGATTTAAAAAAAAAAACTAACAGTGGTTTTACCTCTTAATTCAGCCACTTCAGACAAGTTCTTGATCCCAGCCAGTGAAGGCAAGGAGGCAACTCAGTCATTTAAGGCAAGGTGAGGATTTCGGCCAGTTGAGGCAATTAGTTTACAACTTAACTGGTACACTGGCAGGTTTTAATTTCAAGATTATAGCAGGTGTTCAAAATGGTGCCCATTGACTTCTTGGCATTGTCCGAGACGAACGTAAAAATTTTCAATAGCACTTCTTATCATTTGAGGTGGTATTTCTGCAAAAATATTTATTATGCGTTGCCTCAGCTCTTCCAAATCTCGAGGTTTAGTAAAATAAACCTTACCCTTCACGTAGCCGTAAACAAAATAATCAAGTGGCGCGAAGTCGGGAGATCTTGCTGACCATTCAATAGTTCCTCTTCGATCTATCCATCGATTTTCGAAAGTACCATTCAAATAGTCCCTAACAATATCCCGATAGTGTGGAGGAGCCCCATCTTGCTGGAACCAAAACATTATCGAACTCATCACCAGCAATCTCTTGTATTGCGGGAACTATTTGATTTGTCAACATTTCCAAATATTTTTCTTCTATCAAATTTCCATCTATGGAAAACGGTCCTATGACTCGATCCCTGAAAATCCTGCCCAAACATTTAATTTTTGTGGATACTGCGTGTGTGTTTCAAGCATTCAGTGAGGGTTTTCGTCACTCCAATATCTCAAATTATGGCGATTAACTTTTCCACTGAGTTCGAAAGTTGCTTCATCTGAGAAGACTAGAGATGACAAATAATTTGGGTTTTGGTTACTCCTTTCCATCATTAATTCACTAAATTCAAGTCGCCGATCAAAATCATCTTCATTTAACTCTTGGTGAAGGTGAATTTTGGAGGGATGAAATTTCAAAAGTTTCAAATTCTTATGAACTGAAAATGCACTCATATTAAGCTGTTGACTGGCTTTTCTGATTGATAACCTTCGATTTTCAACAAATGCCTGGGCCACTTCCATTTGTCGAGCTTCCGATGTTTCAGATTTTGGTCTTCCAGATTTTGGGCGATTTTTATTTATCCTTGTGTCTAGGAATCGCTTGATGGTACGGATCACAGTAGATTTCGAAATTCCCACTTGATCTACACGGAAAGTTTCGTTGAATAAAATCACAACTTCATCATAGGACCTTTCTTTATCACCCCACCCTCGCATCATTAAAAGAGAAACTCTCTCTTTCTCTGTTAAAGTAGCCATTATGCAGAAAAAAACGCGAGAACTAATGAAAAATTAAATAAAATTTTCCGTACAAAAGTGCACTCCTGCCTCTACAAAAGTTGGAAGGAACTGAACGTTCTCAAAGAAATTTCACAAAACAAATATTGTTATTAAGAACACTTAAAAAAAAACATTCATAAAAACCAAGATATCACAGATATAGTTTTTTAAACTGAATGTTTTTTTGTCAATACGAGTAGCTAAAGTTTGTAAATATTTACAAACTTATTATTATTAATTTATTTATTTCAATTTTGTGCGATTGCAGTGACACCTTGCGAGAATCGAAAAAAATGCCCGATAAAATTCACGTATTTTTGGCCGTAGAATCCGAATCCGCTATAAAAATAGGGATTTTAATTACAAATTTCAAAGTTTCCCCCCGCTCCACCCACTGGGTTAGGGGTGGGAGAGTCGAATCCAATGTCATTGGATAGATTTCTTAAAAATAACAAATACGTGTTTTTCAGTTTTCAAATTCGACGTTTTTTTATGGGCACAGGACGCTACTCTTGAAACAGTAATGTTTTCTTTTAATTTTTTGCGATTACAGCGACACCATGCAAGAATCGAAAAAAATGTTCGGAATAAAATTTACGTATTTTTTGCCGATTCCGCAATAAAAAAATAGGGGTTTCTATTTGAAATTTTAAAGTTGCCCCTCGCCCCACCCACAGGGTGGTGGTGGATGGGGAGGTCATTTTGGTATCAGTAGATAGTTTTTTGAAAAATTTTTGACAGGTATTTTTTTATTTTTCGATTTGATGTAAATTGTTCGAAATTTTCCACCGTTCCCATACTTTTCGATCACCCGGTATATTATTTTACTTTACTGAAAAATAGAGGATACCTTTAAAAAAAATAGAAAAAAGCAACAAAATACATTAAAAAAATATATATCAATGTAAAATTGAAGATAATTTCGTACATAATGGAACCCCCAGTGATTGTAGTAATATTGTTAATACTTGGAGCGATTCTCTTCTATCTTTTTCTCTTTACGTATTTAACTTTATGTGTCCATGCACTATTTCAGTCAATAGTAAATCTTGAAGGAAGTAAAGAGGCATTATTAGGAACATGAGATATAGTTGTAGGTTGTCGGTGCGTTTGAACCTGCATCTATTAGGGTTGAAATGTTTCTTATACCTGTAACAAATAGCTCATCATAATAACAGCAAAAAATTATATTGTTAGAGGACAATACACAGTGAGTACAGGAATTATTCGGCAAACTAACGGCTGTAGAGGCTCAAGTAGCAAAGTAATTTTATAATATATCATATCCGGAATGCAAACCGGGTGTGTTATAGCTCCCAAATTGAAAATTAGTTTTATTATAATAGTTCTTCGCACAGTTCTGTCGTAAGAAGCAGAATAGTTCTATTAGTGTTATCAAAATATTCTTAGAACAATATTATAAAACGCTATTAATTATTGGTGAAGTTTTCGGTGAATTTCCAAGTTTTTAGGTCCCTTGAATTCAAAAAAGTTATTATTAAAAAATGTCTGTGTGCCGTTTGTGATCGCACCCAGAGTCCAAACTACTGGATCGATTTTGTTTAAATTTTGTGGGCATATTCAGAATTACCATACCTCGAGCGAAATCGCAAAACTAATCCTAATTTATATGCGGGGGAAGTAAATCCCTAAAACCGACAATAAAATGTAAAACAATTTCTCAAAAACGGCTCAAATGATTTTTATCAAATTTAACACACGGACACTCATTTAACACTAGGATGAGATGACATAGACCGTTACTCCCTAAACATGCAGGGACGGAAGCTGTGGGCGGTAGGGCTAAGAGAATTAAATTATTTTATCCACGACCACTATATTAGGAAGGTTTTCTGTTTTCCGTAGATTAAAGACCCTTTAACACACTAGTGGATTAGAATTAATAATATCACTCTTGTCATAGAAACCATTCAAAGACCTTCTATTTCTTTGCTCAAAATCAAAAGATTCTTAATCTAATCAAGCTTACCAAATCTGACGTTTTTCAAAATCAGAATTTTTCACCTGCTCTCATATCGCTTTCACGTTCCTAATATGGCCGTGGTCTTGGATAAAATGTTCGGGGATTAAGAAGCATTTAATCTACGAGAAAAAATGTGCACATTTATTCGATAACTATTTTTCTCTAAAACGGTTCTAATTATTTTGATTTTTGACACTTGGATTAACAGTAACAGTATAAAATGGCGAGACTAATTACTTGTAGAAAATTTAAAAAGGGATACGGTAGAGGATGTGAAAAGAATTATAAATTTTTTGCTCAAAAACAAGTAACGATTTTTATCAAATTTAACACACTGATACTGCATTAGTACTAGTATGAGAAGACATAACCCGTTTCGCCCAAAAAACGCAAGGACGAAAACTGTGGGGTAAGGTTAAGAGAGTTAAGTAATTTTTTTCTTAAAACTGTTCTAGCGATTTTGATCAAATTGATATTTCCTTAACATCAGCATAAGATGGTAAGACGAATTGTTTCTAGCAAATTCGAGGGATGTTGCAGGGGCTGTCGTTTAAAAAATTAAATATATTTTTTTCTAAAATTGCTTTAACAATTTTGATCAAATTTAACATATGGATACTTTTTTAATACTAGTACGAAATTACATGACCCGTTATACCAAAAGAATGCAGAGACGGAGGCTGTGAAGGATAAGGGTAAAATTATGAAACTTTTTTTTTCTAAACGGTTCTAACGATTTTGATAAAGTTACATACATACTATTTTAGTACCAGTGTAATATGTTCCGAACCGAGACATTATAGACCAATCGCATGTCTGAACTCCTATTACAAAATATTTATACGTATCTTGTACGCTAAGATACTATGGCATGTTGATTCGGTCTTTTAGTAGATAAATGTTTAGATAAGCGTTTTGTCAAATAAGTCATGGCAGGCTGCAAGGATAACCCGCTGATATAGACCGCTGTATTACACAGGAACCTGGACAACACAAGATCAATCTATCGATGGTCTGGATTGAATACCGTAAGGCATTTGACACAAGATCTTTTGTTATACTTGCTTCAATGTTTTGTGGTAGCAGCACCACTAGTGAGATGCATAGAACAACTGCTGCCGCTCTGGAAAACTCGCTTCACCATTACATCTGGTGCACAGGGGGTTGTATTTAGGAGAGGAGTATTCCAAGGAGACTCCTTGAGTCATATCCTCTTCTGTATCTCACTGTTGAACTTAGCCAAGTCCGCGGATGCCAATGCGACCCACCCAGCAACCGGAGGCATAAGATCACCCGTTTATTCTATATAGATGACCTTAAACTCTACGCCTCTGGAGAGCATGAACATGAACTTCAGAATGCTCCTAAGGTATCGAACAGGATACGCTGGCTATTGGAATGGAATTCGGATTGGACAAGTGTGCAGTCATCTACCTCGAGGGAGGACGATGCGGGGAGTTTTCTGAAGAGGCGCAGCTCGCAGACGGAAGCATCTTACGACACCTAGATGCCGGAGAGACCTACACATACTTGGGTGTGCAACAACATCACATCCAACAAATTATGGAATCTCTTCGCAGCAACTACAGATGCTTACTCCGAGAGATTTGGTCGTCCGAACTTTCGGGGAAATGCTGTTTGCTACTAATATGCTTGTTGTTACTGTTCCGCTCCACTCCTTTGCTGATGAGCTGCGTCAATTAGATAGAGGTACGCGCAAGATAATGAATATCCGTAGGAGCATCCATCCAAGATCGCCGTTCCTCGTGTGTACCCCCCACGTTACTGGGGAGGCCGAGTAATCTTCAGCTTGTAATGCATGCATGACCAGGTAGTACTGAATATAGCATATAACGTTCTTAGGAGCACAGACCCTCTCCTGGAATTAGTGGGAAATCACATGCTGGAGTGGGCACAGGTTTATTCAAGGCAGCAAAGAGAGTCGCAGATGAACTCGGCCTCGTATTTGACATCAGGCGAGGAGGCCGGAGAGGTGCTTACTAGGGTGGAGCGAAAATGGTAAAAAAAAATCAATCAATTTATTGTGAGAAAATCATACGATTACGTTTTCCGGTGCCCCAGGCTCTTCAAATTTATGACTTTTTCTAAATAAATGAAACTATAAAAACTTATGATTTATGCAGCTCTTTGCTCGTTTTAATATAAAACAACCCAGAATTCACCACGTGGAGGTGGCTGCAAGTCGAGTTCCACCCACCCACCCTCCTTACCTATACTGGCTCTTCAAATCAAGGACTTTAAGAAGTCAGATTTAGTTTCAAATTTTGGCAACATTTCTTGGGAAGCTATTCTACTTCGAATAAATCCATTTCTTTCCTCTTGCCCACAAACAGATGATGAGGCTTCTGTAACTAATTTCACACATCACTCTACAGCCTGGGAATGACAAGAGACATTCAAAAGTGCCATTTGGTCTGGAACATTAGCAATAATTTCCTTAAGTTTATCTGTAGAAAATTTCTTAGTGACTGGTGGCTCAATAACAACAACTGATTGCCAGTTTATTAGCTCATAGTATTCATTGGCTTCAAAATTAGTTTGTGGTATTTTGAACTTTCGTATTTCCGTCTCAAGAATATGATCTCTAGATCGGATGTTAACGCGCGAACCAGCAAGCATTGCTTTCAAAATATCCTCTGGATGTGCAAAATATCCATTAACTTGAATTATTTTGTCAACAATTTGTCTCAAATGACATGGCATATATCGTGACCGCTGGATTAGTTTGAATAAATGTGGGCCATATTTAACTTCAGAATGTACTTTAATTGAAAACCATGTTGGAGCATAAACCTTAAAAATTAATGTATTCTGTTAAACACTGCAAATGTTCAGAAGGGTTTGAAGTTACCACATACAGGCGCAACACTCTATTCGCAGTAGTTAACCACCTTGAGTGAGCCATTCTCCCAGGTTTTGTGTTGGCCAAATCCCCCGATATGTTACCCCTCGATATAGGCAAACTCATGTTATACAAATATTTTTGGTCTGTGCTTAACATTTGTAAGTCAATTTCGGGAAGTTCTGTGGTAATCTCTTGAAACTTCGTGACTGGTATAAATTCGCAAGATGGTAATGCTTTTCCAATTTCGCCAGAAAACCCAGAAGGGCCAGTAGTATTCCCATCTAAATGTTTCATTAAATGACGCAAAGGTAATTCATTTGCGTGCAACATACAAATGAACCACTGTAGTGGGCTTCCAATATGCATTTATAGGTTTCTATTTACTCCATTATGAATTCCCGTATTAACAGCGGTTCCATCAGATCCAATAGCCACTAAGTTCGTCAAATCCATATGTTGCTGCAGAAATTGTATCAAATTTTCGGAAATTGCCTTTGCTGTGCCATATGGAACAGTGATATGTCCAAAATATTTAGATCTGGGTTCTGAAACAATCACAATATGTTCTTCACTAACTATAGTTCTGTGATTTTTACTACCAATTAAACGCTGAACAACTAATTGAATTGGTTTTGTTTCTGGCAGTCGGCGAAAAATTTTGGAAGTGGTGGGGGCACCGCTAAACGTCATCCAATCGATTCCAGATTTTGCAGGGAATTAACATTACTTAGTTCACCACTTTTCCGCATATAGGCGTCCAGAAACTAAAATGTCGGATTTTTCACTCCACCCTAGTGCTGACCCAGAGTCGGTCATTGAACTTCAGACAAATCGTCTGAAAGTCCAGATTAAAGCCGCTGGATAGGAAAATCTGTTTAGACGGCACATCGATGAACGCATGCATGGTGTATTCTATAAGAACATAGAAACACTGGAGTTATCGAACAAGCTAACATTCGTTGAGCTTAAGAAAAGGAAGAGGAATTCATTGTGGCCTGCCAAGATGGTGTTATTAATACCTTGGTCTACAAAAGCCGTATGATGGGCGTAAGGGTTGCTGATACCGACTACAGGACCTGCGGAGTTACCATTAGCTCAATTTAGAAACTTATACTTTTAATAAGATGATGCTCTTCCGCACAATAGCAGAGTTGTTTTAAATCATCTCACAGAGACGTATAGTGATCAAATGATAGCAACTCATGGTTCCATAAGGTGGCCTGCCAGGACATCAGTTTTGACATTAGGAAATCTAGAAAATAGAATAAGAGCTTCATTCAATACTATAACACCTAAAATGTCGGAAAATGCCATTCGAGAGGTAATAGGTTATGTCATCTTATAGTGAGTATCAATGCGTTAAATTCGATCAATACCATTATAGCTATTTTTAAGAAAAAAAGTAACGCTCATTTATCGGTTTTTAGGATTCATATAGCTCCACACAAATGAGCTAGGTTCGATTTTGCGATTTCGTCTCAAGGTGTGGTTGTTCTGTACGCGCATACCAAATTTAAGCTAAATCGGTCGAGCAGTTTGAGCTCTAAGTGCTACCATAGACGGCAGACGTCAGATTCAAAAACCACCTTTTTGGTTTCAGGGGACCTGAAAACGTGTAAATTCAGGACAACTCAAAATTAGTTTTTGCACGATCGCAATACTTCATACGTATATGGGAAAGTAAAAGTTGATGTAGCTTTCTGTTAAACCGGAAGTAGAAATAAATGTGTAGCATGTCAAAAGTAATGCATTTATAACTTAATAAATATACCCAAATTTAAAATTATTATTTTGGTAAATAAGGGAACAGGGTGTTATATGGGCCCTCTGTCATATATCTGATATATTACTTTAATATGTTAAAGTTAAAAGTATGGTTCTCTAGAAAGACATATTTTATAAAATACTAGAGTTGTGATAGAAACGACTACAATTTACAATTTTGTGTGCTTTTTTCGACATTTAAATTTTTTCTTCTTAGTTCCAATTCTAATATTCAAACTCAAAATAGGTCGCCCTTATGAAGGTTTTAAGCCAAATATTCTATTAACATTTTCTGCATTTTTAAGTCCCGACACGAAAAGGAGGATTTTACATTTGACACATATGTTTGTATGTTTTTGCGTCTGTCAATATGTGGCTTCACATCTCTTCAACGAGTGATCAAATTTAGAAGAAGTTGGTTTATTTAAAAGAGTATTTTACTGCGCAGGTTTTCAGCAGGGTTTCATCTTACGGTAGCTTAGTAGTGTAATTATATATTGCTGGTATATTAGTAAAGAGTGTAGTAGAATAAGATTGGCCATTCTTTTTCTGATAAACTCTTTGTACAGTCTAGAAAGTGGTGGAGGATCCGGTAATACGTCAAGTCCGTTTATCATTAGTTTGAAAATTATAAAACTAAATAAATTGCTTTTAAAAACCTGGGCACAAAACATCTACTAAATAACTAATTAAAAAAAGAAACAAAACTTTATTTAAAAGATATGTAATAATATGAAATGTTATTGTTCTTAGAATTTGCCTCTTATATATTTCGGGGGCTGCTGTGAAATACCAGTTGAAAAAAAATCAACTAAATACATACGCGTATAATATTGAACTATTAAATACTAATTTTGAAAAAAAGGAGAAGAAACAAATTTCGAGGACATGATAATATTACATGATATTTTATACTTTTTAATTAGCGTTGAGTGTTTCTAAACCTAATTTATTATGTTGCGATACTAAAACGTGAAATACCCTGTACGTAAACCGTCTAGAATCTAGCCCATAATTCTCAATAAACAAAACACTTCGGTCCCATTAATGCACCGCCAAGCCGCCTACCCAATTCTTGCGTCGGGCTGCGGTCGCGAGGAAGGACCTCGAGAAGAACACCGTGGCACGGCGGCCGAACATAGAACAGTTGAATACGCCACCGCTGCCGTAGTAGACCCACTACTACTGTGTGTGTGCCCCCTTCCTACGGTGGGTCTCAGGTGGCTAACCTGGCCGCCAACTTGATTCTTGCCCTCTCCTTTCTTGCAACTTTTAGTCGAGTCGTAGTATGCTAGCGTCTATCTACCTGTGCTCCTGTTCCGCTTCAATTTTTATTGCAACCCTTGTTACGCATTGTGGAGGGCTTTTGTCAACTCCCAGTGATAATAATGCACCTGTATTTAGGTGCGGACAATGATACGCGTTATTGGCGTGTGATAAGTGCTGTTTTTGTGGACTAGAACCTTAAACTTTATTGTTGTTTTGTTTTGTGCCACAACAATGGGATTGGTTGGTTCCTCGTTGGGTTCCAGTTGATATTTTATTGAACAAGAATTTGGCAAGAATTAAACAAAATTAAGTCGACTTTACTTATTGATATTAGGTAAATACATCAATTTACTGTTGGCATTAAGCATATTATGTTTATACTAGTAGTACCGATAAGTGCCTTCATCTATTTGAGGTTTCAGTAAATATTTTGAATATTTTTTTGTAGAAATAAGCATGTGTTAATGAAGTTATTTTCATCATATACCTAGACCATTTTCTTGAGTATCATACTACTTTTGTAACTTAGATACTTAGATTAAGTCGAGGCTAAGCAGTACTAGAATTTACCTTTTTAACTCGATTTCTGAGTACAATTTTAAATCTATTTAAAAAGCAAACACAACTGTGTGCTATAAAAAGGAATTTAATATAATACCTATCTTCTGTACAGAGTAAATAATAGCATTTTATAAACGTGTAAATGTAAGTCCAATACAGTGATAACCATCCCGAGCAGATTTAAACTTAATTGTTTTATTTTTGGTTGTTTTATTATTGTTTTCATCCTCGCGGGTTTCAAAACAGCATGGAATATTACAAAACTTGTTTTCAAATCATAAACAGCTTAGCAATTTAAATATTTCTTTAATTTAAAGAGACTTAGATTATCTTTTGAAGATGTAAAGAAGTAGGCTATGAACACTGTTGCCACGTGCACGTCTTCATTTGTTAGCTCCAGGTATAGCGGGAGTTTAGAGCCACGGCCATCTTGACTTGTTCTTCATCGCCACCTACGATTCTATAAGCGTTTTTCTGTTTCACTTCCTGGGCGATTGTTCCACCAATCATTCCAAGTTGTCTTGGGGGTTGTACAATTTTTTAAAGTTTGCGTTTTATTAATTTAGTGTCCATATCAGCGAGGTCATGTACGAATAGTATTATAATCGCGGGGATATGTCATAATGTCATTTGATACTTCTGAATAAATTATATTAGCATATTTAGGTGACTACTTGATGCTTTAACTGGCTGTATGAATTAATGACGCTATTTGTCTATTGCTAAAAACGATTTTAATAATTTATTATAAGCGGAGGTTTTGGATAATCTACTGTTATTTGATCTGGTAGCTACAAGCACCCACACTGAGTTGTTTTTATAGTCAGTTTGATCAATAAATTTCCAGTAGTATGCATTTTATTAAACGGGATTTCCGAATATATTACAATTTGCTTTTGATTTATTTAAACACGGCAACATTTAATTTCATAATCAATACTTTAATGAAAATACAAAAAACGAATATATATATATATATATATATATATATATATATAGTTTAGGCCAAAGAAGCTTAAACTAATCGAAAACATATCTACCACTGACGACAACAATGAAATCATAAATATTAACAAAAAGAAAACAAATATATGTAATAACTATTTCACAAATATAGGTACCAACCTGGCGAACGAAATAACTAAAATGAGCTTGCCAGATTTCTTTATAAAGTTAACCAGACCAGATGAATTAACTGCTAAAACAATAAAGGGCATTCATGTATATATTATTTCCCCATTAACTCATGTTATTAATATATGCTTCAATGTGGAAAAATCCCACACCAGTGGAAGGAGTCAAATGTCACCTCCAAACTAATTATTATAGATCCACATCTGTAATTAACAATATTGCAAAGATCTTTGAGAACGCCTTAAAACAAAATTAAGTGAATTCACTCATGCTCATAATGTTTTAACAGACAGACAGACAATGTGGTTTTGTACAGAACTCGAGCATCGAAAATGATGTCGATATTTTGGAGAAGGCTGTGGGGCTTTGGACAGATCATTACATGTATTGTGATTTTCCGAGATCTCGCCATAGCTTTTGACACCGTATGCCACGAAGTACTACTTTATAAGCTAAGCAATTTTGGTGTCTGAGGTCTGGTGCTCGAACTTATATCTGATTACCTAACAAAGAGAATAGTAGAAATTTTTAATGAGGTAAGTTTCGACCCTGCCACGAAAATGGGAGTGCCACAAGGGACAGTATCAGGTCCAATACTGTTCCTTGTCTACATGAACAATATTACAAAACTAATAACTTTACTGATTGTCCCATATATTACGAAGATACTGGTATAATATTCACGGAAAAAACAAATGCGAAGACCTACTCACCGCTGAATCTGAGTTACAAATGATAAATTAATGGATAAACTACAATAAGCTGACCTTAAATGTTAACGAAACGAAATTCATAGCTTTCAGCCCTACAACTGTTAATCAATCTACTGATTTTTCCATAAAGCATTTTTCAAACTTCCTAAAAATATCTGTAAATGTAAAGAAGTGATTCGGATCTCACTATAAACTGTAGAGCCCCATCTCCTCTACACAGACAAATTTAGATCTTCTAGATTTAAGAGGGTTATTCAGGTAACCTGAAAGGCGATTAAAATACATTAAAAATAATATTTATAATCCTTGTACCTGCTAAACTGTATTCCCCATGTACATTGTACACTCTTTATAAAATGCTCAGAGGAAGTACATAGCAAAACAAACAACTCTGCCTATCCAAGATGTTCGCTCTTATTTCAATAAATTTCAAATAAAACAAATTTCACCTCACACAAAAGTAGATCACTTAAACGTTGCAATCTTCAGATTTATTAACACGGACACATCTGACGAAAAATTCAATATCACATCAATGATTTGTAAAAATTGGAACCGTAACGTTGTTAACATTATCACCGATCAATTAACCATCCAATAGATTTAAATATTTTTCACATATTTTTTTTAAGAATAGCGAAAGAGAAATTGTGATTAGAGAATACGAGGAGAATGAATAATTTATATGTTAATTGCTGCTAATAAAAATGAGGTGCATGATTCTTTTGATTTATAGAAAAATAGGCAATCAAAAAGTATACACATGTAGCGCGAAACTTTCCAATGGAAAAGATTGACTAGCATTTTGATTGATCAATGGAATGAAGAAAAGTTCCTATAGTACTACGCTACCTTCAGTGCTAAAATATTAATGTAATAAACATTCCTCATATCCCACTTCTGTCGAAAACTACCTTCGAACAATACTTTGTTTTTGAAAATTTTCAAGATTTCAGACCAAGGTAGCACTTTTAATTATGACATCAATTTAACAAAAAACCTTCCTAGCGTCATGGGCATCGAAAATTGCTCCCAGGACAAAGGGTTGCTCGAGGGTAGTTTCTGATGATCTGAGGAGATAAGGGTTATGTATTACACTAAATTAGTATTTTAACTTTTCGTTAGAATAAGAAATTCGCTTCACTGGTCGACCAAAACATCAGAATCATAGCGTTTGTCTATTGTGTAATTTGATTTCGTGGCCTTAAAATGCTAGGTCTATTAAATACTAATTGGACTAGGAGAGATGCAATGGCGCCAGGGTTTCCAAACAATCATGTCGACTAGATGAATTTAACATTATTTTATTAACATGACGTAATTTCATCACATCTTCATCTGCCTGTTATAGTTCTAACAGGAATATATTCGAGTGAGATTTGCCTTTAGCTCACCTAATTCAATACAAAACGTACTGTGTATATTAATTAAATAAATGCCCACCTTGCTTTAGTGGTACATTATCATCTGTAACAAGAAAATGGTGCCATTTTAAAACTTAAAATTCTAAGAGCAAATATAAAAATTGATATTGATAATGCACACAAAGAATATCTTATCAGTATTGAAAACCGAATTAGGTCTAATCTAAATCGCCTCTGATCATACATATACACTAAGAAGAATTAATCCAGTATTTCTAGTAACAACTTCCGAATGAATCACAAGTAATAGTTGTTGTATTTGCTAATACCTTCAAGATCTGCAACCTCATCTTACGATGTAAATGGAAACGCTGCTGCATGCCCTATATGATGGGAAATGGTGTATTAAAGACTCAAATCTATTATAGGTTCTGATGGTATTCCAGCTTTTCTCCTTAAAGATTCTACCATTTTATTTGCAAAACTATTAGTCAGTATTTTTAATTTATCTATAAAAACTGCTCTTTTCCAGAAGTCTGGAAGACATCTAGAATTTGTATAGAATTAAAATAATGATAGATGTGTTACTGAAAACTATAGACCAATAGCAATTTTATAAAATTATTTCAAGGCATAATATATCACATACTATTGTCTGAAAATTATTTGTGGCATTCTACGAATATTCTTTCCTTTTTATTTGGGTTTTCCACCACATGTATTATCCTCTACAAAAACAAATCACCGAGGCTACAAAATAATAGAATTATTGGAAAAAAGCCTCTGCGCCTGTGACGTTTATGTCAAAGAAACAGTTAGAGGTTATTTGTTAACAAATAATGTAAATCGAAATAAACACAGAAATAATGTATTTTGCTGACGTTTCAGAAAGTAGTCTCTTTAAACCAGGAGCAGAATTCAAAAAAATGTATTTACAATATCTCGTGCGAATGTGATATATGTTATGTGGGTGAGTCATCCAAACATTCCAATGTGAGGTTGGATGAGCACAAGAATTACATTAGAAAGAAAGAAATTCAGAAATCAAAGATTTGTGAACACGCTTGGGAAATCGGACATAGAATGGACTGGGACCCGGCAAAAATTTTAACAAAAGAGGCAGATAATAAAAAAAGAAAAATTAAAGAATCAGTAATAATCTTATTAAATGAAGATAAATGTGTATCGAATTGTTCTGTAGATATTTGTACAACCTGGCTACCAATGTTAAAAGAAGAACTTAACAATCTCAACATTATCTAAAAGAAAATGTCATCAGTTCTGTGTAAGTAGTAAGTATCTTCGGAAATAACATAAACAGAATCTTAAAGCTGTGCATTTAACATACACAACAAATAAGAGTTCTTCGAAAAAAGCTTTGAAAACTGAGAAAGACTACTTTCAGAAACGTAAGCAAAATACATTATTTCTGTGTTTATTCCGATTTATATTATTTGTTGAAAAATAACCTCTGACTGTTCCTTTGACGTAAACGTCAGAGGCGCAGAGACTTTTTTCAATAATTCTATTATTTTGTAGACTCGGTGTTTTTGAAGAGGATAGACATGTGATAGAAAATCCAAATAAAAAAGGAAATAATACATGACATACTATTTAATAATTTCAAATTTACCTCAATTAACATTGATACACAACAATCGGTCTAACATTTCTTAAATTACTTTGAATCCTATTCAGTGTATAGACGACTGAATATGCAATATCGTGGATTTTGGCCCGTTACATATCTTAGCAACATCATGTGTTGCCCAAGGTTCGGTACTTGAGCCTTTACTATTTAACATATTTCTAAATGATATTGAGTTACATTGTTAAACGTTACTTTATGCTGATGACCTGAAAATATATACATCACTAATATAGAAGTATGTGCTGATGTGCAAATGATCTTCTTGGTGCAGAGAAAAAATATCTCGCAATATAATCCTAAGCACAGAATCTAATAAGATTCTTGTAGTTCAATTAGTAATGAAGAATTGAAGAGTCGTAGTCATTTCAAAGATCTTGGAGTTCTATTCTAGCTAAAGTTATCTTTTGTCAACTATATCAATTAGATTACTACTATTTGTCTAAAAAATTAGGCTGCTTTGTCCATAATTGTAAGGAAATTAATGAAAAAATACTAGAACTCCGCTTTAACTCATTTGTAAGGTCAAGATTTGAATATGCTTCAATAGTGTGTAGTACTGTTTTTGACAATTATAAATTTAACATAGAAAACCGTAAAGATGTTTCTTAAATAGCTTTAGATGAAAAGTTGTGAAAATTATCTAGAAAAAGGTATTCTACAATATGAAGTAAGAAAAATTGGGGCATTGTTTGCAGTCGATCTTCGTCTTAACCAGCGATGAAAATGTGATTCTGTTGAAAGTTGCAAATCTCGGAAACTATTGGTCACAGACAAAAAAAAATGAAGGATCAGGGAGATGCAGAATTTTATAATCTATATTTTTTTATTTGAATACTTTTTCGATGTTACTTCAAATAACGGCGCTATTCCTCAAAAAGTGCGGCGATGCATAGTTTTCAACCCCCCCCACCCCTCGAGCGGTACCCCCCTCCGAGTTCGCAAACTTAGGCGTACCATTAGGAGGCCTATGTCTATCATCCTACCAAATTTAATTTCTCTCTGATCTTTTGCAAATCAAAACCTCCATTGCCTGGACTATATCGCCTACATAGATTTGATGCAAACGATTTTCACTTATATCTTGTATATCGCTCTTTTATTTATCCTTAAGATTTCAAGTACCACTGTTGACTGTCCTTATGTGTTCGAACTATGATCCATTATATATAATAACATAGATTTTTTAATTTCAAGTATATCAAATTTTTGAAATATTGCTTTCAATTCTGCATAATAAATAACTTGGAATTGTGGAATAATGAATGTTGAACGTTAAATTATGCGAAATAACCAATTAAGAGTGAATTTGCTTATCCCCTATACAATCTTATAAGGTTTAATACTGTTTACATTACTTTAATATCGCCTTTAAAACAACTTGAAGCATTACCCGCATGATTAATTTTTTGAAATTCTGTGTTCACATTTCTATACACTTATTCTTAAACGCAGAGAGCATGTGGGTCTAAATAAAAGTATGTAGCCTCCAGACCTAATAATCATAAAGCTATAGTGGGTACGAAAGGTAACTATTATTCTCAAGAAAACAATACATAATAAGTACGTCGATAAATAATAGAAAATATATAATTTATTTCTTAATTTGGTTTAAGAAATTTGCAAGTAAAGTGGTAATGTATGCCAGGCATTGCTGTAGTTTGGAAAGGGCGATCGCATTATTGCTTCCTGCTGAAAACTTTAAATGGATCAAAGTGCAAACAAGAAAATTGCATGACAATACGCGATTTAGTACATACTTTAGGTACAGGGTACCAGACACCAGAGTAAATCATTTTATAGCAAGTTTTTGTGTCATATTGAGAAAATAAATGACCTCCAAATCTAACCATATCATGGTGTTACTTGATTTTTTTAATGGATCTAACTCGAGAATCGCATTCCTCATTTTCTCTTATTTCAAAAATTAATGTTTCACATATGGCTATCTTCTATAATTTTTCTAATATTTACAAGAACATCGATAATTTATAAATTAGAAACTATCCAGAGAATTTTAAGTAGGCATTGAATACAATAAAACATTTTCCAATTATTTTAATTGCCTCTAGTTTTCCGACCAGCTCCCCGACATCCATGGCGCTTAGCGGCGCAGTTAAATGGCCGATTCCGGAGTGGAATGCCAGAAAGGAACTTTTTCTAATTATTGATGCACAATAAGTTTAATTTTATTTGATGAAACAACACAAAAAATAAAATTATTTTGAACACAAAACAAGAAATTTATTGAAGGAAAGCAACAGAAAAATTAAAGTGATTGTTCTACATAGAACCATCATTATGTACATACAAGTTCATTCTTTTATTAGGATTTTCCAAAATTACTTCAATTATTTTTTCCTTCAGTTGATCGGTATTATCAGGTCTTGTTTTGTAGACTTCATTTGTCATATAGCCCCCAAAAAAAAGTCAAGCGGCGTGAGATGGGGACTTTTAGGAGGCCACGTTACAGGTCCATGTTTACCAATCCATTGATTCAAATTCTGATTCAACAATGTTGTTACATTAACATTATTGTGATAACGGGCTCCATCATGCTGCCAGATGGTTCTAATCATTTGATTAAGAGGAAGATTATTTATGTTATTTTCGATAATTTCTCTTAATATATCCAAACATTTAACGCCATTCATATTGCCCTCAAAAAATTTATATATTACCCTGTTATTGAATATTCCAGCCCACAAATTTAAAGTTCTGCGGCCTTGAAACTGGTTTTTTTCTACATGGAGATTTACCGGTGCCCAGTAATGATTATTCTTTCTATTATTTATTCCAGATGTGCTAAATTCGGTCCAAAAAATATGATTGAAAATTAGTGGATCTTCTCTGTGCTTTTCCAGCATAATTTGACAAAAATTATTCCTCACAATATTATCCTTGGGATATAATTTCTGTAATACACTTGGTTTTCGAGGTATATATTTATATTTATGAAGAGTTCTTTGTGCCATTGGATAGGAGATATCTAAATCTCTTGAACAATCTCTGAGGGATTTCTTTCGATTTTCGTCAAAATATTCAACTCACGGTTTTCATCATTATTCCTAATTTTTTTCTTATTTTTCAGTGTCTTTGTATCACTTATCTTGACCAACATGCGTTGAAAAGTTTTCCGGCTTGGAACGGGACGATTTGGATATATTCCGATACTCTATCACTGAAGATCTAGCGTTTTTATTATTACTGAGATATACCGTTAATATATCTAATCTGACATCATCGTTATAATATGGCATTTTGTATCTATAACAATAAGTTTTCTCTTTCGATAATATAAAATTACTTACTGTTATAGTTCACATTGACACTTGGGTGTTTTATTGTTTTCAATGCCTACTTAAAATTTTCTGGTAGTGATCTATTTAAAAAAATCAAGTAACACCCTGTATATGGCTAGATTTGGACGTCATTATTTTCTCAATATGATGGATAAAAACTTGATATAAAATAATTTAATCTGGTTTTTGAAATTCTCGAATCGGTCCCGACATAACCAAGTTAGAGGGTGAATCACCCTGTACAATACGATAAGTATACAACAAAATTTTATTTAGTATATCGTAAAATATATTTTTTTATGCATTATTTGGAGTAACAATAATCAATTTTGAAAGAGAAAGAAAAATTTATATAATATGAGCATCAATAGAAGACGACATAAACAACATGCATTGTATGAGGCAGCTACATTCAATATCAATATAAAGTGTAGTTCTGTTAATGATATTTTCTGTTATAAAAAGTAGTAGTATTTTCTACATTATCAGTTAGATTTATCTCATTACAGGTAGAAATTCTAGAATATTCTGTTACTATTTTGTAAATATCAAAATTACTCACGGAGTAACTGCCACTTTTGATCCTGCACATTCAAGTAAATAGACGTTTATGCAAAAGAAGAGATTCTTATACTCTTCATTACTTGAAACACCATAAAGTAACGAAAAACACTTTTGAAGTAAAAGGCAGATTATTCGAAGGAAAGGATTAAAGGCTGATTGAACAAACAGAAAAAAAATGAATGTGTTCGTATGTTCCTTCTAAGGATTCTTCAGTACGTAAAAATAGAAATGAATGGAATTGAGAAAACAAAGAAAGCTATGTTTTCAATAGACCATGTAAAGGACAATGATCTATCCAATTTTATCTGTTATCATAATATGTCAAGCAAGTTATCGGCAGAATTATAACCATTTACAGAAATACTGTTATGTTGGTTGGTTATGTTTCTCAACTCCTTTTCTAAATACTTATTCGAAATTGTTGTTGTATTTATGTTTGCACCGTTTTTTAAAAGTTTGTAGGAAAACCTCCAAAAGAAGGAAATAACAAGATCATAGGACTTACACACAGGGGTGGAAAAAATTTTTTTTTTCATTTTAAACAGTTTTTTTTGTTTAAAACAGTTTTTTTCGATATTTTAAATTATATGTTTAAAACAGGTTTAAAACGTTTAAAACTCTCTTCAACTAAAATTAAATGATAGTAAGTTACTGTATCTGCTAATACTAAGAGTAATAAATTGCGGGATCATATTTCTTGCTGTAACATAAATAGTCATTGAAATATTGTAGTTAGCACTAATTTTAGACCAATACTCAAAACCCAGATAAAAACACTCATGAACTTCTAAACTTATTTAGGTCATTTGGATTTTTCCCTCTAATGAATTCTCCAACTCGCAAAATAATCCAGGTCAGATAGCAAAGACGTATGCATTTTTTCTAAAAATTTCTCAGTATATTCTGTGAACGTAATAATTAGGAAAAATAGTGGGAATTAGATATATATGTTTTGAAAAGCAAATTTCATTTGGAACCTGGTGGAAAAAGGGCACGAAAGTGCTGAAAAGAGGTTTTTTCACGTATTCGATGCGAAAGAAAATTTTTTTATACAAAAAATACTGCGAAATAGCTCATGAAAAGACGAAGAAAATGAATTTTTAACAATTAGAATCGGTCAATAACTTTTTGCACAAAGAATTAAAAACCGCTAAATATGGTCATTTTTGCTATTTAATTACTGGGAATGTAATTATCGTAGCAAGTTGTTTTGGAGCCAAAATTGTAGCTTTTGTTGGTACCTACCTACGCAAATGGCGAAAGGTGTTTCCGAAAAACGGCGTGGAAATGGTCAGAAATGGTCATAGAACAATTTTCAAAAAGCTGTTTGTTCCTGATGAAATTCTCTACAACCCTATTATCTTTAAATTTTCGTAAGGATTCGTTTAGTACCTTTAAAACACATTTGAAAATCGGGCTATTTCTGAATTTTGGACGTTCGGGCGCTCGAGAGGAGGGGAAGTGACACATGGTGTGGGAAGTTTCTCCCGCAGCCGGACTTGGAGCGCCGCGCGCCTTCAAATCAACCCAGCAAGAAAAAAAAAGGATAGACTTCCCCCACCGCGCGTTACTTCCCCTCCGCTCGAGTGCCCGAACGTCCACAATTCAGAAATAGCCCGAAATGTTGTAGAGAATTTCATCAGAAACAAATAGCTTTTTGAAAAATGGTTCTATGACCATTTCCACGCCATTTTTCAGAAACACCTTTTTTACATTTTCGCTATTTCCGCTAAAAGTTATTAATATTTCTGGACGAATTTTAAGTAAGTAGGTACGACCAACAAAGCTACAATTTCAGCTCCGAAATAACTTCTTACAATAATTACAGTCCCTGTAATTAAATGGCAAAAATGGCCATATTTAGCGGTTTTTAATTTTTTGTGCAAAAAGTTATTGACCGATTTTAATTGTCAAAAACTCATTTTTTTCGTCTTTTTAGGAGCTATTTCGCAGTATTTTTTGTATAAAAAAATTTTCTTTCGCATCGAAAATATGAAAAAACCTCTTTTCCGCACTTTCATGCACTTTTTCCACTCGGTTTCAAATAAAATTTGCTTTCCAAAACATATACATCTAATTCCCAGTATTTTTCTCTTAATTATCACGTTCTCAAAATGCACTGAGGAATTTTTCAAAAAAATAAACTAACTGACCTGGATTAAAAGTAGTTGTCTCGACAATATATTTATAAATTTGTCGAAAGATATCTACCGTGCCAAGCCCCCAAAACTACTCAAATGAATTAATTACAGACCTATCAACGATTCCTGCTCATTTCACTTAACTTTCTATCTGATGTTGACTGGAGCTTTATTGACAACCCAAGTCTAGATGTCAATATCAAATTTGAGCTTTTTGTTTCCAACATCTCATATGCTCTGGATGTTACTTGTTCTATTAAATCTAAAGGTGTAAACCATATTAATAAAACGAAAATAAACTGGTTCACAAACGAACTGAGGCAGAGGAGAGTCTTACTTTATTTCTTACAAAACGTGCATAGAACTCATCCATCAAATGATCTGAAATAAAGCAAGATAAAGTGCTAATAATAATTATATATCCACAAATATAACTTCTCCAAAGGCGATGTGAAATTTAATCAATACAAACAAATAGTGGAGCAGATCTGACTTTGGAATAAGGAAACGTCCGCAGTCTGATATGGTATCCGCTGAGGATTTCAATAATTATTTCGCAACTATCCCACTCTATTTAACAGAGACTTTACCGCCTGCAAAAATCAGTAGTGATGATTATTTAGATAATTCTGTTGTGCGTATCCTAGACCGGGAATTTGACTTTTCGCAAGTATCATTTTTAAACATTCTCATATAATTAAAATTTTGACCCATATGATACGAATATCAGAATCTTAAACTCTACATTATTCTTGTACCCCTAACAAAATGAATAAATCTATATATCCAGAGTAATGTATTTCCTAAGATTTTAAAACTGTCAAAAGTTGTACCTTTACACAAGAATGGCTCTGTTGATGATCCTGCAAGCCACAGGCCTATCACAATTAGTCCTGTTTTTGCAAAATTATAGAAATTGTATTACATTCTATTTTTAAAATTTTAATCTTTTCAACAATTGCCAGTTTGGTTTTAGAGCGGGAAAAAGCACAACGTTAGCCATAAATTCTTTGGTAAACTCAACAAATAAAAGTTACAAGGTCAGCGAATTTCTCCACGTCCACTTCCTAGAATTAAGTAAAGCCGTTAACTATGTGTCCCAAAATATTCTAATAAATAAATTAACATTTTATAAATTATCGATAAATAGTCAGAGTCTTCTTAATGCATATCTTGAAGATAGATCCCAGTATGTACAGTACCAAAATATGAAATCGATTTTAATCGATACAAATATTCGAGTACCGCAAGGTTCAGTATTGGGCCCAATACTTTTCCTTCTCTACATAAATGATTTACCCAACTGTATACCTGTACCTCATTTTACTCCCTTCGCAGACGATACGACATTAATCTACAATAATCATGATAAAAACCGTGTCTTATCCAACGTCAATGAAAACAAACCGGCCATTCATGACTGGTTACTAAGCAACCAATTAGTTTTAAACAACAAAAAACAAAGTCAATGACTTTCGATTTAAGGCATCACACAGTGGACATTGATTCGCCCGACAGCGCAAAGTATTTAGGGGTTTACTTGGAACACAAGTTGTTTTGGGAAAAATATACCATCCACATCTGTAAAAAAAATGTCCATCAATATTTTTTTTACTACGCAACCTGGCGAGTATTGTTTCAAAGTCAACCTTACTAATAGCCTATCATGGGCTCATTCACTCAGCATTACCATACGCAATTCTGGTCTGGGGACACTCTCCGCATACCAAGAACGTTTTCTCGATGCAAAGAAAAGCGATCACAGTTATTGCAGGCCTACGATGCAGAGACGATTGTAAGGACGTTTTTAAGGAATTATCCATTTTAATTTTACCCTGCACATACATATTACACTGTCTCCTTTATATCAAAGAAAACCAGGATACATACACGAGCCGAGACGTCCTCTACAACCATGCAACCGGGAACAATAAAAAATTAAACCATAAATTTTTGCATCCAACCAAGACCAGAAATGGCACATGTTTACTATGCCATAAATTTTTTTAATATACTGCCGGATAATATACAAAGACTAGAATATAATTGTTTTAAAACTGTGACAACAAATATTTACTAGATGATGCCTTTTATATGATATCAATGATTACTTGTCTTCCGATTATATTACCATATGAAATTGTTAGTTACCTTTTTTATTGCAGTAGTGTAGCATTTATTTTATTTGTTTTTCTGTTTATTATTTCCTTGTTTTACCTCTTTTATTGTATATTTACCATTGTATAAGTAATAAAGCTATGTCTATCTATTTATCTATCTAATGATTAGTTTTTCGGAAATGATTCAGGTAGAAAATTAATTTTGATAGAATAAAATAGCAACAAAAAGTAACAAAACATCCTTTTGCATTCCGGAAGTGGCTAGCTAATTTTTTATACATCATCAACTTATTTTTCATTCCATACACGTAGCGGTTATAAGTGAAAAACCTCATTAAGTATTAACAGCAGATCAAATAATTAATTTGTAATTTGCTGGAACTGCTAATGATAGAGCACAGTATGATGACAAAAATTCACCTGGTACCAATTTAAGCACAATTTTCAATATACGACGCTTTGTTTTGTTACTAAGCAGATGTAATTCCATACAACGGCATTTTTCGAATATGTATGTTGTGTAAAGGATCAATTTTCTCGAGTTCGTTCTTGAACGATGATAATTACTGGAACTACAGTTTCCGGTAAAACCAGTAACTCTGTCTTGGATACTCTTTTAGTAGATTGGGGATTTATGTAACACTTAGGTATTTATCTGTAAAGCTAGGGATTTACTAATAAATGTTTTCATCGACTCTGCTTTCCATTAGATAGGTGTGTCTGTAATAACAATTTCTTTATTGAATTATTAGATGTTAAAAAATGTTAATTAATTTTACATATAACAAATTTAAAAAACAACGAATTTTAACGTGAAAAAGTAAATAACAGTCGTGGTTAAAGATGGAAAATGCACAGGTGCTTATTTATCGGGGTATTTATCTGGGAAATTATCCGAAACAGAATAGGATATGTTTTGAATTACATTTAAAGTTTCTTGGTATTTCCATACGATTTAAGCAAACATTAAACTACAATCTCAATCTTCAATCTCTAAGACAGTTTGCGCTAGTTATATGACGGCGTTATATAATAATGTGCCCCAGGGACCAACCCTGGGGCCACTGCTATCAACAATTTATGTCAATAGGTTCTGTTCGTTAATTCTTGGAAGGTGCATATGCTCATTTTCTCTATCTCATTTTCCAAAATTAAATTATGGCTTCCGAAGTTGAAAATAAAGTCGAACAATGAATCACATCTAACCATCAGCTCAAATTAAAAAGATAAATCGATGTAACAGTCAGTAGATTATTATTTTTAAAAGTATCCCGACCGGATTTTATTTCCTGTACCCCATATTAAATATTACTCTGAATACCTTTTTTGTATAATAAAGTCTCTCTGTAGATCTACACTTTTGCCCTAGTTTGTTATACTATAGGAGATTTCAGGATAAAAGAGAGCAAAGTATACGTCTCTCAAAGAGACTAGAAACTATTTTACTTCCACGCCCAGTGGAAGTGTAGTAACGCAAAAATTTTTTTTTTTTTGTGAAATAGGCTTAAAATATCATGAAACGTCGAGATTTTAAATTTGAGCAAAAAAAATTTCCTGTCTGTCGGTCGTCTGTCCATCTGTAACTTTTTCTGTACACACGTTTACTCTGGAACCGTTTACAATTTGGTACACTTATGTATTGTAACGAGATCTGCAACTAGATTATATTTTGAAATAATTCAAGGTCTCAAAATTTTTTCTGGCATCAGTCATCCCCCCACCCCCTACTGTCACCCCTAGTACCACCCCCACACTATTATGAAAGGGAGTAAAACAAATAAAATGTGATTTAGTGTGTATACAAGAACGTCTCAAAAGATTTCTTTTGCGTTCCCCTCTACCACCCTCATTAGTGGATTTTGTGGGTCGGATGAACATGTAAGTATTTTCTGATGCGACTAGACCACCTCCCCTCCCCGTTTTGAGGATGCTGAAAACCCCTCAAACGGCCAAAAAATATCCCTAAATTGGGGTGAAACGCAAAGGAGCACGCTTCCGTCGGAAAAACACCGGTTTATCCCCGTTTTCGAGGATGCTGAGACCGACGCCAGCCTTGAAAATCATCACCGATGCAAACCTACCCCCCAAACAACCAAAGACACCCCGGAAAAGGGGGCGAAACGCAAAGGTGCGTACGTCCGTCCAACAAACATCGGCTTATCCTCATTTTCGAGGATGCTGGGACCGACGCCAGCCTTTAAAATCATCCCCGATGCAAACCCATCCCCCAAACAGCCAGAAATGCCCCGGAAAGGGGGTGAAACGTGAAGGAGCGGGCTTCCATCCAACAAGCATTGGTTTATCCCTGTTTTCGAGGGCGCTGAGACCGACGCCGGCCCTGAAAATCACCCCCGATGTAAAATCCACCCTGGAAACGGCCAAAACCACTCCTCAAAAGGGTGAAACTACAATTCCCTTCTCCCCACGGCAAAATCAGTGCACTCGCCCGTTTTCGAGAATGCTAAGACTGACGCCGGCCGGAAACCAATGTTTGTCGGACCGAAGCCCGCTCTTTCACGTTTCACCTCCTTTTCCGAGGTGTTTTTGGCCGTTTGTGGGGTGGGCATTACATCGGGGTTGATTATCAAGGCCGGCGACGGTCTCAGCATTCCTCGAAAACGGAGGTAAACCAATGTTTGTTAGACTGAAGTCAACTCCTTCACATTTCACCCTCTCTCTTGGGGTGTTTTTGGCTGTTTGGGGGGTGGGTTTGCATCGGGGATGATTTTCAAGGCTGGTGTCGGTCTCAGTATTCTCGAAACGGGGATAAACCGGTGTTTGTCCGATGGAAGCGCGCTCCTTTGCGCTTCATCCCAATTTGGGGGTGTTTTTGGCCGTTTGGGGAGTTGTGTGTGCTTAAAAAGAATTTTGCACACCACCATCGTTTTCAGCATCCTCGAAAACGTGGGGAAAGTGGTCTGGTCGCGTTAGAAAATACTTACGTTTTTCAAGGTTTTTTCCGACTTTTCCACTACATTGCCACCCCCACCCTATTATTAAAGGGAGTAAAAAATTAAATTGTAATTTAGTGTATGTATATTTAAATTTTATTTTGGCATTAGTTATCCTTTCTACCACCCCCGTTGCCACCCCCACCCTATTGTTTAAGGGAATAAAGAATTAAATTGGGATTTAGTGGGTATAAGAGAACCAAAGGCTTCTAATTTTTTTTTACATTTGCCACCCTCTCTATCACCCCTACTCTATTGTTAACGGGAATAAAATATTTCATTGAGATTTAGTGTATATAAGACTTGGCTGCAAAATTTGGATGTGGAAGTAGTGATTCCTTGGGCAGCGATTTTTAACATAGTAATTGCAAAACACGATTGATTTAATTTGAGTTGATCAATACGTATTGTCTAAAATAATGCTTAGAAAATTTGTTTCTTTTTATATGCTTAGCTGGTGACTATTTAGGGAAATATTAATATTTTTGTAGGCAGTTTTACCTTGTGTTCGAAAGTGTATTGTTTTATCGTAGTTGATAATGAGCCTGTTCTTATAGCACCATGTAATAAACTCATCGGGGACCGTATTAACTAATCTTCCAGTTCTTCAAGACTTACTGCTACTACTACACAGTTTTACAGAAACTGGCAACTTTCCAGTTAGTTAAATTTTATAGTATGTACAACGCTTAGATGTAAAATAATTATAAATTGTAACACTAATTAGTCTTAAATTCATACTTCCCTAATTATAAGCCCTAAGCCATAATCATTTCTGCTTTTAAATTTCACCAGAACTAAATGTATTTTGATTAGAAATAATAACATACTTGGCATCTCGTTGATGTAGTACTAGTCCATAAGCAGTACAAAAAGTGAAAAAAAAATACAAATTTGATAAATATATATAATTTTTGGGTATTTACACAGGAATAGGTGAAGATCTAAGTAAATACCCATTTTTAAATACCCTACCCACCGTTATAATTTAATTTCCGAAGAAGTGACTTTTGCATTTCTCGATGGCAGGACAGTCCTGTAATGACGGTAATGTGCATAGTATAACAGAATATAAATTGATAAATAGTACAGATATGCCTTTTTGTTAGAAATGATTTATCTTTGCCAGATCTAATTCTTAATAATATCACAATTAAAACTGATATAAATCTGGGAAATATCCAACTCAGCATTTTGTCGGTACTATTATTTACTAGTTGCTAGTTGAATTCACGTTTATTTCGAAATCGACAGTTGCTTGTATTCCATGAGTGTCATGGTGACGTTGGAAAAAGGGGTGAAACATTTGGCGCACAAGATAAAAAATACATACCTAGGAATATTTTAAGGCAGACCGATAAAAATAAAGTGGGATTTTTTTCCTAGCTAGGTAACAGTCAAGGAGATTGAAATAATAAATTGCACTCCATAGTTAATGAATTTTAAGAAGTCACATGACATCATTAGCTTCCAGATATGAAGCATTGATATTAATGCACTTCTCAGTGGATTCTCCTCAATAAGGCAGAACTATTTGTTAAAATGTGGAGCAGTAGAATAACGTTTGTGCCTCGCATAGAATAGAAGGGATGAAAGTTGACGGCAAAGATAATAAGAATAATAATGTGTATCAAATAATTAAGAAAACGCAGTTTACTTTGACATACGCTCTTGTGCAAAAATGAAAAGAACAAATCTCAAAGTAGGCCATGACACCGTTCCGTTTATTTTTTCTCTTTCCAACGATATAAAATATGTCATAAAAATTTTAAATGATATTGTCAATATTTAATATTTTACGAAAACCACAATTCATATCATTGAATCGTAAAAATCAACTATGCCATGATTAGTGAAAAACAATGTGTACAGTTATTAACCAATTTGACAGACTGTCACTATTGTATGTTGCGTTGTCGAGTTCTAAGGCAAGTTTTATATCAGTAATTATGGTGTACAAAAATAATAACAAATTTGATATGATTTTGACGCTGAGATGGCAATCACGGTTTACGGAGATAGATTTCCAGACGCTCCGCAGCCAAATTGAAATATGTTTAGGAAGTTAGTTCAAAATTTAAAAACTCACGGTTCATTTTCAAAAAAGTAGTAAGGCGAGGGCATGTTGCGGATAATGTAAGAAAAGTTAATAGAGTATTGAATTATGTTAACCAAAATGAAGAAATCTCTTTGACACAAATTCAGAGAAACTGTCGCATAAAAAAAGACAATGCAAGAAAATTATTTTGGTTAAAACACACCATGCAGTTGCATCTCAATTTTTCATAAAGAAAACTTAATTAATTTTGGTTAAATTTGCCCGCAACATACCATAATTCCATACCTAATTTTACAATAATTAATAAACTGATTTCAATATACTCTTGATCGTGTTCCTGCTAATTATGGTGAATATACTAAGTTTCCAAATGTGGATTTTCATAAAAATTGCTTCATTAAAATCATTTTCTAAAGGGTCAAATATGAAGCGTAGCTCGTCATATCTACATTTTATTTTCTATTGAAATGTAGATAAGTAAGAAATCTCAGAATTAATCTATTTTATTGATTTCTTTTTATCAAAGATATGTAAAATAAAAGTGCTATAATTGCAGGTTGGTAATCTTGAGAAGAAAATCACAAAAACTTTATTGAATGCAATAACGCAAAATTCCATTTACGTGTTTGTTTAAAAACTGCGGCACTTTTGATGTTATTAACATTATCTGTAATTGTTTTACTATTGCGTTATATGAGACGTGTATATTATTTTTTATGTCACCGACAAAGAGAAGTTGTCAACGCAAATAAATGAGTCATGCATATACGTAGTTACACCTCGATATACACCGATTATGTATGTAAAAATTATATACATAAACAGTGGTGTATCCTTATGTAAAGGTGTTAATCCAGGTCAGATAGCAAACGAGAATGCATTTTTTCGAAAAATTCCTCAGTGCATTTTGTGAACGTGATAATTAGGAGACAAATAGTGAAAATTAGATGTATATATTTTGGAAAGCAAATTTTATTTGGAACTTGTTGAAAAAAGGGCATGAAAGTGCCGAAAACAGGTTTTTTCACGGTTTCGATGCGAAAGAATATTTTTTTTATACAAAAAATACTACGAAATAGCTCGTAAAAAGAGTTTTTGACAATTGAAATCGGTCAGTAACTTTTTGCACAAAAAATTAAAAACCGCTATATGGCTATTCCTTGCCATTTAATTACAGGGACTGTAATTACTGTAGGAAGTTGTTTCGGAGCTTAAATTGTAGCTTTTGTTGGTACCTACCTACTCTAAAAATTCCATGCAAAAATATTAATAACTTTTAGCGAAAACAGTGAAAATGTATAAAAAGGTGTTTCCGAAAAACAGCGTGGAAATGGTAAAAAATGGTCATAGAACAATTTTTCAAAAAGCTATTTGTTCCTAATGAAATTCTCTACAACCCTATTATCTTTAAATTTTCGTAAAGTTTCGTTGAGTACTGTCGTGAGCAGAAAAAAATAGGATAACTTTTTTTTTCTAATGTAAATCTGTCTCTACTTGAATATGTAATGGGTAGCCGAAATAAAACAGATATCACTTTTAATTTATTTTTTATTTTAATGCTGTAGTTATTGCTATAGTAAATGATGGATGGTTAATGCGACAAATTGCACTGCGTTATAACTAACGCAGTGCAATTTGTCGTCCTCCGTAACTTAATGTTAATTAACAAAAATTTGGTGTGTAACATTTTAAGAAAGTGGAGAATAAACGGTACGATTAGTAGAAATCATAGATTAAACAACAAAGGATATCCTACTTAGATATCCTATAAGAAACTAACTATTAATAGTTCGTTATTGCACCATTTCTATTTATAACTTCTATAAGTCTGTTTGGCATAGAATTAAATAACCTTATACAACAATCATTAGTAACAATATTTTCCTTTACATTATTTATTATTTCCAGTAATTCTTCGTCAGCATTCCGTGTTCTCACATCTCGTTTTTGGATACTTCTTACGAGTAGTCCCCATAGTTCTTCCACAGGGTTAAGACCTGGACTATGACTGGGCCAGTTAAGAACATTGATGTTATTATCTTGAAACTAGTTAGTTACGGTATGAACAGTATGGACAGAACAATTGTCTTGTTGAAATATGAACTCATTATTAGGAAATAAACAGAAGGGAGCAAAATATTGTCTAAAATTCTAATATGCGTTTCACTATTAAATCGTTCCTCAATATGCCACAAAACACCAGGACCACGTGCCGATATCCAAGCCTACATATTGACGGAAAATCTACCACTTTTATCATTGTCAGATATATAGGGCGGTAAACACGAATACGGCCGCTGTGTGTTGACTGGAAAGTTTTTTTCGTCTGTAAAGATTATATTGTTCCAAAAATTTACATCATGCGCTAAAAATTCAAGCGCAAATCCTACTCGAGCTTCTTTATGGTTAGCTTTTAGTAAGTATTTCTGTGCTGCTGCATGACAGCGTAGCTCCGATTCTCTTACTCGCCGGCGACTATTACTACTCGATCCAGGAAAATTCGTTTCTTCAGCAGCCTGAATAACTAAGTAAAATGGATTTTCTACTAAAGCATTTACCAATTGCAAATCTTGTTGTTGAGCTGATATCCTTCGTCGCCCTAATCCAGAATTTCTACTAATCGTACCGTTTATTCTCCACTTTCTTAAAATGTTACACACCGAATTTTTGTCAATATAACGCAGTGCAATTTGTCTCATTGACCATCCATCTTCTGTTTTAGCAATAACTCCAGATTTAACTGAATCGCTTATATGAGGCATATTGGTTTTTTGCACACTTGCAATAAATTATAACAACTAACTGACGATGTCACACAAATTAAAGTTAGATGTACACAACTAGATTTTAGCAAAATACCGTTATAAGACTTGTCCTATTATTTTTGCTCACGACCGTACCTAAAAACACTTTTGAAAATAAGGCTATTTCTGAATTTTGGACGTTAGGACGGAGTGGAAGTGATGCGTGGTGGGGGAAGATTCTCCCACAGCCGGACTTGGAGCGCCGCTAAAATGACACCACGCGTTACTTCCCCTCCGCTTGTGCGCCCGAACGTCAAACATTAAAAAATAGCCAGATTTTCAAATGCGTTTTTAAGGTACTAAATGAAATCTTACGAAGATTTAAAGATAATAAGGTTGTAGAGAATTTCATCAGGAACAAATAGCCTTTTGAAAAATTGTTCTATGACCATTTCTGAAAATTTTCACGCCGTTTTTCGGAAACACCTTTTTTACATTTTCGTTATTTCCGCTAAAACTTATTAATATTCTTTCCTGTTATTTGAATTTTCTACCACATGTATTACCCTCTTCAAAAACAAATTACCGAATCTACAAAATAATAGAATTATTGGAAAAAAAGCCTCTGCGCCCTTGACGTTTACGTCAAAGGAAGTCAGAGGTTATGTTTTACAAATAATATAAATCGGAATAAACACAAAAATAATATATTTTTCTGACATTTCAGAAAATAGTCTTTTTCCGTTTTCAAAGCTTTTTTTGGAAGAACACTTATTTGCTGTGTATGTCAAAAACACGGCTTTAAGATTCTGTTTATGTTATTTCCATAGATACTTACTACTTACACAGAACAAAGAACTGATGATATTTTCTTTTAGATAATGTTGAGTTTGTTAAGTTCTTCTTTTAACATTGGTAGCCAGATTGTATAAATATCTACAGAACAATTCGATACGCACTTATCTTCATTTAATTAGATTATTGCTGATTCTTTAATTTTTCTTTTTTTGTTATCTGCTTCTTTTGTTAAAATTTTGCCGAGTCCCAGTTTATTATAGGTTATTATATGTCCGTTTTCCTAATCATATTCACAAATCTTTGATTTATGAATTTCATTCTTTCTAATGTAATTTTTGTGCTCATCCAACCTCGCGCTGAAAGGTCTGGGATGACTCACTCACATAACATTTATCACATTCGCACGGGATATTGTAAATACAGTTTTTTTTATTCTGCTCCCGGATTATCAGTTTTGTTTTTGTTAATATAGATCCCAAAGTGTTCCCCGTTTGAAATACCGTTCTAACATCAAATTTGTCACCCATACGGCGTAGCTTCTCCGATAGTCCGTATATATAAGGAATTATTGTTGTATAATGACGTTTAGGTTTTTATCGTACTTGATTGTAACCCTATTTTCAACATTTATGAAAACTCTATCAACAAAGGCTTCAGGGTATTGATTTTGTACTAGAACCTCTTTGATAAATTTTTTCTCGTTATTTAATATTTCAGCATTAGATGAAATTATTCTGGCCCTATCGTATAAACATTTTACAACACCCCTTTTAACATTTATTGACTGATTTAAGTTAAAATTTAGATGTGTTGGTTTTCTATAAACGCTTGTTTCAATTGCATTATTTACCCTTTTAATTAAAACATCTAAAAACGGTAATTCACTCCTACTTTCTACTTCTAATATGAATTTAATAGACGGTTCCTTACTATTTATATTTTCTAAAAAACTATCTAGTAAATCGACACCATGGGGCCAAATTGCAAAGATGTCGTCAACATATCTCCACCAGACAACCGGTTTGTTTATACAAATTTGAACATGTATGTTCTCAAAGTTCTCCATAAATATGTTGCTTAAAATTGGTGATAATGGATACCTCATAGCCATACCAAAATCCTGCTGATAGAACTCATTTTACAATTGAAAATAGATTGTTTTTATACACATTGTTAAGAGTTAGATTATGCTTTTTACACTTAATTTAGTTCTAGTTTCCAAATTACTATCATTCAGAAAACTAGAACTATCTATTGTGTGTGAGTACCGTAAAAATTTATTTCTTTACATAATTATTTTCATACACGATTTTGAATAATATACAGAATATAATGTTTTAAAGGAAATAAACGAAAAATCTACACGAACAACTTTTAATTAGATATTAAAAATTCCGGACCAGTTACACTACACTTATGCCTAGGACAAGCAACTGAGTGTGTGAAGAAAACTATAAATTTCTTAAGAGCAACAAACCTGTTTCTGAAAATTTAAAGCTCAGAAAATATATAGTCCTAAATGATGGAGGTGGGAAACGGCTAATGACACCTTAGTAGTCGATGCCGTGGAAAAAAAAACATTCCTAGTACCTTTTATACAATAGCTATAAAATGCTTTTCTTAAAAAGTGGTAATGCAATTTCCACAATTCACAATATTCGTCGCAGTCTACAACTATCGTATTCGTTTCTACAAAAGCATGCTTTTAATACTAGTTATATAAATCATTCATTTTTTTAATCTTGTTATTAATAGATAATTTTGATTTGTTGAAAGCGCCAATATAAACTGAAATGAAATTTAAATGAAAGAATTACATCAAGAGTGTCTGTACTCATTTCTCAGTTTGTTTCATTGGAGAAAGTTGCGTTAAAAATGTTAAAATAAACAATAGTCTTTTGATCTTATCAATATAGAAGCAAATTTGATTGTAACATTCTGCACGTTTCAATTCTTGCCAATAAAATGACTGCTAGGGTTGACATTCATGAATAGTGTTGAAATAATGCAAAGAAAAATGTAACACTTAGGTAATCTGTCTATTTCTAACGCATGATCTGGGTTGTGTGAGCCAAATTGCAGGAACTCCTTTATTTTCCTCTCAATTGACTATATATCAGGCATGTTTTATGAATTTATGAAAGCAAAAGTGCGCTGCGGTAAATCATATTCTGGTACTGTCTTTGTACTTTGCTGCAACGTTTCCCATTAAACTGTAACTATTTCGATAAAATAACTATATATTATTAAGTTTAAGTTATTGAAAAATTAACAACGTATGCTGCAAATTGTCCTCGTATGTTGCAAACCAGTTTCTAACATCAATAGTAGCAGTATAAATTATCCCTTGAAGGAGGGAAAAAAGCGTGTATTTAACAGTTATGGAACATTAATTCTAACGAAATAGCTAGTCAATACCCTCAACAATCGGACATCTTTGAATTTATAGTAGCAGCAGCTTCTTATCTTTTCAAATACATCGTCCCAATTTTGATAGCAGTTTAGGTCATTACAAGCATATTTATTTAAAAAACGTAAAGCTGATTTGAGGACGTTACCATCTGCAGAAGATGGTTTTTTAAAACTGCGAAAAATTTTATGTTATCGGAATTGTTAGAAAAATGTTTCAAAATCAGCGATATTTGAAAATATAGTGTTATTGAGCATTGAAGAGCATCACTTCTTACTTTAACGTCTCTGAATAATGTAATTAATCCTAATGAGAACAGTTTAACCCCTACAATTAGTACATAAAGCTATATTTTATCTAAATGGTACAATAAATGATACAACTATGAGAGTCATATCCAATCTCACAGAAAGTAAATGTATGAGACTTATAAGCACGAACATTAACTCATACTTCATTTAGAAAAAAAATTATATTTCCTAGCAAGAGACATGGCCAGACGCACACCAAAGTAAAATGATGAATGATACTTCGATCTCTGGCCATGATCATTTGACCAGTTTCTAATTTGTTAATTATTGTTCGACCTTACATTTAGTATGTTGTATGTTCAATTATGTAAAGGAGTTATGAAAGACTTGCTCCAGTTGTGTTTACACATCTTAGTGGTTTTTCTTATATATCTAAAGTTTTACAAACCATCCATTATTTATTAAATCAAAGCAAATCCCGGGCAGCCGTGACGTAAATATCAGGGTTTGCTTCAAATACTGCATCACTTTGTGATATTTTTTTCAAGATATAAGCTAGCATGCGAAACTCAAATGCTTAAAATGTCCTCAGATTAAGCTAGAATTAGGATTGACATTTATGCTATAAACAACTAAATTTAAATAAAGAAAATAATAAAAGTGGAGAAGTTAAAAATAATAAATTTCAGTAATGATTATGTCAACTTCATTGTAAAGGAAAATTTCATAATATTACGTGAAATTAATCAATAATATAAATTTTTTGACTTTAGTCATATTTCACAGGTGTTTAGATTATTTTTAGATCTTGTGGCATATTTCTTGACGTTCCCAAGTATTTCTTAAATATATCCATCTTTTTAATAGTATTTCTTTAATTTTAATTTAACCAGTTTTAGGCCAGATATCTTTTCCAAGTAATTAGAGAGATAATTGTACAATTTAATGGGCATGTCCGTCACACCATTACTAACACTAGAGAGTTTATGTTTATAATTAACTACCACATCATCAGCAAATTGAGTAACATGGAGTAACATGGAAGCCATTCGTTATTTTTAAATGACTTTGAAGATCATTTATAAAAATAAGGAAAAGGAGAGTGCCTACTTTGAGGAACTCCAGCTGGAATCAACTCATCATTTGACAGATACGATCTGCTATCGGCTTATAGCAAGACTCACTAAGTGCGATGACTTAGGTATGACCTAATCTAGGGATTAGGTATTCCTGTTGCATATAAGGTTGTAACTGCATCCTGAGTGCAGTATCCCTGCCTAAAACTATACTAACTGGAAGATAATATATTATTTTTATTTAGATTCATTTTAAGTCGACTAACATATGCAAGTTCGAAAAGCCAGAATAACAGAATTGCCCAACAGTTTGATAATTCCCTTTCATTTTTCTTAAAAATAGCTAATAATATTGTTTTTTCAAAGAACAGGACAAGTAATAAGTAATAATGGGTACCAGAAACATATTAATTGAACGATGTATATCTAGATGTGTCGTAGTATAATATTCATATTACAAGTGAGTTGTTTCATAAAATTTAAGAAGTAGCAGTTAAGTTCATGTACTGCGTCATAGTTGGAATTATAGTACAGCCATTTTCAATGTCAAATCTGTCAAGAAAACGTTTACTATCAGCAATATTGTTGTTGTTCTTTATGATTTGCCACGCTGTACTGTCTTTATTAGGTGGTGCTTCCATAATTGTACTGTAATATGTTTTGTTTGCATTAGAAATTTTTCTTTTATTATTATTTTTTTAAATGATTATAGTAATCTTTCATTTCTGGTCTTTAATGAACGCACCTTCAATAATTATGCCCCTGCTTATCCATTTTTCATTTTTTTGCTATTTCGAACGAGTATTTTCACATGTAACCTAACGTAAAGGAAAAGCGATGTTTAAAATTGTATGGAACCTGTTAGAAAAGTATCTATATTTGCATGAAAATCAAATTATTCCAGTTTTCGATCGAACTAAGATGCCTGATGTGTAATATTATATGTATTATGAAAGTTCCTCATATAGATTAACAAATCATTACCCTCGTTATTAAATTCAAAATTAAAGTTTAAGCATGTAATGATCGGGGAGCTGAGATTTTATCACTTATGGTGCCAGCTTGCCGAGAAGCTCCTTTTCATTAATATCAGAAAAAATAGTTCAATGGTTGATTAAGTCCGATCTTGTAGCTTGATACAATCATATATACATTGTTTATGAACATATTCAAATAATCAGTAGTATTTTTTCTTTTTGTATGACCTGACAGAGGATCAAAGTTAATGTAAAATCACTATAAACAAATAAAGGATTAGCTGTATTAAGTAAAAGTGTACTCTAAATTTTTAATAAAGATTGACAAAAAGTATTTATCATATTTAGGTATTTATATATACCGAGTGTTAGAAAAGTATGGGAACGGTGGAAAATCTCAAAGAGTTTGCATCAAATCGAAAAATAAGAAAACTATCTACTGATACCAAAATGACCTCCCCACCCACCACCCTATGGGTAGGGCGAGGGGCAACTTTAAAATTTCAAATGGATACCCCTATTTTTTATTGTGGAATTATTCCGGACATTTTTTTCGATTCTTGTATGGTGTCGCTGTAATCGCAAAAAATGAAAAGAAAACATTACTGTTTCAAGAGTAGCGTCTTGTGCTCATAAAAAAACGTCCAATTCAAAAACTGAAAAGCACGTATTTGTTACTTTTATGAAATCTATCCAATGACATTGGATTCGACTCTCCCACCCCTAATCCAGTGGGTGGGGCGGGGGCAATTTTGAAATTTGTAATGAAAATCCCTATTTCTTTTATAGCGGATTCGGATTCTACGGATAAAAATACGTCAATTCTATATCGGGAATTTTTTTCGATTCTCGCAAGTTGTCGCTGCAATCGCACAAAATTAAAATAAACCTTAAGCGTCCATAAGTTTGTAAATATTTACAAACTCTAGCTACTCGTGTTGACAAAAAAACATTCAGTTTAAAAAACAATATCTGTGATATCTTGGTTTTTATGAATGTTTTTTTTAAAGTGTTCTTAATAACAGTATTTGTTTTGTGAAATTTTTACGAGAACGTTCAGTTGTACGGAAAAAGTTATTTCATTTTTCATTAGTTCTCGCGTTTTTTCTGCATAATGGCTATTTTAACAGAGGAAGAGAGGGTTTCTCTTTTAATGATGCGAGGGTGGGGCGATAAAGAAAGGTCCTATGATGAAGTTGTGATTTTATGCAACGAAATTTTTCGTGTAGATCAAGTGGGAATTTCGAAATCTACTGTGTCCCGTACCATCAAACGATTCCTAGGCACAAGGACAAATAAAAATCGCCCAAAATCTGGAAGACCAAAATCTGAAACATCGGAAGCTCGACAAATGGAAGTGGCCCAGGCATTTGTTGAAAATCGAAGGTTATCAATCAGAAAAGCCAGTCAACAGCTTGATTTTCAGTTCATAAGAATTTGAAACTTTTGAAATTACATCCTTACAAAATTCACCTTCACCAAGAGTTAAATGAAGATGATTTTGATCGGCGACTTGAATTTAATGAATTAATGATGGAGCAACTTTCGAACTCAGTGGAAAAGTTGATCGCCATAATTTCAGATATTGGAGTGACGAAAACCCTCACTGGATGCTTGAAACACACACGCAGTATCCACAAAAATTAAATGTTTGGGCAGAAATTTTCAGGGATCGAATCATAGGACCGTTTTTCATAGATGGAAATTTGAATGGAAAAAAATACCTGGAAATGTTGACAAATCAAATAGTTCCCGCAATACAAGAGATTGCTGGTAATGAGTTCGATAATGTTTGGTTCCAGCAAGATGAGGCTCCTCCACACTATCGGGATATTGTTAGGGACTATTTGAATGATACTTTCGAAAATCGATGGATAGTTCGAAGAGGAACTATTGAATGGCCAGCAAGATCTCCCGACCTCGCGCTGAGGCAAAGCATAATAAACATTTTTGCAGAAATACCACCTCAAATGATAAGAAGTGCTATTGAAAATTTTTACGTTCGTCTCGGACAATGCCAAGAAGTCAATGGGCACCATTTTGAACACCTGCTATAATCTTGAAATTAAAACCTGCTAGTGTAGCAGTTAAGCTGTAAACTAATTGCCTCAACTGGCCGAAATCCTCACCTTGCCTTAAATGGCTGAGTTACCTCCTTGCCTTCACTGGTTGGGATCAAGAACTTGTCTGAAGTGGCTGAATTAAGAGGTAAAACCACTGTTAGTTTTTTTTAAATCGAGTTTTTTATTGCCCTGTAAAAAATATAAACTGAAAATAAATTACTAGCTGCTAATAAATTTACAGAATGTTAATAGTTGTTGTAATTTCTGCACGACCGTGTAAAATCACTGTTCTCAAAACAGCTCGGGAAATCATTCACTCTGAGATCGGTAGTTTTACTTTTCGTATTTTTTTAAGTATGCGTTCAAAACTTTCATGTTTCCACTCTATTGTTTGCGATTGCAGCGACACCTTGCGAGATTCGAAAAAAATACCCGATATAAAATTCACGTATTTTTGGCCGTAGAATCCGAATCCGCTATAAAAAATAGGGATTTTCATTACAAATTTCGAAGTTACCCCCACCCCACCAACTGGGTTAGGGGTGGGAGAGTCAAATCCAATGTCATTGGATAGATTTCGTAAAAACAACATATACGTGTTTTTCAGTTTTTGAATTGGACGTTTTTTATGGGCACAAGACGCTACTCTTGAAACAATAATGTTTTCGTTTCATTTTTTGCGATTACAGCGACACCATGCAAGAATCGAAAAAAATGTTCGAAATAAAATTTACGTATTTTTTGCCGTAGAATCCGATTTCGCAATAAAAAAATAGGGGTTTCCATTTGAAATTTTAAAGTTGCCCCCCGCCCTACCCACAGGGTAGGTAGGGCAGGTGGGTGGGGAGGTCATTTTGGTATCACTAAATAGTTTTTTGAAAAATTTTTGACACGTATTTTTTTATTTTTCGATTTGATGCAAACTGTTCGAGATTTTCCACCGTTCCCATACTTTTCTAACATCCGGTATACAGACTACACCAATAACTAACTCCTTATCACGATACATAATCATTGAGACATGTTTAAAATTAGAGGAAACTTCTGTAACTGCATTTTTTTTTATTTGAAGTTGTAGCACTCATTCACAAACATCGCTACACGTTCAACTGTATTCTCGCTTCTGCTGTAGCAGTTCGTTAACACGTTATTTATTCTAGTCAATTTAATTTCATTCTTGCGTAAGCGACATTTAGATGAACTAATTTTTTCTTCTATATTTTGTTCCGTAGACAGCATTTCTTAAGTAAAAAGCCATCGATTCCTTGCTGAATATTTTTTAGCTTGTTTCAATATACGAACATACAATTATCAAACTTGAATAAAAAGTCATTTGGCTTTGAGTTGAATTTGAATATGTACTTAAAATATTCCTATTATTTGAGTTATTGCATTAATTGATTACAAATTCGGTATTGTTATTTAAAATGGAATCCAATTTTTATTTCTTAGTCTAACAAATGCGCGCATTGTCGATGATCAAGTACAACATTCACTGCATCTATTGTAATAAATTTCTAGCTTACATTCAAACTTTCGCAAGAAGGATTAATGAGGAGCACCCATGTATAGATGCTTCAAACTCTTTTGGAGGATTGAATCTATAAGTGTCTGTTAAATCTATCAAATAGCTAATACGTTATCTGCAGTTAATAAGTTGATGTGATACCGTCAGGGTTATTATGGCAGTACCATGCTGTATATTGAAAAATTTCCAATAGCTTAAACTGAACTTCACGATCAATACCTGGCTGTTAAGGATTGGCAATGCACCTATTCCGCATGAGGAGTTAAGCGCTGGAAATTATGTACTTGGAGTACTTTGAGATGTTCAAAGTTTGAGATAGGTACGATCAAAGCATATAAATATTAGCGAATATTATGTCAACGAAAAAAGGAGAACAATAATATAAGAAATCGTTTTGTGTCCTCCAGAAATCGTTTCAGCAGAAGATTTAATATAATATGTGCCTAATTTTCCATTTTGAAACGTGTATATAAAATTTAAATTATCCTCACTTTCCACCATTTTCACTTTTTATTAGTTTAGAGATGTTCACGGATGCCATTTGTTCTATGGTATATTTTGATTGCATGTCAAATGTTAGTGCCCACAGTGAAAACAATTAACTTTCGTTTATGAATACTGTGAAGATTGCACGTAAAACATGTTAAATAACATGGCATTAAAGCTACAAAGAACGTTACAATCGGTATGATATGATTGATGGCGTTTCAATTTTATCTTTTTTTCTTTTGTTCCCGTGCAACCGACTGTGAAACATATTCAGCTTGATATTCAGTAGCTAGCTAAGTTTCATGCAAATTTATAAACTATTACAGAATTTTGACGAGCTTTCTTGAATATTTTAACCAATAAATATTAATAGATTTACATCACGCTACCTTGTATATGCGGCTTTGTATACTACATATCAACATGTATACCACACTAACCACGCCTAATCATGATTTTTTTATATCAGTTCAGATTTATAGCATGACGTATATCTGTGGTTTTGTAAAACAATGGGAAGTTTGAAATTTGAATACATAAAAAACGCAACGTGATCTAAATTGAGATACTATCAATTATGTTGTCATACATTTAAATTCTCGGTAGTTGCGGTGAAAACAAAAAGTTATGTTAGGAATATACAGAGTGAAAATATGAAATGTACGTGATTATATGTGTGATATTAAATTTTTGCGAACCTTACGTAACTATAAGAATACTATTCAAATAGTCTATAGTTCCATTATATCACTTAATTTATTTCTAATTTTATATACAAGATTTGTGCTGCAGGAAATAATGCTGTAACAGTTACCATAAACTTTATAAACACTAAATTCTATTAAAACATAAAATATTTCAGTCGCAAACTCCTCTATAAAATCCTTATTTTACTATAAGAAACGTAACCAGACTGCAACCAACAGCTACTCTCCTGGCTATGTGCCCCGCCGAGCGCTGAATTACATGTTGCAAGCCTGGCGCGTTAAGTGTAATAATTGCATGTTACCAACAGAACGCTAGTGCTTCGATTGCAACAAACACCAGCCAAAAGACTGATCCTACTTAAAGGAGTTCTCGTGCCAGTCATCCCACACCACTTGCAGTCTGCAATTGCTGCTGTTGGCTCTCGTAGGATCAGTCTTTCGGCTGGTGTTTGTTGCAATCGAGGCATTAGTGTTCTGTTGGTAATATGCAATTAATACACATAACGCACCAGGCTTGTAACTTGTAATTCAGCGCTCGGCGGGGTACATAGCCCGGAGAGTAGCCATTAGTTGCAATCTGGTTATGGTCCTTATAGTAAAATAGGGATTTTATAGAGGAGTTTGCGACTGCAATATTGTGTTTTAATATTCTGTCCTCTAGAAGCACATTTAAACTATGCTAAGCTGAGTCAGACTATTTATTTTTCGATTGAAACAGACATTGGATCGCTAGATGGCGTCTGCTGATTATTTTGTATGTCGCTATCCTAAGGATACCGAGATATACCAAATAGTCGAAGGATCCTCGAGTCAGTCGTCGCATGCCTACCTTGTACTGACGAGAGCCAACAGCTCGAAACTGCAGTCTGCAAGTGGTATGGGACGACTGGTACGAGAGCTCCTTTAAGTGGGATCAGTCTTTCAGCTGGTGTTTGTTGCAATTAAAGCATAAGCATTCTGTTGGTAATATGCAATTATTACACTTAACGCGCGTTACTTATAGTAAAGTAAGGATTTTATAGAGGAGTTTGCGACTAAAATATTTTATGTTTTAATATTCCGCCCCTCAAAAGCACATTAGAATTATACTATATTCTATTGTAAGAAATACTAATTGAAGTTCTTCATAAATGGTGTGGAATTAATACGTGATATACATTCATTAGATACTTAAATTTCTGATTAGATTGGTAGTACATATTCTAGTATATACTAATAATACCTTATAATATAAAAAATCATTCTGTTACAAAATTAAAATGTATGCTATATTCCATAGAACTGTATAATAAAGTTTAAAAAATGACCTAACCGTCTCAAAGTACCTGCTGTGCATGAAACTTATTTACAAAATTTACTTATTAACTGCGTCTACTACCTCATAGACCAAGCTACATGATTTTTAAATTGGTACCTGAAAATCTCCTTCAACTTATATGTGGTCCTGTTTAAACAGACAACCCAACACTTGGTCTGGGTCCTCGGCAGTGAGGACGTTTTCGTATGAAGCCCATTTTGCACAATTCATATATTAGTACATAAGTTTGTATCCACAAAATGTATGTTAGGTAGGTATTTAATCGGTAATTGGATAAAATAGAAGGAGCAAACATTATATCCTTTTTAAAGACGACGTTTCGACAAGCTTTATTATCTTCTTTAGGACTAACGAGTTGATAAGTTATCAGACATTAAAATCAGAAATAATATCATCGCTAACAGTTTAGCAAAACAAAAAACATGTATAGGTATGTATTCAACAGCAAAACTTAGTATATGAATTCTTCAATATGTTGTAAGTTTGGGTATTTTAAACACTCTCAGAGAATGAGGATAAAAGCAATTCGTGATTACAATTATGCTCAGGAAATACACCAAGGAAAGGAGATGGGACTCTACAGTTTATAGTGGGATCCGAAAAACTTCTTGATGGTAATTTATAATTGAAAATTACTTTGACTCGGTGGGACGAATGGTTTTCATACATTGTATATCAAACTAGAGATCCATACTCCAATTTGGAACGATGGTGGCTAACGCCAAAATAAATTCTAAAAGCCCTTGGTTCTCGTACACACACTAAATTCTAATTTAATTTTTTACTCCCCTTAATAATAGGGTGGGCGGGTGCAAATGATGGTGGTAGAGGGGGTGGCTAATGCCAAAAAAATTTTAAGAGGCCTTTGGTTCTCTTATACACACCAAATCTCAATTTAATTTTTTACTCCCTTTAATTATTATTAAATTGCCACCCCCGCCCTGGTGATAGAGAGGGTGGTTAATGCCGAGAACATTTTATAGTCCCTTGGTTCTCGTATACACACTAAATCCTAATTTAATTTTTACTCCTTTTAATAATAGGGTGGGGGTAGCAATGGTGGTGGTAGAGGGGGTAGCTAACGCAAAAAAAAAAATTGTTCATACATTTTGTTCTTGTATACACACTAAATCACATTCTAATTTTTTTACTCCCTTTCATGATAGTATGGGGGTGGCATTGGGGGTAATAGTGGGGGGTGGTTGATGTCAAAAAAATTTTGAGACCTTGTCTTTTTGTACATGCCCTAAATTGCCATGTTATGGATTCTTACCTGCTTGCTTTGCCTATTTACCCTTATTTATCCCATTTACCCCCGAACCCTTCAACGGAATTAGATCAAAATATAATATAGTTCCAGATCTCGTTACAATATATTATACGATTCCAGAGTAAAAGTGCGCACAAAAATAGTTACAGACCGACAGACAGGAATTTTTTTTCGCTAAAATTTTAAATCTCGACATTTCATCACATTATAAGCCTAGTTCAACAAAAAAAATATATTTTTTTTGCGTTACTATACTTTCACTGGACGTAGAAAATATTTCTTATTATACAGATATATTCTAGAAATTATCATTACATAGGTACATTATTACATGTTCATTTATAGGTTTCATGTTGATTTTTCATAATAGATTTAATTGATTTATGTATAGAATTTTCGTATCAAATATATGTATCATTATTGTAGAGACTGGTCTACTAGTGCATTTACAAACTAGGTACATATATTTTCATATTATATAAGTACGGAATTCCGTATTCTAATTATTGTAGTAGTAATCGTGAAAAGTTTTTTATGTTGTTACAATATGCTGTTTAATTAAACTTGTAGTAAGAATATATACGCTAGCTGTGATGTTTTTCTGATATCATTGGGGATTATTGTAATACATTATACAAGTAATCGTCTCAAAGTTCCTTCAGGTTCCTATTATTTGAACTTCTGTAGTTTGTAATTCACATAAAATAAATTTTGGGACAGGCATTTAATCATTATGTTTATATATTATGTATTTATAGAATAATTTTAGGACATTGCTTATCCATTATCGCTTTATCCCACAATAGAATATTTTCTTCAACCGTCAGAAAACATGACATTTCTTACTACTTTCCTGACATTTTACAGATTTGACATTTCAGACGGCTGGCCGTTGCCATTAGCAATGGAAGTAAAAGTACTTTTTCTTCCGCTCGAGCGGACTTTGGTATGCATGGCTTTGCCACGCCACAGAAGGGCTCAAGTCCTATTGGGGCTTTCAGTGAGCCTTTTTTGGCCAGTTAATCTTCCTTTTCATATCCTCTGTGTCCCTCGTTTCGTGGTACCCATGCTAGGGTCATCCTATTATGAGCGGACTTTCACTTCCGATGCTAATGGCAACGCGCAGCTAAATGTTTTATTCTTATTTTTTATAGCTAATCGACGTTTGAAGAAAAAATATTCTTATTCGAAGTAAAGCTACTTTTGTGCCTCGTCGTCCCTACCTACAGACTCGTCAGAAAAGTATTACTTCTGCTCATAATAAACCAATATACTATTGTTTTATATGGAGCAAAAGTGGTACTTTCTATGTCGAGGATCTAAGAACAGCCGAGACAAAAAATTACTTTCCTCCACATATTATAATTTGCTATTTTTTCTTCAAATACTTTGAGCGTCGTTCGTGAGCGGCAGTAAAATACTTTTTTAATACTTTAAAAAAAAAAAACTCGTCATAAAAGTCATGTATTTCGATGTTTGAAGAAATTTTTTTTTTATTTTTCACAGCTTCCATAATAACTAACTGGCATTAATAATTAAATATAATTGATTAATATTTTTCTGTGATACATCAAGTGTACACGATTTTCATTTGATGCAAAGAGGTTTGTATATTGTGTAGACTAATGATAATGATCCTTGGTATAGAATTCGGATGCAACAAGTTCTCTAAGGAGGTTCAGCTTACAGATGCAAACATCGAGCGGTATTTGAATATTGGTGATATCTACAGTATCGGTAAATACCACATCCATGTGCAGGATATTAAGCCAATAAAGGACTCCTCGTGGCGAGTATATATACTGATTTCGAAAGATGAGATCTTTCGAACTTTCGGAGGAATTTAACGCGTCTGTAGTTAAGAGTTGACTGGTTCATTTTTTGTTGGTACACATAAAACCGTAAAGATATTGACTAAAGTGGACCAAGAAGAGACTCTTAGGGAATAGATTAGTTATTTTGCCTTTACCTCCATGACCTTTTCAGGTCTATTGTGGTGCTCCTAGAATATATTCTTTATAGTACCTCATCCAGCTTTGTCCTTTGTACCAGAATCCACAGCTTTGATAAGGGCCCTTTCATATAGCTGTCCGTCTTTGGTTTTTCTCCTCCGAGTACTTGGAATCTCAGTATCACTAGGCTTTCACAGGGGCACAATACGTGAACTGGGGTTTTCTCTTCCTCTTGACAGAACCTGCATGTTGCATGCTCTGCCAGGCCCATTAGACCCATGTGTCTATTGAGCCGGCAGTGCCCAGTTAGAAGGCCCACTATTATTCTGATGGCCTACCTGTTCTGGCTTAGCAGGTATTCCGTGAATTTGGCCGATCGTTCTTTAATGAACTCATTGGCCTCTGTCTGTCTTGGGAGGTTCTTCCAACATTTCAGAGATTTATTTTGCACCCATTCCTTAATGGCTGCTTGCATGCATGGCTTTGCCACGCCACAGAAGGGCTCAAGTCCTATTGGGGCTTTCAGTGAGCCTTTTTTGGCCAGTTAATCTTCCTTTTCATATCCTCTGTGTCCCTCGTTTCGTGGTACCCATGCTAGGGTCATCCTATTATGACTTCCCAGCTCTATAAGGGCCGTCAAACAGTCCCACACTAATCTTGAATTGATTTGCATGGAACTGATTGCTGCTTGGCTGTCAGAGAAAAGGCCGTCGACTGGTTAACAGTACCTTGTTCTCTTATTTCCTTTACGCAACAGTGAATGGGTATCACTTGAACCTGAAATACCGTTGCGTATTTCCATAGACTTATCGGGATACTGGCTTTTGGCCTCGTCTCGTATATCCCGGCTCCGACCCCGTATTCTGTCTTGTCTTGGAGCCATCGGTGTACCAGACTGTTTGTGCTGTTATGGGAGATCGTTTTTCCAGATTTCCCTGTCTGGTATTGCAGCCTGAAAGTTCTTATTGAAGTTATACCTTGGGACCATTACGTCCGTGGGCATACCTAGCATGGGCCTTCATCTCTGAGTATAACTTCTGGTACTCCGTCCCGTGTTGCAGGCTAATTGGCTGTGCACCACTGACCGAGTTTAGCCTTGTATGTAAATGTGTAATGGTAACAAGTCCAAGAGAACGTCGAGTTCCGCCGTAAGAGCAGTTTTTTTGGCCCCTGTGACGCACAGAGAAGCAAGTCTTTGAACGCCACTTAACAGCGTTATTGCTCCCGACTGTACCGTCTTAGCCCACTATACACTGTTTCAGATGTTATCATGGGTCTCAGTACCCTAGTGTATAACCACAAATTTATTTTGGGATTTACCCTCCAGTTTTTTCCAGACATTTGCCTACACCTCCCTAGGGCGATTGTTACTTTCTGCTTGATAGTGCCTTAGGGAGATCCTCGATTCAGTGTTAAGTTTGATAGACTTGTGCCCATGGTAATAAATTTATTGTAATTTATTGCTTAAATATGAAGTAAAGAAATAAGCAAACTCACACGGTAATCCAAAATTTGTCAGTTTATTTAGCTATTTAAGATACCACGGTCAAGCTTGTCAAACGCCTTAGAAAAATCTGTGTAAACATCAAATTGGCTACTTCCATCAAATGCCGGACCAAGCATAATAAATTTGTTGTTGTAAACCTACCCGACATAAACCCAAGTTGATTAGTTATTTTCTTCTCTACATTAGGAAAAATATACTAATAGAGAACAAATTCAAATAAATTAGAAAGAAATTATTGATTATGGCAATTGGTCGATAAATTTTTATGTCTTCTTTAGAATTCCTTTTATGCACGGACATATATTAGAATTTTCAGAGACTCATGATGTTAAGATATAAAGGTACGTTCACTAAAATTTCCAATTTCCTTTGTTACTGCACATGACGTCATTCTGTGGGTATGTTGGAATGTTTTTGTTCTTTGTTTTCTGTCTTCCAAATAACCTGAATGACCGTTTTAAGTCTAGAAGATCTAGATTTGTCTGAGCAAGGAGACGATGCCCTACAATTTATAATGGGATCCGAACCACTTCATGGGGATAATGAATGAATTGTTTAAAACAACAATGTAAACATTCAATTTTTGTTCCTAACGGTTTAGTTGGTGAAATAATTTTAATTTTTTTCTGTCTGTTCTGTTTCTGTTAAGGATATTTCTGCTCACGGATTATTTTAATGATTGTTAGGCCTTTATTTCTAAAAATCCAGACTATAAAATAAATGACGGCGTAAGTAGTTTGTTTAGCACAGCTACTTTGCGATTTCAATGGCTAATACTTTTGCTAAATTTAAACATTATTCTACATTGTTATCAGTACAATAAAGTAGATATATTTATACTATAATAATGAAAAGCAGGAACAGAAAATTAAACTTTTTTTAACGGATTTTCAAAAATACTGTAAAACCTTAAACCGCTGTCCTGCAAATTGATAAAACTGAGATAAGTTAGTTTGTGACATTGACGAGAAAAGATTTAATTCTGTTGAGTTTTTGTAATATTTCCACTAATAAAATTGTGGTATCACCTTCGTTTTCAACACAAGATTTCGTGCGTAGGTCGAGATCGGGTTGAAATTTACGCTAAATGAATGAAAACATGTACACCAACGAATGATAAATATTGTCATTATTAGAAAACCGCGTCTAGGTAGACTATCTAAACACAAGCATCTTTATTATTATTATATACTTAAATTTTATCTGCACGTCACGTAAGATTGTAAAGTCGTAATGCAAAATGTAGTTATCTAGTAATTTTCTGTTTGGCTACTCATATTTACAGAAATAAAATTTCTAAACGTGTTTGCTCACAGATTTTATTTTTACGTATATTAGATATAATATACGCGTTGTATGATGTAATTAAGTTATATGTTATGTAATAAAGTACGATTAAATTGTACTTAGTCACATTCATACTGAATCCACTGTAAGTTTTGTCGGAAAAATTAAATATTGACATTGTAAATAAGATTATCAGTTAGTTACATTGTTCTAAAAAAACAGTTACGAACTTTTTATTATAATATAAATAGTATAATACAAGTCTATATGTTAATCACTTTTGTATATTAAGAATGAAATAGGTCATCTTACGAAAAGTGGGACACATGTAAAAGCAAACGTAAACATCCACTATAATTGGGGTAGAAAATAGCTAAAAAAATCGGTTTTTATCACCAATCATCAATTTTAATGTAAAATATGTACGCATGAAAATTGTAGGTAATAAAAATCCGCACAACTTCATTATTTTTTAACTTCGTACGACCTATTCGAGCAGAGATAGGTTTTTGAATTTTTTACAGTTTTGCGACGCAATGGAAATGCGCGCGCTTTTCGCTAAAATCTCGAAAAGTGTCATTCGGGTTGCAAAATTCTTGAAATGAAAGCTATAGAGAATTCGATTATGAACAATTTCCTTTTATTTTTCATTTCCATTCGTTCAATATTGGCAAAGATATGAATTTTTAAACATCTTTATAACACGCTATCAGAACACTTAAAATTGATGAAAACTCGAAGATAATGCATATAGTGTATATAATGAAAGTGAAAGAGAATCAAATTTTGAATATGTTGGTGTATGTACAAAATCGTTTTGATGACGAGTGAATGGAGATAAAGGGGAAAACATGAAAAGAGGTAAATTCCAAGTGCATTTTGACAAATAGCTATGTTTTGATTGGCTCTAGGCAATAATGACACTAAGGGTTCTTTGAAGAAAATTAAATTGTCTATAAAATGAGCTCCAAGTGACCTTCATACGATGAATGGTTCGTGAGTTACAGCTGTTTAAAGTTATGAGCAAAAATTTATTTTTTATTATAAATTAAGATTTACTTACTGTGTTTTTAAGTACTATAATTTTCAATACTAAACACAGTATCTGCAATGATATAATAAAGAAAATAAGAGTATACTCAAAAAATAAATGAATATTTATTAGAAATGTACATTATATACTACAGTTAATAAACTGATATTATATTCAAAAACAGGGAACGTAAAAATAAATTAAATCATTGCTACCTCCTCATCTTCTGGGCTAGTGTCGTAGTCTGTAACCAGGTCCATAGCAGTGTCGCTTTCAACCAGTTTGTGCCAAAATTCCAATCGGTTCCTTGGCATCGATGGTCCTAACACTGTTATTATTGTATTCTTTTTAGGAGTTAAAACGCCTCGTTCATTTAAGATTTCAGGTTTTTTTAGTTGATTCTTGTATTTTTTCTGTAAAAAATCAATTTCCTTATAATCAATATCATCAAAATCCGTTTTGTATGCCATGGATTTTGAACCTTTTGTGAATCGCACCTCAAATAGGTTTTTCAACAAAAATCCATGCAAAGCGTCTTCCTTATTTTTTTTTTACGGTTGTAGCTTTTTTTACCCATTTATGAAATTGGACTACATCCACAACTTGAAGATTTTTTCTGGAGCTGGCTACTACTTCTTTCAAGTCATTGTAGTCGTATACATTCCGAATTTTTGCAATTCTTTTTTCGATATTGCCGTGTATTCCGTCAGCATTCATGTGGGTGTGACCATTTGCCAGATAACGCAAAATCACATCGATCTAATCATCGTCGGATTTCCGCATTCCGTAAGCAACGCAATCTGCTCAAGCATCTGATTTTGGCATACAGAGAGAAACATGTATTGCCTTCATGGTTTGTCTGTATAATTCTATTTTGCACATCCCAGGACATTTTATGTTGAAATCAGTGTACATATTTTTCACAGTTAGTTCCCTTGGCAAATATTTGATATTTGGAGCGTTTGCACGCCTCTAATGGCTTACACTTGGGTGGTAGCTATTAATATGCTCTGATATCAGGGTTCTGTCTTTAGTTCTCTTTGAGTTGCCAGTTTTCCCCTATTTTCTTTTACGCCAGAACATAGCGGGGCTCTTTTTACAGCAGCGCATAATTCTGTAATCACCGAATCGTTTGAATATCCCAACGTTTGTAGGAAGAGCTTGCGACAAACACAAATACTTCTGTTGTGTTTTTCAAAAAAATATTTGCGAGTATCGTTTTTTTTGTACATTTCGCCACCAGATACACTGGGTTCTACAGTCCTCCTCTTGACTGGCATAATTTGTACATTTTTCGCCATCCAAGCCCGTCTTGCACCGTAGTTCAATTTCCAGTAATTTTCATAAAGTTGTATGCGTTCTTCCTCAGTAAATGTTGAGTAGCATTTTTTCTTACATTTTTCGGAACAGGCTTGTCGCATGGGATGCTTCGCTTTATTTCGATCAGTTTTTTGCTGCGGTGTTAAACGTTTGCACTTAACATGTTCCTTAGTCATTCTTCTTACAGGATATAAAGCATTGGATATATGACCTTGAGCAGTCTCATCTGCAGCAAGAAGCTGATTTATATTCTGTTATTACTGATCCTTTAACGGCTTCGCTTTCATCAGTGATTGCCTTTTCAAGAAGAAAGTCCCGCACCTGCATCTTATTTTGCTTTTCCACATATTGTGCTTCGCCTAAATTATCATCGAACAACAATAACTGATGATTGATTAGACCATTATCGGAATCGCTGATCTCAAAATCGGGATCGGCAATACTGTCGTCCCTGTCTTCACTAAACTCGTTTTCTTCTATTTCATTTTCAATGCTATTATGCTCTGATTGACTAAAATTAAAGAAGGCGCAAAGTTAAAATTTTTATTTACGTAGGTACTACCCCACTTCATCCCATCATTAACTAATTTTTCACTTAATTCAACAGTGACGGTTTCTTGCGAATAATTTACTGACTTATTTATATTAAAGTAAATAAGTATTATATTATTTTTTCCTCTGACACAAAGGAAAAAGGGCTCACTTTTAGTTATTGTTTTGGTGACTGGAAAGTGGTTGCACGAAGTTTTAAAAAAAAGGAATTGTGCGAATTTTTATTACCTATAATTTTCATGTGTACATATTTTACAGTAAAATTGATACTTTTCGAGTTTTTTGAGAAAAGCCGATTTTTTAACCTATTTTCTCCCTCCTTCCCCTCCGCTGGCGTCTACGCTTGAGAACTATTGATGTTAAAAAGTACCACAAAATAAGCCTGTCCCCAAAATTATATCGTCCAAATTTTCTCATTTTTGTGGGATATAAATTCATATTAAAAAAGTTTTTATTTTGAAAGGTTGTGCATTATTATGTTACCATAAAGTACAGTGTCTACAGTAATGTAATACCTGTGTTCAATTCAACTCAACATATACATAATTATATATACGCATAATTACATAATTAAATTACGAAAGCCTCTCCAAGGTCAAGTCTGGAGCTAGTTTATCACACATTCCTTAACCTTCAAATAAGCTTGAACCTAAATTTACTATGGGTCAAAACTTAACACCACTCAGTTTTCATAAATTCTATATAAACATGTTTCATTGAGTTTTTGATTTTAAACTCGTTAAAAAGCAACATTTTAAGTAAAAAAAATATTTATTTTATAATACAATTCAACTGACTTATCCTATATCGTGTATTTGTGATCAACAGGATTAATATATTATTATTATAAAAATAAGAATCGTAAGTGCCTGAAAAAAATTACCGTTAATAAGTTCTTTGTCTAAACACGATAATTACAATGAGCGAAAGTTTTGGACGTATGCAAATTGAATAACTTATTTAGTTAATATGTTTTATAAGTAAATTTAACAGCTCCAACGCCTAGATAATAGTAATTTTTCTCACGCATTAATTTTGTGTAGCAATAGGTATGACACAATTCTCTATTCTATTGATTGATTTATGTTATATAAAACAATATTGCGTTCAAGAATAAAGAAGCCTGGAAGGCAAAGGCTTGTGTCTAATTTCTTGTGATCAGATTTCAATTATTAATAAAGCAATAATTCCAATTGCAAATATATTTTTTGTAATATATAATGATGAGGTTAGATAGATCACGTGAGGAAATTTCACATCGATGTGCAAAATTATTATACTTTGTCTTTGGTTTTGAAGTGCTTCAACAATTCAGTATATTATATGATAAATACATTAGAATACAAATAATTTATATCGACAAAAGCTTGGTACTATCGGGCTAATTTAAAGAAATTTATTTAACAACTGTCACTTCATGTGGCCAAAGTATTATTTAACATTAGGCGACACTGAAAACTTGAGCGCGGTTTTACAAATATCTTCCTTTTATAACTGTAGAGTCTTTTTTCAGTGATATGTGTATTAAATTAAGTAATATATTGCTAAAAGCAAGGGCCAAGATCAATATGTTTCTCTGGAAATAATCCATCCATACACCAACTGCGATTCCTGTTGTCTTACTCTTTGTACGAGTGTCTTAAAGACAGAGCTGCACGTTTCTAAAACCTTCTAAAAAGTCCTTTAAATACATTTCTATATGAGTGTCTAAGATTAACGAAACACATACCTACATTTCATTTTTCTATTAATGCGGATATTCCTGTATTTTTGTTGAGTTCCTACAGCAAAAGTCTCTTAATTAATTATTGAATCAATATAAGAGATACTAATATTTTAAGAATAGCTTATATACTCTGAATTTGAAATACATAATAATATTTGAACATATTCAGCACTATGACTCCCAAAAATTCTTAAAAATAGTCATTTGTAAAATATGTGAAAATTATTCAATTTTGATCTATAATGTCTACAATGCTCATAAACATGGAAGTAAGCTTCCTTATTCGTTTGTAGGTTATGTATGATAATACTGATTGTAGGCAATGTGAGATTTATCAGTCAGTGTTTCCCCTGCGGGACGGTTTTAGGTGTTTTTTTTGTTATAAGTTTATCTATTTAATTAAGCTTGTAATGGTATAATTTGAATCACATTTTTAGAGGTATTATTATCATTATTATAAAATTTTATTAATTGCTTTATCTAGGTTAAGTTATTCTATTTGTTATGTATTTTGTAATTATTGTTATGCTTTGCTATGAAATGTCGTAAGAATATTACAAACCAATGGCACTACTTACTATTTTTTGTTGTAAAGTAAAACAGAATAAAGATATATTTTAAAGAGACAACAGAGTTTTTTATCCAAGTAAAAAGTTTACTTTACATGGCGATCCTGTCAGGATCCGAACCTGGAATCTTCTGAATGCCAGATGCTTTAAAATCTATGAACTATACCATACGTAATGCAGCATATGTAACAACAAGGGCACAAGCCAAAATATCGGGAGATAATATTCAAGGTAATTTTAATAGATCTAGTTCTGACAAAAGGATTGATCACCCCGGCGTCGTAGAAATATTAAAGTTGCCTGAAGATTCTTTCCAGTTATGTCCAGTTTCTTATTAAGATTTTGAAGAAATAAAAAGAACGAAACAATATGACTGTCAGTTAGGGAACTTTTTATGTATAAAAGATTCGCGAATAACTTATTTCAAACAGGATCCTCGATCGGCATTAGACTTAGGTGGTATGTTGAGAGACCTGAAAAGTATTTATGATACATATAATATTCCGGAATAAATAATTTAAAAAAATGAAAAGTGCGCACAAATACTTAAAGATATTTTGAAGTTTCCAAATAAAGTTAAAGAGAGCGGTATAAAAATATCAATATTGATAGACGTTCAAAATATTATGGACTATGAAACAAGAAAAATTATCACGAACGATTACCATATACTACCAACTGGGGGACATACAGGGGTAAACCGTATGTATAATAATATAAAAAAGCATTATTTTTGGCAAGGTTTGCGTAAGGATGTGGAGAATTTTATAAAAAAGTGTGACGATTGTCAACGCTATAAACATTCCAACCCAAACAAAGAACACATGACCGCCACTACAACTGCGGCTTCGGGATTTAAGAAAGTTTATTTAGATTTAGTAGGACTCTTGGATATAGATTCAGAAAATAATCAATATATTTTAACTTTACAATGTGAACTGACTAAATTTGTAGAGGCTTACCCTTTACAAAACAAAGAAGCCTATATAGCAGCCAAAGCTTTTGTAGACAATTTTATTTTGCGCTACGGTATACCGGATACATTTGTATCAGATTAAGGCACTGAATTTTTAGCCTCAACTCTTAAAGAAATATGTAAACTTTTGAGTATTACGAAGCTACATACATTCCATAGCATGTCATCATGAAACTCTAGGTTCTCTTGAAAATTCGCACAAAAACTTAGGAGCGTATTTACGAATTCAAGTGGCAAAGCATTTCAATGCTCTTGGGTGCCATACTGGTGCTTCGCATATAACACTACAGTTCATAGCGAAACCAAGTACACACCCTATGAATTAATTTTTGGCCAAGCAGCTAGATTACCGTCAAATCTGAGTAATGGTATATATTCTTTATATAATTTTAATGATTATCCTTTAGGGATAAATATCGGTTGCAACAAGATGTAATGATGCAAAAAATAATTTAATTTCATCTAAACTGAAACGAAAGTCAACTTATGATAGAAATAGTAAAATTGTAAATTATAATGTAGGCGATAAGATTATGCTAAGAAATATTCCAACGAATAAATTGGAACCCACATATAAGGATCCATATTGTGTTATTGAGGATAAACCTCCAAACGTAGTGATAAGCATAAATGATAAATTAATTGAAGTGCACAAAAATAGGGTTAAATTATACCACTACTAAAAATAGAAAAATATGTATGTCTTTGAGCTCAACATCATTTTTTCAACTTCACCAAGGAGATGTAATGGTATAATTTAAATCACATTTTTAGAGGTATTATTATCATTATTATAAAATTTTATTAATTGCCTTTTCTAAGTTAAGTTATTCTCTTTGTTGTGTATTTTGTAATTATTGTTATGCTTTGCTATGAAATGTCGTAAGAATATTGCAAACCAATGGCACTACTTACTATTTTTTGTTGTAAAGCAAAACAGAATAAAGATATATTTTGAAGAGACAACAGAGTTTTATATCCAAGTAAAAAGTTTACATTTACACATACTGAATTACAGGTTCAAATATTATGGTGTATTTCAAATTCACCCTGTATACAGACATTATTTGTATATGAACTGTTCAAGAAATTTAACAATAATTTGTGTAATAGAGACATCGCTATAGATTTGAGCAAGTAAATTGTAGTCATCCTTTTTTATGGAAAAGAACATTAGATTCGTCATAGATTTATCTGATGTGACTTTATTGTTTCTCGACCGTTATATGGATATTATAATAATTAGATGTTACAAAAATCAAAATTAGTAGCTGTAGAGAAATCAGCCGCTAATAGGGTAGCCAAATTGCTCCCTATGCTTTTAAACTAATCATTTATAAAAATAATAAATATCATAGGCCCGGATTAACTACCCTGCGGTACCCCAACATCATATATATATATATATATATATATATATATATAAAGGGCTTCTTCGACATGTTTCATCAAATATCCGTGAATTTAAAAAGAATAGTTTTATAAACATGAATTCTAGAATGCTTTTTTGAATGATAAATAATACAAAAATGTATTTGGTTATGCTAAAATCTATATGAAAAACAAACTAGTAAGCAAGTATAATAACAGCTAAAAAATCAATTAGAAACGCTTAATCATGTCTAATAACAGTTGATAATAAACGATCAAATTATAGTTATGGCCTTCCACAACAACAATTATTCAATACTTTGTTAATTCATTACTTGTTATTTATAAATTAGTATTCGTAATTTTATATTTTAGATAGAGTAATTGTACATTTAATGAATTTAAAAATAATTTGAATGTTTTTATATTCGTGACTGAAGATGACCTATCATTTGTTTAGACAAAATTCTCTTCTTACAAACAGTAAATAGTTTTTGTACATCTTCCATTCTCGTTCTGACGTTAACGTACATATAAAAAATAATTCTTTTTAACTACTTGTATATCCGTCTTCTGTAAATAGTTCTGATATAAACACGAGAATAACAGTGGTTAGAAATAGAGCAAATTTTATTAAAAAAAGTTGTTCAAAATTAAAAATACTCCTAGATATCGATTTTCATTAAAAATGTTGATTTTGATAATTTTCAAAATTTTTGCAACACTTGCCTCATTATCCCACAAAATTGTTGCCTACTTCGGAACCTTGTTTTGTGTAAACTTTATTTTTAATTGTGTCCCAGGAATAAAAATCAAGTGGGGTAACATCCGGTGATCTACGTGGCCACTCGATTAAAGGACTGTTTCACCCTATCCATTTTTGAAAAAAGATAACATTCGACCACCATCGGACAATTATCGAGATGTGAATTGATGCTCCATCCAGTTGGAATAACATGTTCCTTTGCGATGCCAATGGAAAATCATCAGCTACCTCCACTAATTCCTTTTTTACGAAATGTAGGAGTCTTACCGCTTTTAAAGTTTCTAATATAAAAAAGGGCCTATTATTATTTCATCTACAATATCCCATCAAACGTTTACTATTTCCGAGCACTGCCGCTTACAATTGATTAGCCAATGCAGGTTTTCTGTTGCCCAGTACCTATACAGTCTTGAGGATATATTACACAATTGGTGGTGAACGTCGCTTCATCGCTAAATATAATTTTCTTCAAGAAATATTTATCATTAAGAAAATTGCCTTGAGCTCAAAAACAGTATTCTAGCCATCTGTTATCATCACATTCCTCGAAGGTGTGTAAAATGTGGGTTTAAACGGCTTATATAAACGAATATACCCTAAAATTTTGCTACTACGAGGATTGTCACTACTTAAAGCGTTTAAAATTGCTTGGTCTACGTTCTGCTGATGATTCATTTTTCTTTTTCTTTTTATTATAGTACCACTTTAGTTGAAAAGGTTAATTTTGGCGACAACTGAGTAATCATTCAATGTTATGGATGCCTTTCAATAAATACTCGAGCTGTTGCTTTGGAGGAACGATTGTTTTCACAAATAAGTCTAATAAATCTGTTTCATTGAGACAGCTACACAGGTTTGATTTTCTTATGTATAAGACATCCTCGGGCAATAAAGGCATCTTCATAGATATAGAATTACAGTGGCCCTAGTAGAGAGGAACGTCCCTACGATCATGTAAAGCTGATAGCCAACATCATCTCGAAAAGAGCTGTAAAAATTAGTGTAGGAGATGCTTCTGTATGAGAAATGGTTGCGAGAGGCTGTCCGCAGGGAGATGTAATATCATCACTGCTATGGAATCTCGTTTTGGATAGCCCTTTGTGCCGCCTCAATTCAGAAGGATTTCACACAATTTCCTATGCATATGATAGCACAATAATGCTTAGCGTAAAATTCGAAGGAGTTCTTTGTGACAGAATGCAGGGGGCTCTAAAAACAATTGAAAAGTGGTGTGGAGAACACTCCCTATGTATCAGTCCCAGTCAATCTCAGAAGGTAGGAGTACTGAAGGCACCCGCGCTCCTAGATACAATACTAAGTTTCGCATAAGAAATGAAATACCTTGGGGTAACCTTCAATACCAAACTAACATGGAATCTTCACTTAGATTGAAGAATAAAGAAGGCTTACATTTCTAATGCGCAATGTCGCAGGACTGAGGAGAAAACCTGGAAAATGAAACCCAAAGTGGTCATGTGGATGCACACTGCCCTCATGGACAATGGAGAGACCAGAAGTCGCCTCTGGAATGAGACTATCAGGAAGACGCGTCTTCTATAGGCGTGCACAGATGGTATTTTTCCCCGGTTCGTCTTCGATAGGCCCTACATAATACAAACGAACAATGAAAACGAGGCTGTTGATGAAGGCGTTATCAACATATTTATAGACGGATCAAAAAAGAAGGATGGGGCAGAATGTGAAATATAAAGTCGAGGCAAGAATTCAAGCGATGTACGTCACGCGTGATCTCATTAAAGAAATTTTAATATTAACATAATTTTTAACCATTAGTTACGTTAAAAAGAGTAACTCTTGACACCCAGTTATTAAGCTTTTTTCAGAAATAGGTACAGTTTAATGGGACTTCAGGATTCTTAGCAATATTGTCTTATTTATAGAATCGATTTGTGACGTGCATCGCTTGAATTCTTGCCTCGACTATACTCCAGAAGCCTGCAAATCCAATATAAATGGGCTATGGGGAGCGATGTCATCTGTCATGCTTTCTTGTTTCCACAGCAATATTTGTTAAAGACTCATTATAATTTTAAAAGTAAATTTCTGGAATTGTTAAAATCACCATATTATAATGAAAATGGGTATCTAAGGAAATTTTTTAATTCTGAACAACTTTCCGTAATATATTTTTGCTGTATTTCTGACGCAAAGTAGAATATAGAAAAATCTCATTTTTGAGTAGACTCAGTGGGTTGGTGTAACAATTGAAAACATATTGAATATCATAAAAGTATGCGCCTTGAGGAGTTTCATAACCGGAAAAATATTGAAATCGATCTGTCGAATATTAAACGAAATATCAAAGTGAGTCCACTTGAAACGAGACACACTGTAGATCATTTTGAATCGCTAGGTGTTTTTAAAAAATACTACAAAAAATCTTTTAGACGAATTGCTAGGATAAGCATAATTGCTTGCGCCTTGTGTTCGTCATAAACGTGATAAAATTTAATTTAATTAATCCACTTACAATGGCTATATTTTTATATTAGAATTCCTTGTGTGAAATGTTATAAAAAATGTTTGAACTGTCAGGATTATCAGCCATAACTACAGACTCTTACCTGTAACCTAGCGTTCATAATTTGAATTTGATATACCTGGTTCTTCATCAATAAGTAATATTAGATCTGTAACTATACGAAGATTTGAATGCTAGATCAGGCGAGGAACGTGTTATATAATTTTATATCAACTTAAAAGGACAGGTTTTTTATGCTACCCTAATTATTCTAATTCTCTTATATGTTGCAAAAGATTCTATTAGAAACTTGACTTTGATTCCTAAAGCCATCTCTTGAACCTTTGTGTTTGAAATCGGCTTAAGCGATTTCAAAATAAGCTCAAGCAGGTATACGAAAGCGAGTTCTTTGTTTACTCGGCCAGTATTTATTTTACTATTATAGAAACCGTGTTTACATTGGCGTTCTAAGAACGTCGAAAAATACCCGTCGCTGGTCTGTTGTTTATTCTAGAAATGTTTTTACCATGTTGGATCTAAACGTTATATGGGTACTTCTAAACGAAAAGCAATTAAAATTACTAGCATCCAATATGTTCCCAGTGTAAGGAATGTATTCACATTTGGTGTATCTTTCCTTATATTTATTTATTTATTAATTCATAGGTCGCCACCCAGTAGCGAAATTAACGTGCAAAACTGAATTAATATTGTGAAACAATAAGCAGTCTAGATATATAAATATTAGGTAAGCACACAGTTGAAAAAAAAAATACATTTTTAATACATGACATTATAATATATAAAACGCGGTTAAGAAATAGGGAAATAGATCTAAATGACACTGTAGACAATGAAGTTAATAATGGTCTAAAAGTCAACATGTATTGTATAGAGTGTGGGATAGCCAAATGAAATAAATTCAGTATCTCAATTATTGTGCATACTTATAAAAAATTATGGGTTCTGATATGACATTCTTCAACTACAGTTTTCACCCCTAAATTCAACCCCCTTTGTGTGGCAGTTCCAACCCCTAAATTTTTAAATGGAGAATAGGCTTGTGATGCCTCATTTGAAAGGTTTTTTCATTCTCTATTCAGAAATGCTGTGGTTTTTAATATTTATTGCAAAAACTAACGATCTGCTTGATGAAATTCGCCACAACAAACGAAAAACATAACACAGTGTTTCGTTATTGCAGAAAAAGAAGTCATAAAAACATAAAAATTCTTCATAACTGGAATTGCCAGTTTTATTGACAACATGAACGTGAAAACAAACATGGTTTATTTAAATGAAATGCATAAAATAATAATTTTACAGATAATTGGTTACTGAGATAGAATGTGATTGATCGCAAAAGAAAGTTGCTCGTCTATCTCAAGAAAAATTTCCTGATTTTCCGCCTATATGATACAATTACCAAAATTGAACAGCGAAAATGGACATGCATGGCAGATAAAAAAAGAAGCTTCCAATGCGATGAGTAACGATGCCAAATTAGATATACTGCTTGAGTTTGAAGGAAACCCGCATAATTCAAGTCACCTAGCAGCTTTAGAATGCCTCCCATTTTTCCCATTCCTCAATTATTCGCGTATTAAAAGGAAATAAAATACATCTCTATAAACTATCCCTAACTCAGGAGCTTAGTGAAGACGATATTGATAGAAGAACAAATTTTTGTGAACAAATGATGCTGGAAAATGTTTTCTTTTCGGATGAGTCCACTTTTACTTTTCATGGCCATGGTAATAGTCAAAACTGTCGCTACTAGGCTAACGAAAATCCTCACTGAATGAAGAAATTACATAAGCAAAATCCTAAAAAGTTAATGTTTGGGCGGGGATATTTGGAAACCATATCATTGGTCCCTTTTTCGTTGATGGCAATTTGACTGGCAATCATTATTTAGTTCTGCTCCATAATAATGTCATACCAACTTTGACAAATTTATATCCCGTTCAAGCAAACCCACAAGTTTCGACGATTGCAATATGGTTCCAGCAGGATGTAGTACCACCACATTACCGAATCGATGTCCGGTAATACCTCGACTTTCCAAACATTTCCAAATCGGTGGATAGGGAGGCAAGGATCGCTTGAATGATCAGCACGTTCTCCTGATCTTGATTAAATAATTCCTAAGGAAGCTTTTATTTTTCTATCGCTTCTTTTTATGTTTAGAAAGAGAAAATGCCCCTCCAATTCATTCACATATTGTTTAAACAATTGAAAGGGGAAATTTTAGCGTTTTTAAAAATATCCCCAAAAATATCAATAATAGGACAACAAATCAAAAATAGAAATTTATTCTCCACTAAATTCTTTATAAGAAAGGGTTCACATTTTTTTCGATTGGTGTAATAGTTTTAGAACCGAGCGAAGGAGCGCGCTCGGCTTCCCTCGCGTGCCACGCTGCTATCGACACTTCTTGTTTACACATTATGCGATTTTATAATTATAGTTAGCCATGCGCCGCGCTGGCGAGACTAGACAATAGTTGAACAATTTCTCTCCAAAGATTCTCACCCCGACTTCCTGAAAACTGCTGCAGAAAAATTTATTATTACTCTGTATATAGCTCAAAAGAAAGATAAGTATTCCTTGAATGAATGGAGATTTCTGTGCTTCAAAGAAGCAGTGGCTAAAAATTTATTCAATCTTCGTTCTTTACAACCTAATCGTGCGCAGCACGACAGCATGCATACAGAGAGTACAATCAAATACAAAGATGGGGAGACATTGATTTGGAACCAACCGAATGGGGGTGGAAGTGGACTCTGAACGGTTTATTCCTAGTAACCATTGAAAAAGAAGCTGCACCACCAGTATTGCTGAAAATAATATCTTGTAGTTGTCGAGGTGGATGCAAGGGAAACTGCGGGCGCCGTAAACACGAGCTGAAATGTTCCATCATCTGTTCCCATTGCGAAGGCCAAACTTGCTCCACTGTCGAAGCACTCAGAATTGACATTGACGAAGGCATTGATGAACATATTGACATCGATCTCGAGGAGTTTTTTAACATTGAGATGTCAAGTGAAGATGAAGAAGGGGCGAAAGTAGCTGAAGAGACTGCAGAACCTGAAGAGACTAAAGGAACCAAGGAACATCAAGAAAGCAGAGAACCAGAAATAGCAGAGCAACTCGATCTTGTGCACCGACCTAAACGCAAAAGGAGGAGAATGGTTGTATGAATACAAATAAATACAACATGTAGCATAATCCTGAATAAACAATAATTTCAATTATTTCACCAGAATTTCATAACAATTTCAACTTTTTGCTCTCTTACGCTGATGTGTCCCGCGACTCGCTCCTTCCCACGGTTCTACCTTCACAACTATTACGCCAATCGAAAAAAATGTAGTGATCTTTTTTTATGTAGAATTTAATGGAGATTAAATATCTATTCCTGACTTTTGTCCTATTATTGACATTTTCGGAGATATTAAAAAAAAACACTAAAATTTCCCCTTTCAATGGTTCCAATGTTCCGGACCAAATTGGAGGGGGCATTTTCAATAAATCTCTTTCTAAATATAAAAAGAAGCGATAGAAAAAAAGCTTTCTTAGGAATCTCTATAATAAAAAAACCCTGACGCCTGTATACTAGGCTCTTATAGGTATATGTCATAGACAAAAACGTCGTTTTCTGTGCACCATCTTCACTCTACTTGACCCCAAATCACGTATTTAATACTATTTTGTTTTCTACCAAACTTCTCTTCTTTTATTTCCAATTTCTTTATTTTTAACCAGTATACTCGATCTTCTTCTTCTTCTCTATCATTTATTTGACATATCCCTTAATTCTGATTCGTATTTTTTACACTGAATAGGTAATTAGCCTAAACCTGCCTGCCCTATTTGAAAAGAAATAAACAACCTAAAGTTTATATGCCTGTTTATGTGATACTGATGGTATACACAAGGTTAGAAATGTACAGTTAACGGTAAATTATAGGTCTCACAGGTCAGCGTAATTTTCATTTATTTCACAATTATAATTACAGCTAAACACTTCAGAAGGATGGGTTTTATTATTAAACAGATTATTATTTTAATCAAGTATTTTTGATACCCACACAAAATGTACAACACCAAATCTCTGGGTCCTGTTTTTTATGTAAAACTAATAAGTGATTTCCGAAAAGGACTATTGTTTGAAGTGATGAGAGTAGGATGTATCATTACTGATATAACTTAGCGGATAATTTACATCTTATAGTACACCGATCGGTTATTAAAATGTCAGTGAGTTTTCAAATTTTTCCATTTTCCCTCTTTGGAGATATTCGTAGCTAATACGATGGTTTAATACATTGAGAGCTTAATACATTTGAGTTCTACAGTATAATTATCGTTAATGCTAAAAGAATATGGTATTTTATAATACCAAAGATTTGTTTTCGACATTAGAGAAACCCCGTCGCCCTCGCCACTTCATTGATCAGTTTTATCTAAGTTATGAACGGATAATATACTGGTACCGAATTTTGTGAAAATATGTTGAAAGGTTCATTTTTTACACGGTGATCAACAGCACGTGTTACAGAAACAGTGTAAGAAAAATATAACAGACAATTTCCTTTAAGCAAGAAAGCACAAAATTTGATTTAGTTATTTACAGTTACAGTTTACAGTCGCAGTTTTTTCAAGTAAAGGGGTAAATTGGTCATTTCTAAGTGTTTTTTTTTCTTTTTCTAGTAGTTGTACTAGATGTGCTACGGCAAGAAGTGTCTACTTCCGAATCGGTAACTGGAGAATATTTCTTCACCCTCGTCATCGCTAAAATCGTATACATATAATATATAGATATTCTCTGAAGTACCAAAATTGACAGAATTTTGGATGTTAGCAAACAACAGTTAACGAACTGATGCCGATAATGACTGATAAAGCTCCTCTTCCTAATGAATTACTCAATATAATTGCTTGTGATTGTAAGGTCTGCTGCAAAACTAAACGTTGCTCATACAAAACCATTGGCGTCACATGCGGCAATTTATGAAACAGTGGAAGGAATACTTTCTGTCAAAACGCAGATAATATTGTTGACGAAGCTGTGGTTACTGAAGAGCCTGAGCAATTGGAAATTATTAGTTCTGATATTTATGATATTGAAGAATTCGAAGAAAGTGATAATTACGAAAAAGATGTTTGTACTTCAGAGAATATCTCAGATGCATACGATTTCAGCGATGACGGGGGTGAAGAAATATTCCAAATCCCAGTTATCGATTCGGAAGTAGACACTTCTTGTAGTAGCACATCTAGTACTATAAAAAGATCCCTTTTACTATAATGGAAATTTTAAATGGCTTATTAGTAAGGCAGGAGTTCCCGGAAATGTGGAAAATAGCCTCGGTTTGTCTGATATGGAAAGGGAAAATAATCGACTCCCCCTCGTCTTTAAGACCAATTTGCATGCTCAGCATGGTGGAAAGTACTACGAAAAACTAATTAAAGAAAGAATCGAAACGGAAATAGAACAAAAAGGTGGGCTTTCTGAGAGACAGTACAGGTTTAGAAAGGGTCGCTCAGTAATACAAGCGATAAACATGATAGTAAATTCCGCAAAAAACACCCAAAGTGGATGATTCGCAGTGGTTGCCGTGGATGTTAAAAACGCCTTCCATACAGCGACTTGGAGTAAGATTGTGGAAGAACTGTATAGTAGGAGGTATCCCAATACCTGATAAACATCGTGGAAAGTTATTTCTGCAATAGAAAAATCGTAGTATCTAAGTCTAAATCTATAGAGATGACAGCAGGTGTCCCACAGGGGTCAGTTTTGGGACCGTTCCTCTGGAACATACTGTACGATAGGGTACTCGCATTACCACTTACGGAAGGAGCAACCAGTATAGCTTATGCAGACGATTTAGCTATCATGGTAGAAGCGGTGGACGACCATGAACTCGAATTCCTGGTAATCGAGTCATTGGCAAGAATAAATTTCTGGATGGAGAAAAGTGACTTGGCCTTGGTCCCCCAGAAAACAGAAGCGATAATTTAAAAGGACCTCGTAAGAGAGATCATGTCCAGTTTGAGATTCTGGGCACAAAAATAACACCAGCTAGACAGCTGAAATATTTGGGAGTAATCTTAGACGACAAGCTGACATTCGGAAACCACATCAAATATACTGTTGAGAAAGCTCAAGTGAAAATGGCGGCTTTGATACGGCTACTACCAAACATAGGGGGATCTAGTGGACAAAAAAGGGCAATTATATGTGCAGTTATACAATCGGTAATTCTATACGGCGCGCCTGTGTGGCATCAGGCAATAAATGTACAAAAATATGCTTCTGAGCACTCAAAGAAAAGCCCTATTACGAATCGCCAGCGGGTACAGAACAATATCGACCAGTGCCATCCAGATGGTCACAGGAATTCCACCGATATCTCTGCTTATTGAAGAAAGACACAGATTGTACCACATCTAAAATGCCCGTTTGCCAGCGGTGAAAAACAGAGAGAGAGAGAGAGACGACCTTAAGAAAATGGCAGGAAATGTGGAGCGACCATACAGGCACGGCAGCCTGTACGAAGGCAATCATCCAGGACCTTCTCCCATGGGTGAAATGCGAACACAAGAAGTTGGACTTTTTTATGACGCAGTTCTTGACAGGCCACGGGTACTTTAGATATTACACCAAAAGAATGGGAATAAATGAAGACGACAAATGTATATACTGTGGTAGTATAGACACTGCAGAACACACAATATTGATCTGTGATAGATGGTCACAATAGAGACAGGAATTAGAAGAAGAATTGGATATCAGAATCAGTAGGGAAAATATAACCAATATGATGATCAGAGATGTGATAAACTGGGGAAAGATATGCCGTTTTGTCAAAAAGGTACTGCAGAAGAAAAAGGTAGATGAGAGAGAAAAGGAAGAGTGAAGCAGGATGAGGAAGTAAACGGCGGCCGGGTACCCTGACCTTATGTCGCTCTGCGACGATTCCCGGACTCCCGTGGTGAGAAAGAGAGGGGTTTTAGTCGGTAAAAGTTCATCACTACCATGACGCGATAGAGACCAAGCGCATGGTGTCCATGAGGATTTCCCCCCCACAAAACAAAAAACCAGAAAAAGAAAACATGAATAAAACAAAATAATCAATATATGTAAAAAGTTTAATAAAAATGAAGTGAAAAATTATATCTTACCTTCCTCCTGCTCACAATCACTTTTTATTATTAATATTGTAATTTTTATAATGAATAATTACACGTAAACTTGTGCGCGCATATGTTTAATCCGAAAATGACGTGAAATCCCTGCGCTCATGTATATACTAAAAATGACAAAAAAATGGGCTATATTAAAAAAGTCATTTTTTAGTTACATCACGTGAAAGTACATAAAAATACCTTCATTTTGGTAAAAAAAAATTCGTTCGACCGTTAGGGCAAACTGGGGAAGTTCTGAAAATGTTGTGGAATTTGGACTAAAAATGGAATTGCGGCCAAACTGTTGGATATTTTTTGGTTATATAGTTTACTTTCGTATAAAATTTCATCAAATTTGGTTTAATTTTTTACAAGTTATCCGTAATTCAATTTTTTACATTTTTTTAGTATATTTATATACATATCGTGGGAAACGGTAAACCGATTTTCACGAAATTTGAGACGAAGATTCCTTGAACATCTACAATAAAAAGGTACTGTTCTCGTTTCTTAACTAGTATTTTAAAGGGTCCAAAATAAATTAAAACTGAAAACCACCCTTAAAAATGACCAATTTAGCCCTTTACCGCGAAAAAAGGGTTCCCCACCTACCTACTCGTAGTAAAAAACTCAGGGTATTCTTAGTTTCACAAAAACAAACTTGTTTTTCTATGTGGTGTTACTTCATGTAAAATTTTCTCTACAAATCTATATTTACTCCACTTTAAAGTACCTATTGAGAGTGAAGTGAAAAGCGTCAAATAATAATCCATAATTTTTGTCGCAACTGTCATACATTATGAGGGTGAAGAATGACAATTGACATCTATATAGCATGCGAAGAAAAAAATGATGTTCTTCGAGAACTAAAATCTGGAACAGAAATTTAATTTTCCCATGAAGTTCCGACAGTAGATTTTGCTTTGAATCATTCTTTACATAAATTCCTGAGAATAGGCACTCACGCTTGTTATTAAAAGTAGTTCTAGAGTATTCGATCTTGCTGTAGAAAACCAATTAAGGCATATACCATCTAACTTGAAACAATGGTTTGAAAAATGACTTTTGCATTTGTTGGGTTATTCTATAAGAAATTCCACCATTTCACTCTCTATAAAAACAAAAATTTCTAAATTTGACATGCTTCCAAAATTTAGTAATTTGGAGTTGGAACCGGATTCATTGGAGGGTATGATGATACCCTAAATACACGTAACTATTTCAGAACTTCGATGACGGAATTCGATTATAGAAATGAAATCAATGTCGACTTAATATAAAGATCTAATTTGCCACGTTCCAGTATTTTTAGAACGGTGGTTACTATTTACTATTTTTCAACATAGAGGTTGTTTAGCTGTACTTTGAATCTACATGTACATACATTTTAATCATATCTATAAAGAACTAAGTAGACGGCATATCTTCTAGTTGCTGATTGACAGCAATACGAAATGGTAACGCTGCTATATAGCCGTTAATCAACAAATGTCTGTTAATACGTCAATAAGAAGAGGCAATGGTGGCAAGTTAACTGAAAAATACATAATTCAACTAAGATACATAATTCACACATGCTTTTAAAATTGACATATGCTTATACATATTTATAGATATTTAAGTAATAATATTTCAAAATTGTTTCATTATAAGTCTGTCAGTATATCTATTATATGGTTGGATCAAACACCAAGTTATTAGTAAACAGTTCAGAGTGAAATATTAGGGACAAGTAAATTAGCTGTTCATATTTAATTAAACCCAGTGCGGTAAAAGTATTTTTTTCTTCGTCATCAATATGCACACAGTGTTGATTTTTTATTTTAATAGAGTCATAACTGAGGGACAAAAGTTGTTTATGAAGTTAACAAATACCATTAAACTTTCCAAGAAACATTTTTCTTGTTGAGGTAACCCTATAAAATTTGTGAAATTCCGTTTTTAATACTTAATACTTTAAACACACTAATTGTTTTTCACGATATCGATTTCTGGGTATGTGGACTTAAATTGAACAACATAACATATAGTTGTGTTTCAAAATAAGAACCTTTTATATGCAATCCCATAACTAATTCAATCTGATCATTTCAAGTGCCATAGATGACAATTTCTATGCAAAAACAATATTGAACGAGAAGCGGCACAGTAGTCCATCTCTACGTTGCTCAAAATATCTCTAAATAAATGCTCCATACTTCCTTATAAATATTATTCTTCAATTTATCGCTGCATCTGCAATCCACGTTATATAATGTATGCTTAAAGTTACTACATACCTTTCATAGAAGAGTATTCAAGACGTTATTCTGTTTTTAGTTGCCTAGAGCAGTTTCGATTTTAAATAACTAAATGCAATGCAACTGAGCCTCTTTACTTTTACGCCGTCTGCTTTGAAAGTCAAATACTTTAAGAATTTTCTTTGAACTCGTTCCACCATTATTTTATGACGATTATAATATGGATACCAAATCAGAGCCTAGAGCGGATATAAGAGAAATATAATATTTTAAAAGCATTGATATCAGTAAAGTTTTTACAATTTCTTACAATGAACCCATAAAATTTCATTGCATCAGACACTTTTAAAGTTATATGCTCATTAAAAATAAATTTACAGTCAAATACACCACAGGTAATGACACCACAGGTAATGACAACCCCCTTTATCCCGGAAGGCTCTAGAAGAGCCTTGTGTGGGAGGGGGCTACACATTTAGAGACAAGGGACACACACCCAATATTCGTGTATAGTGAAAAAATCCCTCTCACAGTATTTTCCACTGCCACGACCGGGGATCGAACCCGGAACTTTTGGGTGAGAGGCAAGTGCGCTCACCTCTCGACCATCAGTCATACAAATAATACACCTAAATCCTTGCTGGAATTATGTCGAGATAATGTATTATTTTCAATATGATATGCAAATTCACATATTGTTTCCTTTCTTGAGAAGCTAGTAATCTTGCATTTGGAAACATTGAGGCCTAATTTATTGTCTAGACACCAGGACTGAACATGATTCAGATCAGATTGTAACTTCCAACAGTCATCAATACAAGTTATAACTGAAAATATTTTTAAATCATCGGCGTAGAATAGTTTACAAGACTCGATTACGCCATTTAAATCATTAATAAACAACAGAAAGAGAAGGGGGACAGGTTAGACCCTTGAGGGACACCTGAGGTAACAATATAACAAGATGAGCTAAAACCATTGTATGCGACATACTTTTGTCTTTTCCATAAATAAGATTTAAGAGATTCTATAGCACTAAGATGGAAACCAAATTGTGTCAGTTTCCTGAGTAAGACGGCATGATCTATCCTGTCGAAGGTCTTTGAAAAATCTATATAAATGACATCTACCTGCCCCTGCCTATCTAATATATTTGAGACATATTGGGTAAAAACCGCTAGGTTTGAAACCGCTGATCTATTACTCATAAACCCATGTTGATCAGGCGATATTTGGTTGCGAACAGATTATAACGAGATCTGGAACTAGATTATATTTTGATCTAATTTTGTTGAGGGGTTCGGGGGTAAATGGGGTAAGTAAGGGTAAATAGGCAAAGTAAGCAAGTAAGAGTCCAGAAAATTGCAATTTAGGGCATGTATGAAAAATCAAGGTCTCAATATTTTTTGGCATCAGCCACCCCCCACTAATCACCCCCAATACCATCCCCCACACTATTACGAAAGGGAGTAAAAAAAATAAAATATGATAAGTGTGTATACAAGAACAAAACGTCTCAAAAAAATTTTTGGGCATTACCCACCCCCTCTACCACTAGAACACATCAATGCAGAACATGAATTTAAATATAGGCCTTACTTGCGACGAAAATTTGTAGAATTATGAACATTTAAGCAATCCTTGAGACATCAGAGAAAAGGAGTGATAATCTCTGGGTTAAAATTAGATCCCTTAGAATTCTTGTAGTAAACAGTTTTAAAAATATTTATATTTAGAAAAATTATAAATATTCAAAAGAATACCGCAGATTCCATCCAATTAATTAAAAATATTTGTTGCTCGGTGACAAATAAACTATTTTCTTCTTGAATGGAAATGGCATCATCGATACTAGAAGTTGTGGAATTAAATTTCGACTACTTATATAGTGGACTGTAGTAAATTTGATGGTATTTCGCATCCATGATAAATAATTCAGGATATATGAATTTTTCTCTTATTTTGGCAGCATTTAGTAGTTTATTTCTGGTATTCCCACCAGTGAGTGCGCTAAGAAATATATACTTCTTTATCTTTACAGTGTTCTTCTTATTAGAAGCAAATATTTCTAAAATCAAATATAACAAATGCAGTCGCGGTCTGTCGGTTGGTCCGTAACTTTTTTGTGCGCATGTTTACTCTGGAACCGTTTATGATATTGACTTGAAATTTGGTACACATATGTATTATAATGAGATCTGGAAGTAGATTATTTAACCTCTCCACAATAAAATTGTGAGAGGTTACTAAAATTGGTTCAAAAACGAAAATTGAGATAACATCAAATCTTTACGTTTTGAGGTCATAGGAACCCAAAAAAGTGGTTTTTGAAAAATGTCTGTGTGTGTGTATGTGTGTTAGCACGATAGCGCCGAAACTACTGAAAGAATTTGAATGAAACTTTGCGTGTGCGTTTCTTTAGTGCCCCAGAAGATCTGAAAAGGTTTTGGTTGAGATCGGATTACGTTTAGTGCAATTTTGACGCAACAAGTTGTTTATTTTATAATTATTTTCAATTTGCAATGAAACCATTGAAAAGCAATTAAAATTCTGATTTCAACGATATATCACACTTCCACCATTTCGATTTGGTTTCCGTGAGAAAAATTAAAAACAAAGCAAATATGGCATAGATCGCATTTCGCATGACATGATCGATGCGCGTAGCCGTTACGTCGTGAAACTCATCACATCACGTGTCAATCCACGTGTGAGGGTTTCTTCACTGCTCTAGAAGTAGAGCGGATTACGTTTAGTGCCGTTTTTAAATATATATACAGGCAAATCGAAGAATTAAACTACAAATATTCCTCTAAAATCTAATAAAATTACTGAAATGCTAACGTTTCATTTAACAAAGACAGCCGCGAGCGATCGGATTGCAATGAGCAAATTTTGACGATTGTCATTGTCATCGTTTGTCATCCGATAACGTTGGTGTCTTGTCATGTTAATAAGATTGCGGCATATTTGTAACTTTTAGTGGATTGTCACAAACTTTAAAGGTAGATGTAACAATATCAATATCATATGCTTTCTGTACCTTCGTTGATGAATTTATTAGAAATTATCACTTTACCAATTTTCAGTTTGTTGCTTTACAAATCTGTAGTATTTAGGATAACTAGACTTTCTTAGTCATTCAAGTGATTTAACGTTGTTAATATCCTAATAGTATATTATTCAACGAGCGATAATGTAGGTAATAACTCGCATAGATGATTGTAAATTCATTAAGTTGAGGGTTTTTTTAGTGCCCCAGAAGATATGAAAAGGTTTTGGATGAGATCGGATTACGTTTAGTGCCGTTTTGTCACAGAATTTAATGCTCTTTTCGGCTTCAAAGATCCACGGAGTGGGGAGGTTCCAGCCGCTTCCAGTAGCTGCCGATTTTTTAAATCTAATTTCGTTGAGGGGTTCGGGGGTAAATGGGGTAAATAAGGGTAAATAGGCAAAGTAAGCAAGTAAGAGTTCATAAAATTGCAATTTAGGGCATGTACGAAAAGTCAAGTTTTCAACTTTTTTTTTGGAATCAGCTATCCCCCACTATCACCCCCAATGCCACCTCCCACACTATTATGAAAGGGAGTAAAAAAAATGAAATGTGATTTAGTGTGTATACAAGAATGAAACGTCTCAAAAAATTTTTTTGGCATTAGCCACCCCCTCTACCACCCCTATTGCCATCCCCCACCATTTTATTAAAGGGAGTAAAAATTAAATTGGGATTTAGCGTGTGTACGAGAACCAAGAGCCTTAAAATTTATTTTGGCATTATATACTTCTTTTCATTTACAGTGTTCTTCTTATTAGAAACAAATATTTTTAAAATCAAATACAACAAATGCAGTCGCGGTGTGATGGGAGGTCGACTTTCATTGGTGTTCCAGTAATATAACGATCATCTGTCTCGCTTTCACATAAGCATTGTAAAGGATGGACTAGGTCTCTCCCCGTGACCATATTTTTATACTTCGAAATTTTTCTTTAGCTTAAATGAGTTCTGTTCGTCCTGCGAATAAATAAATAAATATATTATATTTATATATATTTATATTTGATTTGTACAGAGAACCCCCACGTTTGAAAATTCCTATTTTTTGTTTTTCCCTTGTAATTTTATAATTAATTAGGAGAATGTCTCTAAATACTACTAAAGTGTGGATTTTTTTGTATGTTTTTTAATTTATGAAATATATCATGATAAATGAAAATATTGCATTACTCCTATGTAATTTCGTTTTCAAATTATATTCAACGTCTTTTTTAATTGGTACTTGGATATATTCCAATACATTTTAAGTACCTTTAAAGCAAATTGCACTACTTTTTACGTTACTTTAATTAACTAGATTGGGTAATTATTGTAGTTATTCCCTTTTATTATCGTTAGTATTTCATGTTGGAAAAATTAATCTATATGGTAATAATACCCGGTAATGCAGTAAAATAATTGTAGCGTGTTTGAGTGGCTTAATTTATATGCCTCAGTTACAGCAAATTATATAGAAAAATGCATAAAATGTGCATTATGTCTATGTGGTTACTCATTGTATGTAAAAAACTTATTAATATGCATGATTCCCTATTATTAGATAATTAATATTAAAAATGGTAATTCGCGTTATCTTGAATTTCCAATTTCTGGTTAATAGTTAATGGCAACCTGTTTTCATCGTAAATTATGAATTGATGCAAAGATGCTGAATATTAATGTTGAAGGTACAGTTGTTGCATAAGTTTACTACTACATGGTGGATTGTTAATAGAATATCGCGACCCGTGACGAAAACTTATGCAAAATATTATTTGTACCGAGCCACTAGTATTTGCAACAATATTCTACAAATCTAAAAGTTGTTAGTTTGAAATATGAGTAAAATATAAAACATGATTTTGTTTTTAAACTGTTAATTTCTTCAGAAGTTGGTTTTGATTGATTATCTAGCAGAGCTGGGCTGTATTCGATTACTTCAGTATTCAAATACTGTATTCGAATACTTTATGTGTATTCGACGACTGTATTCGAATGCCTTTCTAAATTTTGTATCCGTTATTCGTATTCGTTACTAATATCCAAAGTATTTTGTATTCGATTCCATTTTTCCGGTATTCGATTACTTTAAATGTAATCGAGTACAATAAGTATTCGAATATAATTCGCAAATATGGACAAAACAATTAAAATCGAACTAGAATGCCTAAGGTACTTTGAAGATAAAAGGACAAACATAAACATGCTTCTTCTTCTTCTTTAGCCCGTTCTCGTCCACATCTGGACATAGGCCTCCTCCATACTTTTCCAACGGCATCTATCTTGAACACTCAATATCCAATTCCTGTCGGCTTGCCTTTGGATATCGTCTCTCCATCTTGTGTGGGGGCGTCCGACACTTCGTCCACTTTCTCTGGGGCGCCACTGCATTATCGCCTTCGTCCACTTTATATTATCTCTTGGGTGCCCCGCCCAGCGCCATTTATTTCTAGTGATGCGCTTTATGACGTCAGAGACTCGAGTGTTGTTCCTAATTACCTCGATTCCAACTCGGTCCCTCAAGCTGATCCCTAGCATTGCACGTTCCATCGATCGTTGGCAAACCCGAAGAAGATTTGCTCTGTTTATTGTAAGGGATACAGTCTCGAGGCCGTAGGTCATAACCGGTACTTTACAAGCGTCAAAGACTTTACGCTTCAGGTTAATGGGGATGGCCGGTTTCCTGAGATACACGTATTATTCAACCACTTCAAGCGTGTGATTGTCGAGTGTGATTTGAATATTATCTGGGCTCATAATCTTGGCCTTCAGAAGGTTCATCCTCAGGCCCACGGCCTCCGAAGCTTCTGTCAGTTCTCGCAGCATAATTCCAAGTTCGTCAGCACCATTGCTTGTCAGAACGATGTCATCAGCAAAGCGTAGGTGACTTAAGAATTTTCCGTCGATGTTGATACCTTTTCACTCCCACGTCAGGTTTTTAAAAGCATCTTGCGTAGGTGAAGAGCTTCAGCGAGATAGTGTCGCCTTGTCTGACTCCTCTTTTGATGGGGATTCTCCCGGTGATTAGGTCTTCTTCGACTTTGACGTGGATAGTGGCGTGTTCATAGATGTCTTTAATGAGATTGGAGTAACTTGAGTCAATCCTCGCCGCGTCCATTGCAAGTAGCACTGCCCAGATTTCCAACGTGTCGAAAGCCTTCTGATAATCGACGAATGCCAAGTGTAGTGGGACGTTATACTCAGTGCATTTTTCGATAAGAGTACGCACAACCTGGATGTCGTCGATCGTGCTGTACTCCTTTCTGAACCCAGCTTGCTCTATGGGTTAGTAGAATTCGAGCTTGTTGGTGAGACGGTTGGCGATTATCTTTGTTAGGAGCTTATACAGTACAGTACTGCTTAGAAATGCTTAATGAATAGTAATAGTAATATGCATTTAATGAATAGTAATATGAATTTTGAAAATAGTTTCATTTAAATATAACACCTGTTTGACATCATCAGCGTCAGTAAATGGCTTTTCTCTTTTACTACCATGATAGACACACCAAGGCGAAATGCATTAAGTGATGGTCATTTTGAAGTACTCGTGCTTACAAAGGCAAATTCAAATAAGACTTATAAATGAATTAAGTATTCCAAATAAATGAAAATTATTAATATGAACGATGTATTATTATTATTAAAAAAAATTTAATGTGTATTCGTATTCTAATAAAAGTATTCGAATACTTGGATTCGAATGCATTTTTCGATAAAAGTATCCGATTTTTTGTATTCGGTATTTGAATACAATTAATGTATTCGTATTCGTTAGTCGAATACATTGTATCTGTATTCGAGCCCAGCTCTGTTATCTAGACGCTCAGGGGAGTTTCGTTGACCTTAAGAGGTCAGATACCTGGAGCGGTTCAATAAATAAATACCACAGAAATTAGACAACCCCCAATTCCATAAGCCAGAGGCTTCGGAAGAGGGTTGTTGCAGATATCTTGTCAAGAATATGCTCTACAGTAGGAGGAGATGGAAATAAAACTTTAACTGAATTACATAAATCATTGTGTGCCATCCAGAGACAAGTCGAATGTACTATTGGATTGGATGTAAGAATATGCCTTCTTCTTTTGCAGATGTAGGAAAAGTAATTTCATCATGTCCTGCTTGTTCTGATTTTAGAAAACACAAGAAACTCTCATTAAATCTACATCACTTTTTGAAAGATAAAATATATAACTAATACTCGATATATCTTAACTATTATTAATGAATTTTCACAATTTTCTTTTGCTTTGCCTTGTCCCGATGCGACCTCCTTTACTGTGATTAAGTGCTTGTGTCAGCTGTTTGCAATTTTTGGAATGCCACAATATGTGCATTCTGATGAGGAAGTTCATTTCGGTCACAAAAAAATAGATCATTTTTTTATTCTTGTGGCATAGCGACTAGTTGTACAACAGATTATATAACTCTAGAAGTAACGGACAAGCCAAAAGGTATAATGGTATTATATGGAAAACAGTTTTATTAACCTTGAAATCACAGGAATTAAGAACAAATGAATGGGAAAGTGTTCTGCAAGAGGCTTTACATTCAATAAGGTCATTGTTTTGTACTGCTACCAATTGTACTCTACATGAAAGAATGTTAAGCCATCCTCGAAGATCATCTAATGGTTCCTCTATACCCCCATGGACATCTTCTCCTAGTCAAATATTATTAAGAAGGCACCCTAGAGCTAATAAATATAAACCTCTTGTAAATGAATTGTAGATGTAGATGATGAAGTAAATCAGAATACGCTTATGTTTCCCTGCGTCATTTGACTTTTTGAGGAGATGTCAATTATGGTGATGATAATAATAATACTAACAGTCAACAATATTAAGTGTCAAGAAGAAATAATAGAACAGATATCTGATAATTGAAAATCAAACTACTTGCAGGTTCTTCTTTTAACCTAGTCATTCTGAGATCTCTCAAGAGTAAGAAACTGCTGAAACACCTAAATGTAGATCCCGACCTAACAGGCCGCCTCCTAAATATTGGGACGATTTCATAAGAAAATAAGGCAGGGATAATGTTATATGTATATTAAAGTATGCCATTACCTGGAAGTTGCTTATATTATTCACATATTATAGATTAAAGCCTTCTTCTGTACAGGTTTATATTACTACAACTGTGCCCAATCTAGTTTTAAATTTACACCATGAGGCGCCCCTCTAAGAAATCTGGAAAAAAATGCATACCAACAAGTTTTGGGAACTGTAATACAAACATAATCACTTCACAAAATCATAAAAAAAGAATTTAATAATTTTAAATGCATTTGGCAAGCTAAAAATAGTGAAAATTTCTTTCACTATACTTATCTTTTAGTGGTACTAGCAAACGTGGTTGTTAAGTTAAAAAGTTGCTTAATTTTTTTGCCACCATTTAAAAATTGGATCAATTTATAAGATTCTTAAATATAAAATAGAAACATTTCAGATTCAGATTTTATATACAAGTTTTAGTATTAATGAAAGAAACGTATGAATACTAAAATTTCGAAAAACATAATTCAGTGATTTATTTATTTTTCTCTGAAAATAAGGTATAATAATGAGAATGCTTAGTCAAAAGAGAAAAACAAGTGCCCTACAATAAAGTACCATCGACTATCTCTATAATGTGTGCTTTTATTGGTTGTTGGTATATTTATTTATTTACATACACTGCTCAACAGGTAAACCCATTTAGAGAGCAGGACAAATACACAAATTTAGCATTACATAACAGTATGGTACAGGTACAAAACAAACAAAAAAAATACACATAGAGAAAGAATATAAAAAATACACAATACAAAATACAAAAAAGTACAAAATGAAATTACCAACCAAGGAAAAACAAGGGTTCAAGTAGGGTTAAAGAGTTTTTTAATATCATTGATTGAGCTATGAAAAATGTAAAACAGTCCACAGTTTTTGTTGTAATTGTTACACATAGTATGGAGAGGAGAGAATTTTAAAACATTAGAATGTGGGATGCCGAGGTAAAAAGTTTGTGAACTTCTGGAATTCAAATTCGGAACGCGGAAATTTAATTGACTTAAAATGTCTTGACAGTGTATATTGCTGTGAACAATATTGTATAAAAGTACGAGAGAAAAGTATTCGCGTCTGGTAACCAAAGAATTTATAGAAAATCTAGCTAGGAGTTCTTGCTGCGGGGAGCCAACCTTCGGGTATACTCCATCCGACTTAAACCAGAGCAATTTTACAAATCGTCTCTGCACACTCTCCAAGGCGTCAATGTGAATATTGTAATGGGGATTCCAGAAAAGAGATGCATAATCTAGTTTAGACCGGACAAAATCAAAATAGAGGATCTTTAGTGTACAAATGCTTGAGAAATCTCTGCTCATTCTGATTATAAAGCCCAGAGTTTTAAAAGATTTGGCTAAAAAATTTTGTACATGCGGTATAAATGTAAGCTCTTTATCGAAGATTACGCCAAGGTCTACAAGGGTATCAGGTCTCTGAAGCACTGCGCCATCTACATTATAGTCGAAAATAACCGGCCTTGCACTAGTTGTGTAGGTCATAACATTACATTTTGACACGTTTAGATATAATTTGTTTCGAGTACACCAGTTGCATTTGCGCGCTAGACTATCCTGCAGTGTGACGCAGTCCTCCAGAGATGAGACTGTATTAAATATTTTAAGATTTTCGGCGTCCAGCAAACAGGATACTTGAATACAATTCACGATATCATTTACGAAGATGTTGAATAACAGGGGTCCAAGAATTGATCCATGCGGAATAATAGATGTTGCACCGTATTCGACAGACCGAAACCCACCATAAGCAACATATTGCTTCCTATTTGACAGGTAGGAGTGAAAAAATGAAATGAGTTGAAAAGAGAATCCAAAATCAGACAATTTATTTAGCAAAATAGTGTGATCCAGTCTGTCGAATGCCTTAGAGAAGTCAGTATATATTACGTCCATTTGCTTACGCTGGTCAATGGCTTCTGAGATATACTGGGTGATACAAGTTAAATTAGAGGTGGAGGAACGCCCTTTCATAAAGCCATGTTGATACACCGATAATTGTTCACTAACACTAAAGTAAATAGTATCATGTAGTAAGATTTCAAGAGTTTTACTAAAATTGCACAGAATAGAATAGATATAGGTCTAAAATTGGAGATGTCATTTATATCGCCTTTTTCGAAAACTGGGCACACTTTTGAACGTTTCCAAATATCTGAGAGACAGCAGTTTTTGATACACAGATTGAAAAGTACCGATAGTGGAACTGCAAAAATATGTATATGTTAAGTTTTCCATAAAAGCCCAATAAACTCTCATGTTTATCTAGAAGTTTCATTTTTATCCTGCAGGAATATCAATTTCAAATCGATGGCTAAAAATTATGTATTTTTTGGCAAGCTAAATTTTATATATTGCGATATAATCGTGGTATGCTTACAAATTTTTCTGGCAATAATATATTTTTTGCACGATCGAGCTTTTTTGTTTATTTACAAGATCTGTTTCCAAGACGGTAGGTTATGTATACTGGTTGCTAGGCCTAACACGTCAGTAAGTGATTTACTTACCGACATTATAAGTAAAATTAATATAATCCGTTGTCTAATTTTTTAACAAAATAAAAATATCACATCAAATATAAACGTCATTTTTGACTTTTTGTTTACTTTTTAGAAATTATATCATTTTAATTGAAGTGTAATTCAATAAATTCAATACGATCGTGTAAAAAACAGTATGAGCATCATGAACGTCAAGGGTTGTACCGGTCTCCGGCAAAATCGGAGGCTGAGCGCTAGCCGTCCAAACGTCCCTTGCAGTTCTTGATACTCAATATACTATAAATGTTACACCGATTAACTTTTTTACTGATTTGAATTGTTAATGTATAATTAACCACAAGATGTAACTAAATACTTTCAAAGTATCAATCTAAGATGCATGCAAAATGTTTTATAACTAATTGCCGGTCAAAGAGATAAGAGTTAGGTAATTTGGAATGTCAGTAGTTGGAGTAAAATGCAGCATGAACGTGTACTTACTTATGATGTTTTAACGTCTAACACGTTCTAGGCAATAACCGCTAATCGTCGAGAATGAACTTGTCATTACTTATTATAAATAGTTGATGCAGCCGGCTCGGCGTGGCTGGTAGATCTTCTTGTAAAATTTCAGTTCAAATATTGTAGAAAACGTAAACAAGTAACATCACAATTAATAGGTTTTAGAAAATGATTTCTACTAATATTTTGACTTTGATAAGAAGGATCAGTATATCATTCAACATCAACATTAGAGTGGTCCTTTTTGAAGCTTGCTCGTGCTCAATATTCACATATTTAATATCTCTTGAAAGACTACGCCGTTGTTAGGTCTCTTAACTAATTTCAGGCAGCTAAGTGCAGTATGTCAAAGATATTCAAATATTGAATATTTAGTACTTCAACATGGGAATGGTAGCTCAGTGTGTTAAAGCGACTGGCTGGCAAACTGAGTTGCCTAGCGAAGTGGGTTCGATTCCCGCAAGGCGAAACAATTTTCCATTAATAAAATTGCCCCAAGAGTGGTTCGGAGTCCACATTAAACTGTAGGGCCTCGTCTCTCTTTACCTAACACAAGATCCTTGAGATCTTCCACGGGGTTACTTCGGTAGCTTGAGAGGCGGTTAAGAAAAACCTTTTTAAGAAACATACATATGACTTTTCCAGGTCCAATCATTTAATCTACAATCATAAAATTAGTGCGTGTTGACGTTGACCAAGACAAAAAAAAGAGTCAAGTTGGATGTTCTTTAAGAGAAATATTGACAGCATATATAGATTTACTAAATGTACATAAAATATAGCAAAAGCAGAACACTCCAACATCTACATTCTTAGGAATATCTCAGTAAATTTTTTGAGAAAGGTAATAGAGAGATAGATATTATTGACTATATTATATAATTTTTGTTACACTTGTAGCAAGTCCTAGTCCGCTGCTTCACCTTAAGTGATGCTTTATAACAAAAAGTGCAAAATAGAAGCAACATACATTACTAACAAATGAGTATGAATTATGCGACATAAAGGACAATATAGAATTATAAAGTATAGGTAAACAAATATAAAGGTAAATACATACATACTTAAATGTATATGAAGTGTTATTGTACTTCCGGGTGCTCTTCCGCTTCGATGGTCGACTCCTCCAGGAGTCACGGTTGTCTGAACGACGTTTCGGCAGAATCTCATCTGCCATCTTCAGGTTCTCACTGAAAGCTGCCTACTGCTGCTCCTTGTTGCTCGAACTCAGCTCAGTTCAGTTCGAGGAACGACAGGTGTAACATTTTTTTAACCGATTTTATGAAATTAAATAGAATAATTTTACTGTTGTCTATGTCATCCAGAAAAGAAAATTCAATCCCAACTTGCACACTATTTTGAAAATACTGTTTATTCAGTTGTTAGCTGGAAATATCTTTCCCCACAGAAGCAAACTAACTTACTGATGACATAAAGATTTCAAATTTGACACGAATATTGATGATATTTTGACGGAATAACGGAAAAAATACGAAAAATCGTTAAAATTTTAATGGGGACTTCCATTATCCATTGAACGAAATGTTTCACCATCAATGTATATCAGTACTAAAGAGTTTAGTGTATCTTCACTGATTAAGGATCGTAAATAATTTTTAACACGTCGAAGTGTAGAAAACGAGTGCTCACCTGAATAATTAGTAACTGGTTTGTAAAGGAATATTCTCAGTACAATTAATATATTTGGATAAATTTCTTGCAGCTCCCTATCATATATCAATTCATAATTCTTTTCGAAAGATAAGATGTGCCACCAGATCCAATATTTGTTTAACGTTTTAACTGTTCCTTTAAGAAGGCGTCAAATTCCGCTATCAACTCCAAAATTTCAAATAAATTACCATGACGTACCCGTACTGCCAAGTAGAAAATAATAAACTAATTCTCGACATCACGTAACGTGGTTTGACTGATTCGGGATTCGGAGAAATTCCAGTAACATTTTACTTTCAACAAATAATTCATATGGTAATATGAAGTCCGAGGCGATAAATAAGCCAACTCAAGTACAAAGCAATAGCACCGCCGGGCGCTGCTGAACCGTAGTAGTCTCACAAACCAAAACAATTTTATTACTGTTTATATTCTTGTTCCTTATTGCTTATTGGTCCTTGCATTATACCAGTTATCCCTTTAATAGTTTTTGACACAATTTAACCGTAATTTGCATTCAGCTTTCACTTTGAATTATTTGTTACACTAAAGTTGGTTCAATTTGCTCTTCTTAGATTTTAGCATCTATTTACTTTGCCATATGTTGTTATCCCCTCGATCTTATGAAGTTCGACGTAGGTATAAGATAGTTGCCTCTTGTCAACACGTGTTGACTATTTGCTTAAGAAATGAACAAATTTACGTAATATTAAAGCTGATATTTCAACATATTAATTTAATGTCAACTAGGTATATGCGATAACTGCAAAATTGTTTACGTTTTAATTTGATATAATTCGTCATGAAAATTTACATATTACATACAAAAATTACCATGAAACAAAAAAATTTTGAAAAAATTAATAAACTTCAAATTTGTCGCCCCCAAAAATGTGCCTCCCTTGCGTTGTCTACCTAGTGGTAAGACCGGCTCTGACAATTTCCATTGTGTTTTAAAGTTCGTATTTGTTCGCTTTAATTATTTTGCAGACTACGTGATTGGGGAGTATGAAACAAACTCTCAAAAAATAAATAAACGTAATATGTGTGCCGTAATATAAAATATTTCGGTATATTTTTAGTTAGTACAGTTATAATTCAAAACAATATTTGTCTGTTGTACATTTAACTCGATTTATTAATTAAAACTAATATTTACTTTTTATATTAATTATACAAATTTTTTGCATCTTCACCGTCAGCTGGTTAGCTTCGTGACTAGATTTGAAGATAAATAAAACTTGATGGAACGTCTCGTTAAACTCGGTTTTTTTATTGTAATATACTTCAGTTAAATATGTTTTAAACATAATTTAAACATTTAAGTATAAGCAAAAAGCGGTTTATTCTGGAACATTCATAGTACTGACTAGCCTAAATCTGTTACTAATAGATTGAACTTGTCTTTGCAAAAATCAGGCGCCATATGGTATGCGTGGTTTTAGAATCATTAGAAATATATGTTGATTACTTTTTGCAATGTCTGAGTTTGAATTGAATTGTAAATAATATAAATTATTTAAATGTTGTTTGTGCTTGGTATTCTTTGAATATGCCCTCCTTCATAATATTTCTTTCTAAGAACTATGAAGCGCAAACAAATATTCGAAATTGTTTTTGCCTTCACGATTTCCATGAATTATTACTTCATAATGCCAAATTTTCGCTTCCTCAAATGTCATGTGAATTAAAATTAATTTTAAGAAAGATTGATGTTTAACCAAAACTAGTAACAGCTTTAATACTAGTTTTAAACGCTAGAAAAGCAATGAAAAACTTTATATCATATTATCACCGTTACGCCATAAATGCTGCATAAAATTGACTTTTTAAAAATTTTATTTACTATTACACAAGAAAAGAGCTGAGGGACTAGCCCAATTAAGCTCAAAGTACATACAATAGATATAAATATGTTAAAACAATAAATATAACATATCAATAATAATGCAGGTTAATAAACATAATTATAAACATAGTGCGTAACCTAAGTATATACATGTACAAACATTTAGAAATAACAAGTGTAAATATAACATACCTAGCACAAAAAAGAATAATGAAATAAAGAACCCGAAAGAAAATTGTCAAGCCTGTTTTTGAAAACGTTTATTGATAGGGCGTTAACGATTTCACTTGGTAGGGAATTCCAGTACTCAAACACTTTATTGCTAATGAATAATTCTCTACATCTGGTGTCATAGAATTCATGGCGAAGCTTAAAGTTATGACCTCTGAGTCTATTATTATTGTTTAAAGACTTCGTGTCGTTTAACATTCTATATGTCGTGATAAGATTTCCGCGTGTTAATCTGTCCGTGAGAGTATTTAGCCCGAATATGCTTAGCCTCTCGTTATAAAGCCGGTCTCTAGATTCCATATAGAAGGCGCGTAGTTCTACGTTGGACACTTTTGATTGACTCTTCTTTACATGAGAGAGATATGTGGTCAGACCAAGTTAAAATATCGGTGATCATGATTCCTAGGTCGCGTTGAGACGACATGGATTTTGTTACGACACCATGGATGTTGTAAGATAATTTGGCGTTATATTTACCAACATGGAGTACAGCGCACTTGTCAATGTTAAGAGAAATAAGCCAGTTATCATACCACAAGGAAATTTCAAGATCCGATTGGACAGTGATAGAATCTATCTTTGGATTGTAGTAAACTTTTGTAACATCTGCGCACTGTGAAGTTTTGCATTTGGGCAGTCTGGAAATGCCGGAAGTATACAACAGAAACAAGATGGGCTCCAATACTGATCCCTGTGGGACGCCACTGGAAGCAAGTTGAATGATCGGTTGGTTAAATATTGCAAAATCCAAGACAATAAAGGTCCACGAATACCAAAGTGGAAAAGCTTCAGTTTCAATCGTTTTTTAGGGACTTTGTCGAAAGATATGGAGAAGTCTAGGTAAATAATATCTCTTGGTTCTTTTTTATCAAGTGCCCAGGTTCAATCATTTAAGCAGTGTAATGAATTCGTGGTTACGAACCTCTGGGGCAAAAATTCGTGTTGTTGGTCAAGAATGACATTGTTTTGATCCACGATTATTAATTTTCCATTGTTTTTAGGGGGATAGATGTTAGGATAATTTATCTATAATTTTCACCACATAATTTGCTGTCTTTTTAAAAAATAGGAATAACAGTTGCTTCAAGCTAGACTGGCGGTGCATCAGATGAATTCATGGAGTTTTGAAATATAATAGAGAGGGCTTTACAGGTCGAGCTCGCATAGGATTTTAAAAATATTGCTGTTAGCTCGTCAGGATCAGGATAACTAGAGCTGTCAAGGTTGGATAATTTTTCTAAGTTTTCATTACAGTGTATCGTATCTAATGAGTGTGGGTCTACTACAATATTACAATGTGGCAATTGTCCTTCCGGTTCCTGGAAACATGTTGATGCGAAAAAATTGCAGAAAGTGTTAGCACATTCTACATTGGTTGTATACAAGCTGCCAGAGCTGTTGAGTACTTTTGAAATATGAATAGTAGACGAGAGTGAGTTTCGGATGTATCTGCGAAATGATTTTTGGATTTGGCGGTTAATTAATCTGTTTTCGACTTGTGTCTTACCCATTTTACTTTTATATGATACAGAGTTTGAATATGTTCTGCGTGCCTGATAGTCTTCTGTCTTCAATTAAATTAATATTTTTTTGCTAATTAATTAAATTAATGTAATTGAATTAGATTAGATTATTAATGTAATTTTATTAGGTTAATTGAATTTTTAATTTATTTAATATATTTGTATTTAATTAATTTTAATCGGTTTTTTAAACTGTTGTAAAACTGACGTACACAATGTTTAACGTATATTCTCTTTACAGGTCAAAATGCCTGAAACTACAACATCCACCCCCGCAGAAGATCGCCCGCTATCGCTTTCTCGGCGTGACTTCCCCCTACCGTCTCCCGGTAGCAGCAACCGATCGTCCTCCGGCAGCCGCTACGAGGGTCAAATCCCCTACCACCATCAAGTGCCTTTGCCGACAACCATGAGCCATCACAGGGAAAGTTCCGCATTTGTTCCGGTTGTTCCTTCACGCAATTTGCATCCCATGTTGTACCCTGGTGAAATTCACCCTTTGTTAGGGTCCGAACTGATTCGTGAAAACCGTGAAAGAACCGAAAATAACAAATCAGGAGAGAGTAGTGCTAATCCGGGATTTACAGGTGTGCGAAAGCCGTCATCTTCCAGCTTCGACTTGATGGCGATGATGGCTGATAAACGCAAGGAACTGCAACTTCGCGAAGAAGCTGCTTGTGTGGCCGCGGCGCACGCCGCAGCTTTGATGCTTCCTCATCGCCCAGGCCCACCGCCGGGTATTCTAGAGGCTTCTGGCGGAACTCAGGCACATTCGTATTCGGGTTTTTTGCCTACGTCACCTGCGAATCCGGCGACATTTACATTTCCGGGTAGCGGGGCCCTCTATCCACCGCCTCAGATGCACGCGCATTTGGACAGGAGACTGCTTAGGGCTCCTGGTCGGGCTTCGAGGCCCAAAAAACAATTTATCTGTAAGTTTTGTAATAGACAATTTACGAAAAGTTATAATTTGTTGATACACGAACGTACGCATACTGACGAGAGGCCTTACTCCTGTGATATATGTGGAAAGGCGTTTAGGAGACAGGACCATTTAAGAGATCATAGGTAAGTTTCATTTTATTTGGAGTAAATTCTTAGATAAACAAAACATTCCTAAATTATGTAAGTTTGAAATATTAAGTTGGTACCTAGCTACCAAAATACTTTAGGAAAGAAAAATTCGTATTAATATATTGCTTAAGAGAAACACGTTTCATTAGAAACGAGTTTTGGAGTTTTTATATTTTTATATTGACACAGCATTGTAGGTTCATTTTATACTTATCTCGTGTTTATTCATATTAGTGTGCAGTGTAATAAAATACAAATGTTGTATTATTATTTAAAAAAGAAAATTGGTCGATAAAAAAATCATGTATAACTAATACATATGTATTATGATTTATGCGATTTATTTAATTAGTCTTAATATTATTATTATTTTTTTATACATTTATTTAACGTCGGCCTATTTCCGCTACTGAGACCTAGCACCGACGCCTGTAGACGAGCTACCCCCAACCAGGAATTTTGCCGAACCTCTTCCCTTAAGAAGAGTAGGGATCTTTTACTTGCCTAACATTTAATAGACAAGGGACCGACGGCTTTACATCCCCTCCGATGGATGGCATATCTCCTATACAACCATCGCCTAAGGTTGTATAGCTTCCGCGCATACACTGATCTACAAGCCGCTGGAAGTTGTGTGAGGCGAGGACGCGGTCTTCGTTGGAACGGTCACCCAACCAACTACTAATCACGCCTAACGTTGCTTTACGTCGCATATCGAAGTATGTACATAGTGAAGACGCACCTACGCTCGCTCCTTAATATTATTTTGTTTAACTTGATTTTGACTTGCATTCACTGCCGCTGAAGATACAATAGGGTCGGTTACGCCACGCTGGTGGCTAACGTCATGCTTGTTGCTATCAGCCGAAGCCAGAGCCACATGGCCTAGCTGCATTGTCCTGTGGTATGAAGTGTTTAAATTCCTGTTCTTGCCATTTCCTTCTGGAGTTGCTCTTTTTCAGAGTCCTCTGTTTTCTCAGTTTTTGATTCCGATAGTGAGGTTTTATAATAGTATTTTTTTCCTGCTGATTGTCTTCAGTGTGTTTGGTCGTTTACCAGTTTATCATCCTCTTAATTATTGTTATCCGCGTGTAGCATGGTCTTCTTATTTCTAATATGTTGCTGTTCAGTGTTAACACTTTTTTTCTCCAACCAACCTAGTCTTGCAAAGTAGGTGGTGATTCTGCCTAGGGGTATCTCCCTTACATCGGCCAAAGTAGGCCAACGTTCTCCCAAAATGGATTCTCTGATCAATAAGACTGCAGAACAGTGACAGATTACATGTTGGACCGTCTCATCTTCTTGTTCACAACCTCCACAGAAAGGTGTTTCGCTTAATCCCATATTGTGTAGATGTTTCCTTAAGGGGCAGTGTCTTGTTCGGATTCCCATTATGAAAAGTAGGTTCCTTCTGGACATTGCCAGGTAGTTTATTGTTGTACTCTTGCTGGGATATTTTAGTAATTTCCTAGCAAGCTGATAGCTGTTTGTTTTATCCCAGAGCTTTTCGAATTAATTGTGGCTGTTCTCTTTAATTACTTGTGTTATCATTGTGATCGGTAGTAGACTGACCGGGCCTGGTCCAAAGATATTTAGGCCTGCTGCCTTCTTGGCCAGTCTGTCGGTTACTTTGTTGCCATTACACTGTGTGTATGCTCTTTCACCCAGCATACCAGTATATTATTCATGCTAGAGGCACACACAAGTGCGCGGTTACATTCCCATACTGCTCCTGTGGTAATTTTGTAACTTCTCAGGGTTAGTAATGATTGTCTGCAATCTGTGTAGATCCTGATTATTTTGTCTGTAGTTTGTCTAGGGACAATCTCTTTTGTAGCTATGGTTATGCCCGCAGTTCCGTCTGTACTACGCTAGCTTGCCCATCCATAACCCATTTATATTAGATTTGCAGACTTCTGGAGTATATTCCACATCCAGTCTCATCCTTCTTTTTTGATCCGTTTGTGAAGATGTTGATCATGGCTTCGCTAGCAGCGTCGTTCCCATTAATCCTTTGTATTATATAGGGTCTGTCAAAGTCAAACAGGAGAGGAATGCCATCCGTGGACACCTGTAGAAGAGGCGTTTTGCTGACAGCCCCATTCCACAGGCGACTTCTGGCCTCTCTACAGCCTACATTTGGTTGTATGCCAACGGATTTGAGCCGTACCTTTGATGTCAGAACCACTTCTCCTAGATATATATTTAGTGGTTTCAAATACAGCATCATCTATGGAGCTCTCGTTGGTGTTGTACACATAGCTCCGGTTATTCTTAGGCAGGCAACTCTCTGCACTTGGCTGAGCTTCACCTTAGCTGTAGTATGTTTGTTCTTAGGCCATCAACTCACTATCGGTTATCATTGGTCTTATGACGCCAGTGTATGTCCACATAAGCACTTTGAGTTTCAGTAGATATGGTGGTCCTCTTTCTGGCCCTCGTACTTCATTTCACACCTTTTATTCTTTTATAGTTATTTTCCCTCCTATTAATATTAATTCCATTTGTTGTAGCCTCATTGTTTATGTGGGTAATTGAGATATTTACATACTTCCCTTGATAGAAGTATGATATTATCTGCACTCTTAGCTTTCTGGTGTATAGTGCGTTTATTCGCTGTTTATTTCACACGCAGTATTTCTTCTAGCTTAAGTTATTTGTAGTTGATGGGGGCTTGTACCAATTTTCCATTTTTTGTATTTATTCAGTTTGATTTTTTTGGGGTCCCTTCATACTTCATTTTCGCGTTGCAGTCGTCCTCTCGTGTTCCCGATTCAAAGCATTAACCTGTCTTGACGCATCAATGGTTGTCATCTATGAGACGACTACCGTTCTGTTGCTAGCTTCTCTTTCTAAGGGGGACTACTTATAGATACCTCTGTCTGTAAGGCTATATACACAACAATATTATTGTTTCTTCTTGCGAAGAGTATAATAATTGAGCCTGTGGTAAACCTAGAATAATTTTAATTTATCTAATAACCTAACATAGTACCTATAAGCGAATTGAAAATAGCTGAAATATTTTCTAATAATAAAATTAAATAAAAGCGTAAAATATTTGCTTCAACCCATTTGTGAGATAAAATGAAATAAAAATATAACTAAGCAATTTACAGCACACCTATTACATATTCATATTCAAATATAATAAAACTTCTTGCTTTATATAATATTTCTTGGTATTTATACTTAAGTGTGTGGCTTTCTACTGTAGATTGAAGAAGAGTAAACATCGTTAACAGCCATATTCCTTATAATGGTGTACGTATAAAAACAAGAAGTTGCCTCAACGAGATAAAAACGTAGTTTTACAAAAAAAAAAACACAATTTATACAAAACACTTACCGACAAACGCTTTTCAGATATTAAATTATTATCAATAAAATTTTAACGACATTTACAAAGTAACAATTCTCTATTTTATATGTAAATGTTCTGTACGATTACGTTTTTATAAGACTGCAAACAGGTTAGCGAGAGAGAAAGAGAGAGGTTATCTCTGAAGAACGTCGGTTAGACCGAATCTTATAGTGATTCTCATAAATATTGCTTAAAAATTGTAAAGTCTTGACGTTTATGTATAATATTTTACCAGCAAATGCTACTGAAGATTATTAAACTGATACCTGGCGTGAAAATGGTGTAGAGCTGCATTTTAAATTAAATATATCACGTTTACCTTAAACTTTAATTGGGACTATAATCAAAATTTAATTGATTGGTTTCTAAACTACTTTTCTAATTTGCGCTAATTAGTACCACTTACTTTATTGCTGAATACAAACCTGGATTGACTGAGGTCGATTGAAAAAGTGCATATAAATTTCATCGGCGCCTCAATAACTCAACTCTTACGTGTTAGGGTGGAGATACACGAGTTCCGGATTTAAATCCTGGTTGGGACATGGATGCTTAGTGGCGTCTTTCATGTGTTACTGAGTGGATCGGACAACGTTGTGTGGGAGACAACACGTTGAGTCGCTGTACCAATCCTGAGTTCAAGCCTCAGCTGCGGCAAATCGCTATGTCGTTCGAAATGGTCATTGTGTAATTGTTGGTGTGCATGTGTCTTAATTAAATGGTGGAATGGCTAATGCTAAGCTCTGCTAAGATGTAATCTAAATAGGGCGACAAAAAAATTTGCTTTTGAGAAAGAATTTTACATGAGCGGACCAGGGGCGACTTAAGACTTTTTACTTATTAGATAGAGTAGACCCAATAGTCTAAAATAAAGGGATAATAATTATTATATTATAGAAACTATATTAATACCATTAAGCACAATATTTGTGCAGATCTTAAAAGCTTATAGTCCTATATAAAAAATAAAATGCCAGATCTCAGGATAGCAGACAGTTTGTGATGCCAGATCTGATACACACTTTTTCCGAATATTTTAGTAGTATTTATGGACCACGATCTTGCCTAAATAACATCCAATTTAAAGAACCATTAAAAAACTACCACTATATAAATGTGAATGACAAAACTCATTTACAAAACGTTAGCAGAATGTTACCAAATAAACTACGGCAAGTCATGCCCTCTTTCAAATCCTTTAATTCATCAACTTTTCTACATTGTTGGAAATTGGTTAGGGTGTGCCCAATTTTGAAATGCAATGCTCCATTTATTATTGTGAATATAGACCTATTTCATTTTATGTAATTTTGCGAAGGTCATTGGAATGTCTATCAACAAACAAGTATTTTTTAAAATTAAGCCTTATGTTTCAGCAAGTCTTGGATTTTTGTACAGGCTGCATAATTTTATTGACACATCACCTTTGATATCGCAATTATCATTTTATGAACCGAGGTTAAATTTCAGACAAAATTTAACTTTTTACGGTAGTAGAACTAATATACTTGTGAATTCATCTGTGTGTATGACGTGTAACAATTTAATAAAATCTGCGATTTATGTGACATTAACAACTGTAGTGTACATGGGCTGGTAACGTTGACGGATCAGGATTTTCTTAATTTAGCTAGTTGTTTTTACTGTTAGTTACTTCAGTAGCTTCATGTATTGTATTTATATTTGTTAGATAGATATTTTTACAATATAGTCCTCAAGCTTTCTTCTGTTGTGCAATAAAGTATTTGAAATAGCTTAATGCAAAGAAGTCGGTGATTCATATTATCAAAGACTTTGTTAAAATCAAGTAGAATCAGGGCAGAAACTTTGCTATTTATTTTATGTACAATGTCATCAACAATTTTGGAGGATACTGATGTTGCCGATAGTAATTATATTTTTTTCAGATAAGTAATGTGCAATCTTAAAATTTTTTCCAAAAACTTTGAGAGTGTAGATAGAACGCAATATCAATTATCCTTGTTTGATAGTATTCATTTAGCATAAATTAAGAAATGTACTTATCATTCTTTATATAGTGAAATAGCTGTAGGGTACCCTGTTTAATTACTAAAAGAAATCCTGGTAATTATGTCACCAGTAAATTCATTGCTATTTATTTATCTGAAGGATGAACAAATAAGATTGGCCATTTGCGTGATCGTCTAGTTTTGTTAGTGTAGGGCCCAAATTTCGTTGGGTGTGTAGTAGGTTCTTTTATATAAAGTTTAATATTACTTGTTTCTGTCTGATACGATATATCTTAGAAAATTAATCACTCTGTTAATTGAAATACCTGGTAAACTTGCACACACTGTCTATGAATTGAGAGACCTAGCTAATTATATATGTTATTTATGTAGTATTTAATTACCCAAGATTGCACTGTACATTTATAGTTGAAGTTTGTTTTCTATTTTGCTTTGAAACAAAACCATTTATTTAGTTAATTATTTGTCTAGCTAGAAAATTAAATAGGAAAGGAAAAAACAACAATTGAATGGGAAAAATAGTCATAAAAACCCCATTTTATTTCGTAATAATTGATGCAACAATAGTTGAACATGAAATCAAAAATATAATCCAAATATTTGAGACAATTGTCTAAATATTATAATAGGAAAATCTGCTTCGCTATAGCAATGGCCATACTATAGAATGATATGCTGCGTGAGTTGATGCAATAACAGGAACTTTGTTATACAAAATTATGCTGTGTTATTTTAGTAGTAATGAGAGTTGTGGCAATGGCCTGATAATGATAATCTATAATTAGAGCTACTAGTAATCGCTAGGTAATAATTGGTTATAATTAAAGTTGTTAGCAATGGCTACAAAGGCATTAAACTTGCAAAACAGAGGACAAGAATCATGTCATGTTCGTGCATCATAGAATATAAGTGATAAATGAGAATTAAATACTCATGTAAAATATCATAGAATGTTGAGGAAAAATCCATTGATTATAATTAAAACAAGCAGTCTACCAAATCTTGTATATGTCCAACAACGTAAAACAAGGTGGGTAGATGTAAATCAAACAGACGACGCGTCCCGGTTCAGTACTCGACGAAAAGTAAAGCCTTCTTAATACGAACAAGTTTACGGGCTAATTAACCCAGTACTGATCGATGGCCTGTACAGTTTGTGAGCGCAATGTAATTAAGTGGATGGATCGTTATTAAACAATCATAGAAAACCAAATAGATCGCTGGTGAAAAATCTCAGATAATCATTTGAAAGGTAAACATTACTATGACATTTGACATGTCCAAAATTAGGCACACAGTAGCCTTAATAAGTACATCAAATGAAAAATAATGGAAGTGAAAGTTTCTTGTCATTGCACAAGCGCAGAAAATATATAGTTCTTGAATATAAACTTGTTATTTTGCAAACGCAAATCTCCCTAGTGAAATATTCAGAAAGTGAAATTTGGTAAATTAAAATCGCGAATGAAATCATAACTGAATAATCTTATCCTGTTTCCTTGTTAAAAATCAAAGCTTCATAAAACAAAATCTAATATGCTTTTACTACCACAAATGCGTCAAGTAAAAACTCCTTTCACCACCCCGTAACCAGAATATAAATGCAATTGCAAATAATAAAATAGAATCTCGAAATAAACAAGCGATCACCTTTAGAAATTTATGCCAGCTGAATTTCCGTGCGCTCTGTATAGTGTTATATCGCTCGTGAAAGCTCTCCTCCAGGTTCTACATGTTTAACGTCCTCGTCGAGCATGTCGGTGGTTGAGAAGAATTCGTTAAAATAAGATCTAAGTTATAATATTGTTTGGCTAGTAGTTTAGATGGCTGATTTAGTGAAAATATCCACAAAATAATTTATTAAGCTCGGGGAAACTCGCAACGTAGCTTAGAGTAGATTCCAAAGGCAAATAAAAAAGTTCGGCGAAAATATCGCGACGTAACTTCGAGGTGTTTCCAATTTAATTTCCAAAGCTCGGCGAAAATATCGCGACGTAGCTTAAAATGTTCTGTCTTCTGATGCCGTCTATCTTCTTCCATCTAAATACCACGCCGTCTTCCCTTTATATGGTAAAAATGACGTCACAATTACATGAACGCTTTGAATTTGTGGCCTCACGATGGGAATATGTTTACATTATAAATTTCAATGTCTATATGCGTCGTAGTTTGCAGAGTCCGTCCTTTGCATGACTTAAGCTAGAAAACGACAGGCGATTTCACCCAGTGAGAAGCAACAGAAGTACTTGACGCTTATCGTGTCCATTGTAAACAAATGCTGTGACTGACTCGATTTTTAAGTAAATTCTTTCGTACAAATGTAGCGTTTAACGTTGCTTTAAAATAATGTAATTTTAAAATGCAACTTTATTATGTCCAATATTAAATGAGCAAATAAATGTAAAAAAGAAATGAATTAACTGCAATAATTACTGGAATCTGGAAATAAATAAGAAAAAACTAAATTACAGGGTGCTTCAATGGAAATGGGCGAATTCTAAAAATAACATAATTGCAAGTTCTCTTAGAAACCTCTCTGCTAGATGATAGTTCTAAAACGCATTTAAAGCGCTTTTTGTCTACATTTGACCATTAGTTATAAATCGATATGGTTTTAGCACGTCGCAAAAGTGTAAAATACCGAAACGTTGTAAAATAGTAGGCAATCTTCTAAAATACTGTGCTATAATTAAAAAAAAGTTTTGAAATAATTGATTAGATAAGAACTGTAAATGCTTCTATTAAAAAAAATATTTTGCATAAATAATAATTTTTACTAGACCTCCAGAATTGAAAATATGAAAGTTGTTCGCAATATATCAAAGTAGGATTAAACATTAAAATTAATTTCCATCGATACTTTTAATGCTAGAACAGGCATTTTAATCATTAAATTTCTCAATAGAACAAATCAATGGAAAAAAGTATAGTTCCTTTTGTACACGTAACCATTTATATTTACCTTACATATACATATTACAAATAGCCTCTAACTAGCTACAGCCTCCACAATTTTTTAGGTATATTTTTCTATTCATCCGACGTTCCATTTATATAATCTAAAAAGATCTATCGAATAGAAATATTTTCTATGAATATTTCCTAATGATATAATATTAGTTTCATTATTTAGAAAAACCCTACCAAATATTAATCAAAAACCCACACAATAGGACAGTACATTCTAGCGTCCACCTGATATGTTTTGGTTTCTTATTCTTTATGGAACAGGTAACAAACTCGGCTCCTAAGACGATTTCCAACTTTAAGATAAGGCGACTTAAGAACGGGTTTTGCTTCATATTAGAATCTCGAGACTTTATCTGTATTTAACTCCTGGATGTACAGTTTTGTCAAATGTTTTTTTATTTTAGGGGTGTCACAAGGTAGAATAGCTAAAGCTAAAGTTGTCCAATTATTATTAGTAAGGTATGTAGAGGTAATTGTTGATCAGTCAATACGTTGCCGATTTGTAATGTCTTTATTATTATTATGTAGTACAGGAAATATACTAAAGAATTTGATGTGATAACATAAAAATACCTGCCGGACATAGAGGGTGGAAAAAATTTAAGTAGTAGTATGTTTTATGCGCTCTTTAGTCAATATCTGTGTAAATATTAATTTCTATAAAAATTGTAAGTGATAAGACATAAAATTATCTTTCTTTTTGTAGAAATTAGAAAGATTGATACCTACTTTAAGCAAACTACTTTTTCAAAGTGTTTAAAGAACATTTTATTTAACAAATTTAATTTTATTATAATTATGAATATTACAAAGTTTAGTTGCAAAATAAGTAAAAACCTCTTTTCAAAAACATAACATCTTATTAAACTAAGTTCAACACTATATCCTACGTGTAGACCTCCTACTAGAACACATCTTTCTCATCTATTTGTATGAAGTATTCAGAAAAAATTAGATCATTAGCATCCTCAATAATATTTAGTGTTTTATTAAGTTGTAATTTTGTTGCAACATTTCTGAAATTATTAAGGTATCGATGAAATATTAGAGATTCAAATAACATTAATAAGTTGGCATTCTACTATTTACTAAATAAATAAGATATATTTACATATAAGTTTATTGTACGTTATTATCTAAATTCCTCATGAAGAAAATTATATATTCATGACATTAAAACTGAAAATTTTCCTAAACAAAATTTTGATTTGATGATGTGGCGTGGCAAATTTATTTTTGTTCAAATGTGCTTTTAGAGGGCGGAATATTAGAACATAATATATTTAGTCGCAAATTTCTCTATAAAATCCTTATTTTACTATAAGGAACGTAACCAGACTTCAACCGACAGCTACTCTCCGGGCTATGTGCTCCGCCGAGCGCTGAATTACAAGTTACAAACCTGGAGTGTTAAGTATAATAATTGCATATTACCATCAAAACGCTAATGCTTCGATTGCAACAAACTCCAGCCGAAAGCTGATAATACTTAAAGGAGCTCTGATGGTAATATGCAATTATTACACTTAACGCGCTAGGCTTGTAACTTGTAATTCAGCGCTCGGCGAGGCACATAGCCCGGAGAGTAGCTATTGGTTGAAGTCTGTTTACGTTCCTAATAGTAAAATAAGAATTTTATAGAGGGGTTTGCGACTAAAAATATTATGATTTAAATTTATTTTTGTTTCTAATATTTCGAACGTATATAATAGAGTGAAATTTTAAAAGAAATTTGAATGGTTGCTTAGATTAGGGTTAACTAAAGCAAAAATCTGATTGTTTTTGAAAAACTACTGCATAATATACTGCTGAATATTTCGCCAACCAAAATGTCATTTTCGGGAGATGATTAACATTAAAAATATGGCAATTAGACCTAAATAGTTAACTTATTTTCAAAAAACCGCTGTGCATCTCTGTAAAATATTGAACAGTTATACAGAAAAAAACCAGAGAAGGATATAAAATTCTCATCTATTTTTTATTGTCTTACAGAGTTACGATTAAATTTGAAAATGTGGTGACAGAATCAGTTGTATAGTGACATCTTAAATTAATAACTGGTAAAAAAAATATACGTGTGCAATTCCCATTGCCTCCTGAATCGTTGTGAACTATTAATGGTTGGGCCTGTATTAAATTATCGGAAATTGACCATGTGCGAAGTTCTGGTTGGTTAGCGTTCCAGAACAACTGTTCACATACATATTTGGCAGTTAAAACCGTGTGAAATTGAGGTGTTCTTATAGCTAACATCTTTGCTTCCACGGTACAGTACGTACAATTTTATTTCCCTAAATAAGTAACTCTAAGAAACTCAAGAACCTAGCGCTACAAATGTAAACAAAGCAAGCGACAGGTTACAATTTGTAATCAAGCACAGCAAACTCCACACATCTTCAGCCAGAGAACGTATCTTTAGGTGCAAAGCTGATTGACTGGGAGATTTTAATGAGCGTAAGCGCAACGAACCTCTTTATATAAAAACATAATGATTGTTCATGCGTAAATTCTTATGAAAAACATTCAGTAAAAAACACAATTTATATTTGGAAGGCCTATATTATAAGAAGATTTGATCTGAAATCCATTAATACGTTGAATGACGGAAACATGTTAAATTTTATGGCTGATTTAAATAGTTTACTTATTTATTTGATTTAGTTACAACTTCAGTCCTTCAATTTAAAAATATATTCAAGCTAAAGAAGGTCCTTGTTCTTTAAAAACGTAAAAGGCGTTTTAAAATGTTTATGGAAAAGTATTGTATTGATTTTTTGTGCTATGTTGACTGCGCTAGAGAAGTTATTACTTTTACTGGAAAAAGTATAAGAACAATATAATAAATCTAAGTAATATGTCACGCAGTCATATTTAATTTAACATGGAGGGCAAGTGACCATGATCTGGACCATGTGACGAGTCATTTTCCGCACTACTATGAGGGTCACCCTTATGGTACCCCACAATAAGATTGAGGGTACATGACAATGTACACGTAACAGTGGCTAGTGCCTTTACTAGGTACTATTGTACTACTACTTAAACTTCAGTATAGCAGGTCTTCAGCACCGCAACTCGCCAAAAATCCCTTATTTTAAAGACTTACACATATGAACACAAGGTGATGACATTATAAAATTTAAATATATATGACATAAATATCAACAATAGGAATTTACGGATATAGTACTAGCTCGTCAAATGTAAACAAAGCAAGTGACATGTTACAGTTTATAATTGAGCATGTCAAACTTCGCATATCTTCCACCAGGAGTGTATCGTTTAGGTATAAAGTTGACTGACGGAGAGACTTTAATGAGCGGACGCACAACGAACCTCTTTATAAAGTAAAGTATAATTTTCATATAAAAAACAATTAGTAGAAAAACAGCATTTATACATATTTGAAAGATCTGTTTTACAAGAAGAGTTAGTCTTAAAACTATTAATAAATTTAGTGACTAAAGCATGACAAATTTTATGACCAATTTAAATATTCTAGCGTGTTAATTTAGAAACAACTCTAGTTTTTCAACATCTGTAATTTAGAGCGCAAAAAATCAAGGAGCCTGGAAATGTTGTGTTAACAACAAATTTCTACTACACCTCGACAGACAGAGTAGACAGTCAGCTTCCATTCAATGTACTTAATTTGACTTTCAAATAAGTGTAATCTACAAAAATTTCTAAAATATACAATGTGTCCTGACCCTCATAAATCTAAGTCGCTTAATTAACATGTTCATATAAATCTCATGTTTTGAAATTTAAATTTTAAATTAGGAACGCGATTTTATTGAACCTTTATATGTATTTTATAGAATCTCAAAAGGAGCTCACCACTTACAATAGCGCATGTACACACTGATAATTAAGAAGGTTGAGATATAAAACACAAAATTGAAATATGCTAATTTCATCACTCTGTCATTCGCAATTTCATTTTGCAAGTCACTTAGATTGTAAGTTCGACACCCAATGTGTAAACAAGAAAAACTCGACATTGTCTATCTATCTGAATTGTTGCTAGGTTGCTTATTGTCTATCTAGAAAAACATTTTGTGTACTACAGTTTCTGACATTTACGTTTAATATTAAATTTGACCTAATTAAATTATACAATGAACGATAAACACTATACACTATAGAAGTTGGAGACACTCCCATAAATGTATTCTGCAACTTTGCACCGTAAATGTTGGATAATAAATTAATTTTTACGGCTGTGATCTCATTTTTTATATCGATTTGCATTGTAAGTTAGAATCGCGAAGGCGGTCTCACAAAACGGAACTGAATATTATTAACGTGGAGTAATTGCATAATTTATTATTCATGCGAAATTAATTAAAATCATAGAGATTTGTAATGTTAGTTTTATTATCGGTCGCGCCATGGGAATAATTGCTTGTTGATATAAGTTAGGTTACAGTTGTTTAGTATCAAAACCTAATATGCCACAGTAACTTAATCAATATGGCGTCAAAATGGTAGGCGTAGGAGTCTAAGTTCACTGATGCCATTTCTAATTTTCACTTTTTAATTAGAAAATATCAGCAAACACGAGTCCTTTCCGAATTATAGGAAAAGAAAGAAACTTTGTCGGCACACATCAAAGAGCGGGGGGGGGGTGTCATCTTCATTATTTTGACGGCTTTTTACTACTTTATGGTACAGGTACAGCTTTTTTACTGGCCTGTATGGTACAGGTATGCTTTTTACTGGTCTGTATTTGACTGAAGATGACAGATGATAAGATAATGAAGAAGACACCCCCGCTCTTTGATATGCGCCGACAAAGTTCCCACGGCCTTCAAAATTTTCCCACGCTCAAGTGGGGCATAGCTTCGTGCTCTCTGATTGCTAGAAACATTTCCGAGATGGGCCAATTGCCAAAAACATTTCGGGGGTGGGCCAATTGCGAAAAATAAAAAAGTTCCCACGGTCATCACAATTTTCCCAGGCTCAACCGTCCCAATGTCTACTCACGTTATCTGTACTATTAGGAGATTAAGGTACAAGTTATTATATCTATCTAAACAGAAAGGTAAAAAACAATTTGCATACAATATATATACGATGTGCAATCCGTTTCCTCAGTAACAGCTGGGAATTCATTAACAAAAAATAAAAAGAGAAGGAGAAGTATTGAACTTTGAGCAACTCCACTAACTATTTTACTCCAGTTTAATAGACAAGTATTATTGGCTTGAGTTATAATTGTTCCTTGACTCCTTCCTGTTAAATATGAACCATTCTAATGCCACACCCCTGATGCCAAAAAATTAAGTTTTAGCTGTAAAATCTCAAAATTTATACATGCTTTACTAAAATCGCATTGAATACCACACACTTGGAAATTCTCATCCAATTTCTCATAAATTTTATATGTTCAAATAACCGTGTTGGTGTTTACATAATAAATAGACTTGTTGGTAAAATCCAAAAATCTGCTATATACAAATTGTTCACTTTTGAAATAAGGGCCACTGGTCTGTAATTATGTATCGAGTTTCTGTTAACCTTTTTACTTGCCTTTCTTTAACTCTCAATGTAGCATTTTCATGTTTGTCCAGATCTTGCATCCTTTATTTAACGCACTTCCTGACATAATCAATTGATGACCATCTTGCATATTTATTAAGATCGGATGACAATACAGTATTCGACCGTTATTTTTGTAAATATCCACACGTAGGGGGCGCAGGGGTGGAAATTGGATAAATATACTCTTCAACCGGCACCTCCGGCAAAACGTAGAATACAAAAGGTTTTTTTTTTTCACCACTGATTAGAGACTTCTATGGGTTGCATCATCATATTCATGTATGATAATAACTTAGTTAAAGTATGACTAAAAAGTAAAAAATTAAAAATTAATAAAAAAAACTTTTAAAAACTTGTTTTTCTTACAAAGTCGTATTAAAAAGTAATTGTATAATTGTACGCATGATTGTATGAAAGGAGAAATACAAAGTGCACACGTTTTGCTTTTCTTACAGTCGTACATGAAAAGTTATTTGTAACTTTTTAGTACGATTTTGTAAGAAAAGCAAGTTTTTAAAAGTTTAAAAAAAATTGTATTATATGCGATTTTTTCAGACAGTCCTGAACAATACCTTGAATCATTAGCGTCCTGCTAATTCATTAGTCAGTATAGTGATCATTTCTTTATTAAATTAGTTGACATATTATTATAGCCACTGGAGTTTTTATTCCCTAAATAGTTTGTTATAACTATTATTTCCTTTGCATTTATTCGACGGAAAAACACGGTTTTAAGCTTTCGTTTTTACAATTTTTTAAGTCTCTTAGTACATGACTTTTCATTTATAGAAAGTTTTCTTTAACAATATCTAAAAAGAAACTGTTTTTATTGCAATATCTTTTTGATCACCAATTAAAATCTCAATATTTTGTTTTTCTGTTGTATGAGTAATCTCTCCCCCCCCTCCATCTTTTAACGGCTTGTATGTCAGTGCATATCATTGCATACGCAGAAACAATGCAATCTTAGGGAAAGACTGTGATTCTTGTCACGTGGTACATCTCTCGGTTTCCGGTCGCTGCATCGAGAGAGCACCTTAAGTGTTTTTGACAGAGGGGTTGACAGTGCTGAGACCCAAGACGATTGTCATTAACTAAATTATTGAAATAGAAAAAATTAGTATTATTATGGGTTTCACCCGCTTATATCCTAATCGCTACTGGGTTCCAAACATTGTACGTCTGAATTTTTGTTTATATACCATGAAATTTGAATTCCACACTGCATGATTTTCATCTCGTTTATATTAAAGTTAATGTTTGTTTCTTACAGTTAAAACAATTTTAACAAATTTAACAACCTCCGGATATACAATTTTTCAGGTTATGTTCTGTAGAACATCTAGCAGAAAAATTCGCATGTGTCTTTCAAAATTACCATCAATGTTTCTATATTTTTAAATTGCTTTAACTGTAGTTCATAATTTATGTTTATATAATCAATATTATTCAGTTAAGCCAAACTGATGTATTATACATATGTACATGTTTTAAATGTGCATGAGATCTTATTTTCTACCTGTTTCATTTAACCAACCCGAAATGTCATCACGTAACAGAAGCTGCGCAAAATACAATATTGAGTGATTGACAAATATCTGCATAAATTCCTATGGTGTTCAAAAATGCAATATAAAAAATACAAAGCCGATATAAATTTCAATGAAACAAACAATAGATAAATATTTAATTAAAGTAATCCCCAAATCGTTATAATATGTGAAAGTTTTTCACGAAAGTGTGCTTGGACCACTATTAGTTATATTATATATAAATGATTTACGAAAAATCATAAATAAATGTAAAATTCATCTCTTTGCATATGACACTCTAATATACTATGTTCACGATAATTTCAATGAATTAGTATCAACTATGAACGAAGAACTTAAAATGTTTATAAATAAATTTAGACATATCAAACTGAAACTAAATGAACTAAAATCCAAATGGATGTTCATAAGTAACGATTACTGGCACAATATATTTAAAGAGTTAAATTTAAAATTTGAAATAATTCAGCAAGATATCGAGCAACTAGATCAAATGAAATATCTGGGTCTTGTAATTGATAGAGAATTAAAGTTTGGAAGACATAATATAATAGACTATATTTCAAAGAAAATTGGCAAAAGAATTTGATTCTTAGGACGGGTAACTCCCTATCTAACAACTGCGAATAAATTAACTGTTTACAATACTTTAATATTGCCTCATTTTACGTATTGTTGCGCTGTGTTATATGTTACCTCCACAAATTTTGATAGATTACAGAAATTACAAAACAAAGCAATGAGAGTAATATTAAAATGTAATAGATACACCAGCGTTCAGAGTATGTTGCATTTGTTAAACTGGATCGATATTGAGAAGTATTATTTTTCCCAAATAATGATATTCACTCACAAAATGAAAAACGGGCACTTATGTGTGTATATGTTTACAAGTAGCATAGGTGTAATAGTGTTATTAATTCTATATATTATTCTGTTTCTTTTATATAAATTTATGTCAGCTTGTAGCTGTAAATATGATAGGTGTATTTTAAAATTGTATACTTCATTAATATCTGTTCTCTGGATAAATAAAGATTACGTTACTTCATAAATGTGCAAAAGTGTAAAAGCCTCAGTATACAATGTTGTATAATTAACAAAATTAACGAAAAGGTGTATGTCACATTATCCCATCAAGTACATGTTCTCATTCCATAAGCTTCACATAGCTACTAAACAAATTCTCCTGGTGGTCGATTTTTATCCGGTACATCTAAAGCATACCAGTTATTTGCAGCAGATGTTCTCGTACTAGGATGCAACGTAGTTGTTTTTCATTACAGAATATATGAGAAATCGAACGTAGATGCCATAATAAAGTACAGAGCCAATTAGAAAATATAAGGCTGGAAGTAATGCAAGAACTGTCGTATATAATCAACTCGGTTTTTATCTTCCTCTTTGCTTTTCTTATTCTCGCGTCCCGCTGAGGTGCTCTAGTAACTCAAGATGGATCTAGAACCTGTTTCTGTACCTTCTTATTCAAGATGCCATGACATGGAATAAGGCGAGATAGTTTCTTGAATATTAATATGCTACAAGAAGCCACAAGAAGCACTTGATTTTAATAAATTTAGCATTTTTCTACCTGTTCTATTTCGGGTCAAAATGAAAAAAGGGTTGATGATAGGTTTATTTTCGTATGTTTAAAATAAATGGCGCTAAATATATATGCACATTTCAGAATTGAATATTGTAGCTTGAAACGTAAATCATATTATTATTTAGTTTATCCGAGAGCAATACATTTTCCAAATAAATGCCTCAAGCAAAAGTTGCTTGGTTTCGAGGGGGGAAAGAAAACGGTGTTAATTATTTTTGAGTCGCTGAATCAATGTCAGCATCAATTTGTTGCTAATAAAATAGTTGAAGAGGACATTTCTGAAACATAACTACAGCAATAAAAGTGGGAAGAAGAAGTCTCACCGGATCTTAAAAAAATTTATGTTGAACAATGTCAAATACTCAGGTAGGACATTAATATTGGACTAATGTTGGTCTGATAATACAAAAACTTTAGCTCAATGTAAAAACCAAACATTGGACCAACAGAAAATGTCAACATTTCTTTATATAAATCCAATATACAGGGTGTCTCACCGGGAACTGAATCGATCGATATAGAGAAAAGTACGCATCAGAAAATTTTAAAAATTTAGACGATTACTAATGTTGGTGTGGCCAATCCAACTAAAATAATTACAAGCAGCTGGTACTTCTGCTTATACCGGAAGTAGATACCAACTTGCTTATTTCAAATGGAACACCCTATATATTTTAGGGTTTTCGAAAAGAGCATAAAATTCTGAGTCGAAAATATGAAGCATATCCTATACCTAAACCTAGCCGTTTCAGAGATATTTGACATTTTATAGAAAATTTGACAGGTGCAACGGTTTGCAAGAACCGTTATAACTTTCTTCGTGTAAAAGATCCTCATTTGCTTCTTGTCACATAAAAAGAACACAAGGAGAACTACGTCCTATAACTGAAATAAATTCAATAATATCATACCAAGTGTTCCGTTTTTCGCATTACATTTTGTCAACCAAAAACTTGTTTAGGTCAAATGGAATGGTATTTTTTTACGTCAAGTTGTGTAAAATTGAATTCCATTTTTTCTGATATTAGCATTGTGGGGGTTAAAGTTATAATTTTTTGAAATATTTGCGATTTTATTAGAAATTCATGAATTGTAATTATTTCATCAAAATAGCCATGATTAGAAACAATCAGTCATTATCATGTCAAAAAATGCCAGCACATTTAAATTATATCAACAAAACTTTTTAAATTTGTTTATTATTTATGGAAAATGTGATAAAGTAATATCAAGAACTTGCAGCACATTTGCTACTCGATATCCACAAAAACGCAAAATAACACTAACACTGTAACATGCGTATTAATCGAATTGAAGATATGGCATGAACTAAAATAGCAGATATAAGATCAATTTAAAATATGACTTCATTTTAATTTAATAATTGCTCAAAATTCCGGCCTCGAACTTCGACACATTTTTCGCACCTTCGGATTAGTTCCTTATGGGTAGCTCTTCTAATTGAATCCTGTGATATGTTTTGAAATGCATTTCTTACTCTTTGCATACAATCTTCAATGGTTGTTAATGGGCTCTTATAAACTTTATTTTTAATAGTTCCCCAAATGAAATAATCCAAAACTGATAAATCGGGCGAGCGAAGAGGCCATAAGAAAGGTCCATTATTGGCAATCCATTGATCATAAAAAGTTTATTGTAAATAATTATTAATTAAATATGCGTTATGTGGGGATGCACCGTCGTGCTGATAAAAAATGTTTCTATATTCGGCGAGAGGTAAATTTTCTAAATAGTTATTATGCAAATTTTGTAAGATATTCAGATATCTTTCACCTAAAAAAAAAACAAAAATTTTCCTATACATATTAGCAGAAGAGAAAATGTAATTTACCGTTTAAATTTTCTTGATAAAATTGTAATGCCACTACTCTATCATTTCTTATGGCACAGTAAACATTGAACTGCCAACTTTCCTGAAAGTTTCGCTCTCTGAACATATGAGGATTTGAGTCACTCCAATAATGCTAATTGTGTCTGTTAAAAAGTCCATTTTTAGTAAATTTTGTTTCATCTGTCCATATAATATTTCCCAAATAAGAATCGTGACCCTCAGACCTTATTAGAATAAACTCACAAAAATTTTGTCTTCTTAGGAAATCTGTTTCTTTTAATCCTTGAACCATATGGAATGAAAACGGGTGAAACTTATGATTTAATAAGATTCTGTGAATTGAATCCTTGCATAGTCCCGATCCAGAGCAGCTTGTCTTAATGACATCCTTGGAAATGCATGAAAATATCCCAGAATGACTATTTCAATGTTTTCGTCATCAACAATAGGCTTTATTCTTTGCATTTTTGCCTTGACAGGGCCATAATTTTTAAAATTTTCCAGTATGCGTTTTACAGTGTTTGGTGACGGTTTCCGTTTTTCTGGATATCGAGTAGCAAATGTGCTGCAAGTTCTTGATATTACTTTATCACATTCCCATAAATAATAAACAAATTTAAGAACTCTTCGTGGGTGTAATTTAAACGTGGTGGCATTTTTTGACATAAGATAATGACTGATTGTTTCTAATCATAGCTATTTTGATGAAATGATTACAACAATTCATGAATTTCTAATAAAATCACAAACATTTCAAAAAGTTGTAACCTTTAACTCTCACAATGCTAATATCAGAAAAAAGGGAATTCAATTTTATTCAACTTGACGTAAAAAAATACAGGGTGTTCCATTTGACCTAAACAAGTTTTCGCGGTTTGAAGTTGACAACATGTAACGCGAAAAACGGAACACTTGGTATGATATTATTGAATTTATTTCAGTTGTATAACGTAGTTCTCCTTGTGTTCTTTTTACGTGACAAGAAGCAAATGAGGATCTTTTACATGAAGAAAGTTATAACGGTTCTTGCAAACCGTTGCACCTGTCAAATTTTCTATAAAATGTCAAATATCTCTGAAACGGCTTGGTTTAGGTACAGGATATGATTATATTTTCTACTCAGAATTTTATGCTCTTTTGGAAAACCCTAAAATATATAGGGTGTTCCATTTGAAATAAGCAATTGGCATCGACTTCCGGTATAAGCGGAAGTGCCAGCTGCTCGTTATTATTTTAGTTGGATTGGCTACACCGAGATTAGTAATTATTTAAATTTTCAAAATTTTCTGATGCGTACTTTTCTCTATATCGATCGATTCAGTTCCCGGTGAGATACCCTGTATAATTAAAACAGGTTTACATAAGACGTTATAGTCGTTATAGCCTTAAACAAAAATTTATCGATTCTTATCGGTGAATCTACGATTGCAGAATTAGTCTCTTGACTGCTATTTGTGTTTAGTAGTCTTATGAATCAAGGTATTTGAAATGTTGCTTTAATTTTAGTATTTTCTAGTGCAGACAATAAATCAAATTCAACTGATTATCTTTGAAGTTGTTTTTCATAATCAACTATAGACTTGACGAAGTCACGTTCCCATTATTTTTATAGCTTGCTATTCAAAAGAATCAAATAGGTACATTAAAGGACAAATTATATCCTTTCAAACTGTATACTTTGTAAAAGCAGGTAGAAAATACTGTTACAAATAGATGACAGTGCAATTTTGAACATAAATAATTTAAAAATCATATAATATATTTTTCTCTTTTCGCTTTACAGAGGATCCTTGAGCTAAAAAGCAATTACTACAGTCACAGAAATGTAAAAAAATCTATCGCCATGTATATAAATACAAATGTAAATTTAAAACGTATACATACCATTAACTTTTTCACTTGCCGCGTTTTTTATCTTTTAGGTGCTTAAAGTTTTAACAAGCGGTAATAAAAAAAGCATTTTTAAACGGTCCTAGTTTGTTTTTGTAGTACACTTAATGTATTTCCAAGATGTTTTTAGCGCATCTTCTCTATATGGAATGGATTTAGATGAGTGGAGTAAAAGGTGATCAAAAGGTACAAGGCCACATAATAAAAACGATGACCTTTTAAGTGGATTTTTATATTATAAACACGAAAATCATTTTAGCTTATATAGCGGTTATATTTGAATAGGTGGGAGCTTAAGTGACTATTTAAAATTAGACTCTAAAAATAATACATAAAATATTGGTTCTAATAGTTTCTAATACTTATTTGATAAACTTGGTTACGTAAAAATAACTTTAAATGGAACTAGGCCATTTTTACAAAGTAAATATATCTGTAAACGCGTGAATGGTTGTAGGTAGACAATTATGTATTTATAAGAGTATCAAACGTGTTGTTCCATGACAAGCGAGTAGACATTTTGCTCGATTACGGCACAGTTGATTTTTGCATTTTTTAAATTTTTATTTTTTAAATAAGTATGAGGAGTCTATGGTGTACGCACTTGCCACTTGACGCTCTAGCAAACATATATTTTGTTGGTGGTGCCCTAGGAAAATTAGATAATAAAAAACAGATACAATAATAACTATTCCAATTTTGATTTTGATATGTGACAGATGAAATAAAACTTATTTTCTATACTATATCTATTTATTCTTGTGGTTTGGCAACTACAATTGGTGATACCGATAATTCCAAAAGCCGACAGTTCCATTCCAGTCACGAATAGTTCCTGGTCTCAAATTTCTGGATTTCCACAAACCATTCGTTAGGGCACTTTGCACACATGCTGAAAAGGTTCCGCGTCAGACTCGCCATATAGAGTACATCGCCCAATTCACCAATAATATATAACACAGTAGTGGCAAAGAAAACATAATTGTGGGTACATTATCGTGCGTAAATGATCTTTCTTCAAACAGTAAAGTCAAGTATTCTTTACAACAACTTACAATTCCCAGTTCAATTGATATAACTTGGTGCGACGTGTCTAAGTTTAATTGCCGGCCTTTTGTACTAAATTCCTTACGACGTGCAGTATTTGACGTCTTTCATAATTTAACACACCCAGCCAGGTATTTGTGCCACTAGAAAACTCTTTACTTCTAATTATTTTTAGCCCAAAATGAATCCAGGCTGCACCATATTGGCAAAAACCTGTTTAAATTGCCAAAGTTCCAAAATTAATAGGCACACCAATACTCCCATTTCAGATTTTGATGTTCCCAAGGGGCATTTCGAACACATTCACATGGAGCTTGTTGGGCCGTTACGAACTTCCAACGGATGTCGTTACATGCTCACTGTTGTCGAACGATTCACACACTGGCCATAAGCGTATTTCTTACCAGACATTTCTGCTGAAACCGTTGCGAAAACGTTATTTCAAAATTTTATCTGTCGTTTTTGTGTTCCGTTAACTGTCACTGCAGATCAGGGTGTCCAGTTCTAATCAAATTTATTTCGCGAATTTTTCAAATTTTTAGAGTTCCATCTGGTTCACACGACAACATATCATCCTCAAAGCAATGCTATGGTTGAAAGATTCCATAGAATTTTGAAGACAATGTTGTTAGCCAGGGCTAATGCAATTCACTGGTATGAAGGATTGCAATTGTTTTATTAGGTTTACTCGCCATGCCTAAAGATGACTTATAGACCATTCAAAGCGCGCGTTAGTGCGCCGGAACAGACCACAGATTCAAGATTACTTTTACTTTATGTTTTTGGGTCGTTATTTACGAAAATTGGATTCCCACAGTCACCCTTAAAAATGCAAAAAAATATAATAATGGGTGTTTCTTTTGTACAGGCTCTAAGCCATTCTTAGTAAGTTCCCAACCCCACCCTAATCGATTTAAGTTATTACCAAGCCACTGTTGAACTTGATAAATTAAAATTCTGTTTGGCACAACCCTTTTTGTAACACAAAAATCTGAGAGTATCCAAATCGACTTTTAAAACTCTCTTACCCATAATTATTTGTACGTTAAAATGTCGAAAACAAACAATTATATACTTTTCTAAATATGATAATTAAACGTAATAACTTGCGAAACATCGATTTAAAAAAAAACCTTAAAATCGGTCTACTAGAAGCTGAGAAAATTGAAATTTTTAAGCGCGTGGATTGTTTGAACGCAAGATTTCTATTTCGAGACGATAGACGGGCCGGGCCGCGCTCTCTGCTATCCCCACCACTGCCTTCCGTACATTTCTCATGGATTTCGCGCAGGCTTGAGTTGTTTTATTTAACAATTTTACAAGGTTACCCATGAGGGCAAGTACTGAAAATTTATACCTGGTAAGTACTTTTATAAATAAAGCTATTGGTTAAAAACAGCCTTATAGTTTTATTGTACATTGAATTCAACTTTGGTCTATGATAAGTACGGTTCTAATAAACGAATCTGAGTGCTCTTTTTAAGAAGTGTCTTTCTGAGTACTTTCAAAATATGTTTTAAAAATAAAAATCCGTTGAGAATTTTCAAAGTTATTGCATTTATTTATAAGCAAAAAATTTGCCAAACTTTTTAACAATTCCCTAGGCTCTTCTAATTAACGGATTTTAATATCTCAAAATTAATTTGAAAATATAAGTGCTCCTTTATACAGGGTTACTGGTAATTCGATACATTCCTTTGGAAATGGGATGGGGCATGAGCTAAGGAGTAAATCTAGCCCTAACATACATTATGCAAAACTCAATAGTTTTTGAGATATTTCAATTTTTTTGTTTTTCTCAAAAAAGTAGATTTTAATGTCTTAAAAGTTAATTTCCGAAAAATCTACTTGACATTTTAAATTTTTTTTTACTGGATTACTTGTCCAATATTATAGATATCCGTTTGGAATGAAAAATATCCGGAAACATTTCGATCATGTGAACATTTAAAATAAAAACTTGTACATTTTTTTTTTAAATCAGTTATGAAATTTACCTATTAGGTTTTTTCAAAAAAATTTTAATGTAGCACGCGTACAAATTATTATAAAAACTTCCTTATTTCAATAGCTATCTAACTAGGTAGAAATGTTTAATGTACTCTTGATAGTTGTTCACATGATCGAAATGTTTCCAGATATTTTTCATTCCAAACGGATATCTATAATATTGGACAAGCAATCCAGTAAAAAAAAAATTAAAAATGTCAAATAGATTTTTCGAAAATTAACTTTTAGGACACTAAGATCTACTTTTTGAGAAAGACAAAAAAAATTAATTATCTCAAAACTACTGAGTTTTGCATGATATATGTCAGGGCTAAATTTACTTCTTAGATCATGCCCCATCACATCTCCAAAGGAATGTATCGAATTACCAGTAACCCTGTATGTTAACAAATTTTCAACTTTCTAAATGCTTTAGTTTAGACTCTAGCAACATTTTGAAAATTTGCAAATTTTTTTGTGAAGTCTAGATTGCAAAATTATTATGCAAAACCTAAAAGTCCGATCTTGATGAAATTTTGTGGGAAGATTTATTATATTATAAAGTTTTCTTTAGCCAAGTATATAGAGGCCCTACGTATAATATAAGTATTTGTCTCTAAAATGAAAATTGTTATGAGACCCAAACACCGAAGAACTCAAGTAAAACGTAGACTCCGTCTCTGTATTAGTAAATTGCGTGACCAACAAACCGTCGAACACCTAAAGCAAAAAGTTCAAGAGAATCTGAGTGCACTAGAAGAAACCAATTCTGTAGATGTCGTTGCTACCTGGACACAAATTAAAGACAGTTTAAAAAGTGCGAGTGAGGAAATTCTTGGCACTGCAGCAAGTAAAAAGCAGGAGGACTGGTTCAATGATAATGAAGCTTTTATACAAGAACTTCTTGACCGCAAACATACTGCCTTCCAAAACGCTATCAACCACCCCAACGACTCATGAAAAGCAGAAGCTTTTACCTAATCTAAGTATGAAACGCAACGCGAAATCAGAAGAATAAAGAACGAGTGGTGGGCAAGCAAGGCCAGAGAAATTCAAAGGTACGCCGATTCACACGACTACAGGAATTTCTTTCAAGGAGTAAAAGCAGTGTACGGCCCCAGTCGGAAAAATATGTGCCCTATTAAAGATTTAAATGGAAATCTCCTCAAAGAAGACCAGGAAATAAGAGCCCGATGGAAAGAACACTACTCTAACATTCTTAACCAGCAAAGTCAAGCCGATCACGATATTATAAATCTTATCCCTCAATATGACACCTTCGAAGACTTAGATAAACCACTAACAACGGAAGAGATCATAACCGCCATTGGGCAGCTAAAAAATAACAAATCTCCCGGCGCCGACTCACTCCCAGCTGAGATCTTCAAAGCTGTGTCGTCAGAGCTCATACCCTACCTCAAAAAACTGTTTGATGTCGTGTGGGAAAGTGGTCAAGCTCCGCAGGAGTTTCGTGATACACTTTTAATCAACCTCTTCAAAAACAAAGGGAGCGCTGCGGACTGTGGAAATTATAGGGGTATAGCTCTCCTGGCTGTTGGAGGGAAGATACTCACTAAAGCATTGGCAAATAGGCTAACACCTGTTATGGAAAAGTTACTTCCTGAAACACAGAGTGGCTTTAGATCAAACCGAGGCACATCGGATCTAATCTTCACACTTAAACAGCTTCAAGAAAAAGCACTAGAACATCAAGGAGAAATTCACATGGCCTTCATTGATTTAACCAAGGCGTTTGACTCGGTGGACAGGGAAGTGCTCTGGAAAATTATGCTCCGCTTAGGTATCCCTAGAAAATTTGTGGAAGTATGTCGCAGTCTACATACAAACAACAACGCCCAGGTTATGTATAATAATGAGGCAACCGAACCTTTAAAACCCTCACTGGAGTTAGGCAGGGATGTGTCCTGGCACCCTTACTTTTTAATTTGTTTACCACTGCTCTAACAATTATTGTTGACAACAAACTGACAGTCAGAGGAATAGGTCTCAGATACCGTTCTGATGGCGGTCTATTTAACATAGGGCGCTTTAGAGCTTTCACCAAGACACGCACACGATTCATTTGTGATCTCCAGTATGCGGATGACTGTGCACTTTTAGCCTCTATGCCGGAAGAGCTTCAAGAACTTTTAGATGTGTATGCCCAGAGCTATGATTCCTTGGGACTTAAAATCAACATTGGAAAGACTAAGATTATGTCAACTCCTCATCAAGTGAACCAAATAGACATTACACTTAACGGAAATTCTCTTGAAGTGGTGGATCAGTTCAATTACTTAGGCAACGTTGTTAATGACAAAGCAAACATGGACAGCGAGATTCGCAATAGAATTAACGCTGCATCTAGAGCACTCTGGGGACATAGAGAGAGAATATTTGACAACCACGACCTTGCTTTGTCAACGAAAATGGTTGTCTACAGAGCAGTTGTCATTCCAACACTGCTATATGGATGTGAAAGCTGGGTCACTTACCGTCGTCATGTGAAAGAATTAGGACGTTTCCAGCAAAGACACCTCAGAAGTATGATGAAAATCCGTTGGTTCCATCACATATCAAACGTGGAAGTACTCAGGAGAGCAAACAGCCTTCCAATTGAGGTGCTTATTTCAAGAGCACGCCTAAGATGGGCAGGTCACGTTCATCGTATGCATGATAACCGCCTTCCTAAATGTACACTTTATGGTGAATTGCTAAGCGGTAGAAGAAGGCGTGGCGGTCAACGAAAGAGGTTCAAAGACGCTCTCCATGAAAATCTAAAATCCTGCGGTATTGCAGACGAGCAATGGGAACAACTTGCAGCGGACAGAACCGAATGGCGAGGGGTTGTGGCCAGCTATCAAGGAAATGTTGCTGCAAGAAGGCCGAATCCAAGACCTAACCAGGTCTATGTTTGTCCTGACTGCGGTCGACATGTGCTCTCCCGAATTGGCCTCTATAGCCATAGTCGTGTGCACCGTAGATGAATGGGAATTACAATAGACTACATCTTTTACTTGTTTTTTTATTGTACACAATTTATCGACTGTAACATTTTTATACTCGGACTCGAGTAACGGCTAATAATAATAATAATAAGTATTTGAAAAAAAGTCCACAAATAACTTGCTATTTCAAAATTTTTTTGTTGCGATTTTTACTATTTTTGCAATAGTAAAAATGAATTTTTGGATTCGTAACAACTCCATCTTATTTAAAACTTAATTACACAACTTTTTTCGTTTCAATAACTTTTCTCTAAAAGTAATAGTTACTGAGATATATGAAAAAATAGGAAGAAAACAAGTAAATTTTTAGGAATTTGTTCACATTTTGTTTAATAAAAAATTACGCCCACGATTTCAAGCTAGCGCATATTGAAATTATCATTTATTATGTCTTTTAGGAGCGAATAAGCTGAAAATCTGTCACACTTCCCGATTTACCCAAAAATAGCTGATTTTAAGCAGATACTGCCTGGGCTAGTACGTCAAAACTTTCAACCGCTAAAATTTTCTCAGAAATAACCGGGGTTACATACGTTTTAATAATCTTTACGACTTTCTTTTTAAACTCTAATGCAGAGTGATGTTAAAATTCGTATTTTCTTAATTTGAGGGAAAATTTTTCACCTTGTTATGGTTAAATCTAATGGCAGACTTCACCATAATTCTTCCCCAACAAATGATTTACAGTGTTTTTAATATCATGTTTAATTGATTATAAATTTCGCTATAACATGCCGATTTATTATTATTATTACTGTTATCATTAACTACAATAATGAAATATAGCGTTTAATTATCATTTAAATTGAACATATAAATTAACATTCTACACCTTGCTGCATTAAAATCTACATGCAATTTCATATAAAATATTACAACAGGCTTATAACTAAAGCTAATTTAAAATACAGTTCTGAAACGAAATCAGTCCAGCGTAAGACATTCAATCAAAAAGAAATAAATCCGGGCATCAGGCAAAAGTCGTCAGACAAGTCGGCTTGACGCTCGACTGGGTTCGAGCGATAAAATTCTTCAGCGGCCGAGGAAAGGTTACTGCAGAAGTCTACATAATGGTGTGTGAGTAATTAAAAAGCATATTCTGGCTCATGAATGCATTAGATTGGAAAAATTATTTTGTAATTACTCATAATCATCTACTTAAAAAAAAATCTGTTCTCACGCCCGATTTGGTTTTAATTTGCTCGTTATTCGTGTAGATAACATTTCCAACATTTATTAAAAACACATTTAGTTGGAATCCACTTAAGGAATTTATTATTACCCAAAAAAAATCGCACGATTACATATAATTTGTTATACAGAATGTGAAGAGATGCGAAGGTATTTTTCTTAAATTAGCAAAAAATTACTTGTTCGTAAGCCAGTCCTTAATACATGTACACACCGATATAAATTTCTTTTTAGAATACTGTCAAAAATGTTGACATCTTTATGCTATTTTCAGTGGGGGGTATATTTTAGACCGAATATTTAGGAACATTTTAATTAGTTATATGCATTAATATACAGGCTGTCCATATCGGGGCACTCGAGAATATCTTACTTAATATCGGTCGTACAAAAAAAAATATTTTTACGAAAATTGTGCCGATTTATATAACCTACAAAATGGTTTAAAGGCATTTGCAATCCATGGCCTACTTTATGAGTTATGTCGGAAAATATCGAAAATGCGGAAAAAGTCTAGGCCAAATATCTCCGTTATTTGAAGAGATACGAGAAAAATTCTAAGGAGAAAATATTTTGCAAAACAGAGCGTTTTAACGAGGTTTTATCTAATTTTTTCAAAACCGCTGTATTTTGAGACTTACTCTTCAGGCTGTTAAAACAATTATATTGAAACGAGTGGGAAATGGCGCCATTAAATAGAGTATTTTCCTCCATGTTCAACGATATATTACATGCCATATTTATTCATTGGTACTTCGTTAGTAATTGTAAAAACATTTTTTTTAAACCAATAAAACTTTTTTTAACAAGCATTATACTTGCCGTGGAGAAGTATGATTAAATAAAACGCCAATGCCAATGTATAGAGGTCTTCCATAAAAGCGTCACTCCTTGCTCAGAAAGTTAAAATGTCTTTAGCAATTAATTTAAGTATTAATATCCATTTGTTTGTATTTCATGATTTCACTATTATTTCAATTATTTTAAAATAGTTGGCTATGGACAAACTTGACAATTTAATTTTTTTGGAGATCATCTCAGTTAATACTTAAACTCTCACTCAATGACACTCGTTTAAGAATTTAGAATTCTAAAAAATGATTTTCACTCACATTGATCGTTATATATTCGTTACATATTGCCAATGCAATTTTAACTCTGGATTAGCTCAAGTAGAATATAGAAACAGATTTCCACAAGCACGACAGCCGAATAAAACTCTGTTCAGAAAATTAGCTACGAAACTGAAAAATAATGGTTCATTTTTAAAGAAGAAAACAAGGTTGAACAGTGTTACTGATAATGTAAATAAGGTAAACCGAGTTATTAATTATGTAAGAAATAAAAATACAGAAAATTTGGAAACATCATTAAGAGAAATTCAAATTGCTTCTCATATAAATAAAACACGTGCTAGAAAAAATTGAAAGAAAAATGGTTACCGGTGTGATAAAGCCAAAAAAGTTCACAATTTACAGCGGGGGACAAACCAAGGAGGACGACTTTTTGTAGGTGGCTGTTGGAAAAGAAGCGTGCCGATCCATTAATATGTAGTAAAATACTTTGGTCTGACGAGGCAAAGTTTTCCAATAATGGATTTTTTAATCGCAATACTCATTACAAATGGATTTCTGAAAATACACACTGGCATAGACCGACTGAGTTTCAAAATCGTTTTTCAATAAATGTGTGGATAGGTATTTTAGGCACCAATTCAATAGGTCCTTATTTTTATGATACGTACCTAAACTTTTTGAGAAATGAATTCTTAGATGACCTACCTTTAGAGAATCGACACAACTTTCAATATTTTCAACAAGATGGAGCTCCTCCCCACAATTCCCAGATTTGCCTAGATTATTTAGACGAAATTTTGCCTCAACATTTAATAGGTACCAATGGATTTATTCGATGGTCCCCTCGTTCTCCAGATATAACCCCAATGGAGTTTTTCCTATGAGGGTATATTAAAGATAAGGTGTTTTCGACGACATCGCAAAATGTAGAGGACCTAAAAGCTCGAATTCAACAGGCATGTATTACAGTTACCCCCGAAATGCTGAGTAATGTTTTAAATGCAGTGCCTCGCCGCGCTCGATTGTGCATAAGAAATCGCGGTGGACACTTTGAACACTTGATATATCTTAAAAATTATTTTGAGGATTAGATAAATATTAATGTTCTGTGTGCTATATTATTTTTATTATTAATTTGTTTTTGTTACCTGAATTTACTTTATTCTTCTTAATTTTGTTAATGTTTTATTATAGCAAAGATTTGAACAACTTGTTGAATTATTTTACCTAATCATATTTCTCCACAGCAAGTACAATGCTTGTTAAAAAAAAATTATTGGTTTAAATTTTTTTTTTTTTATAATTACTTACTAATAATTCTTTTAACAGCCTGAAGAGTAAGTCTCAAAATACAGCGGTTTTGAAAAAAATTAGATAAAACTTCGTTGAAACACTCTGTTTTGCAAAAAATTTTCGCCTTAGAATGTTTCTCGTATCTCTTCAAATAACGGAGATATTTGGCCTAGACCTTTTCCGCATTTTCGATATTTTCCGCCATAATTCTTAAAGTAGGCCATGGATTTCAAATACCTTTAAACCATTTTGTAGGTTATATAAATCGGCACAATTTTCGTAAAAATAATTTTTTTTGTACGACCGATATTAAGTGAGATAATCTCGAGGGCCCTGATAAAATGGACAACCTGTATACATTTATAATTTTAACAGTTACTTGGTTAATTAACTACTTAAGAATATGTAAATTTATGATTACAAATTTATTTCGGATACGGAAACAGTTGGATCCGGATGTTCAATCACTGTTGAAGTTTCTTCGCACATGGCGACATTCATTTCGAATTCCATTTGAAATTTGGATATTATTTTAAATATAATTTTTGACATTTGCTTCCGATATAGTAGAAGACCTACCTCCACCGCCCGTATCGCTTGAAGTTGGTCGTATTAGCCGCTAAATCTGACAACAGTGTCTTAGAACAGTGCATAAATTAGTGACTTGTATAGATTCATAGAATAGACAGACCCCAAGTGAGTTGTTCATACTGAGTAGAAAACAAAAACAAAAACAAGACATTTTTGTTTTTCACTTAAATCGTTATTTTTCTTGTTTATATTTTGAATATAAACTACTAGCTGACTAACTAGCGGATTTTAGCTAATGAAAAAATCTACGGCTGCTAGTAAATATAGGGAGTGAATTAGCATACTCTCAATATAATTTAATACGAACATAACTTGTAACTTTATATAAAAATATATTAACAAACTTATTTTTCAAGTAACAAAACTTAGAGATTTCTACTTGCAATGTTCCAAGCCCATAACCTGTTAAGATTTTGTGTGGATTAATAAGCAATCAGAGCTATTACTTGTAAAGACATTAACTTTTTATAAAAATATATTGACAAACTTTATTATGTTTCAAATAACTTATTCTTCAAATAATAAAACTACGGGATTCCTACTTGCAATGTTCTAAGCCCATAACCTGTTAAGATTTTGTGTGGATCAATAAGCAATCAGAGCTATCAATTGTAAAGACCTTAACTTTTTATAAAAATATATCTACCAACTTTATTACATTTCAAACAACAAAACTGTAAGATAAGCAAGTTGACAGTGTTACTACAGTAACTCAGATGGTATAAAAAAGGAATATTTTAACTCTATGACTTAAATTTATGGCTGGAGACAACCAAAGCCAGAAGACGAAAAAAAAAAAAAAAAAATTATGGCTATTTCACTAATCATTTCAATATTAAATAAATAAAAAATGTTGGCGTGCAATGCTAATAATACAAATAAAAGATTAAAACATATATTCTCCATATTCCCCTTATTTCATTTTATGAGTGTATTCTTAAATATTTCTACACCATCGTTATCTCACTCAACACTTAAACCACTTAACACGGAGTTCTAAGATACGTGTGTACACTTGGATGATTTGAATTAAACCTTACATTTTTCTGAAGTTTAATGTGCTCTTGATCATAGAAAATATGGACATTAGCGTTCGAGGTTTCACATTGTCAACATTATGTTCAAAATGAGCCAATTTCACCATGACCGGTTAGATTTGGGACACCCCTGTATATTTATGTGTAGAAATACCGGGTGACCACGAAATGACGTTCATCCTTATATCTTCTTGATCTTACAAGATATGAATTTCAAATTTGGCAATGTCAAATAATGACTAAATATGTATTAATTAGGTTGACTTGTCATTTTCTGTCGCTTCCGGTTTCACCAAGAATCTTGCCAACTTTGGATTTCTAAATAGAACACCTTATATATCTACATTTTTGGATTCAGGAGGTAATTCAGAGGTCACAATTTATATCCAGAGCACTATCCGCAAAGATATCATCCTGGTAGACACTATTTCCTTAGAGTGGAACGGGAGCTGAGACAAGAAAGAGTAGCTCAAGAACACCAAACACAATTAATGTATTATTGTTAGTGGAAATGAATCCCAGTGTAATGTACACGTGAGTTAGACTTAGGAAGACAAAGTCTAAGAAATTTTTTTAAAAACCTCAAATTCAAGAATTATAAATACCAGCTTCACCAAGCATTATATGGAAATGAGGTATATGGAAGAGGTTTCAGTATTGCAGATGACTTTTAGACAATGAAATTTGACCTCCAAACTTTCATTATCCCATACTATTTTCTGACGAACCCTATTTTACAAACAACGGTATGTTCAATAGAAACAATTTGAATCAGTGGGCGCAACAAAATCCGAGACTTTTCATAGGTCCTATATTTTTTAATGGTATTTTTTAATGGACAGGAGAAAGATATTTAAGTTTTATGAGATATGAAATTGAAGAGTTTCTAGAACATTTGCCCTTAAATCAGTACCAGTTGGACTATTTACCAGCATTTTTACATAGTCGATTCGGGGATCAATAGATAGAAACTAATGAACCAGTCATGTGACCAGCAAGATCACCTTATCTAACGGCGTTAAATTTTTATTTTTGAGGCCACATTAAGGAAAGTGTATATTCAACAGTATCAATTACATTAGAGAATTTGAAAGATCGAGTTAGGAGGGAAATAAATTCTATAACACAGAAACATCTTATCAATGCGATAAGGGAAATGTTGGCAAGAGTAAGACGCGTTGTAGGTGTCGGTGGTCGACATTTTGAACATTATAATTTTTGTTAGATAATGTGAGAAAGTAATTACATGGTTTTTAATTCTTTTGTTTCTTAATTCGTTCATTTTTATCATTTATCACAATTCACATGCACTATTTTTGCAAATAAACAGTGGGGTGCTTGGTTCAAGTTATTGGTAATGAAATGTTTTATTGAAATTAGGTAATGAACCAATATGATGCCATTTTAAAAGAAAATTTCACACCTCTACTTTTTAACCAATAAGATACCTTAATTTTGACTAGTTACCATGGCAATTAAAAAAATTTCCGGAAATTTTTTCTAGGCGCCACGATATTTAAGTGAAAATTTTTTGACAGTTGAAAAGGTAAACATATAATCTACAATCATTAAATAATGTAGATGTACCTGTGAATAATGCAAAATTTCTGAATTAACATTATTATTTATTATTCGCTATAAAGTTTCATTAAACAGAAAAAACAAATTTGTAATATTTTTATGCCTTTACAATTTATAATTCAAAAAACGTAGGATGTACAAACATAGTAAGATTTAAATGTTGCTTGAATTCTAATCCTCTCTTCTTAATGGTGAATAGGAAGGTGACGAATTAATTTGATGTCTGTGTTTTAAGACATATATGTAACATTTTGAAACAATTTTGTTCAAATCTCTTTTAACGCAAAAGGCCATATTTACTTGACATCTGCAGCAGACTTTCTTGGATTTTCGTAAACAAACCATTCGACTCTAACACTTCCTGGTCGCAATCTTCCATTAAATTCGTTAAATATATTAATCTTGGATGAGATATTTGCGCTTGACTCAACTCTTTGCAGTATTTACATAAATTGTACTTTTCAAAACATTCCATTTTTCTCAAATTGTTTAATGCAAATACTTACAAGAAATGTTTTACATAAAAATATTTTTGTTTGCTGGTTTACTATACAGTAACTTAATGTAATTTACCAATATAAACCTCATCTGTCAAAAGCATGGCCGCCTATATTACGGCCACCTACTGCAACAAACCATGTTAATATTATATTTTTTAAATTATAAGTGTTATGGATTACTTTAACAAAAAATATATTTCTACCACTTTTAGTAACCTAAAATTATGAAAGGGCGATAGACTGAACTAATACCCATCTGAGTTTTAGCATTTGGTGTAACTAAAGTTGGTAATTTTTTTTTATTTAACGAAATATGGTGGATATACCTATATGAATTTTTTATAATTTATTTCATGTTGAACTAATATCTTCATTGGCAAATCTCTAATGATATCGACTAATAAGCAAAATAATAACGAAATAAATTTAATTGTCATAGGTTTTATTAATATTAAAAATACAATTATTATAAATGTTTGTGGGCTGGCTTGAATTGGTGGCTTGAATCTGGGTACTTTCTGTTTTATTTTGCATTGTGCTCTGATCAAGACTAAACTTGCTAGTACTTGATGAAATTCTCCTCATGGATTCAATCATCTGATGATGATGTTCAACGTCCAATTGTAAGTAAGATTTGATTGACTGACTATTACTGTGTCCAGTAATTTTAATGAGCTGTTGTTCACCAACTCCTTCCTTGGCCAGTTTCGAAACAGCTGTTGCTCTTGCAGAATGATTAGTTATTTTTACTTTTTTAGTGTCAATTCCTATATCAGAGGCTGCTGATTTAAACCATGAAGATACAATGTTCTTACCAACTGGGCTATTCTTGTGCCATCCTTTCGAATTGGGTTGACTCCAGTATGGGTTTGGTGTTAAGAATAATCTGTCGGTCTGAATAAGATTTCCCCTTTTTTCCATCAACTTCTTAAACAAACGAACCGGACACATTTGTGATTGTCGAAATTTGTAATCAACCATTTACTATCCGACAGTTTTTTAGAACCACCTTGTGTGGTTTTGGAGAATATTGGATTATATTCTATCCGACCTTTTGGGTTTCCGAAATTATCAGTCTCTTCTTGGAAGTATTGGATACACGCAGAATATCCTTCCCCTCCTCTCCACGCCAGTTCATGTGAAACTATGTGAAAAAATTTACGCTGCAATCCATCTGGAGTATTTTCATCCCACATTTCAATAATTTTTTTGTATTCGTCACTGGTTAAGACTGAAGCACTCACTTTTCTTTTCAATGGGTCTCTCTGTAATTTTTTACGCTTAGCATCGCGTGCAGCTCTGGCGGTCGCAAATTCCACATCAGAAAACGGATTAAATTTTATTTTATATTTTTCGTAATAAGTTTCTTGTGACTGCTTGGCAGTAGAGTTCCACATCACTTTAACCACACTTTCCTTATAATCTTCAAAATTTTTCTTTTTCATTTAAATGCGTAGTCCTCCAATATAGTAGCCACCTGTACTACACTCATGAATATTATACAACTTTTCGTCACAAAATTCAACAAACTGTTTCAATACACTTGATTTTGATTTTCGGGTGTTATCTGATGTTATATTTTGAATTTCTTGTCTAATTACTTGTTGATTTTCTTTACCAAATCGCGACATTTCGCTATACACTTATTAAACTCAACGTACAGACCTTTTAAACTAGTAATTATTAAGCTTTGGGACAGAACCGGTTAAACAAAAATGACAAATCAACATATGTCAAAAACAGCAATACCCTGGCCAACTTGACAAGCAGTGAAATTAATTTAAAATGTCAGGTTGGATTAATAATTTTTTTCCAAATTATGATGTTAAGTGATGTGAAATTTTCTTACCGAATACCACGCAAGCTTAAATTATTCCTGGAAATAACTTAAGTTCTTGGGATATTATAAGTGAAAATAGTTATTCTGAAAAAACGATTTCTGAAATTAGGAGCCTATTACACAAATATCATATGACATATTGCCATAATTGTATTTTTTGGTTATTTATTGAAGCAAAACAAAACATTTTCTCAGGGTCACGGCCACCTATAAATAATTAAATTTTCTCATAAAAATGTCAGTCATTAATATTTTCATCTCACTATGCTTTAGTTGTGTGCAAAATGACCTTTTGAATAAAAAAAATGTAAAAACATACAGGGTGTTCTATTTAAAAATCCACAGCTAGCATGATTTTCGGTGAAACTTTAAGCGACAGAAAATGATAAATCAGTCGAATTAATGCATATTTAGCCGTTATTTGACGTACCTAAATTTGAAATTTACATCTTGTAAGATCAGGAAGATGTAGAGGCAACGTGATTTTGTTGCAGTATTAAATTAAATGAGTCTATAGTATCTATTAAGAGAACTTGTCTACAGTATATTTATCTATCACACCAGCTAGATTTATAAGATATAGTAAACATTATTATAATTATTTTTTAACCTTTTAAAATCATAAATAGGTTCCAGTTAAGTTAATCTGACACATTTTACTTAATATGATTTAGCTGTACAAAATAAACTAATTTATTAAAAGTACAATGATTGTATGCACCTCCTGTGGATACGACAAAAACGAAATTTGTTTCCTCGACCTATTTTAAGAACCCGGTAGAATGTTCCACACTAATGCAGGTATATGCAAATACTTTCTCGGCGACTTCGATATTATGGGTAAAAAAATTATTACACGGAAATGTACAGTTTGTAATGAAGGCTAAGTATTTCGGAAAGTAGTTGTTTGTTTCAAGTTGGCAGAATTTTTTTCAGTACTTCAGGGAAAGCTGGTAAATAAACTCAGTTTGCTTACTTAATACTAATTCAATTAGAAAAAATTACATCGACAAAAAATTAAAACTATAAATATTCATAAACCCTGATATAAATTTTGGTTTATAAAAATTTTGCGTGATTTATAAATAATTTCTAAAAATAATACAAGGTTATCGAAATGTCCTGTAAAACTAAACTTTATTTTGAATTTAAATATGATTATTAGCAGTTTATAAGGTATCCTGCATGATTTTCAATAAATATAGAAAAACAGGCAGAAGCTCGATTTTTATCATTAAATTATCTGTAGAATTTCAGTTTTTAAAATAGATATGTAAACGAACATTTACATATGACAGTAAAAACAGAAATTCTCATTTTCTCCGGTCGACTACATCTGAAATTTAATTATTTTTCGTACGCTTTTCACTTTACACGACGATATCTCTCAAACTATTATATCAATCAAAAAAGTATATACTTCCGGCGTTAGAGTGGGGGTTGTTGAAGTATAGTAGCGATGAGTGGGAACTCGGAGTCGCAAACAATTCTAATCCGTCGATAAATCTCAGAATTTAACACCATGCTATACATTATTAAATATCTGGGTTATTAGATTCTCAAAAAATCTGATAGATAAACCGCCGGAATCTGAAAGATATACCGCATATTTTATAAAGAATAACTCTTTTTGATAAACATGGTACTTTGGGAGATATCATCGTAGGAAGCGAAAAGTATACGAAAACTAATTAATCTTCAGCTGTAGTCAAACGGAGAAAATGGGGATTTTTTTGTTTTCTACTGTTGTATAAGCTCATGTAAAAGCGTGTTTCTTTACTTTAAAAATAGAAATTCTGAAAAAAATTTAATGATTTTTGGGTAAATCGTAACTCACGATTAGGTCTATCATGTAGTGTGGTAAGTTGGGAAATTTGAAATGTAAAATGTTGAAATATAAAAAATGAGGTACTTTCTGTGTTTATAGAATACTGGTCGGGTTGTACTGTAGTAGAAAGCTCAAACTAAATTTAATAGTGAAAGAATTTTTACAATTAGACTACTCCTGTAAAGGTTATTTTACATCGGAGAACATTATCGCGCGCAAGATCATAGAGGCATATAAAACAGGTACAGAACGAACTCTCCCATCATTCGATGAGAGAATAGTACATGCAAATATGAATATATACATACATTATGGAGAAAAATGCTAGCTTTCTTTAATTCTAATGAAGGGATTTTAACAACTTCGTGATTATATTTGCACTAGCAATTAAAGTCTGTAAGGGTAAAAGCTTATATGATTTCATTAAGAAAGCAAATATAGATTAAAGAATATTTTATTCAAAATTACCTTGGTGTTTACAATAATTTTACTTCCACGTCCAGTGGAAGTACAGTAACGGATTTTTTTTTATTATTATTGAAATAGGCTTAAAATGTCATAAAACGTAGAGATTTTAAATTTGAGTAAAAAAAATAATTTTGTCTATCGGTCTGTCCATAACTTTTTTGTGCGCACGTTTACTCTGATATTAACTTGAAATTTGGTACACTTATGTATTATAACGAGATCTAGAACTAGATTATAGTCTGATCTAATTCCGTTGAAGGGTTCGGGGGTAAGTGGGGTAAATAAGGGTAAATAGGCAAAGCAAGCAGGTAAGAGTCCACAAAATTGCAATTTAGGACTTGTACGAAAAGTCAACGTCTCAAAATTTTTTTTGACAAGAGCCACCCCCCACTACCACCCCAAATACCACCCCCTACTGTTATGCGACGGAGAAAAAAAATATGATTTAGTGTGTATACAAGAACGAAACGTCTCAAAAAATTCTTTTGGCGTTAGCTACCCCCTCAACCACCCCATTGCCACTACCACCCTATTATTAAAGGGAGTAAAACCTAAATTGGGATTTAGTGTGTATACGAGAACCAAGGGCCTTTAAAATTTATTTTGGCGTTAGCCACTTCCTCTGCCACCCCCATTGTCACCCCCACTTTATTATTAAAGGAAGTAAAATATTACATTGGGATTTAATGTGTATACAAGAATGAAACGTCTCAAGCTACCTCCTCTACTACCCCCGATGCCACCCTCACCATATTATTAAAGGGAGTAAAAACTAGATTTGAATTTAGTGTGTATACAAGAACCAAGGCACTCTAAAATTTTTTTGTCATTAGCCACCCCCTCTACCACCCCCGCCCTATTATTAAATAGAGTAAAAAATTAAATTGGGATTTAGTGTGTGTACGAGAACCAAGGGCGTTTAAAATTTATTTTGGCATTAGCTACCCCCTCTGCCACCCCCACTGCCGCCCTCACTTTATTAGGAAGTAAAATATTACATTGGGATTTAGTGTGTATAAGACTTGGATACAAAATCTGGATGTGGAAGTAGTGATTCCTTGGGCAGCGGTTTCTTTGCATGGTATGCGTAGCAAAAACTTTTACTACATTTTGACATTTTAATTAAAATTTTACTAAAGTTTGTACAGTCTAATATGTACAGTCTCTAGTAAACACCCTGTATGAAATATGACAAACGTTCGTGTAGTAGAAACATTTTCCATATAAAGGAAATTGACTTAAGTACCACGTTCAATAGACAGGTTTTTACGCGTTTTAATTTTTATCGTAAGGTTATGGAATGAATTCCGGTTAAAATGTAATACAAAAGCAAATACTGTTTATAATATATTTGAATTTTGTTAAGTATTTAATTTTTTATAACGTCAAAAAAATATATACTATTTTGATCCTACATGGTTTAAATAATTTGATTGCAAAGTGCTATAACTAGTGAAAACAATGTCTAAATTGTATCCTTTCTGCGAGGTCATCTTTCAGAACCGTCTGATTGGATGTTATTGGTTTTAATCGACAAACAATTTATTCAGTAATTATTAACCAGAGATCTGAAAAAACGATTATATTTATAATCATAATTATAGGGTTCGGCGAGTATCGTATATATGTAAATTTAACGAAAAAATTATGGGTACCACATACTTTTCATGCGAAGAAGGTATAAATAATCATCGTTATTTATTGATACATTTATGGAATTTTAAGCTGTCTACGTTTTCGAGTCTATGCTCAATAATCTTTCATGTCGGTATAAGCTAAAATAATAGTTTTTATTATATCCCTATTCGGATCCATTTTTGTAATGTTTTAGGGTCTATAATACACTAGAATTTGGCTTATATGCATGCTTAATGAATTCAGATATGTTAAGTAGTTTAACTATTATCATGCAAATGTTTAATAATAAATTAACCAACAAACTCGATAAAAATTAATGTACGGTCGTGAGTAAAAAAAAAATAGGACAAGTCTTATAACGATACTTTGCTAAAATATAGTTGTGTACATCTAACTTTAATTTTTGTGACATTGTCAGTTAGTTGTCATAATTTATTGCAAGTGTGCAAAAAAACTAATATGCCTCATACAAGCGGTTTAGTTAAATTTGGAGTTATTGCTAAAGCAGAAGAAAGATGGTCAATGACACAAATTGCACTGCGTTATAATATTGCCAAAAATTCGGTGTGTAACATTTTAAGAAAGTGGAGAATAAACGGTACGATTAGTAGAAATCCTGGATCAGGGCGACGAGGATATCAACTCAACAACAAGATTTGCAATTGTTAAATGCTTTAGTAGAAAATCCATTTTACTCAGTTAATCAGGCTGCTGAAGAAACGAATTTTCCTCGATCGAGTAGTACTGGTCACCGGCGAGTAAGAGAATCGGAGCTACGCTGTCATGCAGCAGCACAGAAATACTTACTGAAAGCTGAACACAAAGAAGCTCGAGTAGGATTTGCGCTTGAATTTTTAGCGCACGATGTAAATTTTTAAAACAATGTAATCTTTACAGACGAAAAAACTTTCCAGTCAACACACAGCGGTCGTATTCGTGTTTACCGCCCTCCGAATACTCGATTCGATGAGAAATATATATCTAACAACGATAAAAGTGTTAGATTTTCCGTCAATATGTGGGCTTGGATATCGGCACTTGGCCTGGTGTTTTGTGGCATATTGAGGAACGGTTTAATAGTGAAACGTATATTAGGATTTTAAACAATATTATGCTCCCTTCTGTGTCACAATTATTTCCTAATAATGAGTTCATATTTCAACAAGACAATTGTTCCGTTCATACTGCTCATACCGTAACTAACTGATTTCAAGATAACAACATCAATGTTCTTAACTGACTCAGTCATACTCTATATCTTAAACCTGTGTAAGAAGTATGGGGACTACTCGTAAGAAGTATCCAAAAACGAAATGTGAGACCACGGAATGCCCACGAATTACTAGAAATAGTAAATAATGCATGGGAAAATATTATTACTAATGATTATTTTATAAGATTATTACATTCTATGCCAAACAGACTTATAGAAGTTATAAATAGAAATGGTGCAATAACGAAATATTAATAGTTAGTTTCTGGTTAAATAGGATATCCTTTGTCCTTTGATCTAGGATTTCTACTAATCGTACCGTTTATTCTCCACTTTCTTAAAATGTTACATACCAAATTTTTGTTAATGTTATAACGCAGTGCAATTTGTCTCATTAACTATTCATCATTTACTATAGCAATTACAGCATTAAAATAAAAAATATTTCGGCTACTCATTACATATTCAAATAGACACAGATTTATATTATAAAAAAAAAGTTGTTCTATTTTTTTATGCATACGACAGTACATATGCAACGACAATCTTCGAATAGGCATATGTTTTGTTAAATAGCGTTGTTTTGTATTATACTCGAAATCAAACAGTGAATCATATCTGTCTTTTAATATAGGGTACTTAGCGTATTTTCGAAATTAGGTTAAAGCATATTACAAAAGTTGACAAAATTTGAAGAAAATCAAATTCTTAAGAACCCATTTACAACGTGAAATTGAAAATTGCATAACAAAAATCAAAATAAACATTTTGACTTTTTAAGTTTGACAGCTAGCAAAATGTTGTTTATCCAACAAATAAATAAAGCATTTCCCTAGCAACGATATGATAAAATGAAAATGTTGTTATAATCAAATTGAATTTTCGGATTTTTTAAAACAATATTGTGGATGCAATAACGAACTAGTATGATATAAAAGTTTGTATGCACCGCAGGTATTAATAGATATTTATGCCCTCGGCCGACTTACAAACCCTTGGGCCGGAAGCCCTCGAGTTTGTAAGGTCATCGCTCTCAGGTCATAATAAACATCTACTTAATTAAATATTATGTAAGTTTTACACCTAAATATGTTGGCTCTATAAAGTATGAATTTTTAGTATTTCTCGTTTTTTGCAATTTTATCTTCCGTATACTTGTATTTGAATATATTTGTTATTTGTTTCAAACTAACTTTAAATTAAATATGTGGAATATAAATATAATATTGTAGTAATTAGTTAGCAGTCACTTAGTGATTGTTTTCCGTAAATAAAGTGTTATAATATTATTATTATTCAATTTTTATATATAGTCCCTTCAAATTAGGAAAAATTAACGAAAATTGTTCCACAGTTATGAGACCTGTAAGAAGTTAAGTATTTGGGTTGTCTAAACATGATTTTCAGCCCCCGCAGTTCCAAAAAAGGATTGTTTTTGAGAAATACATGCATGTATATGAGTTTTTCGCCTTTTTCTTTATTTTCAGGAAAAACTGTGCATTTTGATGAAAAATATCAAGAGAGCAAAGTAATGAAGTGTAGTGCATAAAATTTTCTACAAATTTTGTCTCTAACTTTTTTTCGAATTCCGTATAGTTTTGCCGCTAGAGGGCGCGAAAGAATATATATATATATATATATATATATATATATATATATATATATATATATATATATATTGAGTTGTTTTTTTAGTTTTTCAACCAAAATTTTAATAAAATGCACAGTTTTTCCTAAAAATAGAGATAAATGCGAAAAAACTCTAATATATCATATATATATATATTTCTCAAAAAACAATCCTTTTTTGGAATTGCGGGGGTGAAAATCATGTTTAGACAACCCAAATACTTAACTTTTTATATGTCTTATAACTGTGGGAAAATTTTCCATAAAACAGCGATTTTTTTAGTAATTTGAAGGGACTAATAGTATAAATTTACGTAAAATAATTTTATATCAAAAGTAATAAGTTGAGCCGTCGGTCGTTGGTTAGAATAACTCCGATTTGTATAATATAATAATAGAAAAGTGTTTCATATGAGGGGATCAATACTAATATAAAAAACCCAATTAAATCAATATGATAAAGTGCCCCACAAAGCGCCGCGGTTATATTCTGAAATGAGACAAGATAATCAAATTTTAATCAGAAATGCAACGTACCAGGTACGCTCGTAAGTCATTTTAATTAGAAAACGATGACGTGAAATGATACGGTGACATCTTATGATATGTCCGATATGTAAATTGATGTCAGAACATTTGACTTATTGTTATTCCTATCAAGCATTGTTCATATTAAAATCAATTTGATTGATTGGCTTGGAATTTTACATAAAAAACCTGCGCTGAAATGGGCGATGTAAATTTAGTTATCATATCATGTAACTATAATTTGACATATTTGTGCAGCAGCAAAGTTGAGTATGAGTGCAGGGCCAGACAATATATCCCTACATATGGTTCTACATTGATACATAATATTCAACATGTCATTAACCGAAAGAAAGTTTCCCCATAAATGGAAAAGTACATACCTCACACCTTTGTTTAAGTTAGGTGATGCAAACTGTGTTAACAACTACCGACCTGTGTCATATTTATTTTCTGTGGCAAAAGTATTTGACGCACTAGTAACAAGTAGATTGTGCCCTGAAATAGAAAAAATATTTTCCCAGAACAATACTGTTATCTTAGTGAGAACTTATTTTAATTTCGCCATATACATTATCACATTATTGAGGCTGTTGAAGAAGGATTGTAGCTTGATTCAGTGTATGTGGATTTTAGTGCATCCTTTGATGAGGTAGATCTTATTACACACATGTAGAAATATAAATGTGTAGATTCCTTCTTCAGCGGCTCATACTTAAGTGATAGAACTATAGTAAAATAGAAAGTTATAATTTAATACCATTTTGTCCATGCCATGGAATCCCCCAGGGGTCTCACCTGGGTCCAATTTTCAATGATATATTAACAGAACTGAAATAATACATAATAATAAGATAAAACGGTGGCATGCATAGGATATTCTCGAATTTAGCTTAGATTTAAGTTTATATCAATATAACCACATTAAAAATACAGATGAGGATATATTAGATTTAATATTTTCAAATATTTCTTGTGAAGTATATAGGAACGATATGCCTCTTGTCATTTTTCTCTTATTTTAAACTATGCATGCACTATAGTAAATTTACCTAATTTTAAAACCAATAATGAAATGCCAAAATCTTACAGTCCCAGAAAATCTCTTATATATAAGTAATTGCTAAATATTGAATGGACTATACTATAGGAATTCGTCAAGTGACTTCATCTTTCAGGCGTATACCCAAGAAGGGCACCACAGTGAAGTTGTTAATTCAGTCTGTGATACATTATATAATAATATAAATGATGTTTTTGATTCCTCTGTTTAATTGCACCTCAATCATAGAAAATATTTCAATCGATATAAGAAAATCATTAACAACATAGGTCTTCAAGAAATTGCATTTAGAAACTGCAAGAAGCAGAGAATTCCCCATTATTGTAATGAATTTAAAAGGCTCAAGTTTCTAATTAAAATACAAATTGATAATGCAGTTAAAGAATTCACCGCAAGCACGAAAAATGAACCCACAGTATTTTGGGGTTATATGCACAATATCAGAGGCTACACTAGAACACCAGGCATGGTTAATACCATTTTGTGACGTTGTGTACCAGGATTCCCATACTATAGTTAATGCTTTTACTATTTTCTTTACTTGCTCTTCTTTAACTCACAATGTAGTTTTTTTTTACGTTTGTGTTCAAATCTTACATCCTTTATTTAACACACTTCCTGACAAAATCAATTGATGAAATTTTGCACAATTAAGATCGGATGACAATGGAGTATTCCACCATTACTTTTGCAAATATCCACACGTAGGGGGCGGGGGGGGGGGGAATTGATTAAATATACTATCCAATCGGCACCTCCGGCAAAACGTAGAATACAAAAGTTTTCCGCCTGATCAAAGACTTCTACGTCCGTTTTTCCCGTACAAATGGTACGATATTAGTTCCGCTGACATATGGGAATGCCGTTAGGTTTATACCTTGGAACGCAGCTCCACTCCACATTTATAAATAATTAAAATATGACTAAAAAGCAGAAAATAAATAAAACATTTTTTTAAAACTTGCTTTTCTTAAAGTTGTACTAAAAAGTAAAAAATAGTTGCAAGAAAAGCAAGGCGTGCTCATTATGCGTATAATCATACAAAGTTAGCAATAATGCAAGTTTCCTTCTGAATATTTCGGAGAACAAAAAAAAACAAAAGAATACTCTATTGATGGGGGGATTTTAGATAGAGAATGCAAAATATTCCTCGTTTGGTAGTGGACCATTATGGTCTTCTTACGAAACAATCTATAAATAAAATTACTTGTACTAATCAGCCAAAAATGATTTTGTGACGGACGTGTCACAATGTTTATGAAATGTTAAATTCCTGATTTAGATCCACATTCGACCCACGCTTCGGTCAATTCCTCAGCGATACCATTTAAGGGAGTAGTACATTTATATTCAATGTCCTGAACTGTAGTGGATTAAAAATGATTCGAGGAATTTAATCATTTTAAGTATGTAATTAAATGCCACATTAAATCTAGATGGCAGGTTGGTTTACGAGAAGAGTATTTTATTAAACAGATTATTATAAAACTTAAGTTTATTTTAAGGAACTTTAAGGAACACCATGACTACCAAGTCATCATGGAACGATTGTCAAAAATAGAGCTGGTGTAATGGATAGAGGTTGAGGTCACTTGAAGTTTGCGCAAATATTTTATTTTACACAAATAAGTGTTTTAAAAATTATGTTAGCTTTATCAGTTTATTAATTTAATTGGCATGTTTGTCAGTTGGTGTCTGTGTTTTATTTTGAAGGAAGACTGAAAGATGTGCAGTACTAAGTCGGTACTGTTCACATTGATCCAAATGTATAGTTACAGAATGGGATTAAGCTTTTAATTTAAATAAAATCATTTAATATAGTTGAGCAACGACAGAGGCAATTGTATTGATATTACTGTTTGAATTAAACACTGGATTCAGTTTTTAATAAATATTTAATAAACCTTCTTAAATTCGAATCTTTAAAATTTTTTAAAGCACTGTGTCCAGTTCTTGTAGAAACGATAGATTGTTTATATATTTCAGCTCAGACTAAAGAATCTTAGAAAAGACATTATATCTGCTTGACAGTAGGTACAATATAACATGGGAAACATTTGATGGAGCTTGAACATTAGGTATTCATGTTGTATTGGTTATCTGAAAACTTAGAGTTCCTTCATTATCATTCTGTTTGTATTATTCTGTATTTTAACACCCATATTGTGCTTTTTCGCAACGTTTACCTACTTCATTTCGTAAAGAATTATCTAAGTAGCCTTCAGCAACTGTATTTGATTTACATCCCCCGAGTTTTTGAATTGATTGCGCCACTATCGCTATTAACTAATACAGGTGATGAAGTGTGTACAAAATTTTGACTTTAGAAAACTGATTAATATACAAAATTTACTAATGTCATAATTAATTTTTATTAAAGTCGATTTTCAGCATTGAATAATGTTTCCAGAGATTGCATGCAAGCATTTCGAAATTCATGTGTTAAAAAATTTAGTAATCGCACACTATTTAAAGTGTCATCAAAGAAAAATGGTTCAATCAGGGTCTCATTTAAAATTTCACACAAGACATTTACTGTTATAATAAATCATGATCACGATGATCATCATTTGTCTGTTCCATGAACTATAGCATAATGATGAGAACTAATAAGTTCGAAGCCTATCATTCTTTCAGGATTTGTAATGTGTAATTCAATGCAGGTCGGGGTATTTGCCCGTATTATTATTATATTAACAGTAGGTTAAGTCCACCTAGGACTGGTCGCCGCTCTCAGGTACTTGTGGAATCGCAAGTCGCTATACGCCCATGGAGACATCTATGGTGTATAGTAGCAATTGACCATACGAGAGGATTCACTTACCTCTCACCACTAAGACATTTACTGTTTACAATATAACACAGTGTGGGTTTACCGTTGACCAATACCTTGAGTTTTGCGATGAGACCACGCCATTTGTTGTCAGAATCAAAATTTATCTGAATTCAACCAAAATTTTTAAAGCCGCAGTTTAGGCCAGCCTGGCGCAGCCCGTCGTTGGAGTAACTCGCGGAAGGCACCTTGTTCAAGTTGTGGTGCCAGCGACAGTGCCAAATTTAATTAAAAAGTGTAGTTCACCGTACCAGTGTTTTTAGTGTTCTATTGTCCAGTTTTGTTAAGCTTTCTTTTTCAAGCATTTTGTAACCCCATTACCTAATTTAATTTTTACATTGGTAAAAAAGGAGTTAGGTTTAAGTATAAAATGTTCAATTGTTGCTTCCGCCAAACCAGGCCTGTTTCGGCCCGACTTTGCGATCCGCCACCGCGTTAGCGCGGGTCGATCCCGGGGCAGGTAGTTGGGAGGCAGCTATATTTACGATTATTGTCAATAAGATCTTTTTGAATTTAATTGAATTGAACGCCATTTGTTATAAAAATAACCTCATCACTGAACATAATTTTTTTCAAAAAATTTGTGTCATTTAAAATCAAACTCTGTGCCCAGAAGCAATATTCCAATCTCCTCTCTGCGTCTTCTTCAATAGTGTGTAAAAACTTGGACTCATATGCTTTTAAATTATGATGTTTGAGGCACCTCCAAATTTTATTTTTGTCTACATTCAAGTTTAGAGATAAATTTCTGACACTAATACTTGGTTCAGCATTAACAGCATATAATATTACTTGATCCAATGGATGATCGGCCATGTTGTATTTTTTGGCTACAAGTTTGGATACATCTCCAGTTCTATTAAATATTCTATTAATTGAATCAACCCTGGCGTAGTGAATCTGTGGGCGTTCTGGATGTCTCAAATTGAAGATGCTGCATCTCAATAAGAGTGCACTCTATCTCAACAATTCTTATTATTTCAATTGTATCAGCAATACTTTGCTGTGTAGCCATGTCTAAGTTTAATTTGACGTTCGATACAATTGTCAAATCCATTCTAAAGCACTCCACGTTAACAAACATATTGGTATCTGAGTTTTAAGTAATTATGTAAATATCCGACAATAAATAACTCGAATAGTAAGGTGATTATTATTGAAATCTTAGACATGATTTTTTAACGAAATTTGGTATACAGGAGTTTTAGGTCATGCCGAACAAGCTTATGTAAAAACAAAAACCCTTTCTAAATCGCTAATATAAGTGGTAAAGAGTGAGAAACGCTGTATACTGGCTCCGATCGCCTCAGCTATGATCTCCACTCCTCCCTCTCCCTGTACCTATTGGAAAATAGCCAGCAAAAAAGTTAGTGAGAGACATTTTTAGAGCGGTATCACGGTCTACTACTACAAGACAATTTGTAGGTACCTAAGTAATGAATAAAAATATTGGTGTAAATATGGTTCAACTTCATATACATGCATTACAACAAATAACTACTTTACCAAACTCTCCACCGAACTTTCCCCAATAAAGTGATAGTTACTAGACTAAAAATGCCATAGATTGAGGCGATGATTTTCTGGACAGCTAGCGAAAAGATAACTTGTTAGGTTTAGAGCACAAAGTCATTAAGTTGGCCAAATTCTGCCTTGCAGAATGGGTAAAGCTCCCCTCTAGATTAAAACGATACGTAACTATTACTTAATCATGGTCACAATATAACTTTTGACCCACCGCAACCTATTCTATAATATCGTGCCCACGTTGAAAATTAGATATTTTAATTAACTACTGAAAACTTATCCTACCGTTTTCATTCATTAATTAGTTGCAGTTTAAGGAAGCGTATCAATCATTTTAACATAAACAAACTCGTTCCGGAAGTTAAGTTCCTGCTACTGAACTGGCTGCTTATTAACATGCATCAAAACACATCGCTAAGCATTATTCTTCGGTGATATAATAACATACAATAAATGCAAGTGTATCGTTGAAATCCACCTATTCTTGGATGTAATTTGTCATTACTTTTATCAGAATTTAACAGTCATTGATATTGACCACGATAAGAATAAGTGATTACGCGGTTCCTGCTATAAAGTTTTGTATTGTAAACAGCTCACATCTTGATAACTACATTGCAAGAATATGGTAATTACAGACATTAACAATTATTTTTAAATATTTCAACAGTTGTAAGGAAATCCATTGAAGTGCGTATACCTTCTAAATTACATCGACTACACCAAATACTGCATATTAAAGTCTCACGTACCATTTATTAATGTAGTTTCTTATTAATATCGCACGCCGAAACTCTAATAATAACAAATCGCACGCAAGATAATATTGACATAACTTTTCATGTAAAATTAGGGATTTAAAATTAACGTGTCAATGTAATTATATCACCTTTGTTACAATGGTGTCACTGGTATCTTAAATTAGAAAAACATTTTGAGGCTACTGCTGTTAAATATTCAATTGACAATTATAACTTTTTGTCATTATCTGTCTTTATAGATCTCCACATGGAAATATTGATGTTTTTCTGGATAAGTTAAATTCTTTGCTTGAAATGGTAACTAGTAAATATAAAAATGGAAAGATTGTATTATGCGATGATTTTAATTTCTTAGTACATAGCAACAATCTTACCAAATTGAATGTTGTAGGTACTTAATGCTTATTGTCTTGTACCTACTATTAACGAACCAACTAGAATAAGGAACTGTATTGATAATATATGTATCAATTTAAATATTGATGATTACGAAAGTAAAGTGATAAGAAATGCCATATCTGACCATGATGCATTGATATTAACAACATCAATAAATTGTTCTAAACAGACCAATAAAAAACTGATGTTCAGGGATGTACAGAATCAGGAAAAATAAGGTACTCCTGCTCTAGACTACAAACAGAAAATTGGTCTGATGTATTTGACAATAATTTCGATGTTAATACAAAATTTAACAATTTTCTTAATAACTTTCTATATCACTTTGATATGACTTTTCCGGAGACTTCTATAAATATTGTAAATAAGAAATTAAAAAATAATTGGATGACACAGGGTTTGAGAAACTCGGCGCAAAGGCTTAAAGACTTGTATTCAGGCTAAAAAATGTGAAATATTTCTCTATTGCCTAACTCAGCAAATAAATCTAAAACGGCATGGAATATCATCAAACATAAAATTAACACGAAAAACGATGTCCATCTAAATATAGATAATAAAGCAGTGAATGATTCTCGAACAATCAGTAATACATTTAACAATTACTTCATTAATGTACCTCGTAAGCTTATTGAAAGTATGTCACTTACTAATAACGCTGATTGTAATAACATTACTATAAATCCTTCTTGTAACTTCATAGACCCTGTGACAGAATCGGAAGTTATCAACATTGTTATCAATTTAAAGAACTCAAATGCCGCTGGTTCTGATAAGGTTAGTTCAAGTTTATTAAAAAAGTGCATACCACACATTGTGAAACCACTGACGTACTTAATAAATCTGTCAATTGGTGAAGGTACCGTACCTTTCCTGAAGAACTGAAAATTGCAAAAATTGTTCCACTTTCTAAATCGGGTGAAGTTAACAACATTGAAAACTACAGACCAATTGCGATCCTGACTACATTTTCAAAAATATTTGAAAAAGTTATAGCTATTAGAGTTACAATTTTTTCTTATGCTTTCCAGCTATTCAATTTAAACCAGTTTGGTTTCCGGGAGAGTCTCTCCACTATTAGTGCTATAAATAAATTTTTGAATTTATTTTATGAAAATATGGACAACCGGAAAAATGATGTTGGAATTCTCAGTAAGGCATTTGACCTGGTATGTCACAAAACTCTTCTAATTAAAATGGAAAAGTATGGGATACGTGATCAAGAACTAGAATGGTTTAAAAGCTATCTAAAGGATAGGAAACAGTATGTTGAGGTCAATAATTAATTACAAAACTGATATACTACCCACAACCATAGAGGTTCTACAAGGGTCAATTTTAGGACCTTTGCTGTTCTTAATTTATATAAACGATCTAAAATTCTCTAACATTTTTATGTTTGCTGATGACACATCCATTCCCTGTAGTGATAATACTCTAAGTAATACTATTAACTCGTATAACATCCAAATGCAAGATCTTCAGTCATGGTTCTCGAATAATAATTTGTTACTAAATAGCAAAAAATCTATATGCATTAGATTCAATAACTCTAATACCAATTACAATGAAAGTATTCTAATTAAATCAAAATGTGGCTCCTTGCGACAAGTTGAGTCTACTGAATTTTTAGGATTATATATATATCCGAGGATTGCAGCTGGAGAACACATATTGATTTTGTCTGTAAGAAAATCGCTACTACTTGTTACTGCATAAAGCAACGGTTGATATGGTTGATACTGAATCCTTAAAAATGTACTATTATGCACAATTTTACTCAATCGTATCTTACGGTATAATTGCGTGGGGGCATTGTGGTGAGAGTCAAAGGGTATTTACACTACAGAAAATGGCCATTAGATATTTAGTTGGCATCGGATATAGGGCTAGTTGCAGGGGCTATTTTAAAGCTATGCAAATTCTAAAACTACCATCAATATTTATAATGCATCTCTTATTGTATGCCAGATCTAATCTGGAAGAGTTAAATAATTTAAACGTCTACCACTTATATAACACAAGAAATAATCAGACCCTGGAGATTCCTCGACACCGTACCAGTTTGTTTGATCATAGTCCTAAATATTTGGCTATTAAAGTATATAACAAATTACCTCACCAATACAACAAGTCTTTAAATCAAAAACAGTTCAGAACAAGTATTAAAAGTATGTTAATTGAAAAATCTTATTATTCCTTTAATGACTGACAGTCTGTGATATCACAACAATTTATTATAATTTATTATGTTTCATTAGTTTTATTCAATATTGTTTTATGACCATATTAAGATGATCATATCTTATGCTTGTATATTTAAATGTACTCTTGTATGTCATTCTTGCATCTTGTTATTTAGAACTTTGTAAATTTTACATTTTATACATTTTATTTATTTACACTTGACCTGTCTTATATTATGTAAACATAATCAAAATGGACGAATAAATACTTACTAACTTACTTACTTAATAAAATCATTGTATTCTGTTATCGTAAATGGGAGTTTTGTCCAGTTGAGTTGTGTAAATAAATAAATTCTTAGTGATATGCGACTTCACCATATTTATGTGAATTACAGCAATTCGAACAGATCTTTTTGCAATTACCTGCTCTATAATTTGAAACGTTCAATTTATACATCTATATCAAGTCAATATGACCTGAAACGGCTAACATGATTTATACATCAATTTAAATAAAAAGTAAAACATGTAACCTAGATATTTCATATACGAGGAAATAAATGGGGTATAATTTACGGCATTAACTTTATAATTGACTCGGTTGGGGATATTTCGATTTAATTAGCATACTTAATTAAACAAATCCATGGAAACATTTAACATCGTTATATATAGAGATCAAGAATTTGCATCGGCACGCCATGCATGTATACCATTTAACTGGAAACTTGAGTTTAAACTACAGTTTAATCAACCTAAGTCAGGGTCGTCACTTGGATTTCAGTCACGATCAACAGCATGTATCTGAATTGAGTGTAATTTCGTAGGCAATCGAAAAGGAAATGAATTCTTAGAAGCATTTTGTTAAAAATTTTACATATTAAATTAGTGCGATCTATAAGAAGAATAAAAAAATAAAATATTTTACCTGAAGATACATATGCGAGTTAATAATATCGATTTGCTAAAGCAATTTAAACGGTTTTAAATTACGATATATCGATATGGTTTAGACGCTGAAGAATTGCTTTCGATGTACTTTTTCCGTAGCGGTCCAATTCCGTGTTATTTATGAGAAAATGTCAAAAATGGTGGGTTTTTTCACATCTTATTTCGAGTAGAGAATTTTAATATGCTAATATCCGGTTCTATGTACAGGGTTATTCAGTATATATTGACTCCCCCCCCTTATTTCTTTTATTATTGAAAATAAAAAAAGAGCTTCGTATAAAAGTTGTAGGATCATATGCATATTTTATTGAAAAGTGATGAAGTATAGGTCACGTGATACAAAATAAATATATTAAACATAATATTTTTAGTCGCAAACTCCTCTATAAAATCCTTATTTTACTATAAGGAACGTAACCAGACTGCAACCAACAGCTACTCTCCGGGCTATGTGCCCCGCCGAGCGCTGAATTACAAGTTACAAGTCTGGTGCGTTAAGTGTAATAATTGCATATTACCATCAAAACGCTAATGCTTCGATTGCAACAAACATTAGCGTTTTGATGGTAATATGCAATTATTACACTTAACGCGCCAGACTTGTAACTTGTAATTCAGCGCTCGGCGGGGCACATAGCCTGGAGAGTAGCTGTTGGTTGCGCCTGGTTACGTTCCTTATAGTAAAATAAGGATTTTATAGAGGAGTTTGCGACTAAAAATATTATGTTTAATATTCCGCCCTCTAAAAGCACATTTGAACTATGCTAAGCCAAGTCAGGCTATTTATTTTTCGATTGCAACAGACACTGGACCGCTAGATGACGCCTGCTGACTATATTACATACCGCTATTATAAAAATACCGGCATGTACCAAATGGTCAAAGGATCCTCGTGCCGGTCGTCACATGCCTACCTTGCACTGACGAGAGCCAACAGCTCGAAACTGCAGTCTGCAAGTGGTGTGTGACGGCTGGCAAGAGAGCTCCTTTAAGTAGGATTAGTCTTTCGGCTGGTGTTTGTTGCAATCGAAGCATTAGCGTTTTAATGGTAATATGCAATTATTACACTTAACGCGCCAAACTTGTAACTTGTAATTCAACGTTCGGCGGGGCACATAGCCCGGAGAGTAGCTGTTGGTTGCAGTCTGGTTACGTTCCTTATAGCAAAATAAGGATTTTATAGAGGAGTTTGCGACTAAAAATATTATGTTTAATATTCCGCCCTCTAAAAGCACATTTGAAAAATAAATATATGTTTTTTAAATGGAACACCCTGTATATTATTGCATTTTTGAGAAGCCCTTTTTCCCCTGATTTCAAATATATAATATTGTATAGGTCTCTCTTAAATACTTCTTGAAATATTTGACATTCGAAATGCAAATGAGATGCTTTATTGCAAGAAAAGTGAGCCATGTATGACAAAATACAAGTGAAACAGAAATAACAAGGTAGGCCACGTAAATAATTATTTTATTGTTTATTCAATTTTGACGTTTCAAACCGTCATTATTAACATTTATTTAATCGAAATGGATTATAGTGATGCTGAAAAGTTCGAAATATTTTCCCTTTATGTGGATAATAATAAACATACCGCAAGAAGAGAATACTTGACGTAATCGATTCCTAGTGTAAATACGTTCATCGTCATGTAAATAGGACCCATAGCTTTGAAGTAAACGACGTAACTTTACAGCAAACAGGGAAGAAGATCTAGGTATATTGTTATATTCTGAAGATAAAAAAATAATTTATTAGAAAAATAGATCGATACTTTGTTTTAATATTTGTTTTAGAAAATTCGATTAATAGTTTATTAAATGCTTGTCGTGAAATGGAAAGAAGTTATTCCAACTTATAAAGAACTTTGAAGAAGCATCAATATAGGCCTTACAAAATATTACCCGTCCAGGAACTGAATGAATACCAAAAACGTAGAAGATTTTTGGCAGATCATGCTTCATGAATTAGATGAAAGTCCTGATTAAAAAAAAATATATATATATATGGACGGACGAGTCGAATTTTTCCACCGGGGCGGGAATTTTTAATAAAAAAAAACAGACGTTCCTGTCGAATAAAAACCAAAGACAGGGAAAGGTTAAGCAAATAAAAAAGTCGGGTAGAAAATCAATCCAAGTTTGGTGCATAATTTTTCAAAACAAATTAGTTGGGCCTATATTTTATGATTTTACTTTAACACGACAAACATATCTCGAAATAATTTTACCAGAGGTAGTCTAATTCAAGAATTCCTTATGGACGTATCGTCTAGAATGGTTTGGCATGAGGACGGAGCGACTCCATATAGCGTTTTAGATGTTCGGGAACATTTAAATAATCAATTTCCCATTTGGATAGGCAATGCTGGCACCACTCAATGGCCACTGATTGGACGCCATTAGATAGCTTTTTATGGGGGTTTTTAAAAGACAAGTCAATTTTAATCATAACCACAATCTTCAGGCCATTAAAGCAAAAATTCAAGGAGAAATTAACAACTTAAACAGAAACCATAAAACGCTATTTTCATAAACTTAAGAAGATACTATGAGCTTTGCATTGACAATAATGGTGGCCACTTTGAACAATTTCTTTAATTGATTATTTGTGTAGTATTATTTTATTATAAAGAGTTTTTTCTTGCTTTGTTAAATCTGTGTTTTAATAAATTAAATATGAAGTTAATTCTAATATCATATTAATTATTTACACGTGATTATGGCCAGGTCATATATAATTTACATGTTGAAAATAGCACTTTTCATACGTGAAAGAGTTTTCACATATTGTTAGCGTGCGTTAAAGATTTATCACACAATATGTAAAATCAATAATCTTCAAGCATAATTTAATAGTGCGCACTTAGCAAAGCAACCGTAGAAAAAAAATTATTTTACTAGTGAATAAACAACTATTTACGGTTGTTGCTATGGAGTTAATAATGACAGTTTGAAATGTCAAAATTTAATAAACAATAAAATAATTATTTTCGTGGTCTACCTCACTCTTCTTGCAATAAAGCAGCTCATTTGTATTTTGAATGTGAAATATGTCAAGAAGTATTTAAGACAGACCTATACAGTATTATATATTTGAAATCAGGGGAAAAAGGGCTTTTCGAAAGTGCAGTAATATGCAAGGCTGTTCCATTTAAAAAACATATTATATTTATTCCGTATCATGTGACATATACATGATGTTTTTTATCACGTTTCAATAAGATATAGATAAGATCTAAAACTTTTATACGAAACTTTTTTTGCTATTTCCAATAACAACAGAAATAAAGAGGGTCAATATATAGTTAATAATTCTGTACATCGATACGCTGGATTGACTGGTGCGGGTTTGAGATTCTAGAAGTGGTCCTGTTTCGAGTTATTTCCGAGAAATTGCCAGAAATGGTATTTCTTCATATTTTCTCTTGAGATATACGGGAATATTACCATATTACTGCGCTTACTTATGTATTTTTATACGCGGAACGATGAATTCACGAGTAAATGTCAAAAATGACGTTTTCTCGCATTTCTTTTCTAAGTATATAGAAGTGTTAATATGTTAAAGTGTTTACGAACTTAATTAAAACCGTGTAAAAACTAAAAGCCGGCAAAAACAGTCGGCATCTCTTTATTGTACACGGGCGGAGGTAAATAGAAATGCTTGTCATAAAAAATGATAAGATTTTCGGGCGTTATTATATTATCCTCTGTGTCAAATGATCTCCAGAAAGCCATGGTAAATTAGTAAATAATTAAAATATTTCACTTTTTATATAGTAGTAAATATTTATAAATATGAACAATAACTAACTAAACTCCTACGCTTGATATTATAATAGGTATTTATGCACTGCACTGGCACATTGACAGCACACCTCATCGACTTCTGAGAAACGATTTACCAGTTATTTTATGCTAGTAGGCCTGTCCGTTTTATTATCTTTAAACCAGTGCAGTCGTAGATGGTTCATTCAGGCTGATTACATTGCCAGTCTCGAACTCGCCTGCACACTTTCAACTACCGTTCCAATCTCGACACCATTGCTAAATATATAGGACAAAATATCAAGTTCAGTGCGCACGGTCCTGTGCTTTAACACTGATCAGTTTCAATTTTGCCCGTATAAAGTATATTGTCCAATTTTCGTATTTTCTTTTGAGATGTACAGAAGTATTAATATGATTAGCGTAAGTCCTAGATACCTGAACTTTTTCTGTTTCGAGTTATTCACAAGAAACTGTCACAAACGGTGTTTTTCCCATTTTTCTTGAGGTATACTAATTACTAAAAAGTGTTGTTTTTTGCGTATTTTGACACGCTGAATTGAATAACATTAGTGTCAGATTTCAGAAATTATCCTATTTCGAATTATTCACGAAGCACTGTCAAACGTGGTGTTTTTTCGTATTTTCTTTTGAGACATACTGTAATACATGTTACCGTCTAACTTTATACATTTTGATATTATAGATTGATTAGCGTAGGGTTCAGGTCCTAGAAGTGGACCAATTTTGAGCTATTGAAGAAAAAACTGTTAAAAATGTTTTTCGAATTTTTTTTTAACGTATACAGAAATATTAATATATTGGTATCTATTTTTACGTACATTTATACACCGGAACGATTAGACATTATCATAATGGAATATGAATTCTTCATATCATTTACAGAAGCCTGGGTTATTAGCTTATGTTAAAAAGTGACCGCAAAATTAGTCTGTTTTTGCAATCTCAATAAATTCGAGGCAGACAAAACAAATTTAGTGTTAAGATCTTAAATTAAAGCTAATTAAAAATCTAGACGGACTAAATAAAAATTTAGTGGTTGCTAACCCCTATTTCGTTAGTAAAACGTGTTAAAATAAATACTTTTTTAAAGGAAAATAGAAAATAATTATGATGTTCATTCATGAAAATAGGTCAAGAATTTCAGGTATTAACATATTCTTAACCCAATACCATATAGTTAATTAAAAACTACCCTCTAGGAGGGGGTTACAATAAGTACGAGTATCTGCCATTCTTGCAAACATGAATCCTAGCATGACTTTGAAAAAATAAAATATTGAGATGTTACCATGAAACTTGCATGGTTCCTAAACTTATCGCTTGTCGATAACCACCTTCTTACAAAGGGCTTGAAATGCATATTAGTACCATTATAAGCTGAAGCATGACTTTTAACACTGAAGATAAATTTGGAAAAATATGGAAAATACTAGGAACATAACTATAAGTCTCCTAAACTTATCACTAAACGATAATCACCCACAAAAAATGGGGTTGAAATGAGTGTTGGTGCCATCCTAATATATTTTTAAGTTTTCTGTTAACCCGTTTAACCCGAAAATAGAGGGTAGTTACCCCTAAATAAAAAAATATGTCCGTCTAGATGTTTAATAAGCTTTAATTTAAGACTTTTACTGTTACGCTTTTTAGCGGTCACTCTTTCAATTGACATTGTGTCTTAGATATTAATTAAAATATTTTAAGATACTGTGTACACAGATTTAATATGTCTGATCAAGTTACGCCAGTCGATTCAGAGTATCAAAATACACAAAATTGGACACTAACATAATATTTGTACTCCACAAAATAGAATGCGGAAAAATACCAATTTGACAATTTCCCGTAAACATCTCGAAATTGGACCACTTTTGGAATCTGGGACTTGTCCCAGTCGAATCTACGGAAAAATACAGTGAAAACGAACGAACGAATCTTTTGGACCTTATAAGGCCAGCGGAATTGGGTCGATAAGATTGGTTTAGTTCTTGTCCTGCTGGGAGGGCTTATATCTTTTTGCAGAACACCCTCCATTTTTCGGGGTTCCATTACTTCTAGTTTCTTGGTTCAATACTACAGTGGTGTATACCTTCTCGTATGTATAGTGTGTTATAAATTAAGACAACGATGGGAACCTACCTGCTCACAACGATTTAAAGCTTTTGTATCTTACGCAAATAATATTTCTTTAGATGTTTGTCTCGTGTGTAGTTATTCAGTCTTAAATACAATTCTGTAAATGTTTTATATATAATTTAGATAGACTTAACATTTTTTAAATAAATGTTCACTACTTTTAATAACAAGTTACCTTTATTCTGATAAGTATAATGATATATATTTATCAAGATATAAAATAGTTTTCAGTTTATGTGCCAAGGCAACTTTAACAGCAGGGAGCCACAGCTGAAAACGGTGTCGCTATCAAACAATATAATTCGAGAAATAACAAATATTTCAAATCCAAATGAAATATTTCTCTGATTATAAAATTATGCCTAGTTTTGATATATTTGATAGACCGGGATTACATATCGAAATTTTGTTCATTTGAATTTCCAATGTGGTATAATGAGTTTTATATCGATCAAAATGTCCATCGCCTTTAATTTCAATCTTTAATATTTCTAACTTTTGTTCCGAGGTTAAGGTATATGAAACAGCCGATATTTTAGAAAAAATATTCTCCATAGTTTTGTCTTGTAAATAATTGGTAAGCCGATTTAGAATTATTAGGATTAACTTATTTGTAGTTGACATTTTACTTAAGCGTATGCGTTCTCCATTAAATAATAAATAACACCACAGGTAATTACGACCCTCTTTATCCCGGAAGGCTCTAGAAGAGCCTTGTGTGGGAGGGGGCTACCATTTAGAGACAAGAGACACACACCCAATATCCGTGTATAGTGGAAAAAGGCAAGTACGCTCACCTCTCGACCACCAGTCATACCATGCCGCTGGTCATTTCATATGATTTACATTGGTTTTTTGATCTTTTGATACTTTGCTTATTACATACACATACATGTTTTACCTCAATAATGTTTCTATTTTTTAAGTCTTTTTAAAATAGAAATAAGTAAAATGTGAAAAATAGAGCATAATATATTGTACTTGCTTTTTACATATATGTAGTTAGGAATAACTCAGCTTTTAGAGATGGTGGTAGGATTAGAAGTGTTGTCTAGCTACTTTAAGCTGCTATTCATATATAAAATAATCTAGTTAGGTTTCGGATTAGTTACAATAAATTTAGCCCAAATGTTGCATTGACAATCGCACTAATAGAGCCTCTCTTCAGTAGGTGACAGTTTAGCAATGATCCTTGAAGTAACCAATGTTTACTGCAGATAATTCAGAGAATCTGTGCCTTCATTGGTCGTATGTATTTGAGAATAAAACCGTGGATATTCTTTAATATATTCTCAATGAGTGAAAAATCGGTTCTATTATTTATACTAGTGCAAATAAATATTTAACAATGATAAAGATTTATTAATTTAATGTATGAAAAAATGTATTAAAATAACGTACGTATCCGTAATATTTTATTTCGAAAGTTCAAACTGCATAATGTACTCCCTAGGCAATATTAAGTATAAATCAACTTTTTTAAAATATCTTATTTCATTTTATTTGTTTGCAATCGTGGTTCATAAAAGTTTCCGACAACATTAATAATTAGTTTAATGTCTATTTGCCTTCAGATCAATTAATTACAATAATAGAAATGATAAATTGAACTAGCATGATCCATCATTTTATTAAAACACGTGTTGGAGTCGGGTTGAGCTAATAGTACCAATATTTCTAAACATTGTTCGTTAATTTTCTTAGCACCGCGAGATAATAGAATCGAATTGAAGCATACATTTTAGATCGACATTGAAATTTGGAGAATTTGCCGCTCTACGAGTATGTAGAGAACTTTGTTTAATAGATGTACGTTGTACGTACGTATAGTAATAAGTATATTTCTACAGTTGCCTCGACTTTTGCTGTTATGAATTGTCCGTAGTATAAAATTTTGTATTATCTGGAGAGGCTGGAGGATTGTATTGTTTATTCTGATCCCCAGATGGCTAATACCATACCTAATTAGGGATTCCGCTAGGCTGTTATATGTCACTAAGATACTACAATTAGTATACTTTTCAGGTTATGCTACGATTTACACGTACATAAGCAAATAAATACGTTGGATATTAATGATTATAAGATATTACATAACGAAATCACTTGGGCTACTGTAGCGTAGCAGATATCGCAGGAACGACTTAACCCGGATAAGTGATGTGCGTGCCTACGATAAAATTTCTCTAGCTCAGCCTATCTCAGGGCGTTAAGCCCAAATTTACACAAACTATGACAAATTATTAGTTTACTTACTTAACAAATCACTGACGATCGCAGACGAAATAATGACACTTTCTTTAAAAATGAAATGCACTATATTAAACAATTTACAGATATTGGTTCTCTAGCATGTAACCTGGCGATGTTCAAAAGGTGCGGCAAATTTCTCGATTAATAAGTTACAACATTAATAAAATGCCTCGTGTAGCTACACATCGGTTTACAATGTCCTCATAAATGGTCATAAGTTCTGCCACAAGGGTCTGATTTAAAGAACCTCCTTAAATAAATATAAATGCATAAAATCTTTAAATATGTACAAGTTAAAATGCAAACGTATGAATCGATATAACTGAGCCGAACCACTGAAGGTGGTTCCCGGTAAGTAAAAACAAAAAAACAACACACTTATTTAGGGTGGTACGGAAACGAAAACGGTGGAAACTGTACCTACGGAGATGTCTTCTGGACAAAAGAAATGGACCCAAGGATGGGGTTGATCATAGCCTCTCCGTCCGTGGAACTTCACTGACGTGTGTAGAAACCCCGTCCGTAGAACCCTAAAGATATCACGATTTAATTTGCAAAGTCAGAAATGCACGTGAAGCGTGCCTAATGTGGGCAATTCAAATCTGACATAACCTACAAAAGAAACATAATTTACCTCACTGATGAGGGAACAATCCACCAATACTCCTCGAAAGCCACAGTCGGATGAATGGGGTCGAGTCCGCCTTTCAAGTTGACACGGTATTTCCAAAGGAGAGCCTGCAAATTTACGAAACACGTGGGTAGAGAGCGGGTAAGATGGCGTGAAGAGGTTAGCTTACCTTGTGTAATTAAATATCCTGCTTCCGCAGTTAAAATTTACTCACAACAACAAAATATTCGGCTAAACGGAACAACAACAGATTGAGAAAATTTTTTTTATGTTGATAATTCCAAAATCCACCAGGATAGGATGCCTTGGATAAAACCGAGGTTCACAGAATTATCAACTACCTACCACGCCAACAAAAATGGTTGCCTACCGGTCTTCCGCTCTCTCTCTGCTGATCACGTGCCACAAGGGTATCGCCCTCCCGTGGAGAATAGCGAAATGTGTTACGGACGTAGCAGTTGTTATTATGCGGCCCACAAAACGCTAAGGCGTATGGTGGGTCGCATACGCTAGAGGTCCGCAACAGTTATAGAATTTAGATATTAATTTTCTTAGTTTTCCGTTTAAATATTTAATATGGTTATCCCATTTTAGGTGATTATCGAAAATAACGCCAAGATATTTGATAGTAGTGGTGTGCAATCTACAATTTTTGCAAGCTTAACAGACAAATGGCTAAAAAAATTAAATCATGTAAAGATGTACACTTTACTTAAAATGCAAATGCAGTTGGAAATCACAGATAGACATTTTAATGATATTTATATGTATAGACTTTTAAAAAAAACAAAAAGTTAATAGTTAAAGTGCATACACAACTGGAACTACTTCTAATTCTAGAACCACATTTAAATCTAGACGCCTCCGTTTTCAGTTTATTTTATCCGCGGAACTGTTCTTTGTCAGAGAACCCAAGAATGCATGGGTCGGCGCGAGCGAAATATTTAGCAGATAAAGATCTTGTAGACCTAAAGTGAATATATTACCGAATTTGGTAGGCAGTAGAATCAATTAAAAAACGTAAAAGACGAAGAAGGTATTTAGTATAATTAAAATTTATTCGTCGGAATTATTTTTAGAACTTATATTTGTTTTGATGAATGTGGACAAAAAAATCACCAGGTACTCTTCGAGTAATGCGCAAAGCTGAGGCTAAAGAAGCGAAAGGAATTAATCTTAATTATTTATTTAGCGTCAACCATGTTTAGCGGAATTCATTTATTATTAAAGTGTAGGTTAAAAGTACATATAAAAAAGCAAGAGAGCTTCAGTCAATTTCTTTGATCATCGCCATACCGAAGGAGACCGTAATTAATTTATTCTATAATAACGGTTATATTAAAATGAATAATGCTGCTTGAGGTATTTAGGAGGTAATTAGCGTAAAAATAGTGTATTTAACTATGGTGAAATATTTTTTTACTTGAACGATGTATATGGCAAGAGTAGTTAGTCTAATGAATAGCTGATTAGTTGCCTACTTAATAAAATACTTATATAACTTTCGTATACAGGGTGTTCGCTAATTGATGGTAGTTCTTATAATGGTGGATAGTATAGTGGGTTCAACCAAAATAAAAGAATTTTTCATATAAATGACTGATATATATAATTTATTGTTAGCCCTGTTGTCAGTTTGCTAGTAGAAAGTGACTCAAAAAAGTTTACTAAAATCGTTCCCCCCCGAATCCTTCTAAAAACCCCTCTGAAACGGAAACGTTTTTTGCTAATATTTCGAAAAATAATGAAAAAAAAAAACGGATAGCACCACGTGAAAGAGAGAGAAATTTTACAAAAAAATAGTAAGCATATATTTTTTTAAAGCTGTTTTAGCCCTGAAGAAAAAATAACTAAAAAACACCCTCTCGAAAAAATAACGAAAATTACATAAAACAATAAATTTTTATATGTTAATGGGTAAAATATGACAGCAATCAATAAAATAAATAATTATTAATTATTCTGTAAAATATTTTACAACGATGTTTATCCTCATTGTAACGGGGCTTCGAAATGTCATCCTCCTATTTGAACACACACACTCACCACAAATAATTAACATGTAACTGATAACGTAAATAAACTGATAACTGATCGACCAACATCGAGCGTTTACTGCGAGTGATGACAAATGTAACGTGCAACATTGCCGGCTTGTGTCAGTTTCCCATATATCTTAGAAATCAACTAATTTTTCATTTCGGTTACTTGGTATAGTAGACAAAATGTTAAATAGAAAAGTTACTCCATTTTATGATGTAATGGTTATGGCCCCCCCTGTATATTTATAAACAGAAATCACCAATGTAACAGTTATGGGGTACCCTATTTAATTACTAAAAGAAATCCTGGTAATCTATGTTACCAGTATATTAATTACTATTTATTTATCTGAAGGATAAACAAATAAGATTGGCCATTTGCGTGATCGTCTAGTTTTGTTAGTGTAGGACCCAAATTTTGTTGTGTGTGTGGTAACCCTTTTTAATTTACCCCAGGTTCTTTTATATAAAGTTTAATATTACTTGTTTCTGTCTGATACTGTATACCTTAAAAAATTAATCACTCTGTTAATTGAAATACCTGGTAAATTTGAACACACTGTCTATTAATTGAGTGACCTAGTTAATTATATATATTTATGTAGTATCTTATTACTCAAAGTTACACTGTACATTTATAGTTGAAGTTTGTTTTCTATTTTGCTTTTGAAATTAAAACATTTATTTAGTTTATTACTTATATAACGAAAAGGTAAAGGTGAAAGAATAAGACAATAATTGATGGGAAAAAATATTAAAAAAAACCCATTTTATTTTATATAAATTGATGCAACAATAGTCGAACATGAAATCAAAAGTAATCCAAATATTTGAGACAATTGTCTAAATATTATAATAGGAAAATTTGCATCGCTATAGTAATGACCATACTATAGATATACTGAGTGTTTTGATGCAATAACAAGAACTTATACAAAAGTATGCTGTGTTATTCTAATAGTAACTAGAGTTAATAATAATCTATAATAGAGCTGTTAGCAATCGCTAGGTAATAATGGTTTATAATTAAAGAAAGTTGGTAGCAATCGCTAGATAATAATAATTTATAATTAAAGTTGTTAGCAATAGCCAAATAATGAATCGAATGCAAAACAGAGGACAAAAATCATGTCATGTTTATACATTATCAAAATTAAGTTGAGAAATGAGCATTAAATATTCGTGTAACATATCATAGAGTATTGAGGAAATATCCTTTAATTATACACAGTTTAGTGATTGAAATTAGAGTAGGAAAAATCGTTCAGATAGTCATATTAATCTTGCAGAGGTGAGAATTTACACTCACATAAAATCCTTTAGAATGCTGCTAGGGAAATCTCCCTATAGTAATTTAATAGAAAAGCAACCAGAAGATTGCCTATGATTGTCAAACATACGGAGCCGCGAATCCGCGAATCCGCGAAGGTAAGAAAGTGCGGTTGCATCACCCTTCAATCGAAACAAGTGACCAGACAACTGCCTGAAATATTGACATATCCCTCATTGTAACTGAACCCAATTAGAGAACAGAACCAGCCAATTGGCCGTAGTCAAAGTTTCAAACCTTTGTTAACGCCAAGTACGCCGAATTCATGTAACTATAATAATTTATTGTATTTAAATGTCCAACAATCAGAAAACCTTGTGGTTACAGTAGGAAAATATTCCTAGTGTACTTTAAATATAAAGCATTCTTGAAAAACCTTACATGAGATGTGATGGAAGCGAAAGTCCACTATTTGTTTTCTAAAAACTACAGCATAATGATAGACATGAAGGTTGGCTAGTCTGTGATAAAGTACCTTGTTATTGCATAGCTCTAAATATATATTTCTTGAATATAAACTTGTTATTTTGCAAACGCAAATCTCCCTAGTAAAATATTCAGAAAGCGAAATTTTATTAAATAAATCGTAAATGAAATCATAACTGAATAATTGGTAATATAATAGTCTTTATAGTTAAAAAATCAAAGCTAATCGTTCATAAAAAAATCTAATATTCTTTTAGTACCACAAATGCGTCATTTAAACCTTTTTTTAAACACCCCGTAACCAGAATATAAATGCAATTGCAAATAATAAAGTAGAGTCTCGAAATAAGAAAGTAATCACCTTTAGAAATTTATGCCAGCTGAATTTCTGTGCACTTTGTATAGCGTTATATCGCCCGTGAATGCTCCCCCAGGTTCTACATGTTGGACGTCCTCATCGAGCATGTCGGTGGTTGAGAAGAATTCGTTAAGATAAGATGTAAGTTATAATATTGTTTGGTTAGTAGTTTAGACGGCTGATTTAGTGAAAAATCTCCAAAATAATTTGTTAGGCTCGGCGAGAAACTCGCGACATAGCTTGGAATGACTGGAGGCAAATATAAAAGTTCGGCGAAAATATCGCGACGTAGCTTAAAAGGTGCTGTCTTCAGATGCCGTCTATCTTCTCTCCTTTTCAATACCACGTCGTCTTCCTTTTATATGGTTCCTGATGTCACCCTTCTACCCGGATTATGCATCTCCGCTTGTTTCTTGTGGGAATATGTTTATTTTAACGCTATTATAATATTCGACACTGTGCAACATTTTAGAGTGACGCTCAACTCTCTATCTCTTTCTATGGCCAAGCTAGAAACGTGTAGGCGATTCCATAGTATGGGAATACACGAAGTACTTGACGTTTATCTGCATATACCATAAACAAACCTTGCGACTCGACTAGATTTTATGTAAATTCTGTCTCAAAATTGTAGCGTTTAACTTTGCTTTAAAAATATAATTTTAAAATTGCATTTCTAGTAATAATATTGTGTCCAATATTAAATGACTAAATAAATGTAAAAATGAAATGAATTAACTGCAATGATTACTTGAATTTGGAAACATAAATAGGAAAAAATTAAATTTATATATGGGGTATATACAGGGTACTTCACTGAGCACAACTGTTCTTAAAAGGACTACTACCATCAATTAGCGAACACCCTGTATACTCTTTAAAAGTTGACTATAAATGTGAATGCAATGATCAAACACTTTTTTCTACGATTATCAGAAAAAGTAATGCTTCTTTGCCGTGATTGTATGATCTAGAATAGCCATATAGGTTAAACTTCGCCCTAAATATAGGTTAAATGTATGTATATGCATTTACTAAATAAAGACGATTATTATTATTATTATTATTATCTAAAGTGTCATTTTTCCTTCCTAGGGAGGAGAATGGCGGTTGAGGAAGGAAAATGACAGTTGGCGTTTATTATTAGACTATTTCGAAATATTAACTATCATAAACAAATTTGTTACATATACGGCTAAATGGTTCAATGCTTATACGGTTTGAGACCAAGGAGTTCCGGGTTGGATTCCTGCCTAGGGTATGGATTTAGTGGCGTTTTTAATGTGTTCCCGAGCTGATAGCCGTAGACAAGTTTCTGTGAAAGGCAGTGCATTTAGTTGTTGTTCCACTGTTGAGTTCGAGTCTCAGCGATGTTAGATGGCAATATCGTAGACAATGGCTGTTGTATAATTATTTATGTGTCACTGTATATGTGTCCTGGTTGAGCAGTGGAATACTAAACTCCGCCAGGAAGTAAACAAGACGATTAGAATTAAAAAATCTCAATTACAAAGCACTTCCAATAAGTGGTTCGTATCCCACTATGAACTGTAGGGCCCCGTCTCCTTTCTCCGACAAATTTAGATCTCCTAAACTTAATCAAGTTATTCAGGTGACTTGGAAGGAAGTAAAACATTTTCAAATCTTTTAATTTTCAAACATTTTCCACTGCAAGTTACTGTCTATAAGTATTTGCTGAGTTTTACTACCATTTTAGTATAAATTTAACAGCCACACGACTTTTGCATAATAGGCTTCTCATTTGAAACAGTGGGTATTAATTAAAAAACCGGTCGGGTACACAAAATTACCTAGAAAAAAAGATGTAAACGTATCATCTACTAATATTAATTATTATTAGAAACATTCAGACTGTAAAAAATTTAAACAGCATATTTCTACATTGTCACGGTCGTTAGTAGATGTATTGATCAGACAATCCGATCTATTTTAATTGCTTTCTAGAGGTTTCTTTATCATAGAAACAAGTTTCAGTTTCTCTACGGTATATCTATTTCTTTCTCATGATGCATATTATTATTTCATTTCGATTTATCATACTGGGCCAATGAATCTATTAAACCAGTACATTATCGTATCTTTAATTAATATTTATAGCTCTTCTAGTTTTCTGTACCTGCATTAAAACTTTTTCTCACTTATACTCAGTAAATGAAAGAAGGAAATAGAACGTTATATAAAGAGCCCGCTGTTGTTATATATAATTATTTTGTTAACATTCAATGATGCTTCAATCGTAACTTCTTAAAATTTTCCCAGAATATAGTATATTTTGGCTTTAATTTCTCTTCAATTTCATTTTTGATTAAATGGTTTTTGATCGAATTCAAAATACATCTAGAGGTATAAACCTGTACCGATTTTAACATTTTAAAATGCCTATTTTTATAAGCGGTTTATAAAGGTTATGAATTTTTACTGGCAGTTTATAAGCCTAAAAAAGTATTAGAAACAAATTTCTACTGTAAATATTTTTATGAACTTATAATAAAAAATAGAATATATAAAATGTACAGTAATAGAACAAACCGCAAAAATTAAAATAATAACAGACGTATATCTAAGCCCTGTATTCCAAAAGTATACCACCACAAAATTCTTTCACCAAACTATATAGGCCTATCAAAACAATATTTACACAAAATAATATACGCACATTAATATAATATAAAAATACTAAACCAAAATTCGACAGTACTAAGTATACTTTAGAGTATAACCAGAACTTTGACTTTGGCATTATAACAATTTAGAAAAATCATCGATTCACACCGGTCTCTTAGAGTGCTTTTGCTATTTTGATTGTTATCCACCATTATTTTTGATGATGCTATTAGACGCCATTCATGTTGAAAATCAAGACAAATATGGAACACGCTAGATATAAAACTTAATATTTACAACACATTGTACCCACATGTTTTTAATAATGATTGTGCCAGTTCAGTTTTTGTGAAGAACAGAACATTTTCAGAATCATAAATTTTTTAAGTATATTTCATCATATTTTTTTAATAACAATTTTGTCTTACTTTTACCTATTATTCCACAGACAAATTTATTTTTTATTAGTACAAATGCAAATTATATTCGGTCTAGAAACAGTGGTAATAAGATTTTGACTATATTTAATGTCTTAATGCTAGTTGTTATGGTTATGGTTTATGGTATCAAATATAATTATATGATATAAAAAATAGGTATCTGCTAGAACAAAGAGCAAGTAAGACATCTGTTAAAGTAGTAGTAGGGAGGCTGCAGAAACATTTTTGTTACCATATAAATAATGTTTATAGAGGCCGCGAAAACGTTTTCGTTATTTTATATGATCAAATTCAGCCCCTAAAAGTTTATATAAAGTGTAGTATATTTATATAGCTTTAACGGTAACATGTTTACTACTTCCATAAAATAGCAGATAATTCCCTTAGGGGTTTTCCCACTAATTTTATTTTAACAATTTGTGTCGTGAAAATGATATAATAAAACATTTTAATAATTTACAACAATTTACTTTTCTAGTAAGAATTATTTCTAAGAAAATATCGTTAAAACAACTTGCTGATAATTTCACTGCTTTTTAAAATGGGCATTTTTACGCGCCAGAATTACGTATCTAGCCGGAAAACCAATGAGATTATGGATATAATTAGTTTGTAATAGATTCTAACTGTGTGTTAAAGAAAGCTTTCCTCTAAAACTTCTCAGAATTTCAATTTGTAATGCTTGTACTGTGATTGGTCTAAAGCAGTGGACGTGTAAATATTGGCCAATCAGAATCCAGATAAATGCCGCACAAGTTATTCGTGAAAGCGTCGGACGTTAATATTTTGTACTGTAGTTTAGGATTAACCTTCACCGACATTACACATCAGATGACTAACCTAAAACGTCAAATTTATATGTTTATGTTTGTATTGTTTGGAGTGAAAATATTATTTTATCAGTTTCTGGTTTATGTTTTATTAATTCTACAATCAAAATGGAATCAAGTGGAAGAGGGATATGTTAAAGGTGCCGCTGATATTTTACCTAAAGTAGAAAAGTGCTGAGTGCTGTCAATAAATAGAGGTTATGATGCTATGTTAACCGAGACCAAGATTAATAAACAATCTTGAACAGAGACAACCTCTGTGATTGGATTTCAGGCTGTTGACGTCACAACGCGCCAATTTATGGCTGTTTAAAATGAACCCAATATTTTTCAAACTTCAAGTTTTTTTTTGTTACTATTAGTAAAATTAATAAGATAATAAATATGCCATAAATCATTTTTTTACGTGAGAAGTATTTCAGCAATATTTCTTTTTTCTGGGAAAACCCTATTGTATTAATAACTGTTTCCATGGGATTTATACACCAGATTTTAAAAAATAAGCTTGATTAACTGCCCTGAGGTTCAATATATCAATCTCTAGTCAAATTTACTTCCCAAATAATTGTCTTAGATACAATTGTAAAAATAATGGTTTCCATGAGATTTATCTACTAGATAAATTTAACAAAAGGTGGATAAATTGGCCTCTTTATTTGACTAATATCATTAAGTACAATGATAATTTTATTGGTGAATTTTCTCTTATAACATTCACAGTTTAATAATTATTTCTTATGTGTAGTCTACTGTGCTTCTGCTAAAGGAAGAATATGGACTCAAATCTAACAAGGTAGATTTTTATTTTCGACTGTCCTTAGCTACACGTGTAAGCTCTTATGCATTCTCAAAGGTAATAAATCATCTCCTTCGGCAATATAGATCATTTTTATCTGGATTTCAGATCTGGCTGACCCTGATATGGAGCACCATTGTTGGAACCCAATCAAAATAAAACAAAAAATATTTTATTTATTGATCTGTATATATACGATACGATTTAACAATTAAATTGTGACATAATGTCAACGATATCAAAATGACAAATCAAAATTATTGTTGTTAATTAAATATTTTATCTTCTAACTTTTACAATCATTTCTTTAGGTGAATTAAGTTAATTGTCTTTAATTACCTAATTCAGGTTAAAATTTTTGGGAATATTAAAGCCAACCGAGTGACTTAATGCCTAATAAACACTGGATTTGTAGTTACAAGGACCGGGTTCGAAGCCTAGTCACGTAGGAATGTTTAGTTCTGTAGCAGTGGGCTAAACCGCGCTTGTGTGAAAGACAACACGACTAGTCGCTGTTACCCTTTCTCAGTTCGAGTCTCAGTTGTAGCTGATTGCATGCAGCAGGAAATGGGTGTTGTGTCATGGTTTATATGTGTTCGTGTATTCTGGTTGAGTGGTGTAATAGCTTATTGTTAAACTTCGCTAAGACGATTTTATAAATAAGACAAAATAAGTGCGTCAAGGTATCAAAAAGGGCCAATTTATGAATTATTTTCAGAAGGCTAGAGAATGGTTTGAGTGCCTTTATTTTCTTCTTAATATGAACCCACAAAGTTGTCACCTTCGTACGAGGTCAGCTTCGTCTAGTAGGCCCAAAGAAAAGTGTAAAAGTCGCATTTTCAAGAATACCTCGTTAACTGCTAATTTCACAGTAAAAAGAGCTATTACCGATTTAATTAGAAATTAAGGTTTTTACGAGGTCTAAACACACTTTACGAATAACTAATAACTTCGAAGTAACAGCCTTAAGATCTTTGGAACTTTCTATATAACTATATATTTTGCGTTTTATTCACGTGGTGAAATCTGTAGATTAATCTTCTGTAGTTTTCTAAATCAATTTTAGAAAGTGGGGGTTGAGATAACTCTTCTTAATTATCGGTGTCTTCTTCATTTTTAATGGTGGTACACAATTACCCTCGACAATTCAAGCAAATTATGAAGCATTATTGATTAAGCTACAAGCTATGTAGTTTTTCGAACATCTGCATAATATGGTTTTCAGGAGAGTTTCTTCTTTAGTGGTAGTAACTGATATGTTTCCAACCTCAATGTAGCGGAAACTTGTTTTCATACTATTTTGGAAACTGATGGTCTGAATGCTACACGCAGAGGCGTGAAATGAAGGTAAGGAAGTAAAGTAAGAGAGAAAGTATTTTTTTACTCATAACTTTGCGAATTACCGAAATCCCCGGTTGTCGAATGAGTTTTCGGAGTCGTTGTCTCTGTAAAGATCTACAATAAACTCTTATTGTCCTGCTGCAACGATATGATACAGATATCTTTTATAACTCGCTGCAGCTTCTTGTCTTTTCCAAGTATCTTGACGAATTTCAATTTCTCTTGTCTGAAAAGCAATGAATAAAATGTTCCCCTCTTCTTTGCGTATTTCAGGTGACTGAAACAAATATTTTTCTGTCTGCTACTGTCTACTAAGTATTGGAGCTTTGAGATGGTTCTAATAGTATGGCGACTCTTTCATTAGAAAAAAATGTTGCCCTCAATTTTGCTCGGTAAATTCAAACTGCTGACAACATATTCTTCTATCTACTTTCTCTTTGTTTGGACTTATTAAAAAATAAACATTGAAGGGATGATCCTGTTGCTGTAGCGTCTATTAGTCGCCCATTTCTGCATTTTGTATTTATTAGTAGCAAATACTTCTTAGAAGCAAGTAAGCAATGGTAAGGAACGTTATCCATCACCACCACATGTCTACATTTAAGCACACAAAAAATTGCATGACGTTTCCGCTCAGTTTTACTTTTAGATGGACAAAAATATTGTGTTGAGTACCAGTTGATGGATTTAAAAAAAAGTAGATTATACTAACCTGCAAGCAGCTACGAATATGAACATGAATAAAGCATTAATATCTTTTCTTTAAACGTCAAAGAAAGATGACTTTTATGATAAGTTTTAACCTCTCCACAATAAAATTGTGAGAGGTTACTAAAATTGGTTCAAAAACGAAAATTGAGCTAACATCAAATCTTTACATTTTGAGGTCCTAGGAACCCAAAAAAGTGGTTTTTGAAAAATGTCTCTGTGTGTGTATGTGTGTATGTGTGTTAGCACGATAGCGCCGAAACTACTGAACGGATTTGAATGAATCTGTGTGCGTTTCTTTAGTGCCTCAGAAGATCTGAAAAGGTTTTGGTTGAGATCGGATTACGTTTAGTGCCATTTTGACGCAACAAGTTGTTTATTTTATAATTACTTTTAATTTGCAATGGAACCATTGAAAAGCAGTTAAAATTAAAATTAAAAACAAAGCAAATATGGCATAGATCGCATTTCGCATGACATGATCGATGCGCGTAGCCGTTACGTCGTGAAACTCGACACATCACGTGTCAATTCACGTGTGAGGGTTTCTTCACTGCTCTAGAAGTAGAGCGGATTACGTTTAGTGCCGTTTTTAAATATATATACAGACAAATCGAAGAATTAAACTACAAATATTCCTCTAAAATCTAGTAAAATCACTGAAATGCTAATGTTTCATTTAACAAAGACAGCCGCGAGCGATCGGATTGCAATGAGCAAATTTTGACGATTGTCATTGTCATCGTTTGTCATCCGATAACGTTGGTGTCATGTCATGTTAATAAGATTTCGGCATATTTGTAACTTTTAGTGGATTGTCACAAACTTTAAAGGTAGATGTAACAATATCAATATCATATGCTTTCTGTACCTTCGTTGGTAAATTTATTATAGATTATCACTTTACCAGTTTTCAGTTTGTTGCTTTACAAATCTGTAGTATTTAGGATAACTAGACTTTCTTAGTTGTTCAAGTGATGTTAAAGTTGTTAATATCCTAATAGTATATTATTCAACGAGAGATAATGTAGGTAATAACTCGCATAGATGATTGTAAATTCATTAAGTTGAGGGTTTTTTTAGTGCCACAGAAGATCTGAAAAGGTTTTGGATGAGATCGGATTACGTTTGATGGCGTTTTGTCACACAATTTAATGCTCTTTTCGGCTTCAAAGATCCACCGACTGGGGAGGTTCCAGCCGCTTCCAGTAGCTGCCGATTGTTTTGAACTATCATATCCAGTAAAAGACTTTATTATCCGTTATAGATGATGAGGGTGGAAGTAAAAGACTTCTACTTCCGCTCAGATGGAGTGTCAGAAATATGACAGTTTAAGTTCATAAAACTTGTCATTACAGCTATGTTTTTTGACATACATTGTTTACTTGCTAAATTATAGGAATACATAATTTGTGGTGTAGGAATGTTGATAATAGAAGCGAATGTGCTTTCTCGGACAGTATCGGGAACGTTTCAATGTTCTTAAGGCTATAATTTTGAAACTATTTGTTACAGGAGAAATAAAGTTAGAACCTTCCCTGTACAGAATGTATGGTAACAGCTCTTTTAGCCATAAATTTAACAGTACATTTCTTTGAGTGTAATAGAAGAAGCAGATCTCGCACGGGGCGAAAAACACTGCGTTCTGTTATTTGTTCTTAACAGTTACTTCTGCGGAATTCTCAAACTACAGTAACATGAATACGAAATGTGCAAAATAAAACAAAATAAACCAGAAAACCAGAAAAGGAATCTAAATTATAATAATGTAACGTGGAGTTTTAACGTCGTAGCTCAAGATAATCCCGACAGTTTCAACATTCCACAACGTATTTAGACGGGGCAATCCATAATATATGGCTCGATTATACAAGAAGATTATAATCAAGGGGACGCAGACGCTTAGGAAATACGATTTTTTTAAATCCTATACTTTATTACCTTTATTCAACTATTATAAGCGGAACAGCTTTTATTTGTAATATATCGCGGTATCAATGGAAAAAAATTTAAAAAAATTAACTTTTATTTTAATATAAAAACTTTTTAAGTTTCTTTTATTGTTAGTTATTGAGCATGGTACTCATTATATAATAAAATATTTAGTGGATAGTTGGATGAACATTAGTTAAATAAGGATAAAATATTTTTTATCAGTGTTACAAATTGATGTTAGAAACTAAAATATTTGTGTCATCTGCGTGATACACATATAGTATGGGCACTGAGTATATTCTTATGAAACGAAATTCATTCGTAGATATATTAAAGAGCAATGGTCCTAGGATGGGGCACTATGGAACGCCTTGTTCGCTATCGCAACTTTAACTTTTATCGTTGTTAATTTTTACCATCGGAGTATTCTCTAGATAAGAAGTTAAAAAATCTATTGGAACCCCTCTTATGCTGTCTATGAAACTTAATTTACAGTAATTGGTTATAGATTAGATGAAGAAAACGGGAAAAATCAATAAATAGTTCACGAACATAGTGGTTGTTATCGATGGGGCTAAAAATTTTACGTTGGGAATAGACCAGGGCCAAACCGTTTAAAATATCGTAATAGACGATAAATTCTTAGCAGTATACGAATGGTCGGAAAATGTAGTTAATGGTGTAAATAACTAAGGAAAAATCGTCCAGACTGAGTAAAAGTTCGGGAAGGGGTTTGGGGTGGTAGTATATACGTTTTTAGGGGTTGGTACTCGTTTTTTGCGATTTGCGGCTAAACTATGCATCCTATCGAAAAATGTTGAATATAAAAGTTGTAGATAATGAAAAAATCTAAAACTTATTGACCATAACCTCAAAATTATCGAGAAAAATGCAAAAAACCGTTTTTTCGGTTTTTAACTTATAACTATCGCAAAAATGTTTATATTTTCATGAAAATTGGTGAAAATGTTTTCTTTTGTATTTTAAACAAACCCAAATGTTTTCAAAGCGAAATATTTAATTTTCGATGTTTTATGAAGAAAATAAAGAAAAAAGACCTAATTTTCAATCGAAAAATTTGGTTAGTAAATTTTCGATTAATGAACTTTACTAGTGCCCATTTTTTTCGCTGAAATCTCAACTTTAATATAGAATTAAAATATAATATTGTTTATATACAAAAATATCGTTAAAAAAGCGAAAAACTGAAAAACTACTTTTTAAAAATCGAATTTTCGGTGAAAATCATGAATTTCTTTTTCTTTATTGTAAATAAACGTCTACATTCATAAAAAGCGTTAATTCTCATACAATGCTATGTTATACAAGTAATGTACATGTATCTAACTGAGGCGAGACTGTTACAATTGATCCATTACTATTATTTCAGAGAATTTCGCGAAATATCAGCAGGACAGATGATATGGAAAATTATTTACAGTACGAGCTTGCTCCATTTCCTGTGTCGTTGTTTACAGAGAATGGCTTCAGAAAAAATGTTAAGTCACATTTATATACAGAATTTGCGAGCATCGCTTCGTTACCAACTTCGAGCAATATTGTACACGTTGTTGATGGCGGGTTTCTCTTACACAAAGTAATCTGGCAAAAAAACGATACAATTAATGAAATAACACAAAAATATTTACATTATGTACAAAACAACTACGCAAAAAATAGTTATATGAAGAAGATGCAAATTCCCTAATTATCAATACATCCCTTGAAATAGCAAAAAACTCCGATAAAATAGTAGTAGTTGTTGGTCAAGACATAGATCTTTTAGTTATTTTAAATCAATTCAGTTCACATGAATTGAATATCTATTTCCACAAACCTGATGCAGGAAATATTAATGATACTTATTACACCTCTAATAGTTTTAAACATAAATCACATAAACATATTGTAGTATTTTTGCATTGTTTTTCTGGTTGCGATACAACTTCTAGTTTTGCTGGAAAATGAAAAAAAAACAATTATAAAATCATTATTGGCCGATAAACATTTACTTAATCTTGCAGAAATTTTTTACAATACAAATGCAGATAAACAAACGATTACCGAAAATGGATTAAAAATAATAGCTTCTATTTACAAAAGGTTTGAACTCTACCGAACGGCTACTGTTAAATCCTCATTTCATTTGAAAAAATTACCTCCAACTGAAGGGGCAGCTAAGCAACATTGTTACAGGGTGTATTTTCAAATACAAAGTTGGCTTGGTAATCACTTAACAGCTACAGATTGGGGATGGAAACATCACGTTAATGGCATCGTACCTATATTTACAGAACAAGAACTAATTCCTGAAAATTTATTGAAAATTATCTGCTGCAGCTGCGAAACAGGATGCCGGTAATAGCAATTGTGGGTATCGCAAGCATGGCTTAAAGTGCACAAATTTGTGCTCAAATTGTCACGGTTCTGATAAATGTTCTAATGCCGAAAAATTGTTGTACGAATAAAATTGTAGTCTCGAGGACATCGAAGAGGAAGACAGTACCCACTGCCTAATAAATAATAATAAAAATAATGATACTGAATTCTGGCGATGAAGAATTGCCCACGAAGAAAAACAGATTTCAATAAAATTATTTTAGTTTTAATTTTTGTATTTTATAATAAAATATAAGACTTTGACGTGATAATTTGTAAATACTTACGAATCACGAGAAATAATTAACAAATTTTCTTAGTTCACAGGCTTTATCTTTTTTGAATTTTTACCTATTTAATTGCAGTTTAAATAATGTTTCCGGGACTTTGAAAACCGAGAATAGTTAGGTACATGTACATTACTTGTATAACATAGTATTGTATGAGAATTAACGCTTTTTATGAATGTAAACGTTCATTTACAATAAAGAAAAAGAATTCATGATTTTCACCGAAAACTCGATTTTTAAAAAGTAGTTTTTCAGTTTTTCGCCCTTTTAACGATATTTTTGCATATAAACTATATTATATTTTAATTCTAAATTAAAGTTGAAATTTCAACGAGTATGAATGAGTACTAGTAAAGTTCATTAAATAATTTGCTAACCAAATTTTTCGATTGAAAATTAGGTCTTTTTTCTTTATTTTCTTCATAAAACATCGAAAATTAAATATTTCGCTTTGAAAAAATTTGATGATCAATCAAAAATAATGATCAATTAGAAAGTTTTAGATTTTTTCATTATCTACAACTTTTACATTCAACATTTTTCGATAGGATGCATAGTTTAGCCGCAAATTGCAAGAAACGAGTACCAACCCCTAAAAATGTATATATTACCACCCCAACCCCCTTCCCGAACTTTTACTCAGTCTGGACGATTTTTCCTTAATTATTTACACCATTAACTACATTTTCCGACCATTCGTATACTGCTAAGAATTTTTATTGCCTTAAACAGGATTGGCCCTGGTCTAGAACCACAAAGTAGAGTTTTCTTTGAATAGTACTGGAAAGAAAAAGATTGTTTTCATACACGTAAATTTAAAGTTGGTGTTTAAGACGTACTTAGTATGAAAATAAGTCCTGTAATTAGCATAATCGTTTGAATCTCCTTTTTTATAAATAGGGGTAGCAATAGCTGCTTTGAATTTTTCAGGGAATAATTCATGATTAAAACAAAAACAAAGATAATTAGGTCTGCTGCCTCCTTGGCCAGTTTGTCGGCTACTTTGTTGGAGTATTTATCAAGCGATGTGAAACTTAAGTTATACGATCTACCTTAGTTTACTGTGATGTGGTGTATTGGCCCGCTCTGCTTAAAAGAGACCAAAAGAAGTTTACAAAAAGTTCAAAATAATTGTTTAAGATTCTGTTATAACTTCCGCAAATTTGATCATATTTTTCAGACACTTCAGCAAAGTAAATGGTTAACGCTTCATGAACGTTTTAAATTGCATATAGCGTCCCTTATTCACAAAATAAACATAAATAAATATCATACATATTTGATTGAAAAATGAATTAAAGGTGCTGATGTACATAATTTTCCTACGCGCTATTGTGATCTATACAGCGTTCTTAAGCATAATAATGCCCAATTTGGATCTATTACATATAACACAACTTACATTTATAACAATTTGAATTGTATAATTAGCACAAATTCTAGTTTCCATACTCTGAAAACCCATATCAAAAATTACTCAATACCACAACTACCAACCAAGAAGTTTTTCAATGGTTCTATAGACAAAAGAACTAAGTATTTACTTTGGTTGGTAAGATATTGCCATTTATTTTACATCAGTGGGAGCAATTCAAAAGATATCTGCCCGATATAGATCTTAAAAATATATTTCAATTGATTTACATAAGTTTTCCATTTAACTATTTAATATTCATATAAACAATTTAATACCGTAAAGTTAGCTATAAATCTATATTTTTTTATAATACTTCATTTACATACTTACTTAGGTAGTATTTTTTAAATTTAATTTCAAAGTATACATATAATGTTTTATTTGGTATATTAAAGTTATGTTAAATTCTTAATTCACTTAAAAAAAATATGTTGATATGCAAATGATAAAATTATTTAAAAAAGTTTCTACTAAAAATAAATGTTATGGATTACGGCTAGTCAAGCAACATACCTAATTATACGTATTTTGTTTTTTTTTTAATGTCAGATCGTTATCTTGAATGTATAGTTCTAATGTCACAAAAACTTAAGTGAAGTTTTTAATACATAATTATAATTGGATCTCAAAATAGCATTAAATCAATGGGAAGCATTTAAAATTCCCAAGTAACAGAAGTTATTACGGTAAATAACGGGCATAATTTCAAAATATTATACTCAATTTGAGTAAAAATTAGTGTTTAATAATGTTTATCACCTTAAAATTTCCATATTAATTGGCTTATCCGATGCCGCAAAGAAAATAGAGACATTAAGTTTTATTTGTATATAATTCCAATTCTAAATTGACGTATTTATCTAATTTATCTAATTTTAAAATGTTAATGAGCGATATTTTAAATATAGAACGTTGCGGTAGAATCGATAAGTTAATCGTGATTCATCCATTTTTAACAAATACCACAATTTGTAATAATAACTGATAAATACGTGTAATGTCAATGTGTAATAGATTTAATAGACTAGCAGTGTTGACAAACTGATTCAAATAGTTACCGGTAAAGCTCCTGCTAATAAAGATGAAAGTGTCTCTGGGAATGTATAAATGACATCGGCAATAAAATCATCCCCGCAGCAAAAATAAATGAAATTAAATTGGAAAATATCCGATAAATTTGAAATCTGCAAGAGCTTCCATAACCACTATAGTGGTTTAGGAAAACAATATGCCAGTAAAATAATGACACCAGAGTGGTGAGAAATTTAAAGTCATTAATTATCGGCTTACCTTTCTGATATCAAACATTGTTGGAATTGTAGAAGAAGCCTTAAAAATCACAATCGCTAGTTTCTTAAATAAATCTGAGACGATTTCTGAATAACAATACAGATTTAAAGAGAAGAGATCGATTGAAGAAGCAATATATTGCCGAACTTCACATTTATACAATGCATTATATAGAAAAATACTAACAATTTGCATTTTTGTCGATTTCTCAGATGCATTTAACATTGTCAATCGCAAAATATTATTAGATAAGTTGGAATGCTAAGGATTGAGGTGAAATATACACATCTAACTTTAAGATAGACAACAATTTGTCAAAATTGATAGTGTCACAAGTGACCTGAGAACTGTTACATATGGTGTTCCTCAGGATACAGTATTACGCCCCTTATTATTTATTATATATTTATATAAATAGTTTGCTGGTCATGAGGACCGCAGGTACAGTTCTTAGTTTTGCTGATGACATCATAATAATATATCAAGCGGATTCGAGGAAAAATTAAAAAAGAACGATAGAAACTGACTTTAGAATGTTCAAAAACTGGTTCCAACACACTCGTGCTTTATAGACATGTTAGTACTGATGTACAAGCAGATTTACCAATATATCATTCTTTATGTATTTATATAGCAGTCCTCCCAAAGTTTTAAATACAAGGTCTGAGTTATCGTGTTGAATTTTCCCAAGTTTCGGTGTAAAGTTTACTCTAATTATTAATCTCCAGGCTTTTGATAAGTATCCTATTATCTATCTGTTCCTGAATATTATACAGAGCCTGTGGTATCGAAGGCTCGTTCCTTTCTGCAACATACAATAAGTTTATAAACCATTTTAAGCTGTCCAAAGTTATTATTAAAAAAATCTCTCTTGAAATTGTTGTACGTGTTCATAAAATGTATCATGTTCACTTTTTACTATATCAAATATTAAGTTCACTAGACAAGAATGTAATGATCGGATTTCATTTTTTTAGAAAAACACAATGATTTATATTCGTTGATATATGTGTTTATGGTAACGCGCCCAGTAACGATCGGCGCCTTATGCTTGCATATTCAGCGAATTGTCACTAATTCATATGATAATTTACTTGCCACATTCTATATTATTCAATAAAATATACTGCTATGATATCCGCCTTAAGGACGGTTAAAATCACAGTAAATAATTTCTAAGTTTACAAAATCGAAAGTTCGGAGTCATTAAAAGAAACACAATTCTAGAAACACAAACAATAAAACAAATTCAAATCAAACTGAACAGTGTATTACAAGAACAATATACGATACAAATAAAAGATAAAACTCCCTATCTAGCTAAATAAAATAAATACGATACTAGACTAAAATAACTTGGAAATTATTAATTTAAAATAAAATTTGTTAATAGGATGAAATAAATCGTCAAAATTTGTAATTAAAAAATTCTCAATTATTTTCAAAATATGAAATGGTGAACATGAAATTTAGATAAAGTTTATTACAACCTTTTAGTCCGCGTAGCTCAATTTAAACTCCAGCCGCACAGTATCACTTGTTTGCGATGTTCAGCTGGTACCTCCTACACTCCTTCACCTTTTAAATGGTATATTTATCGTTTCCTCCAGGAATCGTTTTCTGAACTTTGAAATAATTTATGATTAAACTCCTTTCTCCTACTTGTCAAAATATTAAAAAACTCGATTTTCTCTTTCTTTCTTCCCAATTCTTTATCTACTCGTTTTCCTTCTTTTTACTTATCTTCAATTAAACCAACAACAGTATATTTTCTCTGTATTACTTCAATATTTTACTTTCTCCAAAATTTTTCACCCCTTGAATTTTCACAATTTTCTTTCATATCGCCTAGCAACCTCCAATTTTCCACAATCTCTTTTATATTTTCCTCAAAATATAAACTCGCAGATACCAACTTGAATTTTTCATGACATCAACTTAACAAAACGAATTGATTCTCATCATGTGATATTGAGCCTTTTTTCAGTGTTATCACTTTCCCGCACATATTAAATTAAAATCTTATATCTACTTGAAAATATTAAATGCGTTAATAGTTCAAGATATTATTAAACATTTTAATAATTTGTATAACAATAATTAAGTTAATTTAAATAAAATAAATGATTGTAATTACAATTAAATTATGTTATAAACATCTCTATCTGTTTTTAATGGCTGAAATATAAACTTGCATGTGTTGCACAAATCAATGAAAACAGAAAACATGCATGCAACTCTCTACTGAGAATAAAATACGATGCATTTTGTTCACAATATACAACTCAAATTGACCGGAATGTGTTCTTTAGCTTAAGTACAAATAAAATCATATCAATACATAGTGTTTATACCATATATGCGTAACGCGGTTTAGTACTTTTAATAATTTCATATTTTCCAAATGTAAATACAACGGAAGACAGCAAACGTCAATTTTTAATAAATTATTACAAAAACACACGTTAATTTGCCATAAATTTAGTTAACAACTGTTTACACTATAATCTGTCACCGTTTGATATTTGTTTTAACTAATATATGCCTCCTCTAATTAAAAATGACATAAAAAAGTAATAATATTAATAAAATCAAGAAAGCTAGGAGCACAATTCTGATGCAACACTAGGTATGGCAATAAAAATAAAAATTATAATGAACTAGAATCTAGTAAGTCAGTGTATACTGTATAGCGCGTCTCTATAACTTTTTAGAGATCTCTGAGGCAGCATCACTACCCGGTTAGCCTTGGATAGCGGCCAAAGACCGAAAGAGTTAAAGAAATAATTTTCATTGCATAAGCGTGCTGCGAGGCCGAGAATGAGGGTTAGTATAGTACTATATTTATCACAGTTATCTTTTTGGACAATAACGCATTAAATAAAAAGGAACATTCTATTAATTAGAGAGTGTGACGTAAGACATATATACAATTATCTTTCTGTTTCAAATGTCTTTTGTTATATTACCATTTATATATTTTAACACCATTTTTTTTCCTTAAAATATCGACGTGGTTTGAGATAAATCATTTTGTTCAGTGCCGAGATTATAAATCCCAATTTCTTGCAAAGATCCGGTGTGCCGCAGGGGTCGATACTTGGTCCACTTTTCTTTGATATGTTTATTAACTACTTTCTGGAGGGCGAAAATAATATATATAGGTTGATTGACTCGGTTTATTACTGCGTAAATCTTTAAACTTGCTTATTTTTGCACAAAAACAATGTAATGCTATGTGACAGAAAACCCAACATGTACATTTTTAATTACAAATGTAAGAGTTTAAGAAACTTGAACTATCGGAAATATAGATGTACAATAGATAACAAACACCGAAGTTTTAAAAGGAATAAGAATAAGAAACTGAACTGATAGAAACTATTAAAAGCAGAAGGTTATAGTATCCTGGTCGTGTAATACGAGGGACAAAGTGCATGGGTGATTATGTACGGGAAAATCTAAAGAAAGGGAAGCGTGGAACGAGGGAGCTACTTTCAATACCAAAATTGCCATGATCATTATCAAATTGTTTAAATGATCTTCCCGTAGTAATTTTAAATTGCTATACTCACGCGTGAGTCTGACTCTTGTGCGTTTTATACTCGGTTTTATATTTATTTATACCTGATAAAGATCGCTGTATTTCATTGCATTATTATTTCCCTCTTTATATATTTTATGGTCTGGTCGATAGCCAAGTGGGTTAAGGCGCGAGGTGGCAATCGCGATTAATCACACGGACATCGCACCACCGGGTTCGAATCCTGGCTCCGGCACTGTCGGAGGAAATGGTTGTATGTCTGTATGTCCGCGTTTTTTCAATGTGTAACCCCCTTCCGCACAAGCCCTGGCTTCTGGAATTGGGGGTTGTCTAATTTCTGTGGTGTTTATATTTCATTGTATTGTCATTGCATCTTCTAATAAGTCATAAATGAATATTTTTATTATTATATTATTATTACTTCATAATTCCACCTAAGAAGCTATTGGTTTGGGTTCTATTAAAAAACCATTAGTGAAATTCGCTCCTTCTTTTTTGATAAAAGAGTTGGGCAAATAGAACCTCCAAATTACTTAGGAGTATGCCTTTATCTCGAACCAGTTGTCGACTGATCAACTCCTTCTGAACCGTAATTAATTTTTTCTACTCCCTTATATAAATTTGCTGTTTTCCGTAAAGTCTGTAGAATGGATAAGTGGGCCATTCCAGTTAACTGAATGGATATATTTCATATACGTTCTAGGATGGATATGAAATCGACCAATCACAGTTCGTGTATTAAGTACATAGGCAACTATTCGTTTTAAAAAATTCAAGTTAGTGCGTAAGCTGTCAAAGTAATTGTCAGTGTGTATTCGCACAGTTTGAGCTAGAAAATAATTTAAAATGAGCGATTCCAGTGAAGAATCGATAAACGGTATACCACCTAAAATTTTATTGAAATTATTATATACAGACAAAATTTTAGAGATATATTATGCCAAAAAAAAAGTAGCTATATGTGGGGATTGAACCTATGATCTCTTGCATTGTGCATATAACCGCTAGGCTACTGAAGCTTTTATAAAATGTTTGCACCTAGAGCATAAGATTTAGCAGAAGCTAAGTTTGTATATTAAAATTTGATTAAAACTATTATTTGTAGTTTTTTTTAATCCGGTCGTAGAAAAAGTATACTGTACAACTCGAGTGGTATCCATATCGCACTCGAAAGATTGAGGCACTGCGCCTACAGCGTCGTGCTCAAACTTTTTTCTCGTGCGATATGGCTATCATATTAACTCTTGTTGCACAATAGTAGTTTGTGCCGTTTGCTTTTGTAGTTATAAGAGCTTTATACACTTGCTCCTTAACATAGCCCCACAAAAAGAAGTCTATTTTGGTCAAATCAGGGCTTCTCGTAGGCCTACTATGGGGTCCTCCTCTTCCTATCCAACCATTTTGAAAAGCGTCGTTTAAATATTCGTGAATAGCCGCAGAATGGTCAGCAGGTGCTCCATCATGGAGGTACCATATTCTCTCCCTAATATCTCTGGAACGTCCTCCAGTAATTCTTCCAAACTGTCTTGCAAACATTCCAAATAAATTTGACCATTCACACGTCCATCAAAAAATGTGGACCTGTCACATAATTCCCAACAATACCTCCCCGAACATTCAACGACCATCTTGTTTGGCTATTTGTTCATGAGATGTAAGGACTGATTGTGTCGTAATGAAAATTATGACGATAACATGTCCATTTTTATGAAATGTTGCTTCATCGGCAAAAAAAAATTCTTTGTTGTCTTATTTTGTTAAACGTGATAGGGATGAAATTTGTTTTTTGTAGGATTCAATGAACTGAAGATTGGCTTATATTGTTTTCTCTGGCCAATTCTCTTATACTGCGATGAGGATCTTCAATCACGCTCAAAAGTATAACTGTTTCGTTTTCTTTATTTATTACATTTCTTGTTCGTTCTTTTTTCTCATATTCAACTTCCCCGTATTGTCAAATCATTCCATCAATATCTCAAATGATTTTTTAGAGAGCTGTCTTCTTTCCGGATTCGCTCCTTATAAATTTGAGTTGATAACAAACAACTTTTATCACTCGCACCCAGAACCATATCGATCATTTCTTCTCTCGAAAAATTCATTATTGGAAAGTGCGAATTTTAAACTAATTTTTAACTTAAACCGAAAAGTATTATAATTTAACAGTTTTTAATGAAAAAATAAAAATATCTCTGCAAATATCGATCTTAGGTATAGGATATTATTTACAAAAATCATAGAGAATTAACGTGCAAATTCAAAAGTACAATAATATACAGAGTGTTCAATTTCAAAACATTGAGAAAATTCACTTTGAAATGTCCTGAATTAGCGTTAGTATCAAATACACCCTGTATAATTATAATCAATATTTGGTGATTGTGTCGTTGTAGTACATCCCTTGTCTATATAATTGCAAAATAAATCTTCTTAATTAATAGTAATACATACATATCGAATTGATTTTTTAAACCTTGCTGCGATCAAAATTTTCATATTATTTAGAATAACTCGGCAAAGCCACGTCAAAAACAAAAAATTGGGAGGTCATTGGAAAGGTAATTTTTAAATATATAGGGTGTTCCATTAAAAAAAATAACCTCGAAGATGCTCCTCTGTAGCGAGCCACACTGTATATTTCAAAATATTTCTAAAATATGCGCCTTTTGATACTATACCACCTCCATAAAAAAAAATTTTCCAATGTTTTCTAATAAGGCCCATGTTGGATTTTGACGCACTATTGGAACACCCTGTATATTTGTGATAAACGTGAGAAATTTGTAATGCACAATAATTATCACCTTATCTTATGTAAGGAGGCAATTGAAATTTGATGATAACGAGAAGATTATAAAGCGTCAAATATATTTTGCGCAAAATCGTCGACAAAACCATCTAATTATGTAATTGTTTAAGAGATTCTGATGAATTCGATATTTCTTCTACGGTTGCGGATGCTGCTGAATCAGCAAATTTAAATTTGTTGCCTTCTAAGTGCATTTTTAATACTAATCCCGTAATACCTTAAAACATTTTTTTGTTAATCCCGTGGTGAACATGATATTATTGTACGATTTAACGAATATTTAAATATCAAAACGGACTTTTGCGTTGACTGAGGTTCTGAAATTTCATATTTTTTTAACCTTCCAATAACTTTCCCTCGTACGCCAATGTATATCTTCGAACAAAACGCACCTGTTGAGAGAGAGGTGGAATATAGTCTTAATCATATTTGAATTGTTGGCAAGAAAGAGATGGGTATCGGTATCGAGTAGAACATGTTATATTTTTTAATTAATCACAATATAAATCATAAATGTAACTTGGAATTGATACGGTTTGAAGATAAGGTATTCTATTTTTATATCTAGCTGCCCTCTACGTTCATTATGCAATGTGACTTGAGTTTATTATATCATACATAATAATGGTATTAAAATATCTTTTTTTTCGTACATAAAAATATGTTTCGATTTTATCGTGCCAGTAAGAATTTCAATCTGAAAGAACTGGTTAGACCAGGAATTTTAGGCTTTAACCCGGAACAAATTAGTATTGTAAGAAGAATTGCCTCGTTAAAACTTTAAAATTACACCACTAAAGATTGCTAAAAAATATGCTTTTGATGTCCGATCATTAACTTAACTAACTAATAATAACTTGATACAACTATACGGAGTAATGGATTTTAGATGAACCTTAGGGTGATTTTAAATGTGAAGTCAAAGTTAAAACATGTATAGAATAATCCAAGTATTTTAAAAAAGTCTAAAGGGTCACGGGTCCTTGCATTATTATAGTTTCGAGAATCCTTCTTAATCGAAAATAACTGAAATTTCTCATTTCGAATGCATATTTTTTAATTTTGCAAATATCTGCACGTAGAGGGCGCGGGGGAGGGGGGGGTGAAAATTGATTAAATATACTATCCAACCGCCACCACCTCCGAGAAAAAATACAATACAAAAGGTTTCTCGCCTGATCAGAGACTTCTACACCCGTATTTTCCCCATATAAATGGTACGATGTTAGTTCCGGTGACATAATGGAATGCCGTTAGGTTTATATATCGGAACCCGACTCCAGTGAATTAATTTATAAATAACTAAAGTACGACTAAAAAATAGATAATGAAAAAATGAGTTTTTTAACTTGCTTTTCTTAAAGTCATGCTAAAAAGTAAAAAATAATTGCAAAGGAAATTAAAATGTTGATATGCACATAAACTCTGTGCAGGACGCAGGAGGGTGTGATAAAAATAATTCCTGGTGTGTCAAAATGACATCATTATAGACATCATCTTCAGTGTCAAAATGAAATACTCTATGGGACTTAATACTATATTTATTTAATTATAATTTTTTAAGTATAAGTACTACTACTCTTACAGAGTACTCTTGCTTCTGATAAAGGCCTATAAAGCCGAAATACGTGTAGAGTTTAATAAAAACTTTTGAAGCATTTAAAAAGCATACTTTAATTGTACTTCTACGTAAAATATTGGGTAATAGTTCACAAGGAGCCAACTGCAGAATCCATTCAATGTATTTAATTATAGCGCTCAGTATTATAATAATTCAACGTGAAAAGTTCCGAAAGGTTCCAACTTAGGGCCACTATTCTTCATCATTTATATTAACAGCACCAACCTAACTCTATATACCTGTTACCTACTAACCCACTTAAAATAAAAACCACTATAACGGAACTGAAGCTAGGTAAAGCCCCGGGAAATGACGGAATCGCCTCTGAGGCTCTGAAAAATATAAGCGATTTTATTACACCACTAGCCTATTTAATAAATCTAATAATTTACAACGGAGATTGGCCGGAACTGATTAGGATGGGTATAGTAAAACCAATATACAAAGCCAATGATAAGTTAGAGGGAATAAACTATAGGCCGATAACCCTAATTTCAAATATAGCAAAAACATTTGAAAAAATCATTAAAAAAAGAATTGTCCATTTTATTGACAAATACAATATTACATCTAAAAGACAGTTTGGCTTTAGAAATGGATCTATCTATATAGAGTGTTAGATCCAGAGTGTTAGACCTAGCCAAGGAAGGTTTTTGACACCATTTGCCACTCTAAACTGTTAAACAAATTAGAAAAAATCGGTTTCCGGGGAACTTCATAAAAACTAATGGAAAGCTACTTAAAAAATATTGAACAAAGAGTGGAGATAGATGGTGTCGAGAAACGATTTGACTACAGCTGAATACGGTGTCCCACAGGGAACAGTTCTGGGACCAATCTTGTCCAATATATATCAATGATTTGCTAAAACTTCCATCTGCGGGGAATATAATTAGTTTTGCCGATAATACGGTGATTATATATACAGAAAACACGGGCAAAAGTCAAAGCAAAGGCTGAGGAAGACTGCAACAATTAAAAAATGGTTTGACACAAATGTACTCACCATAAATTGCAATAAAATTAAATATCTTCCCTTCACGTCGTATCAAATCTACTTGCTAAATCTGGGTCCAGTTGCCATTGGCTCCGGAGATAATAATATAATGTCAATTGATTGTAGTGAGATAGATATAAAGTAACGTTTTTTTATTATTATTTTCTTTCTTTTTTCTCTATTCTTTCTTTATTCCTCTTTCTCTTGAACTATTCAAATGTAACTGTAATATCTATTTACCTGTTGTGATGTACTTTAACAAACACCTGTTCTTTCTTTTCTTTTTTAATTCATGTGTCTTATCTATTTATTCATTTTAACCTTTTTCTTCTTCTTTCTAAACAAAATTAACAGAATTATGTATCTAAGTGTAATAATATTATAGATTAAAATAACCCAATTTAGTATACGAATAATTCAAATGTGCTTTTAGAGGGCGGAATATTAAAACATAATATTTTTAGTCACAAACTCCTCTAAAAAATCATTATTCTATTATAAGGAACGTAATCAGACTGCAACCAACAGCTACTCTCCGGGCTATGTGCCCCGCCGAGCGCTGAATTACAAGTTACAGGCCTGGGGCGTTAAGTTTTATAATTGCATATTATCATCGAAACGCTAATGCTTCGATTGCAACAAGCACCAGCCGAAAGAGTGATCCTACTTAAAGGAGCTCTCGTGCCAGTCGTCACACGCCACTTGCAGTCTGCAGTTTCGAGCTGTTGGCTCTCGTCAGTGCAAGGTAGGCATGTGACGACCGACACGAGGATCACTTGACTATTTAGTACATTTCGGTATCTTTGGGATAGCGACATGTAAAATAATCAGCAGGCGCCATCTAGCGGTCCAGTGTCTGTTGCAATCGAAAAATAAATAGCCTGACTGGGCTTAGCATAGTTCAATTGTGCTTTTAGAGGGGGGAATATTAAAACATAATATTTTTAGTCGCAAACTCCTCTAAATAATCTTTATTCTACTATAATATATATGTTTGTTGCAATCGAAGCATTAGCGATTCGATGATAATCTGCAATAACGCGCCAGGCTTGTAACTTGTAATTCAGCGCCCGGCGGGGTACATAGCCCGGAGAGTAGCTGTTGGTTGGCAGTCTGGTTACGTTCCTTATAGTAGAATAAGAATTTTTTAGAGGAGTTTGCGACTAAAAATATTATGTTTTAATACGAATAATGTTAACTAATAAGTTTTGGGGATAACCGCATTCGCAGTAGTCCGCTGTAAATTTCTGATTCTGACATTTTCATCTTTTATATCCGTAGGTACCGATCCTGAAAAGGGTTACAATCATATGTATCTGTTATCCAGACATGATATTCCATCATTACAATATAACGGAATAGTTTTTAAGCATTATTTTTTTATATAAATTTTGACATAACCTAATTGACAATTCATTCCCAAGTTTATTTTTATGTTCCTAGTTTTACCTAGACCTAATTGGTATAAAAATTTTATGTTTTATCATGCTAGTTCTAGAAACAATGTGCTAACAAAACCTCCTATACATGTAATGTGTAATAATTTCAATAAAATAACTGATTTATGTGATAGTTTAGCTAAAATTTTGCAGTCGTGTCATCGGTAACTTTACGATGAGTGTATATAATTATGTCTAAGTAATCACCACTGACAACTCTTGGCAGTGTTTTCTTTTTTCTGTTATATGTCTATTATTGTGGCTTATTGTTTTATTTATTGTACACAACTATTATTCAATTATAATAATTATTTTCTATGCATGTTTCTAAATGCATATCTATCTATAAATATATGTATTTATAGAGATACTTTTTATAACTTTATTTTGTAATTGGTTTAATTTCTATTGGGCAATAAAATAAATAAATGAATAACATCTCGCTATGCTTTGTTTCAAGAGATATTTAGCAAAGCTAATATAGAGTCAACTCTATGCTCTAGAGATGAAGAGGACTCATAATATTAAATATTTCTCTTTGTATACATTTTTAATTGGAACATAGCTGAAAACTATACAAGATTTATTAATAAGATAACTTTGAATTACTTGAGATTAGAAGAACATAGAAATCTCATATGGAAATGATTTTTCTGGTTCATAAAAGATATTAACAGAAGGAGCTTTCTACGATTTCTATGATTTGCTAACTTGCCAATTGAAATTGCATTGGGAATGTTTAGTTTGTTTCAACAATACGAATAATTCACTTAATTCATTGTATAATATTGTCTTACTTTGTAACAAAATAATTAATATTTGATTTGAGTAAAATTTACAATTGTAGGAAAAGTCATTTTAGTGCGTTTACAAATGAGAGGAATAAATGCAACATATTTCTCCGACGTAAAAATTCAATTGAATATTTTTATAATAACTTATTTGTTGTCCTCAACTTCTTATTTTCTCGGAATTTTGTGGCTGATTCATTAAAAATACATTTTGCCTAGGCACTTTTTTTGAACTTTTTTCTTTGTTTCAGGTACATTCACAGCAAAGAAAAGCCGTTCAAATGCGGTGAATGTGGCAAGGGCTTCTGTCAATCACGGACCTTGGCAGTACACAAAATCCTCCATATGGAAGAGTCTCCTCACAAATGTCCTGTCTGTAGCCGGTCCTTCAATCAGCGTTCAAATTTAAAAACTCACCTTCTTACGCACACTGATCACAAACCGTACGAATGCAATTCGTGCGGAAAGGTATTCCGAAGAAATTGTGATCTTAGGCGACATGCCTTGACTCACGCAGTTGGTGACGTACCAGCAGATGGCCTTGGCGATGGATTTATACCTGGAAGTGACATGGAAAGGGATAGAATGTCTCCTAGGCCAAGAAGCCCGTCTGTCGACTCTAGAGACGGCAGGGATGTACGCATGTGTTCTCCGACCCCCGAAATAACACAGTGTCATGAACCTTGTTCATCTTCTAGCCCATACACAATGAGGCCACCACTCGACAGACATGATTTTCGCCATGACATAGATGACGAGGATGATTTAGAAGAAGATCCAGAGATAGATCCTGGTCAGGAAGATTGCCCTGATGTTTTAAAAGATTCTGAAGATATTGTAGCTGAACCACAACCGGTACAAATGCCTCAACTACAAATAAGGCGGGATTTACATCCACCCCAACAGAAGTCGTGTACGATAACTAGTGACAGCATAGGACCAAATTTTTTGGGTCCCTTTAGAAAGCGCGCTTTAGACCAAGAGCGACCTTCGGTCTCGTATAACCCCGGTAGGCCCCCCACTCCTCCGATGAACCTGAGAATGTATCATCCTTCCTCAAATGCGCCGCCACAGAACTTAAGTGTTGGTCAAAACATGCCTATAACTTCTTCAACAGTATTAAAACCACCTGATCATAGTAGCTCTATGATATTCGGACCAGGTTTGCCAGGAACTTCAAAGGCTGCAATGGTCCAATCGGGGTCTAGTTGCGGCAATAATGTTGCTAGTGATTTAAGTATGAAAAAGAGTGACGTGCCGATAGTGAGACCGCCGCTTCAGCCTCAAAGGCCGAAAAAGACTGGATTTACAATAGCTGATATTATGGGTAGATAATAAAGTGTTATGGGGGTAGGAGGGATAAGAAGAAATCATGTAACCTAAAGAAAATTATGTTAAAACCGTCTATACACGCATTATTAAATATCCAATGTTATCTCCTGGGTAGTAAATTGAAATACAGGGAGGTTTTAAATAACTTTACAAGGTACTGAAATAATTTAATTTGCGTAAGATTAAGATATGATATAGTCGAAAAGTTTTAGTGGAATCGAATTAGAACTTGAAAAATACGGATTATGAACTGTCTGGTCATGGCATTTTTTTATTGTAACGTACTCATAGGGCCAAGTTGAGTTCCCTGTTCACTATTGCATTTTTTGTGAGGTTGGCGTATTGTTGATATAAACAATAAAATTTTTGGAGCGTGTTTTCCATCGAACTTTTTAAAAATACCCCTAGACGGACATTCTCTTATTATTATTTAAAAAAAATTCATTATTGAGCAAATTTCATATTCAGCCAAATCTAGGGAAAATGTATCTCTTAAAAAGTGCAGTCTTCAATTAAAATTTTATATTGTAATAAGCATTAAGACAGCTGGAAACTGTAATTAACAATAATAATGTCGTCTTTATTTAAAAAAATGCATAATATAATAGTATGTTTAGACATGTATAGCATTTGCTTCATTTGGCAACGAAAATCATATTAGATTTTACAGAATGTGTAACATTGCAGCGAAGTAAATGAAACTTCGTTGGAAAAGAACAGTGGAGTGGTGGGCATTGTGAGTGTATATTGATGCCTAACATTACGGTTATGCACGATATTTCTGAAGACAAGTTTTTATCTAAGGTACAGGGGAACTGACGAATGGAATAAGCGGTACAAAAATGTGATATAATGTAATTTTACTGTATTGTCCACCTTTAACCATCTGAATTGCAAAGTTTTTCCGATACATATCTTCTAGGTCGAAAATGAAGCGGCAACATATGTTTTGGACAATTTGTAAACGATTTTTTGAAGTTTGATCTAGGCATGGGAAATATTAGTATATTGCAATGGTTAAAAACAGGTAACATAAGTGATTTGCACATTTTTTCCCACATTTTTAAATTTGAAATATGTATGTTTGAATATAAAAATTTCAATCTGGCATAAGTCTTTTGCAATAATAACTTAATTTGTTCCTTAAATCGTAATCACAAGATTTTTTTGCGCAATCTGAAAACGTAATATTTGCTCCATCTATAACCGGAAAATGCTGCGTTTCTAGAACCTCCGTACGGTTTTTCGAACTAAACAATAGTGCTTTATAGTGTTTGGATTAATTTTTAAGTTATCCGTAGAATATCTACAAATAAAATTTATGTCGTGATTTAATAAGGTATGGCGGTAGTTGAGTAGCATTGGCATATAATTGCAAATGAGAGCGATTAATTCGGTCAAATATATCGGCTGTATAGATAACAAACAACAGAGGTCCGAGAATGGACCCTTGCGGAACATCTGATGATATTAATTATGCTGAGGACATAGAATTATTGATGGATACTGACTGACGTCGATTGGATAAGTACGGTTTAAAGAAAGCTACAGCATTTTCATTAAACACATAAAAGAATAATTTCGCGCATAGTAAAGCATGATCAATAGTATCAAATGCCTTGGAAAAATCAAGCGATACTGATACAACTGCTCTTTATCCAAGGTCCTTATAATATTATCACATAGATTAAGTAGTGCAGTGGTGGTACTGTGAAACAATCTTTTCTAATATTTTAGATTGTTGCTAAAATTTTACGTCTTTGTGATATCCTGCCATCAATACTGAGAAATGTGCGTAATACTTCAAGCTGTAGCATTATGAGACAAACAAAAGACAAAATTATAAATAATTTTTTTTTTGTATAATATTGAACAGTAAATCATACTTGGATACCAAAATTCAAGAAAAAGGAACAAAAATATTTTGGATTAAAAAGCAGTGTATCCATCTTTCCTTACCCCTTGGGTGAAATTTAATTTCATTAGTACCATGAAGTAGTATCTCTTATTGACACTAAATAACGTACCAAATTTCATAGTATAAAAAGTTCCTGGAATATTAAAGAAAAACCTGCTCTAGGGCACCACATTCAAAAGGCTCAGCTCCCTTAGGAAAAATTTTCTGACAAATATCTACTTATAACAGCTTTTTTAATTATTTTTACAAACACTATCTTTATCTGAAGTCAAGGATAGGAATCATCGAACATCCTGTATATCTCATATGAAATGGCTTCACTTGAAACGCGCAATCTCGCGTGCATCTCATCATTACTAGTCGTTTTTTTAATTTCAAGAAACATTTTAATAGCTTTGACTTATGGAAATGAATATATATAACTAAATTATGTTAATTAATTATATTACTAAATATATAGTTCAAATTTCAAGTCAAAAGGTTCACTTATTTATTAACAAAATGTTAAAATATGAAAGTTAAAATATCTGAGAAATGCGCAGTTGTTTATTTTTTCATAAATTTTTAAAGAAAAAAATATATAATTGAAGTCTCTCTATATTTTACAACTTATGATGTTTATAACCGTTTCTTTTTAATGCAAAATAGAACAAAAACTAGAAAATATTTTTTCTTCATTATTTTAAAGTACTCTTAAAATGCTGGTGTTGTAAAATTTGAGCAATCTAGTTCACAGAATAGAACAGAAACTTTTCTTTTCTTCCGTTAAAAAACTGATGGAAAATACGCTCGAAAAAATTTAATCGTTTAAATAAACAAAACGCCTACCTCACCGAAACTGACAATCTGTATTATGAACTCAGCATGACTCCGCAAATACGCCAAAATAAAAAATCTGCACTGATCAAACATTTCACATTAAAACGTCAATTTGACCCTAGTATATGTACTTAAAATCGTAATTATTAGAATCCTGCATATTAGCGTAAATGGAAAAAGTATTAAAAAAACTGTATTTACGATTTTGTTGTGAAAAGTTCCATTTCTCTGGTGGATAAAGCAGCTCAGTTTTGCGTAAAACGACTCCAGATTTCGATGTGGACGTGGGCTGCCCAATTCATTTTCGTAAGGCTTAATCGAAGGGTAAAATCATACGCAGACAAAAATGTTTATTATTTAATTCAAGGTAAAAACATTATATGAACACATATTAGATTCATATTAGAGAGAAGAATGTTCAAGAGAAATAGTTATTCTTAAAATATGTGATGATATTTTCGAATTCTACAAGTCTGAGTGGTGAGACTATAATAAATGTTCTCATTCGTCAGATGAATGAAATATAAACCATTCCTTGCAGGCACAGTGACCGGCTTATTCCATTTATTTGGCGAACGATTAATTGGAGGATATGTACTGTTATTAATTGTTTTCCGCCAATTAGAGCATGAATTGTAGGGTAGTTTGGAACCCCTTTCCTTCATATTTATAACGACGACCCTCAATTTTGGGGCCTGTGCTGTAAAAAAAACTATTTTTTTATGTTCTATTTACGTAACTAAAGCTAATTACGGTTATGAATTTGATTGTTTTCGATTTTTTTTTATTAAAACACGGGGTTAATGTAAGGGTTAATGGAGTAAAACCACAACACAAGGCACAAAATTTTAATTAAAAGCCATGCAAACATTTTTGGAGTAAAAAAATCTTATTTAGACCATTAGTTCTGATACTACACATCTGCAAAAATATTGGTCCGTGATATCTTTTTCAGATAACTCTACTTTTTTGGAACAGGTTTGAAGTTAACTGTTATTGAAAACTGACACATTTTCATTGAAATTTATCGTCTTCTAATCGATTTACGTTTAAGTTAATGAAATTTAGACTAAAATCAATACAGATTATTAAAAGTTATCAATATTTAAAATTGTCCATTTTATAATTTTTTTTAGTAGTTTGCTTTCTTATTTGAAATTTTCTTTTAATAAGCTATAAGTTCGAAGGGATTATGGGCCAATAATTAGAAATTAGAAAACATGTTTTGTTTTAGGTTTGATAATAAATATTTTTTCTTATACATGATTTCATCTTTAACCGTTATTAAGATAAATAAATTCAGCAAGGCAGAGTTTTCACCAGGGGGTGGTATTTCACAGAAGTGCCGTGCTCATCCACTGGAGAGGTGAGGACTCTTAGGATCCCGATCCTCCTAAACAGTTGCAGTTAAAAATAGAAAGTATCATTTTAATATAAATTACTTTTTCCATTTTTCGTTTCTCTGCCTGATATGCATGCACCATTAATTTATATGTTCATTGTATAAGCTCTATGTTAGCACAATACAATTTTGTTTTGATTTGCTCATAAAATTTTAGATATAATTGATAAAATTATGAAACAAGGAGATCCTCAAGAGATAAAAATATTTTGATCAATTTTAGATATTTAATATTATGTGTCTATTTTCTGGAAAATGTTTTCAATAAATATAGTATCGATACAATCGATTTTTGCTGTTTACTGTAAGGACTGTTAATAATTGAATAATCTTCGGTATTGTTTTCCTTAAACATTTTAAATATTTTCACAACACATCAAATGAATTATTGTTTCTATTTGTAAATACTGTACTATTATCTATGTAAAAAGCTTTGTTTTGTTGTTTTTTGTAAAGTAGTAAGTAATATCTGTACAAATTCAAATGGAGGGACCTCTTGCTCGCAATTTTTTTAAATATAGTTAGATTTAGTTCAGTATTTTTAAGATTTATGTTTGTTTCATGTCTATAAAGATTTAAGTTATTTAGTTGTACCTTTTATGTTTAGTTTTATGAAAAGAAATGATGGTACAAAACTAAAATATAAATGTTATTTTTAGTTTCCCATAATTTATTTCTGTAGTTTAAGAAGAAGATTTTATACATTATATACGTAAAATTCCGTACTTTAGATAGATGTTATCGTTATAATTTAAAAAAATTAAGAGGTTGTGCTGACATGTGTGAGACAAATTTAGGATATGAAGTGATCTCATAATATTGATATTGATGATGCCTAAAAATTTTTTGAAAATTATATGGACAACTCTTTTTCATTATAACATATATTTAGATTGATGTAGAATTTAAGTTAAGTTCACTTATTTGTATATGTGATTAAAATGTATTAAAAAGTATTATATAATAATTTTGTTTTCTTTTTCTACCCATTGAAAGTTCAAAATAGCTACAAAGAATTTAAGAACCGATTTGAGATGTGTGCTGAAAATGGAAAAACATGAGTAGAATAAATTATCATTACATTTATAACATTCAAATATATATATCATAAGGTATGCTATGTTAATAAAAACAACATAGAAAAAATTGAAACTGAAATTAAACGTAATCCTAAACAATTCTGGGCATTGGTTAATTCCAAAGAAAAATAGGGGACACATAGAGAGCTTATTATTATATAAAAACATTATCTGTCGTCTCTAAATAAGTTTGCTAATTGGTTTGCTGATCATTTCCAAAGTGCGTACCCGCCCTCTGATCAACCATGTTTAACAATAAATACTAGTGTTACATATGAAGACAAAAATTTAAGTTATTTAAATATCGATTATGTAGTCATCGAAAAAATTGTTAACGCTAGCAAACAATTGAGAGATTAAATTATCAGCCGGTCCAGATAGTATCCCCCCATAATTATTAAATATTGTCTGGTTTAATCTCCGACGTTAATTACAAATCTATTGTATTAACGTAGGTATTTTCAAAATTGTTGGAAATTGTACTGGGTGATTTGATAAATACACTGTAAATTACATTATACCAGAACAGCAGCATGGTCTTGTAAAAGTGCATAGCGCGGAAAGTAATCTTTGCATCATCACACAATTTATATCAAACTCGCTTAGATAGATATCGTTCACACTGATTTAACAAGGCGTTCGATCGCGTTTCCCATAAAATTTTCTTAGGCAATGTCCAGAAGGAATCTACGTTTTATAACGAGAATTCAGACTGGACACTGTTCATTATGGAAACATCTATACAATATGACATTAAGCTAAACACCTCCCTGCAGAGGATGAGCCGTTCCAACTTGTTCTTTGTGATTGTTCTGCCGTCTCATCAAGAAGAGAATCCATTTTGGGAGAACATTGGCCTACTCTGGTCGATATAAGGGAGATGCCCCTAGGCAGCATCACCACCTATTTCGCGAGATTAGAATGGCTGGAGGCCTAGGTGAGGGTCTGCCTGCAGGGAGGAAGTACAGGGGGCCCAATCGGGCCTAAGTGTCGTGGTTCAATGTTTTTTTTCTCTCCCAATTCCAAATTCCAAGTAAGTTAGGACCACTGAATTTTCCACAGTGCACTATCAGACACTTACACCTATTACTTGTATTTTGTTGACAGGTTTTTTATATAATGACATGAGCGCATCCGATTTTACTATCTTTTCTTAAACCGATTTAGATTTTCCATTGCGAACAAGAATTAATGCCACTTATTTTTTGGGAAACTTAAAAATGAGCGAGATACGTACAATAATTAAATTTAAAAATTTCATTGATACTTGGCGTTATAGTAGTGACGAACTGCTACTGACTGAGTCCCCTTCTGAACTGCTTTCGCTTTGCATAAGGCCACGGATCATTCTTCACATAACGTGTTAGTGTTACTTCTCATTTTTTCCCTTACATCCGTTAAACGATTAGGGCCTTGGAGCTACGTCTCTCTTAACTTTTTCCTTTGTCCTCATTATACAATTCATTGCATCTGCTACCGATACACCTCCCTTAGGGATCTCTACGAACGCTGTAACGACACAACTCCAATAGCGGATTACATCCAGGAATTATCTCAAAAATTCTATGCTTTCAAGCTGGGCGATAGTCCGCTAACTCGCAACATTACACGAATTAGAGAGCATAATGCCCCCCTTTCGGATCAAACACAAATTACCATACCAGGCGCTGTCCATTTTCCGGCAAACTTCCCCTACCATAACTTCTTTTATTCAACTTTTCTATTCCACAAACTTTAAATCTTTAACTCTTTTCTGTCCTCCTTTTCGTCTATGTTGTTTCTGTTTCTAAATTATTCCTCATCACCCCTTCCAAAATCTAATAAGAAACTTAAAATTACTTCAATATTAACTTTTTAAATCATATACTGGCATCCGGGATGTACTACAGTAGTTGTCTGAAGCGGGTTTTATTTGCTTAGTTATCTTTTCCCCGCATCAATTACCAAAATTTTTAAGTGTTTTATCAACAAGGGTTTATAGTGTATTTTTTAAATTCCTCTGCGAGGAATATTTTACTAATCAGATTAAGAATTTTAATTCGCCCTGCGCGGCGAAAGGTGCTGCCCTTTAAAAATTGTTTTTAGCCGCCGAACCAGACGCAGACGGGCCCCGGGATATGCGTTGGCGAGGCCATACTTGTAATTTTAATTAAAAACAAATGTGTATTGAATTGAATATTTGCACCTGCTACCTTCTTCCAATTCCACTCCGATTCCAGCATGTAACTAGTTAGATTATCAGGGTTTCAATGGTCTCCTACTCTCTCATTCATCTCCCCACAATACACACAGTCTCATGTGTCAACCCTTTCTATATTCCACCACCGTATCCTATCAGGGCTTAGATGAAGTGAAATCTCACCTCTGCGCTTATGTTCCTTATCTGAAATAAAGCGGCTGGCACATCTCCTTTCAGTTGAATTGTTTCACTTGGTCTGCTATCTCTAGAAAAATCTCTCCATTGCTTCTTGTTTCTCCATCCCCTTATATACCTTTCCTCCCTCCTTGGCCAGCTGATCTATCGGCCACTACCAAGGCTGCCCCATATGACACAGTTCTGTACACATTGCAGACTCTAAGCGTAGCACTGAGCTGAACTGTTTCTAGCCTCCTTCTCATCCTCTGCACCTTCACCGAACTTGTCCATGCTGGGGTTGCATACAGAAGGATGGAATATACCATACTACACAATACCCTTCTTCTGTTACTATAATAAAGGATCCTCTAGTAACCTTGAACTTTACCCATCTTTTCTGCTGTCTTCAATGCATGCAGCTCATAAGTTAGAAGCGATTTTAGGCAAATCAAACAAGTAAAATATTATTATAACTATAACAGAAAATGGCAACAAAATTTCAGATGCTATAGTAGCCAATAATTTTAATGAATATTTTACATCCGCAAGAAGTAAAAATTCTGTTTTTGGTTCAGTCTTTTTATGCTCCAATGGGGCGGGGCACATTGGAACGATCACTTCTTTTAAAACCAGCTTTGTCATCCGATATATTATCTTTATAAACAAGCTAAAATCGTCTAACTCTTGTGGATACGATAATATTTCCAATTTCCATTAAACATTCTAAATTGAGTATCTGTCAGCCATTGGCTTTTTTTATAAACCTACCTTTTAACTCCGGAAAATTTCCAGGCGAGCTGGCTATTGTCCAACCTTTATATAAAAAAGGTGATCCTAATGATTACAAAACTTACAGAGCCATCAGTTTGCTTTGCAGTTTTTCTAAACTATTTGAACTTGCTATCAAAGATCAGCTGTCTTCATTTTTTTATCACAATGATTTACTATCTGTTTGTTAACATGGTTTCTCTAAAAACAAGAGCTCCGAATCAGCACTCCATGAGTTCCAAAACTTAATTGTTAATGCCCTCGATAACAAGCAATATGCCTTAGAGTTATTCATCAATTTCTCCTGTGTTTTTGATTTTGCTGACCATGAAATTCTGTTAAATAAGTTAGACAGGTATGGAGCCAGAGGAGTTGCTTTAAATCTCTTTTCCTCTTACCTAAACAATAGAACACAGATCGTTAAATTAAACTATGATATAACAACTGCTGTATGCAACATAACGCATGAAGTTCCTCAGGTAACGCTAATGATTTAATAACATATTTAAGTAAAATGGCAATCATTGACAATGACTTAAATGTTATGAAAAACTTCACTGACTTAGTGTACTCACGGGTAGTTCGTTGGACTGAGGAAAACAATCTTAATTTAAATAAAAATAAAATTAATATACACACAGCTATTTGGATATGTTAATTTTATTACTTTCTGTGAATCGGTCAATATGCTAGGCATAGCATTTGATAGATGCTTGGATTGGGAAAACCATATAGATATTTTGTGTAATAAATTGCGAAGCAACTGTTATGGCTTGAGGTTTGTGTCATTACACTGTAGTCGTGATGTACCTCTACTATACAAATTTTTCACTCACATTTGAGATATGGTATAATGAACTTGATAACAGTGTACATATAAATCGAGCATTAATTCTGCAGAAGTATGATATACGAATTATTGCTGGCTTAGACTTTCGTGAGAGCTATCGTACTACTTTTAAAAACTTGAAAATATTAACTGTAGCAGGTGTCTACATTGTGCAGATATGTACATTTGTTTACAAGAATCAGCATAGGTTTTTCGTCAATCAAGTCAACCATAACTACAATACAAGGTTTAAAGGATTATTACAGCTACAATCTCACCGAAGATTTGTACCAAAGAAGCTTTTACTACAATGGTTACAATTTTTTTAATGCACTAAGCGATGAGATAAAAGTTTCCCCGAACTTACATGTTTTAAAATTAAAATTTAAAAAATATTACTGGACAAAAATTGTCATGAGATTGATGATTTTTTTTTTTTAAATAAGTACGGTTTGATTTGGTACCTTTAATTTTATGTGTTTTTTATTAAGACTTCGTTTTGGACATTTTACCTATATCTTACCTATTTTTTTTAGTGTATATAAATTTTATGTATGTATTTCCTGTCTTATTTGACTGAGTATATGTTACAGTTCAATTTTTGTCTTTTTTTTTTTTGATAAAATATTTATTTTTTGTTTTTTATATATATTTATACTTTTATATAATATGTTTGGTATTTGTATGTTTGACTTGTGTAAAACTTAATTTAACTTAACCTAACCAAAGGGGGGGGGGGAGCAGCCAAAGGGGGGCAGTTTCGCTACATCAGTTATCATTTATAGAACTTGCTACATTGGCAAATTAAAATGCAGTGATTGGGATGACTCCGTATTTCATTTGCTGGAATTAAATAGCCATTAATATACGTTTTACAAGAACAATTGAAAGCATCTGAAGAAAAATAATTCATAATAATAATAATTTTTTACAAAAATAAACCCGCTTGAAGATATTTATTATAACGTGTTAGTTTAGAGGTATATCTTCAAAAACATTATTTTTTTACTAATAAAATCAAAGGTGCAGTATTAGAAACAAACTTGCATAGTTTCCATTTTTCCTTTTTTTTAGAACCTACTATGCCTTTCTGAAAATAATTGTCTAATAAATTAGGCAGTAGTCAATAAAACCTTTGTAACTTTTTAACGAACACTTACAGGTTATTTTATTTGAATTCAACATTCCAGTGATCATTGACCTTATATAATGTAGGTTTTAAATCAATTGTATTTATTATTGCACGATATTGCAAGTTCCAGGACAGAATCCCACATTAAAAAGTATATCTTATATAAACACTTGTCCATAACCATAAATAAATTCAATTAAAGCGAATACGTTGAATTTAACCTGCGGTTTAAGCTAATAAATTTTTTTGTTATATCAACAACATAAAATATTCGCTTATAAATATGCATACAGAGTGTTGCTCCACACCTGGCTGCTACTGTGGAGGAGTGTCAAACAGTTACCTGAATTAAATAAACACGGTGACAGTGTAATTGTAGAACAATGCCCGTACACCTTCCTAGACAGGCATACATCAGTCTCTATTCAAGCAAAAGTTCTCGCCGGCATAACTAATTTAAAAAAAGTAAGTGGGTTTGGCCCAATTATAGAGTCTGAGCGAGAATGTCTATGAGAAACAATGTAGGTTTACCGAAGAAGAAATAAACTGCTTCTTAAGAGTTAGGAATATTGGAAATAAATTTTATTGTTCTTCGTTTACTTCCAACGTATATGCTTCCTATCTAAAACTAATACTGTAAATACATAGGGTGATCCACAGTTCCTGTGCCAAATATCAGAGATTGTCAGATTATCAAGAAATAAGTGCATATAAGTATTAAACGTATATATGCATAAAAATGAGAAAACAATTTCATAAAAAAAAGATTATTTTTCATTGTATAAAAAAACTGTCTTTTGTTATTTTAAATAATTGTTATTATGTTGTGTAGACTCCCCTAACAACCTCATAAAAGTAGTACTTATTAATCTACTAAAAGTAGTACTTATTAATCGATTTTGACCGGTTTTCTTTTAAAGATACAATACCAAAAACTGTACTTTGGGACAAAACGTCATATTTTATTTTTTTAAACCATGGCCTACCGCGATTTTTCTAGGCTAAAATTTAAGAAATCGTATTAGCGATTTTTCACGTAAAATCTGAATACATCCCTGTATTCAGCTCCCTCCTAAATGGGTATGTACCAAATTTAATAAAAAAATACGAATTAATAAAATTTTGATAAATTTAAAAATGAAAATATTAGTACAGTTGATTAAAAAAAAAACTGGTACAACTCTTGTAATCGAAAATCTTAATAGTTTAGTTGTGTGCATATGTCTGTAAATAGGGCTGGCCAGACATGTCGAGAAGGGGGTAGAGAAGATTTACCCCGGACCTGGGTTTTTTGGAGGAGACCGGTTTTTTTAGTGTTTTTAAACTTATTAAACCTTTCTTTTTAAGTTTATTCAAATGGAATTTTAAAAAATAATTAGAAAATAACTTTTTCAAAACATTTTCAAGCCTGTCATATTATTGTTTAAAAAAAATAATATTTGTTACGGATAATTCTACTAATGGTTGTAATTAAAATACTAACTGAATAATGATAATTTTATTTTTAAAATAAGAACACAAAAATACCACTTGAGATTAAAAAAAATGTAAACAATGCAGACTGAACATAAAAATACAATAAAAAAATAAAATAAATGAACTTCAACTACGTAATACAGAATTAACTAATATTTTGTCATTGCTCCATTAGCGTCTAAAACTGCCTGAAGTCTTGCAGGCATGGACAAAAACAGATTTCTTGCGACAAGTTCTCCCAAGCGTCTTCAATTATCCCTTCCAATTCTTGGGCATTATTTGGATGGTTATTTAATTTTTTATATGTTTCACCATTAGTCTCTAAACATTTTCAATTGGATTTAAATCCGGACTTTTAGATGGCCACGGTATCAACTCTATGTTTTTATTAAGAAACCATTGCCTGACACGATGGGCCGTATATGTATGGAGCAGTTATCTTATTGGAAAATAAAATTATTTTCCGGAAACACCTCTATTACTGACGGCAACATACTATTATATAATATTTCAATATATTTAATGGAATTGAGATGACCACCACTGTTCCAATACACACCTAACCCATTTAGGTTCATCCAAGCCCAGACATTGACTGAAAATCTTCCTGATACTTGTGGATCGAAAGTATATTTTTCGTCGTATCTAGTGGAAGGAGGCCAGTATACGCGAACACGTCCATCGTTACAGGATTTAAAAACCTGAAAGTTTGTATTTCTTAGCCGCTGAATAACTCTTCAATTCGCTTCCCAGTTTTATTCTTCTGCAAGTAGTAGGTACCGAAGCAGGGAAATTTATCTCTGAAATGGCATTTACTGCAGTCTGAAAGAGTTTTCTCTTAGGTAATTTATAAGATTTTCATCGTCTTGATTATTGCTCTTTCTGGACATACCGCAACCAACATTACGGGATACCGTTTGGTTAGTTTCCCATTGTTTTTAACACTCATTATCATGGTTTTACTCACATTGCATTCAGCAGCAAGTCTCCTTATGGACCAACCATCTTCAATTTTAGAAACAATTCGAAGTTTTTGAATATCTGTTAGATGTCGAACCATTTTTAATAATGACTCCACTGATTAACGTCAAAGCGACATATGTAAGATTATTAATATCAATCACAGAACGAATGATTTACATAGCTAAAAGAAAGTGTACCAGTTTTTTTTTAAATCAACTGTACGCATTTATTATTGCAGACATAGTAAGTTATGGAATAAACATCAAAAACAGACAACGTTAAATCTAATAATATTACTAATTAATTAAAATTAATAAGATTGGTAACAGTGACGTACGGTAATCTCCTTTTAATTTGAGGTTCAATTTCCGTGAATGATGAACAGTATTTTACCCTTTATAACCACTTCAGATTTCAGAAAATATTTTTTTGGGCTTTACCATGAAACCAATAGATAATGAGTATCAAGTAATCCTTTTTTTAAAGAAAGTTCTGCTGATTTGTTGTTCTAGACTTGCAAGTGAAGTTATTATTTTTTTTATTATGGCTTAAGTTGGTCATGAAAAGGCAATTGTAGAAACAATCAAAAAAATATTGTTAACTGTCATTTTAGGTGTGAATAAGTTTTGTGTGCTAAATATTTGTAAATGGAACAAATAAATTTGAGGCACAAAATTGAAATAGTTCGTCTGGTTGGTGATAATGCTTGTTCGATAAGAGAAGCAGCTGATGAATTTTATGTTAGACATCCCAATGGACCAAACGTCAGTAGTACCACTGTATACAGCATAAATAAAGTTTATAATGACACAGGTGCCGTATCAAAACATATTATCACAGGCAGAAATCACGAACATTTAGTGGGTAGACATAATGATAAAATTTTGGAATATTTTCGTAATATTCCTAATTCCAGCTTAAGAAGTGCAAGTCTAGATTTAAATATTCTAAGATAAACTATTAGAAGATGTCTTGTAAAGAACCATTTGAAGCTATAGAAACAAACGTTTTTGAATGCTTTAGAGCCCAGACATGAAGATAGAAGACTGGAATTTTGTTTATGGGCTCAAGGAGAATACCTCAATAATTCTAATTTCTTTAAAGAAATATTATATACCGACGAAGCCACTTTCACCACCAAAATTCTGGCTGCTAGTCAGTAGACAATCCAAACTGGGTTATCAATTGTAAAAGACAATATCCACTAAAAGTAAATGTTTGGTGCCGGATACTCCATAATAAAATTATTGGTCCGTTCGTTTTTGAAGGAAATTCAAATAGATTCCAATTTTTGAATTTTTTGAGGAATGAATTTTCGGAAGCACTAGACAGTTTACCCATTCGTGACCGAGTTAATTTAAAATTTCAGTTAGATGGGTGTCCTGTACATAATGCAGTGATAGTGGGACAATGGTTAAATAATCATTTTCGAATCAGTGGATAGGTCCCAACAGCCCTCTAACTGAATTTCCACCTAGGTCACCAGATCTTACACCAATTTACTTTTTTCTTTGGGGTACTATTAAGGAAAAAGTATATAAATCGAGACCCAGACAATTTAAGTCCTCCGAGCTAGAATAAGGAACGCATGTCTAGAAATTACCCCCACACAATTAAATTAATGAAAAATGTATTACATTGAACGGTGGTTTGGTGGAAGCTTAAAAAATTCGCAGTAGTTGCATTTTCGTCGTTGGGATTGTCATTGTGATATTCCTAAAAAACTTTCGATAATAAGCGAGCCACATGTTATATTGCCCCTGAAAGTTTTTTCGAAAAACGACAAGGAATGTTTAAGCTAAAACAATTTGTATCATCTAGATGATGCCAATATTGAAGCATCCTGCATATACCCCATATACAAATTTAGTTTTTTCGTATTTAGTTTCCAAATTCAAGTAATTATTGCAGTTAATTCATTTCATTTTTACATTTATTTACTCATTTAATATTGGACACAATAAAGTTACCAGAATGAATTTTAAAATGACATTCTTTTAAAGCAATGTTAAACGCTACCTTTGTACGAAAGAATTTACTTAAAAATCGAGTCTAGTCACAGCATTTGTTTATAATGAACACAATAAGCGTCAAGTACTTCTGTTACTTCTCACAGGGTGAAATTACCTGTCGTTTTCTATCTTAAGTCATGCAAAGGACGGACTCTGCAAACTACGACGCATGTAGTCATTAAAATTTATAATGTAAACGTTTTCCAATCGTGAGACCACAAATCCAAAGCTTTGATGTAATTATGACGTAATTTTTACCATATAAAAGGAAGACGGCGTGGTATTTGAAGAAAAGAAGATAGACGGCATCGGAAGCCAGAACATTTTAAGCTACGTCGCGATATTTTCGCCGAACTTTTATATCTGCCTTTGAAATCCATTCTAAGCTACGACGCGAGTTTCGCCGAGCTTAATAAATTATTTTGTGGATATTTTTCACTAAATCAGCCGTCTAAACTACTAGCCAAACAATATTATAACTTACATCTTATTTTAACGAACTCTTCTCAACCACCGAGATGCACCACGAGGACGTTCAACATGTAGAACCTGGGGGAGAGCATTCACGGGCGATATAACGCTATACGGAGCGCACAGAAATTCAGCAGGCATAAATTTTTAAAGGTGATCGCTTGCTTATTCGAAACTCTATTTTATTATTTGCAATTGGCAATTGCATTCATATTCTGGTTTCGACAGGGTGTACTAGGGAAAATTATGAAGTTTTGATTTTTAACAAAGAAACAGGATAAGGTTATATTACAGTTTACTTAGTTATGAATTCATTCACGAGTTTAATTCATAAAATTTCACTTTCTGAATATTTTACTAAGGAGATTTTCGTTTGCAAAATAACAAGTTTATATTCAAGAACTATATATTTAGAGCTATAAAATAACAAGGTACTTTATCACAGGTTAGTCAAACTTCATGTATATCATTATTCTGCAGTTTTTATAAAACAAATAGTGGACTTTCGTTTCTACCACATCTCATGTAAGGTTTTTCAAGAATGCTTTATATTTAAAGTACACCAGGGATATTCTCCACTGTAACCACAAGGTTTTTTGATTGTTGGACATTTACCTACGATAAATTATTATAGTTACATGAATTCGGCGTACTTTGAGTTCACAAAGGTTTAAAACATTGACTACGGCCAATTGGCTGGTTCTGTTCTCAATTGGGTTCAGTTACAAGGAGGGATGTCAATATTTCAGTTGTCTGGTCACTTATTTCGCTTGGAGGGTGATGCAACCTCACTTCCTTACCTTCGCGGATTCGCGGCTTCGTATGTTTGACAATCATGTTTGACAATCATAGGTGTAAATTCCCACGTCAGCAAGATTAATATGATTATCTGAACGATTGTTCCTACTCTAATCTCAATCAATAAACAATATATAATTAAAGGATATTTCCTCAACACTCTATGATATTTCACATGAGTATTTAATGCTCATTTCTCAACTTAATTTTGATAATGTACAAACATGACATGATTCTTGTCCTTTGTTTTGCCTTCGATTCATTACTTGGCTATTGCTAACAACTTTCTTTAATTATAAAACATTATTACCTAGCAATTGCTAGCAGCTCTAATTATAAATTGTCCTTACTAGGCCATTGCCGCAACCCTAATTTTTATTAAAATAACACAGCATACTTTTGTATAAGTTCTTGTTATTGCATCAAAACATTCAGCATAAGTATAGTATGGTCATTACTATAGCAGCGCAAGTTTTCCTATGATAATATTTAGACAATTGTCTTAACTATTTAGATTATTTTTGATTTCATGTTCGACTATTGTTGCATCAATTATTACGAAATAAAATGGGTTTTTTATGACTATTTTTCCCATTCAATGGTTGTTTCTTTCCTTTCCTATTTACCTTTCTAGCTATACAAATATTTAACTAAATAAATGGTTTCATTTCAAATCAAAATAGAAAACAAACTTCGTCTACAACTGTACAATACAATCTTGAATAATAAAATACTACATGAATAACATATATAATTAACTAGTTCTCTCAATTAATAGACAGTATGTTCAAGTTTACCAGGTATTTCAATTAACAGAGTGATTAATTTTCTATGGTATATAGTATCAGAGAGAAACACGTAATATTATACTTTATATAAAAGAACCTGGGTAAATTAAAAAGGAGTCCTACACTAACAAAACTAGATGATCAATCTTATCTGTTTATCCTTCAGATAAATAAATAGTAATTCATTAACTAGAAAACATAATTACCAGTACTTTCTTTAGTAATTAAACAGAGTGTCCCACAAGCAGTTTCAATATGATTCGTAAAAACTTAAATTAAGTAATACAATTTTTGATTCTGATGGCATTTCTAAATGACAAAGTTAAATTAATAAATGACATGTTTTCATTCTCTCCAAGCACTAAATTCATGATTTTGTCGCCAATCAAAGACTATTGTCTCCAGTTCAGAAATCATGAAACAAGCTTGCTTAATATGAAAAATGCGTAAGCTCTAAAAGTATCAAGTGAAATAACATAAAACTATTACCTTTTCCAATTCTCAGCTTCCCAGCTCTATTTACGAAACAAAATGTCTCTCAATCTATCTTATCGATTCCACAACTAAGAATTTTATGTAAGAATTTCATGAATGCATAATCATACAATAGCGAACTGAAACTCAAATTATTAAACAAATATTAAGCCGGCTTGACTCGGCGGAAAGACCAGGTTGTTAATTCATAAAAAATATATAAACTTGAAGTGGTCAACATTGTCGTCTATAATGAAAAGTAATGGGACGGGACTTCTTTTCAAGATTTAAAATCAAGCTAACGAATGTTCTCCGTCTACAATAGTTTTTGCTTCACGGCACACCGTTTTTGATTACGCCGAAAGGGCCAGCTAATAAGAAAGAAGTGCTATCGAAGGTAGTTATTTAATTTATGTTGTTAATGCATTTTTAAGTTTGGATGGTGTACTCGAGAAGTTAACAAATATTCTTTTTAAGCAAGTTTTTGCATAGAAAAACGAGACAAGAGATGGTGTAATTACTTTTTAATGTGGTAGGATATCCGAAATAGTGATGTGTCAGCGTGTGTCAGTGAAAATAGTTATAGACCAGGCCAAAATATCTCGACCTTTTTGAAAACCCTACGGTCTTTGAGATATCGGTACTTTTTTGAAATTTTGATACTTTCTACTCTAGGATAGTGTTTTGCAAGCCATTGCCATAAAATAAGGATTTTTTCATTCTGTTTTTTTGGTGAGTATTCTAGAATAGTTGTGCTATCAAACGTGTATAGGCATTTTTAGATAACACCGACGGTATTGAATAAATGTTTTTCTTAAATTTCGGTTCTAACAAGAATCCATCTGTTGACTTTGACCTTCGATGGTGTAAAGAAAAGTGCCATGCGATACTTGCCACTTACCTTAAAAACAAGCCCACTTATTATTATGTACTCTAAAATGTTTTAAAGTTTTGAAGTAAGAGGCCGAAGAAAGATCGAAATAAAATAGGAAGTTATTTCACTTGCATTTATTAAACATTATTAAAAACAAACATTCAGACTACTTGTAATAAATTTTTGAATTGCTCTTCTCCAGCCCTGATGTACCTTTTAATACAAGAACTTTTAAATTACATGAATATTCGGATCGGCTGATTTCTTCAGCGGCTACTCCGATGCGCTCATGGAATCATCAAGGATTCAATAGGTCGGAAGTACACCTTTTCCTTTATGCACCCCAGTTTTAAAAATCTAAAGGATTTAGGTATGGTGGTCTGGGTGGCCACAGAATTGTAGCTAAGCGGCCGATTCATCTTCCTGGATATTTCAAATTTTGGTATGTTCTCACCTCTCTTCCATCATGTGTAGGACATCCGTCGTTCTGTAGTCACAGTGTCAGCTTCAGGAATACAGGAAAGTCTTCCAGTAAGATCGATAGGTCGTTTTGAAGGAATTCCAAATAATTGTCTGACGTTAATGTTGGCGGCAGTTCGAATGCACTTACCACTTAACCATTTAGGATGCCTGTCTACAGATTTACATTAAGTTGGTATTGTGACCGTTCTTCTCTCATCAAATGGAGATTTTCCAATTTTCAGCTATGCAGATTATGTAAATTTACAAAGCCATTTCTTCTGTACGATAATTCGTCAAACCATAAAGTTTTATAGAAAAAATCTGGATCCACTCGTATCATCCGCAAACTTCGCCTGCAAAATTCTACTTTCAAGGGATAATCTCTGGGTAGTAGAGCTTGCACACGTTGTACATGTACGCCAGTCCGTCGTGATATGATATACACAGAAGCGGATGGATCGTCGTTAATTTTATCAAACACTTCGTTGTCGAAATCTTGACGAGGTCCTCCTTCACTGGCACCACCAATACCACGAAGATTAGAAATCCTTCCCTCACAGTATGTGTCATGCATTCTAATAAACACACGATAGTCAGGATGGCGTTCGCTCGGGTACGAGGCAATAAGCCCAGAGAAATGCTAAGTCGTTATTATCAACAAAAAACAAATTCCGAATCGGTAACTAAATAGAGTCCAAGTCCAGAACACAAAGTTTATTAAAACGTTACAGACAGATCTCAATGAATGTAAATAATTTTAGAGGAATACCAGTTTGCTACTGCTAACACCAGACGTACAAAATGGCATGCGTCATGTACGAGAATAACGACGGATGCTTTAGCCAAGCAATACAATTAAAAACTGGGCTTACTTGTTAAAAATTTCAACTGATAAATTTGGCTCATCCACCATGCAAACAGCTATATCTTTTTTTCTAACAGGATAATTGAGAATTTCTATACCATTTTAAAATGTAATAATAAGTTGGCAAGTTTTTAAGACAACTGGCAAGTATCGCTTGATACTTTTCTTTACGCCATCAAAGGTCAAAGTCAGCAGACGGAATCTTGGTGGAACAGGAAAAGAAAAACATTTTTTTTTTGAGAATACCCTCGGTGTTATCTAAATAATTCCTATACACGTTTGATAGAAAAACTGTTATAGAATACTCATAAAAAAAAGAATGAAAAATCCTTACTTTGTAGCAGTGGCATGCAAAATACTATCCCTGAGTGGAAATTGTCAGAATCTCAAAAAAGTGCATATATCTCGAAAGCCATAGGGTTTTCATTAAGATGTGATGTTCTTACAATTTTCAGGATTATCCATTATTTACGGGACACCCTGTATATATGTATATATATATATATGGCATATACCTATGGCATACTGATGAGAACTAATAAGTTCGAAACCGGTCTATGTCTGGTCGGGGAATTGACAAATGACATTGGCTACCAATCTTTCATGATTTGTAAGGTATAATTCAATGCAGGTCGGGGTATTTGCCCGCTGAGTAGTTGTTTCCTGCAAATCATGTATAATAACAGTATATGGGTTAAGTCCACCAAGGGCTAAAGGTCACCGCTCTCGGTACTTGCAAAATAGCAAGTCGCTATACACCATGGAGACATCTATGATGTCTGGTGTATAGTAGCATTTGACCACATGAGGGTATTCACTTACCTCTCACCGGTACACCATTTACTTAAGTTTGTATAAAACTAACAGGTTGGCCACTGTCATTTGTCTGTTCCATGACCTATGGCATACTGATGAGAACTAATAAGTTCGAAACCGGTCTATGTCTGGTCGGGGAATTGACAAATGACATTGGCTACCAATCTTTCATGATTTGTAAGGTATAATTCAATGCAGGTCGGGGTATTTGCCCGCTGAGTAGTTGTTTCCTGCAAATCATGTATAATAACAATATATATATATATATATATATATATATATATATGTGGGCTTCTAGATGGTAGAAAATTAAAACGTGAAACATCCCAGTCGCAATCTCATCTATAAAGTCCTTATTTTTAGTACAAGGGACGCAATCAGACTGCAACCAATAGCCTTTCCCTGGGCTATATGTTCTGTCAAGCTCTGGATTACGAATTTCAAGCTTGGCGCGTTAAGTGTAATAATCACATATTACCAACAGAATATTTTTAATGCTTCAATTGCAAAAAACTCTGGCCGAAAGGCTAATTCCTACTAAAGGGAGTTCTCGTGCCAGTCATTTCACATGAGTTGCAGACTGCAGTTTCGAGCTGTTGGCCCTCATCAGTGCGAAGTAGGCTATAACGACCGACACGAGGATCCTTCGACTATTTGGTACATAACACCACAGGTAATTACGACCCCCTTTATCCCGGAAGGCTCTAGAAGAGCCTTGTGTGGGAGGGGGCTACACATTTAGAGACAAGGGACACACACCCAATATCCGTGTATAGTGAAAAAATCCCTCTCACAGTATTTTCCACTGCCATGGATCGAACCCGGAACTTTTAGGTGAGAGGCAAGTGCGCTCACCTCTCGACCACCAGTCATACATGCAATCCTTAAGATTGCGAGATGCAACACAGTCGGTAGGCGCCTTTTAATGGTCCAGTGCCTGCTACAATAGCCTGACTCGTCCGGCAAACCTACCGAGTCGTCACAAAAGTATCACTTTTCCCTTAATAAAACAATATATTATTTTTGCCAAAAACGAGGAGGTCAGATTTTTTCCAAGTCAGGTCATGGATTTTCAAAACCAAGTAGGTTATTCTGACAGGTCTTAGCTGAGAAATATTAGTGATAAATTTCAGTCAATTACACCGAACCGTTGCAGAGATATAGCTTTTTGAATTTTGAGACCAAATAGTGAAATCAGACAAGCAAAACATAAGTAATTGTTTCCAGTCTCAATTTTTTTTAGCATGTTAGTTACACCGAATACTACACGAAATGGACATTTTTACCTCTAGCAACCGCCGCTACGCAAATTGTCGGCCATTTTGTGAAAAATCGACCATCTTGGTCGTTCTTTCTAAATATAGATGAATATATCTCGGTATGTGTTGCAGGCTCCCCGATGCTAATTTATGTATAGGTGTCAATCTATATATAAAAATTTCTTTTGGGGGGGATGGTAACCCTCACTTGCGGACGGCAGCCCTTCGTCGGTAGAGCGTCGTGAGTAAGGAAGTATTTTATGCTAAAATAAAAGAAGATACCTGGGCGCCACGTGACTTAAGAAGAATTATTATTAGGTTTTGCAAAGTCACGGAAGACAAAACACAATACTCAGCCTCTGGTTGTTAAATAGAGATAGAGAGATTTTTTTTTTTTGACGAGGAGGGGAAACCCTCATGGGCTCCCAACCTGAGTTGGGTCAGTGTCAGACTCTTACTGACTAAAACCCCTCCCCACAGGGTCGTCTGTACACTCCGAAGGCACTGCAGCCTCTTGGGCTTATTGAGCACTCCCTATTTCGATTTCGATTTCGATTTTAATACTCCTGTGCCACTGATAAGGTGATACAGGTCTGAGGATGGGCGAGTTTTAACGCTTTGCGGGTCTGTTTGTGTTTGCGCGTAAATATTATATCTTCTGCGGGCCAATGCCTCACATTCATATATGATATGGTCTACTGTCTCTGGATAGAGAGATAGAGAGAGAGAGAGATAGATAGAGAGAGAGAGAGAGAGAGAGAGAGAGAGAGAGAGAGAGAGCTGATGAACAAAATATAGTAATTACATATATTTGACAATAGAATATTTATTAAAAATAATTAATATATTATATGTATAAAATGGAAAAGAAATAATTTACGTATGAGATCTCACATTGTTTTAGCATCAATGCCCTTGATTTTTAAGACTTGGATAAAGCGCCTCCCCCTAGTATACTAGGCCATGGCTTCACAAAAACAAAAAAAAATGATAGTTTCATAGTGTGTAGATCAAATTTGATAATAATATGTACAAAAAAAAAAATAATAAGTATATATATGGATATTAAAAAAATGATGAATAATAAAAAAATATATTTATATCTGGCCTGTCGGTTATGCTTATCTGATGGAATGGTGTTGCTAATGGGGCCCAATGTCAACCAAAATGGCGGCGATTGGGTGACGTCGGGTTGATGGATGAACCAAAGAATGGGGCTCTTTTCCAGACTCTCCAAACACTGTAGCACGACGGACCGCGTTCCCAAATCAACAAAAAGTTATGGATAATCTCTTACAGAAAGAATCCTCCTATTCCAAGAAAAAAAAACCTTCCTTAGAAGGGTTTTCTATTTAAGGTAATAGTGGAACTGAGTGAAGTTCTTTATCACTCGGCAATCAGAGAGAATGCCGAATCCACCTGGGGTTTCACTAAATCGGACGAAATTGTTTTCCGGGTGTAGATCTTGATTTTGCGAAATTTTATATTCCAATCCTCCGTAGAAAGGGTAAAACTGTGCAAAATCACAAATTCACAAATGACCTTATCACTCCTGAAGTCTGGTTCGGAATGTTCTCGAAATTCAAAGAAAAAGAAAAAGCCCGAGTCCTTGATAAGAATTCTCGGTCGGTATCCTGGACAACTTATGCTGTCAAAAATATGTCAGCGAAACAACACTAAGGAATTCAACGAATAACTCACAACAGTACAGGAAAAATACCAAAACGTATGAGGAGAAGATCATAGACAAGAGGACGGAAGAAAACATATAATAGGAGGAGTAAGGAGACAGACGATTATAAGGTAAGTGCGTTCTATTGACACTAGTTTATACCATAACCCATGTTATTTTATAGGTACCTTTTAACGGATGATACACATTAGATAAAGAAGATTGAAATAAATTACCACCCAGGGTGTAAATTAAATCACACTAATGGAGCTAAGCTGTAATAACGAATGTTTGGTGTCTTCGAGGAATTAGACTTGGTAGGATGTAAAAACAAATCTCAATTCTATTCTGCTTAACTACACGTTAATAAGGTAAACTATTATAATGTTTCCTAAATAAGGTGAAGTAGATTTTTATGCATATTAATTAAGACTTAGTCATTAATGTTGTTAAAAGAGTAGCAAAAAAAATTAAATACACATCATCAATAAATCCCATCACATGTTTTATTTCTAAGCAACCAGTAATACATATCAATGCCGTGTGTGTGGTATCATGCCATAATTAATTGTAATACCATCTCCTTATTTACAAAAAAAAGGTAGCAAATAAAAGTGCTACAGTGTAGATTCAAAAAAGCGAACAAAAATGAGGCTGTTCGTTATGATATAGGCTATCAGCGGTTACAATATAAAATTTTTATCTGCACACATAACCTCACAAAAAAAGAAAAATTCAAAAAACTGCTAAAGTTTGGTTGGTTAGAACTTCGGATATTTTAAGTGAAGTTTGATTAAATTTTTAGAAATTACAAGTCTCAAGAATTGACTTAAAATTTTAAAATTGATTGGCCAATAACTTTTGTGCGTCGCATCGTATGAGGTTATTTTTTTTTAAAAATGTAGGTTTTTTTATGCACTTTGTTTGTGATGGTGGGCAAGAAAAGATTTTTAAACTTGAAAAAGTGGAAAAAATCGATTTTTTGTATTTTTTCGTCAATATTTTCTAAAAATTTCACTGTTTTTGATAAAACCCAATTCTCTTGTATTATTAATTAATTTTTGACACATTGTGATCTAATTTTTCGATAGAGCAATAAAAAATATAAAAAATCAATTAATTATAAAAAAATATACGTATACATATTTATATTTAGGTATAGATCAACAAAAGCACTATTTGCTATGCAAATGTATATTTATTGGATTTAATTACTGTATAAAAAAAAGGAAACATTTTACTCGAAAAGAATCATCAGACTGATTTTCAGTATCGCTTGAAGCATAATTATAAAATGCATCATCATTTTCATTTTCATTTCTATCAATTTCTTGATCAATCGACCTATAAGTAAATGATAATGAAGAAGCTTCGCTAACACTATCTTCTAGCTCTGTATCGGTTCCACATGTACTTAGAATTTCAGTTACAGAAAATGTATTATTTTTCAATTCTTCATCCAACTCATTAATTTCTTCTGTTTCAGGTACCAAATCTTTATCTTCACAGTTAAAGCTATTTAAGCCTTCGCAGTACTTATGCAACACTTACAGTGCATTTTAACCCCAGTTTTTTACAAGAATATGCTCTAGTCTTGCACTTACTACCTATCGATTTGCAACTGCATACAATTGATTTTATAAGTGGATCTGGTAATGGTTTAACATTTCTCGGCAGGGTCATAGGTAATAAGCTACTGGACGTAATGTGCCATCCGTAGTTGCATGCGAGCTTACTATTTTCTGGGAACAGCCATTTTTGGATTTGATAATACACTCTTAAAAAATGTTGATTTACAGTTTGTGAGGTGGGTGGTAGCGAAGTCAGCTTACACGCTATTGACGTCGTGTAGCTTTGAAAGCAATTAAATCCCAATTTTTCCAAACTTGTTTTTTTAATCGGGTCGATCCATATAACCCTTGTATGCAACTTGCGGCTACTGAAAATAGCATAGTCTCTGTTGCTTGAAAATCAAAGAAAACAAGCGTATCTTTTTTCAAAAAATTATATTTTTGCAAAGTAAGACAAATTTTATTATTTCCAATTCCTGCAAATGCTAACGTAGTATCGCAACCACAAAAAGCATGTATAAATAACAGATGTTCTTTTAAATCTGTTTTTTTTTTTTAAGAATATTGTGAATAATAATTGTCTTTTATTTTTCCTATCATAGATTTATAAAAATAAACTAGGGTCAATAATTCAAGTCGGTAAAGAAGTGCTAGATGGCCCATGTATAGGCGGAGCGGCGCATTCTTTTAGTATGCTTATGGCAGTGTGTGCGCGGCCGTCTTGCTTGTCCGCTCCATTCTTGTTGGTCACAATTACTGACTCGAATTACTGGCCCAGGTATAAATATTTTCTGATAAAGATGAAGCAAGCTACATATAAAACTAGCAAATCTATAACTTTACCGACAATTACAATATCGCTCTCTTCATTATTTTATTTATTTTTTTCAAAACAGCGCAATAATATTTGCATCAGCATCTTCTTTGCATATTTCACGTTCAATATTTCTGTTTTTAAATTGATTACACGAAAGGGAAATAAATTACTGCTCATTTTTACTGTGGAGCAGAAACATTTTTTGGCTTACGGGAGGTGTTGTATGTATATCAATTATATTTAATTTAGTAGAATGAACAATTATTGTGCAATCCCCTCAAACGTTCTGAATTTTTCGTGCTATTACAATCAGTACTATATCCATAAAAAAAATATACAATTCATAGTTGGACAAATTATTATAACTCATGTTTAAATTATGGCGGCTTATTTGATTTAAATTATTTTTCAAATGTTGTTCAGTGCTAACAATTTTGAATTTATAATCATGACAAATATTCACTTGTTTTTAATTGTTTAGTTTTTTAACGTTATTTGTACAGAACATAAAAATTTTTTTTCAAAAAATTAGATCAGCATAATATGTCCAAAAGTTTTAAATTTTTTTCTTGTTCACCATCATAAAGTGCATAAAAAAACCTACATTAAAAAAAAGGAACCTCATACCATGCGAAGCACAAAAGTTATTGACCAATGAATTTTAAAATTTGAAATCAATTTTTGAGACTTGTATTAGATATTTTAACTTGGCATTTTACCAGTTATTTTTCACATTATAAAGTAAAATTTCTGAAAATTTCTGAAAATTTCACTTAAAACATCCGAAGTTATAACCAATTATCCAAAATTTTGCAATTTCTTCAGCTTTTATTTTTTTTAGGTTATGTGTGCAGATAGAAATTTCATATTGTAACCGCTCATAGCCCATATTATAGCGAACAGCCTAAATTTTTTTCGTGTTTTTTTGGATCTACACATACTGAGATATACTCATCTATATTTAGAAAGAACCACCAAGATGGCCGATAGCGGCGGTTGCTAGAGGTAGAAAATGTCCATTTCGTATAGTATTCGATGTAACTAACATGTTAAAAAAGGAATTTGACACTGGAAATAATTCCTTTTTCACTAAAATTTAATGCTTGTCTGACTCAACTAAAATGACTAACTTTATTATTGGCCAATTTTTTTTCCCTTATTGATCTAGACTTACATTGAAGTGCTCTGTCTATTATTAGGCTATGGCACATTGCTTGCGAATCATCCTGTATAGTGATTTTGTCAATTGGGTAGAGAAAAGAGGAGTATAAAGTATACAACACCACAGGTAATTACGACCCCCTTTATCCCGGAAGGCTCTAGAACAGCCTTGTATGGGAGGGGGCTACGCATTTAGAGACAAGGGATACATACCCAATATCCGTGTATAGTAGTAAAATCCCTCTCACAGTATTTTCCACTGCCACGGCCGGAGATCGAACCCGGAACTTTTGGGTGAGAGGCAAGTACGCTCACCTCTCGACCATCAGTCATACACAGGACATACAATGAGTACAAAACTGCTGCTGTCGTTTCATATTCAGCTTAAGATAATATAATAACAACTACGCACCTTCACTGGTTTAAACTGTCTGAATATTAAATTTTTCAGGAAATTACAATTCGCGTCATATCTGCAATGGTACCTTCTTATCTCTTAAGTAGTTTCAGGGCTAGATCTAGAACCTATAATAGGACTATTAGTTTTGTCAATTGTATCTACTGCTGTTTTTCAAAACTATTTTATTTATTTATCTGCCGAGCTTTACAATTTTTTACTTTTTACTTTACAATCATCTTTTCCTTAAATCAAACTTACTTTAGTTTCGTGTGTCATGAAATGGATTTCCTTGTATCTTTTCTACGATAATCAAAATTGTAATCGTGCTATAATCTATTTAATAAAACGTAGAAAGAAACCGATAGAGAAAAAAATTAGAGATAGATACGCATAAAGTTGATATATCACAAAATGAACTAGGCATCAAAAAGACCCGATTTAAAGCTCATATCTCAATGGGGATCCAAATAGGAAGAAGAATTGGAGATCGATAGCCTTTGAACCTTAATGAACTGCACACTGCGTTTCCTATGTTTCTAACTCAAATGAGAAAATATACTTAAATTTATATCGAACGAGACACTGTTGTATATGTTGCTTAATTGATTATATTACATTGATACTTCGTTACAAAAACACATACGAAATATTTCCTCAGAAAGCACTTCAAGTAATCCAACAATTTTAAGAGATGATAAGTATACTATGTAATTACTGTATACCAAGAATAAAACCCATTCGTCTTGAATTCCAGTCAATTGTACAAAAATTCTTGGCAATCTCGAAAAATGTAGTTCATTATACCACAAAAAAATAAATTACATCAAGACCTCATATCTGAATATAAGATGTATATTATCTAAAATGAAAAATAAGTCTTTAGTTACTTAACTCTATCTCCTTTTCTATCTTCAATTAATTCGTATTTCCGTTTCTCTCTAAACGTAAACGTGTGGTAAAGTAAGACGGATAGTACGGGCGCTTCAATATAATTTTCAAAAATACGTTTTGAAGAGTAATAAATCTTATTAAATTAATTCTAATATCTGTTTACACAATAAAAAAATAAAACAAGTTTTTCTTGCATGCGCGAGAATGTTTTACAATAAGCTGTGTATGTATTAGTTCCATAGAGACGAAAATGGTCATATCTTGTTAGTACTACGTTTATATACTTCCTTTTTAAGGATTGGTAGCCAGCCATACCATATATCTATTGCTAAATACTTATTTGTTTACGTTTAATAAGATAATGATGATTCCACAAATGTTCTTGAGTGTTATTATTTTAGCATTGAAAATACTACTAGGATCATGTAGATACGTATACAGGGACTACACTTATACATTTCACATCCAACATGCAAGAAATTTGTCTAGTGGATGGCGTCGGCGCTGTAGTGGAGAAATGAAATACGTACTCGTGAGCGGCACTAAAAGAAGCAGGTCAAATAGACTGTCACATAAGTGGCAGTTTGAGTCCAAAAAATGTATCTCCTTGAGATTTAACTCAGAATGTTGGAGATTGGTGCAAAGTAAATTAGTGCCGCCAAATGTATCATTATGTGCAACAGCTCGAAATGTTTTCGAGTAAAACTACTTTTGGAAAATAGTTGTATGAAATTGCCACCTATCAGGCTAATCCTGGCCAGGATTTTAATGGTTGTTGTTTTTACACATCAGGAAAATTTCACTTTTCAATTGCATTTGTCACAGAATTAAACAATTATTTTTGTTACTGAGGGATAATGCCAATCTCAGCAAAAGAGTTATTGTTCTGTTCGCCAAAAGGAGAGAATTTAATCTTAGAAGTCAAATATTGAATGGAACGATACTAAACTATTCCAACGAAGTTAAGTATCCAGGAGTAATCCTGCATCAAAAACTTACCTGAAACTCATATCTGGAAATGGAAAGTGAGCGGTTATTAGAGAAGAGCTGTTACGCAATCTGTAACATGATATGTTTGAGAAGGTTAAGCCTGCCTCAGAGATATTATATATCATGATATATTTCTAATATAACATATATGAGGTAATGAACTTGCTGACAGCCTTGCGAAAAAAGCGCTGAAGCATAATTCATTGGATCTGAACCGTTTTGTGGCCTGACCAAGGGACACATAATGGAGGAGATCCAGAAATGGGAAAAGAATCAGAAAACGTCCTACTGGAGGAGTACACAAAATCAAAGAAAAGCGAAAATTTTTATAACTTATTCAGCAAAGAATACCACAAGGCTACTTGAACTTGAAAAGTCCGAATTTAGGCTGATAACAGGCCTTCTAACTGGCCACTGCCCCTTGAGATATCATCTGAAGAAGACAGTGAGAAGGCAGTAGACGACAAATGCAAATATTGTGATACTACAACTGAAACTGGGAAACATATACTTTGTAATGCAAGGTATTAATCCGCCTAAAATTCCTACAGCAGGCGGGATTAACGCCTGAAGACATAGGGAAATTAGCCCCAGGAAAATCACAAGCTTTGTAAATAGTCTTGGAATCCTGGGTAACTACTTGTAACATCTAGGTAGGGTGGATCACAAAAGATCTTTTAGGTCGAAGTGAAGTAAGGCTACTCAGAGTCAAGCGACCCCTGAAACAATCTACAGTCAATTCTGGGCAGGATTTTAATGGTTATTGTTTTTACATATTAGGAAAACTTTACTAAACCTTAATTACATTTGTCTCAGAATTAGACAGTTGTTTCTGTTATTGAGGGTATTAGAAATTTGCAAATAAAGTATCCATAAAAGCAGCGCGATGTTCCACCTTTGTTGAATTACCTGAATATGTTATGAATTTTCCGTACACAAGTATGTCCACTGGGCAGCGTACACATTATGATAGAAAAACTAAAATACCTAGTAGTGGAAAGATATAGAGTGAAATTATATGCTACTAGCGTGAAGAAAGAATCATAAATGTGTCGAGTGTACTAAATACAGAAATATTAAGTGAAATAGTATATTGTTTTATTAGGAGTAAAAGTGAAACTTTTGTGACGAGTCTGTAGGTTTTCCGGACGATCGAAGTGAAACGTCGGTTAGCTATAAAAAAAAATAAAACTTCAAATGTCAGAAAATCATGACATTTCTTACTCATTTGATGACATTAAAGTTTGACATTTCAGACGGCTGTACTTTTTCTTCCGCTCATGCGGACTTTTACTTCCGTTAACACCCAGTTCCTCAAATGAGAAGGGTTAAGAAAGTACTGAAATTTTCTAATATTTTTTTACGAATTTGTTGTTGGAATACCGCCATGTTATTCTTGTAATACACTTATATCCAGTTTAATAACAAATATTTTTTGGGATATGATCATTGCCAAAATGAAAAATAGTTCATAATTGTATGTAATTCCATGGTAATGGAGGCCCATCTTAATTATTTTCTAATACGCTATACACTAAGTTTTCATCGCCGAATATTTCTGCACAAACGCTACTACACGATTAAGTACAATTTATGATAACATAAGGTTTAACTGCAGGGAAAATATACCCAACAATTCCCTACCGAACTATACATTAATGGCTCCTATTGGATGAGATTAAAAATGCTAATCAAGAATTAAAAAACAGAAAATCGATTGGTTGTGCGCGTATTTTAGAGCATATATCTGATACTATTCTGATTCCATTACTGTATTTGATTAATCAATGCATATCTAAAGGCATATTTTCTGATGCTCTAAAAGTTGCAAATATTATTCCAGTATATAAACGTAAGGAGTCAGATAATGTTGATAACTACCGACCTAGCGCCATATTGAGCATATTTTCCAAAATATTTGAAAAAATTATTAGTAAAGGAATATTAAAATTCGCAAATAACTAAAATATAACATTGTAAAATGCGCACAGCATGGCTTTATATTGGATAAATCAGTTGAGTCCGCTTGCACCGAATGCCTGGATTTTATCACAGAGAAATTGATGAAAGCCATTTTGATTTGAGGTTTTCTTTTTTATTTAAGTATTGCATTTGACCTGCGTAGATCCAAATGTGCTCTGTCAAGCTATTGAGGAAGTTGGTATCAGGGGTAACATATCGCATCTAATATTATAGTTAGTACAGTTGGCACAAAATAAGACTTCCATAACATCGATTTTGGAGATGTTAAGGGCTCAGTTATAAGCCCACTCTTGTCCTTACTCTTCATGAACAAAATTCCATATATTACTTGGGTGAAACAGGGATCTCAGCCGTCTCAGGGCTGAGACTAGGAAAGTTTTTAACAAAGCCAAAAACACTGAAAGCTGGGAGGACTACAAAAAAGCCCTTACGGAGTACAACAAAGAATTGAGAAGGTCTAAAAGAAGATCATGGGGACGGTTCTGCGAAGGGATAGATGAACTAGCCCCAGCAGCCCGCCTACAAAAAGTTCTTGCAAAAGACCACTTAAATGGAATAGGGCTACTCAAAAAGCCAGATGGCAAATACACAGAGAGCCAGCAGGAAAACATAACAGTGCTTTTAGGTACCCATTTTCCAGGCTGTCGCATAACTCAGGGTGAATTTCCACAGGACTATCTGGATGAGGATGCTCATCGTCCTACCAGAGAAGGAAGACGGATGGCTAGAAAAATATTCATCCCCAATAAAATTAAATGGGCGGTATCTTCCTTTAAGCCCTTTAAATCACCGGGCAGAGATGGCATCTTCCCTGCCCTACTTCAACAAGGAATTGAGGAACTTATCCCATGCCTGAGAAGTATATTTATAGCAAGCTATATACTTGGGTATATTCCCCGAGCTTGGAGGGAAGTCAAGGTGGCGCTTATTCCGAAAATAGGCAGATGTCCACCAGACGAGCCTAAGTCGTATCGCCCCATTAGCTTAACCTCATTTCTCCTAAAAACAATGGAGAAACTTTTAGATCAATATATTAGAAGTGAAATTCTTACAGGAACGCCGCTTCACCCAAAACAATTTGCCTATCAACCAGGCAAATCAACAATAAATGCTCTACATTGCCTGGTTCAAGGCACAGAAAAGACATTTACAGCAAAAGAAGTGGCTATGTGTGCTTTCATAGATATAGACGGTGCTTTTGACAACACCTCCTATGAATCCATACAAAAAGCCGCGGAAAAAAGGGGAATACAGTCTCCTACAATTAAATGGATACAATCCATGTCCAGAAGCAGAATTATTATCACAAGTATGGAGGATGAGTCGGCTACGGTGACTGCAGCCAGGGGTTGTCCACAAGGTGGAGTCCTATCGCCCTTGCTGGAGGAGGCAGCACTCAGTGCCTTACGACTGCACCAAGCACATAAATTTAAACCAGGCGATCTGGTTGGTCACTTAAGGATTCTGGAGTTAACCCATTTGAAGTCCATGACCAAACCCACTGACTCAATGCCAATCAAACAAGACTTTGACTGTCCGTTTGACGTGCTAATTGAAAACCGTCAGACGAGCAAGATAGAGACACTGCGATTGGAACAAGGGTCACTCAACTGGTATACAGATGGATCTAAGATGGCTGAAGGGGTAGGAGTGGGCATAGCAGGGCCTAAATGTAGGCTATCCAAAGCCATCGGTAACACCCCAAGCATCTTCCAGGCAGAAATTTACGCTATAGATCTGTGTGCCCAGGAATGTCTAAATAAAGGCATTCGAAGGGCAAAGATCTATATATTATCTGATAGCCAGGCAGCACTAAAAGATCCTATAGGACCTTAGAGCTATAGGTCCTATAGGATCTTTGGGTCTAAAATTGCCTGGGAATGTAGACAATCCCTGAAGCAACTGGCCAACAACAACAAGGTTACCTTGATGTGGATGCCAGGGCATGAGGGAGTACAAGGAAATTAACTTGCTGACAGCCTCGCAAAAAAAGGATCTAAAGCAGCATTCATTGGACCCGAACCGTTCTGTGGCCTGGCCAAGGGACACATAGCGGAGGAGATCCAAGAATGGGAAAAGGACCAGAAAAAGTCCTACTGGAGGAATACTCCAGGCCAAAGACAACCGAAAAAGTTTATAACATATTCGACAGAGAATGCCACAAGACTTCTCGAACTTGAAAAGTCCAAATTAAGGCTAATCACAGGCCTTCTAACTGGCCACTGCCCCTTGAGATATTATCTCAAGAATATGGGCAAGGCGGTAGACAACAAATGCAGATATTGCGATACTGCAACTGAAACTGCGGAACATATACTTTGTGAATGTAAGGTGTTAGTCCGCACTAGGCTAAAATTCCTGGAACAGGTGGAATTAACGCCTGAAGACATAGGGAAATTAGCCCCCAGGAAAATCACAAGCTTTGTAAAAAGTCTTGGAATCCTGGGCAACAACTAGGTAGGGTAAATCACAAAAGATTTTTTAGGTCGAAGTGAAGTAAGGCTATTCGAAGCCAAACGACCCGATAGAACTACCTACAATCTACTTAGGACCAAAATATAATGTTTACTAATGATACGGCAATTTTGGTACCTGCATCGAACCCTGTGCAATTACAGCAACAAATTGGTATTATTACGAATGATTTCATAAAGGGTTTTACTAAATACCGGAAAAACTGTATGCAGAAATTTCTATAACAAGCGACCCATTGAGAATATAAATATCATAATTAGTAATTCTAATATCCCCTTTCTGATAGTGTGTGTGTGTCTTTTATGATGATTCTAATTTGTTTATATGACGTACTGAATAGTAAATGGTTATTTCTTTATTATTGTCTGTTCATTTTATAGATATTTTTACATAATTGCGTTTTATGTCCTTTAGTGCGGCCACTACATGAACCACTAGATGGAGCTCTATCCTGATTATCGAACTTATCAATCTCTCAATAGAATAGAATAGAAACTTTATTAATAGTACAAAGGAAATCATTAATATACTGTGTAAATATTATTGATAAAAGGAATAGATTTTTTATTTCACCAAGCAGCTAATAAAAATTGCTCTGAAGACACCCAACACTTGGAATCTGACACCTGATTTGGTAAGCAAATATGTTCCCAAAATATTTATGACAAAATATTGTATTAAACCCTATGATAGTATATGGCGTAAATTTATTATAAGAAAAAAATGCATTTTGAAAGTAATACATTATTCTACTAGAAAATGAATAGTTTTCATCAAATTTGCATAAGAGTTTTGTCAGTTTGTGTTTAATAAAATGTTAATGCTTCTCATAAAAAGCATATCTTAAAAAATTACAATATTTTGTTTGTAACGCCCATACTAAACTTGAGTGACTTTATAATATCAAGTAGACTCGGAGTCCAGATATATTGTCTTTTTATCAAGAAACCGCTGAAGAATGCGATCAATACTGTTTCTCTGTCTTTCTAAATAAACCCGAGTATTTCCTTCTTCTTTTAATGACTTGTGCTTACTTTAAAAATGAGAACCGGTACCATGAAAGTGCACTGTTGCCGGTTTGATTATTCTAACGTAGGAAATATTCCAAGTCGTTGTAAGTTGCACGCGATTGGAGTTATTGTTAATAAAAGGAATATAAACAGGTAATTAAAGAAATATATAGAAGTTTCGCGTGTAGTAAATAGATTAATTACATATGAACAGTCTGAGTTGTGTTATATATTTTTATATCAATACAAATATTTTCCTGAAAAATAAAGATTAATAAAGCACGAATATTAAATGAACATTTTTAACTTAAGACTCCAAACATTGACTAACAGAGTATTTAGAAGTTAAGAAAATGTACCAAGTTCCTCAAACTTCCTTTTTTTTTCAATAAAAATAGAATAAATTTCATATAAAATAATAAATTTGTAGAAGTATTATGATGCTGCAGATAGTTGTTTTGACAGATTTAATGCATCAGTACAAAGATCCCTGTATTTAACTGACAAAATACTGGCAAGTTTGCAATGAGTTGCGGTGACGTTGCAGAATATTGACCTAAACTGTCATACAATCAGAAAACGAGAAAACATAGAATTAAATATCGGTATAAATAGAAAATATTGATACGGGAACGGGGAGGACACTTGCTAAAACTGTCAATGTGAAATGGCGAAAGTGAGGAATTTGATTGATTGGAATCAAGCCAATAAGACAAAAATTAATGTTGTTTTTGTTGCTGCCTTGTTGTTCTTGATGTATTTGTACAATTACAGCTTATAAAAATAACAACATTTTGGTAAATATCGAAATTGATAAATTATTGCACATTTTTTATGAAAAATTGGTTAATATTATGGTACTTCTATCTGCCGTATTCTTCATCCCCCTTAATAAGTACTGTTGACAATTTGTTTGTGGTTTGGTAAATATCTGTCAAGATCAAGATATTTAAAAGTGTTAATTTTGAAATAATCAAGTTGTTAAAAATATTTCAACAACCAAGCAATTAAAGCGGTAGCTGTGATAATCAATGTGAAATGCTAATGAAAACAAATTATTTAAAGTTAGTACAAGCAAATTAAAATTCAAATTGATTTATTTTGTTTTGAGACAAAATTGTATAACAATAGTCAATAGCATATAAACAATATTAGTGCTAAACAAAATATAAAAAAAAGAAAGAAGAACTAACTTAACCTAAGAAGCAAAAAACTCACACAGAGAATGAAAACATTTATCCACCAAAAATTAGCCGATAGACTGATCCTAACTTAAAGGCTGGTATTTGTTGCAACTGAAGCATTAGCGTTTTGATGGTAATATGCAATTATTACACTTAACGCGCCAGGCTTGTAACTTGTAATTCAGCGCTCGGCGGGGCACATAGCCCAGAGAGTAGCTGTTGGTTGCAGTCTGGTTACGTTCCTTATAATAAAATAAGGATTTTATAGAGGAGTTTGTGACTAAAAATATTATGTTTTAATATTCCGCCCTCTAAAAGCACATTTGAACTATGCTAAGCCCAGTCAGGCTATTTATTTTTCGATTGCAACAGACACTGGACCGCTAGATGGCGCCTGCGGACTATTTTACATGTCGCTATCCCAAAGATACCGAAATGTACTAAATAGTCAAGTGATCCTCGTGTCGGTTGTCATATGCCTACCTTGCACTAACGAGAGCCAACAGCTCGAAACTGCAGTCTGCAAGTGGTGTGTGACGACTGGCACGAGAGCTCCTTTAAGTAGGATCAGTCGATCGGCTGGTGTTTGTTGCAATTGAAGCATTAGCGTTTTGATGGTAATATGCAATTATTTCACTTAACGCGCCAGGCTTGTAACTTGTAATTCAGTGCTCGGCGGGGCACATAGCCTGGAGAGTAGCTGTTGGTTGCAGTCCGGTTACGTTCCTTATAGTAAAATAAGGATTTTATAGAGGAGTTTGCGACTAAAAATAATATGTTTTAAGTAATTGTTGTTTGGTTAAAATTTCTAGCATATTTTTAAATAAAAAATTTATTGAACTCATAGTGGAGACTAGACTATACAATGAACTTTCCATTTGACACATTCATCTAAGTGAATTCCTAAAAAGCTAACATTATCTGAACCGACACTATGAACGACAAGATTATTAATATTTATTGTTAAGGCACTACATTTTTATGACTATCATGAAATCTCATAATTTGAGTTTCATTTGTGTTAAAATATAAATAACTCTGGTTGAACCAGCTACAATCATTTTCCAACACCTCACTTATCGGCATATTCAAATTGGGTGATTTGTTCAGAATTACAAAAGACAAATCGTCGGCGTACATAGTAAACGAAATTTGCCCTAGCATAGATTCTAACGAGTTTATATATAAAATAAAAAGCACAGGGCCCAGAACAGAGGCCTACGGTACGCTCATTTCAAAAAGACAGTAGTCAGAATCGATTTGTTTCACTGAGTCATGATTAGTACATTGTATGGAAACATACCGTTCACGAAATTTCAGACAACAACATAGCCAGTTGAATAGAGGACCCCGTATGCCGTAATCGTAAAGTTTGTTGAGTAAAATGTCATAATTGACGCAGTCAAACACTGAGGTCACAAAAAACCCAACAGGACATTCGCCAGCGTCAATACATCTAATGATTTCTTCATAGAATGAAAGGGTAGCAGTAATTGTAGACATTCCAAACCGTGTTGGCTATTTGACAAAATTTTACATTTATTTAAAAATGGTGCCAAACAAGCGAAGTAAGCATACTCAAAAGAATTTTTGAAAAACTGAATGGTACAGAAACAGATCTATAATTTTCTAATGCCATTGGATCTTTTTTTCCTTAAAATAGGTATTACTTTTCCTTCCTTTAATAAGTCAGGAAAAACACTGGTTTGAAAAGATAAGTTTACTAGCTAGGTTACAGGATGTATTATTATTCTTGGAACATGTTTGATGGGAAACATAGGAACGTCATCGGGTTGTTTTTTTCATTCTATTTTTCAATAAATTTAGTAGTTCACTTTCTGCAAACGGATCGAGAAATAGTGTAAGACGGTTTACGTTTATGCTAGATTCTCTATTATTCCCTCATTATTTTTTAGTTCTATATTAAGCAAGTTAACAGTATCTTGTTAAATTTGTATTACTATTTATTATTTCAATCGTAGTTAATGTGGACATGTCCAAGAGAGAGAGAGATCTGGCAAGGAAATATTTCTTATTTTTGGCCATATTTTTTTTTTAATACATATATAATTAAAAAGTATAGGCCTACCAAAGTAGAACTATGACAGGTGTAGTGATATGAATCTCCACTCAATAATTTCAGTCATCTGCAAAATTAGAGTTATGGCCAAAAATAATAAATATTTCCTTATCGGATCTTTCTCTCTCTTGGATGTGCCCACCTTAAGTTTCCTAATCACAGATAAACTAATGAAAACTAATAGCTGATAATATTTTAGGAATAGAACTATATTGTTCAAGAACTTTCTAAATCTACTTGGCACTTAATGCATTTCTAAAACTCGAAAATATTCTTCATTACCTTCAAATTCTTGGATACTCTAAATGTTCTTTCATATATTCTGGAAAATTCATATACTTAATTGACCTGATACGAAAACAAAAATTGAATCAGTTACACATTCAGAAGAAAAATAATACAAATTTAATTAATTTTCTATAGAATAATTATAAATATACAAAAGAATAGTTACAATACGCACCTGGTTTATTGTTTCATTAGTTTTGTTCAGATTTCTCTGACATATGTTTCGGCCTTGCGATCATTATCAAAGTCTTAAAAACAGTTTTTAAGACTCTTTGGGGGGCGAGCGTAGGTGCGTCTTTACTATGTACATACTTCGGTATGCGATGTAAAGCAACGACAGGCGCGGTTAGTACTTGGATTGGTGACCATTCCACCGGAAACCGCGTTCTCGCCTCACACATCTTCCAGCGGCTTGTATATCAGTGTATGCGCGGAAGCTATACAACCTTAGGCGAGGGTTGTATAGGAGATATACCATCCTTCGGAGGGGATGTAAAGCCGTCGGTCCCTTGTCTATTAAATGTTAGGCAAGTAAAAGATCCCTACTCTTCTTAAGGGAAGAGGTTCGGCAAAAACTCCTGGTTGGGGGTAGCTCGTCTACAGGCGTCGGTGTTAGGCCTCAGTAGCGGAAATAGGCCCACGTTAAATAAATGTATAAAAAAAAGACTCTTTGAAACAATAAACCAAGTGCGTATTGTAACTATTCTTTTGAATATTTATAATTATTCTGTTGAATATGTTTCATCAAGAACCTACCGCAGATTCAATCCAATTAATTAATTTTCTATAGCCACAGCGAAGTAAATTTCATATAAACATTTAAATCGACTATTTAATTCCTTGACAAATTTGTTTGCTTTCTAGAAGTATTATGATACTGCAGATAGTTGCTTTGACAGGTTTAATGTATCAGTACAAAGATCCCCGTATTTAATTGTTAAAATATTTGCATGTTTACAATGAGCTGCAGTAACGTCGCTGAAAATTGAACCAAACTGCTACCATACAAACAGAAAACATAGAATTAAGTACCGGTATAAAAGAAAATATTGACACGGGGAAGACACCTGCTAAAACTGTCAATGTGGAATGGCGAAAGTGAGGAATTTGATTGATGAAAATCAAACCAATAAGCCAAACATTAATTTTGTTTTTGTTACTGCGTTGTTGTCCTTGATGTATTTGTACATTTATAACTTACAAAAATAGGTTTTCAACCTTTTGGTACATGTCGAAATCGATAAATTATTGCACACTTTTTATGAAAAATTGGTTATTATTATGATACTTCCATATCACGTATTCTTCGTCCTCCTTAATGAGTACCTACTGTTGACAATTTGTTTGCGGTTTGGTAGATTCCTGTCAAGACTAAGTGTTAATTTTGAAATAATGAGGTTGTTAAAAATATTTCAACCATCAAACAATTAAAACGGTAGCTATGATAATCAGTGTTAAACGCTAAAGAAAACAAATTGTTTAACGTTATTACATGAAAATTAACAGTATTTTGTTAAATTTGTATTACTATTTATTTTTTCAATCGTGGTTAAGTTTTTTAAGCACAGATAAGTTAACGAAAAATAATATCTGATAATATATTAGGAATAGAATTACATTATGTATGCTATAAATTCTGTTGGAACTTTTTAAATCTACTTGTTCTTAAACTATTTCTAAAACTCGAAAATGTTCTTCATTACTTCAAATTCTTGGATACTCTAAATCAGATCATAAAGTCTTACTGTTTTTTAAAATTCTGGAATATTCATACGTTTGATATTAGTTAGTTACACATTCGGAAGAAAAATAACAAAAAGCTAATAAATCATCTATAACCACAACTTCTATTGTCAGTGAAATATACCGATCAGTCAAGACACTGATTTAAGGAATTTGTGAAGTCAAATTGAAAAGGGTGACGTTGGCAGTATTGGTATCAAAATTGAAATATCCTTTACTGAATAATATATCGCAGGGTTCGTGGGAGTAAAATCCCAATCCCTAACATACACAAAAAATGTGTATATTGTAATACATCACTTGATGAAAAACACATCGCATCATCACCAATAAAACAATCATTTAAAAAATTATCATCGAAGAATGCGCAGTGACAGTGTGTTCAGTGAAAAACAAAACAAGAAATTGTCTACAAACTTATATATGGAATCAAGTTGAAAAGGGTTGGTAGCCAAGTTGAAATACCCTCTACAGAAAAACATGCTGTGGGAGGGAATACAAGGTAAACACCAAATACGCAGTCAATATACAGGGTGTTATTTAAGTACGTGGCCAAACATCAAGGGGTAATTCCTTGAGCAATTCTAAGACGAAAAGTTTATATAATATAGGTCCGGTAATGCTTCGTTTTCAAGATTCAGGGTGTCAAACTTTCTTTAAAAAATCTTTTTTTTCCTAAAAATGGTAATAATCCTTTAGCCGATTTTGTTGAAATTTGGCAGTGTTATTTATGGCAGAAAGGGACTAATTTTGCCCTAAGTAGATTAAAATTACTAAGTCCAGTGGTGTCCAGGGGGGGCAACTTAACCTATTTTTGACAAGAAAATGTGCGCCACTGATATTATTAAAACTGTTATAATTTTTATCGCATTAAGCAACTAAATATAAAACTTTTTCGTTTTCGAGAAAAAAATTAAAATCACTTTATTACATGTCCCTGGGACAACATAATAAAGAACCAAAACTACCAACTATCAGAAAGTGGGGTGTACCTGTTATTTGTTTCCATATCAATAGTCTATTCTAGTCTTAGAAATTGTTATAAAAATTAATACTAGCAAAAAAAAATTTTTTGCTTTATTAATTATTAATTTTTGTTGTTGTCCGTGGACATGCAATGAACTGATTTTTATTTCTGATTAAGCAACTAAAATTACACCAGTCAACTTTTGAATTTTTTCGCTTAGATAAAACAAATAAACATAAAATGCATAACTTTATTTATTACTACAATATTTGAAAGTAACAAAAAAGTAAGATTGCCGTGGAAGGAAAATCAATTGATCAAACAAATTTGACTTTGACATAACTGACATAAATTTAAACAGTGCGTATGTAATTATTTGACCGTAATAATTTGAAGTGTTTTTAAGAGTTTTAAGCTATAAAATTTGTTACTGATATTAGAAAATGGATCAATTTACAAACGCGGAAATACATCAAAAGCTGTGCTTTTGAAAAGTGCCTGCACTTTTCAAAAGTCGGCTGCTATTGGGAGATCTACAACAGTGAGAAAAGTGGAGGTAAAGGAAGCAGTTTTACATGAAGTTGCGCGTAGCCCCGACACAAGCACACGCAGAATTGCATAACAATTAGGCTTGTCTCACTTTACTGTATGGCAGATTTTAAGGGAGAATCAACGGTATCCTTACCACGTACAGCGTGTTCAAGCGTTATTACCTGCCGATTTTCCCCAGCGAGTTGTTTATTGTACTTGGCTTTCGCAACAACAGGTAGCATCTCCGACTTTTCTATCTCGTATTTTGTTTACCGATGAAGCGTGTTTTTCCCGAAATTCAATTATGAACTTTCATAATAATCATATCTGGACTGACGGAAATCCCCATGCGGTTATAGAAAACAATTATCATCAACAGTTTTCCGTCAATGTTTGGGTTGGTATTGTGGGTGATTATCTCATTGGACCTCATTTTTTACCCCCGAGATTAAATGGTCAAGAGTATCGTATTTTTTTGGAATTTGTGTTACCTGAACTATTAGAAAATGTCCCACTGGCAGAAAGAGGAACAATGTGGTTCATGCACGATGGGGCTCCACCTCACTTTAGCATAGTAGCACGTCAATTTCTGAATGAAACTTATGGAGAAAACTGGATCGCTCGAGCGGGTCCACAGTCATGGCCACCTAGGTCGCCGGATTTAAATCCGTTAGATTTTTTCCTTTGGAGGCATTTAAAAACATCCCATCAACACTAGAGAAGAATTAAACCAACGGATACGGGATTTCTGTAATCAGATAAGATATACTCCGGGAATATTTCAACGTGTCCGGCAATCGATGTTAAGATGAGCTAATCTTGCATTCAAATCGAAGGAGGACATTTTCAGCTACTATTTTATTTAAGTTTTTTTATTTAAGTTTTGTGTTACTTATTGTTAAATGTTTTTTTAATAAAAAAAATTGCGTACCATTTGCTCAAGTGTGTTTTTAATACTTAATTAATAAAACAAAAAATTTTGTTAGCTAGCATTAATTTTTACAACAATTTCTAAGACTAGAATAGACTATTGATATGGAAACAAATAACAGGTACACCCCACTTTCTGATAGTTAGTAGATTTGTTGTCCCAGGGACATGTAATAAAGTGATTTTAATTATTTTCTCGAAAACGAAGCAGGATACGATAAAAATTCAAGAGACAAAAAAGTTTTATTTTTAGTTGCTCAATGCGATAAAAATTTTAGTAAAATCAGTGGCGCACATTTTCTTTGTCATAAATAGGTTAAGGTGCCCCTCCTGGACGCCACTGGACTTAGTAATTTTAATCTACTTAGGGCAAAATTAGTCCCTTTCTACCATAAATAACACGGCCAAATTTCAACAAAATCGGCTAAAGGATTATTAACATTTTTAGGAAAAAAAAAAGATTTTTTAAAGAAAGTTTGATACCCTATATCTTGAAAACGAAGCATTACCGGACCTATGTTTATATAAACTTTTCGTCTTAGAATCGCTCAAGGAATTCCATTGAAGTTTGACCACGTACTTAAATAACACCCTGTATATATCACCTGATATAAAGCACACCGCATCATCACAAATAAAACAATTATTTAAAAACTAAGAAGTGAAGAAAGTGTAGTGACAGTTCATTTTTCATGTTTAAAATTACACTTATTTGTTGCATTTGTTTGTCGTAATATGGAGAGTTACCCAAAATTCAGTTGATATTTGTCCCAATTGAAACAAAATCTAGCGATATATGTCATATAATTAGCAAATTGTTGTCTTTTGCACTAAAAAGAACCGTATGCTCATATACCGGATGTCAGACCCCTTTTTTTCTTTACTTTTAAAAATATCAGCATTTGGTAGATGTATGATATGACTAAGAAGACATTTTGTGACGTAACTATAATTTTCTTACCACTTCCGGTTTCACAGGAAATGACCCCAACTTTTGATTTTTAAATAGAACATCCTGTATATTATTATATTTTTGGAATCCTTGAAAAATTCTGAGCACGGTGATGCCCCATAAGTGACATTTCGACTCCATGAAAAAAATTTGACTCGAAACTTGTTCGTACATCTAGAATGCCATGACAAGAAAAATTGCTTGTAATGGACCGCTGTGATGTCAGAAAAATCAAATCGAGCATAAAAATTTGAGAATGTGTATTTTGTGGGTCATGAAACTTGGCCTGAACAGCTTTTTTTACCAATACAATTTTTTTCAAATGAAACCATAATGGTAGAGTACTACCACAAAATAGCGGATGAACTAAGGAATCTGTGGATGTGTCCAAAAGCATTTTTTCTTATTTTAATTTTTTTGTTTTTTTTTTGAATTTTACCAATGCAGTTATGCCACAAAGTGTCTTCTTGGTCATATAATACATGTACCAAGTTTCATTCCGATATTCTTAAAAATAGGGAAAAAAGGGGGTCTACCATGATCCGTTGACACCCGGTATATCCTTTAGGTTTAACATGTTACGTTGTTATAAGTATTTTTTATGATCAAGATTAAGCTTAATTCACTACCTATGGATATTATAGCTACTTGGGTAAATCATGTTTATTTGTATTTTTAACTCTGTTATATACAAGTCATTTTTTTGTCAATATCAATAATTGTGTGGCGCAGGGTAGCTCATTTTAGTGCACCCCAATTTTCTGAAATAAGTCCACAGTATTCTTTTATCTAGAAAGAAATATTATATATCTATGAAAAGTGCAGTTTGTTAATAGTGTCCATATTAAACTATTATAGTCCTATTTGGTCGTACTAAAAAGTAAAAAATAAAAAAAAAACTAATGTAAGAATGCAAGAAAAGCGAGGCATGCGCACTTTGTATGATTATACGCATGATTGTATGGAAGGAGTGGAATATTTGTATACATAGTGCCTTCAGTCATGCGTTCATAAAGATGATACCTATACTTATACCGGGTGTTAGAAAAGTATGAGAACGGTGGAAAATCTCAGTTTGCAGTTTGCATCAAATCGAAAAATAAAAAAATACGTGTCAAAAATTTTTCAAAAAACTATCTACTGATACCAAAATGACCTCCTCACCCACCACCCTGTGGGTGGGGCGAGGGGCAACTTTAAAATTTAAAATGGAAACCCCTATTTTTTATTACGGAATCGGATTCTGCGGCAAAAAATACGTAAATTTTATTCCGGACATTTTTTTCGATTATTGCATGGTGTCGCTGTAATCGCAAAAAATGTACAGAAAACATTACTGTTTCAAGAGTAGCGTTTTGTGTCCATAAAAAAACGTCCAATTCAAAAACTAAAAAACAAGTATTTGCTATTTTTACGAAATCTATCCAATGACATTGGATTCGACTCTCCCACCCCTAACCCAGTGGGTGGGGCGGGGACAACTTTGAAATTTGTAATGAAAATCTCTTCGGATTCTACGGCCAAAAATACGTGAATTATCGGGCATTTTTTCGATTCTCGCAAGGTGTCGCTGCAATCGCAAAAAATTGAGTGGAAACATGAAAGTTTTGAACGCATACTTAAAAAAATACGAAAAGTAAAACTACTGATCTCAGAGTGAATGATTTCCCGAGCTGTTTTGAGAACAGTGATTTTACACGGTCGTTCGGAAATTACAACAACTACTAACATTCTATAAATTTATTAGCAGCTAGTAATTTTCAATTTACATTTTTTACAGGGCAATAAAAAACTCGATTAAAAAAAACACTAACAGTGGTTTTACCTATTAATTCAGCCACTTCAAACAAGTTCTTGATCCCAGCCAGTGAAGGCAAGGATGTAACTCAGCCATTTAAGGCAAGGTGAGGATTTCGGTCAGTTGAGGCAATTAGTTTACAGCTTAACTGCTACACTAGCAGGTTTTAATTTCAAGATTATAGCAGGTGTTCAAAATGGTGCCCATTGACTTCTTGGCATTGCCCAAGACGAACGTAAAAAATTTCAATAGCACTTCTTATCATTTGAGGTGGTATTTCTGCAAAAATGTTTATTATGCGTTGCCCCAGCTCTTCCAAATCACGAGGTTTAGTGAAATAAACCTTACCCTTCACGTAGCCCTAAACAAAATTATCAAGTGGTGCGAGGTCGGGAGATCTTGCTGGCCATTCAATAGTTCCTCTTCGACCTATCCATCGATTTTCGAAAGTACCATTCAAATAGTCCCTAATAATATCCCGATAGTGTGAAGGAGCCCCATCTTGCTGGAACCAAACATTATAGAACTCATCACCAGCAATCTCTCGTATTGCGGGAACTATTTGATTTGATTTGTCAACATTTCCAGGTATTTTTCTGCATTCAAATTTCCATCTATGAAAAACGGTCCTATGATTCGATCCCTGAAAACTCCTGCCCAAACATTTAATTTTTGTGGATACTGCGTGTGTCTTTCAAGCATCCAGTGAGGGTTTTCGTTACTCCAATATCTGAAATTATGGCGATTAACTTTTCCACTGAGTTCGAAAGTTGCTTCATCTGAGAAGACAAGTAGAGATGACAAAAAATTTGGGTTTTGGTTACTCCTTTCCATCATTAATTCACTAAATTCAGGTCGCCGATCAAAATCATCTTCATTTAACTCCTGTTGAAAGTAAATTTTGTAAGGATGAAATTTCAAAAGTTTCAAATTCTTATCAACTGAAAATGCACTCATATCAAGCTGTGGACTGGCTTTTCTGATTGATAATCTTCGATTTTCAACAAATGCCCGGGCCACTTCCATTTGTCGAGCTTCCGATGTTTCAGATTTTGGTCTTCCAGATTTTGGGCGATTTATATTTGTCTTTGTGTCTAGGAATCGTTTGATGGTACGCGACACAGTAGATTTCGAAATTCCCACGTGATCTACACGGAAAGTTTCGTTGAATATAATCACAACTTGGGGCGAGCGTAGGTGCGTCTTTACTATGTACATACTTCGGTATGCGATGTAGAGCAACGACAGGCGCAGTTAGTACTTGGATGGTGACCATTCCAACGGAAACCGCGTCCTCGCCTCACACATCTTCCAGCGGCTTGTATATCAGTGTATGCGCGGAAGCTATACAACCTTAGGCGAGGGTTGTATAGGAGATATACCATCCTTCGGAGGGGATGTAAAGCCGTCGGTCCCTTGTCTATTAAATGTTAGGCAAGTAAAAGCTCCCTACTCTTCTTAAGGGAAGAGGTTCGGCAAAATTCCTGGTTGGAGGTAGCTCGTCTACAGGCGTCGGTGTTAGGCCTCAGTAGCGGAAATAAGCCGACGTTAAATAAATGTATATAAAAAAAAAAATAATCACAACTTCATCATAGGACTTTTCTTTATAGCCCCACCCTCGCATCATTAAAAGAGAAACTCTCTCTTCCTCTGTTAAAGTAGCCATTATGCAGAAAAAAACGCGAGAACTAATGAAAAATGAAATAACTTCTTCCGTACAAAAGTGCGCTCCTGCCTCTACAAAAGTTGGAAGGAATTGAACGTTCTCGTAGAAATTTCACAAAACAGACTGTTATTAAGAACACTTAAAAAAAACATTCATAAAAACCAAGATATCACAGATATTGTTTTTTAAATTGAATGTTTTTTGTCAACACTAGTAGCTAGAGTTTGTAAATATTTACAAACTTATGGACCCTTAACGTTTATTTCAATTTTGTGCGATTGCAGCGACACCTTGCGAGAATCGAAAAAAATGCCCGATATAAAATTCGCGTATTTTTGGCCGTAGAATTCGAATCCGCTATAAAAAATAGGGATTTTCATTACAAGTTTCAAAGTTGCCCCCGGCCCACCCACTGCGTTAGGGGTGAGAGAGTCGAATGCAATGTCATTGGATAGATTTCGTAAAAATAACAAATATGTGTTTTTCAGTTTTTGAATTGGACGTTTTTTTTATGGGCACAAGACGCTACTCTTGAAACAGTAATGTTTTCTTTTCATTTTTTGCGATTACAGCGACACCATGCAAGAATCGAAAAAAATGTCCGGAATGAAATTTACGTATTTTTTGACTTAGAATCCGATTCCGTAATAAAAAATAGGGGTTTCCATTTGAAATTTTAAAGTTGCCCCTCGCCCCACCCACGGGGTGGTGGGTGGGAAGGTCATTTTGGTATCAGTAGATAGTTTTTTGAAAAATTTTTTACACGTATTTTTTTATTTTTCGATTTGATGCAAACTGTTCGAGATTTTCCACCGTTCCCACACTTTTCTAACACCCGGTATATAAAGTGCGCAGCCTTGCTTTTCTTGCATTTGTACATTAGTATTTTTTTATGTTTTACTTTTTAGTACGACTGTATACAGAAAAGCAAGTTTTCAAATTTTTTTTTCTACTTTTTAGTCATACATTTTGGGGGTTTACCACCCAGGGATTGCTCGATAAAAATTCGTCTCTTAACGATTTGTTTTGATTTCTCGCTCCTTCGCTTTCTCGCTCCTTCGTTTTGCAAATTTTTCAATTTTCACCCCGCGCCACCTACGTGCGGATATTTGCAAAAGTAACGGTGGATTAATGTATTGTCATCCGATCTTAGTAACTGTGCAAAATTTCATCATTTGATTATGTCAGGAAGTGTGTTAAATAAGGAATGCAAGATTTGAAGACAATTTTCTCTCCCGCTCCTCCTATGTGCAGATATTTGCAAAAGTAACTGTGGATTAATGTATTGTCATCCGATCTTAGTAACTGTACAACATTTCATCAATTGATTATGTCAGGAAGTATTTTTAATAAAGGACGCAAGATTTGAACATTGCGCACACATTGTGAGTTAAAGAAAAGCAAGTAAAAAGTACAAATATTATATGTCATCCAAAATGGATTCAGAAGACAAATTTACATAATACGAATCTAATGTTAAAAGCATATCCAAAAAATTTGCATAAGTTGTATAATAATGAATTTCATTGAAGTCGCTCGGTATTTAATTTATTGGTCAATGCATAAAAGAGATTTGCAATAAATGCATTTAATTAATAATATTTATTGCATAATACGACTTCTACTGAGTATTAATAATAATTAAATATAACCTTTCATTTGTATATGAATTATACTGGGAATTATTTATTTACTATTAACATTATTATTTAGAAAATTTGGGCGTGGCAGCTATAAACGCTACACTATAAATAATAAATATGTAATTATTACTTGAATTAATGTATTTATGAATTGTTCTAAACACATCCTATATGATAAGGAAATGTAGATTATTATGCTCGAAATAAGAAAACCAATTAACTCTTGTGCTTATTACAACAATTTTATCTTTTTCTTTGATAAACGCTGTCACAAAATTTAAAAAAAATAGAGAATGGAAGGAGAAAAGAGCAAAAAGCAAACGTGAACGAACGCACCTCCACTAGAAACGTCAGTTATTTTATACTATCACGTGCTGTATATTGTTGAATTAATTGCACATTATGATTGCACTAAAATATAATTTTTATTTTCGACTTAATCGGAAACAATTTGAATTTTTTGTTTTTAGTGGATCGCTCTATATATTATTCAAAATATGGATCGCTCAGGAAATTCCAAATACAAAATATGTAGCCCATCTTATCTCTATCGTTGACAATTTTCCAGAAAATGACGATTGAAAATATATATCCGTCATACACTATTCCATATTTACATAAAATAAATTAACGTAGCAAAAATATATCAGAAATATTTAAGCCTTTTGGCGACTAAAATTTGATTTCTGGTTGAACCGGAAGTTCTGCAAAAAAGTAACTTCGAGCTCAAATTACTTCGATACCTTTAATGGAACAGCCTATATTCAACCTTAAATTTACATTCTACTAGCATTTCTGGATATTTTTTGTTCCTAATGCCCTTTTTGAGATATCTGATATTAGCCTTCATCATATTTACAGTGCAGGTGATTATTCAGTTGCCGATATCTCAAACGCTATTAAATTCAAATGTAGTATTAGTTTGAAAATGGCGGACAGTGAGGATGTGTCCGATACCTCGAGAAAGAAAGTGTGTATATTTTGTAAAGAAAATATTAAATCTTCCGGTGTTAAGTGTAATAAGTGCAATGCATGTGTACACTTGAAATGTTTTGAAAAAGCTGCAAAATATTTTGCCATAGAGAGGTCAAACTGGTGCTATAAAAACTGTGCTACTGCAAAGGATGAAATAGTGGACAAATCTCTTAAAACTTATTCTGCGGAGCTGAATACTAAAGTCTAATAAACTTTAAATTGGCATGTGTATGAGTTGATAATGCGCCTACGATTTCATTTCTCTCGCACACAAAGTTAAAGTAATAGCCCAAAACACTGTCGCGTATGTCTGCCAAGCTTCTCTCTCACCTATTTTGAGACAGAAATATTGCGATAGACACTGAAGAGAGAGTTAAATTTTAATCTACGTTTTCAATAAGTTCAGCGATTCTCAAACTCTGAATATTTGTCATTGGTTATTTAACAATCGTCTCATATTAGAATTAAATTCATCTTTATATGAAAAATATAAGCTATTTTTAGTGATAGTGGATATTCATCCAACAAACGGACATTGCCAAACCACTATACCTAGGACTTGCAATTGTCTAGTATCTACATATTACATCAATTGTACGTCGTGGAATAGCTCAGTGTGTAAGTAAAGTGGAACTGTGATGATTTGATGTGTCCCTGAAACATTGCATACATACTTGTTTTAAATAAAAATATTATTTTAATTTATCATCAATAGTTGTTTTATTTTCTTATTTAGTTTTATATCACTGAAATCATCGGTGAATTTTTAATTGTAAATATATATTTTTTTTAAGCAGGTTTTTTCTCGGCAATGAGTTTCCTGCGAGTTTATTAGATAATTTTATTCATCAGACAGTATTTCATTAATTTTTATTTTCTTAAACATTTGTATTTACATTGATAGTTAGTTTAATCTGTTTTGGAGAACGTTTTTTATTTGATTAATTTTTAATTTTGTTTTTAATCTCATTTGGCATAAAATCGGCCCCCCGTCTCGTTTCTAAGCTTGATGCTTAATTGTGACGCGTCGGGAAATCATACACATTGTATTATACTATATGAATGAAATAAATGAAACAAAATGAAATGTAAATAATATTCAATAAAGAATTTTAAATTGTAAATTGTAATTGGCAAGTGTGTAAGTAAAAGGAATAAAACATCCGGGTTCAAATCCTGTTGCCTATCGATTTTTTTTAAATTTTATTATATTAAAAGTTAAACATTTGTCTTCTAAACATTTTATTAATCCGCGCCGCAAGTTTTGTTAAAACTTTCTTTTCGTTAAACATTTTTCTTGTATTATTCCGCGCGAGTTTATCCCTTGGTATTTAATGGTCTAGTTATTTATTCGCTTGTAAGACGAATATCCACAGCATTTTTAAAAAAATTTATTATACATTACATAGGCCATAGGCCCTCAATCCTTCGTGTTTTATTTCTTGCTAAATAAATAGTTAGACCGAACAGTTTGCCGCGGTGTGCCAAAGCTGTAGTATTTTTTAAGGTATTTTTTACAGCCCATTTCTATATCACCTGATGATATGAGCGTGGCGTATCTATAGTTTTTATCCAATAAGCAGACGTACCATCTACAGTTTGCGGTTTGGAGGGTCGCTAAGCCCGTCATTCTATTTAACGTTAAATGTGTCCGGGTTTCTAAATTAGATACGTGTGTAAATATTTGGTAAATATGGCAACTAAATTAGGCGTCTTAAATGAACAGTCAAAGAAGTTGGTATTAAATTTAATAGATTATTTTACAAAAGAAAAGGAAAACAAGGGACCCTTGGTACCTCTTCAACGAATTCATGAAAGAGTTTCTGAAGCCTTCAACATAAGTCTCAGAACAATTATCAGAATTAAGCACCAATATATTAATAATGTATCATTGAAAATAAAAAAACGAATTAAAAAGAAACCAAAAACATTAGATGTACGTGAAGGCGTTAAAATGCAAACAAGGGAAGTAATTTATAATTTTTATGAATCGAAAACACGTTTTACATTAGATACTTTGAAGGAAAGCCTCTTAAAACTATTAAAGCATTGTGGATTTAGGTATAAAAAAGATTGTAACCGTCGCCATTTATGTGAACAAATGCAAATAGTTCAGCAAAGGGTTGTATTTTTAAGAAAATATATAGAGAACTATGACAGTAGCTTTCGAAGGGTTGTATTTATAGATGAAAATAAACTGTAACTGTTTGAGAACCACTGTCATATCTGAGCTATCGAGTAAATAGTTTCTTATAGTCTATATACTTTAACTTGGTGAGTGTATGTATGAGTGAATATTTCCGTACGATTTCATTTTTTCTTGTACACAAAGATCCATAAATATTGTCCACGTAGACAATGTTTCTGGACTATTGCTTTAACTTTGTGTACAATATGGGAGAAAATGAAATCGTACGAAAATATTAACTCATACACCCGCCAAGTTAAAATATACTAGACTATACTTCATACGACGAAGCCACCTTTGGACCCGCCAAGTTAGAGTTTACTCGACTCTATTAGAAATGAAAACAAGTTCCTAAACCATGAAATTGAATTATTAAAAAAGTTAGTTACCGAGCAAGAGTATATAAACAGATTACAGAACGAAAGGATAGAATATTTATTAACCAAATCTGATGAAAAAAGGGATGAAGGAAAAAAGAGTGAGAAAAAGCAATCCAATGTAAACATAAATTCTTCAGTACAAAAAAAGCAGTGAAAATACAAATGTACATTTCCAAGATAATAATAAAATAGACCAGGACAACACATTTGATAATGTGACAAAAGTAGGAACACCAGCTTATGCCCAAATTACTGCCTCTCAAGTAAATGCACAGTGAATAATGCTCTTGCTTCGTCAGAAGGAATGCTCAGAACAGTGTCATACAAAAGACACAACAAACGTAGGGTTAATAGAGGTACTGCAATTTTACCCGATGAAGAGTTGTTTAGGAGTTCACCCAGTAAAATGTGGTTATATATAGGAAAAGTGGAAAAGTCAAGAAAGATATTAATACAGAAATAGTTGGAAAATTTATAAAGATAAAGGCATCCATAAAAAATGAAGATCAACTTTTGGTGGAACAATTAAATACAATTAGGCATTTAAACTCATTTAAAGTAGGAGTCAATCATCAATACTTTGGCTTAGTAAATTTTTGGCCAGATGGAATAATTTTTAGAAGATTTAATTTCAAAAGAAAATTACCAGCAGCTCCAGCAGTTCTACAAAACTGGAAGCAAAGTGTCATGCTATAGCAAATGCGCAAATTAATACCATCGATGAAAATTTTCGCGAAAGTCGTCAACAGTCAATCAAAGACATAAAATTATTTAGCATTTATTACCAAAATGTTAATGGTTTGCGTACTAAAATACCCGAACTTATTAAGAATATAATATCTATTACTAATTATGACATTATAACTATTACGGAGACATCTTTAACTTTGGACATTCACAGTTCTGAATTGGGATTTAAGAATTATAAGGTTTTTAGAGGAGATCGTGATGTGGAAGCCACGGGAAAAATGCGTGGGGGAGGTGTTTTAGTAGCTGTTCATAAAAAATTTAGTGCTCATTTTATTACCTATGATTATGGTATCACTCGGAAAAGATTTAAGGAGTTGTGGCTAGTGATCAACCTGGAAAAACAAACACTGATTTTATGTGTAGCGTGCCACCCCAGTCTTGTCAAGAGAGTTATCGGCTGCATTGTGAGGCTGCCGAGCATATGGCCTCAGAATATAGTGATTCGTTGATGTGTATAGTAGGTGTTTATAATTTACCTGGCATTACCTGGAGCAATGACTATCTTGGCTTTTCTACATCACGTCATAACCCGACTGCGAAATATTTAATAGAATCATTTTCATATGTAAATTTGTTTCAACATAATAATATTGCTAACACTAATAATGTTATATTAGATTTAGTTTTTTCTACCAGCTCAGAAATTATTATAACTTGCGCATATGAAGCTCTAGTTAAATGTGACAGACATCACCCTGCATTGTTCATTAACGTTCTATGTGATATTCCATGTCAAAGTTTGGATTATATGGAATTTGTTTATAAAAACGGTGAGTATAACGCTATAAATAATTATCTCCTAAACTTAGACTGGGATGACATCCTACATGTAGATATTGAGGATGCTGTTGATCTATTTTATTCATTTCTGTATCAGTGCATTGATCTTTTTGTTCCCAGAATTAAACTAAATGGTAAGTTTAAGTTCTCCGTATGGTTTAATGCAAACCTAAAACAAGTTCAAACAGTTCAAATTATCAAAATCTCAAGATGATTATATAATTTGTAGTCAATTAAGGGCTTTTTGCAAGGAACAATCTGGAATTTGCTACAGAAATTATATCAGTAAGGTTGAAAATAGTACTATATCTGATCCAAGAGTCTTCTCGATTATATACGTACAAGATATAATGAAAATGATATTCCTAAGTCAATGTACTATTATAATGAAATAGCGTCTGATGGAGAAGCAATTGCAAATTTATTTGCAAAACACTTCTCTTCAGTTTATAATGACCCTTTAGATAGTACTTCAGTTAATCCTGTAGATTACAGTTTTTCGTCTATTAATATTAATTGGTTGTACATAAGAATTACAGAGGTATTGCAGAAATTAAACAGTATCGATGTTAAAAAGGGCCCTGGACCTGATGACATAACACCTTATTTTTTTAAAAGTTGTGCCTTTACTCTCTCTAGGCCAGTATGGATTCTGTTCAACAAATCCCTTTCTTCTGGGTCATTTCTGGATGTTTGGAAAAGATCTTATGTAGTTCCTATATACAAGAAAGCTGGTGATAAAGAATCAGTTCTGAATTATAGACCAATAACCAAAATATCTCATATTCCTAAAATCTTCGAGTCATTACTTAATTAATGATTATTTAAAAACACAATTAAAAAATGTTATCAGTTCAAAACAACATGGTTTTTCTCAAGAATGTTCGATCACCACTAATTTATTGTTATATGAAAATTATATTATCAATGCCCTGGAAACAGAAAACTGTGTAGATGCAATTTATACAGACAGATAAGACAAAGATATTTGACAAAGTAGATCATGTGCTCTTAATAAATGTAGTTTCACAATATATTAGTCATAACTTACTATTATGGCTCCAATCTTATCTCAATAATAGGACACAGAGCGTGAAAATCAAAAATTTTCTTTCCATTGCAATAAAAGTCACTTCTGGGGTACCCCAAGGGGCCCACTTAGCACCGTTGCTGTTTAATTTGTTCATCAACGATGTTCAAAAATGTTTTGTGCATAGTACTGTGTTACTATATGTTGACGACTTGAAGATCTTTCTGGAAATAAAGGACAATTTATCCTCGTCGGAACTTCAAGAATACCTTTTTTTTAATATATTTGTTTAACGTCGGCCTATTTCCGCTACTGAGGCCTAACACCGACGTCTGTAGACGAGCTACCCCCAATCAGGAATTTTGCCGAACCTCTTCCCCTAAGAAGAGTAGGGATCTCTTACTTGCTTAACATTTAATAGACAAGGGACCGACGGCTTTACATCCCCTCCGAAGGATGGTATATCCCCTATACAACCCTCGCCTAAGGTTGTATAGCTTCCGCGCATACACTGATATACAAGCCACTGGAAGATGTGTGAGGCGAGGACGCGGTCTTCGTTGGAACGGTCACCCATCCATCTACTAACCGCGCCTTACGCTTTACATCGTATATCGAAGTATGTACATAGTAAAGACGCACCCACGCTCGCCCACTCAAGAAGACCTTGAGCGCTTTGATTTCTGGTGCCTTCAGAAAAATATGTTGAATACTGCAAATATATACAATTTAGTAAAGGAATCAGTAATTCACCCAGCATTTACTCTATTAGAAATACTACTATTGAACATGTTAACTTAGTAAGAGACTTAGGAATATGCTTTGATGATAGACTTGATTTTCATTGCCATATAGAACATATTTGCAATAAAGCATTGAAGACTCTTGGCTTTATTAAAAGAAGTACAAAAGATTTCTCCAACATTTGTGCAATTAAATCGTATATATTAGCTTTGTTAGATCATGTTTAGAAAACTGTAGCTTTGTATGTACACCCTATTTTCAAACTTATATAAATAAACTAGAAAGAGTTCAAAATCGTTTTTTACGGTACATTTCTTTTAAGATGAATACACCTAGTGAAACTGTACAGTATGACCTTATATTAACACGATTAAATATCCAGACTCTTCATAAACGTAGGTATATCACTGATATAATCCTTGTCCATAAACTATGCGTCAATTCAATTGGCTGCCCAGATTTGTTATCGTTGATAAATTTTCATGCTCCTCAGAGACAATTTCGGATTACCTATAGCTTGGACCTGGAATATTACAGAACCCTGTATAGGATAAATAATCCCATAAACAGAATGATGTTTAACTGTAACAGAATTAATTTGGACTTTTGTATTGTTAGTCTCACTCTTCTTCTTATATTTGTAAAATAATTAATGTGATGTGATTTTTTACTATATATATTAGATGTAGAGTGCTTTTTAATGTCTGTTTTGTTGCCTTTTTTTTGATGTTCCTTATTTTGTGTGTTCGTATTTTTGGGGTATCCCGTTAAATAAATAAATAAATGTGCATCTGGTATAAAATGTAATTGGTAGTGGTATACTACATTCTTGTGGCATGTGATAGCTGTTGTGCTAAATAAAGATTGTTTTATAACTAACATATTTACTGCTGTAAATAAACCAGTAAAGATGATCATTATATATGTGACGATTTATAACCCTTAGCTTGCAACTATAACATTCACGCTCTGGAGGTTGAAAGGAATTAAACGCATAAAGAAAATCTCCAAATAATATATTTTTTTTAAGGTGGAGTATTGTTCTTAGTGAAAAAAAAAGAGTTCAGGTTAGAAAATTAGAAATATGTTCAAACAAAAGGTGAGAAAGTACTGTCGAGGTACATCAAGTTGATGCAGATTATTTTATTTTATTGATGTAAAAGTAGCTGCCAAATTTACACAAATTTAGAAACATCCCCTATAGAAAAATCGTTCAGGTTATTAAATAATAATATTTCTTTATCGCATTACTGAATCGGCAGATCTTCTAGACAATTATTTTAATACATTTTAAATTGCAATGAATGTAGCATGACGCCCGAACACACAGAAGTGTGAGTAGCTGAACAGGTGGAAAACGGCGAGAATTGATATAGGAAGATTAATAATACCTACATTAATTGAAATTAATACAAAAAATCATAATTACTTACAACTTCCTTATTCGCTTGGTATAAGGAAATTAAAACGAGTGTTAAAATAAATTATTATATTCAACATCATTGATCTTATATGGCGTCCTGCAAATAGCGATGGACTGATTTTATTTACCTCTTCACTACATACGCAAATTTATGGTTAAAATATTAACATACGATATTCAATTAGAAGCAGACATATTCGATGTGGCCAGCTGACAAGTTTATTATACAGTAAGTTAATAAACTACGGAAATAATTGAAGTTGTTGACAAATCCCAAGCTTCAAAAATAACACGAGGACCTAACTTGATTTTGTTCCATTTATTCATCGACAGATTAGTGACGTTTCGTTTTCTTGGATTACTAAGACCCAAAGATGCTAGTTCCTTGTTGGCCATTATAAAGCGACAATTAGACTTTAACATACCGTAAAATTTGTATATGCGAGATTCTGAAATCAAAAGCATGCAATCCAACATTAAATGAACATTGAGACGTACAAATATGTCTGGCAAACCACGATTAAGCTATTCAAACATGTTCCGCAAACGACGTCAAAAATGTCGGGTGTGCTGGGAATAACATAGCGAAGACGTCTCCGGGCGTGGAGTAAATACATATTTGCAGAGAAAATTTTACATGGATCAACGCGACATAGAAAAATAAGTTTGTTTTGATGAAACTAAGAATACCCCGAGTTTTTTTGCTTCGAGTATGTGGGGGAACCCCTTTTACTCGGGGAAAAGGAGTAAATTGGTTATTTTTATGGGTGTTTTTTTAGTTTTAATTTATTTTGGATCCTTTAAAATGCTAGTTAAGAAACGAGAAACGTACCCTTTTATTGTAGATATGCAAGGAACCTTCAGTTCAAATTTCGTGAAAATCGGTTCACCGCCTCCCACGATATGTATATAAATATACTAAAAAACGTAAAAAATTAAATTACGGCTAACTTGGCAAAAATTAAACGGAATTTGATGAAATTTTAGACGAAAGTAACCTAATGGTTTGTCAAATTTTAGCAAAAAATGTTTATAGATGAAAATATATCCAACAATTTGGCCGAAATTTCATTTTTAGTCCAAATTCCACAAAATTTTCAAAACTTTCCCCAATTTGCCCAAATGGCCGATCGAATTTTTTTTTTTTACCAAAAGGAAGATATTCTTATGTACTTTTACGTGATGTAACTAAAAAATAAATTTTTTTAATTTAGCCGATTTTTGCTGTCATTTTTGGTATATATATGCGCGCGGAAATTTCCCGTCGTTTTCGGTATTATACGTATGCGCGCACAAGCATACGTGTAAATATTCATTATAAAAATTACAATACTAATAATAAAAAGTGATGGTGAGCAGATTTTAAATATTTAGATAAAAAAAAACTCGCGAAGGTAAGATACAATTTTTTTTTTTGAATATTCACTTGATTTTTATTAAACTTTTGGCATATTATATTGATTATTATTTTATTTTTCATGTTTTCTTTTTCTAGTAGTTGTATAGATGTGCTACTGCAAGAAGTGTCTACTTCTGAATCGGTAACTGGAATTTGGAATATTTCTTCTCCCTCGCCACCGCTAAAGTCGTATACATTTGAGATATCCTCTGACGTACCAAAATTGACAGGATTTTGGATGGCAGCAAACGACAGGTAATGAACTATAAATTCAAGTTCCTTTCAAATGTGCAAAAAACGTAATATCTCGTTCGACTGTTTCATAAATATAAATTGAGTTTCTTTTAAACGTATTAAAGTTATTATAGAATCACATAATTCCATTATAACAGTCTCTTATTATTATTTTTTTCTATTATTCCAGATTAACATAAAAACCTGTGTACTCGAAAGAAACACCTTGTACAAGCCTCTTTCAGAAAGTGGAGGTCAAAATTATAATTTTGTTTATCACGGTTATTATACGAAAAACCGCAAAATAATAATAACTTTCATAAAACAATAAAGCCAATTACTTTAACATAATAAAATTTATTAGTTTAGTAAATACACATTAATCAATAATTAAAATACCTAACACTAACTACTCATATACATATATTTTTTATTTTGAATATACACCTTTATGCATTCTTTCTTGTTGAGATAGAGTGGTAAATGCTTTTTACGTGCCGGTACTGGAAACTATGAATTCCTGGACAAGTTCTATCTGTAATTATTAATTAAAAGTGAACAATCATATTCTGGTAAGAAATATGCAGTAGCAATAGGAGTAACATTATCAAACATTAGATTTTTCCTACTCAAATAATACGTTATCGGCGTTTTCTCCGTGATTTTGCATTTTCTTTGAGATATTCGCGTGTATGTAGACATCGTTCCAGTTAGACTTAAATACAAGTAAATTGTTTGTACTTATTACATAATCACTTTAATAATGGATAAACCCAAATATTTCAGGTATGCTATCTGCAATCAATTTATAAACAGTACCTGGAAAACGTACCATTTGTTAGAGTTCTATTTAAATAACAACTTGCCATCTATCACTGTAATAGTGATATTGTTGTCCCAATTCATAAATCTGACTCCAAAACTAACAAATTAGTTTAATGTGTATTGTCTGTAAATTATTCGAACAACTTTTATTTAATTATATTAGAGCAGTACTTAATAGAAGATGGTTTTTCTATCCTCAGCAGTATAGTTTTAGAACTAGATTTTCATACGAAATGGATCTGGCCTGTCTTAAAAAGGATCTAGTAAGTGTCCTTGATCGAAGAGGGCAAGTAGACGCGGTCCTTGTTGATTTCCAAAGAGCCTTTGATGTTGTCCCTCATGATGTGGTCATGGAAAAGATCGTTAATCTCCTTATTGATCTTAGAGTAGTCCTTTGGATACAATACTCTTTATCGGAACGTACTCAGAGGTGAGAGTTAACGATATGACCTTCCACAAGGTATTTCTTCAAGTGTAAGAGTTTTTGTGGATGACTGCATTGTGCATCATATCCAAGATTGTAACAAATTTCAGGCTGATTTGAAAAATGCAGAGAAATGAATAAAGTATAATAAGATGAAGCTGAAGGGTGCAATGAGTGAACTAATCACATTTGGTAACAAAAAGATTCATTATAATTACACATTAGCTGTAAGCTTAAAATACTTAGGGGCCAATCTTTCAAATAATCTTAACTGGAGTACCCACATCTACAAGACCGTTGTAAAGACCTACCAAATTTTAAATTTTGTTATGAGAAATCTCAGAACGCCATCAAAATTAAAGTGTATTTATCACTGTCGCCTACTTGCCTCGAATACTGTGCAGCAGTGTGGCATCCACATCAGGCTGGTTTATCTTACCAGCTTGAAATTGTGCAAAGAAAAGCGACGAGATGGGTATATTTAGATTTTTCGCAAAGATTAAGTCCCTCTGAAGCTATTGGAAGACTGATTGGCAGTTTCTGCAATCTAGGTGTGAGTACTTTATAAAAATTGCTATGTTCAAGGCTTACATGGGAGATATTACTCTTGAGGAAATAAAAAATGTTTTTGTTGAACCCTATTTTACTAGAAACGACCGTTGAATAATAATACCTGAATTTAATACCGCCCTTAGAAATTCATCACTTATTGGGATTTTGGAATGCCTTGCCGTTCGACACCTTCTGTAGCCCGGGCTTACTATTCAAACTATACGACTATAACACAGGTTCGAGTGAATAACAAACTATCAACACGGCGCGGCGGAACATTCACACGAAAGTTCCGCAAGGATCGTGACTATTTTTGGGAAAGAATCGAGGCAACATATGCGGACGACTAGCTGGTTTAAGTCGGAGCAAAGAGCTGTGGATCCGGAGTATTCGTAAGAGTGGGGAAACTTACCCTTTTTGAAATGTACAGCATAAATGACAGATTTCTGTTTATTTCGAGAAAAGGAGACAAAGAAAAATTTATGTTAAATTGGGCACCATCTATTAAAAATAAGTAGAATTGTCTCTTTCTCTCGAATAACCAGTCTACTATAGATCAGGCTAAAATTGTGGGTAAGAGAAATACAAATATAGTTTAAAATGAATGAGAAAATATATTACATGAATAGATACATCGGTTAACAAAGACTAATTGAAATTTAAAAAATATATAACAAATTTATACCAGGATCCTAGATTCCGGGATTGAGTATTGTTGAGGTAACCGGTTCTGAAACAGCAATCCAGGCCCACCATTGTCTCTTGCAAACATGGAGTCTAAAAGTTTCCTTGGCAATTTAGTTTACGTCTTTTAATGAAATGAAGTAGAAGGTTTTTGAAAAGTTAATGAATGCAAATGTGGATGCTCAAGTTTTCAATAAATAAAATATACAGCTTATAGCATAAGCATAAAATAAGAAGTCAAATTTTCAACATGAAGAAAATTTTTAAGTATCTATATGCAGAAAGATATACATAAGCTATGCATAAGCTGTGCAAAAGCTATGTAGAAATGTAGAAACGTAGAAGCTGATTTTGTAAACTATAAATTGCCAAAAAAATGAAAAAGAAAGAAAAAAATATTTTAAAACCATGTGGTACATATAGTATTATAGTAGTACTTGTTAAATTAAAAAGAATTGAACTTGAATTTAAATTTATTTTAAAAATAATTGAAATTACATCATAGACAAAAATTGAAAATTACTGAAATTTTAAATTACTAATAAATGAAATTTACCTGGATATTAAACACTTGTAAACGCGGATATAAAAATGTAATATCAATTACTGAAGTCCACAGTTAAGTTTTATATACGTTCGAATCAGTACAAAAGCTACAAGCAAATGATTTCTTGGTGAGTTTTACTAATAAGGTAAACATTATTTGTCCCACTTACTGCAAAATAGTGCCACTATACAAACTTGAAAAATCTATTTCCACTAATTAAATTGAAAGCTATAAAATATAGAAATAGTACAGGTATGGCCATCTGTCAATTGTTGAGTTAAGCGCAACAATCTTCCTTATGTAGATTCCCGTACTCAAACAAATTACAGAATCGATAAAAGGAATCTATAATACCACATACCACAGCTAATTTAGATTGCAACAATTTGTAATTTCTATTCTATACAAAACCAAAAATATGAACTGCCGTAATAAACAGTAAAACGTAAAACCGTCTTGTGAGAATTCAACAAATATATTACATCTTATAGGATATACTATTTAACAGGACAATTAGAAAGCTAAAAGTAAGAAAAATAACCATATGTACTTACGTAGTAAACAAAAATATAAAAATTGAAATATAGGTATATGAGTGTAAATAAATGTTTTGTAGACAATCGACAATCGTTTCCTGAGATGCTGTAATAGAACGGAAATATATAATAGTATAAAAAAACATAACTGAGTTCCTAAGATAAAAAAAAATATGTACATAAAACAATGTGAAATGACTTAGCAGTTATACAAGTAAATTCTGTTCGTTGAAAAGTTTCACTTACAAAAACTGAATCAAAATGCTATACAGATCGTGCTAAATATAAATAAAATACCAGTTTTTATATAAAATCGTTAAATGGACAAAGGCCATGTAACAAAAAGTTTTACCACCTGTACGTCTCCGATTTCCCATCGTTCCTGAATACGAATCTCTGACACAGTCATGTATGCGCTTTCACACAATGCTCAAGCAGCGAACATGCTGCTCAAGGCACATGCCTCGTGCCACGGCTTATTACGATCAGTGAAATATTCGAGTAAACGGTGAGAAGTGAAGGCGACAGCCTTCAAGCGCCGATTCATTGAAAATAGAATCATAACACTAATCTCGATTCGGAGCAATAAAATTCTAACCAAGAGGTGCGTGAAGTACTTGGAGGTCAGACTGGACCAGTGACTAACGTTTAACACGAATATAAATGAGATAGTACGGACAGTCTACTTCCTGTCCAGGAGTCTGCATCCGCTGATGGTCAGAGCAGACTTAACCGACAAAATAAAAAATTGTTGTACGCAATGGTGATCAGACAGTCGGCCACGACAATGAGAAAACTAAAAGTGCTCGAACACAAATTTATGCGCCTCATCTCTAATTCTGGAAGATACACATCATTCAGAGACCTATATGCCTCTGCCACGACATAAACCCAATAGCGGACTACGTCCAGGACATCTCCCAAAAATTCTGTTCTTTCAAGCTGGGCGATAGCCCGCTAACAAGAAACATAACACAAATTAGACAGCATAATGTCCCATTTCGTATAAAACACACACTACCATACCAGACGTCACTAATCTTCCGGCAACCTTTGTAGCCAAACTTCATCAACTATAACTTCCGCTTACCCTATCCACCTTTGCTGATATTTCATACCTGTTGTATCTTTAAATCTTTCCTCTCTCAATTTCTGTTTGTAATCTTTTTGTCGCGTTTGTTTCTTATTATTTGTTTGTACATTTTTCATTGTCGTTAAATAAAAATTTTTAAAACCACAGTTTAGGCTAGCCTATACGCAGTGTGGCATTTTCACACCTCCTGGAAGGCTCCTCGATTATGTCTAGGTGTCTGTGTCAATGTCAAAATTTGAATAAGCGTTTAGTGCAAAAGTTTCTTAAAAATGTGTAGTTTGTAAATTTACTTAAGTCTGTTTTTAGATATGTTCTATTTTATGACTTAATTTTATCCACCTGCGATAGAAGGTGTTTAGGATAAGCTATTTTTAATGGTTTTTTAGCCGAACCAGTCCCATTTCTCCCAACACTGCAATCCGCCATCAAGCAACGTGTTGGTTGCACGATCGATCCCGGTGGGTTCCGGAGAGGCAGATGTAAATTTTAATTTTTAGTTAATAAGGTTATATTAATTGATTTATTATAATGCCTTGCCTATATGTAGATATTCTATATTCTCTGTTTTGTATATTCCATTCTGTTGGAAATAAATAGAGAAAGAAAAAGATTTTGAATACTGAGGAAGAAGTACAGTTAGTTGAAAATGTTCTTGAACCTTCTTCTAGTGTTTCACTAAAACTAACATCAACCAGGTAACACAAAGTACTCCTAGTCAACATTCATCAATATATGTTGCACAGTTTATGTCTGAAGATCTCAAAGTTAGTCTGTAGTTCATCATATCCAATAAACATATTCCAAATAGAAAAAACACAGACATAAAAACACCAACTTTTTTAACTTGCCATACAACAAACAATATCAATATACAATATAAAGATGTTTTATTTGTGTAAATAAGAATTCGCAGATAGCTCATATATATTGTTGTTCTAAAACAAAATTTTCATACGTCGAAATAATCAATACTGCCCAAAGTATATTCGAATTATGCAGATTGTTGAACAAATTGTACGTTAGAGCAACTAAGTCGTCCATTCACAGCGACGATGATTGACTATATTGATTGTCAATGTTAATTAATATATTTGTGTGGTGATGTTTCAATTTCCTTCGTTATTTTAATACATACATAAATGAAGAATTTTTTTTGTGGAAACACTGAAGCCGCTTGGGCTTATTGTGCTAGTCTCCCCCAATTTGACATGAATTGGCATGACATGACATGAATTGGTTGAGTGTCATATTCTTCTGGACATGATCTTGGATATCCATATAGAGCCTGTCTCCTGTGATCCATAGCCTCACATCCAGTCAGGATATAATAGGCTGTCTCTGTTGACTCAAACCATTATCTGCATTTTAGGTCTCCTCTGTACATGCCTATTCCATACAGATGTTCTTTCAGGGCAAAAGACCCTGTCAGGAGACCTGTGGTTATGCGTGACTGATTCCGACTCAGTTACAGCAGTTCTTCAGTCTTCTTTCGAGATGGTTTTTTCATAAAGTTTTTCCCACGTTGGTCCTCGGTTATTTTATCCCAGTATTCGTTGTGTTGGTTTTTGACCCATTCCCTTATTTGGCCCCGTATAATAGTTTTAGGCACTCGAAGGGACAGTTCTAGGCCAATATATGGAGCTGATGATTCTTTCCTTGCTAGTTCGTCAGCTTTCTCGTTGCCTTCGATACCAGAGTGTCCTGGAACCAGCAATCTAGTTATCTTATTGTGGTCTGCCAGGGCTCTTAATTCTTCTCGGCATTCCCATACCAGGTTAGACGTCACTTTCGTATTTGATAGTGCTTTGACTCTTGACTGTCTGTTAATATGCTGATTCGCCTATTTCTATAAGTCCTCAGATTATTTTCTCTTGCACAATGCAATATGGCATATATCTCTGCCTGAAAAACAGAAGTATATTGCCCAAGTGACATGCTAAACTGTGCGTTTATCATATCACTATATATGCCAGCTTCAGTCCAGTCCATTATTCAGTCCTTGACCCGTATGTAAACTAGGTAAGTTCCCCAGACCTTTTGCTGTAGTCGTCCTCTTTTCATTCACTTCGATCCACAATTCTTACCTCGAAGTTTCTGTTGTAAATGTGCTTAGAAATCATGTGGTCTGTTTTCATGTCAGATATGCGGTTCCTGGTTTGGTTATCCCCAATGCTGCATAAATGCTACTTAGCGATTTTTGCAGTCTGAGGTATCATATACTTGCCTCCCATATTATCACAAAGTAAAGATGAGGAAGGTCCAGCAGGACCTTCACTGCTGCTGTTGGTGTTGTTTTCATAGCTCTTGTTATCCCTAAACAAGCAAGTCTTTGTGCCTTGCAGTACTTAGTTCAGCAACAGAGGTACCTTGTAGCATCTTGTCTACCATACCAAAGATGCATATGTGATTATGGGTCTGACCACCATGATGTACATTCAGTACATCATACTTGACTCCGCTCTCTTTTTCGTTCTTTGGAGCTGTTGTTTCCAAGTAAACCTAGAATCTAGTACTTCTTCTAGATATTTTACTTCTCCAGACAGTTGCACTTGTTCACCTTTGAGCATTAGTGGTCCAGGCCCGTTTAGTTTTTCTTCTGGTGAATGCTGTTACTATCGACTTGGAAGGATTGATATTTAGTCCCTCCGCATCTGTTCATTTCGTTGCAACATTTAAAACCCGCTGCATACACTCGTTTACTGTGTTATTGAATTTACCCTAAGCTACTTTGACTAGGTCATCTGCTTAGTCAAGGATTTTGTGACCGTCCCCGTCCAGTAATCTTAGTAGCCCGTCAAAAAATAAAGAATTTGCTTTCATGTATTTTATAAAAAAGTATTTGTGGTCTGAACAAATGTACCGAATGTTACCACCCTTTCAAAATATTTATAAAAATATATATTTTAGATCATAATTTTTAGGTTTCATTGTAAAAGTTTAGATGCTGGGTTAGGTCGTATAACAAGGATTTTTTTTTGAATTAAAAAAATTGGACAATTTCGAAATATCCTTCATAATTTTTTATACTTATGACACTTTATTAACATGCTTACAACATATATAGTAACGGCAGAAATGTTTCAAATCATTAAAGAAAGAAATCTAGAAGAGAGAATTTTATATATTTTCGAAAAACTAGTAGGCTCTCCTACATAAAAAGTATCAATCTCACTTTAGCTTGGGCCGCTGCCCCAGGGTTACCCCACCGGTATTTTTAGAATGAAGTTTAATTGTATTATTTTTACTATTAATCACATTAATTATATCAACATTCGTATAAAAACTAAAACTATTTTCTTAAAAAAATTAATAACAAGTATTGTAAACATCGTGATTTATTGTATAGTGAAATTGAATTATTTCAATATGAAATAATTCCTGGTTAACGATGACTCTACTTTTAATAACGAATTGGATTAATCAAAATCTAATTTTAATGAAGATCAAAACTGTTATACTAATGTTTACATTGTTCTATCAATTCAGGTAATTAAAAATATAAAAAAGTGTTGCAATTAGTGATGCATATTGTTTTGTAAGAAATAATAACCGGTGTCTGGACATGAATGGCGTTAGTCCGATTAGATGCCGCCTTGTAATTTAAAATTATTGTGACTCTCATACTTTATTTAACAGATGGATGGGTGGAATGTATGGGGACTTTGTATTGCCGAAATAATTATTATACAGAATCTTATATTAATGGGTTGTTTTACTTGTTGTTGGCGATTAATTTTTCAACGTGGGTGGGAACTTCATTACTTTCCAACATTTTTCCCAAGTTTGGATTATGTGAAGCAAACGGTTTACAGGAATTAGAAAAACATACCCCGTTATCATATTTTTATAACATTAATACTAGTAATTTACTATACAACGTAAGAAACACCAGTAATTAGCACTGCTCTACCTTTTTTAGGAAGTGTATAAGTATTTTTACGTTTTATAAATATTATTATTACTAATTAGACTAAAAGCCGCAATCGAGTAAGCATGGTGAATGAGCCTTTACATAATTTTAGTTTATTTTTTTAAAGAAGTTTCTTTTTAAGTACTTAACATGAAATGTAGTCAAATAGCTTCTTCATATTCACGTTAAAAACGTTCGGAATTTAGAAAAAAAGCTATTACGAAAATAGTTTTCCCGAATTATATGGTTTTGAATTATATTACAGAAGTACAATAGTCCAAAAGACTCATGATAATACTTTGTGATTTTCTCTATAAAAAATGTGGACTATACAGAAAACAAATCAGCACTCACAGGGCAAACTTAATTTGTTTGTCGAATATTTCTTCTCATTTGTACTGTACATCTAATTTGTTAATATTTTCCATAGTTTTCTAAACTGGCATTTAGTTAGTAGCGTAGTAGTAGTTTAGTAGCGATAACACAAATAATTAAAGAGAACACCCACAACCAATTTAAAAAGCTGTGGGTTGAAACAAGCAGCTGCCAGCTTGCTAGGGAACTACTAAAATATCCCAAAAAGAGCACAGCAATGGATTATCTAGCTATGTCCAAAAGGGACCTACGTTTTATAACAGGAATCCAGACTGGACACAGTCCGTTAAGGAAACATCTATACAATATGAGATTAAGCGAAAGACCTCTCTGCAGAATTTGTCAACAAGAAGATGAAACGATCCAACATGTACTATGAGACTGTTCTTCCGTTCCATCAATCAGATAATCCATTTTGAGAGAACGTTGGCCTACTTTGACCTTTGATCGATGCATCGGAGATGCGCCTAGGCAGCATCACCACCTACTTCGCAAGTTTAGGTTGATTGGTAGTCTGGGTGGGAGGAAGTACAAGGGGTATAATAGGGCCTAAGTGCAGTGGTTCAATACCTCCCAACCAATTTCAATTCCAATACTCACCTACCTGTAAAGAGAAAATGATGTATTATTCGTTGGAGAGTAAATTTAAATTGTAATACAATAATGAAACAATTTACGGGATACTTTGGCTAAACTTCGCCCTTTAAATAAAGACGTTTTATTATTATTATTATTATTATATTCCATTTAAAACAACAAGAGTTGTAATAATATTAGTAATAAAAACAACAAATTTATTAATCCAACAAACATGAGCTCATGCAAAGAATTTAAATTGCAATTACACATAAGCAGCACATTTCAAAATTAATTATGAAAAAAGAAAAAGCTAAGTATGCAAGTAAAGTTATTACAGTAGTTATATGACACACAATAATGAAAATTTTAATATAATTAACCCCATATGAGGAGAGAACAAAAATTACAATTGGAGGAAAGAACAAACAAAGAGTGATATATAAAAAGAAGTTTAACAAAGAAATAACACGTGTGTATAGCTTAATGAGTTTGCTCTTTATCGTTAAATTTGTTGTTAGCTGTTTATTAGTCGTTGTTACTGTTTAACATATATACAGGGGATGAAAAAGTAGGCCTTTGAACAGAGTTTAGGAAAATATGGTGTAGAATTTTTTATTTTACAGAGTTTATTTTTGTAGGATGAAACTATTCGACAGCATAAATTCGGTCTGTAGAATTTAGCAAGAATTATTTATTGAAATATTCAATCAGATCTTATTTGAAAAAATTCGTTTTGGTTGAGATTTGTGTGGGACGTAAAGGCGAGTCAATATGGGGTCACTTAAGACGTAAAAATAAAAATTTGGGTCACTTAAGACGAAATAAAAATGGGGTCACTTAAGACGAAAGATAAATATTTAAAAAGGGGCCACTTAAGGCGAGGATGCTAAAATTAAATGGGGCCACTTAAGGCGATTACTTAAAACTACTATTTTTAACCAGGTTGCGGCCTGGGAAGCTAGTTCGGGACAGCCAGTCACGAGTAGTATGCTAGGACAGGGGGTAAGAAAGCCTAACTAGACGGTGGGTATCTACAACTTAAGTTAAATAGTAACCGGACCGGAAGCACTAGCAAATGAGCTTATTACACTTAAAATCACTTTTAAATAACTTGTTCCACTGAATCACTTCGCGAGTACTAAACATAAGAGTCACTGCCAAAACTGAACTTAACTTCGGCTTGCTGCACACCGGTATTTATATTATTTGGGTAAGTTTCATTTGTCGCGCCCCATCGAGTCTCGCATCCCGTTTTAAATGTCTGGAAAGGCTTGAAATCGCTCCGTGCGGACGAAGATGAGTGATTGCCACATGTTGCGCAATACTGGTAATTTTTTGATTTTGGAAATGAAAGTTACATAGAAAAATCGGTAATGAAAATAGGAATTTATTGAAATAAGGATGAAATTCGGATCTATTTTGATTTAGAAGTTGTTAGAGTTTAATTAGCAAAATCTGACACGATCCCGTAAAGTATTAACGGAGGTCCGATATTTGTAAGTTGAAATACAATAATAATGCTCCCGATAGGTGCGTAGTGTCTGGAAATAAGATATTAAAATATTCCTAACGGGTACGAGGCAAGTTGAACTGAGATATTGTATGATATAGTACGAGGAGTGATCAAAAATGGTGAAATTTAAAATAGCAATCGGGTTGCGAGAAATTGATGAAATTAAGTTAGAACTTTAAGACCCGAGGCACGGAACGTGGTTTGATGTATACAGAAAATTTATGGATTGGAGTAAGACGTTGAAAATTTGGGTTTAGATAGTGATTTGGGTCAGGTTGATGAATATACGGGGGCTGTATTTTTAAGTGATGTTTTTCGTAGTGAATCGGTTAGGAATGGACTTGAATGAATGTTTGAAGTTGGATATTAGTAAATTTACGTTATTTCTGAATTTTCTCAGATTTATTTGAGTTTGACTGTGGTTTTTTGATGTGATTAGTATCTGGTTGACTTTTTTTTCGTAGTTTGCCATGGTGATCTGATTTTTTGGTGATTTTTGGAATTTTTTGTTTTTGTTTAGGACTTGTAGGGGACATACCCTACAACAGAGATGCCGTTCACCCATCCAAGTGACGGCCTCGACCAACGCTGCTTAACTTCGCTGATCGAGGTCTCAGAGCTTAAACCGATGACGGTACTTTACTTCACTTCACTTGTTTATCTATATATTAGTCAATTATGTAAGATTTTATAGTAATGGTTTATTATATTTTGTTTTATTTGTGTTCTAAAAAGCACTTTATGTCATGTCTCAGAAATTATATATATTTAATTTTCTCTTTTTTGGTCCATTTAGTGGTTAAGTTTCAATAGCTTTAGCTAGACTTCGCCACTAGATACACTTTTCAAAATTTCCATATTTTTGTTTTTATGATCTTTATTATACATATCATTCAATAAATTTGATTATTATTAGTATTATTTCTGGAGAAAATGGAAGTTAGAGAAAAGTGTTAAATAAACAAAAAATTGCCATTTTTGGTTTATATTGCCTCTGCCAAGTTTAAGGCTCATATCTTGAAATCTCTGGAAACTATGACTTGTCCAATGGTTCCGTTGACATCCAGTATAATAGCAACTTATCACCTATTACGTCGAAAACATATTGTATAAAATTGCAAAGATTCATATTAAAAGAACGTCCTTCCTCATAGGTCTATGTTATTTTACTGCAATACTTTGTGATAAGTGATTGTACAAACGCATTGCATTGAAATTCAATAAAAAATTCGAACAATTTGGTGAAATTGCAAATCACACAAGCACCATTTTCCATATGCCACTTTTCACCTGTTTTGAATCAGAGTCTATCAAAATATGAAATCCTTTACTACTGGTGCTTGTGTTAAGTCTGAACCCCTCTTAACAGATTGACCTCGAAATATGAGACATCTCGTATAGTTACATCTAATGCTTCAAAGAACAATTGTAACGTACGATTATAAGAAAATCGTGTTATAATACCCAACCTTTTTAAGGATTAGAGCGTTAACGTCACAAGAGTTTTATAATCCCTTTCCACGATCATCGAACCTAATAATGTTTGTACAATACGCATAGTTTATAGCCCATACTAACCTGATTTGTCTTATATGTAAAGTATTCCCGATAAACTGATTAAGTGCTCGAACATTCATAAAATATGTAGTAAACAATTTGATTTTTCCAATCAGTTAAGCAAACATAATATAATCCTCTGAAGGCATTAAGCAAGCTAATAGCGAACGCCTGCAAATTAAGTATCTATTTCCGAAGAGACATAAAAGTCTTTTAATCAAAGCCTTATGGCAGCCATGCTTGCCAATAAGCAGCTAGAACGATTGCCAATCTGCAGGAGTTATGTTGTTTGTCGAACATGGTGTACAATATAGGTTCTTGGGCAATTTCTCTCAAGTCTGTGTTCCATAGTTTTATTAGCATCGCAGACGACGTTAAAATTACAATTGGGGAGCCGTAAATGTAAAGGTTGATGAAAGGATATACAAATAAGGGAGGTCTCATTAAAGTCAAGTGGTTTCTTAAAAATATATTTCAATAAAGAAAGCATTAGTGAAGGATGGAGATTGTGTTTAGGTCAAATTTGCTTAAATTGGCATAATATGTTATAATGTTTGAGGTCTCAATAGGCACGAAGCTCAAATACTGATAGTTCTTTTCATAGAGCCGCCAATATGCACAATTTTAAAAGGATAAGAAAAAATATTATTTTATAACCATTTAATTTGTACGCACAAAATATTAACTGGCACAGAGCTGAGGACCTTCAAAACATTGATGAGAAAGTGGTTTTTGAAAAATGTCTGTGTGTGTGTGTGTGTGTATATATGTGTATATGTGTATGATAGTGCCAAAACTACTGAACGGATTTGAATGAAACCTTGCATGTGCATTTCTTTAGTGCTCCAGAAGATCTGAAAAGGTTTTGGTTGAGATCGGATTATGTTTACAATTAAAATTCCAATTTCAACGATATATCACACTTCTACCCTTTCGATTTGGTTTCCGTGAAAAAAATAAAAAACAAAGCAAATGTGAAGCCTAGATCGCATTTTGCGTGACATGATCGATGCGCGTAGCCGTTACGTCGTGAAACTGGTCACGCCACGTGTATTCCTATTCAACAACAACTATACAGCTTTACTGTCGCATTTAATTTCAAATATTTTGAATTGGAGAAAGAATTTGGATAAAAGTTTGCATAAGGGTTTCATCAATGTTCTAGAAGACCTGAAAAGGTTTTGGTTGAGATCGGATTAGGTTTAGTGCCGTTTTTTTAAATATATACAGAGACAAAATCGAAGAATTACACTACAAATATTCCTCTAAAATCTAGTAAAATTACTGAAATGCAAGCTAACTAATGTTTATTTAACAAAGAGTCATGAGCGATCGGTTTGCAATGAGCAAATTTTGTCGATTGTCGTTTGTTCTCCGCGCTATGTTTTAGTAGTTTGTCATCCGATACGTTGGTGTCATGTTACATATAAGATTTCGGCATATTTGCAACTTTTAGTGACTGTGTACAAGTGGATTGTCACAAACATTAAAGGTAGGTGTAACAATAGCAATATCATATGCTTTTATTATAGATTATCACTTTACCAATTTTCAGTTTATATGGTACCTAACTAGACTTTCTTAGTTGTTCAAGTGATGTTAAACTTATTAGTACGATAATAGTATATTATTCAACGGGTGATAATGTAGCAAACTGAATACTATATTTTATCTTTGATTAACAATTAATATTAAATTGCAAGTATACAAAAACATTATTTACAAAATAATATCCGCAGTTAAACGTCAAACTAATCAAACATGTCAAATCACCTTCCTTTCCTCAATAATAATAATGGATCATTCCATTTCACCGTATCGGAAAGTTGATTGGCTGTATCTAGTGAATTATGCAACTCCCGCTTATAATCCACGCTATTTATTTATGGATACTATTATTTGTTCAAAAGCAGTTGATTAGTGAATATATTATAATCAAATAGATAAAGGGATATAACAGTTTCAAATAGATTATAACCATATTAGAAACTAAATCAGTTATTAACTTCTGGATGTGAATGAAACAGTGTGTGTGTGTGTTGGTTTCTCATAACATGTGACCTCTTGTGTGTGAATGAGGGTGTACTATGACCTCTCCAAATATTATGACCTCATACATTCGATGCCACAATATTTTATTGTAAATTCTTGTTATTTACGTCATTTTATGACGTTTAAACTTTATTTTTAAAATTCTTGTGTATGATGTTGAAATTGATGATCATTCACATAGCTCACACATGATAAGTTGTGACGTCATTTCTACAGCAGGATAGTGGCGCCCTCTACTTTACACACTCTACGCATATAGCCGCGTGACCTTCAAGTTTTACGAGCAGTAAGGAATAAATAATATGATAATATCTAGTTTAAATTTGGCAGTTGACACGGCATTCAGTGTTCAATTAGTGACAGTAGTGACACGTTGCATGGGAATATTTATAGTAGGTAGTGGAATACATTATAAAGGTAAGTACCCGGTACAATAATATTTTTCTCTGCTATCACATGTGGTTATATTAAAATTATTTACATGAAAGTATCTATAATATATAAGAATTTCAATGAACAGCTACTTTATATGAAGTTGTAGATTACTAGTCCATTTAACGAGGTACAAAAAGGCCAAAACATCAAAAGTTTGTAAGATCTTTTGCAATACATTTCCTCCCCTGTTTTCGGGGGTGAGAAAAATGATCGTGATGGTTTCGAGTTTTGAAACCCTTGCGTACTACCCCTATCAAGGAAAAACCACCCCTGTTTCCGGCTTCTTGGTCTTGGGCTCGCGAGGGATCGACGGGTCTGGTTTTTTTGGGAGAATAATTACAAACTAAGTTAATTTACATTAGAGTACCCCGAAGCGACCCTCGGGGGTTGAACCTACCCCCGACCGTAATAGCAATATCTCAAAAACAAGACAATACGGACTCGACAAGGTTTTTTATGGGTTTTCGAGGGCAGGGATCATAATAAAGGTGCTATTTTTCACCCTACCTTCCCGCAACTACCCCCAACGTACAAAATCACCCCGTCTTCCATGCTGTCGATCCTAGGCAAGCGAAAATTCGTCGGATCGGAGTTTTTATGGGAATATTAGGGAAGCTAACCATTACTAAACCGCAGTTGACCTAAGCAGCCCCCGGGGGTTGAAACAACCCTGCTTGCAAAATCAAAATCACTCGAAAAACTTGAAAACGGGTTTCTCACGGGTTTTCGAGGGTGATAAACACGATGGTGGTATTTTTTTCATTGTAGCCTCTCGAAACTACCCCCTACGTATAAAAACCACCCCCTCTTCGGGGGTAGGTTCAAACCTCGGGGTTCGGTCCGGGGTTCTCTAATGTAAATTAACTAAATTTATTGTTATTCCTCAAAAAAAAAAAAAACATCTGACGATCCCTCGCAGCAAGCACGAAATTGGGGTTTTTCCTTGATAGAGGTAGTACGCAAGGATTTCAGAACTCGAAACCATCACCATCGTTTTCCTCACCCTCGAAAACAGAGGGGGAAATGTATTGCAAAAGATTCTACAAACTTTTGATGTTCGGGACCTCGTTAAATGGACTATACAGTACGTAATCTAGAATCATGTTTTTTGGGGTTGTTGCAAATGCCTTGACGAATATATTCATTGGAAATAAGTTTTAATAGATATATCTCGAAAAGTAATAAGCAAAAAAAAGTAACATGAGTCTGCTTGGTACATTGGGGAACATGATTAACGGTGAAGATACTTCGCACGGTTTCACCTTTAACTCCACCTCAACTTCAAAATTTTAAATAACATTGTATGTTTGTTTGTTTAAAATACGCTTTATAATAGCACTAATTTAATGCGATATAAAAAATAAATACGCTCAATTTGTTTTTAATTAAATAGTTTGAAACAAAAATATTAGATTATTTTTATAGCTACTGATGGGTGTTTAAAATAAGATGGTGCCATTTGAAAAGTTGACAATTATAAATTAGTGATTTCGGAAATTTTGATTAAACCAATTAAAAAAAACTCACATTTACATTTTTCTCTTATTGTTTTGATCCATTTCATTGATTTGAGTGCATTCACTGTACTCTAGATGCAAAAATAAAAATAGCCCTAAAAAAATCTACCAAAACAACTTTTAAAACTAGGCACTCATACTTAAAATCGTCTTCGGAATCCAAAATGTAAAAATATACAGGGTGTTCCATTTAAAATTTCAAAGTTGGGGTGATTTCTGGGGAAAACGGAAGTGATGAAAAAGTATCAAATTATGAAAAATTTTGTCATTTTTGGTACATATTATCCCTGCAAAGTTTAAGACATATCTTGAAGACTCTGGAAACTATGGCTTGTCTAATTATCATGGTAGACCCCCCTTTTTCCTTATTTTTAAGAATATCAGAATGAAACTTGGTTGATTATATTATATTACCAAGAACCCACCCAACTTTTGATTTTTAAATTCAACCCCCTGTATATTATTATATTTTTGGAGTCCCTGAAAAATCCTGAGTGACATTTCGACTCCATGAAAAAAAATTAACTCGAAATCTGTTGGTACAGAGTGCCATATGACCAGAAAAAATTGATTGTAATGGACCGGTGTTATGCCAGAAAAATCAAATCGAGCATAAAAAACTGGGGAACGTGCATTTTGTGGGCCATCAAATTTGGCCTGAACAGTTTTTTTACCAAAACTTATTTTTTTCAAATGAAACCATAATGTAAAGTTCTACCATAAAATAGCAGATGTTCTAAGGAATCGGTGGATATGACCAAAAGCAATTTTTTCTTATTATTTTTTTTTTATTTTAAGTAAATTTTTTAATATCATATATACAGGACATTCTATTTAAAAATCAAAAGTTGGGGTCATTTCCGGTGAAACTGGAAGTGGGAAAAAAGTAACAGTTATACTACGAAGTGTCTTCTTGATCATATAATACATCCAAGTTTCATTCCGATATTCTCAAAAATAAGGGAAAAAAGGGGGTCTACCATGATCCGTTGACACCCGGTCTATATAAACACTGGTATTTCATCATTTTATTTTTAACAAGATACTGTACGTTCTGTTTAAATACGTTTTTTGTTGAATACAAAAATGAGATTTCTTGCAATAACAGAAAAAAATACTTTTGTTTAGGCAGTTTATTTTTTGTCTATTTTATTTCAAGGCTATTCTGCCGCCGAGGGCTAATGCGGATCAACAATTTTGAATTCCCCTCTATTCGAAATTCTTGATCCGGATTAGCTTAAACAAAGGTGAGTTGCAGGTTTCAGAAATCCGCTTTAAGCTTAGTTCTCACAGTTCCGAAATGCGAATTTTTTGTATGAAATTTGTGTAAAATTTCTTTCAAAACATTTCCCAATTTTCTTGCAAAGGCAACAAAATATTCGCAGAGTGATTCATTGAGTTCTAATTTGAAGTTAAATTAGCAAATTAAGTTCACTAGGGATGAATATTTTAAATGTTGAAATAAATTTGCACCGAAAAATTCTCATTTTGGGAGAATGCGAATTAACGTTTACTGTTAAATATTCTTTTATTACTATTACTAACCAATCACAGGGCGCAAGGTAATCATGTGGCGGCAATACCCTATTCCGACGTTTCCCGGTACAAATCAATTGTGTCATTTATTTTTATCACCAGACGCAGTGTTCTAGTCTTTTCATTATAATAATAAAAAGAACTATTAATTTTCTTCATTATTTTCTCTTTAGAGACAAAAAAGGTAGACTATATTCTATAATTTGAGTTAAATCCATTTAATTTAACACTCTGTATTTGCCTCTATATTTTAGGGGCACCCACATATAATATATCGAAAATGAGTTGTTTTATTTTTGTCAGGTACCAAGGAAGCCACTAAATCCAAAAGAAACACTAAAGTCCCTTGGAGCAGTGAAGAGTTTATATGACCTAACCTAAGGACAGTGATAACTGTTGCGACTTTGACATTACTATTAGCTCTAAGGATAAATAAATTACCTCAATTTTTTAACAAACCATTTTACTTACCTATTTAAATTACAACTTATTTGTTATTATTATTACAAACCTGTTTAAAATAAATTAATCATTATACGGTTCAAACAGTTGTGGAGATAATTCACATTACATTTAAAAAAATATATTATATAAGTATTTAGTTTGTTCTGGACTAGCAAAAAATGATATAATTATTATTGAAGTACCACAAACATTTCTTATTATTTCATTTGATAGTCCAAGCACTTATTTTTCTTTTGAAAATAGGTCAAGTTTCTGACCAATATTAGTTCATAATTTTGCCTATTGCAAGGCCTGACAATCGTATCTTGTGAGACATGCTAAGTAAGTAAACCATATATTTACAGGATTATTCAAAAATAGCGAAACAATGTGCTCAGTACCTATTTACTTTACAAAAAAATGTTACAAATAAAAATAGATGCTTAGACTATCACATGAAATAATAAGAAATGTCTGTGGTTCTTCAATAATAATTATATCATTTGTTAGTCCAGAACAAAGTAAATACTTATACAATATTAAAAACAAAATTGTAATATGAATTTTATAAAGTGAATAGGTACTAACCCTGAATAACCCTGTATATGGCTTGCTTACTTAGCATGTTTCACAAATTATGATTGTCAGGCCTTGCAATAGGCAACGTTAAGAACAAATATTGCTCAGAACCTTGACCTATTTTCAAAAGTAGCTTACATATCTAATACGAAATTTAATGGTTTACAAAATTGTTTCATTGCTTCTCCCGTCGTTTTCGAGTTATCAATGAAAGCATAAAATAATCAAATTTTCAATTTTTTTAAATTTATTTATTTTTAATTGGTGCTCCAGAGTTGTTGATGAATCATTTTTGTTTTATGTATTAATTGTTTATTTTTATTGATTCGTGAAAGTTTCAACCGTAATAAATGAATTCGTTTTATTCGTTATATTATTTTATTGCCATAGCTGCTGACCCCTACTAGATTCGCGTGCCCTCGGTGGCAGGTTTGTGAGTGTGTCAAACTGACCTGAATCTGCCTTCAAAATTAGTGGGAGAAATCGGCCCATTCGCACTACCGTATTCGGCGACGGATGGGGTATTTTTTTATTTTTACCCAAGATGCTGTATGTAGGTTTTCCATAAGCTGTAACCTCCTGTGTGTGAATGAAGACGTATCGTGACATCTCCAAATATTGTGAGCTCATACACTTCGGCCATATTTTAATGCAATATCTTTTTCTCTACGTCATATAACATTACATTTAATTTTTTGTTTGTATTTTTACTATGCTTATTTTGGTAATGATCATTTATAATATAATATAATAAATAAACTGATAATAATATCCAATAAAATGTAGATAACTATACATTTTCTGGAAGGAAAGTAAAGTAAATTTTTTTAAAGGTTGTCGCTTCAACCAATTCAAGTTATTTTTACTGCAAATTTATAGGATTATAACTTTACTTTCCTCCTATTTTGAATGTATAAACTAAAATAAAATTATTTCTTACTTTCCCAAGATAGTGTATGTATGTAGGTTTTCCATAAGCTGTGACCTCTTGTGTGTGAAATATTATACCTTATGCACCCGATGTTACAATATTTTATTGCAATTTCTTGTTCTCTCCAGCATAAATGGGAATTATCATAAATAAACATACAGCATCTTGGGTAAAAATAAAAAACACCCCATCCATCGCCGAACACGGTAGTGCGAATAGGCCGATTTCTTCCGCTAATTTTGAAGGCAGATTTGGGCCAGTTTGACAGACTCATAAATCTACCACTAAGGGCGCGAGAATCTAGTAGGGTCAGCAGCTATGGTAATAAAATTAGGCAACAAAAGGAATTCATTTATTACAGGTTGAAACTTTCATGAATAAAAAAAAATTGAAAATTTGATTCTTTTATGTTTTCTTCTTATGCTTTATAACTCGAAAACGACATGGAGAAACGATGAAACAATTTTGTAAACCATTACATTTCGTATCAGACATGTAAGTTGTTTTTGAAAATAGATCAAGTTTCTGACCAATATTAGTTCATAACATTGCCTATTGCAAGGCCTGACAATCGTATTTTGTGAGACATGTTAAGTAAGCAAACCATATACAGGGTTATTCAAAAATAGCGAAACAATGTTTCAATTGAGCTTAATTCCTATTCACTACAAAATTCTTATTACAATTTTTTTTAAATATATAAATATTTAGTTTGTTTTGGACTGACAAATGATAAATTATTACTGAAGAACCACAGACATTTTTTATTATTTCATTTGATAATCCAAGCACCTATTTTTTATTTGTAATATTTTGCTGACCCCGATGACTGGAAAGGAACTAGGAATGGAATTTGTTTTCCTTCAGCTTATAAAAGATCGTACTAGAATATGACATCTCTCATCGAACAAGAAATTCAGCAATTAATAATTAAAAACCATTTCGGATTTATTGCTGGCCGTTTATAATTTCCGTGCCGCTCCCGACGCCCGGAAAAATGAATCTGCGAATAGGATTTGTTTTCAGTAGGTGAAAGGAACGCCATACTAAAATATGAAATATGCACGATTTTCAATAAAAAAGTTATATTTTCCGTGCCGCCCCCGGCGCCCGGAAAAACGAATCTGCGAATAGGATTTGTTTTCAGTAGGTGAAAGGAACGCCATACTAAAATATGAAATATGCACGATTTTCAATAAAAAAGTTAGATTTTCTTTGCGCCCCTGACGCACGAGAAAAAAAAAAATCTGCGAATGGCATTTGTTTTCAATAAGTGAAAGGAACGCCATACAAAAATATGAAATATGCACGATTTTCAATAAAAAAGTTAGATTTGCCGTGCCGCCCCCGACGCCCGGAAAAACGAATCTGCGAATAGCATTTGTTTTCAGTAGGTGAAAGGAACGCCATACTAAAATATGAAATATGCACGATTTTCAATAAAAAAGTTAGATTTTCTTTGCGCCCCTGACGCACGAGAAAAAAAAAATCTGCGAATGGCATTTGTTTTCAATAAGTGAAAGGAACGCCATACAAAAATATTAAATATGCACGATTTTCAATAAAAAAGTTAGATTTGCCGTGCCGCCCCCGACGCCCGGAAAAACGAATCTGCGAATAGGATTTGTTTTAAGTAGGTGAGAGGAACGCCATAATAAAATATTAAATATGCACGATTTTCAATAAAAAAGTTAGATTTTCCGTGCCGCCCCTGACGCCCGGAAAATCGAATCTGCGAATAGAATTTGTTTTCAGTAGGTGAAAGGAACGACATACTAAAATATGAAGTATGCACGATTTTCAATAAAAAAGTTAAGTTTTCCGTGCCGCCCCTGACGCCCGGAAAAACGAATCTGCGAATGGCATTTGTTTTCAGTAGATGAAAGGAACGCCATACTAAAATATGAAATATGCACAATTTTCAATAAAAAAGTTAGATTTCGTGCCACCCCCGACGCCCGGAAAAACGAATCTGCGAATGGCATTTGTTTTCAGTAGGTGAAAGGAACGCCATAATAAAATATTAAATATGCACGATTTTCAATAAAAAAGTTAAGTTTTCAGTGCCGCCCCCGACGTACGGAAAAACAATTCTGCGAATAGAATTTGTTTTCAGTAGGTGAAAGGAACGCCATACTAATATATGAAATATGCACGATTTTCAATAAAAAAGTTAGATTTTCCGTGCCGCCCCTGACGCCCGGAAAAACGAATCTGCGAATGGCATTTGTTTTCAATAGGTGAAAGGAACGCCATACTTAAATGTGAAATATGCACGATTTTCAATAAAAAAGTTAGATTTTCCGTGCCGCCCCCAGCACCCGGAAAAGCGAATCTGCGAATGGCATTTTTTTTCAATAGGTGAAAGGAACGCCATATTAAAATATGAAATATGCACGATTTTCAATAAAAAAGTTAGATTTTCCGTGCCGCCCCCAACACCCGGAAAAACTAATCTGCGAATGGCATTTGTTTTCAATAGGGGAAAGGAATGTTATACTAAAATATGAAATATGCACGATTTTCAATAAAAAAGTTAGATTCTCTTTGCCGCCCCTGACGCCCGGAAAAACGAATCTGCGAATGGCATTTGTTTTCAATAGGTGAAAGGAACGCCATATTAAAATATTAAATATGCACGATTTTCAATAAAAAAGTTAGATTTTCCGTGCCGCCCCCAGCACCCGGAAAAGCGAATCTGCGAATGGCGTTTGTTTTCAATAGGTAAAAGGAACGCCATATTAAAATATGAAATATGCACGATTTTCAATAAAAAAGTTAGATTTTCCGTGCCGCCCCCAACACCCGGAAAAACTAATCTGCCAATGGCATTTGTTTTCAATAGGTGAAAGGAACGTCATACTAAAATATGAAATATGCACGATTTTCAATAAAAAAGTTAGATTTTCTTTGCCGCCCCTGACGCCCGGAAAAACGAATCTGCGAATGGCATTTGTTTTCAATAAGTGACAGGATCGCCATACTAAAATATGAAATATGCACGATTTTCAATAAAAAAGTTAGATTCTCTTTGCCGCCCCTGACGCCCGGAAAAACGAATCTGCGAATGGCATTTGTTTTCAATAGGTGAAAGGAACGCCATATTAAAATATTAAATATGCACGATTTTCAATAAAAAAGTTAGATTTTCCGTGCCGCCCCCAGCACCCGGAAAAGCGAATCTGCGAATGGCGTTTGTTTTCAATAGGTAAAAGGAACGCCAAATTAAAATATGAAATATGCACGATTTTCAATAAAAAAGTTAGATTTTCTTTGCCGCCCCTGACGCCCGGAAAAACGAATCTGCGAATGGCATTTGTTTTCAATAAGTGACAGGATCGCCATACTAAAATATGAAATATGCACGATTTTCAATAAAAAAGTTAGATTTTCTTTGCCGCCCCTGACGCCCGGAAAAACGAATCTGCGAATGGCATTTGTTTTCAATAAGTGACAGGATCGCCATACTAAAATATGAAATATGCACGATTTTCAATAAAAAAGTTAGATTCTCTTTGCCGCCCCTGACGCCCGGAAAAACGAATCTGCGAATGGCATTTGTTTTCAATAGGTGAAAGGAACGCCATATTAAAATATTAAATATGCACGATTTTCAATAAAAAAGTTAGATTTTCCGTGCCGCCCCCAGCACCCGGAAAAGCGAATCTGCGAATGGCGTTTGTTTTCAATAGGTAAAAGGAACGCCATATTAAAATATGAAATATGCACGATTTTCAATAAAAAAGTTAGATTTTCTTTGCCGCCCCTGACGCCCGGAAAAACGAATCTGCGAATGGCATTTGTTTTCAATAAGTGACAGGATCGCCATACTAAAATATGAAATATGCACGATTTTCAATAAAAAAGTTAGATTTTCTTTGCCGCCCCTGACGCCCGGAAAAACGAATCTGCGAATGGCATTTGCTTTCAATAGGTAAAAGGAACGTCATACTAAAATATTAAATATACACGATTTTCAATAAAAAGGTTAGATTTTCCGTGCCGCCCCCGACGCCAGGAAAAACGAATCTATGAATGGCATTTGTTTTCAATAAGTGACAGGATCGCCATACTAAAATATGAAATATGCATGATTTTCAATAAATAAGTTAGATTTTCTTTGCCGCCTCTGACGACTGGAAAGGCGAATCTAGGAATGGAATTTGTTTTCCTTCGGCTTATAAAAGATCGTACTAGAATATAATATCTATCGAACAAAATATTCAGCAATTAATAATTAAAGATTATTTCTGATTTATTACTGGCCGTTTATTGCTAGCGAGTAACTCGGCTGTCGCAGGCCACAGTCGTAATTATCTGAAGAGTCCCTTCAGAGAATACATATTTTATTGAGTTGTGGAACGTAATAACCTGCTACATCATTTTCACATATTTATATTTACACATATTCATGTTCTCTTATGATTGCGGCAACATTGACACATATTATCATGTTCTGTTATTATTGCGACAACGTTTATACACATTAACATGTTCCTCTATGATTATAACATCTGAGGTCACGATATACAACAAGAGGTCACAGTATAAAAGTTTCTGTAAAATATTTATTATGGAGTGTATTCGTGTGAAACCTTGTTTGATGTATCTGGGCTATTTTTTGCTATCTCTCTCACCACAAAATTCCCTTGTGGTAACAATCGATCCTAGAGATGGTGAGGTTGCAATAATAGCAAAACTTGTATGTGTGTGTGTGTGTGTGTGAGATTGTGTGTATGTATGTTACCATGAGAGCGCCAAAACTACTGAACGGATTTGGATAAAAATTTGTATGAGTTTAATGCTCCAGAAGATCTGAATAGGTTTTGGTTGAGATAGGATTACGTTTAGTGCCATTTTGGCACATAATTTAATGCTCTTTTCAGCTTCAAAGATTCATCGGGTGGGGAGGTTCCAGCCGCTTCTAGTAGCTGCCGATTTTTTAATGTACATACGGCACTAAGGATAATTAGTTAACTAAGAAGTTAAACCCATTGATTATTCCTAATATAAAACGAATGATGAAAGCCAGAAATAGGGTTTTGTCAGAATATCCGTCGTCACTAAAAAATAGTCATACCACTCGTATGCAAACTGAGGCAAAATGGGCGAATTATAGGTTAATAACAAACTTTGTCGCAGCATCTATTCGTCGAGAAAAGGAGGCGTATATTCAGAATATATTAAATCGTAACTATAGAAATTTCGCAAGATTCTCTGGCAAACTTTCGGTATATTACATATACATAATAAATACTCTTATAATGAAATACCTGATTAGTTATATGATCCTGAAACACTAAAGAATTTCTTTATAAACTCAGTAAGTAAAACGTCAGCTGATCCTGATGTTGTAGATTATTATAATACAAATAAGTATGCGGGAGTTCACAAATGAAATTTCAAAACGTTGTGTTGATGCTTTCGAAGTAGTCAATATAATACTACTTAGCGTAGAAACGAACGCTAAAGGTGTTGATAAAATCTCATCTGAGATGCTGGAAATGTATATTTCTTACTGTGCAAACGCAATTATGCATATTATAAATTTTGCTTTAAAGGAAAATGTCATGCCTGAGTGTTGGAAACACGCACATGTAATACCTGTCCCTATAAAAAGTTGATACTCTAAGTGATTTAAGGCCCATATGTATTCTTTTGTTGCTATCTAAGTTTATAGAAAGAATATTTTTAAGTCAATTACAAAAACACAATATTCCATCTCCAAAACAATCTGGTTTCAGATCTGATTTCAGCACAACTAATGCACTTTTACACCTAGCTGATGACATAGTGATTATAACTATTATGTTAGACTACTCCAAAACGTTTGATCGTTTAGATCACAAGTTGTTATTAGCTAAAATAAAATATTATGGAATTTCAATCAAAGCCTTGGAGTGATTTGAAATGTATTTAAGTGGTCATCTCCAGGACGTAGAATTAACAGTAGACGGTGGCAAAATTAATTCATAACAAGATAACAATTGGTGTACCTCAAGGGTCAATTTTAGGACCCTTGTTATTTGTGATATGCACTGCTGTTATACAGAGTGTTATACAGTCAAATATGCATCTATACGCAGATGATTGCCAATTGTATGTATCTCTTAATTCTGAATCGCAGAACACAGCAATCGACATTATGACTGGCACTGACCGACAGCAAAGAAAGGTGAATATTAACAATAAGCTTTTTTAGATAATGTTCCTCTGACTGTCCAAGATACTTGTACAAGTTTAAGGGTTATCTTTGGTAAGAGTTTGTCCTTCACACATCATGTGACCAAGTTGATCACAGCTGCGTATTGTAGATTGAAAGTATTATATAAATACGAATTTGTACTGAGTACACCCATTAAACTTAAACTGGTAGAATCACTTGTTTTGTCTATTTTTGAATATTGTGATGTTGTCCATGGACCCTGCTTTTTAGTATACGATGAACACAGAATTCATCTAGTACAAAAATCTTGTATGAGTTTGCGGCACATTTTAATCGGACGGATCACATCACCCCATATTTTAAACAGCATAATTGGGATAAAATGAACGTGCGATGAGAACTTCATTATATTTACCTTATTCACAAAATAATAATGCAGTGAAATGAACCACCCTACTTAAAATCTAAATTACTATTTGATGGGGACATATACAATCATTTCAGACGAGATGCACACTTTATGCTAATTTCTGTGCATAACACCTCCTCCTCCAAAGGTTCTTTCTCCTATAAAGTGCCATAATTTTATAATTCTCTCCCTCTGAGAGAGAAATACATGTAGTTTGCGGAATGCTGTCGTAGTTGTCAGCTACATACATATACACATCCTGTATTTCTTTGTTTGGTTTCATACTTTAGAATAATTTATTTTATGTTTGATTTCTTATAGTTAGTCATACCTTATATAAATATATTTGTTATTTTTGTATTTTTTTTCAGGTTGGGCCAAAGCAGACTTAGGCTGAGCCCCGCCTACATAAAGTCACTTATTATTATTATTATTTTACAGACATAATAAGAATTTTTTAAATAATAGTATATTTCATTTCTTTTTTTTTATGGGTTTCTCTACCACATATATCTTCTCATCATCTCATCATAGGCAAAAACGGTTTGGGCAACATGAACGCTAACGGTCAACTACTCCTAACTAAATGCGCCGAACATGATCTAGTTATAACAAACACCATTTTCCGACAAAAGGATAAATTTAAAGGCACCTGGCGTCACCCCAGATCAGGTCACTGGCATCTACTGGACTATGTTATCGTACGTAGGAAGCATCTCAAGGACGTCCAAATTACAAAGGCGCGCATTGATAGCGAATGTTGGACCGATCACCGTCCTGTTGTCTCTAAAATGAAAATTGTTATGAGACCCAAACACCGACGAACTCAAGTAAAACGTAGACCCCGTCTCTGTATTAGTAAATTGCGTGACCAACAAACCGTCGAACAGCTAAAGCAAAAAGTTCAAGAGAATTTGAGTGCGCTAGAAGAAACCAATTCTGTAGATGTCGCTACTACCTGGACACAAATTAAAGAGAGTTTAAAAAGTGCGAGTGAGGAAATTCTTGGCACTGCCGCAAGTAAAAAACAGGAGGACTGGTTCAATGATAATGAAGCTTTTATACAAGAACTTCTTGACCGCAAACATATTGCCTTCCAAAACGCTATCAACCACCCCAACGACTCATCAAAAGCAGAAGCTTTTACCCAATCCAAGTATGAAACGCAACGCGAAATCAGAAGAATAAAGAACGAGTGGTGGGCAAGCAATGCCAGAGAAATTCAAAGGTACGCCGATTCACACGACTACAGGAATTTCTTTCAAGGAGTAAAAGCAGTGTACGGCCCCAGTCAGAAAAATATGTGCCCTATTAAAGATTTAAATGGAAATCTCCTCAAAGAAGACCAGGAAATAAGAGCCCGATGGAAAGAACACTACTCTAACATTCTTAACCAGCAAAGTCAAGCCGATCACGATAATATTATAAATCTTATCCCTCAATATGACACCTTCGAAGACTTAGATAAACCACTAACAACGGAAGAGATCTTAACCGCCATTGGGCAGCTAAAAAATAACAAATCTCCCGGCGCCGACTCACTCCCAGCTGAGATTTTTAAAGCTGTGTCGTCAGAGCTCATACCCTACCTCCAAAAACTGTTGTGATGTGATGTTGTGTGGGAAAGTGGTCAAGCTCCGCAGGAGTTTCGTGATACACTTTTAATCAACCTCTTCAAAAACAAAGGGAGCGCTGCGGACTGTGGAAATTATAGGGGTATAGCTCTCCTGGCTGTTGGAGGGAAGATACTCACTAAAGCGATGGCAAATAGGCTAACACCTGTTATGGAAAAGTTACTTCCTGAAACACAGAGTGGCTTTAGATCAAACCGAGGCACATCGGATCTAATCTTCACACTTAAACAGCTTCAAGAAAAAGCACTAGAACATCAAGGAGAAATTCACATGGCCTTCATTGATTTAACCAAGGCGCTTGACTCGGTGGACAGGGAAGTGCTCTGGAAAATTATGCTCCGCTTAGGTATCCCTAGAAAATTTGTGGAAGTATGTCGCAGTCTACATACAAACAACAACGCCCAGGTTATGTATAATAATGAGGCAACCGAACCTTTAAAACCCTCACTGGAGTTAGGCAGGGATGTGTCCTGGCACCCTTACTTTTTAATTTGTTTACCACTGCTCTAACAATTATTGTTGACAACAAACTGACAGTCAGAGGAATAGGTCTCAGATACCGTTCTGATGGCGGTCTCTTTAACATAGGGCGCTTTAGAGCTTTCACCAAGACACGCACACGATTCATTTGTGATCTCCAGTATGCGGATGACTGTGCACTTTTAGCCTCTATGCCGGAAGAGCTTCAAGAACTTTTAGATGTGTATGCCCAGAGCTATGATTCCTTGGGACTTAAAATCAACATTGGAAAGACTAAGATTATGTCAACTCCTCATCAAGTGAACCAAATAGACATTACACTTAACGGAAATTCTCTTGAAGTGGTGGATCAGTTCAATTACTTAGGCAACGTTGTTAATGACAAAGCAAACATGGACAGCGAGATTCGCAATAGAATTAACGCTGCATCTAGATCACTCTGGGGACTTAGAGAGAGAGTATTTAACAACCACGACCTTGCTTTGTCAACGAAAATGGCTGTCTACAGAGCAGTTGTCATTCCAATACTGCTATATGGATGTGAAAGCTGGGTCACTTACCGTCGTAATGTGAAAGAATTAGAACGTTTTCAGCAAAGACACCTCAGAGGTATGATGAAAATCCGTTGGTTCCATCACAAATCAAACATGGAAGTACTCAGGAGAGCAAACAGCCTTCCAATTGAGGTGCTTATTTCAAGAGCACGCCTAAGATGGGCAGGTCACGTTCATCGTATGCATGATAACCGCCTTCCTAAATGTACATTTTATGGTGAATTGCTAAGCGGTAGAAGGAGGCGTGGCGGTCAACGAAAGAGGTCCAAAGACGTTCTCCATGAAAATCTAAAATCCTGCGGTATTCCAGACGAGCAATGGGAACAACTTGCAGCGGACAGAACCGAATGGCGAGGGGTTGTGGCCAGCTATCAAGGAAATGTTGCTGCAAGAAGGCCGAATCCAAGACCTAACCAGGTCTATGTTTGTCCTGCCCGCGGTCGACATGTGTTCTCCCGAACTGACGTCTATAGCCATAGTCGTGTGCACCGTAGCTGAATGTTAATTACAATAGACTACACCTTTTACTTGTTTTTTATTACACACAATCTATCGACTGTAACATTTTTTATACTCGGACTCGAGTAAAGGCTAATAATAATCTTCTCATCACAAATTCTACAAAAATAACAAAATTAATCAGTATATTGGAAAAACAACCTCTGCGCATGTGACGTTCATATCAAAGGATCAGTCAAGGGGTATTTTTTGCTAACTTTTACGAATTATAACAAAAATAAACATACAGTATTTATCTAACGTTTCAGAATCTAAATCTGTTTCCTTTTTCATTTTTTTTTAAACCATTTAACGTCGGCCTATTTCCGCTACCAAGGCCAAACACCGACGCCAGGGGATAAGCTCATCAGTGTCTGTGTATGCACTGGGATCCGTATCCTGGAAATTTTGCCGAACAACCACACTTTGTCGTGAGGTAGGGACATTTAACGTGCTCACATCGTAGATATACGGAACCCACAGTTTTATATCCCTTACGAAAGATGGTGACGCGAACAGATCCGCTCATCCACTATATCTCATCGATCATCGTAAGTATTTGTTCCCATTCTGGGGGTACGTCGGCTTTCCACCCGTCAGGTGCTTGCCGCAAGATGTATTATGTGTGTGTAAGTGTCGTGCTCATGGCTGGCTGGTGTGTGAGATATGCTGTGTGAGAGTTTATGTTGCAAAGTCTACGTTTTGGTTGTTTTTAGTGTTAGGATGTTTTATGTTAGGGTATTGTTAGTGGCTGGTGGTGGTATAGTGGCATCTTTTATGATTAAACGAATCTATATATTCAAAAATGGCTCTTTTCAGATTTGGCCTGAAGGGCAAAGTAATATAGTAGTAGACATATTTTTTTTGTTTTATAACATGTTTTAAATTTTTTTGGTTTGATTTTATATATTATTTAATATTTTTTTTGGTTTTTATTTTTTATTTATTTTTTTATATTTTTGCATTTTTTCAGAAAACAAGTACAAATATTAAGGGGTGAAGATGTAGTTTAGGGATGGATATTTAGGGGCAGTGTAAAATTTGGGAGTGAGGGGATCTAGGAGCGTGGGATTATTAGAGGAGACAAGAGTATTTGTGAAGTTTGGCAGCAGTCTTTTGTATATGAAGTCTGAATATCTCATCGACCTGCTGTGACCCGGTTTTGAATCCGAGCCGTCAGCATGGACGCGCCACTTGACCATCACGCCACCAAGCCGACCTTTTCCAAAATTATGAACGCAATTGTATACTGTGTATACTAAATACACAGCTTTAAGATTGTGTTTACATCATATCCTTACACAGAACTGTTGATATTTTAAATGATATTATGTTTGTTAAGTTCTTCTTTTAGAATTGATAAACATGCCGTGCAAAAATCCGTAGAACAGTGAGATACGCATTTATTCTCATTTAATAATGTTATCGCTGATTGTTTAATTTTTCTTTTTTGTTATCTGCCTCCCACTTTATTCTGTGCCCATTTCAGTATTTTTATTAACCACATAATTCAAAAATACAACGAAGGAGATCAATTATACATAGTTATTACTTGTTTCAAGTAGTAATTAATGACAAACTTCAGAAGAGAAGAGAAGAGAAGAGAAGAGAAGAGAAGAGAAGAGAAGAGAAGAGAAGAGAAGAGAAGAGAAGAGAAGAGAAGAGAAGAGAAAAGATTTATTTTGTGTAAATTTTAAGTTAATTATTAAATAAATTCATCGAGTTGATGTTCTTAAACTCATATGCAATAACATTGTAAACTTTGGGACACGGGTTGAAATGACATCTTTGAGTTTTTTTCTATATTAGGTACTAGAGTTGCATTGCCTCTGTACAGGGTTTGATAATTATGAACAATTTTCTCTAGTCTGCTTTTATTCTTATGTTCTCTAATTAGAATTGTCAAGTCTGAGGGGTATTTATATGATTTAAAAAAAATTATTTCTAATATATATTTCTGTGTATTCTCCAATTGAATTAGATGATTGTTGGCCACACCTCCCTATAATTCCGTAATCTAGGGTGGTCTCCACTAGACCAAAATATAAGGTTTTTAACTGCGCCATATTTAATAACTAGGACAATTGTTTCAATTTATACAATAACTATCTGAGCTTATTAGTAAGATAATTTGTATGAATGTACCATCTTAAACGATTGTCTATGTAAATTCTTGAATGTTTAATATTTTTTTATCCTTGTATATACATTTCATTATTGTCGACCTTTATATTTAATCTCTGGAAATCAGGTAAATTACTGCTACAAGATGTAAAAGGGATATGGTAAGTTTTTGTATAGTTAACTAGTAACCTGTTGTTAAAGAAGTGAATGGTATTTTTTAAATCGAGTTCAGCTTTTTCTTCGGCATCTTCGTCATCGGCAAAACTTAATATCTAACCACACAAGTGTAAATCAAATAGACCATTCAAGTACATATTAAAAATAATTGGCCCTAGGACGTTTCCTTGTGATACACTGTATTCTACCGTCATTTTATTACCGAAAGTGTTGCCAATATTTACACATGGTTGCCTATTTCACAGATAACTATTAATTAACATGATTAACTGTGTCGAAGACTTCCAGGAGGTGAACGAAAATGCACAGCGTTGGTTTGCTAATATTCATATATTTATAAATCCTTGTAGTAAGATATGCTATTGCATCTTGCGTTGACTTCTGCTACCTGAAACCGAATTGCTTTTCTGAAGAAATATTAAACCTATTTAACAAGCTATAGTAATTCTGTTTTTCAATATTTTCTCAAAAATATTAGCTATGTTGGAGATAAGGGATATAAGCCGGTAGTTAGTCACATCCGGTTCATCGCCATTCTTGTAGAGTGGTTTCATTACAGCTATTTTAAATGTCGATGGAGTTACCTGTTTTTTTTTTTATACATTTATTTAACGTCAGACTATTTCCGCTACTGAGGCCTAACACCGACACCTGTAGACGAGCTACCCCCAACCAGGAATTTTGCCGAACCTCTTCCCTTAAGAAGAGTAGGGATCTTTTACTTGCCTAACATTTAATCGACAAGGGACCGACGGCTTTACATCCCCTCCGAAGGATGGTATATCTCCTATACAACCCTCGCCTAAGGTTGTATAGCTTCCGCGCATACACTGATATACAAGCTGCTGGAAGATGTGTGAGGCGAGAACGCGGTTTCCGTTGGAATGGTCACCATCCAAGTACTAACTGCGCCTGTCGTTGCTTTACATCGCATACCGAAGTATGTACATATTAAAGACGCACCTACGCTCGCCCCAAAAGTTACCTGTTTCAAAATATTTATTGATAAGGTACTTTAAAGGTGCTGCGATTTTAGAAGCTGTTTTTTTCAATATATTTGATGGTATGTTATCAATTCCGGTTGTTTTATTTGATATTAATTGCGAATGTTGTGTCTATTATTTAATTTTCACTCATACATGATAGGTATATTGAGTTGAGATATTCCTTATGTTTTGAGAAAAGTCATCCTTTTTTAACTGAATTCATATCAAACCTTGTCTTATACTTACACCAATGTTAAAATCATAAGTGTTGTAAATGTTCAAGTTTTAATTTTTTAGTTTTACATCCCCTTACATCATTGTCGCATATCTAACATTGTATGAAGAAATAACCGACCATAAGCAGGGATATTGTTTTCTAAAGATTAAACAATTTAACGTATAGTTGTACATTGGATGATATACAAGTATCTATTCAGTCCTTCTTACATTGTACATTTAAATAAATGGTTGTGTCACGTAACGCGTGACCTAGGGCATCGTCGTGTTGAAAATTTATATTCTTTGAAATTACTATGCGAGCATATTGTCTACAAGGCTCGTGGCAAGATGTAAGTATTTCGGTATTTATATTAACACGAAAAAAAGTGAAATCTTATTATTTCAATGAAACTACATCATTCACCAAATCCAAATCGTACGTGATGATTAACTGCAGTAGCAGTTACTTGAGGCTATTCATTTTCGAGCCCAGTGATGGTTATTAAGCTTTTTAAAAACTTCCGGAACTACTTATGCATGCCAACGTTTGTCTGTATATTTATTTCCTATAAAAATGCGCACCTGATTCCTAATTCTACCCCCCCAAACTAATGCTGCAAATTTTGAAAAGGAAGTAGAAAGCTACATTTCAGTTTTTTCAGCTTCCATGAACCATATGATCATATCATACCTTTTATGGCTAAATTATTTATTTTATTGCGGTCTAATGTTTACAAAAATATCTGAGGTCCGAGGTTTTACTAGTCCTTTGAGTAAGTCAGAAACAATAAAAGAAAACAGTTCCAAAACAATAATAACAATATTTATTTGCCCAACAGAAATCCACTTACAGGACAAAATTAATAATAAACTGTATAACAAAAATTGGTAATTATAAAAAAAATCATCATATGGTAAGTAAAAAGTATTATCTTGTCTATAACTGTATTGTGGAACTCTAAAGTTAATAAGTTCGAGTAGTAATGAACCATCAATCTTACTATGGAGTATATTATGGAGAAAGACCAAACTATTCATACTTTGGAGAAAGTTTAAGGATGATATGTCAAACTGGGATAAAAGTAAATCATGATTATAACTACGGCCTGGATATACACCATTATTCTTAAATGCTAAGAATTTAAAAAAATTTCTGTGAACAGATTCCAGATATGTCGGGTGATTTTAATATTTTGGATTACTAATCAGAGATACATATTCCAATTTGGAACATATAAGTTAGTAATATAATGTTTCCAATGCAATATTGTTATTAAAAGATTTATAGTTCCTAATGATAAAGCCTAAAATTTTTGTACATGATGCAGCTAGGTTATTTATATGTTCGGAAAAATATAATTTATTGTGAAATAAGATACCTAGATCTTTAATATTGCCTATTCAGTAATTGATTTTTGGAAATATAATAATTGCTTTTATTGATAGATATTAGATTGCATTGTTAATTAAAAAAAAAATAGATTATCTACACTATACATCTATCAAATGGCAAAGTTCGCTGTTCATCGGAGTACGAGGAACCGCGCTCTTCCACTCAACCACAGACGCCCACCGAAGGCAAATAGTACATTATAGATTTATAAATTTGAAAGTCTCTAAGGTAAGTATTTCTTTAAGCTTCTTTTTAAATGACAGTACGGGTAATCTTTTCAAGTTATCGGGAATCATGTTGTAAAGGTTCGCAATGTTGTAGGAGAATGACGATTGAAAAAGAGCGGTGTTATGCTGAGGAATCGTTATCTGTACGAAATGTGAGCTTATTATAGAAATATGAAGGTTTTTTTTTAGAGAAATAATCTTGTGGAAAAGAACACAACTAAGCAATAGCCTCCTATTTCTTGTATTAAGCCAACCTATCCCTCTTAAGTGAGTGGTAACATGGCCATGCCTCTCTATACCACAAATTAATCTAATACAAGAGTTTTGTATTAGTTGAAGACGTTGAGAGTCAGATTTAGTAATACAAGGGCCATACACACTATCTCCGTAATTTAAATGAGACAATACTAATGAGTCGCATAGAAGTATCTTACACTATTTATTAAGAATATTTTTGTTAGAGTAAATTAATTTAATGTTACAGAACGCTCTTCTGGTTATCATTGTGACGTGCTGAGAAAATCTGAGGCGATTGTCTAGAACTAATCTTAAGCTGTTTTCACTTACTGCAAGTGTTAGTTGTTAATTATTTACTTTTGTCAACTCTATTTGAACATCTATTACGAGCGGCATCTCTTCCAATTAGTATAACCTTAGATTTAGAAGGATTTATGGAAAGGCAGATTTTTTCCGTAATTGAGACTAATGACACAAGATCTTCATTTAGTTTAGTACAAGCCATCTGTATGTCATTTCCGGGAAAAGCCAGATATATTTGTGTGTCGTCGGCGTAAAAGTGGGAACTAGAATATTTTAGATGTTGACCAAATTGAAATGTATACAAAGTGAACATTAGTGGCCCCAAAATGAAACCTTGTGGAACTCCGTTTTCTATAATTGCAAATTCAGATTTTAGGCCTCTCAATGTAACAGACTGTAGACGATTTATCAGGTAGTTTTCCATTAATAGCCATCGCATTCCATGTGAATCCAAGATAGTGCAAGATGGCTAAAAGTAACTGATGTTTAATTTTATCGAATACTTTAGAATAATCTAGTAAAACAAGTAAGCATAAATTATTTTGATCGATAGCAGTGAAGAAATCATCAGTCACTTTTAGCAATGCGGTAGTACAACTATATCCCGAACGAAAGCCTGACTGATGCAAAGGTAAAATATTAAATGTATCCAGATCTTCTCTAATTTGATTGTTACTTTTGAGAGGCAACAAAGAATACCGATAGGACGCAAATCTTTCAACTGTTCTGGATTAGTGACTTTCGGTAGAGAAATTACACGCGATTGCTTCCAGGTAGCAGAATAAACTCCTTTTTCTATAGCAAAGTCGAAAATATGACTAATATGTGGTAGAACAAGTGGACATGCATAAAATAAAATACTTAGACTAACTTTGTCAACCCCCACAGCTTTGGATTTAAAAGATAAAATATTTTAAAAATTTCTGTATCATTAGTTGGCTTAAACGAAAAATACTCTGCATTTTTAGCTCTATTACTTGAATAATAATTTGCTGTATTGACATCTAGAGAGGTATCATTTTTTGAGGAATTTATAAAATATCTATTGATTGATTCTACGTTACTTAAATGATTTGTAATATGACGATTTTTTTGTTTAACATGTATATCACATCTTTGAGATGTTTCCAAATATATTTATTACTTTCTCTGTTATTATTCAAATTAAATTCGAAGTATGCTTTTTTTTCTCGTTTTATTGCATAGTTTGTTTGACTTTTTAAATCCTTGTAATAGTTTCAATCCCGGGTAAGTTTGCTTTTTTTACATTTGGTAAGTACCTTATCTTTTATATTCTAATCATTTCTTTTCCTCTTGTGTATGGGGTAAAACTCAATACTAACGGAGAATGGCGTTTTGAAAATGTAATTTTTTGACTACCATTATTACCTACTAGGACAGAACGAAAGGGTTAAGGACCAATATTTTTAAAATCATGTATTCTTATGCAAAAACGTATTCTAAACATTTCTTAATCTTAATTTTAATCAATTAATTGTTTAATTAATTAATTAATTAATCTTAAAAACCAATAGAATCAGCGTAAATATCTTATGCTATAAAATAAAATAACGTTTATGAGGACAAATTTAACCTTTCCATAAAATTAATCAAAAATGAAATAAAATGCTGAAAATTCCTCTACGTACCTAAAAAACTATTTTTTACCCCTTTTGTAGCTAAAAAACATTTTATTCAAAACGAGATTGTGCGCTTTTCCACCCTTTAAATACGATTTAAATTATTTTTTAAGGGTGTATATCCATTATTACTGATAATTTGCTAAAAATAGACACTATTAGTAATATTTCCATGTTTTCCCCCATTAGTTTGTAGCAAGAATTTAGGAAAAATCGTAAAGGGTTGGAACGATTAGGGTTAATTTTCTTTGATTATATTAACTCTATTACAGGACGATATTGATATATTTTGTACTACTGTACTAAGTAAGCAATCTGTATTGCATTCAAACTAAAAATATTTACGAGTTTTATGTACAAATATTTTATGTAATTATACTTAAGTTTTTCATATGTATTTATCGTTCAAAATTCTGTAACAATGTTTTGTTCTTTCCTACCCTGTAATTGGATTTCTTATCTGTTTGGGTAGTTGTATTCTAAATAAATAAATAAATAAAATAAATAAATAAATTAGTACAATGTCCAATAAGACATTAAAGAAAAAGTTTTTAAGGCAATTTTCGAAAAAAAAATGGTCAAGAGTAAGAGGATTTTCACTGAGGAGAAGCGAAAGGGTTAAATAACGTGGTTACCAACATGGTGTATTCTTATGCAAAATAGTATTCTAAACACTTTTTTACTCTACATGTTTTTCAGTAAAATCAATAGAAACGGCGTAAATCAGGAATTAATTCATAAAAAGTCCGCCATTTTAGGTCCGCCATTTTGAATTTTCCAATTTTCGTAATCAGCGACTCCAAAGCTCCCATTATACAGGTTGTCCTGAAAATGGTGGACAATCTCTCGGATTTGGGTAGAACTAGTGAAAATAAGGTCACAAGTTCGTATATTATTGTTTCCTCCGAGGTACCCCTACGATGATATTCGCTCTTGAAGTTGAAGGTTAAAAATCGATTTTTCGCGAGAACTTGCTTATTGTTCAATCGATTTTAAGTATTTACTTAGTATTACTTTGTCATATTATGTATGACCTTCCCGCCGATTATTTAAAAAAAAAACTACAAAAAATAGTGCAGCATATGCTGAAGCCCAAGTTCTGGGTTCAGCATTGAACGTGTTAATATTATTTTTTTTAAATATTTAAAAAAACAGCTACATCGTCTTATCTATGTAGATAAGACGATCTAGCTGTTTATGTACAAAACCAAATGAGTAATAATGACAGTTTATGGTTGCCATGGATCAAAATATCAGATAATTGGAGTAACATAATTTTTCAGTATTAGCTTAATCCGACATTAATTAAGTAATTAATTGGTTGAAATATGGCTTACACTAACAATGAATATGCAGATATGCATTTAATGTATGGAATGGCTTCTTGTAATGCCTCGAAAGCACGAAGACTGTACGCTCGACGGTATCGCCATCGAAGGGTTCCCAATCGCAAAACTTTTGAACGTGTTGATCAACGGCTGAGAGAAATTGGTAAAAAATATGATACTTTTTTTGAAAACTAAAAATCTAAGAATTATATCTCTACGGTTTGCGCCAAATGACGCAAACAGGGGTGCTCCGCGGATAACACGTACTGTTGTAGTAGAAGAGAACGCATTGGATGCAGTCGCTGCGAATTCATCTGTCAGTATCAGATCATTATCATTACAAATGAATGTCCCAAAATCGATCGTTGGAAGAATTTTGAAAGAGCAACTGCTTCATCCGTACCCTATTCAGAGAGTACATGCCATTAGCCCAGATGACTTTCCTGCTAGGGTGCAATTTCCGCTGTGGTTTATACAGAAATATGAACAAAACCAAATCTTCATTCGATCGGTTTTGTATACGGATGAAGCGAGCTTTGGAAGGAATAGAGTCATTAATTCTCACAACTTACACGTTTGGAGCGAGGAAAACCCACATGCCACAATTCAAACGCGCCATCAAAGGCAATTTCGTATTAATGTTTGGGCCAGAATTATTGGCCGGTACTTGTTGGGGACCCATTCGTGTTACCAAATTTTTTTCAACTTATTAAGACAATGCTCCCGGGCCTCCAAGAATGTTATCCAAGATTTTAGCTGATTTCGTTGAAAACTTTGCGAGTTATTGAATTGGGGTTATAAAATGGGGGCTGTAACCTTTTAACCCTTTACATCCTGACGCAACACTAAAAATATCCGTTCCCATTTAAGTCGAAAATGTTGGTTACGGTCTGCCGTACAAATGTCTATCCTGTCAGCAGAATGCAAACCTAGGATTTATACTAGTTTATTGTGTCACTGGTATGTAAGAAAAATATTGATTATTTATTCATTCTACAAAAAAACCTATAGATATGTGTCTTGTAATTAACTCCCATTTCATTGATACGCTCTCTGTTTAAGCTATATATTGTAGTACACTAATTAGAGCCCCTGGTTGCTCTAGCTTTTGACTAACCTCCGCCACATTAAATGAAGCTTCTTATTATTATTATTTCTTCACACTTTATTAGTATTCATAATGGACATTTCAACTATCCTTAGTAGTTCTGTACAAAAATTGGCTTGGTAATTTCTCTTGCAAGGGCGATGCTGGACAGTTCTCCCATCTCTCCGATATACTTACGAGAGAAGCACCAGCTAGTTACCTACAGCTACTCTTCACATCCCACAGGTGACAGGATGAGTGACTGAAGAGTCCGGAATCATGTGCCCTACGGAGACGAAGAAACCTCAGGATAACTATGCATTTGACCTGACAACAATTCGGCTGGTTTTTGACAACTGCTTTTGTCTTCTAACAGTATAGGCTTCATTCCACCGAGTACATCGATTATCATGACGGCTATCTAGATGGACTGATCTGGGATAGCATTTGGAGCTCATAACGAACTTAGTTCATTCCTCTTCATCCTACAAGGTGATATTTATCTCAACAGGTGCCAAGTATTCGATGGCTTACATCACCCTGGCCCGAAGGAGAACATTGTCAGGCTTGTTTGCTTGGATCAGCCTGACGCGACTACCGGAATTAAGTAGTTCCAATAAATTCAGTATTTCTCGTTCTCGTTAACGGAACCTCTCTGAGGACATTTTTTTTTTATGTGGAGGGGAAATCCTACATGGACTCTTACCGACTAAAACCCCTCCTGGATCAGTGTTTCCACGTAACTTGGAACTGCTTTCGCTTTCCATGAGGCCACAGGTCATTCGTCTTTTATTGGTGTTAGTAAAACTTCCCACGTGTTCCCTTACATCCCCCATCTGTTAAAGCAATTAGGGGTTCGGGGCTAGATTTCTTCTATCCTCTTCCTTTGTCCTCATTATTCTATTTAGAACATGTGCTACATTTTCCCAGTTCTCCTCCGATTCCAGCATATACCTAATTAGGTTATCAGGGTTCCAATAGTCTCCTGATCTCTCGGTCCTCCACCGGTTGCAGTAGAATAAGGTATGTTCTGCATCGTCGTTCTCCCCACAGTACACACACTCCCGTGTGTCAACCTTTCCTATATCAAAGAGATATTCCACAAAGCAACCATGTCCCGTAAGAGCCTGGGTGAGGTGGAAGCTCATCTCTCCATGCCCCCTCTCCATCCACGTTCTTATATTTGGAATAAGTCGTCTTGTCCACCTCCCTTTAGTTGAGTTGTTCCAACTAGTCTGCCATCTCTCGAGGAGTCTCTCCCTTGCCTCTTGCTTCCCCGTCCCTTCATACACCTCTCTTCTCTCCTTGGCCACTAGATCTATCGGGGGACCCCCGCTAGCACCAGGACTGCTTCATACGACACAGTTCTGTAAGCACTGCAAACTCTGAGTGCAGCACTCCGCTGTACTCTCTCAAGCCTCCTTCTGGTGCTCTGTACCGCCATCGAGCTCTCCCATACTGGGGCCGCATACAGTAAAATGGAATGCACCACATTGCATAATACCCTTCTTTTGCTAGCCTTGAGCCCATGCGTGTTACTCATAAGCCTCCCTAAGGCAGAGGCGGTTTTCCCCGCCTTTTCTGCTGTCTTCAGTGCATGTAACCCATAGGTTAGCCGCGGGTCTAACCATATTCCTAGATATTTTAAGCCCCTGCTAGGTCTAATCTCCACCTGCCCTACTCTTACTGTGAAGGGTGGTAGAATTCTTTTCCTCGTAATGATGATGCACTCTGTTTTCTCTGGGGCTAGTTATAATTGCACCCCATTTAATCACCGCTCTATTCACCTGATGGTTTCATTTACCCCTGCCTCTACTCCAGTCGCCCAGTTTCCTGTAGCTGTAATGGCCAAGTCGTCGGCGTACCCTGTCACCGTAACACCGCCCTCCAAAGGCAGCTGTAAGACGTCTTTGAACATTAAATTCCACAAGGTCGGACCCAGGACCGATCCCTGTGGAACCCCGCAGGTCCCCTTCTTCCAGTGTGCTCCGTTTTCTGCCTCTCATCCAATTCTTCTGTTCTCCAGATAGCTCTTAATGATTCTGAGCAGATAAAGAGCTACTCTCACTCTCCTCAGACTACTGACAATCTCAGCCCATCCCGCCGTGTTAAACGCATTTCTGACATCCAGGATCACTACTGCACAGATCCTTTTAGAGTTCATGGCCTCCCTCGCAATCTCCGTAATCCTCCTTACAACATCCACCGTCGATTTGCCTTTCCTAAAACCGTACTGATTATCCGCCAATCCTCCTTTCTGCTCTATTTCAGTCTCTAGTCTTCCCAATACAAGGTATTCTAGCAACATGCTCCATGCGTCCAACAAACACAATGGCCTGTAAGAAGACGGTTCCTCTGGCGGTTTATTCCTTTTTGGTATCAATACCAGCCTTGCTTTCCTCCATCTGTCCGGAAAAACCCCACTCTCCGGTGCCTGGTTCATAATTCTCAGGGTGACCACGGGATACTCCTCTGCAACTATCTTCACTATCTCGGGTGGGATATCATCTGGGCCCGGTGCTTTACCACTTTTAAGCCTGTACAAGCAGCCTTAAGCTCTTCCTCTGTAAAGGGGGGCACGTCCCCCACTTCCGTGGCTCCCCATCTGACTTCTTCCCTCGCAGGAAATAAGACGCCCACCATTTCCTCTATCCTTTCTCCTGGGACTGCGGGAGGGGTGGCTCTCATACTTCGGGTCGCAATTTTATACCCGTCACCCCACACTTTCCTGTCAATTTCCTCACACATCTCCCTCCATTTATTCCTTTTGGAATCTTTTATCGCATCTCTGAGTCTTTTCCTTGCTTCTCGGTAGTCTTGGGTAGCTAGATTTTCAGCCTCTCTTCCTTGCCTCCTATTTTCCCTAACACACCTTCTTCTGGCTGCCACACACTGCCTCCTGAGATTGTTGATATCGTCTGTCCACCAATACACTTCCCTTTTGGTCCGTCCTCGCCGTTCTTCTTCTGGGCACAAGCTCTAGAGACCACCCTTATCAGGGTTTCATCCGTCGTCACCATGCTACCTCTCACCTGTTCTTCTAGTGAGCCTTTGAAGGCCTCTCTGTCTAGTAGACCCAGCTTCCATCCACTAACACGTATCACCGGCGTTCTCTCCTGCTGCCCCACCACGTACCCGATGTAGCGGTGGTCGGTCAGCGTCTCTTCCTCCCGCAAGACTCTCCATCCGCTTGTTCTCCTAGCAGCGCCCGCTGAGACCAATGTTATATCCGGAATGGAACCACCCTCCCCTCGCACGAATGTGAACACCGAACCTTCGTTGAGCACCTGCAGATCATTCTGCGCCATCCAGTCCACAACGAGGTTGCCCCTAGCATCCACCTCCTCCATCCCCCACTCTGGGGCCCTAGCATTGAAGTCGCCAGCGACAATGATGTCTTTTCCCGATCTCCTGCCCTCTTCCATGATCGTGTCCTGCGGCTCTTGCAGGGACCATTCTAAGTCTCCTAAACCTGCATTGGGTGAGAAGTAGCAGCTGAATATTATCTCTTCTTTCAGCTCCACCCATACAAATCCATGTCCTCTCCCACTTCGATATACACTAATAGTCCTATTCAGAATTCCTATAGCTGCATCCACATTCTCATCAGTATACCATCCAGGTCTGTTATCACCTATCATTGCCTTATTTGGCTCAGTTACTATGAGGACCTCATCTCCCGTTTGCCTACCCACAGCCCACAACAGGTCTTGAGCGGCCCGGCATCTGTTTAAGTTAACCTGCCTCACTTTGAAAGCAGCAGGCTACCCTCTTCCCCACGCTCTGCTCCGTTCAGATAGCGGACATTCCGCTGAATCCGCACGATGCCCACTTTTATCGCATTTAGGGCAGTATGCCGTGCCTTTGCATTCTCGGACTTGATGTCCCTCCTTCCCACATTGAAGGCAGGCCTTCGTCCTATACCCTCATAAGCTAGCATTAATGTTTGGTCTATCTCTTACGAGCGTCAGAAATAACAATGTAGGACTTGTAAAGCCGCATTATGTTTATGTGTGTAGGCCGAAGTCACGTAAAGATTGCAGTTGGTGTTAGGGACCTCCACATTCATAACGCGGATACGGTATACCAAAATGTGTTAACAACATTATCTTCGCAGGTCACAATGAATCATTAGGTCTCATACTATCGTTATATTACCTTGAGAAAGCGAAGGTCAGCTTTATCGACAAACCCAGTGTCTCTATATATGCTCTGTAGTGTGCATGGGTTTATCAACGGCCTGCCGGAACAGATTTCTCTGCTCGGCAGTTTGAACTTGGGCTGTCAGACGATTTGGCGAAAGCTCTATTACTTTGTTGTTATTATTATCACTATTATTATTAAGAATTCCTTATATTTATATTGTCGCTCTGCTTCTAAGTATACGAATATAAAAGCATTACATTAAAAAATTAAAAATTAAGAAACATAAACACTAATAAGAAATTATTCAACTTCATAAAATATATAGATCCGTAAAGGTCATTAGTCAAGGCCAATTAACCAGCTTCTCTCTCGAGTCTAGTCTGATCTAAGTAACTGCAAGCTTCAAAACGCAATATTTAAATATATTGCGGATATCATATGCATACTTATATTTATCATATTTTTACTCTATCAAATGAATTTCATGTGCAAAAACATATGTACTTGCTTCCTTAACTTCGTATACTGAAGAATCTAATCAGAATTCAGATACTCGTAACTACTAATGCGGTTAGCAAGTAGTCAAATATCTTTCACACTAGATACCTTCATCCCACATCACAAATAACTAAAATTAAAATAGTTTTTTGACTTAGATTTTACAGTTGATCGACTCGAATAATTATTTACAGTTTATAACCATTTTAGTATATTGTTAGTTAACTTACCTTAGGGACATTTTATCTATTATTCTACATACTCGTCCAATTAACATACGAAATACGACACCACCTTTAGATTAAAAAATATGTATTTAAAATAACTGATAATATTCATCTGTTTTCCCTCTATGTAAATTAGTTTTTGTTTTCAGTTAAATAGTCTTTTTATTATAATTACAAAAATCTAACTGAACTATCCACTTCAGTTCACCTGGACTTCAGAACACGATATTCAATAACTTTTTCAAATGTAATTGTATATTTATGTAAATCGTAATTAAATTGATTTTTTATTCGAATAAGATGGCGTAAGCCTTATTTAACTACTATACATTCAACAAAGATTATGCGATAAATAAATAACTATATGAACAACTAACACTAATGAATTTGAGAAAAAAAATATTTACAAAACGCCCCGATGCTAATTCCCAGAGTATATAATTTCTTAATAATAGAAGAACGGTAGAAGTTATAAGGATCAGTATGTTTTACAATTCAAGGCGAAGTTTATGAAGAGTGGTTCTGTGGAGAACAAAAAGCATCAACCTCAATATTCGATCAGCAATACAGTCGAGGTGGCAGTTCTGGCTCATTTGTAGATGGATAATACCCAATCGATAAGGAAAGTAGCCTAGGCTGCCTCATAGCAATATTCATCGGATTTTTCCTTTATAACGTTAACATATCAAATAAACGAAGATATTTATTATTGTTGGTTTCAGTTCTATGAGATTCTTACTGAGCAAATAAACTGTAATATCATTCTGTTCTACAGTATATATTTTTATGATAAACCGACACTATACTTAAATGGGAAGGTGAACAAGCGCAGCTGTAGGAATTGAAGATAAATCAGTCCACAATTTGTTCGTAAAAATTCATACTCAAAGGCGTCAGAAATTAAGTCTTTGTGCTGGTATTGCTCCTCATCAGTTTATGGGATGTTTTTTATAGGTTAGGAGCAAAACTAACAAAGATAAAAGTAGTAAGTAAAAATAATATATTATTTTATTAGGAGGAAAAATGATACTTTCGTGATGAGTCTGAAGGTTTGCGGGACGAACGAAGTGAAATGAGTAAGAAATGAAATGGAATGAGTAAGAAATGTCATGATTTTCTGACGTTTGAAGAAAATACACTCATTTTAGGGCATAAATGTAACCCGTGAGGTACGAAAATATACATGAAGCTGTATGAACTTTCCTACCTTTGTGAGTTTTGCTCCTAATCTACAAAAAACATTGTGTAAATACGCTACGCTGATGAGGAGCAATAACTCCGCAACACATGTCGGTAGCTGCATTGTTGTTTCTCTTTGAGGTATAAGACAACTATTTCTTTATTATTCCTGACTTTGACTTCCTCCTTTGACTCCTGAATTTGGATATAAAATTACATCGATCCAACGACTACACAAACCCTCGAACAAAACGATAATTTTTGGAGGACGAACTGTTTTTCTAAATGGAATTGGTATTGTTTTGCTGCAACTGTCCATCAATTTTTGGATACACGTTTTCCTGGGAGGTGGAAGATGAGTTCCTATGGAATGGCCAGCCAAGCCACCCGATATTGTTGTATAACCCATAAAATATCCCTAAAATCTGGCACTTTCAAATATCATAAAAAATTTCCTCAAAGGAAATTTTTAAGAACTGGCAACGAAATTGAGTACGATAGTCAAAAATTTTTGAAAGTACAATAAAAATCAAACATTTTGAGTTTTCCTTTTTGAATCTGCGACGAAAATTAAGCCTGAGAACTTCTTTCAAACTTTATGGTCCTTAGTCCTGTTTAAGAAAATAATAATACGCTAGGCCCGAGTCCTGGCGGCGGAGGTGTTCTCGTTTGAAAACTATATCTCTTTGGTGTCTGAAAACTACTTTAACAAAATGCCAAAATATTTTAACACTACACTCAGTACACCACTCGACACACGTCTCGCTAACCATATTAATAGCATCATCAGGAGATTGTTAAAGTTGAAAACCAGTCTTATGTGTCTCTCGGTGATGTTGACTGGTTAGCGAAACGTGCGTCGAGAAGAGTATTTATATATATAACGCTCAAATGTTTTGGCGCATTGGTCTTTAAAGAACTGAAACGGAAACCGTGCTGTCACTGCCATTTTGAATCCTTATTGTTCCCTCGAAACTATAAAGACATTTTATTAACTACCTTTTTAGGAAGTGCAACAAAATTTCGGTTCTCGATGCTTCTTTTGAGATTTGTCTCAAAAAGTCGTCATTCCAATAACTTGTGTGTAGCACATAATCTATGCAAAGAATATACCATGATGATGAGTTTGTAGCTCTTCAAGAAAACATTTGAAGAAGCGTTCCTGTGACTTGTCAACGACGTAAAATATTCTAGAATCAAATTTTCAATAAACTTTAGCACCGAAAATCATGCTCTATGCTGATATTATGGAATATTGAATTATGTTAACCAAAATGAAGAAACCTCTTATGAGACAAATTCAGAGAAACTAACTGTCTTATAAAAAAGACAGTGCAAGAAAAATATTTAAAAAAAAAACGGATTTCGATGCTACAAAATGAGAAAAGTTCAACATTTAAATGAGGGAGATAAGCCGAGGAGAGTAAGATTTTGTAGATGGTTGTTAAATAAAAAAAAGGAATGACCCGCTGATATGTAACAAAATTCTTTGGTCGGAAGAGTCAGATTTTGTAATAATGGATTTTTCAATAGAAATATGCATAATAAGTGGACACGAGAAAATACACATTGGTACACTTTTAGGGATTAAAGTAATTGGAACTTATTTTTATGGTGGCAAATTAACCGCTCGTAGATACCTTAATTTCCTGCAAACCGAATTTAAAGTTTTTCTTTATGAATTAACAGTGGCAGAAAAATTAAATTATTCATATTTTCAACAAGATGGGGCTCCACGTCACACTGCTGTAATATATACAAATTATTTAAATCAAGTTATGCCAGATAGCTGGATAGGCACCTATGGATTCAATATATGGCCAGCTCGATCGCCAGATATTACCCCCTTGGATTTTTTCATCTGGGACTACATTAAAGACAAGATATTTCAAACTGCCCCTGAAAATATTGAGGACGTCATGACCAGAATTAGAAACGCATGTGAGGCAATTACTCCTAAAATGCTCCAAAATGTAATGCGTGAGGTGTCTCATAGAGCACGTGTATGTATTAAAATGCATGGTGCACAATTTGAGTATTTGTAGTTAGAAAAATATATACACACATTTTATTTTCAGAGTAGTAGGAAGTAGCAGAGTACTGTTATGCATAGTTTTTCGTTTTTTTGGATGTTCATATTCTACTTATAATTTTTATTTATGAGATATTTGTTTGTTTGTATTAAATTATGGTATAGTGTTACATGGCCTATGTCCATTTAACAATTTTATATAATAACTATTATTTTATTTATATTTAGCACGATCTCTATAGCATTTTTCAGTTCAGTTTCAGTTTTTGTAAGTGAGACTATTTTCAACTATCAGAATTTTCTTTATATAACTGCATTTCACATTGTTTTATGTAGATATTTTTATATCTTAGGAACTCAATCATGTTTTTGTTTAACAGTAACTTATATGTATCTTCGTTCTATTACAGCACCTCAGGAAACAATTGTCAATTTCAACTCTACAAAACATTTATTTACATTCATATACCTACCTATATCTCAATTTTTATATTTTAGTTTACTATGTAAATACATATGGTTATTTTTCTTACCTTTGACTTTCTAACTAACCTATTATATAGTCTATCCTATATGATGTAATATATTGTTGAATTCTCACACAACAGTTTGTAAACGTTTTACTATTTATTACGACAGTTCGTTAGTAGGTTAAAATTTGCAATAAATGTCATTTACCCATACTCGTTTAGAATTATAGATTCCTTTATCGATTATATACCTGCCACTACTTTAGTTGTGAGTAAAGAAAATCTACCTAAGAAGACCTGCAGGTTGTTAAGACGCCCATTAACAGATGGCAGCACTTGTACCATTTCTACATTTTACAACTTTCCATTTAATTAGTAAAAGTAGATTTTTCAAGTTTGTGAATTGGTATTATTTTGAAGAAAGTGGGATAAATAAAGTAGTAATTAGTAAAAGAAATCATTTGCCTGCAGCTTTTGTACTGATTCGAAAGTATACAAGCTTAACTGTGGATATTAGTAATTAATATTACATTTTTATATCCGCGTTAACAAGTAACAACCAGGTAAATTTCATTTATTAGTAATTTAAAATTTGAGTAATCTTCAAATTTTGTCTGATGTAATTTCAATATCTTTAGAATAAATTTAAATTCAAATTCAATTATTTTTAATTTAATAAGTAATTAAAATACTCTATGTACCACATGGTTATATACAATTTTTTTCTTTCTTTTTCATTTTTTGTCAATTTATAGTTTACGAATCAGCTTATTTTTCTGCATATTGATACCTTAAATATTTTTTGTATATTGAAAATTCTTAAAAAAATTTCTGCACATTGAAAATTTAGCTTTATTCTGCGTATTAATAATTTAAAAATTTTCTTCATATTGAAAATATGATCTTCTGTATATTGAAATTGAGCCATATATATTTTATGCTTATGCTTTAAGCTTTATGCTTTATATTTTATACTGAAAATTTGAGCTTTTCACGAATATATATTAATTATAAATTTATATTCCACGTTAAAGGAATAACTATTTCTATAGACTGAAATCTGTAACTAGTCCTTTATTTCTACAATATTCAAACTTCACTTCATTGAGAGACGTAAACTAAATTGTCAAAAAAGCCTTTAGATTCCATTTTTGCAAGAGACAATTGTGAGCCTGAATTGCTGTTCCATAACCATTCACCTCAATGATTCTCAAACCCGGAATCTAGGATCGTGGTATAAATTTGTTATTTTCTTTAGTATTAATTAGTCTTTGTTTGCCGATATTATTAATTAACTTAAAATTTCACATTTCACATTATACAATTGATTTATTTATTGGTGTAATATATTTTATCATTCATCTTTTTATTTCTCAAATAAGGAAGCTATAGCCGTTTATGGTTTTCCCATTTTTCAGCTTTTTGCAATATATCTCACAAAGTAGGCTATGGATTACAAATTCCTTTTTACTGAAATATAGCTCACAAAAAATGGGATAGATAACACATTACTGTTGTAAATTTCTCTCCCTTGATGATGATGATATTCTTAGATTTTTTAAAAAATAGGTCTATTATTGTAATTTTAGTACGTTGGATCGGTATTGATTTTTTCGCCCATTATGACACAAAACTGTAAACGCTCGACGGACCAGATGGCCTATGCATCATTGTAATGAATTCAATAATTCTAATGGTACTCGAGTTGTTATTATTTCAGCTTCTAAAATAGTTATATGGCAAATATAAATATATATTTATAAACATTATACTAACAGGTGTATTAGAGGTGCTCAAACATATTAATAAGGAATTATAACTCCATCAGATAAATCATTAATCTAACTTGTTTTCACACATCAATATCTTATTTATTTATCATTTCTTCTACTAAACTACATCTTTCCGCTGCGCTGATGAAAGATAACACCCATATCAAATTACAACAAACTATTAACTGGGTAATTATGCTCGCAAAAATTAGTGGCAAATTAAAACATAACAGCCAGGTGCTAGAAATTGGCACGAATTTTGCACAACATTTAGAAGCAGATGTATGGATTAAAACCGTAACTTTAATACGAGGGTGCGAAATAATATATTCGATAGCCAGTTATGTAACATCCTTTTCTTAAATTAAACAGCCAAAGCACTAATTTACATTATATGTCCAATTTTTGTACATATATTCATTTAATGCCTAGGTTTGAGGTTAGGCAGTTGAAATGAAACCATGTACAAAACTAGTTCTTAAGATTTTTCCATAATATTTAAATAAATCACTTTTCTCAAGAGGTGTATACCCATTTATGAAAGATAATAAAATTAATAATAAACATGATAGTAATACTCATATAGGAGGGGGGAGCAGGATTATTGAGACTAATGTCTAACATGATAATTAGAGGGCATGTAGGACATACATTTAGGAGCTTGAACCACTTCCTCAGTTAGTGAGAGATCGTAAAGTCGTAGTGGTTGGCACATAATAATGCACTCTAAAGAATAATTTAGAGTAACCCCCGGGGCCTATTTTTCCAATAGGCCCAATAGCCCGGTGCCTAGGGCCCCTGACTCAACATTTTCCAATGTTGAAATTTTACTGCGGATATATTTGTCAATACCGTTAAGTAACGCGTCACGTGAACGGTCATTTTCCACTCTAAAAAGCGTAAAATCATATCTGAGAAACTCTTTGAACCAAGATAACATATCATTTTTGGCCTTTCTTAACGTGGAAAATGAGGTACTAGAAAACATAGATTTTAATGAAATTATAAACCAATTTGCGGAATTAAAAATTCACAAAAAAATTTTTTTAATATTTTATTTTAATGCGCTTTAGGATTAGCCTAGTAGGAATTAGGAATGTTCTCGGGAATGTTGGTTTAGTATTTTTTTTTCTCTATTAATACCGTTTTTTAGTATTTTATTGTTTGTGTATTGTGCTTTTATACAAGAACTTCTTGACCGCAAACATACTGCCTTCCAAAACGCTATCAACCACCCCAACGACTCATCAAAAGCAGAAGCTTTTACCCAATCTAAGTATGAAACGCAACGCGAAATCAGAAGAATAAAGAACGAGTGGTGGGCAAGCAAGGCCAGAGAAATTCAAAGGTACGCCGATTCACACGACTACAGGAATTTCTTTCAAGGAGTAAAAGCAGTGTACGGCCCCAGTCGGAAAAATATGTGCCCTATTAAAGACTTAAATGGAAATCTCCTCAAAGAAGATCAGGAAATAAGAGCCCGATGGAAAGAACACTACTCTAATATTCTTAACCAGCAAAGTCAAGCCGATCGCGATATTATAAATCTTATCCCTCAATATGACACCTTCGAAGACTTAGATAAACCACTAACAACGGAAGAGATCTTAACCGCCATTGGGCAGCTAAAAAATAACAAATCTCCCGGCGCCGACTCACTCCCAGCTGAGATCTTTAAAGCTGTGTCGTCAGAGCTCATACCCTACCTCAAAAAACTGTTTGATGTCGTGTGGGAGAGTGGTCAAGCTCCGCAGGAGTTTCGTGATACACTTTTAATCAACCTCTTCAAAAACAAAGGAAGCGCTGCGGACTGTGGAAATTACAGGGGTATAGCTCTCCTGGCTGTTGGAGGGAAGATACTCACTAAAGCGATGGCAAATAGGCTAACACCTGTTATGGAAAAGTTACTTCCTGAAACACAGAGTGGCTTTAGACCAAACCGAGGCACATCGGATTTAATCTTCACACTTAAACAGCTTCAAGAAAAAGCACTCGAACATCAAGGAGAAATTCACATGGCCTTCATTGATTTAACCAAGACGTTTGACTCGGTGAACAGGGAAGTGCTCTGGAAAATTATGTTCCGCTTAGGTATCCCTAGAAAATTTGTGGAAGTATGTCGCAGTCTACATACAAACAACAACGCCCAGGTTATGTATAATAATGAGGCAACCGAACCTTTCCAAACCCTCACTGGAGTTAGGCAGGGATGTGTCCTGGCACCCCTACTCTTTAATTTGTTTACCACTGCTCTAACAATTATTGTTGACAACAAACTGACAGTCAGAGGAATAGGTCTCAGATACCGTTTTGATGGCGGTCTCTTTAACATAGGGCGCTTTAGAGCTTTCACGAAGACACGCACACGATTCATTTGTGATCTCCAGTATGCGGATGACTGTGCACTTTTAGCCTCTACGCCGGAAGAGCTTCAAGAACTTTTAGATGTGTATGCCCAGAGCTATGATTCCTTGGGACTTAAAATCAACATTGGAAAGACTAAGATTATGTTAACTCCTCATCAAGTGGACCAAATAGACATTACACTTAACGGAAATTCTCTTGAAGTGGTGGATCAGTTCAATTACTTAGGCAACGTTGTTAATGACAAAGCAAACATGGACAGCGAGATTCGCAATAGAATTAACGCTGCATCTAGAGCACTCTGGGGACTTAGAGAGAGAGTATTTGACAACCACGACCTTGCTTTGTCAACGAAAATGGCTGTCTACAGAGCAGTTGTCATTCCAACACTGCTATATGGATGTGAAAGCTGGGTCACTTACCGTCGTCATGTGAAAGAATTAGAACGTTTTCAGCAAAGACACCTCAGAAGTATGATGAAAATCCGTTGGTTCCATCACATATCAAACGTGGAAGTACTCAGGAGAGCAAAAAGCCTTCCAATTGAGGTGCTTATTTCAAGAGCACGCCTAAGATGGGTAGGTCACGTTCATCGTATGCATGATAACCGCCTTCCTAAATGTACACTTTATGGTGAATTGCTAAGCGGTAGTAGAAGGCGTGGCGGTCAACGAAAGAGGTTCAAAGACGCTCTCCATGAAAATTTAAAATCCTGCGGTATTGCAGACGAGCAATGGGAACAACTTGCAGCGGACAGAACCGAATGGCGAGGGGTTGTGGCCAGCTATCAAGGAAATGTTGCTGCAAGAAGGCCGAATCCAAGACCTAACCAGGTCTATGTTTGTCCTGACTGCGGTCGACATGTGCTGCCCCGAATTGGCCTCTATAGCCATAGTCGTGTGCACTGTAGATGAATGGGAATTACAATAGACTACACCTTTTACTTGTTTTCTATTGTACACAATTTATCGACTGTAACATTTTTATACTCGGACTCGAGTAACGGCTAATAATAATAATAAGTTTGTGTTCTATATTAGTTGTATTATTTTATTTATTTTGTGTTATATCTATTTTATGTTGTCAGTGGCGGTCCTCTTTGTAAATCTATCGTTACCAATTATTAAGGTCTCTCTACCCAACTTTTATTTTCAACAGATCACAATAAAATATGCCTAGTAGTACTTATTCTAGTTAGACAGTACTTTTTTCCTTGTAATGTCTTACTGTCCTTAAAAGATTCATTAAGCACACTTAAATGTATTTCTTTTTCTTGAGATACAAAAAATTCGAAATTTAAATTTTCATTTACTTTTTGCGAAACTAGGGTTCGAACATAAATGAACTGAATGTTTTCGAACGTGTGACTTTGAGAAGATAAGTTTCATGAAATCAAGTTTTTTTTGTTCATGTGAGGCTTTCAAGGACTACATACCTATGTAGTCTATGTAGGTCTGGTATTGAATGAAGACAAACTGTTCAGCGAAGTTGGTCTAATGCAAACCAACGTTGCCGAAGATAATATAATTGCTGACTGGAATTCCGAAAATATTTGCACTATCGCACAAAAGATCATTGATCTTACTCGAGAGTCTGGATAAAGTCGAAGTAAATTTTAAAATTTGGAGATTTTATGGGAATTTGTTTTTTGTTTTCATGAGATGCGTGGATTAAGCGACTATTGGACAGAAAAACCGTAAATGGAGATATTCACACTAGATGCTGTGATGCAAGTTCGAACGAACAGCAATGAGAGTTGCAGAGAAATGTTCCAGTTTCCAAAAGCCAGACCGCAAATTTTGATGACGCGGTGATTCAAGTTGCAGGCACGTCGAAGGCACATTGAAGAGCATATTTTTTTATTTTGTTATATTTTGTATTAGAATATAGAATACTTGGTCTTTTTACCTGATATAAATATATTTGGTATTTTATATTTTTAAGCCTTGTGCCTAGGAGATCTACATTCCGAAAACAATATTATTTTAAATAAAACTTCTAACTTTTAACTTAAGGCCGGTTGATCTTAAAAAATGTAAAATTTTCGTCTGTGGCGCATTTTTTAGGTCCTACAATCTCAACTTTGATAAAAACCTACTTTTTTTTTTGGAAAACATATTGTCATTCTAATTATAATGCAACATTTGTAGGCATAACAATTTCTTCAACACCAATATTCAACATTAATAATGATGAAATTGTTGTGCTTAATAATCTTGAATTATAGCTAATAAACCTTGAAGAAGTGTGTGCCAAATACACGAAACGTCAACAAAATGGTTTTTTTTTATTGTCCTGTCTCCGACTATTTAAGCGTTAAGCATTAAATCCCCTTGCAGTTTTTTTTTTATACATTTATTTAACGTCGGCCTATTTCCGCTACTGAGGCCTAACACCGACGCCTGTAGACGAGCTACCCCCAACCAGGAATTTTGCCGAACCTCTTCTCTTAAGAAGAGTAGGGATCTTTTACTTGCTTAACATTTAATAGACAAGGGACCGACGGCTTTACATCCCCTCCGAAGGATGGTATATCTCCTATACAACCCTCGCCTAAGGTTGTATAGCTTCCGCGCATACACTGATATACAAGCCGCTGGAAGATGTGTGAGGCGAGAACGCGGTTTCCGTTGGAATGGTCACCATCCAAGTACTAACTGCGCCTGCCGTTGCTTTACATCGCATACCGAAGTATGTACATAGTAAAGACGCGCCTACGCTCGCCCCCTCCCTAGCAGTTGATGTACACAGTTATGCTGCCCAATTGCCCATCTTCGATGGGCCCCCACATGTCGAAATTCTGGAACCGCCACTGTATGTTGACAAAACGATATAAATGTTGGTTTTTGACAATACTACTTATTGTTATTGTTTTTTTGTTCTATTTTTGATACCAAGTTATTCGCCTGCAGCGCTATTAATGTTTTCCTGATGCTACGAGGGGGCCCCAGAAGGTATATGAGCCTAGGGCCCACTAGAACCAAAAATAGGCACTGGTAGCCCCAAAGATTGCAGATGATCTCCGTTTCATATTCGACTTCAACTGAAGGGGCAAAGAGGTGTTAACGTAACTAGGATTCCGCAAAATCTTTTGACAGCCAAAGTCAAAGCTAACAAAATTAAAGTTGCAGAGCAGAAATTTTTTAAGGTAGTATGTGGACAGGCCCACGCATGATGTATTCTATAAAATACAGAAATACTTGATTTTTTAGGAAAGGTGGCCTTAACATTTTTAAGGTCGGCAGTGAAGGGTTCACTGTGGTCTGTCAAGAAGGTGTTGTTAACACCCTGGCCTAGAAGAGTCACATAATAGACAGATTCGTTCATCTACGACACTGGTACGAGAGTACGAGGCAATTCAAATACCGCATGTCCTCCGCGAAATTGAGTCCATTATCGAGAATTTTGTATATTGATATAAAAAAAATTTATATAAAGTACATATATGAAATAAAGTTGCCTGTCTTGCTATGTACTCGCCCTGAGAATTTTGTAGAGTACAAAGGGAAAGCCGTTTTGTCAGGTTCACAGAACATTGTAGTTAAATAGAATAGACAGAGAACGTACGATACAAACTATATATACAGGAATCGGAAGACAAGGGATATATAGATTATTTTTTACCGTGGCAGAATTTTTTTTTATTTTGGTGGTCCATTTTACAGGGTGTCTCACCGGGAACTGAATCGATCGATATAGAGAAAAGTATGCATCAGAAATTTTTTAAAATTTAGATAATTACTAATATCGGTGTGGCCAATCCATCTAAAATAATTACAAGTAGCTGGCACTTCCGCTTGTACCGAAAGTCAATACCAACTTGCTTCTTTCAAATGGAACACTCTGCATATTTTAGGGTTTTCGAAAAGAGCATAAGAGACGAAAATATGTAGCATATCCTATACCTAAACCTAGCCGTTGCAGAGATATTTGACATTTTATAGAAAATTTGACAGGTGCAACGGTTTGCAAGAACCGTTATAACTTTCTTCGTGTAAAAGATCCTTATTTGCTTCTTGTCGCGTAAAAAAAAGAACACAAGGAGAACTACGTTCTACAACTAAAATAAATTCAATAATAACATACCAAGTGTTCCGTTTTTCGCGTTACATTTTGTCAAATTCAAGCCGCGAAAACTTGTTTAGGTCAAATGGAACACCCTGTATTTTTTTACGTCAAGTTGTGTAAAATTGAATTCCCTTTTTTCTGATATTAGCATTGTGGGGGTTAAAGTTACAACTTCTTGAAATATTTGCGATTTTATTAGAAATTCATGAATTGTTGTAATCATTTCATCAAAATAGCCATGATTAGAAACAATCAGTCATTATCTTATGTCAAAAAATTCCAGCACGTTTAAATTATACCCACGAAGACTTTTTAAATTTATTTATTATTTATGGAGAATGTGATAAAGTAATATCAAGAACTTGCAGCACATTTGCTACTCGATATCCACAAAAAATCGAGTTAACTTTATCATTTATAAAGAAGTGATCTGATAAGTTTATTTTAGTTACTTTGCACGCCATATTGATACCTATATCTGTGAAATAATTGTTTAACATATTGGCTTGATCTTTATTAATATTTATAAGTTCATTATTCTCATTAGTGATAGATATGTTTTCGATTAATTTAGGCTTCTTTCTACGACCTGAGATATTAGTTATGATGATGATTTGTTTTAAGTTTGTTCCAGCTTGAGTGATTTTATTTTGATAATATTAATTTTTTGCTTTTTTAATTGAGTCTATTTCTGTAATTTTTATATTGATCTTCAAGCTCTGGAGAATAATTTTTTATTAATTTCTATTTCAGATAATCTCTTTGTTTAATAGAATAAATTAAACCCAAAGTAATTCATGGTTTTATTTTCGTTATTTTGTTTTATATTTTTTTTTGTTTCTGTTGAAGTTGTTAAATAATTATGTAATTTATTAAAAAATATGTCATAGTCTAGTTGTGGTTCATTATTAGTGTTTAATACACAATTCCATTTTTCATTACTTAATAGGTTTTCTAACTTGTCAAAATTAATCTTGTTTATTTTACTTTCTACTTTAGCTTTATAGTTTTTTTGTTTAGAAAAATTTATCAGTGCAAATGTGGAATAATAGTCTGTCGTGTCAGTGTGAAATATAGTAGGTTCAATGTCAATATGTTTTAGGAAGTTATTTTGAGTTCTAATGAAAATGTGGTCAATGGTAGATTTAGTGTTTTTTGTTACTCTGGTGGGTTTATTTATATAGGAAATGAAACCACTTGAATTTAATATATTTAAATAACTGTTAGTTTCGTTCGCTTCCTTTTTTAATAAATCAATATTTATGTCACCTACATACACTTCTAAACTTTTTTTTTGTATACCGTTTAAATATATTTCTAAATCCTTTAGATATTGGTTTAAATCTGTTTCTGGAATCCTGTAAAAACTGTCAAACATATTTTATTTTTATTTGGTAAGAAGTTATCTGAAAGGATGACCCTTAGAGATCATTTATTGGTGTTATACTATTCATTATAATATATTGAGTAGTTAGGAATTGAAAAGTCATTTATATTATTTAATTTTCTGGTTTCCGATAATATAATAATATGAATGAATGAGAGTACATTTTGTCGACCTCTAGGTTAAATCAAGAAAACAAGCCGGGCATAGTTCTCCTTGACCACCAAACCAAGAGGTGATATATTTTATCAAGTTACTTGCCGGGACGAACACTATGAAACAAAAGAAAAAATACATGATCGTGATCTTTAATAGAAGCTCCCAGAACTATACCCAAACTACCTGGTCAAGATGGTCGTCCTGGTAACCAGTGTTCTCGTTGCTGTGAGGTCTATGTTGCTCCCAGAATTAGACCATACCGATCTGCCATTACGATTTAAGAATCTTTATTGGGCTATTTAGTTTCTGATATTGCATTTGTTATTTCTCCAAATATCTAATGTACCAGTCGACTGGTTGGCAAGCCAAATTTTAAAAGTCATTCATATTTAGAGCATATGATTCGGGAATTTACAGTCACTAATCCATCAAGTTATTGAGAGTGATAATTTGCTGGCTCAGATGGGAATGCATTACGGAGTCTACTTTTTGGTGTTTTCTATTATCTTTGCCAATCTAATCCTTTTGTGAAACATTGTAATCATTCGTTTATTAGCAGATTTTCAATTCGGAGCTAAAGGAGACTGCTTTAAGAAATGGAATTATATACATTTAGAGCCGGTATATTCACCGTATGTTAATGTGAGTGCTAGTTATCAAGCATATGTTTATTTTTACTTCAGTACTATCAAACAGTTATGAACATTTTATTAATGTTTCTCGATTGCGCATGGTTTTCTAACTTTATGTCAGTACACTTAAATTAGCCTTTAGCAACTTCTAATTTAAATTTAAATATAATTTGTCTAATTTTTTGTTCAACTGCGGAAAAGTAAATCTTTCAATGGTTTCCCTATGAATTGAAATAACAAACCTGAACTAAAGTAATTCAAATTATTTTTCGTTGTGAAATTAATGAATGTAGGGCAGTGAATGAAATTTATTTGATATTTTACAGTATGAATAACATATATAATGCACAGAATCATTGTAGCCTACCACATTGCCTGAGGAGTTGAAAATTAGGATCGATTTCAGGTTCAGGTCATTCTTCATCAACAGTTAAATCTTATAAACCTGCAAACATACCTTAAACCCTTTAAAAATTTAGTTGAAGTCGGAAAGCTAAGATGGGGAATCTACTTTCCAAAGGTCAATAGAAAATGTTACACAATTTCTAATACGTACCTAGTTTCTAAATCTTTAAACAACTAGTAACAGCTGAGAAGGGTTTAGGGCCGAGTATGTGTAAACATTATACCGGGTGTTACAAAAGTATGGGAACCGTGGAAAATTTCGAACAGTTTGCATCAAATCGAAAAATAAAAAAATACGTGTCAAAAATTTTTCAAAAAACTATCTACTGATACCAAAATGACCTCCCCACCCACCACTCTGTGGGTGGGGCGAGGGACAACTTTAAGATTTCAAATGGAAACCCCTATTTTTTTATTGCGGAATCGGATGCTATGGCAAAAAATACGTAAATTTTATTCCGGACATTTTTTTCGACTCTTGCATGGTGTCGCTGTAATCTCAAAAAATGAAAAGAAAACATTACTGTTTCAAGGGTAGCGTCTTATGCCCATAAAAACGTCCAACTCAAAAACTGAAAAACGTATTTGTTATTTTTACGAAATCTATCCAATGACATTGGATTCGACTCTCCTACCCCTAGCCCAATGGGTGGGGCGGGGGAAAACTTTGAAATTTGTAATGAATATCCCTATTTTTATAGCGGATTCGGCTTCTACGGCCAATAATACGCGAATTTTATATCGGGCATTTTTTCGATTCTCGCAAGGTGTCGCTGCAATCGCACAAAATTGACATAAACCTTAAGCGTCCATAAGTTTGTAAATATTTACAAACTCTAGCTACTCGCGTTGACAAAAAAACATTCAGTTTAAAAAACAATATCTGTGATATCTTGGTATTTATTAATGTTTTTTTTAAAGTGTTCTTAATAACAGCATTTGTTTTGTGAAATTTTTACGAGAATGTTCAGTTCCTTCCAACTTTTGTAGAGGCAGGAGCGCACTTTTGTACGGAAAAAGTTATTTCAGTTTTCATTAGTTCTCGCGCTTTTTTCTGCATAATGGCTACTTTAACAGAGGAAGAGAGGTTTCTCTTTTAATGATGCGAGGGTGGGGCGATAAAGAAAGGTCCTATGATGAAGTTGTGATTTTATTGAACGAAACTTTCCGTGTAGAACAAGTGGGAATTTCGAAATCTACTGTGTCCCGTGCCATCAAACGATTCCTAGACACAAGGACAAATAGAAATCGTCCAAAATCTGGAAGACCAAAATCTGAAACATCGGAAGCTCGATAAATGGAAGTGGCCCAGGCATTTGTTGAAAATCGAAGGTTATCAATCAGAAAAGCCAGTCAACAGCTTGATATGAGTGCATTTTCAGTTCATAAGAATTTGAAACTTTTGAAATTTAATCCTTACAAAATTCACCTTCACCAAGAGTTAAATGAAGATGATTTTGATCGGCGACTTGAATTTAGTGAATTAATGATGGAAAGGAGTAACCAAAACCCAAAATTTTTGTCACCTCTACTTGTCTTCTCAGATGAAGCAACTTTCGAACTCAGTGGAAAAGTTAATCGCCATACTTTCAGATATTGGAGTGACGAAAACCCTCACTGGATGCTTGAAACACACACGCAGTATCCACAAAAATTAAATGTTTGGGCAGGAGTTTTCAGGGATCGAATCATAGGACCGTTTTTCATAGATGGAAATTTGAATTGAGAAAAATACCAGGAAATGTTGACAAATCAAATAATTCCCGCAATACAAGAGTTTGCTGGTGATGAGTTCGATAATGTTTGGTTCCAGCAAGATGGGGCTCCTCCACACTATCGGGATATTTTAGGGACTATTTGAATGGTACTTTCGAAAATCGATGGATAGGTCGAAGAGGAACTATTGAATGGCCAGCAAGATCTCCCGACCTTGCGCCACTTGATTATTTTGTTTGGGGATACGTGAAGGGTAAGGTTTATTTCACTAAACCTCGTGATTTGGAAGAGCTGAGGCAACTCATAATAAACATTTTTGCAGAAATACCACCTGAAATGATAAGAAGTGCTATTGAAAATTTTTACGTTCGTCTCGGACAATGCCGAGAAGTCAATGGGCACCATTTTGAACACCTGCTATAATCTTGAAATTAATACCTGCTAGCGTAGCAGTTAAGCTGTAAACTAATTGCCTCAACTGGCCGAAATTCTCACCTTGCCTTAAATGGCTAAGTTACCACTTTGACTTCACTGGCTGGGATCAAGAACTTGTCTGAAGTGGCTGAATTAAGAGATAAAACCACTGTTAGTTTTTTTTTTAATCGAGTTTTTATTGCCCTGTAAAAAATGTAAATTGAAAATTACTAGCTGCTAATAAATTTACAGAATGTTAATAGTTGTAATATCCGCACGACCCTGTAAATTCACTGTTCTCAAAACAGCTCGGGAAATCATTCACTCTGAGATCAGTAGTTTTATTTTTCGTATTTTTCTTAAGTATGCATTCAAAACTTTCATGTTTCCACTCAATTTTTGGCGATTGCGAGAATCGAAAAAAACGCCCGATATAAAATTCATGTATTTTTGGCCGTAGAATCCGAATCCGCTATAAAAAATTGGAATTTTCATTACAAATTTCAAAGTTGGGAGGTAGGAGGGTCGAATCCAATGTCATTGGATAGATTTCGTAAAAATAACAAATACGTTTTTTTCAGTTTTTGAATTGGACGTTTTTTTATGGGCACAAAACGTTACTCTTGAAACAGTAATGTTTTCTTTTCATTTTTTGCGATTACAGCGACACCATGCAAGAATCTAAAAAAATGTCCGGAATAAAATTTATGTATTTTTTACCGTAGAATCCGATTCAGCCATAAAAAATGGGGGTTTGCTGCGGATTACACGTACATAAATAAATAAATACGTTGGATCTTAATGATTATCAGATATTACGTAACGAAATCACTTGGGCTACTGTAGCGTAGCAGATATCGTAGGCACTGACTTACCCGGAAAGTGATGTACGTGCCTATGATAAAATTTCTCTAGCTCAGACTATCTCAGGGCGTTAAGCCCAAGCTTACATAAACTATGATAAATTATTAGTTTACTTACTTAATAATTCACTGAGTTTTTCCATATGTAGTGGTCGCAGACGAAATAATGACACTTTCTTTAAAAATGAAATGCACTATATTAAGCAATTTACAAAATTGGTTCTCTAGAATATAACCTGGCGATGTTCACAGTTGTGGCCAATATTTCATGATTAATAAGTTATAACATTCATAAAATGCCTCGTGTAGCTACACATCGGTTTACAATATGATCATAAAATTGTCATAGATTCTGCCACAAAGGTTTGATTTAAAGAACCTCCTTAAGTATATGTAAATATATGCATAAAATCTCTAAATATGTACAGGTTAAAATGCCAAAAGTATGAATGATGTCCAGCGGAACCACTGAAGGTGGTCCCCGGTAAGTAAACAAATAACACAACACTTATTTAGGGTGGTACGATACCGAGTCCGGACGTGGAAGAACTGAAGCCCTACAGAGATGCCTTCGGGACACAAGAAATGGACCCAAGGATGGGGTTGATCGTAGCCTCACCAGCCCTGGAACCTTCCACTGTGTGTGGATGCCCCGTCCGTGGAACTCTCACTGACGTGTGTAGAAGCCCCGTCCGTAGAACCCTAAAGATATCACGATTTAAATTTACAAAGTCAGAAATGCACGTGAAGCGTGCTTAATGTGAGCAATTCTGACATAACCTACAAATGAAACATAATTTACCTCACTGATGAGGGAACAATCCACCAAAACTCCTGGAAGCCACAGTCGGATAAATGGGGTCGAGTCCGCCTTTTAAGTTGACACTGTATTTCCCAAAGGAGAGCCTGCAAATTTGCGAAACACGTGGGTAGAGAACGGGCAAGATGGCGTGAAGAGGTTAGCTTACTTTGTGTAATTTAATATCCTGCTTCCGCAGATAAAATTTACTCACAAACACAAAATATTCCGCTAAACGGAACAACAACAGATTGAGGAAATTTTCTTGAGTTGGTTATTCTAAAATCCACGAGGATGCCTTGGATAAAGCTGAGGTTGGAAGAATTACCAACTAATTACTAGCAACCACGCCAACAAAAGAAAATGGTTGCCTACCCGGTTTCCGTTTCTCTTTGCTGTTCACGTTTCGCCCTCCCGTGGAGAATAGCGAAATGTGTTTCGGACGTGTAACAGTTGTTATAATGCGGCCCACAAAACGCTAAAGCGTATGGTGGGTCGCATACGCTGGAGGTCCGTAACAGGTTTTCATTTGAAATTTTACAGTTGCCCCTCGCCCCACCCACAGGATGATGCGTGGGGAGGTCATTTTGGTATCAGTAGATAGTTTTTTGAAAAATTTTTGACAATAATTTTTTTATTTTTCGATTTGATGCAAACTGTTCGAGATTTTCCACCGTTCCCATACTTTTCTAACACCCGGTATAATGTTTTGGACGGATTGATATACACTATTTCTTAACTTCAATACTATGAGCCAGTTATTGAAATTTCTCTAGATTTTCTTCGCTACCATCAGAATAAAATAATACATTTAAATTTAAAAAAATAATAATGCCAGATATTTTAAAAAAATTGTATTTAAACTTACGATATTTATGATTTAATTTTTTTTGCGTTGTATACATAACTGTAATTGGTAAATTCTAATTTTTGCTTTAACATCAACCTCATAAAATATAATAATAATAAAAAATAACAGAGGAGAGCTAGAGAAATTTTTTATGCTCTTAAAAAATGATTTTCGAAAAAGTGTATTTTTTCTCCAGGGATGTAGATATTAAAAGCAGCGGGGAAGAGTATTAGGAAAACAATATATATTTTGAGAATAATGTACAAATTCCTATGACAAACTTTCTCACTTAAAAACCCTTATTTCTGGATAATTAATATAATACTTATTATAAATTTGTTCCTCACTGTATGGTATATTAATTGACTATTTTGATTGGGGGTTATGCAACACGTATATGTGTGTACGGCACTTGCAGGTATAACGCACATGACGCAGGTGATTTTGGAAAGCACCTTGTGACTAATTATTTCTTATATCTTGGGCTTGCTGTTGTGTTAAGCATAAATATACACCCACTCTTTAGCAGTATCTACTAGATACCATACGTCTCGGATAAAGGTATTACAAACTAGTAAAATAATTAGAGAAAATATTAATATCATATATCGTCCACCAGATTATTTTTAATTAAATAAGTTCAAATTTCAAAAAATATTTATCAGGTTAATAAAAATTGGTAATTTTAATGTAGAAAATTTAATTAATTTAAGCTAAACCAATAATCTGCGGAATATCTCTCATCAATAATGCACGCTCTTGAAAATACTTATTGGAAACTATTTTGCAGAAATAAATAAAACTATTCAGAAATGTAACAATATATTTAGAGTTAATGTATAACTTATTCAACGAACAAGCCCAGAAAATTAAACTTAGTTGCTAATTCTGCAGGTTCCCGGACGTTTCGTGTATGACAAATTTCAAAAAAATAATTTTCTGTCACCTTTATTATAAAGAAAGAATGCTAAAGTTGATGCTACGATGATTGAATTAGACAATTCAATAAAGGAAATACGGTGGTACTCAAATCATGGGCAGAGAAAGTTAATTTGATGATGACTCTTCACCCATAGGTTGGCTTCTTATATTGATTATATGAAACAAATTAAAGTAAAAAAAGAACATATTCAATACTTATTTCGATACTTAAATATAGCTTCTATTTTCTAGTAAACGCTGCAGTATGTGAAGATAATACACCACATACCACTAAACAACATGAGGAATCTGGATTAGGAATACTTCTTGTACTAGACATAGTTTGTGTAACTGAGAAATTATTTCGTTTTATTATGTATTTCTTTATTACAGCCACTCACACAGAAACAGGTCACGCTGTAGTAGATGTACTCCAGTTGAATTAGCATTTTGACAAAAAAAAATGTTTATAGATATAATCCAAACCCAGGATGTTCAGAGTGATGTTAGGAATGTAGGGTGTCTTAATTTGGCAAAATTTTTACTTAAAATTATTGATCCATTATCTGGAAATACCGATTCATATATTAGAAATAGTAAACATTTTATAGAAAAAATGTATGAAAACGATATTCATGAATCACACCTGATGGTTAGTTTTGATGTAGTTAGTCTTTTTACCATGTTCCGGTAGATGAAACCTTAAAAATAGTTAAAGACAGGTTGCTAAATGATAATAATTTGGAAACTAGAACTAAATTAAGTGTAAATAGCATAATGGAACTCTTAACACTGTGTATAAAAACAACCTATTTTCAATTGGACAATGAGTTTCATCGCCAGGATTTTGGTATGGCTATGGGGTCTGCATTATCACCAATTTTAAGCAACATATTTATGGAGAACTTTGAGAACACACATGTTCAAAATTGTATAAACAAACCGGTTGTCTGGTGGAGATATGTTGACGACATCTTTGCAATTTGGTCTCATGGTGTCGATTTACTAGATAGTTTTTTTGGAAAATATAAATACTAAGGAACCGTCTATTAAATTTACATTAGAAGTAGAAAGTAGAAATGAATTACCGTTTTTAGATGTTTTAATTAGAAGGGTAAATAATACAATTGAAACAAGCGTTTATAGAAAACCAACACATACTAATAGGTATCTAAATTTTAACTCAAATCAGTCAATAAATGTTAAAAGGGGTGTTGTAAAATGTTTATACGATAGGGCCAAAATAATTTCATCTAATAATGAAATATTAAACAACGAGAAAAAATGTATCAAAGAGGTTCTAGTACAAAATCAATATCCTGAAGTCTTTGTTGATAGATTTTTCATAAATGTTGAAGATAGGGACAATCAGGTACGACAAAAACCTGAACGTCATTATACAGCAATAATTCCTTATGTATACGGACTATCGGAAAAGCTACGCCGTGTAGGTGACAAATTTGATGTTAGGACGATATTTAAAACGGGGAACAGTTTAAGATCTATTTTAACAAAAACAAAACCGATAAACAGGGAGCAGAATTCAAAAAACTGTATTTACAATATCCCGTGCGAATGTGATAAATGTAATGTGGGTGAGTCATCCAGACCTTTCAGTGTGAGGTTGGACGAACACAAGAATTACATTAGAAAGAATGAAATTCAGAAATCAAAGATATGAGAACATGCTTGGGAAAACGGACATAGAATAAACTGGGACTCGGCAAAAATTTTAACAAAAGAAACAGATACCAAAAAAAGAAAAATTAAAGAATCAGCAATAACCTTATTAAATGAAGATAAGTGCGTATCGAATTGTTCTGTAGATATTTATACAACCTGGCTACCAATGTTAAAAGAAGAACCTAACAAACTCAAAATTATTTAAAAGAAAATATCATCAGTTCTATGTTCTGTGTAAGTAGTAAGTATCTATGGAAATAACATAAACAGAATCTTAAAGCTGTGTATTTGACATACACAGCAAAATAAGAGTTCTTCAAAAAAAAAAAGCTTTGAAAACGGAAAGAGATTACTTTCCGAAACGTCAGCAAAATACATTATTTCTGTGTTTATTCCGATTTATATTATTTGCAAAACATAACCTCTGACTTTTCCTTTGGCGTAAACGTCACGGGCGCAGAGACTTTTTTCCAATAATTGTATTATTTTGTAGATTCGGTGATTTGTTTTGAAGAGGATAACAACACATGTGGTAGAAAACCCAAATAATAGGAAAGAATATGGCTTATTTTTCAATTGTTTATAAATAATAGAAAAACATGTTCTTCTTACGATAGGAAAAGAATGGTCTTGTAGCATAGAAAAGGCACGCGAAATCGGGAGCCATATGGTCGAATAGTTTTTGCACAATTAATTTGTTAATAACTTTTTCACTTTTCTTTAACGCTTATTTCTCAGCGATATGGCAGCTCTACACCAATCTGCGTGTATGCAAATTAAATTCATGATGTATGCTATCAGCATAAAAAAAGAACCCAATAAAGCGTTGGTTTTAAATTGTTGAAAACAATTATCAAAGTTAGCATTAGTTTTTTCGTTACAAACAAATAGAATATCTCTTCGGCGATACATAGTGTCGAAATTGTATCGGAAAATATTAATGCTATGATGACTAATCTCGATGTATTTTTGCTGACCGTACCGATAAAGCTGTTGTTCTCAATATTGTTCTGGTACTAAAAGAAATTACGGAGTTCAACTCATTATTCAATGCCAAAGTTAGAAGTCATAAGCAGATGGTTTGCTGAAGAATTTCTGTTCCTTTGAAGCAATTCTGCTTGGCATGATTTATATACGAATTTTCTATTTCTACGTAGCAACTCCAACAGTGCTTTTCGTGCGTGTCTTGCGTAGTTCAAGTGCTATGTGGATATAACCTATATTCTTTAGAATTTTGACAATTATTGCATTCTGTTTATAAATTTCTTCTGACAATACCACTCACGCAAATTTCGTGCGGAAGATCACTTTCAAGGCTGAAATTATTAAACACGAGACTACGCAGTTGTCTCCTGCAGGAACATTATGAAGCGTTATTCTTTACGGGCTTTTTTTTATACATTTATTTAACGTCGGCCTATTTCCGCTACTGAGGCCTAACACCGACGCCTGTAGACGAGCTTCCCCCAACCAGGAATTTTGCCGAACCTCTTCCCTTAAGAAGAGTAGGGATCTTTTACTTGCCTAACATTTAATAGACAAGGGACCGACGGCTTTACATCCCCTCCGAAGGATGGTATATCTCCTATACAACCCTCGCCTAAGGTTGTATAGCTTCCGCGCATACACTGATATACAAGCCGCTGGAAGATGGGTGGGCGAGGACGCGGTCTTCGTTGTGAACACGGAGTAGACTCTGGTTCTAATATTAATGCCCCACGTTGGGCGCCATGAACACGGAGTACGCCCTGGGTTTAATATTTAAGGTCCACGATGGGCGTCTCGACCACGTGGTTGCCTCTTGTATTTAGGAAAATAAGAATTTGGGCTGGCTAGCTTAGTCTGAGACCCCCAGAGTCCACTCGTGCACTTAATTTATTTGAAAGTTGGGTTGGGGTGGTATGTCCCTAAACGGAAGGAGTTCCCCGAAAGATTCACCCTGTATATGTTCAGAGTATAATATAGCTTTTTTATTTCTTGGTGAGGGTCCAAAGCTTCACCCTGTATAAGCTTATCTAGCTATAATTCCCTTATTGGGTTCTGGAGTAGGGCCTTCTTGAGTACCCTGTATAATCTTCTTGTTCAATAAACACACTTTGTTTAATACGAATTCACAATATTTTATTTAGTTAAAAACACAGAGTTAAATGATTCGGTTTTAAAATTAACAAATTTTCTTTTGGTAACTTGTCGACACGTAGAATTTTGCCTTTAATCGTTACGGGGTTCGTTATATTTTTAATCAGATCTTTTTTATTTAATTTACTATAAACTAATGTCGCGAAGACGGATTTTTATTCACTTAAAACTAGGGCCGCGTAGGCGTTAAACAAAAATTGCACTTTGGCTTTTATTCACTTAAAACTAAAACACCGATTTTTTACTAGGGGAGTCCTAGGAAGAGGCACGGGCACACTTTGGGTTTCGTTACTTAGCCGGAACACTGACGCGGGAAGTAAGAACTTAATCGTAGATACCGGAAACACAACTTGTCGGAGCCTCGGCACGCTTCTCCTTTTATACAGAACACGGGGCACGACGTAGCCGAGAGCTGGATGAAAGTTGGATGGGAAATAAAACGGAACCGGCCATTCATTTGGGCGAGGATTGCGAAATATTGCGTAACGTTGTACAATACTTTTTGAAATTTTGGAATTTTGGAATAAAAGTGATATGATTGAATGGGCCGTGAAAAATGTAATATAGTAATGTAAAAATGTCAAGGGAATCTATTTTAATTTAGGAGTAATTTAGGATAACTGTGAATATGACCGCGGTCTGGAAATAGCCCCGTAAGGTAGCGTTGATAGATTTTAACTTTTATTTATGGCTACATTTTAAGCGTTACGCTTGAGGCTGGGTGTGGTCATAATAATTTATTTAGGGTAACGGAGTGAAGTTGGCGACGGGTTGCCAGCATGAAAAGGGAAATAGTAAATTTGACTTATGGTTTTGAATGAAGGGAAAGTTGAATGTAGAATAATAAAACGAAGATAGGAACGAGTGACCAGCAACTCACGGGAACATGTAAACTGGTCTGGATTTAAAAAGATTAATTCATGGGCGGTTCGTAAAGATGATTAAGAGGGGTTTCGAGATAATGTGGGGAAATTGAGATTGACGTTAAAATTAATATACGGGGGCTTGTAAAAAGTGTTGTGAATGAAATTAAATTTTGATAATTAGAGATTGGGAGAGTAAATGGTTAATGTTTAAAGATGTTGAGGGGGCTGTATTTTTGAAGTGACTCTTTTGTAAAATTTTACTGATAATTTGATTGAATGAGGTGTTTTAGCTAAGTTGATGATAGAATTTTGATTATGGGGAATTATCGATGGTGCCTTAATTTTATTAGATTTTTTAGTTGCTAAATGTAGTTTTTCGATGTGCAGGGTGTCTTAAGGACTTTTTTTATGGTATTTGCCAGGTGGGCCTGGGCAAATGATTTATTTAGCAAATTTTAGTAATTTTTTGAGCGGCCATATTGGCGGTAAGGGGAATATACTACAACAGTTGGAACGGTCACCAATCCAACTACTAACCACGCCTAACGTTGCTTTACATCGCATATCGAAGTATGTACATAGTAAAGACGCACCCACGCTCGCCCCCTTTACGGGCTTGCGAGCCTGAAATAACGACCAATATTACCGCAGAGGTAATTATTCATAAATTGTGTCAAAAAAGTACCGCTTTTAAAAGACATTTAGACTGATGGTGATTACCTGGTAATCTGTTATTCATTTTTTTATTATATTGATAAGTTTTATCGAGTTTTATGTTGATGATAAAATATTCTGAAAAAAATACATAAAGGTCCAAAGTTTATTAGAAACCTTACAGGGTTTGAAGTGTCAAATATTTTGTCTATATAATGCGGCTTTAAATAAAATATAACCTGGGGCCCTTTCTAACTTATTTTCCCGGGGCCCAAAATCGTCCCAGCACGCGCCTGGTATGTTCATTGTGTTCTATGTACGTGGATTCATAATATAAGACATATATCTTTTAATATATTATAATTATTATGTTAATTGTCTATTATAATGTAATATTTGCTACTTCTATTGATATGTACGTCCTGTTAAATGTTTCTATTTTTGTGACTTACCTTATCCATATATTTGTAAATGGCAACAAAGGTGAATAGAGTATTCTATCCTATCATATCCTATACTATCCTATCCTATCATATCCTACCTTATCATATTCTACCCTGTCATATCCTATCCTACCCTATCCTATGCTATTCTATTCCGAAAAAAGTAACATTAAAAATGGTATGTATAGAGTTATAGGAGTTACAAACTTGAAAAGTACTGGCGTATTAACGACCTCATTTATATTTATGTCATATTCTAGCCAATATAGGAAAAGGAATCTTTCAACCCCCATACAACAGTTCAATTGGATTGGATCGTGTCCTAATTTGTGACACGTTGAATAAATATTCAGCAGCTGTTGAGGGATTTCATAGTAAGAAAAGGACGATTAGCATTAGTCACTATCTTCTACGGCTGTGCTATCTTCCATTTAACTTTATAGAACGAACGAATCTTCCTAATATCTTCCTCAGTTTAAGGAATCTGAATGAGCCAATAAATTAATTGGGCTATTATCCTAGAAATTATATTTATTACTCTACTGGCTATAGATTTATGGACGCCAGAAAAAGCACTTGCTACTACTAACATAGAACTTGTTGCATAATTTCTCAATATAAGAAGAAGAATATCCTCCGACGAAAGAGCCTTGTTTCTGGAAATAAATGAGAAGTATATACTATATTATCCTGCTCTCCCCCACAAAGATACCAACGTCGCTATTGCCTTGCGCCCGGTACTTAAAATAAATAAATGTAATAATATGGAATAACATTTTTTTCAGCATATATTAAAATAAATTACCGTTCTCCAGACATTATAAATATTGCAACAGAATAACACAGTGCTTCCATCTCTTACAGTATATTTACAGACAAATTTAAATGAATAAACTGCCTTGAAATTTAATAGCTTTTCTGTATTAAAGCAGGTAGAAGAACAGGATTCAGTATAAAAGGTTTCTGTAAAGAGGCTATTTAAATTTTAAAACGTGTTCACTATCATCTCGATGTTCATAGGTACTACAGTACAGTGTTGTCAGCGTAAAATTAATAATTGTTGGTTTTCCAAACTTTTAAATAATAATTTACTTATTAATCATTTGTTTATTTATTCAAGGTAACAGGTTTCACATTAACTGTAAATCTGACATAATAATAACATATAAAAGCTGCTCTTTGATAAATTTCAACTTTGTTGCGTATTAGCATAAAACATTTAGCAACGTATAGATTATTGACTGATTTATTGAAATTATTGAATTATCATTGGTGTATGCTGCCTTATCTGAAAAATATTTACTTGTCGATTTGCTAAATAGGTGTATTACGATAAAATTATCAACCTATCCCATTTGAAGTATTTCGTAAATAATAATTTTTTCTCTGAACGTATAGACATAAGAGTGTCTCAGAGATGAGAATATTTTACGTACTTAGTAACTACCTACTTTAAATGTTGCATGTATAAATTCTTAATCCTATGAAAAATGCCAACAGCTGGCAACACTAGCAGGCAAACTTGAACAGGTAAGAAAGAAGAAAACAATTTACATAACTATTTGAGCGTTCTACTACTTGTTGCATGTAAAAGTGCTTCCTGTAAGTGGACCATCCCAGCTTCTGCCATCTATCAGTTATGTGCTGAACTATGCAGTTTCAGTGACTTCGTGCAGATGGCTGACTATGTACATTAAAATTAATATTAATTAATATTTTACATTAGAATTTATCTACCGAATAATATTCATGGATTGTTTAAAGATATTCCTTTATTTAAAAGTAATATACATCTAACTTTAGGTAAAATATTGGAAATCTATACATTTTTAAATAAATATTGCGCGCTGTAATTACACACTTTAATAATTTAATTTAGTTGGTAGCTGAATTTGTACAGTTGATGATTTTTAACTCTTGAGTATAGTCCTCGGCCGTGACACTAGGAAGAAAATATCTCAGCATACTTGGATATTAATTCGCGTCTATTGCCTCTATCTAAAGGACCTATTTACTCATAAAGGGATCGTATTAAATAGGTTTTTGGGCAATATCGGTACATCCGTGCAATGCAAAAGATTTTCCGTTGTTTTGTTTGTTAACATATCCGGAAAGATAAAAATTAACGTCATCTGACATCAGCAAGCAATCAACGATATGCAGGTTTTCAGTAAATAATAGACCTTCGAACGTTCGCAAAAATCAACGCGTGTTCCAAAATCTTGAGACAAAAGTTTTTGTACGGCTTGAATTTTGTAGAGATGAAAGTGTAAGTCTTTCAGAATGCGGCAATAACTACTGTTGGAAATATTGAACGCTAATGCTTGTCGTTTTGCACATCGTTTAGGAGTTTGTACCACAGCTGCTCTTATCCTTTCAGCATTTTCAAGTGTGTGTACAGAACGATTTGCTTTTTCTCTGGCACATGAAGCAGTACTGCGCAACTTGTATACCCGCTTTTTAACTGTTATTCGACTAGGATCTCGTGGATTTAAATAAAAGTGGCGACAAAATAAGCGCTGGGTTATGTTAAACAAATCGAAGGTGTATCGGTAATACGGGAGCCCAATAGCAATTTCTGTAAAGCTTGTAAATTTCGCAGTTTTTGCGAATTTTTGCAAGTTCTACGTATGCTAGGTGGATGTTTGTGGTGTCACTTTGAAGATCTCGTCAAATGCAAACTTTTGGGAGTGGTTTGGAACATTTAAGATTTAGGGTGGTCAAAATACGGGGGTTAAAACGTTTTTCTTGGATACGAAAACGTTCGGTGGTGTTACATCGCATACTGTTTAAAAGATCCAAATTTGATTTTAGTTTAGTTGGAAAGAGGATGATCCAGCGCTCATCGTGCGGGATGGTTTTGTAGTCTATGATGCACAGGGGTGAAGTTACATTGGTGTAAATTTGAATTGCATGTAGTTGCATGTAGTTTCATTTTTAAAATATTGAGCACGTGTTTTTTTGTTTCCGGTGTAAACCAGTTATTTCAAACTTACTTCAAACTTACCTTTATGTTAATTTCTTGCGATTACAGCGCCACCAGTAGCGAATCCAAAAAAATGTTCCAGACGAACCTTACGTAATTTTAGCCGTACAATCCATTTCTTCAATAAAAAATGGGGTTCCCATTTAATTTTTCAAAGTTGTCTCCTCCCCACCTGCACAGGTGGGTGGGGGCAGTCAACTTTGGTTGTCATTGGATAGGTTTTTTTTTTAATATTGAACATATGTTTTTTGTTTTCCGAAAACATTAGTAGTTTGCGATATATTTGACCGTTCCGGGACTTTTGGGACACCTCGTGTCTGAGCAGCTTGGTAGTAGAAAGATATCTTAAAAACTTCTATTCTGTGCATAATACTTAAATTATTTCGATGCCTAGTATTGATTTTATTTAATTTTATTTTAGTGTACACCATCCAAGAGTACTTAAACTAATTATAGGATGGGCAAATACAATAAATAATAATACATACAGATACAAAAATTAGCAAAACAAATACGATTCGTGACAGAATATATGCCTATATACAGATATACATAACATAAATATAGATAAAAATATATACCCACATATATACAAATCAGATTAAAATATAGATATAACTACAAACAGACATGTACTGAATAATATTGCAGCTATTAAAGACAGGAAACCTTTCAATTAGTCATATGTAATTTTTTTATGGAATTAAAACTACAATAAAAAATATCAATGCTGTCTTGCAGGTTGTTGCAGTTCTCACATGAAACGTAAATGTGAAAATTTTAACACGTTTGTCCTAGGTGTGGTGCAGTGGCGGCCCGTGGCTTTTAGCTCTGAATGGGCAGGACGAGGGATAGAACTGAATAATAATGACACTTCTCCAAAAGAATTTAGTGGGTGTAAAAATCATGCAAGAAACATTCAATGATGCCTCTGCCCATTTCAATCGCCTTGTATAACGTTTTTAAATTATCTATTCCTGTTAATTCCACGGACTTTTACTATTTTTACTGAATAATATACAAGGCCACCAATAAAGTTTATTTTTTTTATTTCACTCCCAGAAAGCCATAAACATTTCTGATACTCTGTGACACAAAATGTTCTATTGGACGAGTTTTAATTTACATTACTGAGATTTCACATAGTGGGACAAGGTCGCTCTAATTTAGTTACAAAAATTTTGCCGTTGTATGTTAAAAACGCAAAACTGTTTTCTAATAAAAAATCAGATATTCTTTCCTATTATTTGAGTTTTCTACCACATGTACTATTATCCTCTTCAAAACAAATCACCGAATCTACAAAATAATAGAATTATTGGAAAAAAGGCCTCTGCGCCCGTGACGTTTACGCCAAAGGAAAAGTCAGAGGTTATGTTTTGCAAATAATATAAATCGGAATAAACACAAAATTAATATATTTTGCTGACGTTTCGGAAAGTAATCTCTTTCCGTTTTCAAAGCTATTTTTTTGAAGAACTCTTATTTTGCTGTGTATGTCAAATACACAGCTTTAAGATTCTGTTTATGTTATTTCCATAGATACTTACTACTTACACAGAACATAGAACTGATGATATGATATGTTCTGTGTAAGTAGTAAGTATCTATGGAAATAACATAAACAGAATCTTAAAGCTGTGTATTTGACATACACAGCAAAATAAGAGTTCTTCAAAAAAATAGCTTTGAAAATGGAAAGAGATTACTTTCCGAAACGTCAGCAAAATATATTATTTTTGTGTTTATTCCGATTTATATTATTTGCAAAACATAACCTCTGACTTTTCCTTTGGCGTAAACGTCACGGGCGCAGAGGCCTTTTTTCCAATAATTCTATTATTTTGTAGATTCGGTGATTTGTTTTGAAGAGGATAATAGTACATGTGGTAGAAAACCCAAATAATAGGAAAGAATATTCGTAGAATGCCACAAATAACTTTCAGACAATAATCAGATATATCAATATCGCTTACCGTTTGTCTTACGTCGGCCATGGCAAATATTTTAATATTAATAATTTCTCAGTTGCCCATTCACCACACCTTTTTCTGCTAAAGTAGACACTTCCTATTTACTAAATACCAACAAAAATCACAGATTACAAATTAAAAAACATAAAATTGAGAAAATAAAACATTACACAAACCTAACCAAAATCTTCCAATTCTAAAACAGCAGCAACAACAACTTCCAATGTTTGAGATTCACGAATACGGACTTGACTTGACTCCATACGTCCGAAAATGAAATGATTCTCAACGGAACATCACGGCACTGTAAAAGAAAAGGCAAGGGATGAGGGTGGCAGTGCTCACATCCCACCGAGCGCGAAGTTCCATATTTGAATATTATACATTTATTTCATTTACATATTATATTAATTTCACATCTAAAACTGCTAAAATAAAATGCAACATTATTTTAGTACTTTTTTGATAATATAGGAGGCATACGTGTTCTAATACATTATACCTTAAAACGCAAAGAAAAATAAAATTATAGTTATATAGGTAACTTAACTACATGACACCGCTGATATGTATTTCAACTTCTTTTTGTCCCTATTTATCAAATTAGAAATTGCTATCATATTTGATATTCATAAGGTATTGATTAATCAATTTTAACACATTAGTTATTTTTCCTGTTTGATATCTTTTCAATTGTGAACATATTCTATTCAATATTCATATTGTTTATTACAAGTTTTGCTCAGGGATGGCATGCCCACTCTAGGTTGTAAATAGCCTAATCATGCAAGACATACGTCCCGTTTTGATATGCATTACAGGCGTAAAATCTAAGTGAATAACTAACATGCACGTAGACGTATTATGATTGAATTCACAATTTCTGAGCGATACTTGCCCACCCTGGCTTGGCGCATGACACTTTCAACATTATTACGCCCGGTTTCTAAACGGATTCATAAGTGTACCTATATGAGACAGATTAATATGTAGTAAAAATAATATTATAAATAAAACTAACTTTTTAATTTTAATACTACAATTAATTAACTGTAAAATTTTACTTGATAATTTAACTATAAAAATATGTAAAAATATAAATATACCTTTATAACTACCGCTTATGTAATTGGGTGGGCACTGCCTACCCTGCCATTCCTGACGAGCCGCCACTGGTGTGGTGAGATAAAAAGTATTTGAAAATCGGCGCTCTGGCCTTGGGATATCAAATGTAAGTTGTTTCAGAAGTTGTGGACAATCGATTTTGTTATTAATTAACTTACTAAGAAAAATCAACGAGTGCGCCTTTCTTCGAGCAAGCAAAGGGGGTACAGAAAATTTCCCTAGTAATTGTGTATGAGGTATTCCGACTGCAGGGTATATGCCATCCAGCTTGTATGAAAAAAATTTTAAAAAGCGCCTCTGAATATTCTCCAAACTATCCGAACATTGCCATACTATAGCAGCATATTCTAACTTAGATTTTACTAGTGCATTAAACAGCAACATGATTCCCCGTATTTCTGTAAAATCTTTAGTATTTCTTATGATGAAGCCTAAATTCCTATACGAAATTTTTACAATTTCGTTAATGTGGTGATTAAAAGATAATTTGCTATCGAATATGACACATTGAATATGAACATATTGAGTCAGGTCGGCTTAGGCTGACACTATCCAATTTAAAATTAAACCATATGGGATATATTTTTTTAATGAATGTCATTACATTGCATTTTGTGGCATTTAAAGGGAGTTATTTAAGTAACACCAGTTATTAATTTTTGACAAGTCATTCTGCAGATTTAAGCAATCTGAGATATTGTTTATAACACACATTTTTTTTTATGTCATCTGCATATAATAAATAGTATACACCGAGGTCATTGATAATATCATTTACGAATAATATAAAAAAGAGTGGTCCAAGAATGGACCCTTGTGGTACTCCAGAAGTCACAGAGATTTCATTAGAGACAAACCCACTACACTCAACATATTGCTTCCTATCTGAAAGATACGATCTAATAGATTCATTTAAGTCGTGTATATCACCATGTCTACTTAATAGATCACCTAAATATCCCGGACACTTTGTGTTCATAACTGTGTTAATTAACACACACAGTTGTCTAATTAGACAACTCGTATGCACAAATCTTCTTTCATTCATTTTTAAGATGTTTGCACCTCTCTAGATGCGGGGTTATATGATCATATCTATTTAATAGACAAACAAATCTAATGCAAGAATTTTGATTTTTTTGGATATGACGCTTATTAAAAGCTGTTAAAAATGGTCCATACACACAATCCATGTAGTTAGGTATTGGTAGAACCAATGATTTTTTAAATTCATTTATTTAACGTAGGCCTATTTCCGCTACCAAGGCCAATCACCGACGCCAGGTGATAATCTCACCAGTGTCTGTGTAGGCACTGGGATCCCTAACCTGGAAATTTTGCCGAACCCCGACAGTTTGTCGTGGGGTAGGGATCTTCAACGTTGCTCACATCGTAGATACACGGAACCCACAGTTTTACATCTCTTTCGAAAGATGGTGACGCGAGCAGATCCACTCATCCATTATATATCCAACCTAGGGCCACTTTTATTCTTAGTATTTATTAATGATTTATCCCTCACTATCAGTTCTACACATTTATTTTTCGCGGACGATTTGAAAATCTACTCTGAAGTAAGCAAGCCAAACACGACTGTTCTGACTTGCAAATAGCGTTAGACTCAGTTAATGAATGGTGCGAGAATAACTACTTAAAACTAAATACATCTAAATGTAAGACAATGTCCTTCTACAATAACGAAAGGCCAGTTTTATTCGTATATACGATTAATAATACAGTTCTTGACCGATGTGCAAATTTTAAGGATCTTGGAGTAAACATTCGATTCCAAACTCAGTTTTTCTACTCATATAAGCACAATTGTTACTTCGGCTTCTAAAGTACTCGGGTATTGTATAAGGAACTGGGGCAGCTTTATGGATATCAACACTCTGAAATTAATATACATATCATTTATACGAAGCAAACTTCAATATGCTTCTGTCATCTGGTCACCTGTTTATCAAAATTCTAAAATGCAAGTTGAGTCCGTACAAAGACGATATCTTAAATATATATATTTCAAATCCCATGGGTGCTATCCTGTTAGGGGCTTTGATCACAATACACTACTAAATTCATTCAATTTTGACTCGCTTGAACTTAGAAGAAATTGCACAGCACTACAATTGTTGTAATAAAATACTGCATAACCAATGAGACTGTATTCACTTAGTAAATAGAATTAACTTTCATATACCAAGGCAGAACGCTCGTCTGCGCAATGCATTTTACGTCAATACCTGCAGAACTAACATTTAGGTTAATTCAACATGTGCAAGATATTTAATGAAGTCGCTCATATGTGCGACCTCAACTATGATACTCTAAACCACATTATTCATATGTACAAAGATTCATTTAACTAATTAAGTCTAATTATAACAATCTAATTTATAATAACTATCTAATCTGTTTTATAATTAATAAATAATAAATTTATGTAATTATGTAATGTAATGTAATGTATGTATTTTGTATGTATGCATGTATGTTTTATGTAATGTAATATAAATTTATGTAATTTTGTAAATTTTTATCTCAATATTGTTATTTTTATATATTTTGTTCATTATTTTCTGTAATTGGGTGTCAACCTGTTGATAATAAACGTATTGTTATTATTATTATTATATCTCATCGACTTGCTGTGATCCGGTTTTGAATCCGGGCCGTTTGGCGAGGATGCGCCACTGTCCATCACACCACCCAGCCGACGAACCAATGATTCGACAAGAGTTAGTTTTACTGACTTTGGCAACAAATCGCCATATTCACATATGTTTTTTAGGACAAAATATGATTTTTGGCAGATTTTATTTAGGTGACTACTAAAATTAAGACTTTTGTCTTTTTAAGGTGTATACCAAGATATTTTACCTCGTCGCACCATGTCTATCTTCTGCTATAAGAAAAAACCTTTATTAAAGCTTTATTTATCGGGAATTGATATTTAATGTCTTTTGGAAAAAAATCTCACAAACACTATATTTTATCTTGGGCAGAAAAAGTCTCTCTTTTCAGAAGATAATTTTCAGAATAGCATTTTGGGCTGTTTATAAGATGTTAATTGTTTTACTTAAAGCACCACTTCATGCTACGATACAGTACTTTATGATTTATTAGGCTAATGAGTTGTAAACATAATTAAATTATTACTAGAGAGAATTTCTCTTACAAAAGTATTGGGCAATACAGTTCCTTGTGGCACTTCCATTTTCACGATAGAGCCGGAACTTATCTCATTACCAATTTTTACTAATTGGATTCTGTTTGCTAGGTAATCAAATACATCAAATATATTAAAGTTGCTTAGCTAATTAAGTAATAATTAGTGACACAAGATGTCAAAGACTTTTCCGACCCTCTACTCCAAATAATCGACAGCGTTATTTTCGGCATTCGAGTTTTGTACAAAACCATATTGTTTGTTTGTGATGACATTATGAGCATTAAAGAATTCAATTAGTCTTGATGACAATAGTAAATCTTGCTTCATTAATGTTTTGTCAAACTTTTCAAATTCCTCTCTCATTCATACTCTCATATTTAAAGCAAGAAATACAATTACAAACTTTAATTTATTAAAGAAACGTATGAGATACATACATTTATATGTTTATAATAAATATTTACTGGCAGGCTTTTGGTTTGTGTTCATTATTAATGCACAAATCAAAATAAACATGCTAAGTATAGTGACATAAGCGGTTCATGTTGAATACTTGCATACTGTGACTTCATATATTATTATTAATGTTGAAAAAGTATGTTTTTTAACGGAAGTTATTTCCATAACTCAAAATGAGGAACGACCGCATAAAACAAACAAAATTTTATTATATATTTACACGAAGTTGCCTTTTGACCTCAATGATTTAAAGAAAACATTAAAGTGTCTACAGTAAAATTAGGGATATGTAAAATATGACCAGTTATTTTTTTACGATTCTCTTAAATTATTTCTTATAACTTCTGGTTATAAAAGTTTCGTTTACATCGAGGGAGAGTTGTTTGCGCTGCTTAATATTAATGTTAATTTTCTCATTTAGGTTCCCGATTTTATTATTAAAATGAGGCAGAACTTATTAAACGCAATAAAATTTGTTAAATTGTAGCAAATGCTATAAATGGGGTACATACAAACTGTATCGCATATTCTACTCACTGAGTAAGCTAAGCAATTTTATTATAGTTGTGGATGATTTCAACTTTGTACACTTTTATCCTGTATAAAAATGTAGATAAGAGGTTCTTGAGAGTTAAATCTTCTAACGTTTATTTTATATTACAAGGAAGGTAAAACAGTTTTTGTTGGCGATATGAGGAAATGGCTGGCGAGCCTGTCACGTCATCTCCTAGAAATTAAACGCAATGGCAGGGTTAAAAAAAGGAACTTGCATAAAGATGGATAAGTATCTTCAATTTTGTTGGATAAGGACATATTCTAATCTCTCTATAGTTGATCTTGAAGCAAAAGCTTAATCTTAAATAGACTGTTTTATTTAATGTCGGAAATCGACTGGAGAACTTTAGAATCTCTTTTGCATCTAAAGAAAATGTTAAAAAATTATTTTACAGTTCAAAACATAATATTTTTAGTCGCAACCTCCTCTATAAAATCCTTATTTTAGTATAAGGAACGTAACCAGACTGCAACCAACAGCTACTTTCAGGGTTATGTGCGCCGCCGAGCGCTGAATTACAGGCCTGGCGCATTAAGTGTAATAATTGCATATTACCATCAAAACGCTAATGCTTCGAGGTCAGGCTTGTAACTTGTAATTCAGCGCTCGGCGGGGCACATAGCCCAGAGAGTAAATGTTGGTTGCAGTCTGATTAGGTTCCTTATAGTAAAATAAGGATTTTATAGAGGAGTTTGCGACTAAAAATATTATGTTTTAATATGCCACCCTCTATAAGCACATTTGAACTATTTTACTGTTTGTTACACTCTTGTTATGGCTAAGAACTTTTTGTATTGTTACTAGTGCACCGTAAAATGGAGAAAAAGTAGCTTCCTTCTTCCTTCTAGCATAAATTCTGTTTTACTCAATTTATATCAAATACTAAATACTCAGCAAAAGGTAGATGCAATTTATACAGACTTTTCGAAGGGTTTGTTAGGATGGATCATAGAATTATTTTACACAAGATGACTACTCTGGGATTTTGTGAAACTTTAAAAAAATCTTATTTGTGTAATAGATATCATTATGTAAAATATATGGGCTTTAAATCTACCAAATGTTGTTCATGCATCTAGTGCCCTGTAGGGGTCTATCCTAGGACCTTTTTTTTATGAGGCTCATGGGCTCCCAACCTGAGCTGGGTCAGTGTCAGACTCTTACTGAATAAACCCGTCCCCACAGGGTTGTCTGTAAACACTCCGAGGGCATTGCAGCTTCTTGGGCTCATTGTGTACCCCCTGTTCCGACCTACATTGCCCATTTTAATACTCCTGTGCCACTGATGAGGTGATACAGGTCTGAGAGTGGCCGAGTTTTAATGCATTCCGGGTCTGTTTGTGTTTGCCTGTAAATATTATATATTCTGCGGGCCAGTGCCTCACATTTATATATAATATGGTCTACCGTGTCTGGTATCTTGCCACATAATCTGCAGTCAAGATCGCCATCGAACTTGCCAATTCTGTGGAGACGCTTCTTAACGAGAAAATGTCCCGTCAAAAGATCTGTCACAATCCTCAACTGTAACCCGTTCCTTGAGCGCAGTTTGTTTTGGGTATGGTTCCTTAATGAGTGTTTTCCCATGTCGGTTACCTGTTGTGTTCCTCCAATAATGATTGTGTTTATTCCTGACCCAGTCTTTAATTACTTCCCTAGCTGAGCCTTTGATAATGCCCAGCACAGGCTCTGGGCCATAGAATGTATTAATTGCTCCTTGTCTAGCAAGTTCATCAGCTTTTTTATTGCCGCCTATTCTGATGTGTCGCAGCATCCATAGTAGTTTACCTCTGTTCTGCTCATCCAGAACTTCGAGCTCTTTGCGGCAGCCCCACACTAATCTGAAAGACACTTTATTAGAGGCTAATTAATGCCTCCTAGTGCTGCCTGACTCTCCGATGCGATGGAGATCTGCTGGTTCACACATCGTCGTTTAACGTATAGTAACGTATAGCCAGAATTTTAGTTTGAAATACGGTGGCATGGAGTCCAAGAGAAAGGCTTATACTTGCCCTCGGCCTCTATCCATGTATTTCTACTCCAGCTCCTGATTCCATCCTAGACCGGTCCTTATACCAGGCCAGGCTTTGCGTAATGTCTCAGGAGCTCCTGTTGACCAATCCCTCCCTCTCCAATAGAGACACTCAAGGGCTTGTTTAATGTAATTTTTGGAACCATGTATTCTGACCTCATGCTTAATAAAGGATCTACTACAATGTTGATTATCCTCATATGTCCCGACTCCCCTGCATGGAGACCCGAGTCATGTGAGTTTTGTACCCTGTATGTCTCCATTCTTGCCTCTCCCTGAATCACCACGTTGAGTGGGGGGAGGTCCAATAAGGTCTCCATGGCTGCTGTGGAGGTGATTTTGATAACACCCGTGATTCCCAAGCAAGCCAGTCTCTGTACCTGGCTTAGCTTGTTAGCTGCTGCTGTTTGAGTGACTTTGGGCCACCAAACTAAGGCAGCGTATGTAATGGAGGGTCTTATTACACTGGTATAGAGCCAATACATCATACCAGGCTTGAGTCTCATGTTTTCCCATAATATCGTCTGCATATAGCCAATGCGGTTACCGATTTATGTATTACCCTGTCTATATGTTGGTTCCTAGTAAGTTTAGAGTCTATGATTACTCCAAGATACTTTACTTCCCCCGACATCCTCAGTTGTGTCTCTTGAAGATCCAGAGGACCCAATCCCTCCAGGTTTCTCCTTCTAGTAAATGGAACGATATTGGTCTTTGAGGGACTTACTCTCAGCCCCTCCTCATCGGTCCATTTCTTGACCATATTCAGGGCCCATTGTAGACGATCCCTGACTACGTTATTAAACTTTCCCCTTGATATGATGAGTATATCGTCAGCATACCACTTAGCTTCGAAGCCCTCATTAGTAAGTTTCACTAATAGGCCGCCAACTACAAGGTTCCATAGCAGGGGGGACCTAGGATCCTAGGACCCTTACTTTTCATTGTATTTTCGTAAAAATATTTTTTTTTGTACGACCGATATTAAGTGAGATGTTCTCGAGGGCCCTGATAAAATGGACAGCCTGTATATTTAAGCTTTACTAGATTAGTTCAATTGTTTAAAGTCGATTATCTTCTGACATTACTGTATTTATTTATCGAGTAAAAGAAGTATACTCCTTTAAAATGAAATAACGGTACTTACCCAGAAAATTAAAGACAAACGTGGCGTGGCTTATTGCATTATTTTAGAATGCCATGTATGCTATTATGGAACCGTAAAATTAATTGTCGTTATTATTTTATAATCGCCATTAACTGCAAACAATAATATTCGGTTGTGTCAAAGCAAAATTATACTACTAATCCCTAAAAATCTATAAAATAACCAAAACTCTTAATTTTATGTGTGGGCATAAATATTTTAGTACCTATGTTGTAACGGCCATTTTTTATGAAAAGGAATATAGTCACTCAGCCAAGTCATCGATTTCCGCCGTATTTTTCGGGCCCGTTTCTTCTATAAGGCCTACATTATTTTAAAATCACACTTGCCAAGTCTATAGAAGTCTAAATTTTTAATGTCCGTCCATATAACAACAAATAAATAAAGTAATGGGTTCACATATTTCTACTCGTAAAATAGGTGTTTTATGACTCGAACTAGAAAAAGGATCTAAAAATTTACGTATTTGTAAATTTCAGCGCTACCAAGAAGCGTAAAAATATATTTTTTAACTGCTCCCTTAAATTCAGGTGCCATTTTAACAAAGAGTTGACCTTCGTTGTCAAATCGTAAATATCCAGGAGTAGTGGCTTCTATAGTTTACCTCTCTACACAAACGGATACATGCTGAGATTTTTTCTTTTAAAAAACTTTACTGTTAAATAGAAGATATTACATTTAGAATATTACATACTTACTACATAAACCTAATCAATATTTGTCTTGAAACTATATTACTCCTACATAAACTGGTTTATTAGATAGATGTTATATATCCTCTTAATACCAGTGAATTTTTTATTAACATTCGTTTTTATTAGTTTTAATCTATTAAATTTTGAACAGATAAAACCTCCTTAGGTTGCAATAAATACAACGGGAAACGATCAGTTGTAATAAATGTTCATCATCTCTATTTGCTTAGATGACTTGGTTAAATAAGTAGAAGAATTGACAAGCATTTTAGATGATTTACAACTGAATAACACTATAAAACACTAAGGATCTTATTGCCAAAATTTAAATAGTTCAGACACTTTCTACCCTTTCCTCAGATGCGTGTAATACTATATTGTGTTCTCGTTCAATGGCAGCTAGCTTACGGTATTATTGGTTGAAGTGGAGTTAATAATAATTACCTAAAAAACTTCTGCATGCCAACGGAATAGTTAGCAAACGCGACTGCAGGTTCTGCGTAGAAGTAGAGGAAACTTCCATCCATCTCCTAATCTCCTGCTCCTATTCCATGAACTTGAGGCACAAACACTTTGGTATGGCTTCCCTATGTCAGCGGATGTAAGGAATGCCCCACTGGGAAGGATTCTGGCCTTTAGTGTGGAGTCTGGCCCGGATGGGGACATCCATTGGTCAGCTAGCGGATGATCAATGGGCCACAAGGCCTGAGTGCCACGATTTATTATTGCACCGCTAAGAAGAAGAAGACGAAGAATCCCGGGCCCTTTTAAATTTAGGATAATTTCTCTTATTTCTTTTTCAGTTGTTTCTGATAGGTAAAGAGAATTTTGCATTTTCTGTTCATTGCTTTCTATTTTTCTTTTACGTTTTTACTAAATTCTTGCCTCTATCTCTAAAGAAATCTACAAATGAGTTAATGATTATATATTTTTACTTTCTATAACAAGTAAATAGTACATGAGTTAATAATAGCAATACGTTTATAAAATATTGATACAATAATACAGTAAAAGTAATGTATGTTAAAAATAATCAAAATTATATATCAGAAAGCAAATTAAATAAAAAAACATATAAACCATTACACAATAGCCCTTCATTATTTCATTGAACATGTTATTAACTTCTTAATAAGAAGCTCCTGTAACTTTGGACTTAAACTTATCTTGGTATAACTGGCAGTTGCATATTTTTTTCTTATTGATTGGTATTTTGATGTATTACTTTTCAAAATTACACGAGCCAAGTCGAAGATTACTGCTTTAAAATCAGAGTATTCATATGTTGTATGACGAACTAAAATTGGTGTCCATATTTTGGAAAGATCCATTACTTCATCTAAAATACCCACAGACAAACAGCAAGCAGCAGCTGCCTGTAGAGAGGGTTTCACTTGGCTGAGCTCATAATTTATAAGAGCTAACTCCAAAATATATTTTCCAAGGATATGATGGTCATTACTGGCTTGAGCAATTTTATTGTAACGCCTTAAAAAATGCAATGATAAGGGACGTCCTAAACTAAAATCAAGCTTTATTAAAATTTCTGCTTCCATTTGAAGAATTTGTTTTCTTGTGAAAGCGTCATCACAAATGTAAACGAAATCCTCCAATTCGGGTACATATATTTCTTCGTATTTACATGCAATCACCATTGCGGAAGTACCAATTAACTGAAGAGTATCACGGCCAACATTTTTATTATCTTGTAAGTACCTGTCGATAATTGCTACAGATAAATGTAATGTTTCAAGATATAACTTGAAATTCATATGAACCTCCACCAGCCAATTAACCAGTATTGCACGCATTCGTGGCGTTGACTCATGCCCGTCCAAAAAATTCTTCCTTATAGGGTATCTTAATTCTAAATTACGTAGATGATTGAAAATCTCTGCCAAATACTCTGTTACCATTTGTGGTTCATTCCTGTAGTCCTCATCAGGATCAATAATAGAAAGTTGATTCGAGGAATATGAATTTACCAGTGTGATGACTTTTTCCTTGATAATGCTTATGTTTTCATACCTTGTTATTACTGATTTATTAGGATTTATAACCGTTCTTTCTTCTACTTTAGTGATATTTTCTTTCATTGCTACAGAATTATTCCTAGTCTTCTTTTGTATCATCTGGGGTGGATACATATTTACCACTTTCTTGGCAACATTAACATTATTTAAAATGGATAGTTTGTTACCAATTTCACCTAAAGCTGTCCTCTTGGGGAAAATTCCTTTTACTGTTGGTTGTAGTAGGATTGCCTTGCCAACTAACTTTGAAATAATATTTTCTTGGTTTGAGAATCCAACTGTCGCACGTTGTGTTTGAGCCATTTTTTATAAACGTATATTATTTTGTATATTGTCAATAAAAGTGGATTTCAAAAATTGACGTTAGTCTACAATTTCTCAACCCAGTCACAAGCCCTGATGACCGACGCCACCTTGCAATTTAAATTGAAATACTAACACTATCACTATACTGGTGTCAAATTAGAATTTTGATTAGGGCATTTTTTTTATTTTAATGTATTTAGTGTGTTAGGTTTTAAACTGGGCTAAGAACTGTTACGTTTAACTGGGGCTGAAGTTCTTAACCACCAGCTTTTTGATAAGACTTCTAACCCTACCACACCTCGGCTAGTACTCGTCCTCTCAGGTTTGGGGTTCCACGTTCACAAGTGAACGGGCCTAAAGTTGTACCTAGGTAAGAGTAAATAATTATTAAATGTTTAGATCAATAAGTAAGTAAATTACCAAGTGGTTAATTTAACAAAATAATAAGTCGCTATCAAGTTCTAAAAATATGGTTTTATTCCAAGACAGTCAGAAATCTCAAGTCAATAACAAATTTTTAACAATATATACACACATAAGTAAAGTTATATGAACGAAATTTGAACTCAAATGTTCCAATAAATTCTATGAAGTAGGTACGTTAATTTGAAGCGTCTATAAACAAATGTACAAAATAGTTTTCTAGTTTAGGAACCAAAACTCTAAATTATAATTAGAATAACCAAATAATATTCACCAAATGCAATTGCACATAGTTTACATCATGTCCTTTATTAATTCCCCTCTTTACAATATACCCAGACTCATAGTCATTAAAATGTGAAGTGAAAATTCACAGTATAGTTAAAATCAAATTGAATCAATTGAATTGTACAAGTTAAAAAAAAATAAGCAGGAAATTATCTTAAGCTTCCAACGTGGTAAGGTAAGTACTCGTGATTACGACGTCAAACCAATGAAACCATTGCAACAAAATCCTGATGAGTGATGTAACCATGTAGTTAGAACTCGAACTCTTCACAACGCCATCTATACTAAATCTCGTCAACTATAGTAGGCCCTCCTCTCAGCGTTCCATCGATGTGACGTAATATAACCATCATCGGTAATATTCGATATATTATAATATATACCACAAGAAGACTAACACAATAAAACCAGTGTGAATAAAACATTAAAACATCTCGAAACGTAGTAGATCCATCATAAACCTCCTAGAAGTGAACCACAAAATACTATTAATACCTAAAATGGACATGAACACGTGTAAACTTACCCATCCAATAGGGCATTTCCCAGCTACGCGTTTCCATCCAGCAAAAGCTGATAGTATTTCCAGCAGAAAACTAATTCCAAAAAACAAGTAAATTATATGGCGATGGCACACCATTCCCAAGATAAATTTGGATAATTTTCTTCTGCCAGCACAGCGTATCGGAAAATTTAGCGTCTACAATGCTCAAACATCCAACATGAAAAGAAAGAGAAATTACCACGAACCCAACATGTGACTTCCAAATCCAAACGCAAGCGCTAGACTGACCGATGTGAGTACTGTTCGATTCATAACCTAAACGACATCAAGATCTGTTTAACTTTACAAAATAAGAATAACTAACAAACTATTCAACCCGCAATGAATTATGAAATTACTACTCGTTTAATGAAATTGTGAAGATACTAGAAAACAATTATAGAAACAATCTCTAATTTAAATGATATCAAAGGAACTGATCAGAACAGAAGTGACTCCATGGTGCGTGTGCCGCACAACCATAACTAATTGAATCTACTTAGCAAGCAATTTGACAGTCTCACAACGAAACTTATAACCTTCAATAGAACTGAACAACACAAGGAATAGACCATTCCAGAACACGTGACTTTGACAGATCCACCATTTTGCCTGGGTGGCACACAAAGTGATTGTTTTCCGTGTTTTTACATTCGTTTTTGGTGCTGTGTATTGGGTTTATTGTGATTTTTTGTAAATTTTTTCGCCAAGATGTCTCGAAGTGAATATTATGTAACCCTTAGAGGTGACATTAAGTGCAGATATGTTAAAAAAATTGAGATTATTGACAATATTGACCCCTATGTAATTCCTCCTGAAGAGAGCAGGCTTGAAATTTATAATATTACCATGATGGACTTCGTGAATTATTCAATACTAACTCAGAGTTATTATACTGGTCAACATGTTTAGCCTATAAGGCTAAACATGTTGACCAGCTTGCAAGCCTACAGGCTTTAAGAATCTGGCTCTACTCAAGGAATTTTGGTAAAACAAATCAGCAATGAGACATTTGTTGTCATTGGGAAGGTAAGAAATGCGTTAATGCGTAATTTTATATTATAATTAGATTTTATATGTTAATGTATATAATTGTGATGCCACAGAGGTTTTAAACTTGATTAACATTTTTTAAATCTTTGTTCTAGGTTAAACACTCTCAACGAAAGAGGGAAAAGTTACCTCAAGTTAGGATTATTATTTTAAAGGACGCCAGCATTTCCAGTGTTCACTGTACATGTATGGCTGGTTTATCAGAAGTATGCAGTCATATAGCCATTCTGTACCTGCATGATCGTCCAAATACCATCGAAGACAGTGGTCTAGGTCCAGCGTCTACTGAGAAACTTTCCATTCAGCCAGTACCACGGTGTAGTATATTTACACCGTGGCCAGTACCTTCCATAAAAAATGCAGAAATGTTGCGAATATGGGATATGGATTGACCAAAAAACTAGAAACATCCTTCTTTAGATCTTAGGAACATCCTCCTTTCGAAAGATAAAAATGAACTTACGCCTATTTATGTCCGTACCTAATTTATGTTTTTTTTTTGCTTGACTGAACCTGAACTTGGATATTTTAAGATAAAGTAAATATTAAATAACATTTGTTTTACTGTGGATAAAAAATATTATATTCTTTTGATGTGCAATATATTGAAATAAATAGGTATATATAATTAAAATTGTTTTTTTATTAATAAACACATACAGAATTCTTTATTTATATTATTTAGTATTTGAGAAGGCACATGTTTATTATTGCACTATATACCACGACAATTTTATCCAATGCACCCAATTTCTTCATTTTGACAACATGCTTATGGGTATTGTTTCATGAAAAATCTTAAATTTTCTTTTGAGTAAATCTATAATTCTTTCTACATGAACATGCAATGTTTCGTGTGTTTTCCAAATCTATAGTATACAACTGAGTTTGGCCTTTTGTAAAGGAGGGTATTTGTAGTTTTAGCCTCTAAAGCAGCTATAGTTTTCCTAAAATCACACATACATCATTTGATTCTAACCTCATAAAACCTAGGAGTTTTTGTACAAAAATTAAGAACTTACCAGTTATAAAATGTTTTGAACAAATACGACCGTGTTTTAGGTGGCTTTTACCTAGTGGCCCCCGTCCCAAAGCCTTAATCCGAGCATTTCTTCTTTCTATAGACAATGTATTAAGATGATCCCCCTATTGGTTAAAATAGCGTGAAATCGGAAAAACGATGCATTGTCTCTTTCAGCATGCATTGAACATTTAACAGCGATACAAAAATGTGGAATTTTTTATCAATTAAACCAGGATTAAACAATTTAATGATGAAATACCTGCAATGTTTACATTCGCAAATGGTTTTGTATGCCACCCAGCAAATATGGCCGAACTGTCAATGACGTCATTCTGGAATGGTCTATAAACCATAAAAATTGTATAGTAATGAATACTACAGTAAGTACTCAATTAATATGTTAATTAACCTGACATTACAGTATCGTAGCCTGTTGTGGTTATGTTTTTCTTATTTGCCTACATGTTTCGATATTCCAGGTACTCCGGACATGACAAAGAAACTACATAGCTAGACAACATATACCCCATTATTTAGCACAATACAAACCCAATTCATTATTAGGAATGAACAATGTACAGGTAGGATACTTCGTGTTTATTATGTACCAAACTAATTTTCGCTTATATGTTTCAGAGCCAAACATGCCAGTGAAAGCTATACCTTGTGTAAACTAAAAGTTATTGATAAACTAGAGTACGACTTCCCAGTAGTTGAATGCTTAGTAGTCGAACCCCGTCACGGCAAATAAAGTAAAGAAAAGTACATAAGGTTTCTCGCTAATTAAGAAAAATGGATTTGAAATATAAATAATAACAAACAATGCAAGCTGTGTGAATTAAAATGACAATTATATTCTTTTCTATATTTAATGTGAACTAGTGTTGGATATATGATTAATAAAATTTTTAAATGACAAGGAACATTGCGACTAAATTTACTCGACTAAACAAAATATAATTAACAAAAATGTTACTGATAATTGAACTTTATTTTAATTTTCAAAACAAATGCAAAATTCTGTACTTATGCTTGCCAAGACAACATCAAACGTAACAAGTGGGGCAAGTGTTACCCAATGCTACAATACAGTACCTTATGCTTGATTCGGCTAATGAGTTAATAATAAGATAAAATAAATACCACAGAAATTAGAAGGCATAATTAATTTTTTTCTAGAGAGGATTTTTCTTAGCACATACAACTTATGCATTAGGGCTCTCAACCAATTTTGTGAAAAAATCAGTAGATTAGTTGACAATTATTGTAGGACTAAAAGTAATGAATTTGTAACTAAATTTTATTTTATACTATTCAAAACAGTAATAAAATAAACCTACATAGAAATTTTTACTATCACCGGATCCTCCACCATTTTCTATACTTTTTTTACATTTAACGTAAGCATACTATAATTTAACCATGAATTTATCATTTGTATTCAGCCGTGAGTATAACATCTTCCCATTTTTTTTATTTGTGAATATTATAGCAGTATCATCGGCATAACATATAGGATGATCAGTGAAGTTATTAATTTTGTGATATTGTTCATATACGCAAGGAACAGTATTGGGCCAAATACAGTTCCTTGTGGTACTCCCATTTTTACGACCGAGTCGGAACTTTCCTCATTACCAAATTTTACTAGTTGGATTCTATTTGGTAGACATAAATTCGAGCGCCAAAATTGCTTAGCTTATTGAGTAATACTTGGTGGCACACGCTGTCGAAAGCTTTAGCCAGATCTAGGAAAACTGCAATACACGCCGCTGATTCGTTCAAAGCCCCAACCGCCTTCTCCAAAAAATCGACAACGACATTTTCGGTGCTCGAGTTTTTTACAAAACCATATTATCTCTTTGTGATGACATTGTGAGCATGAAAGAATTCAATTAGTCTTGTTTTTAAGGCGTTCTCAAAGATCTTTGCAATATTATTAATTACAGACATGTGTCTATAATTGTTTTGTTTAATGTGGGTCATCGGATTTAAAAATGGGGTGACAATTGATCCACTGCTGCGGGATTTTTTCACATTGGAAACATGTATCAATAATATGAGTTAATGGGGAAATAATATATTTATGAATGCCTTTTATTGTTAATTTATTTATAAATGAGCTAAAAATTAGTTCACGCTGTGGTTCCGAGCTATGACTAGCATTACTCATAAGTTTTTTATTTCTATGCAGATTAATCGCCATACTTATGAAAAAAAGTTGATTCTGATCTAATCTTTCAGTTTCTTCAAAAATTATTGTAGTTCGGCAAGCATAATTTTTTTCATATACAGGGCGTCATTTCCACGTATAAGTGCCGTTAAACATTTCAATAATATTTTGAAAGACAAATTCAAATTTAACGAAACAAAGTGAATTTATTGAAAAAAGTACAAAACCTAAGGGAAAACAAAATCGTAATAACAGAGTAAACTCTTTCTCAATTTCTTATGAACTAATAGATTATTTTCATGGTATTAAAATAAATACATAAATCAAATCTAAAATAAGGATCTAATCTTATTAGAAGACCAAAAAATAACGTAAAGGTTGACTTAATGACATTATAAACTTTCCCCTCATGCAAAAGCCCCATTGCTGCAACTGCTCGATATGGCCTCCACCTACTTCTATACTTTTCTAGTTCTATTCATAAAAGATTTTGTTAAATTGAAAAATATACTTTCCTGTCCTCTAATAAAATTCGTTGTGTTTTGTATCTTGTCCCATAGTCCTTCACTTGAGTTGATAGCATTTGCATAGACTAAGGACTTCATATGTCCCCACACATAATAATCAAAAGGATTATAATCAAGTCTCCTTGGTGGCCAAGCAAACCCACTTCCTCGACCGATTCATCTCCGTGGGAAAGTCTCGTCAAAATAATTCCTGACTTCAATGGAGAAATGAGGGGAACTCTATCTTGCATGAACCACATTCCGTATGTCTAGCATGAAAGCATGTAAGCATCTGCAAGAGTATTTTGAAGAAAAAACAGACAAAACTGTTCATTTAAATTTGGAGGAAGAACAAATGGCCCCAATAATTGATTGTCGATGATACTACACCAAACGTTAATCTTAAATTCTTGCTGAAAATGCCTTTCTTTAACGGCATGAGGATTTTCTACTTCCCAGTAATGGGTATTTCTCCAGTTGAGAAGGCTTCGGCGATTAAAAGTTGCTTCGTCGGTAAATTAAGTGTTCTTAACAAAATTTCGATCCCTGTTGTGTTTATTAAGAACAAATTAACAAAATTGTAGCATTTGTGGAAGATCCCTTCGAAGTAAGATTTGTACAGGAGTGAGATGATATGAGTAGAAGCGTTTTTTACATAAGACTCTTAGGACATATTGTCTGGCTGTATTCTATTTGGATATTGCAATGAGTATCTCCTCACTGCAGCAAGCCCGCTAAAATTATTTTGTGCGTAAACACATATCATATCTCTCATTTCCCTATTTGAAAATTTATTATGTCTAGGCATTGTAAATAAAGAAGTTAAAGAAATTAGCTCGAGGAACACGAGAAAATAAAATGATTAAATGACGTAAATGACAGAACTAAAACGTAACCAAAGCGCACTTTCCAATAAATACACTTTGTTTCATTAAATTTGGATTTATCTTTAAAAAAATTATTGAAATGTTTAACGGCACTTTCCTCGAAAACCTCGAGTACCACAATATTTCGTCAAAAAAAATATGAAAATAATTCATCATCAGATACAGGTCATGCGGCGCCCTCTATGATTCAACGTGATGTAATACATAAACTATTGTTTCTTAGAATAAAAAAAAGTTCCTCTAGCAAATTTGGCGAAGATCAGTCAAGAGACTGTTGAGTCATTGCAAAAAAGCGAAAAAATAATTTGAAATTTGACACCCTGTAACTTTTTCCACAGCAACATTTTACTAAAGCATATTTGGTTATGTTCTCATATTTTGGCCCAAAGAATCTACCCCTGAACTATGGCCTATTATTAATGATCCACCCTGTATATAACTTTCTTACCTGTCGATTTCAAATTATTTGTAGTTAGGTGGTGTATCCATAAAGGCTGTTTTGGTCTAGTTTATAATTAGAAGCCCGTAATTAAGCCATAAAATAATATTTTACAAATCTTCTTCTGTCTTTGTTTCTAAACTTGACCAATTGTTACTTGTATAGAATACAGCAGTGTCGTCATTATTATCGCCATTAGTAGAGATACCGTGCAGATCAAATAAAATTAACGACAGGAATTTCTAGACACCTGCATCTTTCTATAAGCCTACGTACTTAAAATACGCAAATAATTCTGCTCAATGTACCTAACATTAAAACCTCAACACCTTTTTAAATTTTCTTCGCACTTCAGAGGGGTATAAACTTTACAAAACAGATTTGGATCTTCAATTTTTGTCTGCTAAATATAATGTCATCAACGCTAGTGAATTTCTTAAGATCTCACACCATGTAGATATTTACAAACTTGCAGGCGTTAATTTATTGACAGTAACGTCGTCGGTCTCTCAAGGGTCCTTTCAAACTTATATCTACTTAGCAAAGGGCCATATGGCAAGTGCCTGTTCTTATAAACAAAAAATCTTCGGCCACTAATACCAAATGTTTTGGTTATTTTACTTTCGTAATAAATTTACACTCCATACCTACTGATTCGGTTGATAAGCTTGAAGTGTTTACAGAAGGCTGGTGCACTGAAGTGTTATGCTTTTTGTAATATGAGACGATCGATATAATTATTATATTAGATTTGTATATATATATATATATATATATATATATATATACATCTTTCTATCAATTCTGAACCATTAGACAATTCATACAATCCTGAACCAGCTATTTATAGAAGAGATAGACAAAAAATATTTGTTTATATTGGAGTATATAGGGGGTCGGATAACCTATTCTGTAAAATATACTTTGATATTTTTATAACTAAACATAGGTGTATATCTACATACTAATGACATCATCCTGAACCAATACGTTAATATGACAAAGCTGAACCATTGTATACAGTAATATATAGCTGAATGTTACATCCTGAACCACTTCAATGTTGCCATTTTTAAATACTATAGGATAGCTACCTGCTATGTTTGTATTGCCAAGGGTCATAAAATACTCGGACTTCTCGCATATGCTTCTTACGCACAAATGAAATTTTATATTTATCAAGTGTAAGTATCTTTCTGAAAGAAGGGGATGAATTTTAGGTATTTAAATTGTAAAAGGCTAGAATAAATACGGTTTATTTTTAATTTTTGCTGTTTAAAATTATATATATATATTTTAAATATACAGGGTGTCGTAATTACGTGCAAAAAATTTAGCTGTAGATTGCCTGTCGAAAATTTAGAACGGGTTCTTCGTATAAAATTTTTCAAAACAACCTTTTCCTGTCCAGCTACACTCCCTTAAAGGGGTGTGCCAAAAAAAAAGGTTTTTAATTTATATCTCAAAATAACGTAATCGGAAAAAGACGAAATTTGGCACATCTCTGTTACTCATCAAAGGGCATCTAACGCAATCATGTCATCCACCTAGCATGTACACGAAGGGGTGAAATTTACTACCCTTTTAGAAATTTTGTAAATATCTTTCTGCCTGCTCTTTTCTTAAGTTAAAAAATAACTAAACATTATGATTAATTTAGAAACTTTTTCATCTCTTCAAAGAAATTCGTAAAATCAACCATTTTTGGTAAAAAAATTAAATTACATCTGCCTAAGTGATCAATCAAAAGCTATGAGCAAAATTATATTAGTGTAAAATACTAAAAGTAGGCTGGTGTCAAATTATAATCTGACAATATTACGTTGTTTCTTGCCTTTGAAATAATAAGATAATCATTTCTTATTACTTAATACTAGTATTTTTCTAACCAGATTTTAAAATGCATAGTTCTAGTAATGAGGAATAATATGCAGACATACATTTAATTTATGGTGAATGTAAAGGAAATGCTTCAGCGGCAAAAAAACGATATCGTCGTAAGTTCTCTACACGTACTGTGTCAAACGTTCGTACTTTTTCTAATATTCACTTGAGGTTAAAAAAAAGGAGGTGTTTTAAAAAAACAAGTCATGATTGTGATCGTCGGAGACAAATAGGAGATGCAATGGAGGCACACATATTAAATACATTATTTTGGTGAACATCCTGAATGTAGTATTAGACTGGCTGCTCATCAATTCCACACAACAAAAACATCAGTATGGAGGATTTTGAAAACATGAAAATGCAAGGACTTTATCCCTTATCATTTACAGAGAATACAAGAGCTGTTCCCTCGTGACTTTCCAGTAAGACTTGATTTTTGTAGAATTATACTTAGAAGCCGTTACATTTTACAGTACTATTCACAGATGAATGCTGCTTTACTCAACGTGGAGATTTAAATATTCGTAACTAGCATTTGTGGAGGGAGGGACGATAATCCTCACGCTGTTGTAAATGGATGATGTCAATACAACTTTTCAATAAATATTTGGGCCGGAATTATAGACAATAAATTAATAGGGCCTTTTGAGTTACCAAACAGATTAAATGGTCCAGCTTATTTAAACTTTTTATAAAATGACCTGTATCAACTTATAGACGATTTACCTCTTGGGTAACGTCAAACACTTTGGTTTATGCAGAATGGTGCGCCACCTCATTATTCTTTAGACGTTCAAGAGTGGCTACCCTCAACATTTAGAAATCCATGGATTGGCAGGGGGCGAGAAGCCACAATTAAATGGCCCCTCGGTCCCCAGATATGAATGCACTGGACTTTTACTTTTGTGGCCACTTGAAAAATGTTGTTTACTGGACACCTGTCCCTAGCGTCGAAGTTTTAAGAGAGAAAATTTTTACTGCTGCCAATGAAGTTCGAAACTCCACATGTTTTACTTATAGAAGGCAGGTATGGCAATTTTAGGAACGGTTGCAAACGTGTATTCAAGTTGGAGGTCGTCATTGTGAACAAATGCTTTAATATCTAAAAACAACAATCGTTGCCTTCATGTTTAAATTTTTTTACTGTCTAAATTCATCTTTTTTTCCGATTACGCTATTTTGAGATAGAAATTAAAAACCGTTTTTGGCACGCTCTTTTAAGGTATTGTTGCTGGACAGAAAAGAGTTATTTTATACGGAGAACCCGTCTTAATTTTCGACAGAGAATCTACAGTTAAATTTTATGCATGTTATTTCCAAACATCCTGTATATGTATATATATTTACTAAAAAGTTACTTAAAAAGTTTAAAGAGTATGCATTAGAAGTTGTTTTCAGATATATGGGAGGTTCCCCTAATAATCATCACTTTTTTGTAACAATTCCCTTAATATTTCTATCTTAATTTTTCATTCTATATTTAACTGTATTATTTTCCGTTCTGGTTTAAAAGGAAGCTTCACTTCTGAATGACTTTTGATTATGCCTAAGGTTGACTTTTTTAGAGAGAACCAAACAATGATAAAGAAAATTAAAGTCAAATTTTAAACGTCAATATTTTGAAAACGAATATAATGGAGTGGATATATCCAAATTATTACTGTATGTGGAATTGTGGTATTGTCTGGAAAGTTGAAAAAATAGTTCAGATAGATACAAGTTGTAGAATAACATACAAATAATTAATAATTAATAAATAATTTATTTTTTGAATCATGTTTTATTCTTTTTATTTAATTGCGATATCCGACAGGGGCACTGCTCAGTTATAGGATAAAGAGAGGAATATTACAATCACGAATGAATTGGAATAAAAATACATGTTAAGCATAAACAAAATTAAATATAATATTTTTAGTCGCAAACTCCTCTATAAAATCCTTATTTTACTATAAGGAACGGAACCAGACTGCAACCAACAGCTACTCTCCGGGCTATGTGCCCCGCCGAGCGCTGAATCATAAGTTTGGCGCGTTAACTGTAATAATTGTATATTACCATCAAAATGCTAATGCTTCGATTGCAACAAACACCAGCCGAAAGACTGATTCTACTTAAAGGAGCTCTCTTGCCAGCCGTCACACACCACTTGCAGACTGCAGTTTCGAGCTGTTGGCTCTCGTCAGTGCAAGGTAGGCATGTGACGACTGACACGAGGATCCTTTGACTATTTGGTAACATCCCGGTATTTTTACAATAGCGACATGTAAAACAGTCAGCGTCTAAAAAGTAGACTATTGAAATTTTAGGTCAAAATGTCAATTTGTTTAATTATGTATTTCTTACTATTAACCTCAATCCTTGCTATAAATTCACATTAAAATTTGTCAGAAAGAAAAATGGTATAGCATTATTTAAAGCCTTTTTGCATTGTAGGGGGATTAGAGAATATATGAAACAAGTCCCAAATATTCATAAATATTCTTTTAAGTGAGCAATGAGAAATGAAATATTTAATTCTTAATTTTAAGTAATATACTTAAAAACTTACATTGTGCCTAAAAATATACCGATTATGAAAATCAAATACACTTTAAGGCAGTATTAAAAGATTATTTTTGTTTGATAGTGTATCCGTGAAGTATCCCGCATTAAATTATTCTATAAAATATATTTTAGCTAGAACATAAAACGGATAGGTTATCGTCCGTCCAGGTGCAAAAATAGTATCGCCGAGCTTATTAAATTAATTTTTAATTTGAGGAGTTATCTTCATTTTGAAAAACTTAAACTATAAATAATTCTTTGAATATTCGAAGAATGGGATGCTGTTAGCTTAGCACAATTTATTTTTTTAATATTTGCACGCTAATAAATTACTCTTTATAGATATACAGTATGTTACAAAAATAGCTATCACTAGGAATATTTACATATAACATATTACATAAACACCAGATTATATTATATTTCTACATACAAAGCCAAAAATTACAGAAAGTTCTCTTATTTTTAACAATCATACATATTCTGTTAAAATAGCAACAGAAACATTGTTCTATGCATTTGGGTCCGAAAAACGAAATACAAATTCTCTAGTTTTAACCCTAATTTAATCCAAGTTTTTTTTAAACAAATATACGGGTCAAATTTAGACTTCACATACTTCTTTGCAACAATGTTTGTTACCTATACTTACTTTACATACATTTCAAATTATTTGACTAAAATAATACTGGAATCTCCAGCATTTATTTAAAATGTATAGATACGGGAAGAATAAAAAAAAGTGAAAGTAACCTGTACACGGGTTTGCCGTTTGAATCCTACCTAATTTCTGACTGTTTATCCTTTCATTCCAAGACGCCTCTTAGAAGTAAGGGTAGGTAATGATCATTACAACTATTTACATAAGTCGTTTCTGGACTGAGAAAAACCATACTGAGACCATGGAACAATAACATAACATAGTTCACTAATTCACTTTCTCAAAACAACAAATATACTTGTGTTATATATTTTCAGTAAGTCTACATCTACTATTCCAGAAAGTATAAAATCATTTTTATTAGGTTTCGTAACAGATGCCTAACTTTTTCATACTAGGTATATTGGATGAAATTAAATTGATTATACATTAATTGTGGCAAATAAATCCTAAAATGTGTAAAAACTAGAAATAGAAAAGTATAAATTTGTCTTTTTATTTCGTCTCATACCATCAAAATATTCCAACCGGTTATAATACAAAGATGCGCACTGTAAAACTCTAAATAAATACCCTCGCCATATTACATTTCAATATAAGTTTAACGATAGCTAGCAACAATTTATTTCTTGAATCACATTTTCCTCCTTTTTCTTTATTTATTAACGATATTTTTACAATTACAAAATTTCAATCACAAATTGAATTAGATTACAAATATATATTAAATATAAATAAAATTTTACACGTAGGATAGTTATGGTATAATTTGTACATAGTAACATTTTTGGAAAGAGGGTGAAACAAATGTCAAGTGCCGCACATGTTTCCCATAGACCATTTAGGTATTTAAATTTTAAAGAGCCTGGGTGGTCGAGCGGCCGACAGCGAAGACTTGACTTTAATTTATTATTGTGAATTTAAAAGACTTTATTCTACTTTGAGCATATACTAATGCACAAATAACATTAATAAAAATGGCATTTATTTACCGCTCTTATAATATGTAATATTTAAGAAGTGGTAAAATTTTTTGTTTCGTTCGGCATTAAGGTTTCAAATGGTAGCTGTTATAACTTCATAGTAGAATAGAGTAAGACGATAAGATAAAACAAAAGTCAATGGTTAAAGTGCTGTTCTTTGTTACACATGTTACCCATAAACAAAACAAAATTGGGGTATTTAAATTTTAAAGGGACACAATATAACACTGTGTGGTCCACTAGAGTCCGGTGCCAAATCTGAGACACCCATATATTGTAATATTTGTATGATCTAGTTTTATTTATATAACAAATGAACCAACGGTTAGTAGAAGACTTTACATTAATTTACTATTGTTGGTTTAAAAATCATTCATTGTATTATGAGCATTCCAGTCACTTGTACTTAATAAAAAATTTATATCGGTGTTTCGATTTTATTTTAAATTACATTGGATTAAACCGATATTTAACAACTCTTAATATTTATCTTATGGTTTTGGTATTTTTGGCGTAAACTAATGCGTAAATAGCATTAATAAAAATATATATAATTATTTACCGCTTTTCTAATATTAAGTATACAGCGTGTGTATTGAAACATGACCGTAAGTCTTAAAAAAATATCTTCGGAATTGATGCTGAAATATAATTCTTTTTGGTATTTTTGGCATAAACTAATACGTAAATAATATTAATCAAAATAACAATTATTTATTGCTTTTACAAAATTCAGTATATTTAGGAAGTGGTAATTTTTTCTTCGCATGGCATTAAGGTTTAAAGTGGAAGTTGTTATAACTTCACAGTAAAATTTATCGGTGTGAAAAAGTATAATTGCACTATTTATATCCTTGATTTGGCAGGATTAGAGAATATATATGAAACAGGATGCAAATTTTAACACAATATAGGTACTAATAATAATTTATCTCAATTTATTAACACAGTACAGAACAGAAGTAGTTTTGTGAAAAGCTCCTTGTAGAAGCTTGAATACGAAAAATATTTCAGTTATTGATAAATTCTTTTAAGCGAGCAGTCATACGTGATTCTTGGTATGTATAAATTATATGTTTAGATAAAATAGTATTGTGCGTAATAATATGCTAATTATAAAAATTCAACTAGTGTTAAAATAATATATTTTTTTAAAGTGGTTAGTATCAAGCACTCATTTATTTTTTAAAGTGTATTTAGTGATTCCTAGGTTCTTGACTGGGCACATGCAAAAACAATAATGTCACTGAGTTTATTTATTTAATATTATATAATTTGATAAGTTAACTTTATTTAAAACATAAACTATAAATAATTCTTTCAATATTGGAAAAATGAGATCATAACCTCTCGCGCATTGCTGTCAGCTAGCACTTTTTAAAATTATTGTGTATTAGGTATACAGCATGTTAGAAGAATAGCTAACATTAGGATTATTTACGTATAACATATCATATAAACACCAGACATATTTCTTCGACCAGGAAATAAAATATATGCAAGGCGGAAAATTACAAAAAGTTAGTACTTAAAGCATTTACTAATTGATCTATATGATTTTACAATCATAAAACTTCAGTTTAAACACAGCAACATAAGTCTTCTTCGATATATATTGGGCATTGTACATTGTTATAGAGCAATGAAACAATATTAATTGTTACGGGTCTCTAAATTCAGAAAATATATTTTATTAAATATGAATTTTTAGTATAATGAGGACAATTTAATTTGAAATTAGGAGAAAGATATTTATATAAGCAATTTTCAAGTTACTAATTGCCTCTATACAAGTTGATTCACATAAAACTCCCCAGGCAGTTTCCGTATTAAAACGTTGTCAATGACAGTGGCGTCCGCGACGAAAAGAAAATTTTTGATGACTGGAACTTTGAAAGTATAATATTAAAGTTTGTTTAATTCTAAGTACTTTTTGCAGTATACACTTTTCTATTAAAACCAGTGGTTTTGGAGATAAATCGAAAAAAATCATTCAGTTCAATATTTTTTAACAAGCAAAAAAATTTAAATTCACTCAAAAGCGGGCGCTACATACAATAGGTACTTAGTTTAAAGTGATTCGCCATATTTTAAATGATTATACAAAGATGGCGTTGAAGTGCGAAATTATTTTTCGATAGCTGGAACATTGAAACAGCACACACGATAAAGAACCAAATAATATATATATATATAATTTTATAATGACATTTTTAAAAAGACCAATGTCTTTCAAATTATCTAATATTTCCTATTTTTTTATTTTTTAAAGTATAATTTTCATTAACACCTGTATTGTTTTCTTAATTCTATAAACTAGTAGTCCTAAGTCTAATTTAATAATATACAGTCAAGTATGTTGCGTAGTAATTCATTTTGAGGTTTGTTCACATATAATCAATTTTTAAGTTTTTGAATGCGTTTGTTATTACAAGGTAATTCAGAAATGGTTGTGTACATCAACGAAGACAAATTAATCATGATTTTGATCTACGGAGAATGTATAAAAAATTCCCATGAAGCCGAAAGGTTACTCCATTTGCATTTTCCCAATTTGCCTAAGCCAGACCATAAAATCTTTATTTCTTTAACCAATAATTTGAAAAATTACGGAAGTTCTAAAAAGTTAAAGTATAATAAACAGTTGACGGCTACAAATGATGCAAATACTGCTTTAGTAATTGACAATATTGTAAATAATCCAAATGTGTCTTTACGGAAATTATCGTCTGAAACAAATATTTCCTACTCCTCTTGTCAAATAATTTTAAAGAAAAATAAGTACCGTCCGCATAAAGTTCATTATGTTCATCATTTACGACCTGGTGATTTTCAGCGTTTCATAAATTTTATTGCTGAATTGTCAGTATTACATAATAAAAATCCAAATTATTTGAAAAATATGTCGTGGAGCGATGAGAGCCGCTTCCATAGTAATGGGCTTGTGACTATACAGACCACTCGGAATTGGTCTCAAAATAATCCGAGATAGATACGAAGAACCAAAAATTAAACACTTTTTAAAGTAAATTTATGGTGTGGAGTATTGAACAGATACATAGTCAGACCTTATCTATTTCGTGAAACGTTAAATTGTGGTAGATATCGGAGGTTCTTGCAAGAGGAGCTACCAAATTTATTAAGAGACATTCCTCATGATGGGCACATAATCTGGTTTTATCAAGACGGGGCACCGGCACATAATTTAAGAATAACATTTAGACACTTGCAACGAACATATCCTAGAAGATGGATAGGAACTAATGGAGTAATCAGGTGGCCAATACGATCACCTGACTTAACTGCATTAGATATTTTCTTATGGAGACATCTAAAAAAATTTGTTTGCACCGAACGAATCGATGTTATGGCAGACCCATACAACAAAATATATATGCGAGTGTTACCACAGTACATCGTTATTGAAAGTAAAGGTTTAACATGTGTATCCATGAAAGAGGAAATAGTTTTAAACATTTACTTTAAAAATAAATACATACATATGTACATATTTTATTGAAAAGTCAAAACAAATTATTAAAAAAACTTATTTGACTTTATATTATGTCGATTTATCTCGAAAATCACTGATTTTAACAGGAAAGTGTATGCTACAAAAAGTGCTTAGTATTAAAGAAACTTTAATATTATACTTTCAAAGTCCCAGTCATCGAAAATTTTCTTTCCGGCATCGCGTCGCGACGTAGCGGACGCCACTGTCATTGGCAAATTTGTACGACAAAATAAAGCCACCAAAAATATGTAACGACTGGCCTTTACAGAAATTTAATACCTTTTTTCGTTATTATGGAAACTGCCTGGGGAGTTTTATGTGAATCACCCTGTATACTTAAGTCAATTTAACGTCATATTACATAGCATACAAATTTGTGGTAAACTATTCAAAAGTAACAAATGCCAAACATCTCATAATAGTAAAGCATATTTTTCACAATAATTAGTATCTTAAAATACATATACATTTAGAAAATTATAGAAGCTAAATTTCGTAGAAAATATGAAAATAAATATGAAAAACCCATTAATATATTGCTAAATTATCAACTGGACCATTTTTCATTGTTGGCCTTATAAAAATGTAAAGATCTGGTATTTCAATTTTGGGTATAAATTATTTTTAAAGAATTGATGAATAAAAAGAAGAAAACTTCACACCTATATACCTTACGGAAATAAGACTAATAATCATTATAATTATTTACTTAAACCATTTTTGGACTGAGAAAAATAATTCTGAGATTATCAGGATAATATAAGGTTGTAGTTTATGAAATTTTTCAATCGGATGAATATATTTGTGTCGTATAATCTCAGTAACTCAATTTTTGATCAAATAGAAATTTATAAAGCTCTTTATTTGTACTTTTTATGTCGTCTGATCTTTTAGGAAGTTTAAAATAATTTTTATTTGGTCTCGTAACAGATCTATAATTTTTTAGGATTACATTGCATTGAATTAAATTAATTACATTAAATGCCGCAAGTTCCAATAAATCCCAAATCATCGAAATGCTACAAATAAAAATAATATAATGCTTTGGATTTTTATTTTGTCTCATATCCTATAAAAATATTCCAACAGGTTACATAGATACGCATGGTAAAACTATAAATAAAATCTCTCAACGTATTGCATCCTAGTATAGGTTTAAATATACCAAAACGTTCTTATAAGTACAAAGACATTAATACACTATTGCCAAACCTATTGGTTCAGGTTAGTAAGGAAGACATGAATGGCAATATACTGTATATAAAACAGCGCCACCCGCTAATGCAGCCAAACACTGAATTAAAAAACACGTCTTCCTAACTAACCTGAACCACCATTAATTAGTCTGTAACTAATTCTCCCGCGCATTTTTTCCCGCCAAATATATATGTTAAGAAAGAATCCGATCCTAAGTTTGTCAAGGAACGTTTCAGTTATCTACGTGAGATACCACTAAATAAAAAAGAAAGGAAAACGAACCTGAACCACATATATGGTTCAGGTCCGTCCGGCTGGTTCAGGATTGTGCTTACAAATTACTATTTCTGGTTCAGAATCATACCATTGCTCTATATATATATATATATATATATATATATATATATATATATATATATATATATATATATATATAAAAAGAAAAATATACTGCACTACATGAGTTTGTTTTAAGTCTTTATCTTTTTTTCCAGTGTTTCCAAGAAAACTTATTTGAAATATATTACATAGTGTTGAGACATACAGTATGATAAAGCATGTGCCACGCCAGACAAAAAACATAACATAAAAGGAGGAATGCTTTACATATTCAATATAGGTTGTTTCGCAGTTAAAATATTGCGTACTTACTACATAAACATAATCAATATTTGACTTGAACTTCTTCATTTCATATTACTCCTATACATTATGTTTCAGTTTTTAATCCCAGGACTTGAGGAAGTTGTAGAAAAAGTTATTTTAGGCAGAATATGTCTAGTAAACTTATACTCAGAATCGCTTTCTAAGGAAGCTACACCTCAATAAAGGATTAGGAGGAAAACCTTTTTTTTTTTATTAATATCTCAAAAACTGTTGAACGTATATATGATGATTGTTTCACCGAATACCTTTGATTAGATTGTACTTTGGTTTATGTAAAATAAACAGAGGCGTCCGTTTCGTAAAATAAAAACAACTACACTAAAAAATTATTTTTAATTTAAGCAATAATATCATAGAAAACAGTAAAACGTTAATGAAATCTTTAAAAACATTGGCCAAAAAGAAAAAAAGGGAAACAATAATAAATCTACAAAAGTTGATCAAAGCGAGATCTATTATTTTCAATGCACAGTTCACATCTCCAAATTAATGACCTTCAGACCAATGCCATTTGATGCAGATTTTGATGCAAATCATCGCACAAAGTATTTATGCGGTCGATTAATACATCTCTTGTATTGACTGGACTAGAATACACTTTTTCCTTCAAAAATCTCCATGAAAAAATCTAACGGCGTAATGCCAGGTGACCGTGCTGGCCATGCTACAGGCCCACCACGCCCAATCCACGGTTAATAACTTGTAGTAATGTGTTGGCGTACCATCCAATTGGAACCAACTATTTTGCCTCACATGTAAAGTCAAAATATTTTGAATATTTTCATCAAGGAATTCAAAAAAAGATACGGCATTCAATCTGGGTGGTAAGATGTGAGGACTCCAAATGTTATCTCCAATAATTCCGAACCATACATTTACGCTAAATTCGTGTTGAAAATACGTTAGTCTTATTACACGAGGATTTTCATGTACCCACATGAAAATTATGAGAATTTACAACAACTCGGTGGGTAAATATTGCCTCATCTGTCCATAGAATGTTCAATAAAAAATTGCCACCTCTTTTAAATGCATTTAGCAACCACTGATAAAAGTTTATACCATGACCCTAATCACCTGACATTAATCCCTGAACTGGTTGTAAATGGAATGCATGATGGTGGGCGTAAAGCACTCCATATGGAACTAGGGTTAATATTAATATATCGTGAGGCCCTTCTAACACTTGTGGCATGATTCTGTTGAAACTCTCTAAGTATCTGCATAATTCTTCTTCTGTTGTTGTCATTGAAATTCCTGTTTTGTTTGTGATTATTTCTTCCACTACCATATTCCATGAAACGAAAATGAATTTGGGCTTGGGTCTGGACTCCTTCTCTCAAAATTTGATAATTAACCTTTCGGAGGTCGCGCGCGGACTCCCACTCCGCAACTTCAATATTTTTGCAATAATTCCATAACGCGCCGTCAGTTGCTCTAGCGCTGAAGAGTATTCTCATGAATCACCCTAAAAACGATCAGTGTGCAGTTACAGGTCAATGCGTTCACTTGTTTGATTGCTGTGGGTGATTCATTTCTTTTGCGGACTGAGAGTCCGCGCGCGAGCTTTCATGCACTTATTTTATGTAGAGCGAGATTTCATTATATGATTTGTTATTGTTGTAACCAAAGGTAAGTCTGTATACATATTTTTTAAAACGTGTCTAAAAAGTCAAAAATACTTTTTAGATGGGCTCACGTTCTCATGAGTCATGGGAGAAAGAACAAGAACGTTTGGAAAAGCTTATGTCAGAGTGCTTGGCTGAGGATGATCCAATAGAAGCTGTTGATTTTGACGACGACGAAGACGAAACAGAAGAGGATAATCTAGAAATACAAAACATCAATACTGACACTGAGCAAGAAATTTCAGACTCTGAGAAGGATGAAGAACCTTCCGACTCTGAGGAGGATGAAGAACCTTCCGACTCTGAGGAAGATGAAGAAACTTCAGGCACTGAGGAGGCTGTTGAATTTCAAATTGAAGCGCAACAATTTATAGGACAAGGAAAAAAAGACACAACCTTATGGTCTAAACATCCAATATTCAGACGTGGAAAAACTAGAAGAGAGAACGTAATAAAACATCTCCCGGGTGCGAAACTACCAGTGAAGAATTTGAAGAAGAAATGAGAAATTTGGAACAACTTTTTTTGTGATACAATTTTGAATAAAATTGTTGAATGCACGAATCAACACAGAAGAAAATCATGATAACTATGAACGAGAGAGAGATGCTAAAGAAACGGACATAATAGAAATCAAGGCGTTGATTGGGCTTCTGTATTTAGCTGGAGTTCTAAAATCTAGTCGTCTAAATCTTGAAGAGCTATGGAGCAAAACTGGTACAGGAGTAGAGATATTTCGACTAACGATGTCTCAAAGGAGATTTCGTTTCCTCTTGCAAAATATGAGATTTGATGATTCAACTACACGTGACGAACGAAAGAAATATGACAACCTTGCTCCGATACGAGAAGTTTTTGATAATGTCGTCAATAACTGTAAAACTGCATACTCTCCATTTGAAAACGTAACTATTGACGAAAAACACGAAGCATTTCGCGGCAAACTGTACCCGATACATTTTGGATTTTTTGTAGACTAATTTTATCAATGTTTAAAAGTTCAGGCCAGTACACAATATGACAGTAAGTAAGTCTAGACAAAATTAAAGATTCGCATAATCTAAGTTTTAAGTCAGTATTCAAAATATCTTTGTGAATATATACATTTTATAATTTAGATCAACAATCTTCAAGTCTGGAGCGCCTGGAAACTCCAAATTATTTTAAAGCTAAGTAATTCAGATATATTTTTTCTTCATTGTAAAATTGCTTAAATTAATAATTCTTCTCTCTATCGTTAGCTTATATATTTATATTAATAAACCTAAACTGCTATATCTTGATATATCGGGTGGCTACGAGTCAATGTACGCCCCTAATATTTTGGTTGTTTTTGTATTTAAAAATTTGGTTTTTGGTACACATGAATTAAACAATAATGGGCTACTTTTAGACTAACAGGAATGAAAATATCAACTTTTTTTCTTAAATGGAATGGAATGACTATATTCTTTTGATGGTTTCTCATTAAGCATAAATTTCTAAGTGCAACAATTTTTTCAGATGTAAAAAGTTCCAAAAAAATAAGTGAGATACGAACAAATTTTTAATTTTTTCATAATGGCCGCGTCAGATGAATGCAATGTAAGAAAATTACTAATTAGGCTATGGAAATTATTAATAAGGTTGTAGACTTGTCTGTAAAGAAGAAAATAGTTGTTTGAATTACTGATAGGTACCAGTATCTTTAGATTTTTTTTCAAAAAACGGAATTTAATTTTAATTTTCATTTCCGTAGAGGGTTCTATGGAATTTTTTTTAATGGAACTGTGCTATTTTTTTTATTAATCAGAAATAATGATTCATAAACTAACATTTTTATACTCGGACTCGAGTAACGGCTAATAATAATAATAATAATAATAATATTGAATATTTTTCAGCCATTTTATATTAATTTTCTTGTTTATAACAACTTTAATACACTTGCTTCAGAAAATTTGTGAGCAAGTCAAGAATAATACTTCTATTATTACGAAGGATATCGTTAAGAAATGATTAATGGCGAAGAAATTATAGTTTATGAATTATTATTTCTGATTAATAAAAAAAAAATAGCACAGTTCCATTAAAAAAATTTCCATAGGACCCCTACGGAAATGAAAATGAAATTACGTTTTTTGAAAGAAACCTAAAAATACTGGACCTATCATTAATTCAAACAATTATTTTCTTCTTTACAGACAAGTCTATAACCTTACTAATAACTTCCATGGCCTACTTAGTAATTTTCTAATATCGCATTCATCTGACGCGGCCATTTTGAAAAAATTAAATAATTGTTCGTGTCTCACTTATTTTTTGGAATTTTTTACATCTGAAAAAACTGTTGCACTTAGTAATTTATGCTTAATGAGAAACCATAAAAAAATATAGTCATTCCATTTAAGAAAAAAAAGTTCACTTCCGGTTCAATCGGAAGAGATATTTTCATTCCTGTTAGTTTAAAAGTAGCCCATTATTGTCTAATTCATATGTATGTACCAAAAACCAAATTTTTAAATACAAAAACAACCAAAATATTGGGGGTGTACATTGACTTGTGACCACCCGGTATATTAACATAAGATTTTTTTTCCCTTTAAATTTTTGTATTGTACTATTTGCTTATTTTTGTTGTATTTTTTTATTGTTCGCTCTCACTACAAGGATTCGTAAGATCTGAGACCTCGTTTGCTTGACCCGATTTCCATTCCATTTCCAATTAAAACTATCAAACTGAATACACAAAGAAATAAAAAGAATAATAAGTGGATTACACCTGATCTAATAATTTCTGGACAGCGGTTAAAGGAGTTGTACAATTTAGCATTGACAGGAGATGCGAGGGTAAAAGCATTTTATAGAAAATATAAATGTATCTATAGAAAATTGTTTAACAGAGCTAAAAAAATGTATAACGAATCACTCTTAGTAAACTCCAACAATAAATCAAAGATAGCGTGGAACATCATAAACCCTCAAAAAAAACAAGAATATAATAGAATATAAATTATTAAACTCGGATAATGTAATGATAAATGATCCTGAATATGTGTCTAATGAATATAATAACTATTTCAATAGTATACCATCATTACTCTTGGATGCAAATATGCTAAAAAATGATGTACCTAATCTTTTATATAACAATAATCCTAACTCGTTTTATTTGGAAATTGCTGATGAATCAGATATTCTGCGTATTATAAAGGCTTTGAAAAACTCCAACTCATCTGGAGATGACAACATAAGCACAAATTTATTGAAGAAATGTAAGCATCTAATTAGTAAACCATTAACGAAACTAATAAATGCCTCACTTAATGAAGGGATCTTTCCTGAAAAATTGAAAATTGCCAAGATTATACCCTTGTATAAATCAGGTGACAAAACAAAAATTGAGAGTTTTAGGCCGATATGTCTATTAAGTTCTTTTGCAAAAATTTTTGAGAAATATGTATCCCAATGTCTTCTAAGTTTTTTTAATAAATATAAATTATTTAGCCATTTTCAATTCGGGTTTCGTAAGGGATTGTCAACTATAAATGCAATCACCGAACTTCTTAATACCCTATATAAAAACCTGGATGAGAAGAAAAAAACAGTAGGTATCTTCCTCGATTTGAGTAAGGCATTTGAATTGGTAGATCATAAAATCCTCTTAAACAAACTTGAAAAATATGGTGTACGAGGAATACCTTTAATGTGATTTACTAGTTATCTTCAAAATAGGAAGCATTATGTAGAAATCGACAGTCATAAATCCAAATTATTACCATCTTCCATTGGAGTAGCACAGGGATCTATTTTAGGCCCACTCTTATATATTATCTATGTAAATGATTTTTGTTTACAAAACTCCGACATGTACGCTGATGACACCACCATTCTTGTGAGTGAAGGAAATATGATGTCTCTTACTAAGAAAGCCAATTTACAACTTCAAGAAGCTGATACCTGATTTAGGCAAAATAGGTTAATATTGAACAACAAAAAATCATTAGTTTTAAGATTTAATTTATCCAGAAAGCCATTCGATCATAGCTTGTTAATTAAAACAAACAGTGGGACTATTAAACAAGAAAATGTCACAAAATTTTTAGGAATTATGATATCAGACAATTGTTCTTGGAGTTCCCATATTGAGAAAACATGTAAAAGTGTTGCATCAGCATGTTATGTAATAAATCAGTTGCGAAAAGTGATTGACAGGCAGATATTACTAATGTATTATATTGCGCATTTTCACTCAGTGATATCTTATGGAATAATAGCATGGGGTCCTTTTCATGATAGTATAAGGGTCTTCCGACTGCAGAAAAAGGCAATTAGGTATATCATGGGAGTGAGCAAAAGAACTAGTTGTCGAGAAATGTTTAAAGAATTAGGAGTGCTACCTCTACCATGTATTTTAATTTATCAGTTGTTACTCTATGCCAAGTCTGACTTAAGTAGTTTCAATACTTTAAGCAATAATCACTCCTATGAAACCAGAAATAGTTTAACCTTAGAAGTACCCTTTCATAATCTAGTAATATGTGAAAAGAGTCCAAAATATCTAGCAGTAACTGTGTACAATAAACTACCCAATAGTTACAAATTACTAAACGGACATAAATATAAAACAACCATAAAACGTCTACTGTTAGGAAAATCATATTACTCTCTAAGAGAATATCTTGAGGACAATTTGTAAAAAATCATTCTTTATATTAATTATAAATACCTGTTTGTATATTTGGTGTGACTATATGTATTGTATATGACATGCTATTTTTCTATTTTTATTATTTATTTACTATTATTTTATTATATATTGACGAGTTTATTTATAAAAAAAAAAAAATGTATTGTAAATTGTATTGTTGTTTTTGCTGTAATTTATTATTTATTATTTTATTGTAATTCACTTAAGTGTATATAGATTTATGTAATTTACTTAAGTGTATATATATACACACACACCGTCTACTTAAATATTAACTGCTGACTTACCATAGATACATAATTTGTATCTCAAAATTATTATTATTATTATTATTATTATTATTTTAGGTCGTAATAAGTCCCTCAGGGCAGTGTAATAGGCTTGTATCATCCGTAACAATATGTTGAAAATTGGCATCGACTAATATTTTTCAGTTTTTTTTGCATTTGCGGTGCCATTTTTAAAGTTTACATTAAAACCCTTATAATACAAGCACGGTAGCTCAGTCGTCTGGAGCGCGTTGAGTGGCAAAACGCACTTGGTCTGACTCTGCGGTGTTTTGGGTTCGATCCCCGGCACTGATACTGAAAATGTCGTTGAGTAATAGATGTTGTCTGCGTTTATTCAAATGTGTAACCCCCTTTCAGGCAGCCTTGACTTTGGAATTGGAGGTTGTTTACTTATGTGTTGTGTTTATGTTCAAAAATAGCTCCGCTTTAAAAGGTGCTTCAAATAATTTAAAAATTTATCGACTATTTCTTTCACTACTAGAACATTAAATCCTTTTGTGTTACGACTCAGTGGCTCAATGCTTACATTGAGACCAAGGAGTCCCGGGTTTGAATCAATCCTGGCTAGGATATGGATGGATGTTTAGTGGCGTTTTCAATGTGTTACCGAATTAGTAGCAGTGAACTAGACGGGGTTGTGTGAGAGGCAACACGGCTAACCGCCGTGTACCACTCCTGGTTTCGAGTCTGAGCTATAGCAGATGGCAATTTCGTAGGTAGTGGTCGTTGCGTAATTGGCTGTGCGTACGTGTAATGGTTGAGTGGTGGAATAACTAATACGAAACCCCACCAGGACTTAATTCTAAGCAAGCCGCTGGAAAAAAATACTATACAAAAATTTTTAATTTATGTTTGTATGCATGCTCTAAAATACTGACCACTTCCAAACAATGCGACGTGGATATTTAAAATTGGGTGCGATTATAGGCTTTAGAGTAATAATAAAAGGAGAAATCTAAAACCGTCAAATTATTATCTCTAACAGCTCCTAGGGGCGAAAATGAAAATCATGCAACTTTACAATGAGATAAACTATAGTTAAAGACATACCTAGATGTAGGTTATTAAAAACCACTACTCATTTTCGGTTAGAATAAATTTTTAATTGACAATAAATTTACCGTGTACTTGATGCGTATGTTCTAAACATTTTCATTATATTTTTTTGGCAGACGGAGTAGCTACATATAAGCCAAACAGTGATAACGATTAGTAAATATTCATCACCGGTATACAATTTTTTTCATTTGTACCAGAGCAGTGATTTTCTGATTTAATTAAATGTCAATTCAAATAAAAGGATTTACCTCGCATACGAACGCGGTACGGAAAAATCATCATTATCGTACAACGGAAAGCTCAAGTTATCTGCAAAGCAAATCCCGTAATACAAAATATATAAATTAGTAAACTAATAGAGAAATATTGTATACAGAAATTAATACTAATCCCTTTTATCTAAACCATCTGTTCTACAATGCTGCGGACACAGTTTTGCTATTTGGAACTTAATATTAGTATAAATTAACCACATTTTGCTTTTAATTATCAGTTTTTGTGGAGATTATGCTTTCATATTAACTTTTAAAGAGTTTTATAACTTTGATCCCTGCACTTAGTTGTTACGTTATCTGGGCACTGTTGATGATGGATTCCGTGAACAACAGACACAATATGGGGAGATTATATCGAACGCAGTGCCAATTGACGAGAAAGGGGATATTTTATATGATAAACATATAAAGTTGAGTCATTTAAATAACTAGATTACTTTTAAAGCACCATTTAAAGCTTGATAATTTTGTAGTTTGATTAAATATTGTTTTATAGCTGTCGTATTATTTGTTATATTGCCTTTTATAACAGCAATGTTCATCGCATCATAAACAATTATTAGATGTATGTTTGTATGCATTTTGGTAAGTAAAATCGCTTATAAATACAAATACAATAAATACCTCTTTATCTTAAGGTGGGCATATCCAAGAGAGAGAGAGAGATCCGATAAGGAAATATTTACTATTTTCGGCAATAACTTTTTTTTCAATACTTATATTGGTAAAAAAAGTATAAGACTACCTAAGTAGAACTATGGCAGGTGTACTAAAATGCATTTTCAATCAATAATTTCAGTTGCTTGCAAAATTAGTTAAGTAATTTAAATTTAAAAAAACCACTGCCCGAGGAATCACTATTTCCACATCCAGATATTGTATCCAAGTCTTATACACACTAAATCCCAATGTAACATTTTATTCCCTTTCATAATAGAGTGGGGGTGGTGGGGGGGGGTGGCTAATATAAAAAAATTTAGAAGCCCTTGGTTCTCGTACACACATTAAATTCCAATTAAATTTTTTACTCCCTTTAATAATAGGGTGGAGGTGGAAATGGAGGTGGTAGAGAGGGTAGCTTACGCCAAAAAATTTTTTTGAGACGTTTCGTTTTTGTATACACAATAAATCACATTTTAATTTTTATACTCCCTTTCATAATGCCCTAAATTGCAATTTTATGGACTCTTACCTGCTTGCTTTGTCTATTTACCCTAATTTACCCCGTTTACCTCCGAACCCTTCAACGGAATTAGATCAAAATATAATCTGGTTCCAGATCTTGTTATAATACATAAGTGTACCAAATTTCAAGTCAATATCAAAAACGGTTCAAGAGTAAACGTGTGCACAAAAAAGCTACAGAGAGACCGACGGACTGACAGACTGACGGACCGATAGAAAGAGAGGAAATTTTTTTTCGCCCAAATTTAAAATCTCGACGTTCATGACATTTTAAGCCTATTTCAACAAAAAGAGAAAAAATTTTGCGCTACTATACTTCCACTGGGACTGGACGTGGAAGTAATACTACCAATCTTCATATGTTGTAGTTTTAAATGAACTAATTTTGCAAACAACTAAAGTTATTGAGTTGAAATTCATACCACTACATCTATCATAGTTCTACTTAAAACTTCCTAAAAGTCCTTAGAACATAGAGTTCTTATTTTATACTTTTTTTTTATCAATATATGATCAAAAAAAAGTTATGGCAAAAAATAATAAATATTTCCCTATCGGATCTCTCTCCCTTGGATATGTCCACCTTAAAAGTTAACTAAAAATCTGAGTAATAGACTATAGAGGGTGAATCGACTCTGGAAGTGCATATTTACACATAAGTGTATGACTAAAAAACCCAAAAGTTGTACCTAATCCCCTTTTTATTTGTTTTCGAATTACGTAGTTTTAAAAGTTTTATACAAAAAAATCATAAAAGTTGAATTATAAAAGTTTAATCTACAATATATTTTCAAATATGTCTCCATGGACTTCCAAACATTTTTGTGCTCGTTAACGAATAGAGCGTGTCCATCTTGACGCTCCTTTATGTAAGCTGCAGCTTTCAAAATATAAATTAATGCCTCACGATTGTCCATTTTTGATTTACATACTTCACTTTTCATCTATCTATTCTAATATCATTTAATATTTCTTGTAAATTATTTTTCAAAATAACAGTTTCTTAATAGACAGTTCTCAAAAATGAAAGGATCAATAAAGTAAGCTATTAACGATACAACACCACACATTCACTGAAAAACTATGCTCAAAATTTGTTTCCATTGTTGTGTGAGGATTTCGTCAAATCATGATCGATGAAAGTTACGGGTATTGTTGATATCATCATGAGTTAGAGCAGATTCACCGGTGAAAGGTATACAAGGGAATAAATTTGCGATTAGCATTTATTCATCGACTCTACTCATGTAGTGTGCAAATCACTCTTGTCTGAGGAATTTCAAGTTGGGTGGAAATTTTTCATGAGCTAGTACCAGGGCTCTCTTTCACTAACTCAAGAATATTATCCACGTCCACTACATCTTGTCTAAAGGCACGTCCAGATGTTATGTGAGAATTGGGAAGTTCACCACTTACACAATGCGTTAGAGACCGTGACAAAAATGTTTCTACTCGGAATTCTATAGTGTGGAAATCGTTGTCGATATTCTTCAACTGCAGCATGAGCAGTACCATTGCAAAACTCACGAATAAGCACAAGCACCACAAATTTTCATGTTTGGCGTTATTTATCACTTTTAAAATATTGTAAGCAATTCATAAAAAATTACAAGTAAATGTTTCACAATTAAAATGTGCCAGCCTAATTTGTTATATATGATCTACAAAACCAGTGGATTCGGAGTTATCGATAGAGTGGCCGAAGAATGAAAAACTCTTCTCAGAGACGAAAGGATTTGTGCTTAGTGTCCAACACGAAGTAATGAACATCATAATACCAGAAACTACAGACGGTACATAATTAAGGAGTACATTCCAACTGACAGCTGTAGGAAATGTAACTAACACCAAGAAACCACCGAATCCACATTGTCTAATTGTCCGAGCCTAGCTAGTGCCAAATACCTTGACAGGCGCAATAAGGTAGTTCCGATAGTACCACGAAATCCTTAAGGTGCCGAAGATCCTACCTGAATTTAAAAATCTATATTATCCAAATAAACTGCCACCTATAGTAGATAACTAATACGCTAAAATATACTGGGAAATGAACTAATAACAGATGTTACAGTTCGGTACAATAAACCTGACATTACAATTGCTGCGAATGTGGATAAGTATAAAGACGCAAAGAGAGGGATAGAAGAGTTGTGGATGTCTGCTTTGAACATCTAGATTTCCGAATACCCAGGTTAACCCAATCCTTCTATCGAGTTCGTAAGTCTGGTTACCTCTCTCGATTCGAATTTCGTGTCCCAGATATTTAAACGATGGTACGTGTTGTATTTCTTTTCCTTCCAGTGATAAGCTGCAATTGGGAACCAAATTTGCCATGAATTGGGTTTTGGTGATGATGATTGTTAAGCCAATTTGCTGGGAAGCTGCTGACAGATTTAAAAGAATTTCGTTTGCCTCATCTAGTCGGCTCGAGATCAAAACGATGTCGTCGGCGGAACGCAAATTGCTCAACATCTCTCCATTCACATGTATGCCTATATTGTCTTATTCAATCTTTTTGATCATACATTCTAACAAGATTGTAAAAAGTTTGGGGAGATTGAGTCGCCTTATTTAGCACCCCTTTTGATTTTAAGCTGATCTGTTTTCTCATGTAGTTTTACTTTTGCAGTAGCGTGTTCATAGATGTGTTACAGTAGAAGTACGCCAGTCGGCAAGAGCTTTGAACAATTCGTGGTGGTTTATGGTATCGAATGCCTTCTCGTAATCAACAAATGTTAACACCGGGGGCTTATTGTATTCGATACACTTCTCTATCAATGATTTTGAAACCTGGAGATGATGGTTTGTTCCATATTTAGTCCGAAAGACTGCTTGTTCTCTTGGTTGATACAAGTCAAGTTTATTCGTATTTTGGTGAAAAGTTTGTATAGTACATTAGTAGGCTAATTGGCCTGTAGTTTTGTAGGTTTGTATTGGTGCCTTTCTTATGCATGATGACGATGATTGCATTGTTGCATATCTCTGGGGTAATTGCTTCATGAGTGTATTTTTTAAAAAGATTGGTTATTGCTTTGAGCAGCTCTCTTCCTCGCAGTTTTATAACATCTGCTACAACATCGTCCTTACCTGGTGCTTTGTAGTTCTTCATTTCTGAAGCGACATTAAGATCTCTTCTTCTGCTATCATTGGCATCCCTTCTGGCCCCCGGCCCCGGTTCCATTATATGGGATATATTAACCGATTGTTTTCTTTGGCTTTGGTTACTATATAGATTGGTATAAAAGTTTTCGACAATCTTCAATGTTTCCTTTCTGTCGTTTGTTACTTAGTTGTCTCAATTCATTTTTATTTTGTAAACGTTTTTTCTAATAATCGTCTTCACTGTTTTATACGTTGTTTGGCATACCTGGTAAGTTTTTCTTCGTTTTCTATAGCTTCAGAGCATTGCTTTCTCTAGGCTTCCTTATTTGATTTTATAATATTTGTATTTAGGTTCTCGAAGTTTATTATGTCAGAGTTTTTAAGATTCTCCTCTATCGTCTTCAGAGCCCTTCAATGTTGTCTACGTTTGTCAATTTCTTGTTGTTACGTTTAATTATAAGTTTTCTGCGGTCAGCTGTTAAGTTCAATGACACTGTTGCTCTCACCGTTCTATGGTCACTTCCCACTGACAGTTTGTTTAGTACCGTTACGTCCGTCTTTATTTGTCTGTGATTATAAAGTCAATTTCTTTTTGTCCTGCTATCCTCATATTGATTCTTACCAAGCTTGGCATTGAAGCGTCCAACTAGTATTTTGAAGTAGGCTGGAATATCTGTTATGGCTTGGGTTATGTCATCGTAGAGGTTTTCAACTTCTTCACTCTCTTCTTCAACACTCTGAGGTTTATACTATTGATTTGAAGTTTCTTTCGTGTATGTCGCTTGTGGATAAAGAGTCCTACTCCTCCCATAGAACTATCCCTTCGCATCTGTGATAATACATGTTTTCATGTAGGGTTTGTTGTTCACCTCCCTTTCCAATTTCGCTTATTCCGACTATATCCCAGTGTATTTGTTTGAGTTCTTTAAATTTTATATACCACGAGCAGGTGGAATTTGGGTTGGCCTTACTATGATCCTAATAACTGCCATCACACTTTATAACCAAAAGTGAATTCCCATGTAAAATTTCCTACCGAATACGAATTTTGAGTTCACCCGTCCATTCAGAGTTGAGAAAGTGAATAAAAATGCATTTCTGAGCAAATTTGTAAAACTACTCTATTTTTCTCAGTCGACACCTCATTTACTATTAGAGATATGTGTGTAAAATTGTAGCACCGATATATTTAAGCAATGTTCTCTCTTACTGTTTATGCAGAAGTTATTTCAGCGACGTTGTTTTTTGGCAAAAAATAGTAACATTTTTTGCTTGACACATATAAACACCAAAATTGCAAAGAGTTGCCCAGTCAAAATGCCTGTATCAATTTTTCAGATACAAACACTATTTTTCTACAAAATAAAATATTTTAAACAAATCGTCCATCAGTCCTTAGGCTATTATTATTGCTTGGAATATTTATTAGGCATCGCACAATATTGTTTGAAAAGTCATCAAATACAATGGTGTTATTTTTGCTGGTCTGAAATATTAACACAAATAATGATAACTGCTTGATAACACGAAACATCAGCTATAATACAGCTTCTGCATGCAGATTCTCGATAAATTAGCTTCCAAATGCGTACATAAAGAAAGAAACATAATAAAAGAGCAACCAAAACACGGACCGGCTTGTGAAACATATAGTATAACATTTCATATACGCAGCAAGATTCTATATTTATGTTTATTATATTTTCAGAGAGTATTTATATCGCTTTTTGAAACACATTAAATTAAAAACGCTGTGGTAAGCCGACGTTTTTTACTACTATACCGTTTCCTGAGCAAAATGATGACATATTTTAGAGTATTATTGACAAATTCATTTAGAAAGAAAGTTTTTCAAATCAAACTCATTCTGTTATGTTCTAATAATTAGGGAATTAGGCATAATTATATAGCAGGACAATCTCCGCCCCGGCAAATCAATATTTTTTTTTAGTCACAGGTCAGTGGTTTAAAAATTTAATTAAAAAAAAATATGTTCGATAATGTATATGAAGTACCTAAAACATTTTCTTGAAGTAGTGTGACGAGGGATCCCAGTAAGGTGGAGAAAAGCAGACCAAGTTATTTTGAATTATAAATATTTTCCTATGTTCCACAAAACTGACATTATACTTCGATGGCCCCGTCCTCGAGATCACACTATAGTATGTGTTTCACTTCTATTTGACAGCGTATTCTATTGACTTGGAATGTAAGAGAACTAATAGTTTTAGGGGTGTAACTACTGCTGTATTACTGCATCAACGATATGAAATCAATATTTATTTTACTCTTCTAATCCTCTAACACTGAAGAAGGTTTAAATAATAAAGTAAGTTTTCAAAGAGATGTGAAAGTATAAAGGGAATAGATCAGTCTAAAAGTGAAAAATATATGATTCCAAAAAAAATGAATTTGTACAGCTCTTAATATCTCTCAATCGTTTTCAACGTTTTTTATATTAATAATATAGTTAAAGTATATATTATAGTATAGTTGATACACCACAAAAAATAAAGCAGAGTTGCCTGTTTTGCTAGGTACTCGCGGAATGCAATTTTGGCTTATTCATAAATTATAATATTTTAATTAAAAAATAATAGACAGTGGATGTGTAAAAACATGCATGATGTGAATTATGCACATACGAAACAACAGATAAGCCATACATTGATTGTTTTTTTTAAGCTTTTATTTAACTTGCTATGTTTTTTTGTTAGTTTGTTTGTTTAGGTGAAATTTTGCACGTGTATAAGTGCGATGACAATACACTTTAAGATTTTTATATAGGAAAAAAACAAGATGGCAGATTCAAGATGGCGGACGGCGGACGACATTACCATTTATGATCCGATTCAATTCAAAATCGATATCTGGAGGTTTTCGAGATCGCTAATTACGAATTCTTGGTCAAAATTTAGAAATTCAAAATGGCGGCGCCAATATGGCAGACGACTTTTGTCATTTACGGTTCAAATCGATAAAAAATCGATATTTGAGGGTTTTTAGGCTTGCCGATTATGAATTTCTAGTCAAAAATTTAGTTCAAGATGGCAACTTTAAGATGGCGGACGACTTTACCGTTTAAGATCCGATTCAACTCAAAATCGATATCTGGCGGTTTTCTAGGTCGCGGATTATGAATTTTTAGCAAAAATTCAGAAATTCTAAATGGCGGCGCCAATATGGCTAATGACTTTTGTCATTTAGGTCCAAATCGATTAGAATCGATATCTGGGTGTTTTCGTAGTCGTGTATTATGAACTTCTAGTCAAAAATTAGTTCAAGATGGCGGACGACTTTACCGTTTATGATCCGATTCGTCTCAAAATCGGTATTTGGAGATTACAGCATATCAAAAGACCAAAAAGTAAAAAATAAAATTGTATAAAAAAATATTTTTAAAAAAGCTTTTATTTAAATGACCTAAAAAGTAGAAAATAAACTTTGAAGTAAATCAAACTCATCATTTTATTACATTATATAATTTTTTTTTATATAAAAGCTTGTCGAGAGCAATCTCCTTTACATAGGAAAATCTCGCCACAAGCTTTTTTATCATAAAAAAATTATACAATGTAACAAAATGATGGGTTTGAATTACTTCAAAGCTTATTTTCTACTTTTTAGAGCATTTAAATAAAAGCCTTTTTTATATAATTTTTTACCATGGCGCACCGATGGCAGTTAGGTTTACGTCATAAAATTTATTTTGATGGTCTTCTACAAAATCTTTTACAAAAATTTTCCAAGGGACGAGGCAATATACCTGCATTTATGGTAAATGACTATGGACACATATTTGCCGGGCCAGCTATAATTATTTTTAATTTTTTCCTAATATTGAAAAAAAAAATCTACTTAAATTCACACCCTGTGTGTATATTCTTTATAATAACAATATATTTCATTTTGCGACTTTTCTGTGTAAATTATTAATCCTATTCATTAAAAATATCTGCTATGATGAGAATTATTTGTTGAACACTATAAAAAATATGAATTTAAACTTCTTTCAAATACTTAACTGTAATTTTTTTCAACATGATAAAAAATAAGAGAACTATATCTCACTTCCTGGAATAGAATTCTTTTGTAAGGATAAAAATGTAGTTAATAATCTCCCTTGAAAACTATCTCAAAGCATCTATAATTGTGTTTATGTTTTGTAAATAAAAGTGACAGTAATGTTTACGAATAATCCAAGGGAAAAGCGTTACGCCTTAAGAAAGTGTCGCGTGGACTGGTCGTAAAGTTGTTGCCTGGGAGAAAAGTAAAAGTAATAAAATAATAAATAAATAAATGACGAAGGGCCCTATCAGGGCCAAGGACATTCTGAAGCATGTCTGAGAGTCTAACATTGACGTAGAAAAAGGGATATTTGAGTTTTTAAATAATTCTCTGCACCAACAAGAATATAGGATTTGTACTTTTATATGAATACGTTTCAAAACTTTTTTGAAAGTGTGTTTCTAATGCCGTCATTATTTTAGAACACTTAAAAACTATCAGTAATACAATTTACAATATCGTATAAGAAGAAACAGAAACAACTTTTTAGTAGAAACACTATGTAAAGTCTATGCCTACATCATGTTCATGTTCATATGTATTTTTCATCTGACAATAAGGCTTTTAAACGAGAAAAATCAAATTAGTAAGCTGCACTGTACAAATTTTTTAGCATGTTTTATTTGCAATTCATTAATTATATAAAAATTAACGCAATAGAAAAACGGGTTACTAAAATTAACAGTGAAAAGTAAAAAAAAACTCAAATTAACACATATCAGAATCTTACAATGGAAGTACGGAAAATGATAGATATCTTTGCTTTGTTGAGGGATTCAGGGAAGAATATATGATACGAAAAAAACAATATATTTGTTTTTTTCTAATAGGTCTCTTAAGTATCCAGATGTTTATGTAAAATAATTCTACTCTACTTGCAAAACATATTATTAAAAGTTTCCCAGAAATATACACATCGAGTACTGTATACTAGTATTATATTGATATTATACCCAATAGAAAGCAGTTTGTTGAATATGGTGGATTTAATTCTCAGAGCTTCATCGCAACATCTAGAGTTCTTCAAGGATCCAACCTAGGGTCACTTTTATTCTTGGTGTTTATAAACGACCTATTCCTAAGTATGAGCTCCACACATCTACTTTTTGCAGATGATTTAAAAATTTATTCAGAAATAAGTAAATTTGACGACTGTTCTTTTTTGCAAAATGCATTGGACTCGCTTAATGAATGGTGCAAAAGCAATTTTTTAAAGCTAAACTTATCTAAATGTAACGTTATGTCTATTTACAACAACAAAAAAACCACTCCTATTCGCATTATTAATACAATACTAGAAAGATACTCAAACTTTAAGGATCTTGGAGTAACAGTCGACTCCAGGCTCAATTTTTCTGGTCGTTAGCACCATTGTTACTTCAGCATCGGTCGGATGTTGTATTAGGAATTGGGACATTTTTACAGACATCAACACTCTGAAATTAATATACGTGTCATTTATAAGAAGCAAGCTTGAATATGCATCTGTCATCTGGTCTCCTATTTATCAAAATGCTAAAATACAACTGGAGTCAGACAGAATGAATTCAATCCCGAAAGAGGCTTCAATCACAACATATTACTAAATTCATTCGATTTATACTCGCTTGAAATAAGGAGAAATTGCACAGCATTACAAGTGTTGTACAAAGTACTTCATAATCAGTTAGACTGTATTCACCTAATAAATAGAATTATTGAACTTCCGTCAACACAATGCATTTTACATTGATTCTAGCGGAACTAACATTCAAGTCAAATTACCAATTTTTAGCATGTCCTTGTGTAAATTATTTAAGAAATTTCTTACTTATACGATGAGAAAATCAGCTAATAAATAAAACCTTTTATCATATTACCATATAATCATTTAAGTTAAATAATTTCGCAAATACTTATTAGTACATCAATAGTAATGTTAATGTTTTTATTCATAATTCACATTGTCATTTATTATTTTCTGTAATTGGATGTAAACCTGTTGAAAATAAATATATTATTATTATTAAATACTTTATTATTATAATGTGCAAAGTAATTAAAGTTAAGTAGAGTAGTGATGCGGCTAAACTTCGAATTATGTATTGTAAATCTGTATTTTAATGCATATGTGCAAATAATAATAATAATAATATAATAATAATAATAATAAAGTCTTTATTGGGAAAGATATATATAAAGTATGCATACATACATTCGCAAAGGCGATGTCTAGCCCAGGCTATTCTACTTAATCTATTTAACACATAATATATACTATTCACAAAAAGTATTAAAAATATAGGAAACATAACAAGTGAAAAAGAGGGAAAAGAAAGGATTATAAAAATAATATAGTTAGATATAACAAAACTAACAAATGTGTAAGAAAATAATTAGTGATAAAATATATCAATAAAATGTATCACGCAGCGAGTGACCAGTTGGCAATATTATTCATCTACCGAAGTAAAAGAAAAATTCTTTTTACATTCTTACGAAAGCTGTCTACGGTAAGACTTTTTAGAGTGTCATTTATATTATTATAAATTGTGAGAGAATTATAAGAGAAGGATCTGCGAAACAGAGTCAAGCGATAGGATGGTAGTGACAGTTTGTTTGTGTGTCTCAAATTTAAATCGTGAAAGTTGTTCCTAAATAACAATTTCCTACGAATATATGACGGCGTGGAGGTACATAATATGCGGTGAGTAAATACTGACATGTTATATTTGTAGATGTTTTCTACTCTTAACCAACCAAGGTCGTTAATTTTTGAGGATGTACGGTGACTATTTCCGAATGCGATAGACAAAACGGCAACAACTGTTCTCTATTTTTTGTAAACGGTTTTGTGTCAGTTTGTCCAAGCAACTATAATATACAACATTGCAATAATGCAATACAGGTAATACGAGTGATTCACACAGCTTTTTCCTCAATTTAAAATTAATAATATTTATACTGGTGTATAATAATTTTAGTGCCATATAGGCTTTTTTGACTATTAAGCTAACATGTTCTTTGAATCTCAAATTTTCTTCAAATATTAGGCCTAAACTCTTCACTTTGTCCACAACCGTTAGGGTTTTATCTGATATTTTTAATTTCATATTATCTTTGACAAAGTTTATTTTTTTTTTATTACCAAAACATATTACTGCACATTTATCAACATTTAATTTCAAATTATGCGTATTAGAATAAAGTTTAATAGAGGTGAGGTCAAGGTTTATGTTATCACATACATATTTTATATTATTTGGATCAAAAGAACAAGATAGTTGCGCGTCATCTGCGTAACATTGAATTCTTGTGTGATTTACACTACTGAAGATATCAGCTGTATATATTAAGAACAGTATGGGGCCTAGCGCAGAACCCTGGAAAACACCTGATGTAATTTTAGTGTGACAGTAGAGAAGGAGTTATCCAGTTTGACAGTTTGATATCTGTCACATAAGTAAGACCTGAAAAAGTTAACACAATTTTCATCGAATCCAAAGTAGCTAAGCTTAGCACATAATAAACTGTGATCTAGGGTGTCGAATGCCTTTGAAAAATCCAAGAGCACTAACAGTGATGCATAACCTTCATCTAGGGATTTTAAAATGTCATCTGTTATGTTTGCCAGTACGCTTGCAGTGCTATGACCTTTTTGAAAACCAGACTGCAGATGAGAAATTATATTATTATTAATAACGTATTTGTAAATTTGAGGTTGGATAAATTTTTCTAAAATTTTTGAAAGAGTCGTTATGATGCATATAGGCCTCAAATCTGAATATGCATTTGGAGTACTAATTTTCGGCAAAGGGGAAATGATAGTTAACTTCCACGAGTTGGGAAAGTATCCACATTCTAAGCAAGAATTAATTATATTGGTGATATGCTTGCATATGACGGGAGAGCAAAGTTGTATCATGTATGCGTTTATGTCGTCACAGCCATATGCATTCGACTTTAGACTGTGAACTATTTCGCTTATTTCATGTATGGTGGCTAGCTGAAAGTTAAAATATATTTCATTATTAAATTTATTTGTCGAATAGCGATTTACAGTGGCTGGACAATTGTCAGGGGAGCTGTAAACGGAGGTAAAATAAGTGTTGACATTTTTTAAATTATGTGGAATATCAGTAGCATTGGTTTGTTTTATGTTTAATTTTTTTAATGCTTTCCATAAATACTTGCTATCAAATCAAAATAAAGATATATCATAATTAAAACTTTTATTTTCGTCATCAGCCTTCAGTATACTACACATTGACAAAAAGCTGCACGCCAATGAGTTGATATTATAATGTAAATGTGGACGAAAAAGATTCTTGCTTCAGGTTCTGTTTATGTGCAATTCAAGAACATTTATTACTTTAATTAGATGCACAATAAAAGTGTCTGCAAAGCTTCTACTTTTACGATGACTACCTAAGATGTTCTCGAACTGCTCTGATAAAATTTCATAACCTAATATCTGCATAAAATACAACACTACAAGAAATATAACGGATACAGCGCTTTGAAAAGTAGACTCCAGTAGCACTTCATGTTTTTCCAATACTAATAATATATGAATATTTTAAATATACATATACCTACATATAAATAACTACCAACAAACGCGTATATTTATAATTGTTAAAGTTTCTGAGAAAGTTATTAGAAAAGAAAATAACTAAATTTGACCAATTATAATACAGTTTGGTTTCGAACTGGTTTGTCAAGTGAAAAGCCATGACGTTGCTCTATGAATTTCTAGAAAATTGGAATCGAATGTCAACCTTATGCATATTAATTGATTTTACTAAAGCTGTCGATACGGTTAGCCTTCATTGTTAGTACAAAAGCTAATAAATATCGATATAAGGGACATTTTGTATACTTTTAAACTTCTATATTTATTTATTTATTTACTTACAACTACCCAAACAGATAAGAAATCTAATTACAGGGTAGAAAAGCCCAAGCAATGTTACATAATTTCATACCATAAATAGGCACATATCGAAAACTTAAATAGAATTACAAAAGTATTTATACACAAAGGTAGTTTAAATGCAATACGGGTCGCTCAGTTTTGTTAATATTAGTAGTAGTGTAAAATATATCAACGTCATCTTGTATGTTTACTTTGAATACATGGAATACGAAGGTGAAAATTCAAGTAAATTATAGTAATAATAACAATAAATCAGAACAAAATCTTGGACTTTCTGAAACAGAAGCTTGCAGCAATAGTACATAGGCTTAAACGATATAGAAAGAACAATAGGCTAAGAGAACAACAGAAGAGCCTATTTGAAATAAATCAGGGCAGCTTCTATAAGAACCTGGGAGTGCGGCCAAATGACCAGATATAATGCAATGAACAAACCCCAAACGCAGTGAGTATCAACACCTTTTGGGTCGAAATTTGGAGCGAACCAGTGAACCATAACAGAACTCTATGGTTCTATCAGAGAAAAGCAAAGGTATCTAACCTAAGAACTATGCTGAAATATAAAATAGATGTCGAGAAAGCAATTAAAAAACTACGCGGGGACCTGATAAGCTCCAAAACTAGTGGCTCAAAACATCCACCTCCATACACGAACGCCTGGCAAAAAGCTACACCTGAATTCTTGAGCAGCCGCAAGCTATGTCAACCTTCATGACAACAGGAGTAACATACTTGATCCAGAAAACAGAGAGACCCTTTGATGACCCATCTAACTGCAGACCCATCACTTTGCTTCCTACCATAAAACACTGACATCCATAATAGCTGAAAAAGATATGAACATCTAGAACAGAATAATTTAACCAAAAGAAAGGATATGCACTAGGGAGTGACAGGACGTAGATATCCCATCTTTGGTATATGGATGACCTAAAGTTGTTTGCGGAGAAAGAGGAACATCTACACCAACTCCTTGACTGTGTAAGAAGATTCAGTACCGATATCCAGATGAGCTTTAGCCTGGATAAGTGTAAAATAGGCAGCAAAGTAAGAGGGATGTGGACAGAGCATGCAGGCTATGAAGTGAATGAAAGGCAAGGAAGAATAACGGGTGTGAATGAGGAAGAGCTATTTACAAGCACAGGGAAAGACTCAGAACCATATTAAGAACAAAACTCTCAGCCAGAAACACAGTCAATACAGTCAACTCTTATGCTACCTCAGCGCTGAAATACTCATTTGGAATCCTCAATTGAACTGATACTGAACTAAATGCACTGGACACAGCGACTAGGAAGGAGTTTAGCAAACACCGAGCTCTTCTTCCTCATAGTGCAATTGGGAGATTCCATCCACCTCGAAGAGACGGAGGCAGAGGAATACCCAGTATACCATCTAGGCACTCCTAGCAAGTAAACAACTTGAGAAAGTATTTTGGCCAAAAGGCACTTTCTAGCAGGATACACCCAGCAGTAGTTAAAACAGACACAAAGATCACAATACGATCCCGCCGGCAGGATAAAATGCAGTATTTGTTGACTCAGATATAGTAAAATTGACGAGTCTGGGAGTGCATGATCCCTCAAAGAGGTCTCCTCGGTCACTAAAAATAACTTTAAGGAAAGAAGATGATCGGTATAAGATGATAAAGAAACTAAGGAACTAGGTATTGAACAATCTAACCATGTCAGCATTTCCTTGGATCGTTCAAGTTGCACCGTTTAGAAACGTTAAGACAGAATTTGAGCGCAGGAAAAGCGAGGGTGAAGAAAATATCAAAATTAAATATGTGAAAAGAATTCCAAAAATAGTCAAGTCGTTAACCTAATAATCACCAATGGATGTCCAAACAATGAAAGTTTTCTCTATTATTTTCAGAACGTAAGAGGCTTAGGAACTAAGGTCGATAATGTGGCTTCTAGATACTGTGTCCAGCACTAAGTACTTCCCGAATAACTATACTGTTTGTTACAACAACTTTACCTGGCCTGTTAAAAGGAGGAGGTACATTATTAACCATCGAATATGAGTTTTTTGCTGAACTTGTTTGCCTTGTCAGTATATGTTGTGTGGATTATTCCACCTAATATTTCTGTTGAAAACTTCAATCATATCTTAATATATTGGAACAATATATCACTAACAGTAATAAAATTTTAATATTAGGAGATTTCAATGTTACAAATTCTAATAACAATATTTTTGATACCAAATGCCAACTCGTGCAATCATTCTTGGAATAAGATTAGTCAATACGAAACAGTTTAATAACTTTGGAAATATAAATGGGCGACTTTTAGACTTGGTAATATTAAATTTCACTCATTAATTTCAGTTGTTTGCCGAATAGTTAGATTTAATTTTAAAAATTATGTCAATCTTCGTATTTCCTAAATTTAAATATAACTATTTCGCATATGTTTGTGAAATTATTGAGTGAAAATTTATAACACTACTCTTGTTATAGTTCTACTTAGGTAGCCTTATAGTTTGTTTGCAATATGTGTTTTAGAATAAGAAGTTATGGTCAAAAACAGTAAATATTTCCCTATCGGATATATCTCTCTCTCTTTCTTTCTCTCTCTCCGATATGGCTCACCATGCTGTGTTTATTTAATGCATTAATATTGAATAAATCACCACCATATTTATATAGGAAAATTAAATTCAGAACAGACGTACATAACTTGAATATTAGTTTTAAGGGTCTTCTAACTCCTTCAATATATCGTTCTCAGTTGTTCAAGGGATCATTTTGTTACCAAATTTGTAAACTATACAACGGTATGAGTAATAAACTTACAAGCAAGAGAATGTGCAATTTTAAGCACAAATATAAATATCTTTTATTTGAGCATCAAATTTTTTATTATAGCCCTCCATATTATACTTATGGCATTATTATTATTATTATTATTGTTTTAAACTATGTATGTCTTATGCCATCTCGTTTAAAACCTTTATTGGCTAAAAAGTAATTGTAATAATTACTGTTTGCTTGATTGTTGACTTGACTTGATGCATTTTGATTCTTTTCTAGAATCAATAAATTCGTAAATAAATTATTCAAGCAAGCAGTTTCACTAAAGTTGAGTGTAACAGTGATGATCATAACTGTTGTTAAACAGTTGTGATACATTAAATTTCACTCTTCATATGCCACATAATAAATTTATAATGTATATTTCTTTTTTGTAACGGTCATGGGATATAATATCGACATTTATTATTATTATTATTAAGTAAAATATATTAAAATTTTTTATTTTGTTGGATCATAATTTCTTCGAGACAAAAAATATGAAACACGGGCCTTAATATTTTTTTGAAAGTAGTGTAAAGAAAGTCACTTTTATTTTTTCTGAAATAAATTTAAAATTTCATTAGAATCTGTCTAACAGAACCTTGCATTTTTTCTCATTTTCAGTTCTGAGGGGCCTCGTTTTGGCTATTAAAGCTATTATTAGAATCTGTCACACTAAGTAGCGTTACCCCATTGTTTACCCTACAAACTGTATTTGTCGTGTACAGGGTCAAATTTTATTACACAAGCAATTTGTGACGGCAGTTTGGGATAAGCGGAACTTGGGAGTATAAGATTAAGTGAATTTCATGGACGTTTTGGTCATTTAGGTAAAAATGCGGTGCAGAATATGGCATACTTACTGCACTTTCTTATGAGGACATGCTTACGAAATAGTTTCTTTGAAGAAAGAATAATTCGTTTTAGGTACACGTTAAAATTTCGTTGTAACGACCCGATTTAAAATGCAAATATTTTTTTTTGCGAATGCAAATAAATCCTTTTTAAAACATAAATAAAATAGAAAAAGCCAGTTTTGGTTAGAAAAGAATTTATTCACTAGGAAGTTGATTTCTAAAAATAATGTCATTAAAATACCGTCTTCTTCACCGTTTTCGTATATATTTTTAATTATAATAAAAGAAATAATAATAATAATCAAAAAACACCACAGAAATTAGACAACTCCCAATTCCAGAAGCCAGAGGCTTGTGCGGAAGAGGGTTAAACATTGAAAAAACGCGAACATAGAACCATTTCCTCCGACAGTGCCAGTGCCGGAGCCGGGATTCGAACCCAGTGGCGCGATACCTGTGTGATTAATAGCGATTGCCACCTCGCACCATAACTCACGCGGCTATCGGCCAGATAAAATAGAATTGATAGACAGAAATTTGGATTTGGATAAATGAGTCAAATGTTTTATGTTTTGTTGAGGTTATGTGATGTGTCAAAGGCATATAAATTTGCATGTAGATATTAAATATTATTGAAAGTGCCATTTTAGAATGAAATTTTAAATAGATAGACTCGATATCCATCCAATGATGACGACACATTACGAAATTCCATCAATATACCCAAAACAAAGTGATGAGGGACATATAAGGAAACAGTATGTACTGTTATCAGAAAAGCGTTGATAAATAAAACTTTTAATTAGAATGTACAATAGTACAGTCATATGTATCTTGCTATTAAAATTTTTTTTATTAACTATACTTTTCTATATACAATACGAATCATACTACACAAAATAATGCATTCACAAATTATGAAAAGAATTTATATTAAATTCTTTCTATTTTCAATACTAATAACTGTCTTTTATAATACATTTTATTTTATTCATATTTTTCCTTTTAGATTTTCTAGTTCTTCCCTCTCCAACTATTTCATTCTTTTTTAAATGTCACTTTAGTTAATTAGTTTTTTATTTTTTGATGTTTGCCATTAAGTATTCTAATGAGTATATTTTCTTTCTCTTTCATATAATCACCTCCGGGATTTAAAGCTTCTGCCATTAATCAGTTTTGTAACCGATGGTTCAGTACTTTCTTTTTGTTTTTTTAAAGAACTTTAAACAGTAATTTAGCCATGGTCAACTTCTATTTCTCCAGGAGATAATACAACTGTATTAGAGTCTAGATATGCATTAGAGTAATTCTCGCGTATGATAGTATTATATAGTCACCTCGGTTGCCTCCATTGGTGCATTTATAGCATAAGCGTGTTCAATTGTAAAGTACTGTTACTGGAATAGATTTTATAACTTTTCATCCCTGCTCGTAACTTTTGCCTAAAGCATTCCTCCACCAGTTTTAATGGTTCCCCAAAGAAGAATTAAATCCTGGTTTTAATCATGTTCTATTATACTATTTCTTTATATTTGATATAATATGATATATTTGTGTACTTACATTGTACAGATATATTTTATTTCCACTCCTTTTTTAGTATAATTATAAAATAAATGATTGCTAAAATATTACAAAGGTATACGATATAAATAAATAACATTGTAAACTCTGTGAAGATAGGCTTTTGCCAACTGCTGCACAAAAATACTAGTTCCTTTTTGTAACAAAGTGTTACTTAACTTGCGCTCAATTTTCGTTGGTGAATACGATATTGCTGTCAACAGCAAATACATAAGTTAACTATAATATAATTCTGTTCTAAAAGGAATAACGCTCTTTCATTGCTAAACGTTTTTCCTAAAAATTAACCCTTTGCTTATGTACAGATGTAATAATTATTGATATTTGTTAAATTTTTCAGGAGGGAACAAATAATACTAATGTATCTGAATGACTATAATGTCGTTATTTATAATATAAGAAAGACGGTCTTATTAAGGCCCGATTTTGAGATCATATTTTTGTGAGATTTTGGTTCTTTTTATGCTTTTTAAAAGCTTTGTTATTAAACGAAAAAACATAACAACATAAAAAAGGGGAATATTTTACATATTATTATACGATATAGATCGTTTGGCACTTTAAAATATATATTACATCCTTACTACATATCAATATTTACCTTGCAACTATAATTACCCTTACATAAACTATTTCCTTGATTAGGTCTGTATTTTTTTAAAAACAATATATTTTTTATTGATATTAGTTTTTATTAGTTTTAATATTCAAATGTGCTTCTAGAGGGCAGAATACTAAAACATAATATTTGAGTCACAAACTCTTCTAAAAATCCTTATTTTACTATAGGGAACGTAACCAAAGTGCAACCAACAGCTACTCTCCGGGCTATGTGTCCCGCCGAGAGCTGAATTACAAGTTACAAGCCTGATGGGTTAAGTGTAATAATTGCATACTACCAACAGAACGCTAATGCTTCGATTGCAATAAGAGCTCTTTAAGTAGGATCAGTTTTTCGTCTGGGGGCACATAGCCCGGAGAGTAACTCTTGGTTGCAGTCTGGTTACGTTTCTTATAGTAAAATAAGGATTTTTTAGAGGAGGAGGAGACCCAAATATTATGTTTTAGTTTTAACATGTTAAATCTTTATATCTTATAAAATTATTCAAATCTCAGTTATTTTCTAGATTCCAATAAATACCACCAAAAATTAACCATTGTAATTTTATATATATATGGTGTTCCATTTAAAATAAGTAAGTTGAAATCGGCTTCCGGTATAACAGGAATTGCCAGATGCTTGTAATTATTTTAGATGGATTGGCTACACTGCCATTAGTAGCTCCCTAAATTTTCAAAATATTCTGGTGCGTACTTTTCTCTATATTGATCGATGCAGTTCCTGGTGGGACACCCTATATACCGGGTGTTAGAAAAGTATGGGAACGGTGGAAAATCTAAAACAGTTTGCATCAAATCGAAAAATAAAAAAAACGTGTCAAAAATTTTTCAAAGGCTATCTACTGATACCAAAATGACCTCCCCACCCACCACCCTGTGGGTGGGGTGAGGAGCAACTTTAAAATTTCAAATGGAAACTGGATTCGATTCTCCCACCCCTAACCCAGCGGGTGGGGCGGGGCGCAACTTTGAAATTTGTAATGAAAATCTCTATTTTTTATAACGGATTCGAATTCTACGGCCAAAAATACGTGAATTTTATATCGGGCATTTTTTTCGATTCTCGCAAGGTGTCGCTGCAATCGCACAAAATTGAAATAAACCTTAAGCGTCCATAAGTTTGTAAATATTTACAAACTCTAGCTATTCGTGTTGACAAAAAAACATTCAGTTTAAAAACAATATCTGTGATATCTTGGTTTTACGAATGGTTTTTTAAAGTGTTCTTAATAACAGTATTTGTTTTGTTAAATATCTACGAGAACGTTCAGTTCCTTCCAAATTTTGTAGAGACAGGGAGTGCACTTTTGTACGGAAAAAGTTATTTAATTTTTCATTAGTTCTCGCAATTTTTTCTGCATAATGGCTACTTTAGCAGAGGAAGAGAGAGTTTCTCTTTTAATGATGCGAGGGTGGGGCGATAAAGAAAGGTCCTATGATGAAGTTGTGATTTTATTCAACGAAACGTTCCGTGCAGATCAAGTGGGAATTTCGAAATCTAATGTGTCCCGTACCATCAAACGATTGCTAGACACAAGGACAAATAAAAATCGCCCAAAATCTGGAAGACCAAAATCTGAAACATCGGAAGCTCGACAAATGGAAGTGGCCCAGGCATTTGTTGAAAATCGAAGGTTATCAATCAGAAAAGCCAGTCAACAGCTTGATATGAGTGCATTTTCAGTTCATAAGAATTTGAAACTTTTGAAATTTCATCCTTACAAAATTCACCTTCATCAAGAGTTAAATGAAGATGATTTTGATCGGCGACTTGAATTTAGTGAATTAATGATGGAAAGGAGTAACCAAAACCCAAATTTTTTGTCACCTCTACTTGTCCTCTCAGATGAAGAAACTTTCGAACTCAGTGGAAAAGTTCATAGCCATAATTTCAGATATTGGAGTGATGAAAACCCGCACTGGATGCTTGAAACACACACCCAGTATCCACAAAAATTAAATGTTTGGGCAGGAGGTTTTAGGGATCGAATCATAGGACCGTTTTTCATAGATGGAAATTTGAATGGAGAAAAATACTTGGAAATGTTGACAAATCAAATAGTTCCCGCAATACAAGAGATTGCTGGTGATGAGTTCGATAATGCTTGATCCCAGCAAGATGGGGCTCCTCCACACTATCGGGATATTGTTAGGAACTATTTGACTTTAGAAAATCGATGGATAGGTCGAAGAGGAACTATTGAAGGGCCAGCAAGATCTCCCGACCTCGCGCCACTTGATTATTTTGTTTGGGGCTACGTGAATGGTAAGGTTTATTTCACTAAACCTCGTGATTTGGAAGAGCTGAGGCAACGCATAATAAACATTTTACCACTTCAATTGATAAGAAGTGCTATTGAAAATTTTTACGTTCGTCTCAGACAATGCCAAGAAGTCAATGGGCACCATTTTGAACACCTGCTATAATCTTGAAATTAAAACCTGCTAGTGTAGCAGTTAAGCTGTAAGCTAATTGCCTCTCAACTGGCCAAAATCCTCACCTTGCCTTAAATGGCTGAGTTACCTCCTTGCCTTCACTGGCTGGGATCAAGAACTTGTCTGAAGTGGCTGAACTAACAGGTAAAACCACTGTTAGTTTTTTTTAAATCGAGTTTTTTATTGCCATGTAAAAAATGTAAATTGAAAATTACTAGCTGCTAATAAATTTACAGAATATTAATAATTGTTGTAATTTCCGCACGACCGTGTAAAATCACTGTTCTCAAAGCAGCTCGGGAAATCATTCACTCTGAGATCAGCAGTTTTATTTTTCAAATTTTTTAAGTATGCGTTCAAAACTTTCATGTTTCCACTGAATTTTTTGCGATTGCAGCGACACCTTACGAGAATCGAAAAAATGCCCGATATAAAATTCACGTATTTTTGGCCGTAGAATCCGAATCCGCTATACAAAATAGGGATTTTCATTACAAATTTCAAAGTTGCCCCCGCCCCACCCACTGGGTCAGGGTTGAGAGAGTTGAATCCAATGTCATTGGATAGATTTCGTAAAAATAACAAATACGTGTTTTTCAGTTTTTGAATTGGACGTTTTTTTATGAGCACAAGACGCTACTCTTGGAACAGTAATGTTTTCTTTTCATTTTTTATGATTACATCCACACTATGCAAGAATCGAAAAAAATGTCTAGAATAAAATTTACGTATTTCTTTCCGTAGAGTCCGATTCCGCAATAAAAAATAGGGGTTTCCAATTGAAATTTTAAAGTTGCCTCTTGCCCCACCCACAGGCTGGTGGTTGGCGAGGTCAGTAGATAGTTTTTTGAAAAATTTTTTACACGTATTTTTTTATTTTTCGATTTGATACAAACTGTTCGAGATTTTCCACCGTTCCCATACTTTTCTAACACCCATTATATACGTTAATATGCGATTGTGACTATTTTCACGTCTTATTAATAATACACTGCATTTAATTACCTCTTGATGCATTTCAAAGAGCTTGAAACGTAGTTTCAACTTTATGAGACCCCAGCATCTTCTGAAGAAGTTAGAATAATAATTAATAATAAAATTGTTAAAATTTAATGTAAAATCAAACAATTATCATAATTTATATAATATATTAATCACTCTAGCAAGTAAGGAAGATTATTTTGTGGATATGGAGTAGCAAATGTGCTTCAAGTTCTTGATATTACTTTATCATATTCTCCATAAATAATAAACAAATTCGAAAGTCTTCGTCGGCGTAATTTAAACGTCCTAGCATTTTTTGACATAAAAGAATGAGTGGCATTATTGATTGATTCTAATCATGGCTAATTTGATAAAATTTTTACTAAAAATTCTTGAATATCCAAGAAAATTGCAAATATTTCAAAAAGTTGTAACTTAAACATATCAGAAAAAAAGGAATTTAATGTTTCATTTGAACTAAATATGTTTTCGCGGTTTAAAGTTTACAAAATATAACATCAGAAATGGAATACTTGGTATGCTATTTTTGAATGTAATTCAATTGTAGAATGCAGCTCTCCTTGTGTTCTTTCTACTTGCCCAAAAGCAAATAAGTATCTTTTACACGAACACGAAGAAAGTTATAAAGGTTATTGTAAACCATGACAACTGCCAAAAATTTTTTAAATGTTAAATAATAATATTATGGTTTATAAGAAAAACTTATATGAATACTAGTTACGATACATCTAATTAATGTTTTTGAATGTACAGGGTGGCCTAAAATTATTTTTCAATTAAGGAAATTGAATTTTCTCATTTTTTTCAAATGGAACACTGTATATTTTTCGACGATGTATTGTAGAAATGAAAAACGAAAATTTCTTTGGAAGTTTTTTTCTATGACTGTTTGTAACCATTTATTGAGTAATAAGTACAAAATTCAAGAATAAACTTAAAAATTAGAGTTTTTTTTCAAGTAATTAAACAACAAAATTATAAGTGCTCCACATGTTGCCCATTTTAATAGAAACACATCGCTATGCGTCTATAAAATGAAGCTTCTACTGTTTTTAAAATTGCCGGTGCGATCGATCTTTCATATTTTGGATTGAAAAACAGTAGAAACTTAAGAGTACTGGCAAAGAATAGCAGTAGCAACATTTCCAGACATAAAAGGAGCGTTTAATATCGCAACAATGCATTATTAATGAGTACATTGCCAAACAAAGGAGTCCCAACAGTACTCTGCAAGTGGATTAAAGTCAGCCTAGACAAGAGGATTATACTATTCAGTCTAGAAGAGACTGCAATTAAAGCAATTATAAGTACGAGCTGCCCCCAAGAAAGAAGTATTACCTCCATCAGAGCGTTCACAAATCCCTAGATATTGCTGATAGATGGTGTTGTAAAAGAACATTCCCTAAATTTATGCAAGACCACAGTCGTTACTTTCACACGGAAAAGTTTAGTAAAACATGCAATAGTTGATCGCCATTCTCTCTGATAGAGAGAAAGCAATTGATTCCATGCAGATCAATTCGAGATGTTTGATGACCCTTGAAGACTTAGAAGTCAGAATAGCAAGAATATCAGGACGCAAGGGACATAGGTAAAATAAAAAAGCGGATGAATTGGCTAAAGAAAGCGCCCTTAAAGCCTTAATAGAACCCAAGCCTTTCTGTGGTGTGGCAAACCCAATCATACCTACAGCCATTAACTAATGGGTATAAAATAAATATCTGGAATGGTGGAAGAACTTTCGATACAGAGATAGTCCAAAGAGTTTATTAAAGAAAGATCGACCAAATTTACGGAACACCTACTAAGCCAGAACAGAAAGGCCATTACAATAATGGTGAACCTTTTTTTTAACTGGACACTACCGGTTTAATAGAACATGAGTCTAATTGGCCTAGCGGGAGACGCAATATGCAAATTCTGCCAAGTGGAAAAGGAAACCACAGCTCACGTACTGAACCGCTATGAAGTCCTAACGAGACTAAGATAAGATTCCAATCACTCGGAGGGGAAGAACCAAGTATGGTCAGCTACACGAGTATTTCGAGATGGCTAAGGTTAAATAACCAGCTCCTCCATCTATTTGTCTATGTATACTGGATGTTTATTGCGCGCCTGATACTTTCTATAGTATACAGTTATAGTTTTCTGCTGAGACTGTCCACAAATATAGTTTATGGAAATTCACAGATAAAAATATTGAACATATATGTAAAACATTTAAAACACTACTGGTTTAAAAGTTCTCGCGGTACAAAATTTCACCCAATTTGTTTAGGATTCAAATGTTGAGTATATTATTTTTTTATATATATATATATATATAGTTTTTCTAACGTCACACCAATAAATAAGTAACCAACGGGTAGTACTAACAGCTTTTTCTAGCCCACATTACCTTAACTAGGAAACAATTTAATGATTCCCTAAGATCTATGTATTCCATGTATGTTTGACTAAACATATGTTTTCTTCCCTTACAAATACTAAAACAGTTTTTCTGATTTCGCATCAAGAAAGGGACAGGTAGTTCGATAAACAGGCTTTTATTTCGATTTAAAATCCTTTTAACGAAACTAGATTTAATTATATACTCGTCTTTCCTCAAGCGGGGGAAGTAAAATATTAAGTAATTTAAGGTTTACTATAAATAGATCACCCTCTAAGTTGAAATTTTTAATTAACACTGTATGCACTGGAACCGCTTCCTTATATTAATCTGTAAAGTTAACTAGTTAAGCTTATCCTAATTCACGTTTTATTCACATGACTAGTGAAATATCAGTAATTAAGTAGTTTATTGTGTAAGTGTGCTAAGCATACAATAAAATAATCATATCACCTGACAAATTATTACGGTTACTTATTGCAATACTGTTGAGTCATTCACACAACAACGCGACAATAGACAATTTTTTTAGATAGTTAAGTTGAAATTCATTATTTGCATGACAGTCTAATTATGACCATAAAATTAACTGAAAAGTAAGTACATTTTGATCTGTAAGTCTCACAAAAATGTTTAAACTATATTTTTTGATTCTAAATAGGTCAATATCAAATGTTTTATTTAACAAACTTGAGTAATAAAAGGCGCTCTTAGTTCTTTTTGGAGGGTGACACCCGTTTTGTTTTAGATGTGAAGTAGCTATGTCTCATTCAGCAGACTATGAGACTTCGTACCCTTTATCTCATACTGCGCCAACAATGAGTGGGAAATCTGCGCAGGTCTGTTTATTTCTGGTAGTCGCAGGTATTTAGTATTAAATTTTATTGAAATCTGGTATACAGAATTATCACGCACTATTTCCAGTGGCTCGAAATTATAAGAGCTAAGTACTATTACTCGCGAGACATAGCAGGTACATAGTTTTATTAAAATGAATTGTTAACAACCTAAAATCGATCCACTGCATCATCATAAAATCTTGTGGTACTGTTTCAATAACACTTTCCATGCAGATTCCGCATACAAAATTGTTCTGCCATCTATATAGTTAATAAACTACCACTTGTTGGTAAAGAATACTTCCCACTGTTATAAATATTGAAGAAGATAGGATTTAATACAACGCTTTACGGAATACAATTAGATTAAATTAACTGTAATTTCTAATTACAATGACACATTGCTGTCTATTTGACAAATAAAGCCCTTCATTGATTTAGCTCTAGTGCCCCCCCCCCCCCTCCCCCGATACGAATTCTTTCCATAATGTATAATAGTGTCAAATATTCTTGCTAGATCTACAAAGATGCGGAAGCAGATGCTAGGATTTCTATCTTCCACAGATTTGTATGTTTTTTCCAAGCAGACTAGTCGCATTCTATCCGGACGTAACCTTTTTATAGAGCGAGAGCTGGCTGTAAAAAACCTGGCAGATCGAGTAAGAATGAAATGATTTTAAAATGTTAGTACTCATAGAGACCATAAGAAAAATCATTGTGTGCCTGGGCAGAACTTGTGCACAATTTCTTTATGTGCTCCCTCCGGAACATTTTTCGTACAGCAACCATACCAATGGAGTAACAGCTTGAAATTACTCTTAAAATATAGTATTTGTAGTGTTAAAAAATATATATTTTTGTGCCTCGTTAAATCTTGTTCTAATGCCTTGGCACAAAACTTTCTTTTATTTTATTTTTTGTTCATTATTGTACCTATCAAGTAATAGCTTCAAAATACAACCAAAGTAAAGTTTACACATTTTTCTACTAGAAAAAACATATGTGGTACATCTATGTCTGAAGAAATAATTGGCACAAAACTTTCTATAGGTTATTTCAACAGATTGGTATTATACACATTAGATTTTTCTATATAATTCAGCGCACCTTGTCGACATGTAGCTTGACTTATAGTTGTTAGTAGAGTGGCCTGAGTTAAATTCATTCTATTTTATGCTCCGACATTCTGTGTCTTGTTTTCCTTAGTTTCAAAACTCGTATTTTCGTATCATAATTACTCATTACGTATATCGGTAAAATTAATTGTTAAGTTTAAATAGAATTTCCATCATTTATATACTTATTTATTAAATGGGGAAATCCCATTTATACGATAATTAATTGCAGAGATAAAAAATATCTTAAATGTATTAATATAAGTGAAACAATAGATATGGTGGTAAGTAAATATTTCTATATCAGCAATTTTTCAGTTGTACAAATATATTTATTTAAAATATTTGTACATTTAGAGGATAGTTGCTTAAAGGTTATCGCTTCTAACTTGCTCTCTGGGTTTACCTAGTGAAGTGGGTTCGAGCTCCACCTACTGAAAAATGATTTTCAACTATAAAAGTGAGTCACATTTCACTATAAACGTAGAGCCTCGTCTCTGTTATTCAGACAAATCTAGATCCCTAGACATAAGAGGATCATTCAGGTGATCTGGCAAGCTGTTAAAACATCTTCAAAAAACAAACATTTTCAAACATTCGTTGGCATGCTATATAGGAAGCGAAAGTACACTGTTAAGATTTTCAGTAGTTTGACTACAGGATACATGCTCAACAACAAAGTCATGGTAATATCATTTACAGTCTTGTACTTCTCTAGATTATAGAAATCAATAAAATTTTACTGTATATCCGGATATATTGATACGGCTCATGATATTTAGATATACAAATAATAATTACTCTTTCAGATTAGAAGACAGAACAACTGCATCAACAGACATATGCATGTTTTTATTTTATAAATACTCTGGTTAATAATCTACCACAGTAAATGGTGAAGCGATTACAATAATGTCTATATCTTTATTACCATATACTTATTATATAGCATTACAAGAGACATAAGTACAACGTATCATTTACATTTTAGGCCGTCATAAACGAGATAAAATTATATAGCCTTATTTATAGCGAAACATATCTAAATGTGTCGTTAATACGCTAATACTATAATTTAATAATTTATTAACCGGAAAATTTTAATTACTTCAATGAAAATAAGTACGCGGTACGGGTATAATAAAACTATGCCTGTATCTGCTATTTTACTAATATGTACATTCGGTCAGGTCAGTTTTAGGGCTGGACTAATTTGGACAATTTAGGCATTCATTCAGAGATAACGATAATAATAATAAATACCCTTACTGTCCAAGAGATGACAAGAAGAATCCAATTAAAAAAATAAATTTAAAGGAAAGAAATTAGTTAATGAATATAAACAATAAGATACACATATTTTATATTCACCTACTGAAATAATCTGAACTAGATATATAGATAGATAAACAGAGGAGCTGGTTATTTAGCCTTCACCACCGCTACCCTTTCAGGTCTATTGTGGTGCTCCTAGAATACATTCATTATAGTACCTCATCCAGCTTTGCCCTTTGTACTAGACTCCACAGCTTTGATAAAGGCGGACAGCTATACAAAAGTATAGCTGTCCGCCTTTGGTTTGTCTTCTCCGAGTACTTGGAATCTCAGTCTCGCCAGGCCTTCACAGTGGTACAATACGTTAACTACGGTTTCCTCTTCCCCTTGACAGAACCTGCATTTTGCGTCCTCTGCCAGGCCCATTAGACTCATGTGTCTATTGAGTCGGCAGTACCCATTGAGAAGGCCTACTATTAGTCTAATGGCCCTCCTATTTGGCCGAACATTCTTTAATAAATTCTTTAGCCTGTCTCTGTCTTGGGAGATTCCTCCACCATTCCAGAGATTACTTTGCACCCATTCTTTAGTGGCTGCTTGTATGCATGGCTTTGCCACGCCACAAAAGGGCTCAGGTTCTATTGGGGCTTTGAGTCCGCTTTCCTTGGCCAGTTTATCAGTCTTTTAGTTTCCTCTGTGTCCCTCGTGTCCTGGTACCCATGCTAAGGTCACTCTGTTCTGACTTCCCCGCTATTTAAGGGCCGTCAAGCAGTCCCACGCCAATCTTGAGTTGATTTGCATGGAACTGATTATTTTTATTGCCGCTCGGCTATCAGATAATGGCAATCGACTGGTTAACAGTGCCTTGTCCTATCTCCTTTGCGCAACAGTGGCGATCACTTCGTCTGAACTGACATTACATTATATTGGATAAAATTATATTAAAATAATTCAGCTGAATCGACATGTTCTACGGTATGGTAAATTTTGAGATCATCAGCAAATAACACGTTTCCGCAGCAATTAATAATAATAACGCAGGCCTACTGAAATCGAATATGACATCAGTTTTACCCCTGTAAGTCAGGATTTTTTGCTATAGACAAAAACTTTGAACATTTATTATACCGTACATCCTACGCTTTAAAATCAAACTCCGTAGTACACTCAACTCCAAGTCCAAGCAATCAAACTAAGAATCCCATGACCTATTTATGCTAATTCCGTAGCCCTAAAATACTATACGTGCAAATCACATAACTTCATGATCCAATAACACCATAAACCAAAACACATACAGCGCCAATAACTAATATTGACACTTTCCAGAAATTCTTTTGATACACTTGAAGAGTTGGATTACGTATATAATAATAATGTTATTATGTTAGGTGATTTCAATGTGCCGCGTTTTCTTGAATACGATAATAATGATAGTAAAACGTCTGTGATACGAAACTTAAAAAATATTTTTTAACTTGAAACAATTTAACAATATTCTCAACTCATTTGGTCGCATTTTAGATCCAGTATCTTCAAATCTTGACTGTGAAATATTACGCAATAGTACTCCCCATGTACCTGAAGATACCTACCACTCTGCACTTTTTATTAAACTAATCCTCTTTATACCTAGTCCTGTACGCCAAACATAGAACAAAAGGCGTATAATATAGTCTAGTATACTTTAACTTGGCGTGTGTATGTATGAGTTAATATTTCCGTATGATTTCATTTTCTCTTGTACACAAAGATCCAGAAATATTGTCCACGTAGACAATGTTTCTGGACTATTGCTTTAACTTTGTGTACAATATGGGAGAAAATGAAATCGTACGGAAATATTAACTCATACATACACACGCCAAGTTAAAGTATACTAGAGTATATTAAAAAAGCCTACTTCGCTGTGTTATACAGCACCATGCTAGAAACTGATTGGTCCTTTCTGAGCATTCCTAAATCTATAACCTTCAAATACTATTACCCAAAATGCTATGCGCCAGAAATAGTAAACCATATAAGACAAAATCCAGGCATTTTGATAAATATAAAAAACAAATTCAAGTTGTCATTTGAGGGAATTTAAATGCCTGAGAGAACTTTTAAAACCAGTCTGATTTAGCTTACAAAACTTATCTCGATAATATTCAACTCTCTCCTCGGACTCTTGTAACTTTTGGTCATATACCTATTCACAGACAAAGATCCACATCTAGGATTCTAGAAAAAAACGAATACGAAGGAAATTATTTTGACTGGCCTCAGGATATCGTAAATGCTTTTGGTCGTTTTTTTCAAAGTGTATACTTACTTAAGAGTTAACATAACCTAGATGAGGCAGTCGTCACGGTACAATATGATATCTCTGTTAATATTGACAGAATTATTGAATTTAAAATGAACAAATCGACTGCTAAACTCAAAAATAAAATGACCTCTGGCCTCAACTTAATACCCTTCTCTTTGTCAAAGACTTGCAGCAATGAATTAAGTGTACCCTTAATAAATATATTTAATTTAGCTTTAAGGACCCAAACCTTTCCAGTCATCTGGAAAAGAGCAAAAATTTGTCCGGTCCTCAAATCAATTCACTCGGCTAATAATAATTACAGAGCGATTGCCATTTTAGTAAATTTTACTAAAGTGTTTGAGATAATTCTATACGATCGCATCTACTCATCAGTGGGTATCGGTAATCGTACATATATCACTATATCAACATGGATTTGTAAACCACCGTTCTACAGTAACCAACTTGGCTGTTTTTTCCCCAAGTCATAGATTAGTCCTGGCAGGCAGATGCGATCTATACCGATTTCTCGAAGGCGTTTGATCGCATTGATTATGACATCTTAATAAGTAAACTAGGTATCTGCGGATTAAGTGATTCACAGTTAGTTCCGTATAACGGTTTCAACTCTGAGGCATTTATAGCTGCATCAGGTGTCCCGCAAGGCTCCAACTCGGGGCCACCTCTGTTGTTGCTCTTTATTGATTATATAACTTCAGTCAATAGCAAGAATAGTAGGCTATTATTCGCGGATGATCTTAAGCTATATATAACAGTAACCTATTTTAATGATTGTATGTTACTGCAAAATGATATGCACAGAGTTCGTAATTTGTGTAAGAGTAATAGGTTATACCTTAATGGTTCAAAATGTAAGTTTATGCTGTTTGGTAAAAAGCACTCTAATATTGGACATGAATACTCCATTGATGGAAGGTTGTTATCAAAAGTTGGTTCCACTAAGGATCTTGGTGTCGTATTCGATGGTCAACTGTCATTTATTGAACATGTTAATTTAAAGGTCAAAGATGCCACTAAGTTGCTTAGACTCATAATTAGAAACTGCAAATCATTTACCAACATCAGAGCACTACAAATAATTTACTTCTATTATGTTACGTCTGAACTTGAGTATGGATCATTTATCTAGATTACCTATTACGAGAATCACAAACTGGCACTAGAAAATGTGCAAAGAAAATGTTTGAATTTTTATAGCATTTAAAGTGGATGGAACTTACCCCGAAAGAGGTATAGAGCAAAACACTAGATTTGAAATGCATAGCTTAGAATAGAGAACAAAATGCCACTCTATTTATTTGTACAATTTACTGAATAACAATATTGACTGTTCGGAACTATTGTGTCAATTATACTTCAATGTACCGAATTATCATTCTAGACACAACCACGCGTTTTATTATCCTCATGCCAGAATGAATCTGTTTTTGAAATCGCTTATCTACACAATGTGTAGTAATAACAGTAAAATTTGTCATATATGTGATATTAATATTTGTACATGAAACGAAATATCTCACACAGCAATGAATTATCTCTAACCTAAATTGGAACATTTATTAAACATCACCGAATCCTCATTTATTATGTTCATTGCTGTTGTATATATATATTTTTTTATATTTTCTTTTTCTCTCTTTTATCTGTGTTTACTTGTATTTATTTGTAATTTTTACTTATTATATTATTGCGAGTATCCTTTGTTTTGTTCAAAAATTTGTTGTTTGTTATTAAGTTTTACCTGTTGGGCAATAAAGGCATTATTATAAAAAATCTTGAGACCGAACGAAGTATATTGAAATTGGAAAATTCATGACTTACAAAACTTGAACAAGAGAATTTTATATTTCTATAATCTTCTTATCTAACAAAGCCGATAACCCCATACCTCACAACACCACAACTCCATAAACTTTAGACTCCCAACAAAAACATGATCCTGAGAGTTATGTGGACAGAAGGAAGGATGTATAATAATATACTTGACACAACTTCATAAATTTGTAACTCTGGAATCCTTGAGCATTAAATATTCAATTTGGGAAAGCTTTCAGATAGCACAACTCATGATCATCTGTGTTTTCCTACCTCCTTATCTTCAAATAGTCTATGGAGAGGGTTCCGTTTACGCTTCCTTCCTCTCACAACACTATATTCAACATTCAACAGAAGTCGCTCATGATACTTATATCCCATCAACCCTAGTAATGGCGTTCTATGTCTTTGAAATCTTGATGAAATTCTCCTTGCTCTTCGCTGTAGTCTCCAAGATTTTTTGGGAAGTATTTAAGATGTGAATGGAGGAAAGTACCTTGTAATTCATGAGGCAAACCAATTGCTGGTATTTTTTATACATTCAGGAATAATGTAACTATGGGATAACCCAATATGTATAAATTCGATGGTACGTAGTATGTTGTGGTACTTCTGGTGTGAGTCATTTTGTTCGTGTAGAAACAAGGAACTGTTTATAATTTCGCTTTATCAACTTACAAATATGTACAAAATTTATATTGCTACTATCTTCAGAGAAGAGAGCCAAATTAAATGGTCAGAACATTTATTCTAATTTCCAAGAGTTAAAGATCCATATTGTAATTGGATCATATAATAATAATAATAATAAATGCCTTTATTTCCCAACTAAAAAAATTTAACAATATATACAATTACAAAAAAAGCAATGGGAAACACATGCTCTACCACTTAACCCTTGAACTAAAATTAAATTACAGTGACATTAAACAAACACGTGAAGAAAATAATCAAGTAACAAATGATAATTGCATAATTATAAGAAATATACGAAACAAATATCAAGCTGCACACTTACGTTACAGTTTGACTTTCAAGAAAGTGCCGAACTGTATATTTTTTAAATCTTGCAATACTAAGCGTTTTGAAGCTTTCGGGGATAAGGTTGTACAGTTTGTATAACATGTATTTAAAACTCCTTTCGAAAAATTCAGTTTTGTGGATTGGAGGCGTTAATTGGTTTTTAAATCTTATATTAATATTACGAACGGATATTTTATTATAGAGATAAGGGGGTGTTCCTGATGTTATAATCTTGTGAAATAAACAAAGAGCATATACTTTAAACCTATTTTTCATGTTAAGCCATTTTAATTCTTTTAACTTGTGAGATACAAGATCATATTTCTTAATTCCGTATATGAAACGAATACAAGAATTCTGAACTCATTGTATTCGGTTAGAGCAGTCAACGTCCAAGAAAGGTTCATAAACAGGGGCACAGTACGTAAACTGCGATAACACTAAAGTTTCACGTTTTTTCAAGTTTTTTTGTATTTGTACTCAAATATAATTTGTGTAGATAGAAAAACCTTAGTGCAGCATATGCCTTTTGAATATTCTTTGACGTCTGCTCCCGGAATCTTAGTAACCTATCCAAAATTAAACCAAGATTTTTGAACTGGTTGAAATCTCAATTTTGACATCCTCAATTGCAATATTAATATGTTACTGTAAATTTATACAATCCTTATTTTTATCAAATATAAGAAGAGCTGACTTAACGGGATTTAGAATAAAGGCGTGCTCTGATGATATTCTAGAGAGGTTTCTTAAATCATTATTGATTTTTTCTGTTGCATCTTCGTGCTCGCGGGCATTGAAAGAATGAATAACCTGGGTGTCGTCGGCATACATATGTATTCTACTATGTTCAATGAATTTGGAGAACTGACTAGTATAAATCGTAAATAGCAGTGATCCAAGTATAGAACCCTGTGGTACACCTCTTGAAAGAAATCTCACATCTGATATATTACCTCGTATTTTAGTTCTTTGTGTACGACTTTGTAAGTAAGACTGAAAAAGCTTAGTACCCTCTTCATTTATTCCAAAACACTTCATAATAGATAATAAGATAGAGTGGTTGATGGTGTCAAAGACTAAAATCCAATAATATTAAGGCTGTACACTGTCCCTCATCGGCAGCTTGAAAAATGTCGTGTGCTGTGCAACAACTGCATCCCGTGCGAAAACTTGATTGCATATTAGGTAAAATACTATTTGCATCTAAATATTCCCGCAATTGCATTTCAATGATTTCTTCAGCCAATTTTGACAAGCCCGGAAGGATATTTATGGGCCTTAGGTCAGAGAGATTTTGCGGGTCTTTCTTTTTCGGTATGGGCGAGACAAAAGCACTCTTACAACATGTGGGAAATTTACAGTCAATAAGAATGCTCACTAAAAATTTCAGCGTGTAAGGACAACATAATTTTACTAATCCAATACCAATATCGTCAGGGCCAGGCGCAGTAAGTTTAAGTTTAGAGAGAGCGTTAAAAACGATCTCCTCGGATACAAGACTAAAGCTGAAATTGGAGTTAAAAATTTTGTTTGTTTGATAATAATTGACAACCTCGAGAGGATTGTTATGTAAATCGGAAATGCTTTCAGCAAAGTAGTTATTAATATCATTTGGCTCTTGAAGTCCACTGGAAATATTATGTCTCTGAGAATTGCTTATATTAAGTGGCTTAAGCTCCTTCCATAGAGTTTTAGAGTTTTTGTTTTTCGAGATAAGGTTAAAGTACGATTTCTTTTCATTTGCTATGGCATGATTAGTAAAGTTTCTCAGTTGTTTATAATATTCCCAACGAGCAACGCTCCTCGTTTCTTTATATCTTGCTTTAGCCTTGTCCCGCTGAGACATTAGTAGCCGAATATTATCTGTCAACCACGGAGTCTTACTTTTTGTTATTCTGACTGTTTTCAGTGGAATGTGTTTATCAAATAGTGTAGTTAGAAGATGATTTAAAATGTCCACTTTATGATCAATATCATTGGCGTAGAATATATTGTTTAATGGTAATTATTGTAGTTCTTGGTAAAATTGCAGTTCATTAATGTTTTTAAAAACACGATATATATAATAAAAAGGTTCAGCTTTTGACTTTTCACAGGATATACTTCAATAGATTACTACCCCAACTGATGTAATTAATGCCGGACTATTGCATAATATAACATCAATTAATGAATATGATTGGTTTGCACTATGAGTTCTTCATTCACGATTTGATGCATATTGACAGATTCTGTCATGGAAAGGAAATATCGAGATGGAGGTAAATCAACCTTAAATAGATCTATATTAATATTCTCGAGACAGTACAACTGTTCATCAAATTGCATACATAAGGTTATTGATTCTTCCAATTCGTCTACGAAGTATTTAAAGCTGGTTTAAGGTGGCCGGTAGCAGACGCCAATTATAAAGGATGCAGCAACAGTGGAGGCCGAAATCCCCATAGCTGTTCGACATTAGTAGAAGTATTAATAATTTCATATTTTAATGTTTCTTTAATATAAATTGCTACTCCACCCCCGCGAGATCAATTTTTAAAAGACTGTTATCAATGAAATTGTTTAGCCAGGTATCGAATAAGGTAAAAATGTCGAAATCTTTAGATATAATGAAATTTTTAAGTTCGGGTACTTTTGGATGTGTGCAACTTGTATAAAATTTCGCTTCATGCTAAAAAGTAAAATAAATTCAGTGCAAGTACAGTATCAGTTTAAGATAAAAAGAGAAATAGGAAACAGGAAGAAAAAACAGACATTTTTTACAATTTCTACAATACTGTAAATTAATTAAATATTAAGATAATTACAGAAGACATATAAAGAAACATATGTAATTAATAAACACCGCACAATAACACACTTGTTTTTTATTGTTTTTGTTTAAAACTTTGCTGATTTCTAGCTATTCTAGGACTATTTGAATTATTATTTTTGTTGTTATTGTATACCCTTTAATGATGTGAATGTTAACAAAAGATCGTAAGCGCCAATTGACAAAACACTGGGCCGATTGTTTACCTACTACATGATGATTTTCCCAATTCAATTGAACATCTATATAAATACTGAAAAATTTGCTATTGCTTTGCGTTATAGTACAATTATCAAATTTAATTAGTAAACTATTATATAATCAGTTTTCCTAGAGGAGAATGATTTTAAATATGTTTTTAAGTTGTCTGAAAGTTATTGAATTGTTCTGTAGATATTTGTACAACCTGGCTACCAATGTTAAAAGAAGAACTTAACAAACTCAACATTATCTAAAAGAAAGTATCATCAGTTCTATGTTCTATGTAAGTAGTAAGTATCTATGGAAATTACATAAACATAATCTTAAAGCTGTGTATTTGACATACACAGCAAAATAAGTGTTCTTCCAAAAAGAGCTTTGAAAACGGAAAGAGAAGACTTTCCGAAACGTCAGCAAAATACATTATTTCTGTATTTATTCCGATTTATATTATTTGCAAAACATAACCTCTGACTATTCCTTTGGCGTAAACGTCACGGGCGCAGAGGCTTTCTTCCAATATTCTATTATATTGTAGATTCGGTGATTTGTTTTTGAAGAGGATATACATGTGGTAGAAAACCCTAATAATAGGAAAGAATGTTTGTAAGTTAGTCAAAACTAAACTTATAGGAGTACAATAATTTTACATAGTTTTGACACTTGCGTTGGCGTTGCAGCTCAACTTTTACTACAGTTGGAATACGGAGCAACGGTGGTATCATCTGTGAAAAGTGGCAAATATATTTCCTAAATTACACCCAATATTATTTACAAATATAGTAAATAATAACAGAAACAAAATACTTCCCTGTGGGGAGCCTGTGGAGAAAGCAAACTATTGAATGTTGATATTTTACAAGGATTCTTTATTGCAACAAAATGAGATTTTGATATGGTTCTGTTCAATTAAGAGCTGTGCTGCGAACGTCACAATATTCAAGTGTATGTAATAAACGCATGATCAATCGTGTAGAACGTAAGGCTTAAATCAAAGAACAGACGTGCAGTTTTCGATTTTTTTTCGAAATTATCTAAAACATACCTAATTATAAAGTGACACAACTGCATCATTCGTTGACTGACCTTTAGGTAAGTCAAACTGATAAGGAGATATATAAGGTTATGTTTCATTATAAAATCAGTCAAGCTTAAGTGATGCAATTTTTCAAAAGCCTTTAAAAAGCCAGAAGGAAGTACAATACCTCTGTAATTAGCAGTAACAGCTTTATTTTCCTTTTTACGTATTGATATGATTAAGAATTGTTTTACAACAGAAGGAAACGTGCCCTCTATAAAAGATAAATTAACAATATACGTCAGTGGTGCGTCAATAAATGCTGCTACTTTTAGTAAAAGAGAACAAATTACCTCATTTTTTTTAATGAATTTTTTGCAGAGACAGAACTTAAAATCGTAATCATTTCCGTTTCGGTTAATGGACTCAAGAAGTTTAAATTATCGGTATTAATACTATTATTATTATTATTTTATGATGGAGACATATTATCTGTTAGATATTTAATCGAATTAATGAAAAACTTGTTAAAGGCATTTGTAACATCTTCAAGGGTATTCAGATTGCGTCCATCTATATCAGTAAAATATGTTTAGGGAGGGGGGGGGGGGGGGTTGCGGGGTGCTATTTTTAATAATTTGCCGAGCACTTTTTGATTTAATTGTTTGAATTTAAAAAGTTTCATTCATTTTCAGATTTTTATAGTATAATTAATTTTGTATCGATGACATTATAATGCAAATAAACTAAAAATTTAAAGGTTTTATAAAGTCCCTCAAAAGGACACGTTCATTAACAATACAATTAGTTATCCCCGGTTTGTTGTTTATTTAATATTCCAATGGAAACACTTTATCCATTAATTATGGACGTCATTGTTATCCACATCAAAAGTACATCGATAAGAAATAATCTGCAGAAAATGATCAGATAAGTCATTTTATATAATTTTTGGATTTAAAGTGTTCACGTTTATGTTTGAAAAATTATTATCAATAACATTTATGTAGACTTTAATTATCTTTTGATTTTCCGTTTGTATAAGGTAAGAGAATTATTATTCTATTTTTTAATTTGACTGCACTATTTGCATATACAAATAAACTCAACCATACCCTCAACTTTTATTTTTATTTTAGGAACTACGGGCTGAAAATTAGTTCTTGCTCTAGTTAGTAATAAGTGTGAAATCTATAACTACACATATTTCATCTTCCCTATTAAATTTATACATAACTTTCTTACCTAAGTCTATTTTAAGTTGTATATATAGTTGTAGTGTGTCGCCATAACAAATGAACGGTATAAATAATATATCGGTGTGGTTTATAATAAAAAGCCTATGATTCATCCATAAAGCAATTTTTAGGCAATTTTTTCTGCTTTTATTTTTAAACCAAACGTTATGTGTAGAATACAGCAGGGTCGTTAGCAAAACTTATTATCTACCCATGCGTGGACAGATCATTGATATGTATATTAAATAAGACCGGCCCCAGAACTGTTTCATGTGATACTCCGTAGTCTACCGTTCTTATGGTGCTTTATATGCCATCTGTTGCTACTTACTGTGTGCGATTTGCTAAATAGTTAGTCATTAAATCAAGTGCTGTTTTTGTGGTGGAAGAATCGAGGAAGATGCACAGCGATGGACGCTTCTGATCTAAAGATTTGTATATTTTAGTAGTTAGACTTGCGATTGCATTTTCTGTTGATTGAGCATGTAAATAGCCTTAATTCAAGCTGTTTATTTGAAAGTATATTAGACTTATTTAAAAACTGTAATATTCCTTTTCTAATTACAGTTTCAAATGCGCTTGCAATGCTGGTTATCAGTGATATTGGTCTATAGGTTTGTAATGAGTATTATCACCACTTTTATAAAGAGATTTTGTTAGCACGTATTTTAAGTATTTTAGGAAATACGTAACGATTTATTCATGATCCACTTATTTGATTATTACTATTAAAGTTTCATATCTACATGGATTTAACTCTTCAGTGATCTGCCTGATTCCTCCTGTATTGGTAGGGTCTAAAAATATTGAGAACCAGTTTATTTTCGGTAATATAGTATAATTGTTGTATCTTGTTCTACTTAAATTGTCATTTATTTTTATTACTTAGTTCACCATAATATTCTACAAATAATTCAGCAAATGTTTTTATTTTTGATTAGTGCTAATGCTAATATTTAGTATTTGGGATATTACAGTTTTCGTTTCTTTCATTTTGCATACGTTTGTTACACTGTGCTTTAAAGCTGTCGAACTGTTTTCATTTTTCTTATTACAGTTTTGTCATAGTTTATTTTAGCTGTTTTTATAAGATTTTTTCAAGATTCTTCTTACACTTTAATATCGTTAGGGTTTCTTTTATTTTTTTATTTTTATTTGCTGAATTTATTGAACCGGTGGTAATCCTTTTAGATCTTTTGTTTTTACTTTTAATTCTCTTCTTATATGTGCATTGTTTCTACAACTTCAGAAAATGTAATTTTCGTGCTTTATACACTGCATTACAAACTGCGAACTGGGATCCTCTCTTTCAAATAAATTATGTAAGCGCAGCTTCTGATTATTTGTATGAAGTACTCTATAACCTCTATTTGATAAATCTGTTCCTAAAAGAAGAGCGACTTCGAATCGTAAATATCCTGTATGGTATACTGGGCAAATTGTATAAATGATCAAACAAAAAGCGCATCATAAGCACATGAGAAAACTAAATTGTTATATTACAAACAACGATTTTGTACCCTGGGAAAGGAAGGCCTTAACTAACGTTATCCATGCAGCTGAAAACAACATGAAGCACGATTCTTCTCAACTGTGGAATTATATTAACGCTAGAAAAGCTAGCACAAGGATAAAGACACGGAATATACTGCTGCTCATGACATCGCAAATGCCTTCTCTTCTTACTTCAGTTAAGTGTACTTAAAACCATCGACTGGACTTATATTCATGCTGATTCATATTTCATATGTGTTTAATGATAATGTGCTTGCTGTTAGTGAAGTGAGTGTTAGTAACATCTCTGAAGAAACGAAGAAGCTTAAATCTAAATTAACTATGGGTCCAGATTTAGTTCCAACCTTTATTGTAAAGGACTGTATTTCATGTTTTGTTAAGCCCCTCTGTTACAAGTATGTTAATATTTGGCCAAGTCTACGGCTGTGTTAGATTTTGCTGCAGTTTCATGCAGTCAAGCATGCTGTAAATTGAAATAAAAATATTTACATCATCAGCATACAGAAGCTTTTCACACTCTAAAATTTTAGCTGTCATCAGTAAATAAGAGAAAAAGTAAAGGGCCCAAATTGGAACCCTGTGGTACGTCAGACGTAGTGTAATATATTTTAGACTTATAGTCGTTGAATGTGACATATTCGGATCTATTAGATAAATAACATGTAAAAAATTTACTAAATTCTGACTAAAACCAAATGTTATTAATTTGTTTAATAAAATCCCATGATGTATCCCATCAAAAGCCTTAGAGAAGTCAGTATAAATCACATCTACTTGTCCCTGATTATCAAGTATATTTGACACGTATTGTGTGAAAGAAACTAATTTAGGAGCCATGGATCTGCTTGACATAAAACCATGCTGATCGCTGATCCAGTGAAATAATATTTTTTACTGGATAGTAGACGCGATACTGACATTTCAAAAACTTTACCAAAATTATTTAATAAAGTTATGGGTCTATAATTTACTATATAGGCAGGGTCACCGCTTTTTAAGATTGGACACACGTTTGCTTTTTTCCATTTTAAAGGAAATGTAGACATCCTTATAGCAAGATTAAATATCACTTTCAACGGATAAGACAACACATATATGCACAGTCCTTAACAAGGAAGCTAGGAATTTGATCGGGTCCACGGTTCGGTTTATCTTTGAGTTTCTTTATTGAAATAATAATTTCATCCCCAGTAAAACAGTTAATATTAATGTTAGGCAAACTACATGGACCGGGATTAGCTAAATTTAGAGCACCATCATTGTGTTGAAAAACATTACGGACGTGATTCCGACAACTATAGCTTGCGCGTCTTTAAATATATTTTCATTTACGTGTACTACACCCGGTATACGAGTCTTTCCGTTTTTACTATTAATAAACGACCAAAATATTTTACTGTCCGAATGAATATAGTTCTCAGCGTCACAGATAAACTTTCTGTAAGCAACATTAAATTGCATTTTAATACGTTGTCGAAGGTTTTTATAATTCTGTAAATTAACCTCTTTGCAGAGGCGTAACTATGGCAGGACAAACCGAGGCAGTGTCCCGGGGCCCGGGAAGCTAGGAGCCCCGGCGACGATTAAAAAAGAAAAAAATGTTGTTACAGTTACAGCGACTGCTTCTCAATATCACACAATTGAAGTAGAACATTCTGATAATATTTGCAAAATAGCCTCTGCGCCTATGCCTAGTCCTACATGTGAGCAACCAATTTCTTATACTGATCCCGAGACTGTTTGCGAAATTGTCACCATTCATATTTCTAGCCCTAACACTTCTGGCAACTGACCTGAACAAGCAAATTCAGTGAGTACTGTGATTGGTTTGCCTGCCGATCTTGGATTCTATTTGGGGATAAACAATTATTTATCAGTATGAAAAGACTATTATCAGCCTTGCGTCCAACAGATCTAAAGATCCATTTCCCAGAGGCCCGAAACAATGCAATCGAAGTTTCAGTGAAAGTTATTATTTTTCTTCTACAAAATATGATCCTGTTAACCGCCCATGGCTTTGTTGTTGAGATCAAATTATCAATGCCTCACGTCTACTACAGATCGATTAAGTGGTCTTGCCCTATTGTCTATATAAAACGGAGACACTTCAAAGCTCGATTTAAATAAGGTAATAAATGAATTTGCTAATAGAAAAGCAAGGAAAAGAGATTTCTAAATTATTTTTCATACCATTATACACCTGCTGCAGTACATATAAGTTTAAGTATATGAAGTATAAACTCGATAAACTTACTCTTTTTGTTGTCTTTATTTTAATGGTTGTTTTTAAAACAATTATTTTTATTACTATCGGACATTTTATTTTTTAAGTAGAGGTGAATAGGGAGGGCCCAACAATTTTTTGCCCTGGGGCCTCATGACTTCTAGTTACGCCGTTGCTTTATGGTGTTTTTGTAAAGAATTTACGTTCTATTTGCTTGATGGGTGTACCATTTAGGGTACACATGGGCTTTATTTTTATTCTTATATACAGGAACATATATGTCAAAGATATTATATAATATTTCGTAAAAAGCATCACAGGCAGGATTTACATCAGAATAATCTTCCAAAAATGACCAATTTAAAGACAGTATACAATTATATAATTATGTGAAATTTGCCTGTCTAAAATTATAACAGATGCTACTAATTGAGGGAGAAAAATTCTTTACAGGTGTTATATGCAGAGATAAATGTATATAACGCAGGATGATGCCTATCTTCAGCAACTAAAGGGGCGTTGTTACGAGATATCATAGATATCATAAAAATAAGAAAAGAATATGAAGAGAATATCACAATTAACGTTTAGATGGTATTAACACTAGATAAATCAGGATGTATGCTTTTTGTTCCGTTCATTATAGACGTTCAATTTATTTGTATTAAATATTACATAGTTCTTTGCTCTATTTTTCTGTACTTGTTGATTTAGAAAAGCATCCTTGTCCTTGTTACACCAGTAGTATTTATATTTCTTTAAATCCTTATACTCCTGCCAATATTGGAAGTTTTAATTCTTTTATATTTGCTTTAAGTCTTCATCAAAATATTGAATGTGATAGGATTCTAAATATTAATTATATAACCTAATATAAATTTTTATTATGGGATAATTAACTGATCTATGTAGCCATATTGATCCAAGGACGTGGTTGCATGTGCACTATATGGATTTGTACTGGCGCACAAATCATTGTCATCATCATTATTTATTTTATTAACCTAGAGATTAAAGTTACTTGCTCAAATCAATTACAGGTGTTTATTTATAATTTTCTACAAAGAAGATAACAGATAATTTATTTAAAGCCTGCCTACTTGGATGATAAGAGGCGGGATTTCATAGGTGGCGTGTACTTATTCGCTTTCTTTAAATTTCTTCGAATCTTAGATAGGACGATAAAAATATCTATTAGCAAATTTTATTGGCAAACTCTTATCAGCTATAACGTGGAACGACATCAAATACCCACTTAAAAAGTCAATAAAACTTCAATTTGCATACCAAATTAACCCGCCTTGTATAACAAGTCGGTATCTAAAAATCTCTACAATGGAATTATGTAACCTTTGACGGACCGAAACTTTGTTAAGCATGAGATACGTTTCAATCTCGACATCCGACGGTTAGACGGTGACTTTCACCTTAATTCCGTTATAAACATGATCACAATCACGATATAAAAGATGTAGATCGCGTAGGCGGTACTCAGGCAGCCATTTGCATGCACAGCGGCAGCCATTACACCTCACCTCAGCATCAAAGTATGCCCCGGAAACAAAACACAAGCGGTGTATCAAACACGGTAACTAGATTTTGGACCGGTGGATGAGTTTTCCACGCTTCCATCGGTGATCCAACCCGCGGCGACGGCGAATCGGCAGAGCGGTTTGTCAATATAGCTGGCTAGATTTAGCTTTGTGAGTGGAAAGTGAATCCCGGTTAGGGATTTGGAAATTGGTGAAATTAACTGTGAGGGTAGTTATTGTTTTGTAATTTGGCTGGCACAAATTTGCTTTAAACCGGATCGATTTCTGCTGATGATATCAGTGCATAATTTAAATGAAACAAAATCGAGTTATATGATAGATTTCTGATAACATATTTCAAATTATTATTAATAGTAATAATATTTTGGGGTTACGATCGATATTATAGTTTTGTAATTGTGTTGCTTTACAGTATGTGTAATAAAAAGAATTAGAACTGACATATTCAAAAACGATGGAGAAATATTCAAGTGAAAACTACACACAAAACTTATCGAAATAAACAAATGTCTATAATTAAATAGACAACAAAACATAATTATGTAAATGATCTAGTATATAGACAAAACAGAAATAGTAAAATCCTCTGGGAAGGCGCGAAAAGTGTAACAAATGGCACTGGAAAACAAACAGATATATACTGTAGTTTATATAATGGGGTAAAAATTACAGACAAATTATAACATTAATAAATAATTTTAATAAATATTATACAGCCGTTGGTTAAAATCTGGCACAAAACATCAAGTATTATGATCCCGTATTCATTTCTACTGAACAGACCTTCTACATGATGGCTACTAGTGAAGCTAAAATGGAAAAATATACTGAAGAACTGAAGAATAGCAAAGATTCAAGAAAATATGAAATTAAGTCAGAATTAGTAAAAAAGCTATATTTTTAATATTAGAAACTGGTATATTTCTAAATCAATTCAAAGAAATAATTGTAACCCCAATATATAAAAGTGGGGAAAAAATTAATGGAAAATTATACGTCGATGTCATTGATATCGAACTTCAGCAAAATCTTGGAGACGATAATTAAATATATACCCAATAATAAACGCCTGTTTAAAAAATACAAATTAATCTCAGGCACGCAATATCGTTTTCGACAAAGAAAATCAATTAGTAATTCAATCCCAAAACTGACAATGACGCATAATGCGGTAGATATTGAGAGAGTATATAATAACTTATGTAGCAAAATTTAGATTAATACGAGTTTACGAAAATAATAAAAAGCTCTTCAGAAGTTACAATTGAGACTAAGTGCAAAGTTAATCACTAAAATAAGTCAGTGTCAATGCACAAAATTTAACAAATAACCATATTACATAATTAAAACGGGTACAATTATTTATTTTGTGTTAGTAAGTGTTTCTTTCAAAATTTTTAGTGCATATATTTACATTTAATGACGTACCTATATAATGTTAACAAACCACCCCAATAAACACTCGACGTGCAATGGACATCCATTTTATATCCATTACAGATCCGGATGTCCACGGACATATTTTGAATATCGAATATTGGACTTAAATACATTAAACACGTATCCACTGGACATCTATTTAAGATCCACATGAATAAATTTCTGGATATGGTATTCAACCAAAGGACCATGGATATATTCCGGACATCCAATGGACTTCAATAGGATATCCACTCTATTTAATGTCTATAAAATTAGTTTTTTGATATTATAATAAACAGGAATTGACCCATGTTTTTACATATCGGTATCGGCTCGTGATGAGACACGTTTTAAAACAACCCACCGGAATTAAATCTGCATCACCGGTCAGCAAGATTCTTATAATTCTTTAGATATAAGCGTTATTTTTTAAGACGCCCGCCCGCTAATTCATTTAAACTTGGCGGGCGTATTTAATATTATTCGTTACAAATCGGTTAGATACTAGCACCATCGATGTGCGCCCATCTGCAGTATGATTATCACTATCTGTCGAATGTCGAATGTGTTGGAATTAGTCAAAACCCAAAAAGCTTCGATTTTGTTAATTAGTTAATTGTATAATATTCATTTATTTTTATTGTTCAGTGTACCTGTATAAAGTCATTATATACGTACGTATTTGTTCTGACGGAGCAATTCAGTAAGGGTAAGTACATTTTATATTGTCTTTTAATAAGGAACCCTGCAAAATGCATAAAGTGTCAAAAAGATATTATAAGATTGCAAAGTTAAATTCAGACATGGTCATAAAAAATAACTATTCTATATCAGAGTTAGGAGTTAGTTTATTATATGTAAGTTTGACATGTGTGCGCCTGCAACCGCGGGAAATTTAAATATTGATTCTGACATTGCCTGCAATAATACTAGTGTACCATCACCTATTTATACTTCGGATGAAAGTAGTTATTTAACGGACTTCTCTAAGGCCTTTGATAGGTTGGACCATGGTGTTTTGCTAACGAAATTAGTTTCGTTTGGTTTTAACTTTAGTCTAATAACTTTTTTTGAATCCTGTCTGATTAATAGAAGTCAGTTTGTACAATATCATGGTCATAGGTCTATCGAATTTATATCTCAATCAGGAGTTCCACAAGGGTCGGTCTTAGGCTCTTTACTGTTTATCATTTTCATTAACGATATCGTCATCGATATCAGTTGTAAATCTCTTATATGCTGACGACTTGAAGATATACTATAAGATCAACGACGAATCAGAGTGCGAAAAGCTGCAGACAGACTTAAGCACAATTCACGAGTAGTGTAACAAATTCATATTGTCTCTGAACATAAATAAATGCAATGTAGTCTCGTTTACGAGGAAATTAAATAAAATACAATATGAGTATACTATTAATAAGGCAAATCTGACACGTCATGATAGCTTTAAAGATCTAGGAGTAACATTTGACTCACATCTTTCGTTTAGAGAACACATAAGCAACACAGTGGCATCATCTTTTAAAATGTTAGGGTTTCTCATACGAAATGCTCGAGATTTTCAAAATACGCGTACCATAAAAACTCTATATTAATACCTTGGTGCGACCCCGACTAGAATACGCGAGCGTGATATGGAACATATTAGCAATATTGAAGGCAATCAGAGACGTTTCTTAAAATTCCTGGCATTTACAATCGATCATCAATATTTTCCTATAGGTTATGATCACTCATTACTACTGAATTGTTTTTCATACAATTCTATGAAGCAGCGGAGAGAGACGCAAAGTGTTATACTTTATACAAACTTCTAAACAACATGATCGACTGTCCGCAATTACTTGAACAAATCAACTTTAGAGCACCTACCAGGTCAACCAGATCTACATCCTTGTTTTACTTTTCTAATACACACACAAATGATTTAATGTTTTCACCACTATATTGTATCTGTTGTAGCTACGAAATTATTGCACATGATGTCGACATTTTTAACACTAGATTGTCAAATTAAGTCAAGATTCTCTTAGATTAACAGTTTTTGTTCGTTTCTTTTTTCTTATTTAATGCTTTTCCCTATTCACTTTTCCTTTATTATTGTATATAATTGTATATGTGCGTGTATAGATAAATATGTATATATTAAATCATAATCATTAAGTCATATGTCCACCAAATTCATTTATAGAATTTGGAATAATTATATTAGCATTAAGATTTAGGTTATAGTAAGCCATAATATATAAAACTAACGTGTATTCTAGTTTTAATTTATATCACAAGTTTTGATAATATATATGTTTGTTAGTTTTCGGCCCTGTAAATGGAATGTAAATTCTGCTGGGTTTGTGTATGTAAACAAATAAATAAATTCGGTAGATTCAAACTCGAATGAAAATGATACGGTTTCTGATCAATCTCTCGATGAAAATCTGCAAATAACACAGTAAACATAATTTTTATAAATCAATGATTTTTTTCTTTTAGACTAATCACATATTTTGTTTCTGATTCCTCATTTATTTCAGGGGCTTCGGAAATTTTTTACAGTAAAGTAACGAAGAAAGATATAGAAGAAGAAATAAGAAAATGGTTGCGGCAAGCCAGAGAAAGAAAAGACAAATTGAACATATTTGAAAGTAAAAACTAATATAGAACATAAAAATGATTTTATATTATATAAAATATATCGGTAATTACATGTGTTCTGTATTTATTGGCACTTACCTAATACCTTTAGAATATACAATTTAAAAAAAAATTATATCAATGTGATTTTTATTTTCTAAATATTAGTTGAAAATAATCATCAAAATTTCAAAAAATTCTTCGCAGCAAATAATTGAAAAAAATGATTTACGTTTAAAAGGTTTTCGAATTTGCAATATGGACTTAATTTTATTATTTATTATTTTGTTTTTTGCATAAATCACCAAGAAAAAAATTTAATGCACGAAATTACGACTATTATAGTTCCGCGTTTTGAAAGTTAATAAATTTATTTAGCTTCCAAAAGGTATTACAAAAGTCATAATTTCATGCAATAGATTTTTTATTGATGTATATAAAAAATGAAAATATATATTCAGAAATTTGCTAAACTCCTTTTAAACTTCATTCATTTTTTTCTCAATTATTTACTCTGAAAAATGTTTAGAAAATTGGATAATTATTTTTATCTAATATTTACAAACATAACAATTAGATTCCTAAACAACACAAAAGGTCCAATGGACTTCCATTGGATGTCCACCAGACAAACAATGGACACCCAACGGACCCCCGGAAGAGTCCAGAAATGGACATTATTGTTCCATACGTGGACCAGTTTTGGATGTCCATTTCATGTGGCAAACTATCTCTACTGGACATCCATTGGACGTCCATTGAGTGTCCATTGTTTGTCTGCTGGACATCCATTGGATGGATTAGTCCAATGGATGTCCATTGGACCTTGTTGTGCTGTTTGGGACTTTTAGCGAAATGCAAAAAGCTATTGGACATTTTGTTAATTTTATGTTGCTCTTTTGTATCACTAAAATTAATTTTGTTCCTTGAACCATTTTCAAGATAACTCAAAACTCAATAGAGTTATTCACGCTCGCTAAAATAAGAATTCTGGTGTCAGAATTTGTTACTCTCAAAGTGCTTTCAGATTTCCAAAAGTATGGCTCTTAGATAATAATTTTTTGAGAAAAATTTTGTACGTTTGTTACTATATATCGATATATCTACTGTTCCATATCCTTTTTTAAAACCAAGCAACAAAAAAGCAAAAAAAAAAAATACAATAGTATTTTTTGCATATTGCTGACAGTAATTTTGTTATTACACCTTTAAGGTTCTTTAAATATTGACTGGAAAATTTTTGGTCTAAACAAAAATACACCCTTGGCATCTGAAAGCACTTTGAATAGTACTGACAACAAATTCTGACACTAAATTTTTACTTTAGCGTTAGTAGTTACCGAGATATCGCGATTACTGCTAACGTTAAATTAATGTTAGAGTTTCTAGTTTTCTTGAAAATGGTTCGAGCTACAAAATTAATTTTGTTGCTACAAAATAGCAACAAGAAAGTAGCAACATGTCCAATGATTTAGTACATAAGTTTCGTATCCATAAAATAAACATGAATCAATGCGAATGAACATGAAAAAATTCAATTAGTCAATATATGTGTACGCAGGCTTTTTGAATTTGTTATAATTAATATTTCGGAAATTGATGAGCTTGTTTTAATAAAAATATTATTATTGAGATAAATATTAATAGTTTCATGATCTGTTACCGGTCTTACCTGTACTGCATAATCATTGCTGAACACTGGGTCTATTATACTGCTACAGTTATTCTATATTCTTATTGGTAAGTTAACAAATCGCTTAAAATCATAAATATTATATACATTTTGTAATATTTTTAAATATGTGTCACTTGGTAGGTCTTATGTGATGTTTAAGTCGCCTAAGAAGATATAATTATGCTTGGTATAGATCAATATTCAAAATAGCTTTAAAAAATGAACTAAATTCTGCACAGCTCGTTTTGATGTTTGGTGAATGGTAAGCACAGTTTGTGTTCCATACTTTTTCACTAATTACAACTTTAATTAAGAGAAATCACTATGCCCAGCTATGTGAAAAATAAATTGGCTAGAAATACATAAAATAACCCCACCTGTGTACCTATTAAAGGATTTATATTGAGCACAACTGTAACCATTATTATATGAGTTTCTTTATCTATGAATTTGTTAGTATTGCTAGTTTCACTTAAACACAAAGTAACTGGTTTTGTAACATGCACAAGTTGACAAATTTCATTAAAATAAGTTAATGAACTTTCATCATTTATATAAACAATATTACTTTCAAAATCGTTTACTAGGAAGATTAATTCCTGTCTTTTGGTGTTTGCTTGTTCCATAAAAACGCTCTATTAATATCTGGATTATATCAACGTGTTCTGAAGAAATAGATACCTTAAATGAATTATATATTTCCGGATATTTAGATTTCATATTTTCACATTTTGAATTTGGTAATCCTTTTTTTGTTAATTCGTCACAACTTAAATCCAGAGGACATCGAAATACATCTTCTTCACTAGAATAACATTCCTTTTTCTGTGTTTACGTTTCTGGAATTTCTACTTTTGATTTTGTATTTCATTGTTATTTAGTTGTTCTTCATCATGTTCATCTCGTACATTAGTTATTGATGGATTACTTGTGTCTCTCCCTCGCGATACATCTTTGTGGCGAAGGTCTTCGATACTGTATCCCACCAACAATTGCTTTAAAATCAGAATCAATAGGGTTTAGAGAAGTATTTCTTAATTTTCTTAAATAACTTAAATTTACTTGGATCAAAGGAAGCAGTATACGAAAATTGAAAATATATGGTTAGTAACCGTGATATAATAAAATATGGTAGTCCTCAAGGAACGGTTCGAGAATCCATATTATTTATATGACTACCTTCTGTATTTTGCCTGCCAACCATTCGGCTGACTTTGGCAAGAAGGCCGGCATTGTTGAATCCATATATTATTATATATTACATGTTTGTTTTACTGTACTGATCAATTTAACAGTTTATCATGTTCTAAATTGCCATATATTTATTTTAATTTCTCAATCTTTGTTGTGAAAAAATAGATTTACACAAGTTAAAAAAGGTATTTCCTTAGTTCCTTTAATACGCCTTGCTCAAAGTCGTGTGCCTGCTTTTAGCAGACACTGGAACACTCCTAATATAAATTTATATAAAGTAATATCAAGAACTTGCAGCACATTTGCTACTCGATATCCAGAAAAACGGTAACCATCACCAAACACTGTAAAACGCATACTGGAAAATTTAAAAAATTAAGACAAAAATGCAAAGAAGAAAGCATATTGTTGATGACGAAACCATTGAAATAGTAATTTTGGGATATTTTCATGCATTTCCAAGGATGCCGTTAAGACAAGCTGCTCTGGAATCGGGACTATGCATCTTACCCATTAGAAGTAGGTTACTTTCCTGTAAACTCGAAGCTATCGATTGTAAAACCATTGGCAAAAATAAATGATCCAAAATTATGCTCTGATTTAAGACCAATATGTATTATACCAACTATATCAAAAGTCCTAGAAAAAGTAATTTGTCCGCAAATTTATGAATTTGTTACAATAAACAGTAAAGTTTCAACTTTACAGTCTGGCTATAGAAAGGGGCACATTACCACCTCAGTTTTACTAAACATAACCGACATTATCATTAATGATTTGGACAATTGCGAGACATGGGCATTATCTTATTAGATTTTTCAAGAGCATTCCATACTCTTGATCATGCACTGATATGCGCAAATTTAAGCTTTTAAGATTTTCATAACACATTGGTAAATTTCATTTCATCCTTTCTTACAAATCGGAAATAAATAATGTTTCTAAATAATGAATATTCTGACATAACAAATATAACTTATGGCGTACCACAGGGTTTTGTCTTGGGGCCTCTTCGATTTTTAATATACACAGCCGATGTATTTAAATGTTCAAAATATACGAATATGCAAGCCTTCGCTGATGTGTTTCATTCTTTCAAAGTGAACAAAGTAAGCCAAGAATCACGACAAATTAATGAAGATCTTTCTGTAACATCAAATTATGCTAATTACTTAAAACTAAATTCAAGTAAGTGTTCGTTCATTTTATACTGCTCTGAAAAATATACGCAAAAACATAATATTTTTAGTCGCAAACTCCTCTACAAAATCCTTATTTTACAATAAGGAACGTAACCAGACTGCAACCAACAGTTACTCTCCGAACTATGTGCCCCACAGAGCGCTGAATTACAAGTTACAAGCCTGGCGTATTAAGTGTAGTAATTGCATATTACCATCAAAACGCTAATGCTTCGATTGCAACAAACACCAGCAGAAAGACTGATCCTACTTAAAAAAGCTCTCGTGTCAGTCGTCCTACACCACTTGCAGACTGCAGTTTCGAGCTGCTGGCTCTCGTCAGTGTAAGGTAGGCATGTGACGACCGACACGAAGATCCCTTGACTACTTGGTACATTTCGGTATATTTAGGATAGCGACATGTAAAATAGTCAGCAGGCGCCATCTAGCGGTCCAGTGTCTATTGCAATCAAAAAATAAATAGCCTGGCTGGGCTTAGCATAGTTCAAATGTGCTTTTAGATATATTACATGTTTGTTTTACTGTACTGATCAATTTAACAGTTTATCATGTTCTAAATTGCCATATATTTATTTTAATTTCTCAATCTTTGTTGTGAAAAAATAGATTTACACAAGTTAAAAAAGGTATTTCCTTAGTTCCTTTAATACGCCTTGCTCAAAGTCGTGTGCCTGCTTTTAGCAGACACTGGAACACTCCTAATATAAATTTGCCGACAAATTTTACTTTCTTTATATTTTATTACGTTTCATAAAATTTTATATCCCTTATTAGGGAACAACTGTCAATGAAAATGAAAATACTTTTATGGCATAGATTTACCTACTTTTAAATGAAATTAGGTCAAAGATTCGGTGCCTTGGTAATATCAGCTGCAGACACGTTCCTGCTTTAACATTTATTTATTTATGTTCAAGAGTGGAAGAAAAATATGTAAAATTGAAATTGTTTTAATAAAGAAATGAGTAAAAGGTATAAAGAATATTACTATCATCGTATTTGCACAGAACAATTGCTGGCGCAGTTTCAACAACTGGATTATTATCAAACAGTAATTCAAAATAAAATTAAATGTTTGATAATTAGATACTCAAATGTCTGTTTCACTTTACAAAAAAGAGAATTTATGTTCCAGCAAAGGGGTAGGAACATATAGTCAGATATAAATTGACGTAAAATCTATAAAAAATAATAATATACTTAACTAGTGTAAATTATTCCTTTTTCAATTTATTTCATTGAGAGTACAATAAAAATGTCTATGTAATATTCTATTAAAATTTCTGTGCGTTTCACATAGTAGTGAAAATTTTAATATATCTGTTGGAAGTCTTTTTAAATATAATAATGACGAGGATCTAGTTAGTATCCTAGGAACATGCATTTTAATTTTTATAATAATTCGAAACATCTTATTGTATAGGTAGTAATAAAAAAATACTTAGGCAGGTTCATGGAAAATATCGACACGCAGGATGAAAGCACCAAATTTTTTGCGGATTGCCCAGTGCTCACGCCTTATGTCCACTACATTCTAAAACGAATATGTGACGATTTTGGAAAATGCAGGCCAAATACTTTCTCGAAGGGCTTTAAATTCTCTACAAAAAAGGTTCCTTTTCTTGAAGAATTAGCTGTTCTATGCTATTTCAATGCCTGTAAAAAATTTACCACACAGTAAGTAACATTGACACTTACTGTAAAAACATTGTTTGTTAAAAACTTATTTAATTAAAGTACTTGATACATAGGGTTACATAAGTACTTAACATGACCACTCCTTAGCACAGTTACAACTGCACAGTTCTGTACATTTCCAGTCTTTCTTCCCCAGGAAAATCTTGCAGTACGCTGTACACCATTATTTGCACTTATACAGGGTGTCTCACCGGGAACTGAATCGATCGATATAGAGAAAAGTACGCGTCAGAAAATTTTGAAAATTTATATAATTACTAATATCGGTGTGGCCAATCCAACTAAAATAATTACAAGCAGCTGGCACTTCCGCTTATGCCGGAAGTCGATACCAACTTGCTTATTTCAAATGGAATACCCTATATATTTTAAGGTTTTCGTAAAGAGTATAAAACTCTGAGTCGAAAATATGTAGCATATCCTATACCTAAACCTAGCCGTTTCAGAGATATTTGACATTTTATAGAAAATTTGACAGGTGCAACGGTTTCCAAGAACCGTTATAACTTTCTTCGTGTAAAATATCCTCATTTGCTTCTTGTCACGTAAAAAGAACACAAGGAGAATTACGTTCCACAACTGAAATAAATTCAATAACATCATACCAAGTGTTCCGTTTTTCGCGTTACATTTTGTCAAATTCAAACCGCGAAAACTTGTTTTGGTCAAATGGAACATCCTGTATTTTTTTACGTCAAGTTGTGTAAAATTGAATTTCCTTTTTTCTGATATTAGCATTGTGGGGGTTAAAGTTACAACTTTTTGAAATATTTGCGATTTTATTAGAAATTCATGAATTGTTGTAATCATTTCATCAAAATAGCCATGATTAGAAACAATCAGTCATTATCTTATGTCAAAAAATGCCAGCACGTTTAAATTACACCCATGAAGACTTTTTAAATTTGTTTATTATTTATGGAAAATGTGATAAAGTAATATCAAGAACTTGCAGCACATTTGCTACTCGATATCCAGAAAAACGGTAACCATCACCAAACACTGTAAAACGCATACTGGAAAATTTAAAAAATTAAGACAAAAATGCAAAGAAGAAAGCATATTGTTGATGACGAAACCATTGAAATAGTAATTTTGGGATATTTTCATGCATTTCCAAGGATGCCGTTAAGACAAGCTGCTCTGGAATCGGGACTATGCATCTTACCCATTAGAAGTAGGTTACTTTCCTGTAAACTCGAAGCTATCGATTGTAAAACCATTGGCAAAAATAAATGATCCAAAATTATGCTCTGATTTAAGACCAATATGTATTATACCAACTATATCAAAAGTCCTAGAAAAAGTAATTTGTCCGCAAATTTATGAATTTGTTACAATAAACAGTAAAGTTTCAACTTTACAGTCTGGCTATAGAAAGGGGCACATTACCACCTCAGTTTTACTAAACATAACCGACATTATCATTAATGATTTGGACAATTGCGAGACATGGGCATTATCTTATTAGATTTTTCAAGAGCATTCCATACTCTTGATCATGCACTGATATGCGCAAATTTAAGCTTTTAAGATTTTCATAACACATTGGTAAATTTCATTTCATCCTTTCTTACAAATCGGAAATAAATAATGTTTCTAAATAATGAATATTCTGACATAACAAATATAACTTATGGCGTACCACAGGGTTTTGTCTTGGGGCCTCTTCGATTTTTAATATACACAGCCGATGTATTTAAATGTTCAAAATATACGAATATGCAAGCCTTCGCTGATGTGTTTCATTCTTTCAAAGTGAACAAAGTAAGCCAAGAATCACGACAAATTAATGAAGATCTTTCTGTAACATCAAATTATGCTAATTACTTAAAACTAAATTCAAGTAAGTGTTCGTTCATTTTATACTGCTCTGAAAAATATACGCAAAAACATAATATTTTTAGTCGCAAACTCCTCTACAAAATCCTTATTTTACAATAAGGAACGTAACCAGACTGCAACCAACAGTTACTCTCCGAACTATGTGCCCCACAGAGCGCTGAATTACAAGTTACAAGCCTGGCGTATTAAGTGTAGTAATTGCATATTACCATCAAAACGCTAATGCTTCGATTGCAACAAACACCAGCAGAAAGACTGATCCTACTTAAAAGAGCTCTCGTGTCAGTCGTCCCACACCACTTGCAGACTGCAGTTTCGAGCTGCTGGCTCTCGTCAGTGTAAGGTAGGCATGTGACGACCGACACGAAGATCCCTTGACTACTTGGTACATTTCGGTATATTTAGGATAGCGACATGTAAAATAGTCAGCAGGCGCCATCTAGCGGTCCAGTGTCTATTGCAATCAAAAAATAAATAGCCTGGCTGGGCTTAGCATAGTTCAAATGTGCTTTTAGAGGGCGAAATATTAAAACATAGTATTTTTAGTCGCAAAGTATGTAAGTAAGTATACGCAAAGCTTAACATCAAATTTGAATTTGAAAATTAATGATATTCCTTTAGTGGCTGCAAATTCTGTCAAGAATTTGTCTAATTTCTGTAGTGTTTATTTATTTATTTATTATTTATTTATTAGTTGACACTAATTTGAGATTCAAAATCATATATCATCTAAAACATCAAATCATTGTTGACACCATATGTCATATAAACTATATGATTGAATATCAACTACTCAGCGATTCGATCAAGGTTCCACTAACACGAGATGTCAAACAACCATAATAATTATTACAAATATAATGAAAAGAATTTTTGCTGGCTTCACATTGTAGACAATTGTAATATTTTGAGTTTTAAGGATTTTGTTACAAATAATTACATAAAACTGTCAGAGGGTAAACGTAAAATGTTACCTTATAATTAATTCTATTATTCACTTTATTGATTGTGTAACAATACCTTTTTAGAAAATAAATTGTTCACATCCATCTTCCACCTTTTTTGATACGTTGTTCTTGCAGATTTGCTTTATATATCTACCGATACAGCCAAAGTGTAACTTGTAAACAGTTAGATATTAAGTACCTATGTAATTTTAAATTTTGAAAACGAAGATTTAAAAAAAAGTAGGTATTTACGTAAATATAAATCCTTGTTGGCCATCACAATCTACAATATTGATAGAGAACATTTAAGAGAATATTACAAAAAAATGCTGTTTATTTGTTAGTTTCTATTGCTTTTTTGAAATTTATTTCTCTAAAATGTAATAAACAGAACATCTTCACAATTCTTTAATTAATATCAAAATCAATTAAATATTTACATAAAAAACCGTTTAGGTGACCTTTAATATTTATTGTTACCTGCATTTTCTAAGGTAATAACAATAAATTCATCTCAACATCCGTTCAAAGTTTCTATGAAGCAATTTCAAAATAAAAACAGGTAGTTATTGGGGCTATATATACAACATTATAAAAATTTAAAGAGGCACACGACGTTGCAGAACATCAAAAAATATGCCGTCCTTTTATTGTCGGTAGCAGAAAGAGTCGGCCTTTTTGGCAGCTGTAAATGAATAAATGGATCTGAGAAACGCCCTAATGACAGTAAAATATGAATAAGCCTGGACTAAATTGGTGCAAGATTGGCCCACTTTATACCGAGAACTGCTCCAGTTTTACTGTTCGTTTATTTTAAAATTCCCATTTTATTGCTGACTACTGCTATGCCGTTTTCAAGTTCTTATAAAACAGATATAACATATGGTTGTAAGTGGTCTAGATGTTTTTCAAATGATGCAAGGTGAATATGTGGTTAAGTTACATTTAGAGGGAGAGACTAAAATAACATCAGGACTTGAAACTATTTATAACTTATTCATTTACTTACATAAAATCCTTAACTTATATTTACATAGAAGTATAATAAAGTTATCCATAACAGGAAAGGAGTATAAAATTTCTTATCAAAATAATTATAATTTAAGAAAATAATAATAATAATAATCTCTTTATTTCCAACAGGTGAATACTCAATTACAGAAAATACATGAAAACAGATATTATAATAGTGAATAAAAAAGAAAAATAGTATTGACACTTAAGTTACAAACAGTAGTAATTATATGACTTAATATACTGCCTTATCAAAATTAATATCACATAGATGGGAGATTTTATTAGAATTATTGCATATTACATAAATTGAAGATTTAGCCATTATATTTGTCGTGTAGTTATCGACATAGAAGATTGTGTGATGGCGGATTTCAAGTTTGAGTATGTGGAAATTGATTTTGTCCAACAAAAAGAGACAATCAATAGTATGTGTAATACAACAATGTTAGGCTAGAAGTGTTGCTAAAACACTTACAGTTTCTTAATATGAAGCCTAGTATTTTATATGAATTTGACACATCACTATTAATATGGGCTCGAAATGTTAACTGGCTATCGAAGATAAACCTTTCATTTCGATACATCTGGTTATACTCTCTGAATTTATTTTACAATAAGATCCTTCAGGTTTATTTTTCCGAGAAAAAGTGCTAATGAATATTAACGCTGCTGTCACACTGTGGGACTTGGCAGCGCGATTTAATGTATATAATGTTAGCAAACCACTTTTAGCAAAATGCAAAAAAAACTATTGGACATTTTGTTACTTTTATGTTGCTATTTTGTACCACTAAAATTAATTTTGTACCTTGAGCCATTTTCGAGAAAACTAAAAACTGCTAACGTTAATATAACGTTAGCAATGACCGCGATATCTCAGTAGCTATTAATGCTAAAATAAAAATTCTGGTGTCAGAATTTGTTACTTTCAAAATGCTTTCAGATGCCAATGATGTATTTTTGATTAGACCAATTTTTACCCAAAAATTTTTCAGTCAATATTTAAAGAACTTTAAAGATGTAAGATTAAAACCACATTCAGCAAAATACAGAAAAAATTATTGGACATTTTGTTACTATTATGTTGCTATTTTGTACCACTAAAATTAATTTTGTAGCTCGAACCATTTTCGAGAAAACTAAAAACTGCTAACGTTAATCTAACGTTAGCAATGACCACGATATCTCAGTAGCTATTAATGCTAAAATAAAAATTCTGGTGTTAGAATTTGTTACTTTCAAAATGCTTTCAGATGCCAATGATGTATTTTTGATTAGACCAATTTTAGTCAAAAATTTTTCAGTCAATATTTAAAGAACTTTAAAGGTATAATAATAAAACCACTTTCAGCAAAATACAAAAAAAAACTATTGGACATTTTGTTACTTTTATGTTGCTATTTTGTACCACTAAAATTAATTTTGTAGCTCGAACCATTTTCGAGAAAACTAAAAACTGCTAACGTTAATCTAACGTTAGCAGTGACCGCGATGCCTCAGTAGCTATTAAGGCTAAAATAAAAATTCTGGTGTCAGAATTTGTTACTTCCAAATGCTTTCAGATGCCAATGATGTATTTTTTATTAGACCAATTTTTACCCAAAAATTTTTCAGTCAATATTTAAAGAACTTTAAATGTGTAAGATTAAAATCACATTCAGCAAAATAGAGAAAAAAATTATTGAACATGTTGGTCCTTTCTCATTGTTATTTTGTAGCACCAAAATTAATTTTGTAGCTTGAATCATTTTCGAGAAAACTGAAAACTGCTAACGTTAATTTAACGTTAGCAGTAATCGCGATATCTCGATAGCTATTAACGCTATAGTAAAAATTATAATGTCAGAATTCGTTACTTTCAAAGTGCTTTCATATGCCAATGATGTATTTTTGATTAGACCAATTTTTACCCAAAAATTTTCCAGTCAATATCTGAAGAACTTTAAAGGTGTAATAATAAAACTACATTCAGCAAAATACAGAAAAAAATCATTGGACATGTTGGTACTTTCTCGTTGTTGTTTTGTAGCACCAAAATTAATTTTGTAGCTCGAATCATTTTCGAGAAAACTGAAAACTGCTAACGTTAATTTAATGTTAGCAGTAACCGCGATATCCAGATTACTATTACTACTACTACTACTACTTACTATTAACGCTAAAGTAAAAATTATAAAGTCAGAATTCGTTATATTCAAAGTGCTTTCAGATATCAAGGCTGTATTTTTGATTAGACCAATTTTTGCCAAAAATATTCTAGTCAATATGTAAAGAACTTGTAATAATAAAACCACATTCAGCAAAATACAAAAAAAAATCAATGGAGTCCCTCACTCTTTGTTTTTTATCTACATGGTATAAATAACCATTAATGTTGTACAGCATGCATTGTGTATGCATTGGAAAGAGAAAATATGAACAATGTATTGATAGTTTAAGTTACGCAAAAGTTGTTAACAGAGGAAATGATTTTCAATCAATGGTTACGATGTTATCACATTCCTAATATATCAAATATTAAATTTGGCACCATAAATTTTCCTGTTAAAAGCAATGTCAAACACCTGGTTGTAATTTTATATGAAATACAAACAGCCTTACATACATTTAAAAATGTTTGTACTTTTTCAAAAGAAGTTATGTATAGTGTATTATTCTTATTGCCAAACAAATGATGTAAATAAGCATTTAACTTTACAATTCAAATTCTATACAAAATAAATACATATAAATATGTATTTTAATGTAATTTTGGTTTTACCTAGTAAATTATATAAACAAAAGAATTATAATTGAGTTTGCATTACTAACTGAGGAAAATAATTTTACACAGATCCCCTTATTCGTTCTACATAACTTATTCTGTAACTTAATCATCGGCGCATGCGGCTGACAATCTATGACAATTTATTATTAATTGCCGTGCGATCAAGTGTACTATTGTTATTTTTTTTATTTTTTGTTGCTACTACTGTTGTTTCACCTCAAATTAATTCTTGCTAATTGCTAATGTTAACTTGAATAGTTAAAGTAATCGCATTATCTTTTTGCAAAATGCAAAACTGTTGTACATTGTATTTTTTGTTGCTGTTTTGTGGGTTTCCTCAAGTTTAATTTTGTAACTTGACCCGTTTCCATAAAACACTGTTAACGATAATCTAAAGTTAAGAACGTCATTTTATTAAATTTTATTTACTAAGATTATAAAATCGAGTTTTCAAATAGTTTTTTTATTTACCTTATTAATATAACTAAATATTACTTTAATCAATTAGTTACAATTATTATATATAACTTTGTATTATTTGATTGTGAATGTATTAGATTCTGAATATCTACAAGTTAATAAAGCAATAATAAAATAAGAAAAATAAAAAAAATAGTTTTTGCCTATACATTCTCCAACATCTGAGGTAATAAACCATTTATTGTTAGGCATAAAATTGTTAAAGCGAGACCTATTTTTGTACTGCTGTAAAAGTGGCGTGTAATTTTACCGGGAAATTAATATCTTTCGGAAACCTCACCGCGATTTTGCTCGTTAGTAAAACAGAAATGAAATAAATGATACCAATTGATTAAATGTCTCAAATAGAAGAATAGATCTAATAAATTTAAATTCACAAATACAAGTGCAGTTTGCTACAAGTAATAAAAAGACCAAATTTAATGCAGGTATAAATATCGTCAATTTTTACGCTCTATAATTTAAAATAACCATGATAAAAATTATTATAATTATAGCAGAGTGAAAATATATAACAGATATAAAAATCAAAGGCAGAGTCGAATGGGTGTAAATATATTGCTTTATGCGTAGAAACGGAATATTATAAATTGGGTGGAAGGTAAAACTAATCGAAAGAATTTTACCCAATATAATAATTTCCTTGTTTGTTTATTTTTGACTGAAATATTTGATATATTCAAAAAATTATACCTATGTAGTCAGGTTCCAGAGAATGAATTACATTTTTAAGTTCACCTCTGTATATCCATTACTGTAGCAAGGCAAAGCTGGTAATAGGATAGATAAGGGTGGTACGTGAAGTTATAGAATTTTCTTAATTATACAAGCAGTAAATAAAAATGCTAAAGATATATGACAATTTATTTAAATATATATTAATACGATATGTAGTCCCACTTATATTTGATAAGAATTAGATAAATAACAAATTTTCAGGTAAAAATATTTCAACACCATATTTGATTTTGTGAAATGTTTTATTTCTTTTATGTTTTCGGTGTGCTATATGTTAAGGTTTAAAAAGTAGAATATGCGTAATAATAATAATACGTATTTATTAGCAAAGAACAGCTAATATAGACAATTATATCTAATATACATACGAAATGAAAATAAGAATAACCTTATAAGATAATAACAACTACTAATATTAATTACAACCATTTTTATAAATGTTTCAAAGTTTTTTTACATACAACATAGTCAATAATTTTTTTCTGGAACGTCATTAATCTGTTGCACATGGGGGTATTATTAGGGCAACTCTAACGTAAATAATAAAGAAATAAAGTCAAATGCAATGTCGGCTTTTTAAACGTGTTATGTCAATAAATGTAAAAAAAAACTTCGACCATTCTCAAAAATTCCAGTCGTTGATCTAACACAATAGCCACCAGATGTTGAAATAGTGTGTAAATTGATTTACTGCACAGAAACATTGTCGTAAACATGACAAACGGCATTGTCTATTCATTTCTTGGGTATTTGGTATTTCATATGAACAAAATTCAAAAAACTAACAATAACTAACCAATTACAAGTATTTACTTAAGTATTAAGTTTTGTGTAAACACAAGCATACATTAATTTATCTCAGGGTAGGGGGTGAGGGTGAGAAAATTTGGACCGGGAATTGTTGCAATTTATTATTCTTTTTAATTGAATAAAATGAAAAAGAAGTAAATAAGTTCAAAAAGTCATTGATTCATTAATTTTATTGATATTGTGAGTTCTATGAATATAAAAGTTAATTTATATTACGGTAAGATTCACAAAAAGCGGACTCTGTTAAAACTTCTTTTTTTTTTAAACCGACACACGTCGCATAGTAGACCCACATTTATTGAGAACAAGTAGGGCGAAAAATTTATTGAAGTTATTTACCTCTGAACTTATTATATGCTAAATAGGTAACAAATAATGGAAAATTGATTGATGCGTTGTTAATACATTTTAATGAAGAAATAATAAAGTGTTTATTTATGTATTAAATTGTGGTTGGCTAATGTAACCAAATACTATGTCAGTTAATTTTTTTTTTTTTTTTGCATTAGGACATAGTCCATACAGCCAGATACACAGTTAAATTTAGAAGCGGCTAAAGATCTAACCCTAATTCTAACGTGAATAATAACTAGATGAAAACGATAAGGAATAACAGGGACACACACTTCTCGCCTAGGGGCCTGTCAAGGCATTTAAAAAAAAAACATCACAGGTAAGGCCACGGATCGATTACATGAGGTTAAACAAAGGATTAACAACTCTAAACCTAAATTTTTATGCCACTTTTATATAGGAAAGATATTAAGCAATGTAGAATCTCCGTTTTATTTAGGCAGAGCAGAGATAATATACCTATTGAAAGGTGTATCTATATTTAATTTTAACAGGCTGTTATACAATTCATTTGTTGCATCTGGTCAGTTAATTTAAACTAAACTAAATGTCTATTTTCTGAAGACTAAATAGCGGTTAGTTAATGAAATACAATATTAAACAATTTGATACAATTTTGTTCTTTTCCTGTTTTTGCTTGTGACTAATTTTGTTACTTACCTATTTTTCTTTAAAACACTTTATCCAGTTTTCCTACTCCATTGTCTTGCATGGGATATAATGATAGATAGAAATAATCTTTTATATGAATTTAATCATAAACTGTTTAAAACTATCGTTTATATAGTGATACCCATGGAAAGTAGGGGTTAATTTTACACCCGGTGTGAAAAACGAAAATATATTTTGTAATTTCTATTAAGAATTTTCAAACACAAAATTATTTTTAATAAGTTTTGAGCCATAGACTAGATGGTACTTTGATTATAAGGGGTCGAATGTAATTTTTTGTCATAAATTTTGGTGATTTGGTAATATCTCATTTAGTTTAGAAGATGCAAATCGCTGGCGTAGGTTTAATTGATTCTGGGTTGTTGGTTTCCCATTATTTACCGGCAATGGTAATAAAATTTATTTTGCTGACATAAATTTGTAATAAATATACTAAAAATTACGCAATATTCTTTTAAGTCGTATGCTGTAATAGCTGATGTAGCTTCAAAATACAACCCTATTAAAGTAACCATAATTTTTACTATAACGCATTAATGGACACTGAATTAGCAAGAGAAAGTACCCACATGTCCAATGATTTTTCTGTATCTTGCTGAATGTGGTTTTATTATTACACCTTTAAAGTTGTTCAGATATTGACTGGAAAGTTTTTGGCTAAAAATTGGTCTTATCAAAAATACAGCCTTGATATTTGAAAACACTTTGAAAGTAACAAATTCTGACATTATAATTTTTACTTTAGTGTTAATAGCTACCGAGATATCACTGTTACTGCTAACGTTAGCAGTTTTTAGTTTTCCCGACAATGGTTCGAGCTACAAAATTAATTTTGGTGGTATCAAATAACAAAGAGAACGTACCAATATGTCCAATGATATTTTCTGTATTTTGCTGAATGTGGTTTTATTATTACACCGTTAAAGTTCTTCAGATATTGACTGGAAAGTTTTTGGCTAAAAATTGGTCTAATCAAAAATACACCTTGACATCTGAAAGCACTTTGAAAGTAACAAATTCTGACACCATAATTTTTGCTTTAGCATTAATAGCTACCGGGATATCGCGGTTACTGCTAACGTTAGATTAATGTTAGCAGTTTTTAGTTTTCTCGAAAATGGTTCGAGCTACAAAATTAATTTTAGTGGTACAAAATAGCAACATAAAGTCCAATAGTTTTTTTTGTATTTTGCTGAATGTGGTTTTATTATTATACGTTTAAAGTTCTTTAAATATTGACTGAAATTTTTTTAATTAAAATTGGTCTAATCAAAAATACATCATTGGCATCTGAAAGTATTTTGAAAGTAACAAATTCTGACACCAGAATTTTTATTTTAGCATTAATAGCTACTGAGATATCGCGGTCATTGCTAACGTTAGATTAACGTTAGCAGTTTTCAGTTTTCTCGAAAATGGCTCAAGGTACAAAATTAATTTTAGTGGTACAAAATAGCAACATAAAAGTAACAAAATGTCCAATAGTTTTTTTTGCATTTTGCTAAAAGTGGTTTGCTAACATTATATACGTCGCGATTTAGTAGTGCCACTGAGTGAAATGATATGCGCCTAAGTCGTGCGGCTCTAATCTAAAGACAAGAGCCGGGTGAGTCATCGCGGCTACCTGCGGCAGCACGCCCGATCACGCTGCTAAATCGCCTAATGTGTAAATAATAACAATGAATAATAATAATAATCTTTATTGTCCAAGAGGATCACTTACATGTGATATTAGATTAGTCAAAGCAAATTGAGCGTTGTAAGAGTTGTGTGATCGTAATTAAAATATAAATATACAATAATCATAATGGTAAAAATTAACATAAAAATACAAATACATAACACAATAATTATAAAATCAGTTAATTCTACTGAATATTCTGAATGTCACAGTTATTCATTCATTAAAAATTCATTAACATTATAATAACTTTTTTGTAATAAGAATTCATTTACTTTCTTTCTGAATGATTTCAAATTTGCTCTTATGTCTTTAGGCAGTCTATTATATAATTTGATTCTCATATATCTAGGAGTTAATTCAAATGATGTTAATCTATGTACTGGAATACAGAGACCCTGAGCTTTGCGTGTATTATAATCATGATTAAAATAATTTGGTACAAATGATTTCTCGTTTAGTTTGGCATAACATACAATTTGTAAAATATAAATACATGCTAACGTCAATATTGTCAGTTCTCTAAATAGATTTCTACATGAGCAATATTTAGATACACCTGTCATATTTCTAGCTGCTTTCTTTTGAATTTTAAATATTCGCTCAAAATGAGAAGAAGCCCACAAAACATGATACCATATTTCATTCTTGATATAAAATTTGCATAGTAATAAGACATTACAGTGAACACGTTAGACATATTTTTTAGACTATATAATGCATAACAGATCGATGACAGTTTATTTGCCAATGTGGTGACGTGCGTTTCTCAGGTGAGACCACAACCAATATATATTCCAAGAAACTTTGTTGCTGTAACTTGCTCAATAGAGCGCCCATTTATTTTTAGCAAAATAACTGTTTTCAAAAGGAAAAAGATCTGGGTGTAAAATTTATGAACATAGTCTTGAATATATTTATAACAGTTGATAATAACTGTACCAATCTACACATTTGTTAGTGATGTGCTGAGCAGATATAATTAAATCTGGTTCCGATTTATTTGATACAATTAAAGAATTGTCATCGGCGTACATGTTAATGTGTTTTCCACGAAATTTTCCGGTAAATCGTTAATATATAAAATAAATTGTAAGGGCCCCAAGACCGACCCCTGGGGTAGACCAATTTCAACATTTACATACTCAGGCCTCATATCATTCACTTCAACAAGCTGTTGCCTATTGGAAAGGTATGAAGTTAACAAGTCTGATATTTTTCCTCCATATTGTTCAAGTTTTTTAATAAGTAATTTATGATCGATTAAATCGAACGCTTTGCTCAAGTCCATGAAAATGTCGATACATTTTTTATTCTGTTCTAGATTATCAAGAACTGTATTTAAAAAGTTCATAATTGCCGTCCCAGTGGACAAACCTTTGTTAAGATTTTGAAAACAATTTCTCCTTTGTAAAGAAACACAATATTTTTTTGTAAATTATCTTCTTTAAAATTTTTGAGATACTTGATAAGAGGGCAACAGGTCTATAATTTTCAGGGTTTTTTATGGATAGGAATATTTTTTGTTTATTTTAAGCTGTTGGAAAAATTCCCATTCTAATAGAAAGATTTACTAAATAAGCAATCGGAGTGACAATAAATTTTACAGATTTCTGTAGAAGATTAGTTGTAATAGTATCTAATCCACATGAATTAGACTTTTTTAGTTCCATAATTATATTAAATATTTCCCTTTCACTTACATGATCTAGAAAGAGTGTACCTTTAATAATATTAGAGCTTTTTTGTTGAGTTATATTATTAGAATGAAAGAAATATGTTGGTTCAGTTTTTTAGGTTTGTCTATGAAACTAAAGTTTAAATAACCGCGCGATATTAAACGAATCTTTTTCAATTGTATTATCAATTTTAATTTCTCTTATAACATTTACATTGTTGTTATTATTATTTATAATTTTATTTATAATGTCCCAAACTGCTTTAAATTTATGGTTTACCTTAGAATATAGTTTGTCATTATACATTCTTTTCACTGTGCGTATTACCTTTCTATAAATATTTTTATATTTTTGTAGAATTCTGCAATATTCGGATTTTTGTGACATTCAAAAGTTTGTTCAAGTCTCTCAATTTCTGAGAAGATATTCGTATACCCTGCGTAACCCAAGTATTAATATTTGCACCACTAATTTTTTTGAGTGGAAAATGTAGGTCTATGTAATATTTAAATATTTTTATAAAATAAGAAAAGCTATCATTGAGTATTATCTCATATACATCGTTCCATTTTTCTTTACTTATTTGAGCTAAAATTTATTAAAATCAATGTCACTGCAATGTCCTGTAAACCTTGGGACTTGATTTATTACAACTTTATTAGTAAAATATTCACATAATTGAGCTGTATGATCAGAAAGACCACCGGGAATAACCTAACAACATATATTTTCTTTTGTATTAGAACAAAAGTAATCCAAGCAACTGTTTGAATAATTGATGTCACATCTAGTTGGTTCATTTATTAACATGTGAATATTATATGTATGTAATAGATCGGCAAGTTCTTTGTTACTAGCACTGTTGGACAAGTAATCAATATATAAATTAGCCGCACTACTAAATCGCGTTGCTAAATCGCCCCGAGTGTGAAAGGAGAGTAATGCAGAGATGGTTCGCACTACACCAGCCAGATACGGCTTGAAGGTTATTCTGGGTCATTTTACAATCACTTATCGTCTCTATAGACTTTCAAATCATCCGCGAACATTAATTTTGAACAGACAATAACATCATTAATATCGTTGACGTAAATGAAAAATCGAAGTGGCTCTAAATTGGAGCCTTGTGGTACTATGGAGGCATTAATGTGTAATCCGAACGAAAACCCTCGTACTCGGTAAACTGCTTGCGTTTAAATAAATTAATTAAGCCTTCGGGAAATCCAAAGTTATTTAATTCCTTTAATAATAAATATAGATCGATTTGATCAACGGCTTTCTGAATATAGTGGAGTAAAATTAGATTTTCGGAGAAAATTTTACATGGAGCAACGCGTCAAATTCGGTTGAAATTTGACCAAGTTAGCCGTAATTCAGTTTTTGACGTTTTTTCAGTATATTTATATAAATATCATAGAAGGCGGTGAACCGATTTTCACGAAATTTGAACTGAAGGTTCCTTGGCCATCGACAATAAAAGGGCATCATTCTCGTTTCCTAAATGGCATTTTAAAGGCTCCAAAATACATTAAAACTGAAGAACCATCCTTAACAATGACCAGTTTACCCCTTTTTCGCGAAAAAAAGGGTTCCCCCACCTACTCGAAGTGAAAAACTCAAGGTATTCTTAGTTTCACCAAAACAAACTTATTTTTCTATGTCGCGTTGCTCCATGTAAAATTTTCTCTATCGCCTTTTTATCTAAGAATCCGCGTTGATGCAGGGAAATATAAGGTCTAACATTAGGATGAATGCAATTATATATCACTATTTCGAACAATTTCTCAAAATTACATAAAATAGAAATAGGCAGATAATTTTGGAGTACAGCTGGGTCACCGTTTTTTAACACGGGAATAATTCGAGCTTTCATTTGGTCTGATTACTAAAAGTTCATTAACTAGTTTTAGGAAAGATGTTAATTAATAACAAGAATAAAATATAAAAATTAGGTAAAGCAGGTGTGTATCCGTTCAATTATAATAATTGTGATGCCTATGTATATAGGTCAAACTGGTTGAAATCTAAAAAGTTGCTTCGAAGGGCATAAAAATTCAACTTTGAATAATATATGCAGCACAGTTTTCTATATAATTAAAATATTGAATAATGTTATACTTTATACGAGGACAAATGAAACTGGTCAGTGTTAAAGTACAGGACCATGCGCACTGAACTTGATATTTTGTCCTATATATTTAGCAATGATATCGAGATTCGAATGGTAGTTGAAAGTATGCAGGCGAGTCCGAGACTGGCAATGTAATTAGCCTGAATGAATCATCTACGACTGCACTGGTTTAAAGATAATAAAACGGACAGGCCTACTAGCATAAAAAAAACTCGTAAATCGTTTCCCAGTAGTCAACGGTGGACTTTTGAGATGTGCTGTCAATGTGCCAGTGCAGTGCATAAATACCTGTTATAATATGAAGCATAGGAGTTTAGTTAGTTATTGTTCATATTTACAAATATTTACTACTATATAAAAGGTAAAATATTTTAATTAGTTACTAATTTTCTGGAGACCATTTGAAACATAGGATAATATAATAACGCCTGAAAATCTTATCATTTTCTTATGACAAGCATTTCTATTTACCTCCGCCCATGTACAATAAAGAGATGCCGACTGTTTTTGCCGGCTTTTAGTTTTTATACGGTTTCAATTAAGTTCGTATACACTTTACATGGAAGGAGGTAACCGAGAAATCAGTTCAATATATTTATGATTTTTTGAAAAGAGATCATTTTAGAGTATTTTAAAAAGTAATACATTAACTTGAACTACAATATTTCAGCTAAACAAGACTAAATGGTTTCTTTCAACTCATTTTTATTTGAAATAAGTTTAGTAGTTTCTAATCTTCAAGAAAACCAACAAATATTTACTGCATTCTTAACATATTATGAAATACTGATTTTAGAGAAAACTATATAGAGATAAATAAATTAAAGCGAATAGACCTGCCCTATACTAGATTTTGTGCGCTGAATGTGGTAAAAACTTTCAAATTTACACTTAAGTTTTACACTTTTTTTTTTAATTGTGTAAAATTAAGCAGCAGCAAAAAATAGTCAATAACTCAGTATTGAGGTATTTGATGACTTGGTGATTAAAATAAAAGCCAATACAGAAGCTGAGTTGTCACGCAATGCCGATAATGTCCATTCAGATCAGATTATACGAGTATATTTTGTTTTAAAGATAACAAGCCGGCCCTCCTAAAGTGATCTAATCTACTAATTGAACATTAAACAATAATTATGTAAAGAACATTTTTCTCTGTATAGATAACGCATAACAAAAAGTAGATAGTAATTTAATTTTAAAGTATTTTAAATGTAAAAATATTATCACACATTTATAACGTGTTTATAATGAAACAAACAATATTAATTGCCTAGATCTTTCTCCAATTATTACAAATATAAGTGCTATGTACATTGATACCCTCTCCTGTACGAGGGCGCGGCCGAATAAAGTTATCGGCCACAAGCTTTGAGTCTGCAAGTAGCCCAATAAAATGGGATGAAATTTGTCGATTTGGATTCAGAGCGGGCTAAAATTTTGGGAATAGGCTTATTTTGTGGTACCTTTTAACATATCAAAAGTCTCCACTCGTAGACGCCGCCGGATAGGAGTGGGGGAGAAAATAGGTAAAAAAAAATCGTTTTTTCGCAAAAAGCTCGGAAAGTATCAGTTTTACTGTGAAATATGAACCCATGAAAATTATGGATAATAAAAATCCGCACAATTTCGTTTTTTTTTAACTTGGTACGAGATAGATTTTTTGAAATTTTGACAGTTTTGCGGCGCAACGGAAACGCGCGCGTTCTTCGCTAAAATCTCAAAAATCATTATTCGGTTCGCAAAATGTTTCAAATGAAAATTGTAAAAAATTCGATGACGAACAATGTGTTTTTCGTTACCCAAATATGCCCAAGACTTATTTTATTTAATCTCTTAAATATTTTATAGAAATTGCTGTGTTACATTTAATTTCGATTATTCCGCATAAATTGTACCGCTAACAGCGAATTAGTTAGAAAATAATTAATATTTGTGATACCGCGTAAAAATATTTCAGTTGTAAGGTACATATGCACTCAGGTTAAGGAAGCAGCGCGTTGAATAGAAGGAGTCCAGGCTCGCAAATTACCAGCGGACACGGCAGTAGTCTGTCGACACGCATACGAGACGGTTGGGTGCGCTCCTGAAATAAGATCGCACCGAGTGTTTCCACAAGAGTAAGGTAATTTCAGTCCACAAATTCTGTATCTCATTATTTTTCCAAGTCCGAAAATATTTTAAAATATTTTACAAGTCCGTTCGACGTCACTTATGTGACGCAGTCCTTCAGTACAGGGGAATAATTTAATTATTCCGCATTTAGTCTTCTGGCTGCCGTCCCACGAGGTACACGTGTTCGCTGTTTGCTCTGGTGCTGTAACGAAAATATCACAAGTCCACAATTCAGAAAAGTTGATGTAAGCCAAGATAGAGGGTCACTCCGATCTGACCACCTTCCCCAGCAGACGTGCCTGAATCCAGTCCAAGAAGTAAGTACGACCATAGGAGAGAGTTAACGGAATGGAGAAACTTGGCTAGTGCAATTACTGTATATTAACCATACTTTATCTTTTCAGCCTTCTTCACTGTTACTCGTAGGTGTTCACCATGTATCTTCGGAGCTCTGGGGACACTGAAAAGTAACAGATCTGTTCTCTAATCATACTTTACCTTTCAGCCTTTTTCACTGTTACTCGTAGGTGCTCACCATATATCTTCGGAGCTCTGGGAGCACTGAAAAGTAACAGATCTGTTCTCTAATCATACTTTACCTTTTCAGTATTCCGTCTCGAGGGAAGCCGTTCTGCAAATCGTCACTGTTACTCGTAGGTGCTGACCATGTATCTTCGGAGCTCTGGGAGTACTGAAAAGTAACAGATCTGTTCTCTAGTCATACTTTACCTTTCCAGTATCCCGTCTCGAGGGAAGCCGTTCTGCAAATCGTTACTGTTACTCGTAGGTGCTTATCATGTATCTTCGGAGCTCTGGGAGCACTCAAAAGTAACAGACTCTGTTCTCTAATCATACTTTACCTTTCAGCCTTTTTCACTGTTACTCGTAGGTGCTTACCATGTATCTTCGGAGCTAATCCTTGTCGCCTGAGTCATTTGGTACTAGATTTTTGCTTGCTCCTCCCAGCATCCAGTAACTAGTAAATTTTAATAGTAACTAAGTAGTTAAAGAAAATTTAGAATTATACATAGTAGGATTATCGTAATATATTAATTTTATTGAAAACTCTGAGTTTTACTGTCTGTTTGTGAACGTCCAATTTCCCATATATTGACCCACTGGAATAAACTTTCTCCACTTGAGCTGCTCAGCCTCGCGTACTCGGCTTGAGGGTAGTGTGTCCTATCACTTAAACTAGGACTGGTGCCCGAGTAACTCCGAAACTCGTGTGTCAAAGAGTGGCCGCGCCTTTTCTCCACGTCAACGTGCGAGGTGGAGAAAAACGCTTCATAATATCTATAACATTTAAGGAAAACTAACGTTCTAGAATTTAAGTAAGGTGTTCTTGGTTTAATTGTAGAACGTTATTTTCTTCTTCTTCTTTCTTTCTCCTACACCATCCTCTATAATAAACAGTCTAAGAGAAAAGTCGGATCAGGTACAAAGCATACAAACTCTAAATTAGTTCAAATGTGCTTTCAGAGGGCGGAATATTAAACATAATATTTTTAGTCGCAAACTCCTCTATAAATCCTTATTTTACTATAAGGAACCTAACCAGACTGCAACCAACAGCTACTCTCCGGGCTATGTGCCCCGCCGAGCGCTGAATTACAAGTTACAAGCCTGGCGCGTTAAGTGTAATAATTGCATATTACCATCAAAACGCTAATGCTTCGATTGCAACAAACACCAGCCGAAAGACTGCAGTTTCGAGCTCGAAACTGCAGTCTGCAAGTGGTGTGTGACGACTGGCAAGGGAGCTCCTTTAAGTAGGATCAGTCTTTCGGCTGGTGTTTGTTGCAATCGAAGCATTAGCGTTTTGATGGTAATATGCAATTATTACACTTAACGCGCCAGGCTTGTAACTTGTAATTCAGCGCTCGGCGGGGCACATAGCCCGGAGAGTAGCTGTTGGTTGCAGTCTGGTTAGGTTCCTTATAGTAAAATAAGGATTTATAGAGGAGTTTGCGACTAAAAATATTATGTTTAAACTCTAAATTGTTCATAATTTGTTTAATATTATTTGAAAATTGTAAATATGCTTAGCTGCCAGATTTGCACCCTCACACGCAATATCTGTAGTTTATTCTTGAATTACAGAATGGTCATATCAAGTATTTACTATTCGAGGTTTTGATAAATGGAAAATAATTCAAGAGGTTTTAAACTATGCTATGCCTAACTTCCTCCAATTGTATAAGCCTTTTTTTATTCATACGTACACCATAAACAATTTTATTATTGTTATAAGTATACAGTGCGAAAGATGCTTCTTTTAGGCAAGACATGTAACAAAATCTGTTCAAATTTGGCAGACGAAAGGAGGGGTGCGGTAATTTTCATCTGAATAATTCTATTGACAGATGGGTATATGATTGATATAGAGACATTAGAGACTACCTATAAACGGTTCAGTGTCCTATTTCTTTTTTGATCGTAATTTTTTTATAAAACATCGTTAACCGACCGGATAGAATTGATCCAGAGCGTCCACATTAGAGACTTAACTATACATGGAAGATTCATTTTTTCACAAAAGTGAGACTTCACCCCACATTTTAGGGGTACTGCTATCTAGTAATTTTACAGAACTGGGGTTATAGAGTCTATATATAACGCTATTGCTAGAGACTTTGAACCATCTATAAAAGGTTCGTCTTCCCATAAAATTTCAGCTTCACACCCTCCCCTCTTAATTGTAATTTTTAAGATAAAAGCATTGGCCAGGGGTATAAAATCAACGTGCCCAACTAGCGCAATTAGTCGCGGGAACGTAGCAATAACTATTGTAGGCACCTTAAAGTGTTTTCATATTAATCACAGACAAGTAGTAGGAACGTTCCTAATACGTGCTTGCGACCAAAATGGGGAATATTTTTTGGTGACGATAACATTCCAGCCACGTTCCTGGAACTTGTCTGGCTACGTTCCGATGACGTTGTGATTTCGGAGCGGCGACGTCGTGGCGTAGACACCGCAACTTTCAGAAAACTTTACCACTCTTTTAGATCTATGTTGCTCCTGCTTTGTCTTGCAACCGATTTTATATTTGTTTAAAAAATAAAAAAATAAACACCACATAAATTAGACAACCCCCTATTCCAGAAGCCAGGGCTTGTGCGGAAGGGGGTTACACATTGAAAAAACGCGGACATACAACCATTTCCTCCGACAGTGTCAGTGCCGGAGCCAGGATTCGAACCCGGTGGTGCGATGTCCGTGTGATTAATCGCGATTGCCACCTCGTGCCTTAACCCACTCGGCTACCGACCATTTCATTCTTACATACGATTCCTGTTCTTGTTCATTTCCCTAACTCAGAAACTTAATAGAATATCAGAAGAGTAATATTAGATACTTAGTTAGCAAAACTTGTGCTACTTTATTTATATTTTTTATTTATTATATTATTATTATTTATATATTTTATTTCATATTGCATATATTTTATATATATATATATTTCATTTCATATATACGTTATTAATTAAATGATGTTTGTAGAATTAAATTAATGGGAATATATTACATTTTAATATAATTCTTAGTCTCCTATTTTGAAGTTTCTGGAGAGATTGTATCCTATTTTTGTCAAAAAGATACAAAACCGTAGAGCAATAATCACAGTGTGGCTGAATGACTGTTTGATAAATAGTTCTCCTTGAAAAAATGAAATATCACTGGAAATTCGTGTAAAGAAATACAGTTTTATAGAAATTTTCTTGTGTCTAATATTCAAAGTGAGACTTTAAGTTTAAACACTGGTCAATAATAAAATTATAAAATTAAAAAATTATTTCCAATGCTCTAAGGGTCACAATTAAATTTTACTGCAATTTTACTGACAAATATAATGATAAAACGTCCGAATTTAACCACACGTCTTTAAAATTTGCATTTCTTAATGAAAATGTCTTTAAAATATGTAATGTCATGAGAGAATATGACACAATAAATGCCGGAACCTATTTTTTTATTGTTTTTCGGAACTTAAAACTAATTATTATGTATTCATTTGTTATATTTGGTGCAGAAATGGCGATAAATTAAATTTTTTAGTCAATTGTGAAAATATGGTTCATGTGTTATAATAATGGCGTCGAAAGTTTTGGCCATCAAAATGGCGTATTTCAGAAAATATCACTTTAAGATCGTTTTCACCAAGAAATGCTACTTGAAAGTAATCGCTACTTGGCGCTAGTGACGAAAACTGTAAATACGTAACTTTAAAGTTATTATTACTACAAATCTGCGAATGGGACTTTAGCACCACTTTACAATCGTAGCAAAGTTGTGACTACCACAAATTACCTCTTCAAAATTGCCGCTGCCACTTCATGGTTAAATTTTCCCGATGTTGATTCGAAACGTCTCCTTGGTACGTGTTAGTCGTACGCTGCAGTCTCTTGAACGCGCTCCTAATTTGAACTATTCATTATTTACTACTTCATATTGAAAATCCTGCAGCTGTCGCAATTTACATGTATGGTTGTATGCGGCATATGTATCTTTAATTATTTAACCTGTGTATGCGGCCATATATTATTTATTACCGTGATAAATAATCTAGAAGAAAAGGTAGGTCTAAGCACTTTGGTAATGAAACTGTGCTGAAATATTAAATTTTGTTGCCTTAGTTTGAAGGATTATGGATTCTTTTAAAATTGTGTCGACGCAGAAAAAACATGGGATTTATTTTACTGTTGTTCCACATCAGTGGGAAAAAACGGAATTTTATTGTGGCCTGATAATTTAAGCCATTCCCCAAAAGAAAGCTTGAGTTCGAGTCACTTCTGTGAATCTGTCCTAATTTGGCACAACTATAAAATTTTGCAAAGCATGAATATAGCAGCATATAATTCTAGGTTAGGCAAATATATATACGGCTGTCCATTTTATCAGGACCCTCGAGAATATCTCACTTAATATCAGTCGTACAGAAAAAAGTATTTTTACGAAAATTGTGCCGATTTAAATAACCTACAAAATTGTTTAAAGACATTTGAAATCCATGGCCTACTTTAAGAGTTACGGCGGAAAGTATCGAAAATGCGGAAAATGTTTTTATAATTACTAACGTAGTACCAATGAATAAATATGGCATGTGATATATCGTTGAAAAGAGAGGAAAATACTCTACTTAATGGCGCCATTTCTCGCCCGTTTCAAAATAATTTTTTTAACCCATAAAACCTCATTGAAACACTGTTTTGCAAAAAATTTTCGCCTTAGAATTTTTCTCGTATCTCTTCAAATACCGGAGATATTTGGCTTAGACGTTTTCCGCATATTCGATATTTTCCGCAATAACTCTTAAAGTAGGCCATGGATTTCAAATGTCTTTAAACCATTTTGTAGGTTATATAAATCGGCACAATTTTCGTAAAAATATTTTTTTTTGTACGACCGACATTTAGTGAGATATTCTCGAGAGCCCTGATAAAATGGACAGCCTGTATATATAAGTTAGGTTTATCGCTTTAACTTTATCTATGGTCAACGTTGGGAACTAGATGGTGAAATTTACTTCATGGTAAATTTCAGAGGTGACGTGCACTTTCTAGAGGCCGTGCACAGTTCTATAAGTAGCAGTAATGTCATTAACAACTATGAAGATTACTTACAAGTTCTACTACTTTAAAGGAATAGTGAAGGTTCCCAGAACATCGTGACAACTATTGAAGCATCCTTGAAAGTGATTGCAACATTGAAGTCACATTTCAGTGACACGAGTAAGACGCTGCTACTATCGTTTACCATCTTCAAGTTCTGAAAACCCGAAAGTCGTCCCACTGGTAACTACCACGTTCCCATATACTACGAAAGTTACGTAGAAGTTGTATAACTATTAAAGTAATCATTAGTGGTAGAAACTAAGAGACAGCGACTGTAGACTTGTCAAATGAAGTTATTTTACTGTTACTGTTACTGTCACTTTGGTGGTAGTTGGGTGTAGCGGTTGTAATTTATAATCATATATCTTATCTTTTTATAAAATCCCTTTGTAGACAACTTTAAGTTTTTTATACAAATTATTATATTTGTATATATCTTTTTGGAGTTTAAATTTTTTTCTGTATAGTTCCTAAATTACATTACACTTTAGAGCTTCATCTCATGCGATCATTCTGTAGCTTGGCCGTGAATCTATAAAGAGAGTTGAGATATATCTTAAATTTGTTTGATGTTCGCGTAGCAACTTACGATGGTAGGAAAGAACGTCCTTTTGATATCAATTTTCATTCGAAAATATTGGAAAATTCCAAGTTTCAGAGAGTAGAACTAGGCTAACCCATTCGTGTACATCGTAAAAGGAACATATTGAATTTTTTTCTATTTCGACTTTTCTTTCTCGAATCAGTTCTTAAATAATGAGTCCTTTTTGACTTTATTCTTTGTGTATTCCACGAGGTGCCTTTATGCATAACTACAGAAATTAGTATACCAAATAAATTGGATGAGGATGAGTTACAATAGTTCTTATATCACTATAAGCGTTTTTGATATACGTTTTTCGTTATCTGTTTCCTAGACAGCTTTTATACAGTCATTTAAAAGCAATATATTGGTGACCATACTGCTCATGAGTTATATGCAGTTTTTCGGGACTAACCACATTGAATGATTTTTGCAGAATAAAAAAAGATATTTAAGTATTTTCTGTAGCTGTTCAATGTGTCATAGGTTTCAGCACTTCAATATTTAATAGCATATTTCTTTATATCCTTATGTAGGTACTTACATTGAACAGTTAATGTCTTTATTTACTAACAATATTAATTTTCCTAAATTCTTCTTTTAACGTTGTACAATACCTACAGAATAACTAGATATACCTTTATGTACTTACATTGAACAGTTAATGTCTTTATTTACTAACAATATTAATTTTCCTAAATTCTTCTTTTAACGTTGTACAATACCTACAGAATAACTAGATATACCTTTATGTACATGTAGATGATGATACTAATATTAAATTTCATAAAAATCAAAAGTAGCAGGGCAAAAATACGTTTTTTGGCAATTCACATTTAATTACCTGCGCTTTGAATTATGCACCACCATAAAGAAGAAAATATTTGTCGCTGTTGAGACAAATACATTTATCGGTTATTCAAACATCTTCTTTCACACTTACTTTAACGGCCTCTTTTTAAAACTGAATCAGTTTAGAATTCTTGGAATCCCACCTAATCTTGTTAAATCTAATATAAACAAAATGCTCACTTCAAAGGGTTAATCCTTGAGAATTTAGTATAAGGCTTCACTTTAATTCCATTGGTTCCGAATAAGCCAACACATTTTATTGCTACCGAAGTAATTATTTTTAAACAAGATTAATGTTCTTATCTCTGTTTGAGTAATACCTGCATTAACAATAATAATACCTTATTTATTAACTTCGAATTGATATTAGGTGATAATATCCAATTCCAGTTTCAAATCATGTCTGAAAAGGACTTTGAAATCTTAATACCTGAGCTAATAGGAAAGCCGGAAACCGGTCTTATAACTTTGCAAATCTAATTAACCACTTTGTTACATCTGTATTTCTTTTATCAAATGACCTTTCGTATTTGTTCTGGAGTAATTTCTGCGCAGCCTTGCATTATCCTAGCCCGTAGTTTTTGTACAGTTTGTGGCGTTGGTTTGTAAACTTCTTGATTCATTAAACCCCAAAGGAAAAAACCGAGTGGCGTCAAGTCTGGGGATTTCAGCAACCACTCAATCAAAACTTAACGATTTTCAAAATGTTCATTCAGCCATCTTCTTACTAAAACAGCGTTATGTACAGAACTTCCATTTAACTGAAACTTTAAATTAAGGAGATTCTGTAATGATAACTCACTTAACCAATCAATCAATCAATTAAATATGCTGTATTGTCAGAAAAAATACAGATGACTTTTGTTGACAAAGCTAATCTTCTAATAAGAATTATAAATATAATGAAACACAAAAACATTTTGTATATAAAACAATCACTTATATCTGACGAACAAACAATAAATGGTCAATGAAATGTGTCCTGAAAGAATAATTCATTCAGTGAATAGTAAGCCTTATTAACCAACAATTTCTTGAGTTCTTTTCAAAATTTATTTCCGTTATATATAAAATTGAGTTTTTTATGTGAAGAGAAGATGGAATAGGGAGTGTGATATTATGAGCTAGTCGCGTGTAGTAAACGGATTAGCATTCATGTCGCGCCCAATTTTTTTACGTACTAGACACATGGTTTCAAAAATGAATATACATGAGAGCGTCATAATTCCTTGCTTCAAGAATAGTGGTTTAGACTGGTCTCTTACACCAGCTTTACACATATATTTTAAAGCAAAATATGTGTTTCTTGCCAAATCCAATTTTAATTCGTTTGACACTACTTTAATTGCATAACAATTTGCAGCTAATTTTTTGCTTAATAATGAGATATGATTTTCAAATTTTAGTTGATTATCAATATGTAAGCCCAAAAATCTACTAACAGTTTGTTTATTAATAATTTGGTCATCTAAATATACCTTATTCAGATTGCATTTAAATAAAAAATTAAATTAAATAATGTTAGTTTTAAATTTAATAAAAGATAACAATTAGCATCACACCACTCTTTAATCATTCCTAAATCAATAGTCACGATATCAAGGCGTTCATCACTATACATTGTGGCGTCATCAGCAAAAAAGTGAACTTTCCTTGGGTTTTAACAGAAACCAGATCATTGAAATAAATTAGAAACAGTAATGGCCCGAGAACGGAACCTTGTGGCACACCGGACTTTACTTCCAGATGTTTTGATTCTTCACCATTAAAAATAACTTTTCGATAGCGACCAGATAAATATAACTGAAACCAATCTAGTTTTTTACCTCTAAACCCATAAGTTTATAGCTTTCTCAGTAGTATCCCATGATTTACGCATCAAATGCCTTGGCCAAATCACAGAACACTGCTGCGGCCACCTCACCATCGTTAAGTTGAAGATATAATTTCTTTAGGAAAGTAAATATGGCATCATTAGTATTTTTTGAGACATGAAAACCAAATTGTTCTACACAGAGTTTCTTAACTAGTTTTTCTATTATTTTAACTGGCGTATGGAGCAATGACAATGGTCTATAATTAGAAGAGAATTCATGATCTCCACATTTAGAAAGCATCTACAATTTTTCAACATGACGGAAAAGTTCCCATTTCAAAAGAGGTATTAATGGCCTCCACCAAGATCTGCAAAACATTTTCTGGTACCTAATTTTAGAAAATTTTTTAATGAGATGCAATCCCAGCTACTAGTATTCTTGTTCTTAGCATCGTTCAATATTTCCCTAATTTCTTGAGTTTCAGTAGGTGTCAGGAAAAACGAAACATTTTTCAAGTACTTTAGAGGATCAGCATTTGGGAGTTTTTTCGCATAATTTTTTTGCTACAGAACAATAAAAATTATTAATTTCATAAGTGCTCAGTTTGCTATTCATAGTGGAATTATTATTTTTTCCTCTAGGATCATTTACAATAGCCCACGTTTCTTTTTGCTTGTTAGATGAAATGCGAAATTCTGTTTCTATAATAAAGATTTTTTTTGCAGGTAAAATAGTCTTACTGTAAATTTTTCGGTATCTATTAAAGTAAGCATTAAACTCAAGATTATCCACTGCATGTTTTCTGATTGTATGCAAGGAACGCATGTTCTGAGATGAAACTTTTAGGCCCTTGGTAAACCAAGGCTTTTTATTTATTTTTTGATTATTCATCGCTAAAGAAAATTTCATTAAAAAAAGTATGACTATTTAGTATCCCCCCTGTAGCCAATAGCAAAACTCTAATCATCTTTCACTGTATGCAAAATTTTTGCCTGTAAAATTTTACACCTAAAACCTGACGAAGTAGGCCTTGGATTTTTAGGAATCTGGCGCTTTTTCTCCAAAAACGCAGCTCAATAAGCCCTACTTAAAATTAAAAAAATGGTGAAAATCGCTCAATAAATAAAGGTTTTACATGATATATCCTAGAAAGGAACCGAACCCGGAACCCCGTTCAAACCCGATACATATACATTTAACTACTGAATTGGTTATTGACATTATTTTTACTTATAAACTCAAACAATTTGCAAAGTCAAATAAGAATAGTCAGTTAATTTATTTAAGCTAGATGGAAAATACCTAAAATATTATAATTATTTTTTAAATAATATATTTCTACCTTTTTAGAGATTACAACTAATCCTAGAATGTAATGTAACTGAATATATTTTTTACAATTTTTTACAGGTAAACCAAGGACTACAATTTAAGTATTTTCGACCCCTTCAATATAACTTTTAAAAAGGGTTTCGTAAAAATCCACAAATAACAGTTTTTATGTCATCGTAACTGTATAAAAACAGTATTAAGATTTGAAATAGGAGACTTTTAAAACGTGCAATACACCCTTTTTACAGTTTTTATTCCTTTTTTGTTGCACGCTTTATTGCTGTAAAGGGTGGTTCAGTAGCCCGAAAGGGGACACGAGAATTTTTAATGTCGGCAAATATTGGTAGCATTAAATAATAAAATATTTTTTATTGCAATTCTGTCTTCATGGAGCATTATATATTTATTCACTTCTTTTTGCTGACTCCCAAAAAAGTACATACCGTACAAAAATGTTTATTTCGGGTAAAGCCTTCTCAAAAGGTCGGTGTATCTGTTCAACAGCAAAAGAATTCTTTAAGAAGATGTATGTATATTTGTCAGAATCTTTTAAAGTAAATTGAGAAGACTAGATATTAACTATTTTATGTAATCAAATAGATAAGTTTCCTTATTATTCATTCAATGGTTTGCTTAACGATTATTGGCTAAGCAAAAAGTTAAGATCACAGAAAATAATTTTTTGTGCTATGAGAGGAAGTTAAAAAATACCATCGTAATATTTGGGCTAAGTTGTGACAAGGGTTGTTATTAATAAGAACTCAAGTTGACTTATCATTTATAATAATATAATAATAATAATAAGTTTATTGTGTAAATACAACATAGAATATTACAATACAAAAAAGGGTCGTGAATCGGCAGGGCCGTTCTTCCTCACAGGCCATGAAGTACACATTTAATAATTAAATACTAGAACAATGTTTAACTCGCTTTGATAGGTTATCACTAACTTTTGTACACATATATAATCATATAAATATACATATTTGCACATATGCCATACATTACATGAAACTATTTTAATTATTATATATTATTAATTAGTCTTTTTTTTATTGCACTTTTAAAACGTCGGACTGATGGATGAGTTATTTCCTCTCTGATTGTATTCAATGTTTTTGGAGCATTGGACGTAAGCGAACCCTCAAATTTCGTTGTTCGGTGCACGGGAATATTATAGGTTGGGTTTCTGAAGTGTCTCTCATGCAGTTCACTTCTTAAAACTATTTTTTCTGCCAAGTAACTGGGTATTCCAATGTTCACAATATTATATAGTAAACAACTGAACTGTAATACATATCTATTTTCTATGTTTAGAATTTTTAAGTCTCTAATGTGCGGTGTTATATGTTCCCTTCCGTTTATGTTATACTAGTTTCGCAGGCACATATTTTGTATCTTTTGCAGTCTTTTTTGCAGTTTATCTGTTAGTAATGGGTAGTATACACTTAAGCAGTAATTTAGTCTGGATAAAATTAAACTATCACAGGTTAAGTACTTTGTCTCACTTGTTAGCAGTGTATTGAATTTATACAAATGTTTTAAGCTCATATATGCATAACTACTTATTTTATTTACTTGTTTTTCGAAACTTAACTTGTTGTCTATCATAATACCTAGATTTTTTTACTACCTCTGCATCCTGTATTATATTGCCGTCTATGTTGATACTATTGGTTTTTGACTGTAATCCTCTTATTCTGTTGTTATCTGTGCCTATTAACATAGCTGTTGGTTTATTTGGATTTATTCTCAGCCCGTGATCCTCAGACAATTTTACAATATTATCCAAATCCTCATTAATTTCATCTATGGCCCTATTAATGTCACCTGGAGAAAACTCTTTTATCAACTGCGTATCATCGGCATATAAGTGAACCTTGCAGGTTTTTATTACTTCTGGCAGATCACAAGTGTATATTTTGTATAATATGGGTCCCAGAATACTACCCTGCGGAACTCCTTTGTCACATTTTAGCATTGTTGATATGTTGTCTTTGATTTTCACACACTATTGTCTGTTTGTAAAGTAATTCTGAAACCACATATATGTAGTCCCTTCTATTCCTATGTGGCTCATTTTTGTTAACATTAATTCGTGGTCCAATAAGTCGAAGGCTTTGCTATAGTCTAATAGCACGAGATAAGCCAATTTTTGATCGTCAAGTGCTGCACATAAATCAGATATTACTTTTAACAGGGCTGTAAATGTGCTAAACTTACTGCGAAATCCTGACTGTATTGCAGGTAGTATATTATTTTTTTCCAGGTGTTCATTTAATTGCTCTACTACCGTTTTTTCTAATAATTTGGATTCTGTAGGTAATATGTTTATTGGTCGCACTTCTGAAAATGATTCGGGTTTATCGGTTTTTGGTAATGGTGTAACAACGGATTGTTTCCATATCTGTGGTACGTCACCTTTCTGAGTAACTCATTTATAATTTGTGTTAATGGATTAATACAGTAGTTACTTACTAGATTTAACATTTTCAGATTGACGTTATCTAGCCCTTGCGCATTTGTTTTGATTGTTGCAAGCTGATTTTCAATTTTTTCAGGTGTTGTATTAGTAAAATCACTGAATGTAGTTACATTCACTTTGTTATGTTCTTTGTAATACCTTAATAGATCTTTGTTTATATTTGCTCCGCTGCCAACATTAACTAAGTATTTATTACTTTCATTTGGGTCCTTTAATTCGCCTGGTAGTGTATTTCTTTGCTTATTATGTACTCCCCATTGCTCAAGTTGTTTCCAAATTAATTTAGAGGTTTTCTGGCTTTCTAGCTTATGTTCATAATACATTTTTTATGCATGTGGATAGTTGATTTTTGATATCTATATAATATTTCCTATGTGTTGCCTGTTTCGTCCGTAGATATCTTTTGTGTGTTTTGTTTTTTAGTGTAATTATTTCTTTTATGGTGTCTGTAATGTATGGTTTCTGTTGTTTTCTAATATATACTGTTTTTATTGGCGCATAAAAGTCATATAAAGCCACAATTGCTTGATTAAGAAATGTGAGATTTTCATTAATGTTTTGATTTTCGTTTATCTCATTTCAATTTATAATGGATGCATCTAGTTTAAGGTTCTCCATCTGTATTTTGTTAAAGTCTCTGTATGTGATTTTCTTTTGTCCTTTTATGACCGTTCTTTTCTCCAAAGTACAAAAGACTAATTAGTGATCCGTCATATTAAGCATGTCCTTAGTTCCTGAATTTTGGATGTTTATATTCTTGCTTACTGCTATTATGTCTATGAGACTTTCGGTTTGTTCTGTAATTCTTGTTGGTTCTTCAATACACTATTCAGGTTCATATATTCCAGTGTTGACTTTAGATATCTTGTTGCTGTATTATTCTTCAGTAAATCGGTATTTAGATGGCCCATTATAATACCTTCGTCGGTTTCCATATTTATGTTTAAAAATATATCTTCCAGTACTTCCAGTTTGTCATATTCTATCATAGGTGGTTTATAGACGATTCTTATCCCAATCCATTCGTTCTGCAGGTTTATCTTTACCCGAATATGTTCCAGTCCATTATTTTCAAACTTCATTCGTTTCGCACAACTTAAATTTCAGATTTCTATGAATGTATATTCCGACCCCTCCCCCGCGACTATCCCTGTCATTGCGAAAGAAAATATAATTCTCTATTTCTACAAATTTTGTAGGAAAATCTGGCTGTAGCCATGTTTCTGTTACTCCAATTATGTCAAAATTTTCATTGTCTACGAAGTCTTTAAACATGTCAAATCTAGAAATTAACGATCTTATATTAACTTGTGCTATCTGCACTACTCTTTCACTTGTTTTCGTGGGTCCTATTTTTCTTTGCTATAAAGATTCATAGTTGATTTTTCGAATTTGTATTGACTTTATTCTTTGGTAGCATGGACATTCTTGACTAAAAACTGGATGGTTGACATCTGTATCTAAATAATTCTTATAAAATATAAAAAACGCGAAAAGCTTAAAGGCACTGATATCACAATAATAATAATAATATCGTCTTTATTTAAAGAAATGCATAATATAAAAATATGTTTAGACATTTATACACTCATAGAGCAGGCGAGGTTTAGCCAAGTGGCTATTCTTACACTTAACTTATTGTAGAGGTAATCAACAGTCGTAGTATATCAGATTATTTAATTGTTATCTACTAAATTAAAATTTAAAATGGCTTAAAAAATTGTATATGAATCGAAGGATACATACATTTATATTTTTAAGAAGTTATTTCTAACTGACTATCAACTAGCATATGCTTCATTTGGTGACGAAAGGAATAAAGGCTTAAACTCATATTAGGTTTTACAGAATTGTACAGCTTTGTAGCGAAGTAAGTGAAACTTCATTGGAAAAGAGCAGTCAAGTGGTGAGGCATTGTGAGTGTATATTGATGCCTAATATTACGATTATGCACGATATTTCTGAAGACAAGTTTTTCTCTAAGATACGGGGGAACTGACGAATGAAATAAGCGGTGCAAAAATGTGAAATAATGTAATTTTACTGTATTGTCCATCTTTAACCATCTCAATTGTATAAGTTTTTCCGATACATGATCATATCTTCGAAGGTTGAAAATGAAGCGGCAACATGTGTTTTGGACAATTTTTAAACGATTTTTTGAAGTTTGATCTAGACATGGGTAGTGTAGTATATTGCAATAGTTAAGAATATGCAACACAATTGATTCGTATATTTTTCCGCATTTTGAAACTTAAAATGTGTCTGTTTGAATATAGAAATTTCATTCTGGCGTAAGTCTTTTGCAATAATAACTTAACATGTTCTTTAAATCGAAAATTTTGTAAATGCAATATTTCCGCCATCTATAACCGGGGAAAGCTGCCTTTTTTAGAACCTCTCTACGGTTTCTCGAGCTAAACAATAGTGCTGCCGAATAAAATTTATGTCGTCATTTAACAAGGTATTAGCTAGGGCGGTAATCGATGGATTAAACTCGTACAAGAGTTGAGTGTCATAGGCATATGATTGCAAATGAGTTATTAATATCGGCTACAACAGAGGTCCAAGAATGGACCCTTGTGGAATACCTGATGATATTAATTGAACTGAGGACATAGAATTATTGACGGATACTGATTGACGTCGATTGGATAAGTACGAATGAAAGAAAGCTACAGCATTTTCATCAAACCCATAAAAAAATAATTTCGCGCAGAGTAAAGCGTGATCAATATTATCAAGTGATTAAGCAGAGCAACTGTGAGACTTTCGGAAGCCAGAATGATTTAAGGCAAACATTTTATGCAAATTCAAACAATAAACAATTTGACGATGCACAATCTCTAATATCTTGGATACGGCTGATAAAAGACTGATGGGACGCAAATCTTGAATAGCTGTAGGATTTTTTCTTTAGGGACTAGGCAGACTAAGGAATCTTCTCCATTTAATGGGAAAGTAACTTTTTCTAAGCATACATTTATTAAATGAGTTATATTATTCAGGATAACCGGGAGACATAATTTAATCACAAATTAATTTTATCGGCATCAGCAGCATTAGATCGTAAACAGTTAATAATTTTCATAACTGCTTCAGGTCCAACCGATAATAAAATAAAATAATTAGGAAAATAAGATAGGGAACATAATGAAGTTTCTTACAAATATTTTAAGAAATTCATAAGCTAAACTACACATATTGCATATTAATGATAAGCGCTATACGGCAGAAGATATATAATAGGGAAAAATTCGGAAATGTTTCTGTTGTTTCATCACTATCTTTGCCACCTTTGATGCCTTATAAACTCGGCAAAAAAGCAGAAACAATTGGAGGACAAACAAATAAAAAAAATTCAAGCTGTACACGAAATTAAATCGGTAACTATTGATTTTGATATACTGATATAAAAATTGATATAAAGTACATATATAAAATAAAGTGCATACAAAGTAGTGGTAAAAAATAAAGCAAAATCCCCAGAGCGAACATCTTGCCTAGGCAGAGCTGCCTGTCTTGATATGTACTCGCTCTGAGCATTTTGTAAAATACAAAAGAAAAACAGTTTTGTCAGGTTCACAGATTATAACATTGTAATTAAAAAAGAATAGACAGAGGATGTACGATACAAACTATGCATAGAGGCATCGGCAGACAAGGGATACATAGATTATTTCTTACCGTGGCAGTTAGGTCATTACCTCGTAAAATCTAATTTGGTGGTCCATTATATAATCTTTAATTTCTTGTTTAAATTTCTATAACTTAGGTAATTGTTTGAGGTCTACTGGGATTAAATTAAAAAACTTGGGGTAAAAAAAATAGAGATTTTGAGTAACTGTTTTTTTTTTGTTGAAAAATTGAACAGTAAGGTCCATGTAGACAGTGGAGTGAGTTACACGAGTGTTTTTATACTCAAACTTTTCAGAAGAAACATATATTCATATTATACATTGGTAAATGAAAAGTAATTTAACGTTGAGCATTCTTGTTTCATCATATAACTTTTTAGTGGAAAATAATTTTCAGAATAGCATTTTGGACAGTTTGTAAGACGTTAATTGTTGTATTGAAGGCACCACCCCATGCTACAATAGAGTACCTTATGATTGATTCGGCTAATGAACTGTAAAGCATAATTAAACTTTTTCTAGTGAGAATTTCTCTTAGCACATAGAACTTATGCATCAGGGCTCTCAACTGTTTACTAACGTGAATAATATATTATGATCAGCGTATATATTGATCTAGAATAACTTATAAATACCAACGAAGACCGCGTGTTCGCCTCACACATCTTCCAGCGGCTTGTATATCAGTGTATGCGCGGAAGCCATACAATCTTCGGCGAGGGTTGTATTTGGGATATACCATCCTTCGGAGGGGATGTAAAGTCGTCGGTCCCTTATCTATTAAATGTTAGGCAAGTAAAAGATCCCTACTCTTCTTAAGGTAAGAGGTTCGGCAAAATTTCTGGTTGGGAATAGCTCGTCTACAGGCCTAGGCGTTAGGCCTCAGTAGAGGAAATAGGCCGACGTTAAATAAATGTATTAAAAAAAAACTCCTAAATACTTTATTGAAGATACTTGTTCTATTGCAGGACATTTGCAGATATTTTTTTGACAATTCGAAAAATGCAATTTTATGGAATAAGGTTGGGTAACAATTGTAGGGCTAAAAGTGATGAGTTTCATTTTTTTGATATTTAAGGTAAGCATATTGTAATTTAGTTCAAATGTGCTTTTAGAGGGCGGAATATTAAAACATAACATCGGCGGGGCACATAGCCCGAAGAGTTGTTTTTGGTTACAGTCTGGTTACGTTCCTTATAGTAAAATAAGGATTTTATAGAGGAGTTTGCGACTGAAAATATTATGTTTTAATATCGTAATTTAACCATGAATTTAACATTTGTAAGCCGAATTCAGCAGTGAGTATAGCATCTTCCCATTTTTTTTTCTGTGAATATTATACCAGTATCATCGGCGTAACATATGAGATGACCAGTGAAGTTATTAATTTTTGTGATATTGTTCATGTACACAAGGAACAGTATTTGACTTAATATTGTTCCTTCTGGTACTTCCATTTTTACGACCGAGTCGGAGCTTACCTCATTACCAATTTTTATTCTTTGGATTCTGTTTGTTAGGTAATCAGACATAAGTTCGAGCGCCAAACCTCGGACACTCAGTTTATTGAGTAGTAGTAAGTAGTTTATTGAGTAATATTTCGTTACACACGGTGTCGAAGGCTTTAGCCAGATCTAGAAAAACTGCAATACACGCCGATAATTCGTTCAAAGTCCCGACTGCCTTCTCTAAAAAACGGCATTTTTGGTGCTCGAGTTTCGTAGAAATCTATATTGTCTGTTTGTGATGACATTGTGAGCATGAAAGAATTCAATTAGTTTTGTTTTCAAGGCGTTCTCAAAGATCTTGGCAAAATTATTAATTACAGATAAGGGTCTGTAATTGTTTAATTTAGTGGGGTCGTCGGATTTAAAAATGGGGGTGACAATTGATTCCTTCCACTGCTGCGGGATTTTTCCACATTGGAAGCATATATTAATAATACGAGTGAATAGGGAGATAATATATTCATGAATGTTTTTTATTGTTTTAGCAGTTAATTTATCTGGACCAGTTGAACCGTTATTTTTTAAATTTGACACAAGAACTGTTACTTCACTTATTGTTATCGGTTTCAGGAATATATTCGAGTTAACTTTATCATGTATAAAGAAGTTATCTGATAAGTTTATTTTAGTTATTTTGCTCGCTATATTGATACCTATATTTGTGAAACAATTGTTAAACATATCGGCTTTATCTTTATTAATATTTATAAGTTCATTATTGTCATTAGTGATACATATGTTTTCGATTAATTTAGGCTTCTTTGTACGACCTGAGATATAATTTATGACGTTCCAGATTTTTTAAAAGTTTATTCCAGCTTGTGTGATTTTATTTTGATAGTATTCATTTTTTGCTTTTTTAATTAAAGTGTTGAGTCTATTTCTGTAATTTTTATATTAATCTTCAAGCTCTGGAGAATAATGTTTTATTAATTTCTCTTTCAGTTAATCTCTATGTTTAACAGAAGAAATTAAACCCAAAGTAATCCATGGTTTTATTTTCGTTATTGTATTTTTTATTATTTTTGTTTCTGTAGAAGGTGTTAAGTAATTATTCAATTTATTAAAAAATATGTCATTGGCTAGCTGTGGTTCATTATTAGTGTTTAATACATTATTCCATTTTTCATTACTCAATAGGTTTTTTAACTTATCAAAATTAATCTTGTTTATTTTACTTTCAACTTTAGCTTTATAGTTTTTTGTTTAGAAAAATTTATTAGTACAAATGTAGAATAATGGTATGTCATGTCAGTGTAAAATATAATAGGTTCAATGTCAATATGCTTTAGGAAGTTATTTTGAGTTCTAATGAAAATGTGGTCAATTGTAGATTTAGTGTTTTCTGTTACTCTGGTGGGTTTATTAATATAGGAAATGAAACTGTTTGAATTTAGCCTATTTAAATAACTGTTACTTTCGTTCGCTTCCTTTTTTAATCAATCAATATTTATGTCACTTACATACTCCTCTAAACTTTGTTTTTGTATACTGTTTAACTATATTTCTAAATCATTTAGTTATTGGTTTAAATCTGTTGCTGGAAGCCTGTAAAAGGCTGTCAAACCTATTTTTTTTTTTTTTGGTAAGACGTTATCTGAAAGGATGACCCTTAGAAAGTTACTATCATTTATTGGTGTTATATTGTTTTTTATATATAGTATTACACCATCACATTTATTAAGAAGAGATTCACTATAATATATTAGTTAGGAATTGAAAAGTCATTTATATTATTTTTTTTTTGTTTCCGATAATATAATAATATCAAAATTATCCTTTGCCATTTCGATATAAACTAATAATTCGTCAAAATGCTTTTCTAAACTTCTAATATTAAAGTGTACAATACCCAATCCATTTGTGTCCCTGTTTGTCCTTCCCTGTATACAATCCTCGAAATTATGAAATACCTTTGTTTTACCTCTGTGAAAAGAAATAAGGAAAATTTGGAAAATATTAAGGCAAATTTTAAATTTTTATCACTTAGTTTATTATACAGTAAGATTGTAATCACCCTTATAACTATTGAATTTTTCTTCCGATTTAAACCAAATTTACTAAAATATTTAAAACAGATTAGCACCTACTAATGGCCAAAAACATTCGCCCCAAATCGCAAAGCCATCTGCGATATCAATATAAACTTAAAACATGAAAAAACATCATTCTGATGGGTTACAGGTCAACTTTTTTTTAAATTGAATTGGAATTGAAATTTATTAAAATAAAGTACATGAATAGTTGTTACATAAAGAAAAAGTAAAGAAAAATTAATTCTCAGAGCGAGTATTTTGCGTAGGCTGAGTACGTAAGGAATGCAGTTTTCACAATTTCGTAGTTATAACACTAATATTAATAACGAATAGACAGAGGATGTATAAAAGCATACATGATGCGAATTACTTATACGAAACGAGCAGATAAGTTATACATTGATTGTTTTTTTTTTTTGAGGCAGTGATGGTGTGAACGATCCATCTTTTCGCGTCTGGAGGACTTATGTTATATTTTCCAAAAAATGAATATTAACGTTCACAAAAAGTGTTCAAAACGACTGTTTCAAAGGGAGAATAATACAAAATTTATACTTACTGTTCGTTTATGCTTCCTAACTGCTTCTCTGATGGTACCAATTGGATGTCGTAACACTATAAATCTAACACAGTAAGTACTAACACGTTCTTAAAATTAAACCTGAAAAGGAATTTCGAAAACACAAGGAAAAGACAATATAAAGTTCAAAACATGTATATTAAATCTCTTTTAAAAAATCATATTTTACAAAAACGTTCAAGAAAAGTGTATTGACAAACTATAGTCTGGCCCATGTACAACACATAGTGAGGAACGGAACGACTCATAATGTACCAACTACCATCTAATGTGCGGTTTATAGATAACGATTACACAAAAAGATTCAAGAAAAATTCAATGTTTAAAAATTATTGGTGGACTTTTGCTTGCCTGTATGTTTACGTACCATCAGTTCAATTATAATTTTGTTCGCTCCTCAAAGCTTAAAAATGCTTGAATCGCAACGACTTTGAATTATTTTGTGGCAATTATATATTTATACGTTCAGGCAAGGCAGTCCCATGCACATATGAGTACATAGTAAAGATACTTTTCTGACACCGGATCACTGAGGAACCGGTTTAGGGCAAATCCCGTTAAAACCCATCATTTCCCCGTCAAAATCGACTGCTAGGAAATGACCCTTGTCGCTAAAGACTATTTTTGCTAAATCTCTCGATATATTTTGACTAGAGACTGGATTTACTTGTCCTCATATTTAACACAACCATGAGTTGAAGTGCTGCACAATGTGGAGTCGTAAAAGGGTTTTTAATTTTGAAATTTCTCGATTTTAGTTACACTTTCTAAATTTTGGTGGTCGGGGCGACATTACGTCTTCGTGCAGAGACATTTACTACAGTTTCTAAAATTATTGATATGATTTAAAGTATAAAAACCTCTTCCAACGGCATTCTTACGTGAAGCACGCTTTTCGTACGAAATGTTTCGGATTCTGTTGCAGTTTATAAAAGTTTATCGAGGGTTTTGGCGTGTTCTTTAACAATGGCAGGTCATTTTGTTGTAAAATTTATATTGGTGGTCTATTATACCAATCTTTCATCTCATTTTTAATTTTTCTTTTCTGGCAGTATATTGGAATTAAATTTAAAAACTTGGGATCAATAAAAATATCTTTAAGTAACTGTTTTTTTCTAAGTTGAATAGCAAGGTCCATGTTAGCAGTGAAGCGAGTTATACAAGTGTTTTCATACTGAAATTTTTCAGAGAAACAAATATTCTTATTATACATTGATAAATAAAAATCGGAATAGATTTTTGGGTTGTTTCTTAGTTGTGAATTATTGTATTGAAAGCACCACTCTATACTACAGTAGAGTGCCTTATGATTGATTCGTCTATTGAGTTGTAAAGCATAATTAAATTTTTTCTAAAGAAAATTTCTCTTAGCATATAGAAATGATGCATTAGGGCTCTCAACTGTTTACTAACGTGAACAATATGTTCTGACCAGCGTATATATTGATCTAGAATAACTCCTAAACGCTTTATTAAAGAGACGTTTTCTATTGTAGGATATTTACAGATTTTTTATTTTTTTTGACAGTGTAAAAGTACCCTTTTATGGATTAATATATTAAGCAATGAAAACGTATATTTTCAAAAAAATCGGCCAATAGAATTTTTTTAAAGTGAGAAATGTGGCTGTCCATAAGTGAAAAAAATCGAGAAAAATGTACGTTACCTTTTTTGTAATAGCCGAACTATAAAAATTATTGAAATGATTAAATTTTGTCATTTCACGTTTTCATCTTGATTTTTGTACACAAAATGAATGAGAAAAAGCGATGTTTCAAACGAAACTATCAATGAAACACTAAAAAAATTCTATACGGAAACAATTTACAGCTTTTTGCAAAGAGAAGCAGTATTCCCTCGAAAAAGATATCACCACCGATGAATTTGCAAATAATTTGGCTGACTGGGGTAATAGCATGAAAAAAATAGAACGGAGAGAATTATAAATTGGTTGGTTATTGATTTAGAATTTAAAACGCGAGGAGTGCAAAAATGTCAATAGAATAAGGCTTCAAACTATTCCAGAAAAACGCAAACAAAACTCACTTGGCACTAAAAAACAATATTGAAATGAAATGATGCGCGTTTGGGAAGAAAAAACAGCTGAAAGGTTACAGAGAAAATTTTATTTTTACTTGCATGGAGGGGAGGAGAGGCTGTTAAATGGAAATTCGATCACTTCAGATTTGAAAAAAAAAAACTAAAGGAAGTTTAACTAATAGAATAGAATACAATCCAATTTTCACGGCAAGGAGGTGAGTTTAGCGATAGTAAATAGCTTACAACTAATTTAGAAAAACCTTCCATCTGTGTAGTACGTTTATTAAAAAAATTAATGAGTACACGGTCAAATTCAATTAAAATAGACATATTATTTTTGATATCTAACTGTACCTAGAACCAAGAAAACGCAAGGGGATGGTACAAAAATATGTTTGTAAGAGAAAATATTATATATTGGAAAATTTTAACGATTCTAACAAGGGCAGCACAGTTTTAAATCTTGCTAAATCTGGTATTTCCAGCGAACGTTTAATCAAAATAACCGGTCATGCAAATACCAAATCAATAAGCCCGTATCACGAGCTACAAGCGAAATTACAAATAATTCTGATAATAATTTAAGGTAAATTATGAATAGAAAATGAATGTAAAAGTAATAGCATTTTTTATAATACAATGGAGCAGATCTGGCTTTGGAATAAGGAAACTTCCGATTGCGATTTTTTTTCCAATAATGGGCCCCCCAATATTCCAAGACATTTGTTCAGCGGATATCAAAGGGGGGGATTGGAAACGACATGTTAAATATATGGAAAAATGACTTTTCGAGGATAACTCGGCGGCTTTTGATCTAACAAAAAAAATTTCCATACCAAAAATGAAGAGCTCATGAAAATAAACAAATTTTGTTCCCAACCTCATCGACGTCAGACCATTGATTCGAGAGATATCGCAAAACTTAAAAAAATTTAATTAATTTTTAATCATGAGAGAGTGGAGTTGAGGACTCAATTTTTTTTTAATAGAAGGGTATTTTTTATGGCAAAGGGGAAATCCTGCATGGACACCCGGCGCTAGGGTCTACCGCACCGGGTAGTGTCGGACTCCCACCGACTAAAACCCCTCCTGGATCAGTGTTTCCACGTAACCTGGAACTGCTTTCGTTTTCCATCAGGCCACGGGTCATTTATCATGTATTGTTGTTAGTAGAACTTCCCTTACATCCCCCATCTGTTAAAACGATTAGGTTTTCGGAAGCTTCTGTCCTCTTCCTTTGTCCTCGTTATTCGAATCCATTTATCCATCTCGATTTTATGGCTGAGGTCTCCATCCTCTTTCTTCTCTTTCGTATATCATGCCCCTGTATTTTGGGCATTTCATAGAGTCACTTCTGTGTCCCCCTGATATACAAGTCTCACAGTATTCAGGATTATTAGAGTCCTTTACCACGTGTCCTTTTCCCCACATCTTAGGCAGTCCTCGCTGTCCTCGAGTGCACTTTCCTTTCCTTAGTTCTTTTAATATGGCTGCCCATTTCTTCAGCATTTCGGATATATCCTCGTTTTCCCATATTTCCTCTACACCCAATTTTCCCGGTAGAAGAAACGTATGTCTTGCGGTGTCCCTGTGCTCTTCCTCACGATTTAAGGTTAGATGGATACTACACGCCCTGTATTCCACTTCGCCTTCTCTTAGTCCTTTTTCCAGGAGGACTTTTATTATTGGACAGGCTACTCTTGCCTGTCTTCTTAGACCTCTCTCTTCCTGCTGTTCTCCGATATCGATTACCAATGCTAGGTCCTCGCCCGTCTCCCATTTCGTCTTTCGGAATGCCCTCTCCGGCCAGTCTTCTTTAGTGCTATCGATCAGGTCATTGTACTCCCCCGACCACCCATCGATTTTTTCTTAATCCGCGATATCTCTACTTCCTCCTCCTTCTCTTTACCAGTACGTTGCCAGGGACCTTCCGTCTGTGTAGAGAATTCTCTCGTTTATTTGAAGACTCTCATCTCTTGTCGTAGTTCTTGCGTCATCTCGACCCACTTTTTGCTCTTCCAACCGATATACTCAGCTATCTAGTTTAGTTCCATCACCTCCAGCTTGATCTCCACCTTGGTGTTGGTGTTAATTTTCACCAGCTGCCTTAGGTTTTTGGCATTTTCCTCCAGCTTGGTAATTAGCCCCGTCATCTCCGCGGAAGCCTTGTCCCATACATCTCCCTCCTTTTCCTTAACTTTAGGAGACTTAACTCGTCTCCTCTTTCTCTCCTGGTCTTTGCCCCAGATATTTCCCATCGAAGAGCTCCTGCTCCTCGGCGGGCTCCTCAGTATGGAGCTTCTTCTTGCAAATATCTCCTGTTCTGTCAACATTTTTGTTCCATCGTCCATGTCCATCGTCTTTGCCTTTTCCATCGACTCAATTTTTCCGTCCTTTTGATTTTGGCTTTCGTTGTTTTCCATCATTTTAAATCCCACGACCTGGGTCCAAATCTCCGTCATCCTCCAGCAGTGGGCCCATACTGGAAGGAAGACATTAATACTGTGAAGTGCGCCCGGTGCTCCACAGGTTTTACAACTTCGCTGTCGGTTCTTTTATAGAGGTTGTCTCCTCGCGGATCGGCCGGTTAAGGCAAGTCCCCCGTTCATAGTGACCACACGACTTTTCCCTTGCGATGCCGTTTTTTTCTTTTCCGCGGAGGTCGTTGAGGTGTGGGCCGTGGTTACGGTGCTAAGCTGGTGAGTGGCACAGCTCACTCGTAGCTCGGATTACCCCCGGGTGCGCCCGTTCCCGTAGCCACTCCGTGTCTGAAGTAGATCCTGAGGTTGAGCTCTCCTTAGTTTTCACCGCTCCCCTTTGACCTTTTCGGCTTGTTGACCCTGCCAAGGGTCACTTTCGAGACCCCCGCCGGTATAGCCCAAAGGATCATGGAGATTACTTAAGCATCTCCACCAATGTCAAGGTCTTACAGCTCCCTGGAGAGGAATAGAAGGATATTGGCAGATATATTGTTGGGCCGGAGGCTGGGGGCGGTGGGATAATTAGGAGGGGAAGGGGAGGGGGAAACGAAAATATTTGATGATTTGATGAAAACGATTTTTTTCATAGAGACGCTTGGTGCGCAAAATAAAAATTGCACGTTTTTTCAAACAGTTTTTTTGCCGTCCTCTATCTCCCTTCCTAATAATTTTATCGCGATCTGGCCGGGCGGAAATTAAACGTTAATAAAAAAGTTATCAAGTGGCGAAAAGGATTTTTCCCCCACCCTTTCCTTTCGTGCCGAAAATGTCCTTAATTTTGATGGAAAAACAGGTTTTTGTTCAAAATAATTTTACCCGGTAAAATATCGACCTCTTGTGTATTACCCGCAAAATAAGTAGGTTGGTTAACAATTGTAGGGCTAATAGTAATGAATCTCGTTTTTTTAAAATTTAAGATAAGCATAGTGTAATTTAATCATTAATTTATCATTTGTAAGTCAAATTCAGCGGTGATTTTAACATCTTCCCATTTTTTTCTGTGAATATTATAGTACTACCATTAATAATAATAATAATAACAATAATAATAATAATAATCCGATCCTTCTCTACTCCTTTGGAGTAGTGAAGTGGACTCGAGAGGAGCTGCGTCAACTCGATGTAGGAACCCGGAGAAAGATGCACCCCAATAGGAGCCTGCATCCTAAATCGTCCGTTCCGCGGTTATATCTCCCACGACATCGGGGAGGCCGTGAACTCTTGAGCTTGGAGAGTCTACACAGCAGGATGGTGCTGGATGCAGCCTGTAAGGTCGTCAGGAGTTCGGATCCCCTCCTCTGCATGGTCCGAGACCATGAAAATGCAGGGGTAGGAGCTTTTCTGTTTAAGACAGAACGCAGATCAGCCGATGAACTCGGTCTCATCTTCGACGTTGAGCGGGATAATCCCGACTCTATCACCGAGTTGGAATCCGCTCGGCGGAAAGCCCAAATAAAATCTGCAGAACAAACCATCTTTCTGCAGCTCCATTCGGATACGCCACTGCATGGTGTCTTCTATAGAAATATAGAAGAACTTGGCTTATCCGAAAGGCTGACTTTCGCCTTCTTAAGGTCAGCCGGGCTGAAGTCTGAGACCGAGGGATTTATATTGGCTTGCCAGGACGGTGTATTCAACACCCTCGTCTATCGAAGTCATGTCATGGGTATGGAGGTCGCTGACGTCAGCTGCAGGGCTTGCCGCAGTGCGCCGGAGACGCTTGTGCACTTGTTGTCGGCCTGCCAGACATATGCAGTCTCCGCCTATATCCAAAGGCACGACAGAGCACTACGAGTGCTTTACTACCATCTGAGGCACTCGTATGAGATAGACGAGACACCAGTGCTGCCTTATGCTCCGGGGGATATTCAGTCCGTTGTGGGGAATGAGAGGTGTCTAATTTATTGGAACTACTCGTTTCCCACTGTCAGGCAAATACAGGCAAACAAGCCTAAAGTAGTCCTCATAGACCACCAACTCAAGACAATGTTCGTCATAGAGTTCTCGGCTCCCGCGGAGAACAACATTGTCTTGAAGGAGGAAGAAAAGCGGACAAAATATCGATACCTACTCTTCGAACTCCGCAGACTGTATCCAGACCATACTGTCAAGCTGGTGGTACTGATTATAGGAGCTCTCGGTGGAACGAGACACACGCTGCTTTCGGAATTGAACATCATACCGGCATACCGACAATCGGCAGAAGTCCTAGTCGGGAGAATGCAGAAGGCTGTCATTCTTGGTTCATTGCGTCTGCTCAGGGCACACGAGTCATCACGGAACCAGTGATCACTGACTCTACGGTGTAGAGAGTGGTTACTGGCACTCCCAGCGTACCCTCTCTGGTATCGGAGGCAGGGAGAGGGACGACTGGTTTTACTTAAAATAATAATAATAATAATAATTTATTCATCCTTTCGATCACAATATGGTGAAATAGGACATGTCAACAAATTATGTAAAATACAAAACATGAAATAAATACATTACAAGCACAATGCAGATTAAATACAGATTAATAAAAGTAACACACATTACTGTAAAATATATAAATATATATTTTAAGTTTTACTCCGGCTAGTAGTGGAGACTTTTCATATAGGGCAGTCCTGTGTTTTTGTATTTTTAACAAATTACCATGCCTGGTGGGGTAATTATGCAGTTGCGAGTTTGTTTCAAATTTGCTCATATTCTTTTTTATATATAATATACAGTTATATATGTACACACAGGGAAATGTCAATATAAAATGTTGCCTGAAAAAATCTCTGCATGACTGAGTTTTTTGCAAACCGAAAATTAATCGTATGACTCGTTTTTGGCCAATTAGAACTCTTTCACGATCAGTGGCCCCACCCCATACAATAACATTGTAGGATAACACTGAGTTAATGAGGGCATAATAAACATTTATTAGAGATTTTTGGTCCAGAATATTTTTAAGTTGTAGGATTGCATAGTAGCCCCTGCTCATTTTCCGACAGGTATTGTTAATGTGATGTTTCCAGTTCATATCAGTGTCAATATATATGCCAAAAAATTTTGTTGTTTCACTTGGAGTAATAATTAACTGATTCAATGTAATATTTATGGGAATTTGGAATGTTTTCCTACCAAAAAATTACAACAACATAGTTTTGTCTGTGTTGACAATTAATTTATTAATATCGCACCAGTTAATAAATTGCTGAAAGGTAGTATTAAGCTTACCTTGCAATTCCTCAGGGCAGTCTGCCTCTTCTGCTATGGAAACGTCATCCGCGAACAGCACAACGCACTTGGTACCAATATGGAGTGGCAAATCATTTATAAACAGAAAAAAAATAAGTGGCCCCAATACAGAACCCTGGGGAACTCCTAGATTAACGTCATACGTCTCTGAACTAGTTTCCTCTAATTTCCATTTTCCATTAACATAACATATGAGACGACTAGTTATTAATTTTTGTGATATTGAGTGAATTGAAGTTTATTCCCAGAGATAACTAAAATAATTTTGTATTTAGTTTACAAATTCGATTTTATTTATTTACTCTTCATAAATTTAATGGACCTGTAACTTTGAAATAAACAAATATAGACATAAAAACTTTCGTTTTCAGTCTCATAAATATTAAGTCTACTTTACGCTCCCAAAATTTGAACATAAGATACGGGAAACCTTGTATATAATACACTTTTGCAAATGTCTAAATACCCATAATAAATAAATATCTATCTATGTATTAATTGTGTAATAGGTATACAATTCTGCATTTTATCAAATTTATTAGTTGGATAAGAAAATATTTTGAATCTATTTTCAATAAATATCATTAGGTAATGAACTAATTTAATAAAGTTAACTACGACTGCTTATCTTCCGTTTATAGTATCACTCGACATTCGACTCATATGTGCATAATAATTCCCTCCCATAATGGCTATTTTTTATTGAAGGCACCATAATTTCCTTGAATTGCGTAAGACTTCTTTCACCCATAAGATAAGTATTATTTATCTATATTGAAACAGCCATTTTATCTGAGAGGTTTTTTCTAAATTATTACCAAGTTGACACATATGGGGTCCCACTGAAGTGGCACGTATTATCTAAAATCATGTTAAAAGAACCCAAAAGCACTTGTGTGAGAAATTTAACGCATAAAAAGTGGTTTTTAAGTTTCTTGTCAAGTATCAAAAATGTGTTAAGTTCTGCGTTTTAAGAGGGATGTGAATATATCATCTGATATGGTCTAAGAATTTTAATCTTAAAGTTTACTCCCAATTAGGTGCTTCCGCAGTAAGTTATTTCTAATATTTGAAAATTGGTCAGGCTATTCAAATCAATTTGTGAACTAATTCGTCAGATATTCGATATTCGTTTCCGAACATTTTAATTGGGCAGGAAGCTGCTACTTCATCGTTTATGAATGTGTTAACTTTTTGATTTATATTTTGCAAATGCATTTTATACAAGCATTTTACCTTATTTAAAAATACTTTTACCTATTTGCAAATTAATATTATATGAAATCTATCCACGACAAAGATGTAAATTAAAGTAAAGTTTCATATTTTTAGATTTTAAACATAATTAAAAAATTGATTGACTTACAAAGTCAATTTTAATTTTCCGAAATTTTTTCCAAAGATAATTACGAAACATAGAATCTTCGACGGAAGACGATCAGCGTTTTGTAATTATCGAGGAAGGAAAGCTAAGAAAAATTTCCTGTATTCTGCTCTTGCTTCACCCAAAAACCTATTTTTAGTACGTTAGAATTTGAAAATTTATAAAGGGCGCTAGTAACAGCTTAAAAATATAAGTTGCATTCGGTAAACAGCCTTTTCCGTGCCATTTATTTATTTATAAATTTTTTTTTTATAAAATTTTAATTCTACCCATGTCCGTCCATTCTCAGCATACATCTCAATTCTATTCTTAAATTCTTTGTAGGTATTCTATTATTTTTGTTTCCATGGCATATTTTTCTTAGAACATCAAAATATAAATAAAAAAAAAATGCGTTAGTATAGTTTCCAAATCTGGTATTTCTATTATACAATACTTGAATGGACACTGTGAATAGACACTTGGCAGGTTCTATCAAGTAGTTTGTCGGAAGCACCCAAACACGGTGTCCTATATATTTATACTAGGCACACTTTGTTTTAACTAAAATCTAAATGGTAATAGCAACAATAATAGCAACTAGCATCAAATAAAACCAGTTATGCTATATTCTATCACCTTATACGAAGGATTCTAAATAGTATTTATTCAATTTATGAGAGAAATAAAGAAGAAAAAAGAGAAAACTATAAATAGTATTGACTATTAAATATTTACAAAAGCATTTGTAATATCAATCATATCAGGCACAACGAGTCTCGGGATATTAAGACCCCAGTTATTTACTTTTGTTTTCATATGTGCCAAAACCAAGAAAGTTCTAAAAAATATTCCCAAACAGAGCTGGATAGAGTGGTGTTCTAACCTTAATAAAAATACTTCTTCCTCAGGACTTTGGAAATAAGCCAAAAAAATGCAACATATTCCTTCCAATCAAACTTATGCAGATAATGACAACTGGGTTAATGATTTCTTTGCTGGGTTAATGATTTCTTTGGTAAAGTAGCCCCAACTTCGGTACCTAACGCAGTCGGATCTGAGAACGTTAATGTCCCAACCAACAATCACTTTTTATGTCAACCATTTCAATACCATGAATTAGAAGCGATTCTGTCAAATATTAGAAATTCCTCTGCCGGATATGACAACACCAAATACCCTATGCTCAAATATCTATCTGTTAACGCTAAAAAAATTTTATTAGACATTTTTAATGATTGTATCTTTCAGGTTGCAACATTGAGGAGCTTAAAAAAGTAATTGTCATTGCTATACTAAAGCAAGGAAAAAACCCTGATAATTCTGACTCTTACCGACCCATTTCGCTTATGTCATGCATTTTAAAAACCTTGGAGCCCATGATAAAAGTTAGATTAGAATGGTGGCTATACAACCAAAACTTAATGCCCCTCAATCAGTTCAGCTATAAAAAAGGTGTAGGGACTCTCGATGCTGTTCTTGCTGTAACCACAGATATCCAGATGTGTTTTTCCCGGAACAATTATTTAAGTGCACTCTTCTTAGACCTCAAAGGTGCTTACGAATCAGTTAACCTGAATATTCTACGAAAAACTATGCAATTTTTATTTCATTCCCAATAATGTTGCTAGAAATATTGTCAACTTTTACTCGAATCGAGTAATATACATCAGGAATAGTAAAAATGAACTACTAGGCCCTAGAATAAACAATTCAGGTATTCCACAGGGATCTGTCCTCAGCCCTCTCCTTTTTAATTTATACACCGCAGACATCCACAAAATAAATATTCCAAATCTTAATATCGTACAATACGCTGACGATCTTTGCATGTACGCAGAAAATAGGAAATGGGATGTATCACTAGTAACATTAGAAAGCGGGATTGAATATTTGAAACAATGGATCTTCGAAAATGGTTTTGACCTCCCACAGGAAAAATCAAACTTCACTGTCTTCACCAGGCATAACCTATTGCAGCCAACAAGTGTTCAGCTGGGTGGTTTTAATTTTTTGTTTGATTCTAAAATAAAGTATTTAGGAGTAGTTCTTGATAAAAAGCTCACATGGAAACCTTTTATAGAATCAATTACAAACAAATGCATTAAAGGTATACATTTTTTAAAATTTATTACTAAAACCTGGTGGCGAGCAGAGGTCAAATCTGCTGTAACTTTTTATAAAGCATATATCAGGTCTATAATAGATTATGGGTGCAATTGTTTGGCCCTGCTAGTAAAAACCTATTAAATAGTTTGGATGTTATACAACGTAAAGCTCTTAGAATTTGCCTGGGAGCGATGAAATCTACTATGAATGAGGCCCTCAATGTTGAATCTCTTGAACCACCACTGTCTTTTAGGCGTAATTTCCTAAATGATAAGTTTTTATTAAAACTAGTCATCTTTAATAACTCCTTACTGGATAAAATTTCTTGTCTTAACACCTTGGACTTAACCAACACATACTGGATAAAAAAGCCTTCTCCACCCATGTGCAGGTCATTTCGAGACTGTAATATACATGTAAATAATGTCGATATAATGACATACAGGGATCTCGACTATTGGGCAATTTTATTTCAACCTCGTGTTATAATTCCTTTATATAATGAAAACCCAATTATCTGCAACAATATACTGCTTTATATCCTCAATCAATTTACAAACCCAGTTACCATCTTCACGGATGCCTCTAAATCGAAAGAAGGAACTGGTTGTGCTTATTTCAGTCCGATTGTACATATTGAAGGCAAATTTACATTGGATAAAAAATGCTCTATTTCCACTGCCGAGGCTATTGCTATTTACAAAGTTTTAAGCTATACCAAATCATTAAAAGTCAAGGAAATAGTAATTTTATGCGACTCACCTTCAGTCCTTACAGCCCTAAATAACACACACACATTTTCATACAAAATAAATTCATATATCTTTAGAATCAAACAAATAGTTTATAATATTACGCAATCTGGCAGCGAGGTAACATTTGTGTGGGTCAAAGCCCATATAGGCTTAAAACACAATGAGCATGTCGATACTTTGGCTAAGGAGGCTGCTACTGGTATGGAAGTAAAACATAACATCTGTCTGACTGATTATTACCATTTATTTAAAGCAAATGCAAGAAATAATTGGGAAGCCTACTGGGAAAGATATGTTGCAAACAGTAGCTCCAAATATTGCAAGATACAACCTTTTATCCCAAGGCATTCTTGGCACCATTATCTTATATACCCAGGAAATATGTTACATCTATTAATCGAATCAGATTTGGACATGCATGCTACCCAGCCCACTTATATAAAATCGGAATATTACCATCTCAATTATGCGAATAATGCGATACCATCGGTGACCTTGACCACATTTTTTTTGGATGTGCAAAAAATAAGAATGCTACCGATAATTTACTCAGGAATCATAAATTGCAATATCATGGCTCCTTTCAATATGCTGAACCTACTATATCTCAACTCACAGCAGATTTACGAAGCTATTATTACCTTCTTGAAAAAAACATATCTTAGTTTATAGCTTTACATCCCTATGTTTAACCTTGTGTTTTTTCCAGCTTTCCCGTGGTCCCCTCTTGTTTGTCTATTTTCTTAATGCCCTGAAAGACCCCTGGGCGAGAAGCGTGTGACCCTGTTTTTCCCACTGATTTCTTAAGTATTTTTATTAATACTCTTGTGACTGGCTGCATGGTCTATGACCCAAAGCCATAATAAAAAAAAACCTTTTGTTTTAAATAAAGTGCTTACCTTATAAGATATTCTGAAATAATTGGTTTTAAAATGTTTTATAATTAATCCTATTGTAATAAAAGTGATGGTCTGGTTATGTATGCAAAAGACACAATCTATGTTACCATAGAAAATGTAATATTTAGTGATACAGTACTAATGAGCTGTAGATTTAAAACAAAAAAGTTAAAAATGAATATAGAAGTTCATTGTACACATCACTTTCTATAAACATAAATACATTTTTAAACGATTTTGGTGAATATCTAATGAATTTAAATATGATTGACATAAATATTATCATAGGAGACATTAACTTTAATATTTTAGATACAAAAGACCGGAATGTCATAACAATTTGAATTCGTTAGCATAAAACGGTGTTATACCATACGTGAACAAATCTATTAGGGTAAGAGAACAGAGCTGTGACCAGTACTCAATGAAAGTACTGGGAGTAACTAGTAAGCAGTATCAAACCATTTTTGTTTTACTTGCAGTATTAAGTACCAGTATATTTCAAAACTACTTGAAGTATTGAGTAATGTACTTAAAATTAAACATTTGCAGTAGCAGTATTAAGTAAAGTACTCTTCAAGTATTTTCAGTATTTTAAATACCTAGAGTATTTTATAAATACTTGCAGTACTTTCAAGTACAGCAAGTACTTTACTTTTAGCAGTAACCTCAGTGATTTACATATTTTAAATTACTTGCAGTATATTTATAAGTACTTTTTTAAAAGCAGTATAAGTACTTGGCGTAGTTTTATTATCACTGGGAGTACTTTGTAATACTGGGAGTACTTTGTAATACTGGGAGTACTTTGTAATACTGGGAGTACTTTCTACTACTGGGAGTACATTAGTAAAATACTTGCAGTACATTATGATTTTGCAGTACTTTTTTTAAGTAACAAGTAATACTTCATCAAAAATTGCAGAAAATAAGTACCCAGTACAAGTACATTGCAAATGTACTGGAAGTTTACAATACCAGTACAGAAATATTAAAAGTACTTAAAGTAAAGTACTTAGAGTACCTAAACTACTGGAGTACAAATTTGCAGTACATTTTTGTACTGAAGTACTCAGCTCTGAAGAGAACACACAGTGAGTATTATAGATCACATTTTTGTTAACTCTAATATTCAAAAAGACAAAAAGATATTGATGTAAAATCTAACATAATTCAAACAGCTATCACAAGACCATTACGTGGTATCACTATCCATCCATTTTAATGAGTTTACTAATAATTTAAAAAAATGATACAACCAACCAGAAAACTACAAAACCTGTATCAGGTACTAGCCAAAGAAGAATGGAAAGAAGTGATGCAGTGTAATGATGACAAACATACACGGCATTTATAAATAAACTTAAAATATTTGTAAATGTAGCAACAAAAACAATACGGCAGAAAAATAAGTTAAAAAAAAAATAAATCGTGGATTACATTTGAACTAATAAACTCTATAGAGATCTGATGAGAAAAAAAGATGTTAAGGACTGAAACAGAGGAAGCCATCAAAATCACTATTACATATCATTAACTTAATTTTTACAACCCCTAAAATACCTGCAGAATTTGAAGTTTCAGTTGTTAACGCCCATATATAAAAACTGTGACCCTCAAAATTTAACAAATTACAGGCTAATCTCGGTAATAAACAACTTTGCTAAGATTTCCGAAAAAGTTCGAAAAAAAGGCTTATAGATTTTTTCTTTTGAAAAATATATTTTACAAGAAGCAATATGGTTTTAGAGGTAAAAAATGTACTGAGGATGCCGTTTATGAACTAACGACTGAAGTAATAAATTATTTAAATACGGATAAAAAGAGTCTTGTATATATAGACTTGGCAAAGGCGTTTGACACAGTATGCCATAGATCATTATTTGATAGACTGAGACACATTGAGATTGTTTGAGAATTATTTAACTGACAGAAAGAAAAAGGTAAAAATAGAGGAACTCTCAGACAATTTCAATGGGTGTACCGCAGGGTACTGTATTGGAACCTGTGTTATTTCTCGTATATATTAACGAAATTGGAAACATACCAAATAATGGAACTGTAATGTCATATGCAGATTACACCGCTATTTTATTTACAAGAGCAAATTGGACAGAGGTATACGAGAAATCCGAAGCTGGTCTCCAGTCGATACAAAATTGGCTAAATTTTAGTTTATTAAGTTTAAATATAAAAAAATAATATTACAGCTTTTTCCACCTCAGCTGCTGATCGTCAACCTAAAAGTCCACAAAAAATATTCAAAAAAAATATCAATTGTAACTGCCCTGAAATAAAAAAGGTAAAATCTACTAAATATTTAGGAATTATTATTGAACAGCATCTGAGATGGAACGAAAATAGTAATTTTATAGCAACAAAAATTCGTAAACTATTTTACAAATTTTATCAGTTAAGATCCGTCGTAAATAATAAATGGTTACTAGTTTTATACAACGCCTTAGTCAAGTCTATATTAAAGTACTGCATTGTAATTTGGGGTGGATTATATAACAATTCATTACATAATCTTGTTGTGTGTCAAAATGTACTCCACTAACGAATTATATAAAAATACATATATAATCAATATTAAAAGTCTCTATGTTTATAGTTGTTCAAATTTTACAGTTAAAAATTAACATTTATATCAATCTGTCATTTATAATTATGAAACTAGAATGATAATAATTATCAAATTACTAAAAGTCCCATTTCAAACAAAATCACACACACTCAAAGGTGTATAACCTATTTTGCCCCTCAGTTTTAAAATATCCTGCCTCTCAAAATTAAGCTGGTTGCAACCAAAAGAAATAAATTTAAAATAGAATGTAAAAATTTTATAAAAACTAACTACCACCATAGTCCTGTTCTAATTATTATTATATAATTAAGAAAAAGAACGTATGCTGTCAAGTTATGATATTCTCCTTTATAATTAAATTAACTCTAATTATTTCCAACTATAAGAAAATATTTAATAACTTATACAAATAGTATAGTAAGTACATATCAAAAATTATTTTAGAGGCCCATGTACAACACAAAGATGTTTTCTGATTGTCATTAGGGACATATTTAAAGTGCACGACTCTTTGTATTTATTTATTTATATTAATATATAAGTATTAATTTTATCTAATACACAATATTTGCATCCTTATAAAATTTGTTATATGATAACATGAATAAAGGATAATTTGATTTGAATAAAGGATTTAAAATACATTGTGCAGCCGAAAATTAATACTTACCGAAAGTTTAGGGAAACCAAAATCGAGTTAAATTTTTTTTACCAGGTTAATTTATGAGCGAATTGGAAAACACAGAACCGGTCCATTTTTGATATCTCGTTTATTCTGTATTATACGGGCTTTTTATTGAAATTAGGACAATTTAAAAAAAATGTATCTCTTACTTTTTAAGAACAAATCAAGTAATGGATTTTTTCTTGCATACTTGTAACTGCTTTAGTATCCAGAATTGTAATTACTTATACAGGGTGTCTGCTAAAACATTTAATAAGCGTGTATCACGAAAAATCTGAAAATTTAAATGAACTCTTTGTAGTGCCCTATATAAAATTAAAATGAATAATAATTTTAAAATTTTGTAACTATGGAGGTAAACCTTAGACGAAAATCTAGAAAACATTTTTTATTTTTTTTTATAGGTTGGCTATTACCATATTTACAGGGTCACCAAATTTCATTGTAACCACACGGAAAATCCCTATAAAATATTTTAAAAAACAACATAGTAACAATTAAGTAGGCTGAGTATTGTAATAATCAAGTCACTTTAAGGACCAAAGAAAAGCTCCATTTGATAGTTGCTAATTCAGCAGCATTTCTGAATGACTATGTGTATCAACACATCAACTATAAGTATCAAAAATGAATGAATGAATGAATGAAAAATATCGTTTATTCATAATAAAGAGAAGTTTATAATGCTACGACTGACAACAAAGGAAAGAAGAAACTGTATTTGACTTTTAAATGAGGGTCTATCTCAACAGATTGTTGCCAATATATACGGTGTTACACAGATTATGATTCAAAAGTTAAAAATGAGGTTTGATGAAACAGGAGATATTTTTTTACTTCACGGAGGACGTCCAAAAAATTTTTGCTAAGAAATGCATGCTGAAACAGGACACATAGTGCGAGAAAAATACCTAAAATCATTTTTCTAGAGCCAGACGACAAGCAAAATGGGTACACATGCTTCCCTGCCATCGGGCAGTGGAGTGGGAAAACGGAAAGAGATCACTTTCCCAAACGTCAACAAAATATATTATTTAAAATAACCTCTGACTGTTCCTTTGACGTAAACGTCACAGCCGCAGAGGCTTTTTTCCAACAAATGGAATATAGTGGTGAAAACATTAAAACATTTGTGTATGTATTAAAGAAGTAAAACAAAGATATAGATCTGGTTGGCCTGGTAGGTGCTCTAAAGTTGATTTGTTCAAATAATTGCGGACAGTCAATCATGTTGTTTAAAGTTTGTCTAAAAGTATTACATTTTGCATCTCCCTTTGCTGTTTCATAGAATTGTATGACAAATGATTCCGTAGCAATGAGTGATCATATCCTATAGGGGGATATTGATGATCGATTGGAAATACTACGAATTTTAAGAAACGCCTTTGAATGCCTTCAGTATTGTTAATATGTACGGTCGTAAGCAAAAAAAAATAGGACAAGTCTTATAACGGTATTTTGCTAAAATCTAGTTGTGTATATCTAACTTTAATTTTGTAACATTGTCAGTAAGTTGTCATAATTTATTGCAAGTGTGCAAAAAACTAATACGCCTCATATAAGTGATTTAGTTAAATCTGTAATTATTGCTAAAGCAGAAGATGGATGGTCAAAATAAAATATTGACAAAAATTTGGTGTGTAACATTTTAAGAAAATGGAGAATAAACGGTACGATTAGTAGAAATCCTGGATCAGGGCGACGAGGGATATCAACTCAACAACAAGATTTGCAATTGGCAAATGCTTTAGTAGAAAATCCATTTTACTCAGTTATTCAGGCTGCTGAAGAAACGAATTTTCCTGGATCGAGTAGTACTGGTCGCCGACGAGTAAGGGAATCGGAGCTACGCTGTCATGCAGCAGCACAGAAATACTTACTTAGAGCTGAACATAAAGAAGTCAACACACAGCGGTGCTATTCGTATTTACCGCCCTCCGAATACTCGATTCGATGAGAAATATATATCTAACAATGATAAAAGTGGTAGATTTTCTGTCAATATGTGGGCTTGGATATCGGCACGTGGTCCTGGGGTTTTGTGGCATATTTGGAACGATTTAATAGTGAAACGTATATTAGGATTTTAGACAATATTATGCTCCCTTCTGTATCACAATTATTTCCTAATAATGAGTTCATATTTCAACAAGACAATTGTTCCGTTCATACTGCTCATACCGTAACTAACTGGTTTCTTGAAACAGCATCAATGTTCTTAACTGGCCCAGTCATAGTCCAGATCTTAACCCTGTGGAAGAAGTACGGGAACTACTCGTAAGAAGCATCCAAAAATGAAATGTGAGACCACGGTATGCTGAAGAATTATTGGAAATAGTAAATAATGCATGGGAAAATATTATTACTAATGATTATCGTATAAGGTTATTTAATTCTATGCCAAACAGACTTATGGAAGTTATAAATAGAAATGGTGCAATAACGAAATATTAATAGTTAGATTCTTATTAAGTAGGATATCCTTTGTCCTTTGATCCAGGATTTCTACTAATTGTACCGTTTATTCTCCACTTTCTTAAAATGTTACACACCAAATTTTTGTTAATGTTATAACGCAGTGTAATTTGTCTCATTAACCATCCATCATTTACTATAGCAATAACTACAGCATTAAAATAAAAAATAAATTATATGGGCAGAACACCCGTATAATATAATGGGGAAATCCAGGACCTCGGCAATTTGTTCCGTCATATTATTCATGTTTGCCCCATTATCTGTGACAGAACTAGTGACTTTGCAGTTACACCCATTTTTACACTTATTTTTAAGTCGATGGCCAAGTTTGCCGTTTTCTAGTGTCCATATTGCACATATCGGTTCATTATGAACATTCATGAATATCAAGGGACATACAATTTGATTAACCTGTTACGATATTAAATCGCTTTGACTTCTCATTTTCAAATATTTCATTTAAAAGCGTATCATCCACCCTTTCCCACTTAAACGTAATAGGCGATTTCGGAGAAAAATAGAAGAGTTGAAATAAATTTTGAACCACAAAAAATCGGATAACCACATATCTGGTTATTTTGCTTGGAACTGACTTCATCCATCACCTAAATTCATTTCATCCATGACTTTTGGGACACCCTGTATATTACATGTGCATTGATTGATTTTAAAAAAGGAATATTACTTACTGTTTCAGAAAATTAATAGATAATTAAATTTGATTAGTTATTCAGTTTTATTAGATTTTTAGCCTGTCAAGGGACAGAAAAATACCAAATAGTTATAGCAAAATACTTTAACTATTTCTGGACTTTTCGTTTTTCCCTGAAACAGTAAATAATATAATTTTCAAATGCATTGCCAACGAGAGTACTTGTAGATTTTTAAAAGTGCTCCGATATTGCAGCAAATTGCAGTAATATTTCAGACAACCCTTTCAGTCATTGCTAAAGGTATAAGAGCTACCTGGGAAGCAATAAAATTAAACTGCACTATTTACTAGTATGCTATCAGAAATTAGCACAGATGATACAGTAAAAGTTATCGTTTAACCTGAACTATGTCCACTAAGGGTGGTAAATTATGTTTAACTGTAGTTTAAAGGATTATGTGTGTTTAGAGCAAGCGACAATGAGGTTGCTCACCGGGGAGTAGTCAAAGTTGAATCGCCAAATTCATAATTGTGAAAGGTACTTTACAGCCAGCCTTCAGGCGTCACTTTCACCCCAGTTGTGTTTACACTTTACACTGGCCCTAATTGTGTCAATAAGGCTCAATAGAGTCGGTCTCTTTTATTATTGTATGATGTTTACTGTTTTCCTTTACGACCTTTCTTTATTGTAGCTATGCAATATTACTATATCCTTACAGAAACATATGCGGATTTGGTATTTTGGTGCGTTCAAAATTCATTGTAAAAACGTTCAGTTCAATAGCTCCTCTACTGAAGTCAACTTTTAAACATGTTTTTTTATCATTTTTCTTTTTAAATATTTCTAAAAATATTTCTATTCCTAAGGGAATCAACAAAAATGAAAATGTTCTTCATGTGTTGTACAATAAACATATATAAACTAGGAGTCGTGTCGATTGTTGTTATTATTTTAAAAATATTGAAATATTGTTAAATTAGGGATATTTAAACAACTTATTCTTCCTTCAAAGAAAATGGATAAATTTTACTGAAACTTAGAGATAATAATTTTTTTTCATCCCGTCTATATCTATTTTGTAATTTCATCGTTTAAGTTTGATTAAATTACATATTATTATAATATTCATATATAATTGATGTAGAAAGTACATACACGAAATAAGGTGCATATATAGTAGCAGTAAAAAATATATTGTATGTTTGTGATGACATTGTGAGCATGAAAGAATTCAATTCTTGTTTTCAAGGTGTTCTCAAAGTTCTTCGCAATATTATGAATTGCAGATATGGGTCTGTAATTGTTTAGTTTAGTGGGCTCGTTGGATTTAAAAATGGGGTGACAATTGGAATATTTAATAAATCACTTAAATTATGGGAGTCGGGAAATATATATAAACTAGAATTCGTGTCGATTGTTATTATTATTATTTTAAAAATATTGAAATATTGTTCAATTAGATATATTTAAACAACTTATTCTTCCTTCAAAGAAAATTGATAAATTCTACTGAAACTTAAAGAAATATAGCCCATACTTATGGACAACAATTGTCACTTAAAATTTCGAATCAAAATATTTATTGCAATAGCTAAAAATGCATTTGCCAAAGTTTTCCACCTGTGTGAAATTCTGCCACAAAACTGAGAGATGTGCATGTAGCTGAAACCTGAAACTGTAACATAACTTTAAGATAACCGAGAATCAGTACGGATTTAGGAAAGGCAAATCGACGGTGGATGCTGTAAGGCGGATTACGGAGATTGCGAGGGAGGCCATGAACTCTAAAAGGATCTGTGCAGTAGTGACCCTGGATGTCAGAAATGTGTTTAACATGGCGGGATGGGCTGAGATTGTCGGTAGTCTGAGGAGAGTGGGAGTAGCTCCTTATCTGCTCAAAATCACTAAGAGCTATCTGGAGAACAGAAGAATTGGATGGGAGGCAGAAAACGGCGCACACTGGAAGAAGGTGACCTGTGGGGTTCCACAGGGATCGGTCATAGGTCCGACCCTGTGGAATTTAATGTTCAATGAAGTCTTACAACTACCTCTGGCGGGCGGTGTTACGGTGACAGGGTACGCCGACGACTTGGCCATAACAACTACAGGAAACTGGGTGGCTGGAGTAGAAACGGGGTAAATGAATCCATTAGGAGAATAGAGCGGCGGTTAAATGGGGTGCAATTAGAACTAGCCCCAGAGAAAACAGAGTGCATCATCATTACGAGGAAAAGAATTCTACCACCCTTCACAGTAAGAGTAGGGCAGGTGGAGATTAGACTTAGCAGGGGCTTAAAATATCTAGGAATATGGTTAGACCCGCGGCTAACCTATGGGTTACATGCACTGAAAACAGCAGAAAAGGCGGGGAAAACCTCCTCTGCCTTAGGGAGGCTTATGAGTAACACGTATGGGCCCAAGGCTAGCAAAAGAAGGGTATTATGCAGTGTGGTGCATTCAATTTTACTGTATGCGGCCCCAGTAGGGGAGAGTTCGATGGCGGTACAGAGCACCAGAAGGAGGCTTGAGAGAGTACAGCGGTGTGCTGCACTCAGAGTTTGCAGTGCTTACAGAACTGTGTCGTATGAAGCAGTCCTGGTGCTAGCGGGGTCCCCCCCCCGATAGATCTACTGGCCAAGGAGAGAAGGGTGGTATATGAAGGGACGGGGAAGCAAGAGGCAAGGTAGAGACTCCTCGAGAGATGGCAGACTAGTTGGAACAACTCAACTAAAGGGAGGTGGACAAGACGACTTATTCCAAATATAAGAACGTGGATGGAGAGAGGGCATGGAGCATCTCTCCATGTGAAATATCTCTTTGATATAGGAAAGGTTGACACACGGGAGTGTGTCTACTGTGGGGAGAACGACGACGCAGAACATACCGTATTCTACTGCAACCGGTGGATGACCGAGAGATCAGGAGACTATTGGAACCCTGATAACCTAATTAGGTATATGCTGGAATCAGAGGAGGACTGGGAAAATGTAGCACATGCTCTAAATCGAATGATGAGGACAAAGGAAGAGGATAGAAGAAATCTAACCTCGAACCACTAATTGCTTTAACAGATGGCGGATGTAAGGGAACCCGTGGGAAGTTTTACTAAGACCAATAAAAGACGAATGGCCCGTGGCCTAATGGAAAGCGAAAGTAGTTCCAGGTTACATGGAAACACTGATCCAGGAGGGGTTTTAGTCGGTAGGAGTCCGACACTACCCGGCGCGGCAGACACTAGCGCCGGGTTTCCATGCAGGATTTCCCCTCCACCAAAAAAAAAGGAGAAAAATTTTGCTTTTCATTTTCATATTTTTTTTTTTTTGCATATCGCTTTTTATAAGATATACAGAGTATTCGGACATTGCTGTTGTTGATTTTTTGGTAGAGCCGATATTTGTAAAATATGAAAATGTTCCTGTAGATACGTATTCAAAATAGGTTCCTAAGGGTGTTAGGGCCCTTCGACTGTGAGACTGCCCAGCTTTTCAACTCAACATATTTTTCATTGTTTTTTAAAGAAATTTAAATTGGGTATATTACCAGAAAAGCTTCTTTTGTTTAACAAGGTAGGACCAACAGTTTTATAAAAAATTAGTTTAGAAGGAGTTATTTTGTGACCACAACTATTTTAAACAAATTTTTAAATTTATATTAAATACAACAGAACTTGTGGTAACTGTTTGAAAAACCATTCTCATGGCGAATTAATTTCTGATTCTTAACAGTTTATTCTACAGAGAATTTAATGATTTTTAGCTAAAATATTATTCATGATTCGCTCTACCATGTGGTGTGGTTAGTTAGAAAATTTTGATTTGTGTCCTTATGTTTAGGACGAATGGATTTGTCATCTATAGGGTATAAGCCACATATTTAGTAAGATCATACATTTTACTCTTGAAGTGAAACGGGATCGAAAACTAAGGGATTTTTGTAATCGTGAGAACTCCACTATGATACACATTGCCCCTTTCAACAATACTCAATGTAACAAAATAAAATTGAATTGTAAAAATCAGTTACTTAGCATTAAAAATAATAGTTTTATAAAGATCATTATATTATAAAACTATTTTCAGAATATGTCAGTATTCACGTATTTCTCTTTTTCTATTTTTTCTCTATCCAACAAGGATTCTGCAATTACTATGTTACATTTTAATTTTTTTCTGGGGATAAGGAGAAAAATGCCTTGCCGATCTTTGTTCCTTTTAAATACTATATTTTGTATATTTTATTCAATAAAGATTATTCCATTATAGTCTATGCTTCTAATGTGGAAAAATCCCGCAGCAGTGGAAGGAATCGATTGTATCCCCATTTTTAAATCCGATGACCCCACTAAACTAAACAACTGCAGACCCATATCTGTAACTAGCAATATTGCAAAGATCTTTGAGAACGCCTTAAAAATAAGGCTACTTGAATTATTTTATGTTCACAATGTCATAACAAACAGACAATATGGTTTTGTATAAAACTCGAACACCGAAAATGCCGTCGTCAATTTTTGGAGGAAGCGGTCGGGGCTTTGAATGAATCATAGGCGTTTATTACAGCTTTCCTAGATCTAGCTAAAGCCTGTGACCCCGCGTGTCACGAAGTATTACTCAATAAGCTAGCAACTTTCTTGTCCGAGATCTAGCCCTCGAACTTTTGTCTGATTACCTAACAAACAAAATTCAATGACTAAAAATTGGTCAGGTAATGAATGAGGTAAGTTCGGGCTCGGTCGTAAAAATGGGAGTACCACAAGGAACAGTATTAGGTCAAATACTGAATAAGTTGTACGTAATATTATATAAAATATATAACCCAACAAATAAATATATTGTATGTGGCGACATTAATATTGACTTACTTCTGCATATTAATAATTCCTGACAGGTATATAATATGTTCAATGAATTTGGCATGACCAATATTATTACATCTCCAACCTAAAACACTAGTACTAGTTCTACCCTTATAGACGTAATGTTCATGAATTTAGAATATAGTAATGTTGTAGTTCAGGACACTCATCTTTTTTTTTTATACATTTATTTAACGTCGGCCTATTTCCGCTACTGAGGCCTAACACCGACGCCTGTAGACGAGCTACCCCCAACCAGGAATTTTGCCGAACCTCTTCCCTTAAGAAGAGTAGGGATTTTTTACTTGCCTAACATTTAATAGACAAGGGACCGACGGCTTTACATCCCCTCCGAAGGATGGTATATCTCTTATACAACCCTCGCCTAAGGTTGTGTAGCTTCCGCGCATACACTGATATACAAGCCGTTGGAAGATGTGAGAGGCGAGAACGCGGTTTCCGTTGGAATGGTCATCCATCCAAGTACTAACTGCGCCTGTCGTTGCTTTACATCGCATATCGAAGTATGTACATAGTAAAGACGCACCTACGCTCGCCCCCATACTCATCTTTCTGACCATACATTACAAATAAGTAGCTTTAGTGCATTCTGTAAGTCGGACAGGAATGTACATATTTGCTAATCTAACGAGACTATATTTCCCTCCCGTTTTGGAGGATGCTGAATACGATGGCGGTGGTAAAATTTGTCTCCGAGGTCACCTAACCCTCACACGGACAAAAACCACCTCCAAAAGGGGTAAACCGCGGATAGTCCGTCTTCTCTCGGCTAAACCCGTGTTACACCCACTTTTCGAGGATGCTGTGCTGAGCTGATGTAGAGAGCTCTCCTCGATCCCCGCCAACCCCCCCAAACGGCCAAAAGCCACCTCCAATCAAGATACCTCTGTAATCATCATCCGGTACGTATTCAATGATCTGTGAACTTACTCACTTATTTCATAAAACCGCGTATCAAAGAGGTAGCTTTTGTCCGTTTGAGGGGTCGGTTCGCCTCGGGGAGAAGATCCAACATCACCATCGTACTTAGCATCCTCGAAAATGGGAGTAACACGGGTTTGGATGGTAGGAGACGGCGGATAAGCGGTTTACCCCTTTCAGGGGTGGTTTTTGGCTAATTAAAAATTAGAGATTAATAATCAGTGTACAACTTGTCTGCCCGTTCATCTATGCATAGTTCGCATTGTATATGTTTTTATACATCCTCTGTCTATTCTTTCTTAATTATAATGTTATAATCTATGAGCCTCATTTCTTATGTACATTACAAAATGCTTAGAGCGAGTTGAAGTACCCTGTGTATAACCCATATATAAATTTAATTTTTTCCTATTTATGTTTCCAAATTCAAGTAATCATTGCAGTTAATTCATTTCATTTTTACATTTATTTAGTCATTTAATATTGGACACAATATTATTACTAGAATGCATTTTAAAATTATATTTTTGAAGCAAAGTTAAACGCTACAATTTTGAGATAAAATTTACATAAAATCCAGTCGAGTCGCAGGGTTCGTATATTCGTATATTTAGATAAACGTCAAGTACTTCGTGTATTCCCATAGTATGGAATCGCCTACACGTTTTTAGCTTAACCATGAAAAAGATAGAAAGTTGAGCGTCGAATATTATAATAACGTTAAAATAAACATATTCCCACAAGAAACAAGCGGAGATGCATAATCCGGGTAGAAGGGTGACATCAGGAACCATATAAAAGGAAGACGGCGTGGTATTGAAAAGAAGAGAAGATAGACGGCATCTGAAGACAACACCTTTTAAGCTACGTCGCGATATTTTCGCCGAGCTTTGGAAATTAAATTGGATCCACCTCGAAGTTACGTCGCGATATCTTCGCCGAACTTTATATTTGCCTTTGAAGTCATTCCAAGCTACGTCGCGAGTTTCTCACCGAGCCTAACAAATTATTTTGGGACATTTTTCACGAAATCAGCCGTCTAAACTACTAGCCAAACAATATTATAACTTACATCTTATTTTAACGAATTCTTCTCAACCACCGACATGCTCGACGAGGACGTTAAACATGTAGAACCTAGGAGGGAGCATTCACGGGCCGATATAACGCTATACAGGGCGCCCGGAAATTCAGCTGACATAAATTTCTAAAGGTGATCGCTTGCTTATTTCGAAACTATTTTATTTGCAATTGCATTCATATTCTGGTTTCGACGGGGTGTAATCGGGGAAAACTGACGCATTTGTAGTAAAAGAATATTAGTTTAATATTTTAAATGGAAAATTAGCTTTGATTTTTAACTATCATAATATTATATTACCAGTTATTCAGTTATGATTTTATTCACGATTTTAATTCATAAAATTTAATTATCTGAATGTTTTACTAGGGAGGTTTGCGTTTGCAAAATAACAAGTTTATATTCAAGAACTATAGCTTTTGACCATACACTACAAGTTTACAAATACTTTTTCTTAGGCGCTTTACGCTGATATAAGAGCTGTTATAAGAGACTTTGTCGACTCCAACTAATTTTATTTATTTAACTACTAAATTGTCAACGATGTAAAGTTCTCGTGACTATGAGAACGTAATTGTTTGTGAACTGTGTTTGCACAACACAACAGTAAAATGGGTGCCTTACGGACTATCGGAGTTCCATCTAAATTTAGAATTAACAGTCCGCTGTTTTAAGGACACTTGTCTACACCAATCTGTAAGGTCGTCGATCTTTTCGGCCACCCCATATTAACATCTGTTCAGTGCTAAACACTTACTACTGCTGTTTAGTTTATCAATCAATTGACACAAAATCAAATTTCCAGCGTTGTTTAGATTATTCTTTCTAATACTATTTAAGCCGATTGGTTAGGTGCAGTCGGTAATTGCCATATACTGTATCCTGCTATTTTTCTTATCAGTAGACGAGACCACAACTATAATAAAACTGGAAATTTCCACTACTATTAATTACTTGCAAAAGGGAGGTTTCATTCCCACAGCTCGTGAGTGTTTTCACTGAAACCAGGCACCGTAGCCAACTACTACAGAAAATATCAAATAAACTTTTGTTAGATTGAAACACTTATTTTCTGTTATGTTCGTAAACTTTGACACTGCAGTTGCGTTCTCTTTGACGGTTGTTCACTCATGTTAGTATCATTTCCAGACTATTGTCACAACTGTTTAAAATAAGTATTGTCTGGCCGATAGCCGTGTTGTTTGAGATGCGAGGTGGCAATCGCTATTAATCACACGAGTATCGCGCCACTGGGTTCGAATCCCGGCTCCGGCCTTGGCACCGTCGGAGAAAATGGTAGTCTAATTTCTGTGTAGTTTAATTATTAATCATTATGTACCTAGACTATTGTCACTGCTCTTATTCTTGTCTATATTAATTTCTCAATGTAGACATGTGATATGTTTATTCAGGCATTTGCCACAACTCTAATTACTATTAAAATAACACAGCATACTTTTGTATAAGTTCTTGTTATTGCATCAAAATACTCAGGATATCAATAGTATGGTCATTACTATAGCGACGCATATTTTCCTATCATAATATTTAGACAATTGTCTCAAATATTTGGATTACTATTGATTTCATGTTCGACTATTGTTGCATCAATTTATATAAAATAAAAATGGTTTTTTTTACTATTTTTTCCCATCAATTGTTGTATTTTCTTTCACCTTTACCTTTTCTTCATATAAGTAATAACTAAATAAATGGTTTTGTTTAAAAGCAAAATAGAAAACAAACTTCAACTATAAATGTACAGTGCAATCTTGAGTAATAAGATACTACATAAATAACATATATAATTAACTAGGTCTCTCAATTAATAGACAGTGTGTTCAACTTTACCAGGTATTTCAATTAACAGAGTGATTAATTTTCTAAAGTATATCGTATCATACAGAAACAAGTAATTTTAAACTTTATATAAAAGAACCTGGGGTAATTAAAAAGGGTTACTACACACACAACAAAGTTTGAGTCCTACACTAACAAAACTAGACGATCACGCAAATGGCCAATCTTATTTGTTTATCTTTCAGATAAATAAATAGTATTGAATTTACTGGTGATATGATTACCAGTACTTTCTTTAATAATTAAATAGGGTACCCACAAGCAGTTTCAGAGTGCATAGCAAAAACTCTGCCTAAGCAAGATGTTCGCTCTGGGGTTTTGCTTTATTACTTCCACGTCCAGTGGAAGTGTAGTAACGCAAAACATTTTTTTTTAAATAGGCTTAAAATGTCATGAAACGTCGAGATTTAAAATTTGAGCGAAAAAAATTTCCTGTCTGTCGGTCTGTCGCTCGGTCTGTAACTTTTTTCGTATGCACGTTTACTCTGGAACCGTTTATGATATTGACTTCTACTTGACTGGTACACTTATGTATTATGGCGAGATCTAGAACTAGATTATATTTTGATCTAATTCCGTTGGGGGGGTTCGGGGGGTAAATGGAGTAAATAGGGGTAAATAGGCAAAGCAAGCAAGTAGGAGTCCATAAAATTGCAATTTAGGGCGTGTACGAAAAGTCAAGGTCTCAATTTTTTTTTTGACATCAGCCACCCCCCCCTATCGTCCCCAATATCACCCCCACACTATTGTGAAAGGGAGTAAAAAAAAATAAAATGTGATTAGTGTGTGTACAAGAACCAAACGTCTCAAAAAAATTTCTGGCGTTAGCCACCCCCTCTACCACACCCATTGCCTCCCTATTATTAAAGGGAGTAAAATATTACATTGGAATTTAGAGTGTATAAGACTTGGATACAAAGTCTGGATGTGGAAGTAATGATTCCTTTGGCAGCGGTTTTTTTTATACTACTATGTATGCACTTTATTTCCTGTATGTACTTTATATATCAATATCAATTTTTCTGTTCTATTTTGCAGACCAGTGGATTAACTACAGATAGTTTTTTTAACTGATTGTGTATTATTTACGGAACCGAATAAAACGTCATCTCATTCTAGTCATTCTCCCCAAGCATTGGATATGGAATCCCAATATTGAAATGCTTGTTTATTTTCCATCACGATTAGACGATTATAACAATTTCCCATTATGTCAGCCATCGCCCACTCGATATCAGGTGTATTTACTAGAAATAATAACCGTTTAACTCTGTGCAAGCATCGGCACCTTTGAGTTTTTAAGTAAATAATATAAATGTGTATTTTTTTTTTATTTTATATAATTTTAGGGTTGACGGAACGCACACGCGCTCTTGAGTAAATAAGAGACTAAACTGACTTTGCAAAGGTGTGTTCTATATTATCTGAGCTACCATATAAACTGTGTCACATTAAGATAGCGGCGCGTTTGATCTGCTTTTGATCTTGCCGCTTTTTAGAAATTGGAGGAAAAACTGTCACCGGGACGGTTATTGTGGTAAATCTTTTTATAGGTAATAAAGGTCGCAGACTGAAGTATGTGTGTATTTCATTGTTCTATTTGTGTTGTATTTGTCATAGTATCCAAGCACCCAATTATCACTTTAAACGAGGTTACTTAATGTTAAACAGAATTTATTTTGTTTGTGTTACACCTGTGTGACGTAAAATCATGGGCGCCGAGGTATTAGAGTGAATGGATTATTTTTATTTCATCCCCATCGCAAAAATAATGAAAATATGTTGTCCTTATAACCCACTAGTCACGGGTCGAATGCCCTTGTTATGTAAAAGGTCCGGCAATGAGGAAGATGCTTGGATTCCAAAAATGCTTAATTTTATTATTTTTCCATAATATGTACTATATAATTTGATAATACATATAGTGAAAGAAACTCATAGAAAAATTTTACATCGTAAATATGCCACATTAAAACTTGAGCTTTTGTGTAAACAAAACCTCGTGACTGAAAACGCTATAATATTGCTTTGATGTCATTTTGACGTCACTAATTGGACCTGAATTTGCTAATTTACGTTGTTATTCTTAATCTTGTTATTAATTATTGGTTAATATGACGGACAATCATTTCATAACATCCCTAACGCGTTAATCTATAACCACAGCATTCTTTTTAGATGTTTCAACGTTTTAACAATAACGACGTGACGCTACAGGTTAAGAATGGCACTATTCGTTAGGGATAGAGCGTTTTAATGGTTTTTAATTCTCAGCCGAAATAAATATTTTTTTTCACACTCAATTTTAACAAAAAAGAAAAAGAACAAATACGAGGAAGCATATTTTTCTGTCCTCTATCTATCTATGATATAAAAAAAAATCATGCTACTTCCTCATTATGATTTTTGAATGTTTTATATCTTGGGCGCTTTAATGAAAAATACAAGTATTTGATGCTATCGACGTCATTTAAAAGAAAGCGAGAAAAACTTGATTTAAATTTTCCTAAAAAAACTAATTTTTAGAGCGTTTTAGAGAAAAAATTATAATTACTAATTTTGTAGAGGATAAAATTCTTGCGTATAACATTTTTAAACAGTTCAAACAAGTGTTGAGATACGGGGCCGTAAAATTTGATTAAAATGTGAAAAAATTACAAAATAGTTATTTGTGTATCAAGGCCGTAAAGTTGATCTTTCTCGGCCGAATTCGAATTTTGTGGCAGAGGAATAGCCGAGGCCATGAATACAAAGAGATGACACATTAGGAATGCTGTCAGATCTGACAAACGTCATTTTTTGTGGCAGTTGCCTAAAAAAACACATACAACGGTTGTTGTACCTGAATACTAAATGAAGGTATGGTAGTCAAGTAAAAACACAGTGTTAGTGGTACTCCCTATTACTTTAAGTGAAAAGAATGTTTTACAGTTTGAGGGCTTTGTTTTAACTAACTTGTGATGTGGAAGTGTTATTGGTATGGTTAAAATGTTAAGAATTAAGATATAGAAATAGTCCTAAAATTGATTACACATTATTCGTAAGCATAAACTGAAATAAAGAGCCCGTTATTGATACATAATTTACGCATATAGTTTGTTGCTTATTTGACAGACTTTAAAACAACACGAAGTGAATACAGTTTTTGTAGTCTATTTTAAGTACACTAAAACCAACAAATAGTTAATTTTCAGTGTGTTTTAGAGAAAAGCACTATGATCAATTTCGTAGAGAGTAAAATTTACTACATTTGTTAATATTTTAATTTATAAACATCAAAGACAACAAAAAATGCATTTTCAGGTTCCGGAATGTTCCGCGCGTCCTCCCACGCACGTTTCCCTGACAACATGGCTGAATTCTGCCATTTTCCATGACCATTTTTGAAGTATCTCGGCGTGTATAACCGACATTTCTAGATTTTTATCTATAACTATTCAGGGAACTACTAGGTAGTTGTTCAAAACATTCCCTTTTTTCATGCTATTAGTGACACGACTTCTACTATTTTTAGTTAGGGGTGATGAACTTTTGTACCACAGTACAGAAGCACCTCCCTAAATGTGCATTTTTACATTTTTCAAAATCCAGGTGCAGCAAATGCGATTCAAGCATCTTTAAACTCGACAACAAAGTGCCTGAAATTACCTATGATATTTTACCAATGCGTATCAAAAAAGAGGTAAGCTAAAAGCCCACAAAGTCGCAAATATTCTATTTTTAGTTGAATAATTTTGGTGTCAGTCGATTGCTTTAACGTAAATCATTGGATGGTAGTTGGAAACTGCATTGTCCGAGTCGTCCTAATCCTCACCACGTGTGGTATGGATCGATAGTCTTGTTAACCTTATACCTCTGCATATACAAAAATTGTTTATTAACAAATACTTCCAAAAGATCAATATATAGCGTTATCTGAATCCTATCTTTCTCTTTGTCTTGAGCTATTACTAACAAAATTCCGTTTCAGGTTAAGTAAGAAGCGTTAGCAGGTATAGTGTTAGATTGTAAGACAGTGAAACGATGTTCCAGTCGATACCATTTGGTGAATTTCCGTTGAGTAAAATCGAAGTAAGTATAAGTTTTGTATTTTACGTACCAACAGTCCATTTAGAAAGTGTAACAAAACGTTCCTCAGACACCTAAATCATGGATCGTTCACATGTGCACCTCAATAACCAATCATCGAAATGTACCAGAAATTTCCATGAACAATGACCCAATGCCATGAATTGAGCGATGAGAGAGAGATGAAGATACTATTATCGAACCAGGGTCAAGTAAACGATAAAAAGTATAGGTTGTGGTGGAATATATTCTTCTTGAGCGGCGAGTAGGTGACAGGTCTCATGAATGTTCTGGGCAAGACGGTTATGGGTATACAAGTTCTTTATAGAAAGGATAGATGCTAGTCAATCAGTGCAAATTACCACTGTCTCGTTAGCAGCTGCTACTGCCTTAAGCGCCATTAAAATTCCGTATAATTCTCCGGTGTGAACACTGCAATGGTTGGGGAGTAGATGTTTCGCTATAGTAGAATTTAGTGTGGTAACTGAGCAGCTGACACCGTTTTCGGATTTTGATGCGTCGGTATATAAGATGTTATCGAACTTCTCTCTGTTGGTAATTTCTGAGAATGTTTGTTTTAGGATGGCGTGAGGAGTTTCGTGCTTCATATGTTTATTTAGAGTAGTATTGATGGAAGGTAGCGTTTTAACCCATGGCGGTATAGCTGAGATTGGATTAGCAGATGTCTTGACGAGATTAATGTCGCCTAAGAGAGGTTTTAAAATTTGTGGGATTGAGTGGAGTTTTTTTGGTTGAGTGGTTGTATTTGGATAGAGTTGAAAATATCAAAAACTGGATTGTTAGGGTTACCAGATACTCTGGCCGAATATGACAGGAGAAGTTGTTGACGACATAACGAAAGAGGGAGCTCATGTGACTCACAGAGAAGAGATTCAATAGGATTAGATCTAAAGGCTCCAAGACATATACGAAGTGCGGAGGTGTGCACTTATCCAGGCTTTTTAAATTAGATTTATTAGCAGAAGCATAGATTATACTGCTGTAATCTAGTTTTGAGAGCACTAAAGCTCTGTATATCCTAAGGAGAGCATTTTCTTCGGCTCCCCAATGGTGATGCGATAGTGTTTTTAGTACATTTATACGCTTTGTATGGTTTCCCTGAACATCTTGTATGTGTTGTCTCCAGGTTAGCTTGCTGTTGAAGGTTAGGCCCAGAAATTTGTGTTGGTTTACCACTTGTAACGGTGTACCGTTTAGGATTACCTGGTTACATCTCCTTCTGCTAAATTTGATGACTTTGGATTTTGAGGTAGAAAAATTAAAGCCAGTGTATCTCGACCAATCAATTAGATCATTTACAGAATTTTGGAGTAGGTTGCACGTAAAGAATAAGGTTGTCTGCGTAGAGAGCGTGCTTAACAGGCGGCCGAATAGTAGAGCACATATCATTTACAGCTAGGATAAACAAAGCGGTACTCAGGACGGAGCCCTGGGGTACTCCATTCTCCAGGAAAAACGAATGAGAGGCTTTTCCGTTGGCTGCAACTTTAGATGAAGAAGAGATAACATGTTTCCTGATAGGTTAATTTCCTTTAATTTATTGTAGATGACAGGTCTCCAGACACTGTCGAAGGCACTTTCTATATCTAAAATTACAGCATCCACATTTTGTTTGATAGAAAAAGCATCGACTGTTTAACTTTGAAGAGCTATTAAATTATCTGTTGTGCTACAATAATGTATAAATCCAGACTGTGCCTGGTCCAATAACTTGTGTTCTTCGAGATACCAGAGCAAGCGCTTGTTGATCATTTTTTCCAACAATTTGCACGTCGTGCAAGTCAGAGAAATGGGCCGATATGATTTTGGATGGACCGAGGTGAGATCGTTTTTCTTGAATGGCAATATAATGGACTGCCGCCACAGGGCCTGAAATTCTTGGTTTATCCAAATATTGTTGTATAATTCAAGAAGTCTGTTTAGGCTGGCTACAGGGAGTTTTTTTTAGAAAAATGAAGGGAAATCATCCGGATCCACGGCTGAATTTTTACAGGAAGAAAGAGCGAAGATAAGTTCTGACTTAGAGAAAGGGAGGTTGAGTGAGCCAGAATCGGGTAGTATTATTGGGGGTGTAGTTTGTGGAGCTTGGGGAATGTTCATGTTTTTGGTTTTGGCTTGAAAGTGATCAGCAGTAATGTTAACAACGTCCTGACTATTAGTGATGATTTTATCATTGTCTATTATGGCGGGCATTTTGCACGATGTGTTGTGTCCTTGCATTTGCTTTATTTTTCTCCAAACTTGGCCAGGGGGAGTCTCGGATATTATTGTATTAACATATTTTTTCCAACATTGGCTTTTACTTTCTTTTAAAACCCTCTTAGATTTAGCCTTCAGTTTTTAAAGGTAATTAAGTCATCCTGTGAACGTGTTCTTCGATATCTATTTAGAGCTGTTTTGCACTCTCGAACAGCGGTTTTGCAAGCATCGTTCCACCACGGAACTACTTTCTTTGAAGGGTTTGGCTCATATTTCCCGATGTGCTTTTCAGCTGACTTGATAATGCAATCTATAAACTGGTTTGTTGTTTGGTCGATATCGTCGGAAAAAATAAGTGTATCTATCTGTGATTTTACAGGAAAGGAGGAACAATTAAAATACTAAATATTCTTGAATTTTCTCACCCAGCTATAGCCAAAATTTGAGCAGCAAGTTGTTCGGTGGGCCGGAAGAGTTAGCCAAATTGTAGTTTAAAAATACCTGTTGGAAAGAATGAAATAGAAAAAAATTGAATACAAAAAAATCCATTCTTCTGCCGAGGGAGTAAATGATAAAGAATAATAATCTATTTAATGTAATACTGTATTAAAAAATGCTCAAAAATATGATATATACACTTAAAAATGTTTTCAAGGAATTAATTCATTTACTACGTAATTTTTTTAAGTCCTCTTCAATATCTTAATTAATTTCCCAGTGACAATCCTCTCAGCGCAATTTCCTATGTCACTACTACACTAAATAATGTATCTAATACCAAAAAACACAAGAATTAATTGCATTACTGTATTACAAAATTTTAACCCTCTGGCAAGGGGGTAGGTGCTATGAAATAATGATTTATTGGTTACGGCTATATTCTAGAATATGCCAAATAATCGAAAATAAGGGAAAATTTAAATATGCCAAATTTTAAAGCCATGCTGAAGATTTCTTGTAAAGAAGGATATATTTGTGGTATTTATCAAGCTACTTAATCTGGTCTAGCGAGGCGTAAGTGTTACTAAAATTCCTTCAAACAGAATTTTCCGCTACTTAATATTCATATTATACTGAGAACCTATTTAAAGGATTTTTGACACTGCAAAACTATTGTTTTTTCAGCGGCTTGTAAGGTCACTTTTTGCGTCCAATGTTGTTTAAAATTCAATCAAAACCCATCAAACATAATTTTGGTCCATATGTATATAATACGGACAATTTTAAACGATTATCAGACACAGTTTGTTTAGCTTGGCTTAATGGCCCCCTACTATGCCCTACCCGTAAGGTTTTTCCTTCGAATTACTAATTCCAACTCTCCTTGGGCTGACCCATTCTATACAAATTTTAAAAGGTTATCAGATGCTAAAAAAGTGAATTGTGCCCAACTAGCAATTTGATGTTTTGTAAAAGCTGAAAGAATGTTTATAGAACAGTTTTTATAAAACAAGATTGTTGATATAAACATTTCTAAAACGTTTATACAACGCTTATAGACGCGAAATGGTCATACTTTATAAAACAATGTAGTTCTTTAATTCATTTTATTATGGCTCTCACAGGTATTATAAAATAATTGAATGTATAAACGTTTATATAGAATTTTAAAAAATAGTAGGCGATTTATAGCAAACAGTTATAAAACTTAAACCTGTTTTTGTAATATATCAATTATAAAATTTTATAAGCATTGTGTTGTTATCTTCATTGCTACTTTTTTGTTATGTGCAACAACAACAACAGAGGTTAATTATTTTTTAAATGTTTTTGCAGACAATAATTCTCAAAATAGTTTTAAAATATTACAAAGGTAGCTAAATTCAATGTGACTATATATGGGGGCGTAACTAACAACATATTTAGTGGAACATGAGATAAAAGTTGACTGATTAAGATTTAGTTTCGCCAACAGCAAGGCGATTTTGGACTGCGAAGGAAATGTTTCTGTGACTACTTTTTATATTGAACAATATTGCTATCTCGTAAACCACAGCAATTATATAGTCGGTTAAATAGAAAAAATAGTTTCATATTTTGAGGGTCAATAATATGGGCTATAGAAATTAAAAATATTCCGATTGGTTTCGGAGATATCACGATAAAATCCGAAATATCTCATTTCCTGTTATTACGAAAAAAAGAAATGAAAAAATCATTTGAATATTTTATTATAAATTTACTTTGCTGCAACTGTTCGTATTTAAATTTTTTCGTCTCTCCAGGGCCACCATCAACAATTTTTTTTTAAATACGGACCTGTCTTTTTTATTTAAAATTTTTAAAGCATTTGAAATACTAAATTCGTGGGTATGTCACACTTTACAATTTTACAACGTTTCGTCAGAAAAATAATCACCTTTCATTTTATTGGCATTGCCCCTCACAAAACTGTTTTGCTTGTTAAGCAATACAAGGGGTGACTCATCATTTGAAACTTTAAAAGTTTATTTTATGAACTGTCCAATGTATTGACTAACTTTACTAGTCTAGTTCTGCTCAATATTATTGTGGAAAATGGGCACGAAATAAAAATTCATTATCAACTTAATAATTGTATTTCTTTAAACAATAAATAAAATTTATAAAAACATAGTAACTTGGTGTCTTATAAAGCATATTTATAATTATAAAAACACTTATAGAACAAAGATATTTTCCGAAGAACTGTTATATATCAATAAACTGACAGATGCAGTGCTTATGGAAGTTTAAAGAAATTTATTTGCTCCTAAAGAGCATCTTATAAACATATATATACAGCAACATGTTTTAATGTTTTATAAAAACTCTATTTGCAATACTTATAGAGCAATACATTCTGAGGCCCTTCTTAGTCGAGCTAAATAAACGGCAAATTTGTATCTCAGGGATCTTTTATTCATTTATTTCTTAACAGTGGAAATAAATATAATAATTGTGGGTTAATCCAGGTTAGTATGTAATATTGTGTACCTACATATACTTTTAACTTTAGATGTGAGATATCCGTTAATGGACGCATAAACACCTATACTCCAGTCGAATTGCAGGGTTGATTGTATTATCAGTTACCGGAACAAAACATATTTTAAACCAAGTCTTTTTGGTCCCTGATTACGACCCAAAAGTTTCGCTCGGTGGAAATTCCAAAAACACCCCTTTTGGGACAAAAACACCCCTTTTTGGGGATTTTTCGCAATATTCTGAGTGTAATTTTTAAATTATCTTATAAAATGCATTTTTTCTGGTACCTGGATCGCTGATCACAAATTTCGGGGTCCCATACCCATAAAGTAGGTCCAACATCCTTAAATGGGTAAGAACGCCCTTTACAAGGGAGAGTTGTTTGTCTCAGAACAAATATGAAATTATCAAAAAAAATGTTCTTTTTTCTTGTAATTGAAAAACTTATTAGGTGTTGTTGTAATTTAAAATTTTTTAATATTGAGGTTAATTAGAGGGGGTTGAAACTACCCCAAAATAAAAAAAATATAGATAATACGATAAATCATTTCTTAATTATGATTTTGTTATCCAACTCATGATATTTACAATTAAAAAATTCATTCCAACCCTCAAGAGGGGTGTAAATAATTTTAGAACGTTATGTATAGTATTATATTACGATTATAGAGGAGACGGTATAAATTGTAAACTTTTATATCAAATTCGACCCTTATATTAAAGAAAAAAAAATGTCTGCACAAAACTTACTTTTTTAAAACATTGTCCTGTAAAATAAATAATAGGTGGATAAATATGTATATAAATTAAATAAATTGAATACGATTTTTTGGTAACTATTTGTATTCAGAATTATAATGGAAGCTTGTTTATTTTATTTTTCAATATACAAAAATAATTTTCATATTACGAAAATAATACTTTTTTATTTATAGTTTATGATAATTTGTACACTGAAAGTCATTAGTCTTCTTCTGTATTTATAGAAGAAGATTAACGACTAATGAAAGGGGTATTTCCGGAATTTCCACCGAACGAAACTTTTGGATCGTAATCAGTGACCAAAAAGACTTGGTTTAAAAATATTTTGTTCCGGTAACTGATAATACAACACCCCCCCCCCCTCGCAATTCGACTGGAGTACTACCCTACACCCATGTTTTATAAAAATTGTAGCGAACATATTATATATAGTCTTTAAAGACAATGTTTAGTTTATCGTGTTTTATGACAGCAATGCATGCTTCCTTTATATAACAATTGTTTAGCAGTTACAGCAGAATACAATATGTTCCCTGAAATAATATGTATTATGAAGAATCCTAATAAAATTGCTTTATTATTGCTTAGCTAAACTTTTAGAGAATAGTTTTATAGGCCTTCGTCAATTGGCCAATAAGTGCTAGGGGTCATTATTATAAATCAATTTTGTTCCGTGAGCTAAAACATCTTATAATTATTGCTGTATAAACGTTTATAAAACAGCGAAAAACAAATTCCACAAAATGTTTCATAATTTAGCTGTAAGAACATTCTTAGCATTTATTTATATGATAATTTAGTTGTGAAGAATAAAATTATCCTATTATTTTAAACGTATAGAACAACTTTGTTGGTTGGGTGTACAATAATAAGTTAGTAAGACTCTCGTTGAATAATTCAGCAGCTCTTGGTCCATATAGACTCAATAAAGATAAAATTACTAATTTGTTCATAATATATTTGTTTGATTTAGGATCATTGTTTTTAAGATCATGTGTGAGTAGGCTGCGCAACTGAAAATTCTAGAATTACTCCAATTAAAGGAGGATAATTTTTGGCCCCTTTACCACTCGTTGAAAGTTGTATCACTTTAAGGTGTAATAGAATAATATGGGTTTTTTTATCCCGGTATATATCGTCACTAGCTGTGTTATTTTCTACCAATAGAGCCACATCATCCAGGGACATTGCCGTCAGCAGAATGTTTACATATTTATCGTATTCTAGATATAAAAGTGTCATTATATGAGCACAAAAGTTACAGTTTTGTATGTGGCTGGCGGTTCTTGCTTTAATGAAGGAACATATTGTTTCTTAATATAACAAGAGTAACGCATTACGGTGGAAAGCATTTGTCTGTCTTGGGCGTGTTTCGTTTACTCGGCGGTCATCTCTGATCTTTTAATGCTGCCTTATCTGCAAAATCTCAGTATTCTGACGTTCTATATGTAGTACTGCCAACGTTCTTTGCTCTTCTAATAAAGTTTACAAATTTCACGATATAGAACAGTATCCGTTGAAGCAGTCGCTTCGAGTTCAACCCTCACGCCTCGCTGGTTGGAGTACATACACCATACGCTTGTCAGCTGCCCTCTCCAGAAATAACTCCAGAGGATGGGCCAAATATCGGATATTTGCCACTCACTCTAATATTCGATATATCCAACATAATACCATAACATTAATCTTACCCAGGGAACAAGCCAAGCTAATTCTATCTATTTCCGGTATCACCACGAGATGGCGTTGTAGTAACTGGTGCTATGAAGGATGTCTGGCTGCATAAACTAAACCACGAAAAGTGATAGCATAAGGAATTGTTCAACAGACAGAGCTACAGATGGCGTGAAGTTTCTCTTGATAGGTGCAGAGGCAAGCTCTACTAATCGCTATGGCCCAAAACCAGTTTCAAAATATCTGTTAGTGTTATTGGAATTTGTTCTAGATTAAAACAGTCCTTAGAAGTAAGTAGAATGATGCTTTCATAGTTTTATGAGTATAGTATCAGGGGCGAGCGTAGGTGCGTCTTTACTATGTACATACTTCGGTATGCGATGTAAAGCAACGACAGGCGCGGTTAGTACTTGGATTGGTGACCATTCCAACGGAAACCGCGTTCTCGCCTCACACATCTTCCAGCGGCTTGTATATCAGTGTATGCGCGGGAGCTATACAACCTTAGGCGAGGGTTGTATAGGAGATATACCATCCTTCGGAGGGGATGTAAAGCCGTCGGTCCCTTGTCTATTAAATGTTAGGCAAGTAAAAGATCCCTACTCTTCTTAAGGGAAGAGGTTCGGCAAAATTCCTGGTTGGGGGTAGCTCGTCTACAGGCGTCGGTGTTAGGCCTCAGTAGCGGAAATAGGCCGACGTTAAATAAATGTATAAAAAAAAAAAGAGTATAGTATCGTTCAAAGCTTCCCTACAAATAAAAAATGCAACAAAAACTTTACGACCCCATTATTAACGCCGGCGAACCAGTCGGTATGGTGCCATCAAACCGGCGTATGGGTGTTACCAATGTAATGCCGCAAAATATATTTTCAGTCAGATGGCATGTACCTCATTAGAATCTGCGCTACAATGCTAAATATATGGTAGAAAATAAAGCGCCGGTCTACTGACCAATTCGCATAAACCGGATGGAGATTTATTAATATTTTGACTCAGATGGCATGTGCCTCATCAACATCCGCACTATAATGCTCAATATATGGTAGAAAAGAAAGCGCCGGTCTACTGGCCAATTCGCATAAGCCGGACGGAGATTTACTAGCGTTGTGTGCCTAAAAAACATGTCCCCTGTCAGCCCAATGACAAAAATCACTTCTTAGGGCGGCATGGTAGCAACATGATGCCGCATATTAAATCTTAATAGTCAGCTGACTGGCCGTTTTTTTTGTACAGCCGTACGCAACGTATTAAAAACCTATAAAGGTAAGTGATTCAATTTGCTGGCCTAATAGTGCAGAGAGTAACGATTTTAATGAGCTCGTAAATTTTTTGTTGCGTTTTTTATTTGCAGTACAATTTAAAAACCAGTATGCTGCAACACATGAATCCGAGGCTTTATCTAGGGTCTGATATATTCCATAAGAAATTGACCATATACAAATTTGATCAGTTGATCATGTGTTGAATTTAAGCCATATTTGGTTCTGTAGGAAAGTGCCTCAAAAATTCTTTTTTAAATGTACTTTTGATCGGTTGAAAATAGACAAATTCAAGTATTTTCAAAATTTATAACATAAACCATCGACTATTTCATCATCATTTAAACAGTTTTGATTTAAATACCTGACCAGTTTTTTGATTGACAATACTCCTTTTATAATCAATGCTATATCCTCATCAATATCAAATAAAAAAAAAAATAATTATGAATATTTCGCAATTCATGCACATGCAAGCGTTAGTCTATAGTCTGAGTGCAACTGTTACATGTAATTTAAATTAAAATTATAATAGGTAGGTACTCCACATCAAAGTATTACGTGCTACCTCAGAATCTGTTACGGTTTCGCTTAACAACAAGGGCTTATCGCAATCATCTTTTATATGAACAAAGATATAACGACAATATTAAGTACAACGTTTGAATTTTTTAGATAAAAATTTGCAGTGCGACGAAAAAACAAGTGGATGTTTTATTGCAAGTCATCTGTTGAAAGTGATTTTTTTTCAGGGAAATAAAATAACAACTAGGATAATCAAATTATTTGAAGATGGCTTTACTACACATGTCATAACTGAGGATAACCACTAAACGGTAGGTTAATTTTGAGGTATTAACAAATTAAATATATCTGCTATTAAGTATGGGCGGGAGAAAATATTACAAATGATAAGTAAAGGGCTGATATACTTGGCTCTTTTTTTCAGTGGAATTGGAAAATCGTCTGCACAGAAAGTCCCGTCTAGTTCGAATATATAAACTAAAACTACACAACTAAACTCAATACTTTTCTGTTCCACTAATGCATTGAAAATCGAAATAATAATAAATGAATTAAATAATAGCAAATCTCTGAAAGGAAATGTCTGAATTCACCGTAGTACCAACAGTTTCTAACCACCTTCTAAATCACCTGAAAGAACCCTCTTAAGGCGATTCTGATTTATCGTGTTAAGGAGACGGGGCCCTACAGGTTATAGTGGGATCCGAACCACTTCTCGGCGATAATTGTATAATTGAAAACAATTTCGCAGTAGATAGGGTTCGAGCTCATTACGCTAGATATGCTCAGAGATAAAGCTAGATGTGCAAACCACTAGGCTACAGTTCATAAAATAAATAAAGCAATCTATTATGGGCAATGCACTTCCACTTTTAAAGTAGTCACCACTAAATATGCTTTCAAAAATGGCTCCAAGGAGGAGGTCCAATACCATTAATAGATGACGCTACTGGTTTAATAACTATAGAGGTTACTGTCTAGTTGTTACATTTCTAGAATGCAATGGTTTTATAATAGAATCCAGAGCCGAACCAACGCACTAGAAGTAGTTCAGTTAAGTGGACAGATCAGAAAAGGGACAAAGTGATTAAAGTAGCGAAATAGACATAAATAGTGACTTATATAAAGGCCCCTTTGTATAGCTGTCCGCCCTTGGTTTTTCTTCTCCGAGTACTTGGAATCTCAGTCTCGTCAGGCTTTCACAGTGGCACAATACGACTGAGGTTTCCTCTTCCTCTTGGCAGAATCTGCATGTTGCGTCCTCTGTCAGGCCCATTAGACTCATGTGTCTATTGAGCCGGCAGTGGCCAGTTAGAAGGCCTACTATTACTCTGATGGCCTTCCTATTCTGGCTTAGTAGATCTTCCGTAAATTTGGCCGAACGTTCTTTAATGAACTCTTTGGCCTGTCTCTGTCTTGGGAGATTCCTCCACCATTCCAGAGATTTATTTTACATGGCTGCTCGTATGAATGGCTGCTCGTATGAATGGCTTTGCCATGCCACAAAAGGGCTCGGGTCCTATTGGGGCTTCAAGTGCGCCTTCCTTGGCCAGTTGGTCAGCATTTCCGTTTCCTCTGTGTCCCTCGTGTCCTGGTATCCATGCTAGGGTCACTCTGTTCTGACTCCCCAGCTCTGTAAGGGCCGTCAAGCAGTCTCACACCAATCTTGAGTTGATTTGCATGGAACTGATTGCTTTTATTGCCGCTTGGCTATCAGAGAAAATGACAATCGACTGGTTAACAGTGATTTGTCCTATTATCTCCCTTGCGCAACAATGTATGGCGATCACTTTAGCCTGAAACACACCGTTGTGTATTTCCCTAGACCTATCGGGATACTGGATTTCGACCTTGTCCCGTAAATCCCGGCCCCGACTCCTTGTTCTGTCTTGGAGCCGTCAGTGTACCAGACTGTTTGTGTTGTTACCGTACGGTTTTTCCAGTCCTCCCAGTCTGGTATAACAGTCTGAAAGTTCTTGTTGAAGTTATACCTTGGGACCATTACATCCATGTCCATGCCCTCATCTTCGAGTATAACGTCTGGTGTTGCTGGCTAATTGGCGAATTGGCGTTTGGCCTTGCGTTAACCTGTGCGCCACTGATCGAGCTTCGCCTTGTATGAATATGTGTAATGGTGGCAGGTCCAAGAGAACCTCAAGTGCAGCCGTAGGAGCAGGAGCAGCCTTATTGCTCCCGACTGCACCGTCTTAGTCCACCATACCCCTGATCCATAGGTTATCATGGGTCTTACTACCCTGGTGTATAACCACAGGTTCATTTTGGGATTTAACCCCCAGTTTTTCCACACATTTGCCTACACCTTCCCAGGGCGATTGTGGCTTTCTGTTTGACTTTTTGGATGCGAGAGTTCCATGTTAATTTTTGGTCAAAAATGACTCCTAAACATTTTTCCTCACAAGCAAATGGAATTTCCACTCCGATGAGCCTTAGGGGGCTTTAGGCCTTGCAGTGCTCTTCTCCGTGTAAAATTGACGACTGTGGTTTTGTGGGAATTTATAAAGAGTCCGTCCTTACAACACCATTTGTCGACAACATTTAGGGCTCTTTGCGAACGCTCCTTTATTGTATTCGCGAATCGCCCCTTAACAACTATTGCTAGATCATCACCTAAGTAATAGAAGCCCTCTGTGGAAAGTTTCCGGAGGAGTTCGTCAACCAGGGTTGCCCATAGTAGTGAAGATAGTACCTTATATAGTAAGATGTAGTAATCAGTGTTACTTGTTTGGAACTGATTGAACTCACATTTGAGGTGTTTACTAGGGATGTAGACATGTTGCAATATGTATTGCTATGCTATTTGATGTAAACATTTGTGGTTCCGCAATAAGTTACACTGATGATACTCTATCTTCTACGTAGCATACAGTCAACAAGACTTGAAAATTCAAACAGAAACAGACCTGAAATTCATCAAAAAATATTTCGATAAACTAAAACTAAATACAAACTTTTTTACTTGTATGAAACATCATCTCCTTTAAATAAGCTTGCTGTCAATGATAATTTTAAAGTTGACTCACTCATAGATAAAATGCAATAAATGCATCAATTATCATATAACTAATAAAATAAGAAAACTTTTATACAGATGTAAATGTTTAAAATAAGTTTCTAAACCAAGACAAATTAATTAATGAAATTATATATCATATTTAAGGTACGAAATTTCATTTTAGGGGGAGGTATTGGACTTATACTTAAAACATCTAGAATTATTATATGAGGCTATTCAAAATATTATTGAATAAAGAACCTACTTATCCTTCAAGTTCTCTCTATACAAAGACACTAGCGTAATGGATATTAGACCATTTTACTTTTTCCGATGTGTATTATATAATACCAATTGAATATTCAAACCAGGGTAAATCTTACCTATACCGTAACGATAGAGCCCTAAAGAAATGAACACATATATATTTTTTATGAATCCGCTATTCACAGACTCGTGCAGGTATCAATCATCAGGTAAAGTCGAGAACAGGTGGTCCATTCCCTATTAAATGCACCCACTGCCCCAAATATGAATAATTCAGTAAAAGGCAAGGTGCAGGCTTTGAAATTTCGCTTGCGGATATCGGTTCTTTCTAAGTATCAGAAGCTACTAATTTATAACAAAAACTACTGCTGACATAGACCAAAAACAATATGGTACTTAAGTTAAAAAGCTTGTCAGAAAAACACCTGCTTTATACTTAGTGCCTTCGGGTGCTTGAAAGTAGGGTAAATTTTTATGAGCTTTAATTATATAATGTTGTTTTAAAAAACAACAAATAAATAGTGTATGATATTTATTATTTCACAAAAATATAAATTGCTGCTAATTCACTATAAATGTAATTTATGCATAGGATTGAAGTAATAAAATTCTATAAAATGTATATTTTGTTAGGGCCACTTGGCCCCGTTTTAAGGTAATATAACAACTATCAAAAACCTTGGTAGTTGATGATGGTGAAATGGGGATAAAAAGTATTTCTAACGTATTCTTACCTTGTTGTTAATCAAAAAAGTTTGATTTTAACTATAAAATGTGAATAAGAATAATCCTATATTTGTGCAATGACAAATTATGTTGACATTTTTAGAACAATTCAGCTAAAAATATAATAAAAGAAATACACTGGGGCGAGCGTAGGTGCGTCTTTACTATGTACATACTTCGGAATGCGATGTAAAGCAACGTCAGGCGCAGTTAGTAGTTGGATGGGTGACCGTTCCAATGGAAATGCGTCCTCGCTTCACACATCTTCCAGCGGCTTGTATATCAGTGTATGCGCGGAAGCTATACAACTTTAGGCGAGGGTTGTATAGGAGATGTACCATCCTTCGGAGGGGATGTAAAGCCGTCGGTCCCTTGTCTATTAAATGTTAGGCAAGTAAAAGATCACTACTCTTGTTAAGGGAAGAGGTTCGGCAAAATTCCTGGTTGGGGGTAGCTCGTCTACAGGCGTCGGTGTTAGGCCTCAGTAGCGGAAATAGGCCGACGTTAAATAAATGTATAAAAAAAATACACTAATTATACAAATAACTTAAATCACAATGGAAATAGGTCAAACATAAAACAACAAAAAATTAAACATAGAATATTGAAGTTTATTTTACATAGAATATAACAATATATTTTTTTAATAACACCACCACCACCACCACCACCACCACCACCCCGGAAGGCTCTAGACGAGTCTTGTGTGGGAGGGGGCTACACATTTAGATACAAGGGGCATACGCTCAATATCCATGTATAGTGAAAAAATCCTTCTCACAGTGTTTTCCATCTCGACCATCAGTCATACAATTAATACTTAGTAATATCGCGGACAATTACCACATGTAACTGCAGAGGAACAAAATGAATTACAAACTGTTCATCAGTGGCCAATAATTCCTCCCAAGCGTTTGCAATTACATCCCATAATTCCTCTGAATTTTGAGGTCGAAAATATCTTTTGTAAATAGTTTTCGTTAGAATACCCCATATATTTTCCATAGGATTGATGTCCGGACTATTTGTAATTCATGGTAATGTTTCAATATTATTGTTCTGAAGCCAGTTTCTTACAACATTAACAGTATAGACAGGATAATAATTAATTGTCTTGTTGCAAAATTAAATTGTTATTCGAATACAATAATTGTTCCACCGATGGCATTATATATAGTGTCCAATATTCTTATATAATTTTCCACAACAAACCTTTCGTCAATTTTCCAATAAATTCCCATTCCATTATAACTAATCCATGCCCATACATTCACACTGAATCATCCAGATTTTTGACTTCCTCACAGATGTGTTTCTTCGAACCTCGAATTTTGAGGTCTATAAACACGAACGTGCCCATCATAGGTGGCTGAAATACTTTTTCATCTTAAAAATACTACTCTTTCCCGAAATGCTATATCTCTGTAAATTTAATTTAATGCAAATGATACTTAATTGCTTCTTTTCTGCAGTTAATAGCCAAATCTAACGATTTAAGTCTTCGGCACGCTGTTGATTGAGAGCCTGGAAAATTTGTGACAACTTTAGGGAATCTTGCGCAATTAAAAGGGTTTTGTCTTAAATATTAAACAAGAGCTACATACTCTTCATTACTTGAGCGAGAAGACCCTAGTTATCTGTTACAAATGCACAAGAAGTTTATAACAACAGTATGTATTTAATGCCCATTACAGATATTGAGACTGCTGATATTATCAACTCTGTTTGCAAGAAAAAATCATCAGGCCCATGTGCCCATGTGCTATGTTGTTTAATAAGGGAAGTTAGTACTTTTTTTTATTAGTATCCTGACATACCTCATAAATGTATCCTTCGAAAATGAACAATTTCTACAACAGTTAAAAGCTGCGCTAATAATTCCAGTTTACAAAATATTTTCAAAAATGTATGAAAAGGCATTTGAGATCAGACTAAATTCATTTTTAATTAAATATAACCTGTTAACCCCTAGGCAATATGGATTTTGCAAGAATACATCAACACAAGATGCTGTTCTCTCCTTTTATGAGAAAATCCTGCATAACTTTGATGAAAAATTACTATCAGCTGGCATTTTTTTCAATCTATCTCGGGCCTTTGACACCATAAATCACAAATCACAATTTGTTGTTAAAAGAACTTGAAATATACGGTATCCGTGGCCCAGCATTGGAATGGATTAAGATACTTATTGGAGAGAACACAAACAGTCAAAGTTGCAGTTGATGGCATAGAATATCTTTCAGATAGTGTTGACGTCTTGACAGGGATATCACAAGACAGCGTATTATGTCCATTACTGTTCATTATTTTCGTCAACGATTTAGTAACTAACCTAAACAATTGCTTCTTAACCCTTTTTGCAGACGATACCTCCTCTATCATAACTGCTGCAAACGTAGACCTTTTAAGCAAAAATGCCACTTTATGTGTTGATAAAATGTCACAATGGTGTCGCAATAATGGCCTGATTCTAAATCAGCAAAAAACTGTATTATTAATGTTTTCCGCGATTCGTGCTAAGTTAGATTTCAGCCTTTTGGTCAGAGGAAATCACAATCTCCATCAAAATGATCTTGCGAAGTTCTTAGGCGTTCATATGGATATGAATATGTCATGGGAGGCTCCTATTGAGAATCTGAGGAAAAAACTGACTTGTTTAAACTTTGCACTTCTTCAAATAAGGGACACTGTTGAAGCTGGCACACTGAAATCATTCTATTACGGATGTATTTACTCAGTTTTGCAATACTGCATATTGTGCTGGGGAAATAGTTCTGAAATTAACAAGGTGTTCATTTTGCAGAAAAGAATTATGAGAAGTATGTTTATACTTCCCTACAATACATCCTGCAGAGATTCTTTTAAACAGCATGGTATACTCACTATTTATTGTATATATATTTTACAGTCTATATGTTTTGTCAGGAAAAACATTGATAATTGAATAAATATTTAACCTAACAAATCCACCTTTGTTACTATGGAAATAATATCTGTCCTATTTAAGCTATACAATATTTAGTGTCCCCAAGTTTATTGCACAGAAATGTACACAAAATACTTTTAAGTAACAAAAAATCTTCCAAACTCCAAGAGGATGAATTTTTCACATAAACACCAGGATACCAACGCATAATAGGCAAGGAAGTAGCTAATCAGTTGGCTAGAAAAGATAGCGACAGTTACTCTTACAGGCCTGAAGTATCTTGTGGGATTTTCTATTGAACGAAACTAAAATTAGAGAACAAATGAGAAGACAACGCGTACGCTACTGGGATAAGTTGTATGTTTTGAGACACTTCAAGTGTTTCATTTAGGAACTATCCAAAACTAAAAGAAGACGAACGAAGTTTAACAGGAGACAAATAAGGAAAATAAAAGAATTTTTTACGAGTGCAAGGGAGGACTAACTTCTCTTTATTTATATTACAGCAAGGCTTTCAGAGCAAAAAGACAGTAGTTCTTCCAATAACGAGAAATTGAACTCGAAGTTATAAGGAGCCCTGGTTAACACCACCGATGAAGTAAAAAGAAACCATCAATTGTTCCACATTATCCTCTCTGCGGTCTATGTGACCGTTATTTTTGAAGAAGTTTTTGGTGTGATGGGGCCCAGGGGCGGACTGACCTGGCGGGCAGGGAGGCTACGTCTATATTTTAAGTTTATGTATATCAGACAGTTGATAATTGGTAATTTGCAAGCCAAAAATTTATTTGGGTTACTAAATCGCTTTGTATTTTTTTTCCAACGAATCTTATAGGGTGTGATACAGTATCTAAAATTCCCAAGTAAAAATTAAAAAAACTTGAGAAATTTGAGAAACTCGTTGGTAGACGGCACGAGAAAAAGCCTTGAAGTCGATTTTTTCAGATGATAATTGTCTGTAAATTATTGTATTGTTCCCATTAGATAAAATATTGGAAGGTCAATGCAAAGGTCGATGCAAAGATATAAGTTCTGAGGATGAATTTGTACGCAACAAATTACTGGAGTACAAGATAGAGTTAACAGCACATGTATTATTGAACATTTTTAAAGTTTTTGATCCTACGTCAAAGTATCTACAGACAAAAAATTTGGTCTTGGGTTGGTTTTTGATTGAGCAAGGCAAAAAAGAAGTTAGAAAAGTAAATGAAAAATAATCAAGTCTAGATTAAGGGCAGCTCCTTCTCAAGAGTTATTAGTAGCCTTCTTGATTATGAGCGTTGAGAAAAATCTTCTCGAATCTAGATTTTTATTACATTTTGAATAAAATGAAAAATTCATCTGCGCTTCTCGCTAATATTTTAAACCACTAATATGATGTGTAATTTTTTATCCTAGACTCCTGTATTTTACTATTTTCCGTATTTTTCTATTAATGTTATGTGAATACCCAGATTTTTTCTGGCGGGCCTTTGCCTTCCCAGTCCGCCCCTAGTGATGGGTGTTCAAGAACACGCTCTCAGAAACAGATCTTGAAAGCATCAATACGCGATGCGGATGCGTTTGATTCCCTCTTCGCTGGCTCTCTTTCACAGTTCTAGATTATTCTCATGGTTATATCCACAACTTTTGATATTAGTTTTATGAATTCGATCCATGAACAAAAATACAGTTTTTTCGAGATGAATTATTTTTTTATAACCACTTTTAAAGCGGAATGCGCTTAGATGTCAAAATGATTTACTCATATGGATTACAAGGATTAAAATAGTTTTATCTTCGTATTATTACATATAAAATAATAATAATTTCTAAAATTATAAACTGGACCAATAAGTAATATTTTGACATAGCTATCCGGTGCTGGCGAAAATATTTTATTAATGAATTACGAAAAGATATCAGTAATAAAATGGTTTACTGATATCTACTGTACTTTTTTACGTAATACAGGTCTATTAAAATTCATTCATAAATTAATATTTTTTCTTTAAGGATAAAAACCATGACTTTTAAAACAAATTTCGTGAAATAAACACTTTATCTGGGCGACAATAAAAGTGTTAAAAAAAGAGCATTATTTATTGACTTTCGATGTTTGAAGAAAAAATGCATGTTATACAGAGTGTTTCGTGAGTGACTGGCCATACTCTAGTGAGGGGTATAGAAATCTAAGATGATTTCAAAATGACCTTTATTATAATTATCTCTAATGCCCCATGTTTATGATATACGGCGTGTTATCTATTGTTTGACAAAATATAGATCGGCCGTATTTTTTTAATGGCTGCAGTGAATTGAACCAAATTTAGTAGATATGTTCCACTAATAGAGGTCTACATAATTCTGTACCGAAAGTCAAAGAAGCCAGGGTCGGGGTCAACTTTTTTTATTTTGGCTGTTGCCTGAAAACATTACCCTGCAAACAATTTTGGCAATGTACAATATTGATTTTAAAAATACTCTAATAGTGTACCAAAACCATGTAGTTAGTTTTTTTGGCACACTTTTAAAGCCTCCAGAATTAACAGCCGAGTTTCATAATAAATCCATTTAAAAAATACTTAGGTGACTTTCGCCGTAAAAACATGTTACTATATGGGCGACTTTAATTTTGTGAGGAAAGATTTAATTTTACTGTCTGTTTGAATTTGCCACAACAACAAAAAAATGTAAAAATGTATTAACGTCAACAAAATAAAAATATACACAGGCTGTCCGTTTTATCAGGGCTCTCGAGAATATCTCACTTAATATCGGTCGTACAAAAAAAACATTTTTACAAAATGCCGATTTATATAACCTACAAAATGGTTTAAAGACATTTGAAATCCATGGCCTACTTTAAGAGTTATGGCGGAAAATATCGAAAATGCGGAAAACGTCTAGGCCAAATATCTCCGTTATTTGAAGAGATACGAGAAAAATTCTAAGGCAAAAATTGTTTGCAAAACAGAGTGTTTCAACGACGTTTTATCTAATTTTTTTCAAAACCGCTGTATTTTGAGATTTACTCTTCAGGCTGTTAAAAAAAATATTTTGAAACGGGCGGGAAATTGCGCTATTAAATAGAGTATTTTCCTCCCTTTTCAAAAATATATTACATGCTATATTTATCCATTGGTACTACGTTAGTAATTATAATAACATTTTTTAAAATCAATAATTTTTTTAACAAGCATTATACTTGCCGTGGAGAAGTATGATTAAATAAAACCACAAAATAATTCAATAAGTTGTTCAAATCTTTGCTATAATAAAACATTAACACAATTAGGAAGAATAAAGTAAATTTAGGCAACAAAAACAAATTAATAATAAAAAGAATATAGCACACAGAACATTAATATTTATCTAATCCTCAAAATAATTTTTAAGATATCATATCAAGTGTTCAAAGCGTCCACCGCGATTTCTTATGCACAATCGAGCGCGCCGAGGCACTGCATTTAAAACGTTACTCAGCATTTCGGGGGTAACTGTAATACATGTCTGTTGAATTCGAGCTTTTAGGTCCTCTACATTTTGTGGTGTCATCGAAAACACCTTATCTGTAATATACCCCATAGAAAGAAATCCATTGGGGCTATATCTGGAGAACGAGGGGGCCATCGCCTAAATCCATTGGTATTTATCCAATATTGAGGCAAAATTTCGTCTAAATAATCTAGGCAAATCTGAGAATTGTGGGGAAGAGCTCCATCTTGTTGAAAATATTGAAAGTTTTGTCGATTTTCTAAAGATAGGTCATCTAAGAATTCATTAAATTCATTTCTCAAAAAGTTTAGGTACCTTTGACCACTCAGGTGGCCATCATAATAATAAGAACCTATTAAATTGGTGCCTAAAATACCTATCCACACATTTATTGAAAAACAATTTTGAAACCCAGTCGGTCTATGCCAGTGTGTATTTTCAGAAGTCCATTTGCAAAGAATATTGCGATTAAAAAATCCATTATTGAAAAAATTTGCCTCGTCGGACCAAAGTATTTTACTTACATATTAATGGATCCTCACGCTTCTTTTCCAATAGCCACCTACAAAAAGTCGTCCTCCTTGGTTTGTCCCCGCTTGTAAATTATGGTTTTTTTTTGGCTTTTTAACACCGGTAACCATTTTTCTTTAAAATTTTTCTAGCACTTGTTTTATTTATATGACAAGCAATTTGAATTTCTCTTAATGATGTTTCCAAATTTTCTGTATTTTTATTTCTTACATAATTAATAACTCGGTTTGCATTATCAGTAACACTGTTCAACCTTGTATTCTTCTTTAAAAATGTACCATTATTTTTCAGTTTCGTAGCTAATTTTCTGAACATAGTTTTATTCTGCTGTATTGCTTGTGGAAATCTGTTTCTATATTCTACTTGAGCTAATCCATAGTTAAAATTGCATTGGCAATATATAACGAACATATTATAACGATCAATGTGAGTGAAAACCATTTTTGAAAATTCTAAATTCTTAAACGAGTGTGATTGAGTGAGAGTTTAAGTATTAACTGAGATGATCTGTCAAAAAATTAAATTGTCAAGTTTGTTCATAGCCAACTATTTTAAAATAATTGAAATAATAGTGAAATCATCAAATACAAACAAATGGATATTATACTTAAATTAATTGGTAAAGACATTTTAACTTTCTGAGCAAGGAGTTACGCTTTTATGGAGGACCTCTATACATTGGCATAACTGCGAATACTCTTTCCATAATTACTCCATGTTGCTTTCTTGATTATTATTTTGTTTTTGTTACCTGAATTTATTTTATTCTTATTAATTGTGTTAATGTTTCATTATAGCAAAGATTTGAACAACTTATTGAATTATTTTATCGTTTTATTTAATCATACTTCTCCACATCAAGTATAATGCTTGTTAAAAAAAAAGTATTGGTTTAAAAAAAATGTTTTTATAATTACTAACGTAGTACCAATGAATAAATATAGCATGTGATATATCGTTGAAATGGGAGGAAAATACTCTATTCAATGACGCCATTTCCCGCCCGTTTGAAAATAAATTTTTAACAGTCTGAAGAGTAAATCTCAAAATACAGCGGTTTTGAAAAAAATTAGATTAAACCTCGTTGAAACACTCTGTTTTGCAAAAAATTTTCGCCTTAGAATTTTTCTCGTATCCCTTCAAATAACGGAGATATTTGGCCTAGATATTTTCCGCCATAACTCTTAAAGTAGGCTATGGATTTCAAATGTCTTTAAATCATTTTTTAGGTTATATAAATCGGCACAATTTTTGTACGACCGATATTAAGTGAGAGATTCTCGAGTGCCCTGATAAAAGCCTGTATATTAATAATGTAAAAATGTGAACAAACTAAATTTTTATTTATTAGATGAACAAATACAAAGAGTAACAATTAAACGGATGTGAAATAACCGGGAAAATAACACTACTAATTATTTAGTTCAGAACTAAAAAGAATTTGATCAAATACAATTACACAAAATTAAAATAACGTAAGTATCTGAAATATAATGAACAAAAATAATTTAAAAAACTGAACACAACAAATTTTCAAATTGTGCCGGTATTGCTTTAAAAAGTAAACTATGTTTCATGTAAATGAGTACTAAAAGGGATAGCACTGTATTTCTTTATGAGTTATTAATACAAGATCTATGAACTAAGCTATTGCAATTTTAGGTTCAAAAACCAATTTGATCTTTTAAACATAACTAAAATCTAAAAAGTTCCATATTTTCATTTTTGCTTTTCATTTTTGTCGAAAAGCCAAAAAGTAACGTTAATTTGTTTATAACGGAAAAATGTAGAACTGAAGAAAAATAACGTGTTTGAAACAAAATTTTGCTCATTATTATCAAGAAATATACGTGAAATCTAGGATTTAAGATCAATAAAATGCTTCTATCAAACTCACAGGAATAACATTGGAATTTTCACGTTTATAATATTTATTATAAGATTCTTAGGCAAATATTTTAACCTCAGATTTGGCACGATAGTTTAGCAAGAGGCATATTTTGAATACATAATAATGTATATTTTCTTGTAACAAATTTAAAAAGTCGTCGTCTGTTACTTCCACGTCGCGGAAGTATAGTAACACAAAAAAAAAAAAATTTTTTGCTGAAATACTCTTAAAATGTCATGAAAAGTCGAGATTTTAAATTTACACCAAAAAAAATTTGTCTTCTGTCTGTAACTTTTTTTGTGCGTACCGTTTACTCTTGAACCGTCTATAATATTGACTTGAAATTTGGTACACTTATGTATTATAACGAGATCTGGAGCTTTTTGTGGTTTTTATGTTTTTTGCAAATTAACAAATTAACAGAAACAACTTTTACTGGTCAAGTTTTATCAGAAATTTAATTGTGGAGAAGCCCATATTTTTGTTTTCTTGATATCACAAGTGCAACCGGAAATATTCGACGAAAAGTGAGATGTGAGATTCAAAAAATAAATAAATAAAGTTTAAAAAAGATGTTCCTAGGACCACCATTGGACAAAATATTTTTCCATAACTTTTACTTACCCAAACTATTTATTTTTAAAATATGATTGATTTCACTATTATGACACAGCGTTTTAAGAATGGGCGCGCCAATATCCATTGGCTGGATGTCGGTCTCGATAACTAGGGCCGAGTAGGACTATTACTCTTTGCATCTAAATTATCTCTGTAGACCTGGACCGGCCTTCGTGATAGGTTGGCCGGCGTACTTCTACCAGACCCAGCTCACAAATGTGAGATGTGTCGTGGTATTTTCTGCGGACCTCCCCTGGTCCTGGCTGTTGAACCTCGCTGGCAGAGGTCTCTTCTGGCGCTCTTCTTGTCTTGATGTTTTCTTTCTTCGTCAGCTTGTCACCCCCGGGAGTAGTGATCGGTCGAGTTGGGTTTAGGAAGTTTTGGCTGGGACTGACTGCCGGTACGTAGGACATCAATTGATATCCTACCCCGGATCGTTGGAAAGGTAAGGATGAGCTGTGTAGCTCGGGAGTGTGGAGACCTAAGTGCTTCTTTTAGCACTTTCGGTCTCTACGGAGAAGGTAGGACAACGGGCGTCGGACGGTATGTTGTCCGACACCCGCAAGGAGGTTGGGTTAGGGTTGAAAACGTCATGTCTTCGGTAGTGGTGGTCCGTCCTGGCGTATCTGAAACAGATCTGTTAGCGGGAAATAAAGGTTATACTTACCCGTTGTCCAGTAGCTGAACCCTCGGTCGCTTGTGCCTCGGGGCGTCGGCGGGGTCGTAATCAGTGGCCTGTCTGATCAGCGGGTTCCCATGCTCCTCGGCTTGGGCGTACAGCTTCTTCGCTCGTTCCCGGATGACTTCAGTGACCGTGGTGTACTCCAGGTCTCTGACGATGTCTGCGGTTCTCACGTACCATGGGGCGTCAACTACCGTCCTGAGGGCGATGTTCTCCACTGCCTGGATTCTCTTTATGTAGGATTTCGCCTGGTAGCCCCACCCTACCGAGGCATACGTCAGCTGCGGCCTGATGAGGGTCCTGATAAGCGTGAGCTTGTTCCTCAAGTTGAGTCAGCTCCCATTTCCCGTCATTGGGTAGATGAGGGCTCTCGTACGTCGGGCCTTGGCTGTGATGGCGTCCGTGTTTTGTCTCCACGTTAGGCTTCTGTCCATGACCACGCCAAGGTATTTGACGGTGTCGTGCCATTGGATGTCCTCGTCGTTCATGGAGACGTGTCCTGTGGGAATTTCTTTCTGCACTCATCTGAAGAGGATGGCTTGGCTCTTGTCGGCGTTGACTGCGACTTTCCATTTCGTGCACCATCCTTCCAGGAGTGCGGCCGCTTCCTGGAGTTTTCTGGTTGCGTTTCTGGCCTTCCAGGATCTGGCAATCAGGGCGGTGTCGTCTGCAGACAGGGCTAGGGTTGTGTGGTATCGCAGTTCATATTCTCATATATTTTTTCTTGTATATTCATGGGATCTTCTGTTAGCCGATGTTTCAGTGCAACTTATTTTTCATTGCAATAAATTATATTTCCCAATTTCAATACCCGCACTCGTTTAATTCTAAACACATACAGGGTGGCCCATTAGTGTGAGGAAGTCCAATATCTGGTCTATTACAAGAAATATAAAAAAATGTTTTGTGATTTCAGAGTAAAATTCTACGTTCATTACTATTAACGTTGCGGCGTTGCCAAGATATTGCGAAAAATAGGAAAATTCACGGAAAAACAGTGCATCACAAATGACATAAAAAAATATTGTTAATTACAGTTAAGATAAATCAGTTAGTAAGTGTAAAGCGAGGGGCAATCCGCTAGGGAAATCAGGTGTACAAATCGGGGGAAATCGGAGGAAATCAGGAGGAAATCAGGAGGAAATCAGAGGAAATCAGGAGGAAATCTACTGCCATTTTGTTGAAATATATTATGCACATAGGCAATGCAGTTAATATCTTTTGCTTGAAAAAATACTATTTTGAACAATTTTTCAGTATCATAAGGCCAGCGATATACCAAGCGTTTTAACCTGACCCGCGTTTCAGCGGAACAGCGTTTCAGTTATTCGTTTTAAATATTTAAATTATTTTTAGATGTTATTTTAGTGCCTAAATAAATATATCTTAATACTTACTGAATCTTACACTTACACTACAGCGCGTAACAGTATTTTAACGAGGCCGTACAGTTTTTGTTGCATTTTTTATCTGCAGAGTAAAATTGCAAACGACTATAGTAAGCGGATAAACCTCCGGAACGACACTTCGTATTACCGTGAATATTTCACTTCGCTTTACTGTTGTTATTGTGCTCGGTTTTTTGCTATTGTTTTAATGTGATTATTTTACTATAAGCCAAGCCATAAGTATTTCTCGTGACGTTGGTTAAGTCGAGTAAGTATCAATTGTGAAGGATTATTCCATTTCGTCGGTATGTCGTTTGTCTTTTGGTGCTATAATAAAAAAACTATTCTATATAGTAATATCTGGAATCTTGTATTTATTATACAGTTGACGCTATTGCCAAGGAAGAAATTAAATGTACAGACAGTGTGACCCATTTTCAAAGGAAACATTGCTGTAAAAAATGTGTTTAGTAACCGATCTTAATGGGTTTTTTTAGGGTTCTGTAGCCAAATCTCAATACTAAACCCTTATAATTTCGCCATGTCCGTCCGTCCGTATAATACAGATTTATAACTCCTCCATCTTTCCATCGATTCTGATGAAATTTTACAGGCAGGTGTCTTATGTGAATCGCCATAAAATTGTTTAATGAAATTACAAAAAAATAATTTAGGGTTAGCTTCCCATGCATAAAACAGAGGGATGAACATTTTTATTTTGGCGTATGTCATCGTGTGGGGTATCATTGAACAGGTCTTTAAAAATACAATAAAAGTTCCTCAGTGACTTTTTTCCTTAGGTGAATATTTTGCGAGATAATAAGCTCCTAAATTCGTTAATAATGTGTCCCCTCTGCTAACTTTCCAATCTTATGATTTAAAAATCTGAGAAAATCAAGATAGAAGCACTTTATAAATACTTTCAACGAAAATTATTTTAAACAAAATGACAAGGTATGCAACAAGTTTTTTAGATATCCACAATTATCAATTTTCAATAGCAGCACTATGGAATCCTTAGTCGATGCATGCACTATACTCACTTGGCAGGTTTTTTAGCAAATCATCAAAACCTTTACCTTCTGACAAAAATTTAGATATGATTCAATTTTCAGGGCCTATTGTGATTTTTTTTCAATGTCAAAAATTAACAAGTTTTATTAGCGATTTTTTTGGTTGAAATTCTAAATAGAACACTAGATTCGGCATGCTCCCAAAAAAATTAAAAAATATTGAATATTGACAAATTTAAAACAAAATGGTTGCAGGCAGTTATTTTATACAGTGTGTTCCAAAAGAAATGAAAAAAAAATAATAATTTTTCTTCTGTTTTGTTTTAAAAAAATTACAAAAACACATCAATAAGTAATATCAGATTTGAGAGGTTACTGAATTCAGTGGTGTAGTTAATATTTCAATAACAAATCGTTTATTAAATTTGTTAATTTTTGACATTGAACAAAAAAGTCATAACGAATTAAAAGAATGATTGTCATAGAATGTAACTTCAAAGTCCAGTATTAATGTAGAAAAAAATCAACGGAAATAAGAAGAAATCAGCGGAAATCAGAAGAAATCAGGAGGAAATCAGGGGAAATCAGAGGAAATCAGGAGGAAATCAGGGGAAATCAGGAGGAAATCAGGAGAAATCATACAAGATTTCCCCAAAAAGGAAAATCAGGCGTATAAATTGAGCCTAGCGGTCAGATAAAATGTCTGAGAGGAGCGAACATTTATTTTTATTATGAAAATAAAAATGCAGAAAATTAAATACTACAACAGACCAAAAATACCACTAATTCCTATAAAAGAAACTTAATTAATTGCCACCCATTAAGATGCACCTTGTAATTTGTGTGTAATTTGATAGACTGGAGAACGGTGTAGTGTTGTCATGTATTCACCTATGCCGTACTGGTGAGAGCTAACGAGCTCGAAACTAGTCTGCGGCTGGTGATATACGACAGCTCTGCACGATAGTCCTTTCAAAAGGATTAATCTGTCTCCTGGGAGCTTATTGCAGTCAGATTTTTGTTTGCGTCCTCCGACTGAAGACGTAGTGTGTCGCAAGTTTTAGAGCATTATTTTCAATCGCTTTGGAATCGCATATTGTGCACCTTGATGGGTAACAATGAATTAAGTTCTCTTTATATAGGAACTATATATTATTCCTGGTCTATCATAGTATTTAATTTACTGCATTTTTATTTTCATAATAATTAATCCGCTTTGCGTTAGCTTTATATTTTGTTATTTATTTTTATGTATATGAGATTTTATACAGGGGCATTAACTTGTCAATCTTCAAACATCTACACTTCGTTTTTTCAAATGGAACACCTGGTATATTATTCCACCATTTTGTACAATAACTATACTCCTTCAATAAGTTATGGTGATATTAGGCCCCAAAATTAATAGTTTTTGAGATATGTTCAATTTAATTGACAATTTTGTGTTTCTTCACATTTCAAATTCCTGATGTAAACAAATGAAGACAGAGTTTATAACATTACTGTTAGTATTGTAATAATATTGCAATAAGACAAACAGTTACTGTCACATAATTCCTACTGTCGTGAGCAGACAAAAATAGGACAACTTTTTTTTTCTAATGTAAATCTGTCTTGAAACCAGTTAGTTACGGTATGAGCAGTACGAACGAAACAATTGTCTTGTTGAAGTATGAACTTATTGTTAGGAAATAATTGTGACACAGAAGAAGAAGAAAATCCTAATATACGTTTCACTATTAAATCGTTCCTCAATATGCCACAAAACACCAGGACCACGTAGCGATACCCAAGCCCACATATTGACGAAAAATCTACCACTTTTATAATTGTTAGATATATATTTCTCATCGAATCGAGTATTCGGAGGGCGGTAAACACGAATAAGACCGCTGTGTGTTGACTGGAAAATTTTTTCGTCTGTAAAGATTACATTGTTTCAAAAATTTACATCATGCGCTAAAAATTCAAGCGCAAATCCTACTCGAGCTTCTTTATGTTCAGCTTTAAGTAAGTATTTCTGTGCTGCTGCGTGACAGCGTAGCTCTGATTCTCTTACTCGCCGGCGACCAGTACTACTCGATCCAGGAAAATTCGTTTCTTCAGCAGCCTGAATAACTGAATAAAATGGATTTTCTACTAAAGCATTTACCAATTGCGAATCTTGTTGTTGAGTTGACATCCTTCGTCGCCCTGATCCAGGATTTCTACTAATCGTACCGTTTATTCTCCACTTTCTTAAACTGTTACACACCGAATTTTTGTCAATATTATAACGCAGTGCAATTTGACTCATTGACTATCCATCTTCTGCTTTAGCAATAACTCCAGATTTAACTAAATCGCCTATATGAGGCATATTAGTTTTTTGCACACTTGCAATAAATTATGACAACTAACTGACAATGTCACAAAAATTAAAGTTAGATGTACACAACTAGATTTTAGCAAAATACCCTTATAAGACTTGTCCTATTTTTTTTGCTCACGACCGTACCTGAGGAATTTGCGTGTAATACAGTAGTTAAAATAATGAATTTTTCTACGGATGAATGACAGGTATGGTGTAAAAATATATAGGTTGTGTCATTTAAAAAATTCGGCCTTGAAACTCTCCCACTTAATAAAAACACCCGGTGCTTTTCAACATATTTTAGAAATAGGCAACAATGTATGCCTTATAACTTTTATTTAAAACATTTTTTCATATTTCTAATAATAGGCGAGATATTGGACTTCCTCGAACTAATAAGTCCCCATGTATATTAAAAAATGTAAGTTTTATCATGTTTTGTTCCTTTGAAAACTCTTATCTTTTTCTAACTTGACATAGTAATGGGAAATTCCTAAGTACGGTAAACCTAACAAATTCATAATAGCCTGGCTAATTGGGTGCTTACGCATTTTTGAAATAACCATAACCTGGAAGAACCTGCAGAGAAGTTAATGACAATTAAATGGGATTGTAAGTAGCAACTGTTTAAAGTTTAGTTCCTTGCTGTGTACCTATTTAATGTTAAGTCTAGGAATACCTCCTGACTACTGGTTCTGAATGAAACATTTACCTGGTACATTGTTTTATTTTTACGATGTAGTAGCAATTTTTAGTGATTAGCAAGAGCTTAGGAAATACCAAAAGGTAAAGGGATATCTTACCCTAATACATCATTTTCTTAGGTAGTATATGTAAGGTGAGACCAATGTTTTCACCCTCTCCTATTGTGTAGCTAAGGACAATCGGTTAATATAGGGTTATTGTTCTTGATATTTACATTATGGATACAGTGTGTATATTTCCGAAACTGCCAAGTGTACGGCTAGGAAATTTTTATACAGGGTGTTCGGAAATTTCGTTATCATATATTAACGGATATAATTTGAAAAAATTGTACAACAATATTTTGGACTAAAAAGAAATGCATTCCCCTTTCGCCACGCCACTAGTTGAATTTCATTTTGGTTACTACCATGAAATAACCATAGTAGAAAATATAAATCAACTTATCACAGAAGAATTATATTTGAGAGAGGAAAACCTATCAGTAAAACAAATAATTAAAGACAACGATACAATTGTAATGGGCAACGAATCAATTATATCACTATTAAATAATAAAATATCATATCTTGACGAATATTTAAAAATAATAACAGAGGAAAAACAGGTAACATCAACAAAAACACACTCGAAAAACCTAAAAACATTACTGATAAAATAGATATTATCAAACCAGTGACCACCAAGCAAAAATTAATTGAGAAAACTTCTAGAACACAAACATATGTAGATATGCTCCAATGGCAAGCAGACATTATGAAAGAAGTAATAAATTTAAATGATGTAAATTATGACTATCTCTCTAAATCATCCGACAGCAGCTCACAATGGAAAGAAGAACCTTTTAAAACAGTCATCTCAAAGGAGAAAAGAAACAGAGAACCAAAAATATATAAGGAAGCAGAAATTACGAAGGATGATGAAGTAAACAGTTTTGTGGGAAGAGAACCCTAACAGAAAAAAATTTGGTTATTTGTTACAAGGGCAAAAAATCATGACGCGGAAGAAACGGTCCAAAAATACATACAAAATAAAATAAGAAAATATTTTTAATATTTATGTCGGAGAAATAGATAAATTCAAAAAAAGCTAGACAATATATGTTTCAAAGTGGGTCTTAGCTATGAACATCTGGAAATAGCCTATACAAACCTTTCTGGTCAAAAGGAGTAGCAGTATACAGGTTTAACTTAAAAAAAGAAGAAAAATATTTAAACTGATTAAGAAATACAAACCAACAAGCTCAAAATTTTCCAATCAGGACTTTACGTAAATGTAAATATAGAAAATAAAACTTCTTTCAATAAAACTACAAAATAAAAGGAACATAAATTTATGCCATCAAAATATTCTAAGTCTAAGAAATAAAGTATTAGAAGTTGAAGCATTTTTAAAGGTAAATGGAGTCCCATATGACGTCCTCACTTTTACAGAACACTGGCTCAAAATCGGAGAATTCAAATGCAGCATGTTATTCAGATCCCAAATGAGTTATGGCGGATCCTGCATTTTCATAAAAAACAATTACAATTTTGTGAAACTAGATATTCTGAAACAAAAAAGTCAGGAATTAGATTGTGAATACTTAGCGGTTCTGGTGGACAAACTGGGTATGATCATTCTCTCGGTGTACAGGTCTCCATTAAGTGACATAAACATTTTTTTGAATATAATGGAAAATAATATATTAGATTCGTAGGCAAAAATGCAAAAGCTTCATTTGTGGAGATTTCAATATAAATATTTTAGACTTAATAATTTCAACTTAAAATTCACAAAAACTGATCCAACCAGACAAAGTTCCCTCATTGATAATATAATAAACAATGAAGTAAACTTACTGCATGCAACAAATATTTCGAATTCTCTATCAAATCACCTTGCCCAAACTATCACAACACAGTATAAATAAATAAATAAATAATACACCACAGGTAATGACAACCCCTTTATCCCGGAAGGTTCTAGAGAGCCTTGTGTGGGAGGGGGCTACACATTTAGAGACAAGGGACACACACCCAATATCCGTATAGCGGAAAAATCCCTCTCACAGTATTTTCCACTGCCACGACCGGGGATCGAGCCCGGAACTTTTGGGTGAGAGGCAAGTGCGCTCACCTCTCGACCATCAGTCATAAGTATGATTCCGGAAAATACACACGTACGTTACGAAGGAAAACCTTGGATAACTTTAGGGATAAGTATTTCGTGTGAACATAAAAAAATTCAAAAATACAGTCAATATAGAGAAGGATTTATTACAAAAGAATATTACTAAAAATATACAAATGTTTTTTAAAAAAAGAAAATATAAGAATAGCGAAAATCATGTAAAATGAAAATATAATTAAAAATCCACAAACAAAAACAGAAGTACTAGGACGATAATAAAAACTATAACAAACAAAAATAAGAAAAATGAAAATTTTAATATTAATGAACTTAAAAACGAACGAGAAACAGTATTAATGATTATTATACAAATATATGCAAAACAAACGGAACTAATATGCATATTGACATCAAGAGATTAACAGTTTCTAATCTTTTTATCGGAAACGAGTGAGTCCGAAATCATAGAGATAATATGTGATATATCTGAAAAGTACTAGTGATGCTGTAGGAGAAGACAAAATACCTATAAAACTTATAAAATATCTAAAAATATATTATATTGCTGCACCTTTAATACACATAATATAGCCAATTTAGTGTTAAATAATATTTCTTGAAATACTTAAGAGATCTGTTGTCAGACCAATATTTAAAAAAGGAGAAAAAAAATTAATTAAAAAATTACAGACCAATTTCAATTTTAAATAACATCTCAAAAATATTTGAGAAGCTATTAGCGAGAAGGCTAATAACATTTTTCAACCAAAATAATATATTCACATTAAACCAAAATGCTTATTTAAAAGAACGATCAACAGAACGAGCTGTCTTTCAGGCAATAGACAAAATTTTAAAATCAATTAATGAGAGAAACAAACTGAGGGTATATTTTTAGATCTGTCGAAAAATCATATTTAAGGGATAGATTGCAAAAAGTTGAAGCAGTCAACTGGGCAAAAATTTTAATAGTGAATGGAGATCTGTGCATCGCGAAATACCTCAGAGCTCAGTTTTGGGGCCGCTGCTGTTCATAATGTATATGAATGACTTACCTGAAATTATTCCAGAGGAAGTGATAGTATTTGTATTAACAACTTATTAAACATCTAGTATGATTAAAATTTACTAACATTGAATTTGTAAAAAACTGAGAAAATGCAGTTTCATTAATCATATGAAGCGGTAGAAGAAACCGATATAAAAACTGACAAAATGGTATTAAAAGATGCGAAAACAGTAAAATTCCTTGGCTTACATCTTGACTCAATATTAATTATATTAATTTGGAAGAAGCATACTGAAGAACTAGCCCCAAAGCTAAGTTCATTATGTTACCAACTCCGCACCTTACGAAACAACATCAGCATAAATATGTGTTTAAATGTATATCAGTCCTAGTTCCAATCAACTATAAAATATGGAATTATTGAACTCAGTGGAGGTAAAACGAATACAAGTTCTACAAATAAGTGCATACGTTACATATTTAATCCAAATAGGACAGACTCTTGTAAATTATATTTTAAAAACTATAACATACTTGATGTCTCTCTATCTTTGAGTGTACAGTGTTCTACAAAAGAAAACTACACATTTTTTGAACAATACAAATACATACGCATCAAACTCGCCATAGAGATATCCTAGTGCCGTATAATACCAGTCTCAAACAAGTTCAAAAAGGTGTGACGACATCAGTGGTTAAATTATATAATCACTTGCTGGACACACTGAAAATGCTACTTTTATATACTTTTAAAAAGGATTTTAAACGAATTTTAATTTAAAAAATGCTACTATACATTCAATGAATATTTTTCTAACTTTGAATTTTAATGTGTTCTTGTGTCTATTTTTTTCTTTTTCTAAAATATTTGTTAGTTAGGTGTGTTATACTACTGCAGGTGTTTTATACTTCTTGTCTTGACCTGTTTTATACCATGTATGGTTTTTGTTGAATAAAGCTTATTATTATTACTATTATTATTATTATTAATCACCTTTATTGATATTAAATAATGCATCAAATCTCATTGCTGTAACAAAAAGGTTCCTGAAATATTAATCAAAAATTTACTCTAGGGCACCACTTTCAGAGGACCCTAGTTCCCTCAGAAAGCATTACCGGGCACATGTCTATAGGAAATTTTTTCATACTTCAACAAGTATCCTGCGCCAACACTTCTCTTTATTAATAGTAGTAATATTTTAATAGCTTTGACTTTCGAAAATGAAAATATAAACGTTTGTAAATAGCCAATGCAAATTTCAAGTCAAAAGGACAATTTGTTAATCAACAAAATGGTAAAATGCTAAAGTTAGAAAATCTCGGCAAATATGCATCATAGAAAAAATTGTATTTTCTCAAATTGTAGGCTTTTTCATATAATTTTAAATCGAATAAGAACATTTTGTATTTTAAGTCTCTTTGCATGTCAAAATTTAATTTGTTTATAACCAATTGTTTTGAAACGCAAAAGGATGTCAAAAATTTAAATAATCTTTATTTTCTCTCGGTTATCTTCAAGTACCCTTAGAATGCCACAGTACAAGAGTGTAAGTTTTAGAAACATTTACGGTTTTCAGCTGTTTCAATGCCTATTCTGATTTGAAATTTTAACTGACAATAATATTTTTTTACTATTTATCAATGATTTACCTGATTATATAACAAGGGGTAAAGTATTCATGTATGCTGACGGCACAATGATATTTTTGATGAATTTGGTAATTGGTGTCATAAAAGTCGCCTAATTATTAATTACGTCAAAACTGTTGGTATCGATTTTAAAAATAACATAATTAAACGTAGAAAATTGTTAATTATCAATTGCAAAAATTGTTCGAACTGTCACCATTTTCCCTTATGCACAACCTAAGTCTTTTGATCCTGAGCTAATTTTTTTTAATAAGACAATGTTTTTTTTTTGACACTGTATATGACTTTTGAAAAAGTCCAACTGGAAGTGCACTATACACATGTGGTGCCAAATAAGAGAAACTGGAGCAAAAACTAGTAGTGCGGTGTGAGGTAGGTCGAGTGTATTTGGAACGTGTCTGAGAGCGCGCTGGTAGATCTGATTACGTCTTACTAGTAGTTTGTTGTATGAGTAGGCCGGTTGATTAAATTTTATGATTATATAGAAGACAGCAGAAATAAACACCTCTTCGTTCCAGAATTTTTAGGAGTTCAAACTGATGGATATATGGTGTAACGTGAGCGAACAGAGGAATATTTCTAATAAATTTCATGCATGGATTTTGCAATTTCTGCAATTTATTTTTATCTTCTACAGTTAGACAAGGCCCTACTATGGTGTTACAGTAATTTAAATTTGACAGAACCAGTGATTCAACTAACACAATTTTTGTCTTAGCGTTTAAGTCCGACCTATCAAAAATTAGCAGCTGGTGTACAGCTGCTAATTTTTGATAGGTCAGCATTTATTTTCCCTTGCGCGCTCATAGTGACAAGAGCTGAATAGCTGTAATATATCTGTATGCAATCTGTGTGGAGTTGCATACTACAATAACTGGGTATAGTTTGCAAATCAGAGGTAAATATACTAAAAAGGAGGGTACCCAGAACTGAGCCCTGGGGTACTCCAGATAATAAATATTTTGATTATGAATACATCTGACCAGTAGGGCTATTTAAGTTAACGATTTATCGTCGATCTATTAGGTATGATTCCATCCATGCTGAGATTTTTGAAAAGTCCGAAGTCGATGGCGTCAAAAGCTTTAGACATACCTAGTAGACTAGGGACGCATTTTTTGATTGATCTATGGCGCCGAGAATATCCTCTACAACTGTTGTCAATGAAGTGGTGGTACTATGCTTTTCCCGGAAGCCAGGTTGATTAGGTGGCAGTATACTACTTGTCGTTACATAATTCGCGAGTTGTTCATGTAGTGCAGCTTATATAGATTTATTGGCCTTAGTTCGTTTAAATTACCAGGATCTCGCTTTTTTTGGTTATTGACTTTATGATAGATGTTTTCCACGAGGAAGCAATGTTCACCTCGAATGTGGTATTTAATACAAGTGTGAATGGCCCTGAGATACACGGAAGACTTAGCTGCAAGGTTTTTCCAGAAATGGCATCTGACCCCATAGTATAGGGTTTCTGTTTTTTTGTTAGTTTTGAAATGACCTCAGGCGGAACAGGATTGTATTCAAATCGTAGTGATTCAGAAAATGAAGAATTGTTAAAGGCTGTGAGATAATTGTAGTCAATTTCGGAACACGGACTCTACAAAATGATTATTAATTAGGTCAGGGTCATTGAATTTATCTGGTAAATTGATCATTGGTGATTTGTTTCGCTCCTTCGCTTTGTAGAGTGTTCCATAGTTTTTTTGAATCTAACTTATATTCGTGTAATTTTGTTTTAAAAAATACTTTCTTTTAATTTTTTATGGCGTTTGTATGGAAGTTTCTAAGCTGACAGTAGTATTTACGATGCCATTGTAATTGAGAGTTTTTATATCTATTCAATTCATTAATTTTCATGGCTTTCATGTGTTTTAAATTTTGTGCCAGACCAGAGCATGCTAGGTTTTTTATTACGTCTGTATTGACTAAATTAGAGCACGTGCTTATCAAATAAATCTACTAGGTTGTTAAATATTTCACCTTTTTGTTTATGGAATCCATACGGTATATAACATTCCAGTTGATCTCATTCAAGCCATTTTGAAAGGATTTAGCATGAAAATTTTTGTAAGAACGAAATGTAATTATGCTGTTTGAGCTTATGCTTTGCCGAGAATTCATGGAGGATATTTCTTAAAAAAAAAATGTTTTCTTAAAATGTTTTTTTTTATACATTTATTTAACGTCGGCCTATTTCCGCTACTGAGGCCTAACACCGACGCCTGTAGACGAGCTACACCCAACCAGGAATTTTTGCCGAACCTCTTCCCTTAAGAAGAGTAGGGATCCTTTACTTGCCTAACATTTAATAGACAAGGGACTGACGGATTTATATCCCCTCCGAAGGATGGTATATCTCCTATACAACCCTCGCCTAAGGTTGTACAGCTTCCGCGCATGCACTGATATACAAGCCGCTGCAAGATGTGTGAGGCGAGGACGCGATCTTCGTTGGAACGGTCACCCATCCAACTACTAACCGCGCCTGACGTTGCTTTACATCGCATATCGATGTATGTACTTAGTAAAGACGCACCTACGCTCGCCCGTTAAAATGTTTTCTTAACCGCCTTTCGAGTTACCCAAGTAACCCCCTGGAAAATCTCAAGGATCTTGTGCTAGGTAAAGAGAGACGAGGACATACAGTTTAATGTGGAATCCGAACCATTCTTGGGGCAATATTTTTAATGAAAAATTGTTTCGCCTTGCGGAATCGAACCTACTTCGTTAGGCAACTCAGTTTGCTAGCCAGATGCTTTAACACACTGAGCTACCGAATAGATATGGGTATTATATGAAAGTTCATATGTTTTAGTTACATTTTTGGCAAGAACATCTACAACAATGCAAGAGTTTTGAATTTTGAACAAGTCTTCTCAACTCTGAAAAACATTTGTGCCAGCTTTTAAAAAAATAATAGATTTTATTTACATTTAAAATAATTTTTATTTTTAGTTTGATATTCTTTTATTTAATGTTATTTAATTTTTTTTCAGGTCCAAAGAGAGACAAACTACGATACCAGGTTCCGGTATTTATAACGGTCATATCCCCCTCTCGGCGGCTCTGAGTTGAGAGTTGAGATATTATCGTATTAAATATTTTATTAAACTTGAAATTAATAACCAAGCAGTCTGCAAGATATTATTATATCTATAATAATATGGATATTGTTGTTTTAGCTTTAAAAAGTGGGAATATAACAATATATTACTAAATCATTTGTAACACAATTTGTGAAAAATAGTATTGCACTCTAGTGAATGAGAGCAATATTCTATTTATCAACATTTTAACACGTATTCCTTATCTAATCTCGATTTTACTGAGAATCTGCATGTGTTCTAGCCTTCCAGCTGTAGCACCTATTTGTATTGAAGATAATTGCTAAGTAATAATGCCGATAGAATTCAAGGAAATCCTAAATACTATTTGTGTGAGTGACGGTGTATCTGAGACTGAAAGAAATTAAATAACCTCTTCTTGGGGATAATTTATACTTCAAAATCACTTCACAATAGATGGGGCTCGAACTCACTTTGCTATCGCGAGCTGTGGTTAGAAAGAAAGCTAGGCCTAGGCGTGTCAATTCACTGAGCTATCGTCAGGATTATTAAGACATATAATACCTCCCCAAGGAATCTTATTTTCTTGTATGATTAGGGACAGAATGATAATAGAATTATTGAATAATAACTTGTGACAATTATTATTTACTCTAATGCACTCAGTGGAAAATCTGCCACGATAACGAAATCAGGGGCATTTTTAATTTTATAAAATTTTGATAGATGTGATACAACTTCCTTTATTTTACATATCTGCTGTTCTGATCAAACCCCGGGAAAGGTAGCATATAGTTTCATTTTTTATAGTTTTGTGCGTGATAATACGATAAGAAAAAAGTAAAAAGTAGTTGCAGATTAACCTTTTGTTTGCATGCCAAAATTTAATTTGTTTATAACCCGTTTTATTGCAATTAAAAAAAAATGGTCAAAGATTAATTTCTTTTATATATTAGCTATCTTCATACTACTATTAAAACTACTATAAATATGACAAAAATCGCTTTACTGTTACCGTAACAAAATACAGATTAGAAATGTATGAAATCGTGTAGAGCTACCCTTATTCATTTTAACAGGCAAAGTTTTTCTTCTATTTTTCCTATTAATATACACTGATTGATGATAAGGAATAAAATATTACCGATCAGAAATTTCTAAATCATGTAGGGCTTATTTTGAACATGATTTATTGTGAAATACATTTTTTTAAATACATAATGATAGCCAAAAGCAAAATATTACAGGTTATAAATTGTTGAAATCATGTACAGTTAATGTTTCAACATTGTTTTCATAACAATATAATCAAAAATCTGAAACGTAGGTAAATCATTGATTACTTGAATTTCTATTTTGCCTTTACTTCTAGCAGTACTGCCGTAATAGTGGAAACTTTTTTGCTGGCTGGGATACCCATTGAATTATGCAAGAAATGTAGCAGCACAAAACACATTCCATATGTAATGGGAAAAATTAGCACTACTTACTTTTTCCCTGTACTTGTTGATTGGATTAATTTGTAATAATACACCTGATCCATGAGCTGAAGGTGTCGAATTTCATGCCGACGATGATATAACTCGGAGCAGGTTCAAGTGCATTTTTTTTCCACAGGCACAAAAGGTTCAACTTTTTTTACCTGTGAAGCAGGCATAAATGTAGCCGCCCTGGTGAAAAAATCTAGTTAGCATTTCCAACTGAAACACTGTCGAGTCGAAACACTGCCAACAAAACAGTGCTGCAGTTCCGAAAAAAAAAACGCCAAATAAGAGTAATTTACAGTTGATATCGGATCTGAAACACTGTATTTCGCTAGTGTTGCGTGTCGGTAGTGAAGTGGTGACGCCTCAATATTTTGTTTCACTGTAGAATCTTCGGTGTCGATAGTCGAGTCTTTACACACTCTTGATTTGAAAGTGCTGCACTACTTTATTTTTTCCCGTGCAGTAATGCCAGGTGCTTTCGATATTTTCCTTCCTCTTCTGGCATTAAGGATTATATAATGACAGAAAAGGACAGAAGATATCGATAGTAACAGGCATTATTGCCCTAGACTCTACATGCATTGCACTATATGTATACCCGTATGTAAAGCAAACTCTTTGGAATTGTTTGTGCGTGGAAAAAATGAGTAGCGCTATTTTTTGTATTACATATGGAATACTTTTTGTGCTGCTGCTTTTCTTACATAATTCAATGGGTATCCCAGCCAGCAAAAAAGTACACCTACTATGGTAGTACCACTAGATGTAAAAGCAAAATAGAAATTCAAGTAATCAATTATTTACCTACGTTTGGAAAATATAGTTTTTTTCCAACAAGTCCCGTGTTACATTCAAACTGTGGAATCCAGCTTCAGAGTTTTTTGTTGCATTGTTATGAAAACAATGTTGAAATATTAACTGCACATGATTTCTACAATTTATAACCTGCAATATTTTGCTTCTGGCTATCATTATGTATTTAAAAAATGTATTTCACAATAATCCAGGTTTAACATAAACTCTACACGATTTTAGAAATTTCTTATCATTAATATTTCATGCCTTACCATCAATCAGTGTATATTAATAGGAAAAATAAAAAATCTGTTAAAATAAATATGGGTAAAAATTAGCCCTACACGATTTCATAAATTTCTAATCTGTATTTTGTTATGGTAACAGTAAAGCGATTTTTGTTATATTTCATTTTCTACCATCAATGCATATTAATAGGAGGAATTTCAGTCTGTTAAAATAAAATAAATAAGGGTAAAAATTAGCTTTATACGATTTAATGAATTCTTAATCTGTATCAGAAAGTAAAGCTGGTCAGAAGGTTCAGGGGACTACGATAATTGTAAAGCACATTACTAGACACGTGTGATATTTTTTTATGAATTCTACGGTAATTTCGTTGGTTACAGGAAAGGTCTGATTTTTTTAATTCAGAAGTATGAACTATAATTTCAATGTCCGTTGTAGAACCTAAGCAAAATATTCTCAAAAACTCCGTGTGTTCAGTAACTGCAGTACATTTACTAATCCCCTTGGGAAATAACTAATGAAACCTTGTATTTTCGTTTCAATATTTCTTCTTAGAGAACGCGGCTTTTAACAAAGGCTTTTTATTTGCATTGTCATTTAGAATTATAGTAATACATGAAATCATATATAAATAAAGCGAGGATATAAATAAACAGTTATTGTTATATATATCCATTAACTCTTGAAAAATATATACTTATATCTAAGTACTTTATAAATAAAAGATAACTTGAAAGGTTTTAAACATTTTTTGCTAATATTTGTGGAAATACCAAATATTCAGTTCGATAATTTTCGTGTTAAATATACATGCAATATTTGACATAAATATAAAACGTTACTGATATGACTGTCGATAATGAACAGATATTATTTTTTTTTTTACAAAGCGATGAAAGGGTACATCAGTGAGGTTCGACAGGAATGGCAGAGCAGGTAGCCATATAATACGTAGAGCGGCAACGCCGTTACTTGTCATAAAATTTCGGCTTTGAAATTTTGTGATGCAAAAAAGGAGGTGGGTGGATAAGAGGCATTTTTCGCCCATTTTTCATATGCTCGAAACAGAACTTTCACATCCTAAACTTTTCATTATTTTTCTATAAATCTGAAGAGCTTTACATAATTGAAATTTATGGTCTTCCAAGTTTAGATTGTTTGCCAATTTTTTTTTTTGCATTTTCGCCGTTTCCTTTTTAAATATTCCAATGAACAAATATCTATGTATGTTTATATATAAGATTATTGAATATATATTTTCGTATGTAATAAACACCACAGAAATTAGACACCCCCAAATCAAGAAGCCAGAGGCTTGTAAGCAAGGGGTCACATATTGCAAAACGCGGATATACAACCATATCCTCCGACAGTGCCAGATTAATCGCGGTTGCCACCTCGCGCCTTAATCAACGCAGCTATCGGCTAGACGACACTAATAACAGAATGGTCCATTAAACTATTCTTATTAAAATAATGTTTCAAAACAAGACGAAAACGGTAAAAAATTGACAAACAACTTAACATTGGAAACCCATGAGCCACGTTTACATAAATATTAAATATTTATGCATTGGAAGTTGCATAAACATAATGTGCATATCTTCAATTTTACAGAACATGATAAGTGAAAAATAGCCCCTATTCATTTACCTCCTATAAACGTCGTTTCTTAATTCCTTGAGATTTTACGTGTTCGTTTTTTTAACATTTATTTAACGTCGGCCTACTTCCGCTACTGAGGCCTAACACCGACGCCTGTAGACGAGCTACCAACAACCAAGAATTTTGCGGAACCTCTTCCCTTTCGAAGAGTAGGGATCTTTTACTTGCCTAACATTTAATTGCCGCAATATCTTTACTTCCAGGCCAAACCATCTAGGACTTAATTTGTTGTCAACTAAGAATATGAATCTTTAGGTCCACGTGTAGAATACTGATTCACTGGAATTCTGCATAAGGGGGCGAATAGCAAATTACATGTTTTAATTTTTCGTATTCATAATTTAAAAGTGGGACAGTGCCATAATCGTCATAGTGCACTAGCGTCATCAACATATTGCAATGAATATATATCAGCGAGATATGTTGACAGATCATTAACATAAAGAGTGAATAGCAAAGGTCCTAATATAGATCCTTGTGGGATTCCTATGATCATCGGTTGATGAACTGAATTTTTCCCATAATAATAATATTTATTGGCTTTAAGACCAAGAGTTACAAGGCATTAGTCTTGTCCAAGTGACAGACGTGATCGAAATAATGTCATAGACACTATACAACTAATAATTTCGTGTACAAAAAATACTTAACACAAGAAACATAACTAGATAAAAAATATTTAAATATAACAATACACATTAAAAACTATTTGTAACAAGTGTTTAAGTTTAATATTCCAAATATTCCTCTACAGTGTAGAAATTTCCATCTAACAGCAGTTTTTTAAACTTTCTTCTTAAAAACAATTTTGCTATTTATATTTTTTATGGAATCGAGAAGTTTATTATATAGCCGGATACTGATATAATATGGGTTTCTCTCATAATGAGTAAGAGAATGTAAGGGTACTAGAAGTTTATCCTGGCCTCTGGTGTCATAATTATGGTGAAAATTGGTATATTATATATTTTGTTTCACAAAACATACTGTTTCTAATACATATAAAGAAGCCAGAGTTAGCATTTGATATGATTTAAATAAATATTTACAAGAAGTTAACATCAACATTCCTGCTATATTATGGATGGCTTTTGTCTGCATCTTAAAAACTCTTACAACAAAATGTGAAGAACCCCAAAAAATAATACCATATGTTATCCGAGAATAAAATTGAGCATAGTAATAAGACAATAGCACAACATTTATGCCTGCAACCTGATTTAGTCTGTACAGTGCATAGCAAACGAATGAAAGATTTTTACACAGATGTTTGTATGTATTTCTCAGTTTAATGTACTATCTATATAAGCGCCTAAAAACTATGTTGAATGCACTTGTTCAATAGATTTATTATTTATTTTAAGCAATAAGCTTTCCATTAAGTTTGCAAATTTTGGGGAAAATTGCATAAAACTGTTTTACTGGCATTCATGAGTAATTTACTATTAATAAACCATAACACAAAACTGTTTAACTTCTCCTGCGTATCAGAAACCAAACCCTGTATCTCAAATGTGTGCTCAAATACGAATTACCGTCAGCAAACATGGTTAGGTCAGTGCAGTTGACGTTATTGGGAAAGTCATTTAAGAAAACAATAAAAGTAACGGCCCCAAGATTGAACCCTGAGGTACGCCACAGGTTACTTCTCGTACATATATATACAGCATACAGCTGGCACAGGATCAAATTTTGATCTCGTGCCATCAATTTCCATTAACTGCTTTCGATCGGATAGATACGACCACAACCAGTCTCCCAGCCTTCCTCTGAAGCCATAATTTTCAAGTTTGTTTACAAGTAAAGCGTGATCAACAAGATCAAATGCTTTACTTAAGTCCATAAATAGACCCAAACATTTCTTGTTGTTATATAAATTCTCATATAGACTCTTCAGGAAGTATAGTTGTATGTGTTGATCTACCCCCTCGAAAACCATGCTGAGCCATATTTAATATATTGTACGTATTTAAAATACTTTTTCTAGAATTTTAGAGATGGCCGATAACATCCATATGGGACGGTAGTTTTCAACACAAAATTGATTTCGCTCTGTGTAAAGTGGCACAATTTTGGCAATTTTTAAAACTTCTGTAAAAATCCCAGTATTTAGAGACAAATTAATTAGATATATCAAAGGACCTTTTATGAAGTGTGCAACGGATTTGAGAATATTGGGGCTAATATTGTCAAACCCTGATGAATTTGAGTTCTTTAATGACAGTATAATATTAATAATTTCATTTTCACTTGCAGGTTCTATGAATATGGTTGAATAATTTTTATTTAACTTAAACTCATGGCTGTTAGCAGTTGTGTTATTGAATTTTTTTGAAAATAAAGTTTTGGGAGTATAAGTGAAGTATTTGTTGAACTGATTTGCAATTATTTCAGCGTTGCTTTCAAGATTAACGTTAATAAGTATTTCATACTCCTCCTTGATATTTTGTTTACTATAGTCTAGTATACTTTAACTTGGCGTGTGTATGTATGAGTTAATATTTCCGTACGATTTCATTTTCTCTTGTACACAAAGATCCAGAAATATTGTCCACGTAGACAATGTTTCTGGACTATTGCTTTAACTTTGTGTACAATATGGGAGGAAATTGCAAAATAAGGTTTTATAAAGGGCAATGTTTTGCCCCTGACTCCATAGTAAGTTAACTTTTCAACTAGAATTTCGTATGACACAGTCAAAAGCTTTGATTTCAATAGTGCCTAGTAAAGTTTTGTTTTTGAAGAAACAACAATTCGCGTACCAAGATACATACCACTGCAGCACTTGACCAAGAAATTAGTGGAAGGAAGAAGTAAACGTAAAGAAAGAATGGATAGACTTAATACGAGAAATGGACCACTGGCCTATGGACAACTCTGCATCAGAAGAATCAACTAACAGAAATAAAGACTAGAGCTAAAATAACTTACTGATCGAAGAGACTAATGTCACAAATCCTAGAAATTGTTGCCAGAGTATGAATGGATGTCTCACCTTTACTTTCGATACAGAGAAAACCATAAAAATAGGCCTCAAAACCTCGGAAAACGCAAAACCGATTCACCAAAGGCACATGAATCAACGGCCGTATGTATACTACCACAACGATCCAGAAAAAAACGTGGAGAGAAAGAACAAAGCTATATATAGTCACGATACATATCTTGAAGGCATTTGATTTTATTCTTTAATAAAACATTAACGTAAATTTTCAATTAAGTGGAAGTATGCCTTGTAGCTCCTTAAGGACGTTCTCGAAAGGCAGTAGTTCTTAACCTACAAAAGGACTTGCTCTATGTAAACTACCATGCTTACAATAAAAACTAGTTGACAAGTCCTACACTTTTTCGCTTCACCCCTTCTGTACATAAACACAGGAACAAACCTACCGCGTAGCTTGATTCAATCTGGCAACTTCTCGTTTTTATACTCATCGGAACGTGAATTGTTGCTTTGGTTTAGAGTGTATTATCGTATTTTGTGAGGTTAAGAATATATTTGTGGTTTTTAAGAAAGTATAAAAAATGTACTAAAGTACTTGTCAAACTATTCAACAATATTTATGATACCGGTCATATTCCATCTGACTGGTTGCAGTCCACCTTCATAATGCTCCCGAAATAGGTAAACGCTTCAAAATGTAAAGATCATCGCCTAATCAGCCTAATGAGTCACCTACTGAAAATATTTTTACGTATTCTACATACAAGAATGTTCAAAACGCTAGAAGAACTAAGCGGAGAGATGCAATTTGGCTTCAAAGGTGGAATGGGAATACGAGAGGCGGTATTCTGCGTGAACACCTTAGTCCAAAATTGCCTAGATCAACGAAAATATGTGTTTATGGCATTCATTGACAACGAGAAGGCCTTCGACAATGTCAGCCACAACACCCTCCTGAGATTGTTGCATAACTCTAACATCGGCCAAAAAGACATCAGGATCATACAGAATTTGTACTGGAATCAGAAGGCGCGTATCAAATTGGATCATTCAATCAACACAGACGAATTTGAAGTGAGGAAGGGTGCCCGTCAAGAGTGCAGTTTGTCACCGATGCTATTTAACCTTTACGTTGAAAACATATTTTCCAGCGCTCTGAAAGGCGAAACAGGCAGGATAAAAGTAAACGGTACAGTGATATCAGATATAAGATATGCCGACGATACAGTAGTTATTACTAATAACCACGAAGATCTTCAGCGGCTGGTAAATAAATTAAACATAATGGGTAGGGATAATGGCCTGAAAATTAATGCTCAGAAAACAAAGCTCATGATTGTGAGCAGAAATCCCTTATCCCTGCAAAATGTCGCCATAAATATCGATAATGCGCCCATAGAACGAGTACATACATTTAAATGTCTGGGTACCTTATTAAATGACGAATATGAAATAAAACACCGCGTATAGCAAGCGAGGCAGGCATTCACTAAATTGAGGCCCTTCCTATGCAACCAAAGTCTGTCCTTTTGATCCGGTACAGAATGATCAAATGCTATGTGTGGTCAATCTTACTCTATGGAATGGAAACCTGGACACTTAAAGTCACACCAACTAATAGATTGGAAGTTTTTGAAATGTGGTTACTGAGAAGAATGCTCCGCATATCCTGGGTAGATAGAATTCGTAACGACGACGTACTGCGGAGGCAGCTCTTTAACTTGATTAAAACACGCAAGATAAACTACCTGGAACACATCTCAAGAGGACCGAAATACAGAATACCACAACTAATCCTACAAGGAAAAATTGAAGGCAAGAGAGGAGTAGGGCATAAACAAATGTCCTGGTTACGGAACATTAAACAATGGACTGGAATAACCAACATCGGCGAACTATGTCACGCGGCTAAGGGAAGAACCCTCCCTCTGAGATAGTCACCTACGCATAATTGCATGGTAGCAGAAGAAGAAGAATAAAAAATGTTTTCGAGTACAAAAATGGTAGATTTGTCATAAAATTCAACTTTTATTCTTACGATAATCCATAATTTCTTAACATCTGTAAAGTACACGCATTCATGGACATAAACTGTGCATTATAAACGTTCCCTTCGTAATTACAACGTTGCCAAGTACTAACTCACTCATATTTTACAGTAAAACGAATACCGCTTGCAGTAACTTTTTGTTCTTCTAATAGTTCTCAGATTTTGAAAAAAATCGTAAGAAAATTATTATTGTGATTAAATAAAACGTAAGTGAATATGAATTCTTAGGATATTAATATGTTAAAATGAGAATTTCAGGTGCTCAGTTACAAATTTATTACCGCAAGAGCTACTCAAATTTTTCCCACGTATGCAGAACTTTAATAAAAATATAAATAAATTTTCAAGCTAATTGCAATATATATATATTTTTTTGTTGAAAACGTCCTTACGAATTCGCCAATCTGAGTTCATCAAATTTCATTAAATGCGTAGATGTTAAAAATCGAGTTATTTTATCGCCTCGCCTATTATCTTCGTAGAAGCGATCATTCACAGCTTGGTTCGAATATCACCAGATTTTTCCCAAGTAACATCAACATGTAACAAAGTTTATTTCGCGACTTATTGGGATAGTTTACTAATTACAGATAGCTAATCTAACTTTGATCTACTTCCATAGGAAATGTATAGGAAGGAATTCAATTTTTCCTTTTCTTCTTGCAGTACTGTACAATTTTTCGAGAATATTTCATTAGTGAAACTTTCTTCTTGCAGTACTCTTTCGAGAATATTTCACTAGTGAAATTATGTTTAATTACGAAAGACAATTAAGTACATGTAATTAAGAAATTGAAAATTATTGAGTATAAGTCGATGTTATTATTTAAAACATTTAGTTTTGCATAATAATACATACTTTAATTAGTATAATTATTTTTTTTTTAAATTAATATTTTACATAGTTAAAAAAGAAACCGTATTCATAAAAAAGGCAGTGCTGCGTAAAATTTCGTACAAATTTTATATTCTATGTATATGTATTTCGTCATTTGCTTTGTGTTTGTTTATTTCCAAGAAACGTTAAATTTTATGAAGACCATATGTTTATACAATCCAAATAATATATAGATAAAAATGTAAAGGAACATTAAATTCTAATTGATATTAAATGTCTAAAATAATATTTGTATTATTTATATGAAGACACTACAAGTATTGTCCAAACGTTAGTTGAGGTATTCTGTAAATCTATAAAAATAACAAAATAATTTATTTATTTATTTATTTATTAATCACCACCATACAGGAACAATGTTTCCAATTACAGAGTTTTATGCACATCACATAATACAATTATACAACAACCATTCCCTACGATATTGCCATCTGTCGCGGCTAAGACTCGAACTTAGGAGGAGAACAACGACTAGAAGTATTGTCTCTCACATAACCTCGTCTAGTAGTCCACTAAAATATGCCACTAAACATCCATATCCTAAACAGGATTCGAACCCGGGACTCCATGGCTGCAAGTCTATCACGTAAGCATTGAGCCACTGAGCCCGTTATCTAATATATTGGAAAATCATCTCTACGCCCGTGACGTTTGTGTCAAAGGAACAGTTGGGAGGTATTTTTTGCCGATCGAACCAGAACAAAAACAAGAATGTATTTTACCGACTGGCGTTATACATGCCTTGGCAGCAACTCTAGGAATCTGTTTGCTGGATACCATGTTTCAAATGGTGACATATAAATACGGGGTTTGTGCATAAGGGCGCACTAGTGCATTGTAATAGAATATATTGAAAATTAAATAACCACTATCTTAATAGACGAATTGACCATTATGTAGATGCACCGATTAAGTGGCCTGCTCGGTCTCCTGATCTTACTCTTCTTGATTTAGCTACGTGGAGTTATTTGAAATCAAGAGTTTACAATTGACAAATAGACGCAAAGAGAACAGAAAACAACAGTTGCGAATTTACGATGATATAATTCAATGTTCCTAAAATGAAGACTTAGATTGTGCATAAGGGAAAATGGAGGACATATCGAACAATTTTTATAATTGATAAATTAACAGTTTTATATGCTTAATTTAATTATTGTATAATATACTTAATAGTTTAAAGCATTCTTTGTGTAAATATATTTCTTAATAAAACATTGTAAACGCAGGCAATAAAATGTTGTGAACATAAATAACTTAATGCAATGCGATAAGAATATCTTTTTAATTTCTAATGATCCGAAAATCATTATATATAAGAATTTTTAGAAATATGTAAAAAATAAAATAGTTAGGGGTAATATTATACTGAGAGCTACTGTCAGGGACAAACGGTATATTTCCCTTCAGAACGTGTGCCTCAGGTTGTTTATGACGATCGCACGGAGGGGCAGTCATAAAATGGGACTAAGTAACTTATCGTTTATGCTGATGTAGACGTTTTAGAGAATAAGAATTCAAATAAGGAAGGAATTAGTTCATAGTCCATAAGATATTGATATTGAGTAGAATACACACGTGTCCTAATTATTATAGTTTTCTGTATACATTTGACAGAAATATATGTCTCTTGTGATTTACCCTTCATCTAGTTGTTGCCTAGGATTCCAAGACTTTTTACAAAGCTTGTGATTTCGTGAGAACTAATTTTCTTATGTCTTCAGGCGTTAATTCCGCCTGCTCTAGGAGCTTTAGCCTAGTGCGGATTAATAACTTACATTCATAAAGTATATTATGTTCCGCAGTTTCAGTGGCAGTATCACAATATCTGCATTTGTCGTCTAGTGTCATGCCCATATTCTTGAGATGATATGTCAAGGAGCAGTGGTCAGTTAGAAGGTCTGTTATCAGCCTTAATTCGGACTTTTCAAGTTCGAGAAGCCTTGTGGCATTCTTTGCAGAATAAGTTATAAACTTTTTCGCTTGTTTTTGGTCTGGAGTATTCCTCCAGTAGGACTTTTTCTGATTCTTTTCCCATTTCTGGATCTCCTCCGTTGTGTCCCTTGGTCAGGCCCAAAACGGTTCAGGTCCAATGAATTGTGCTTCAGCTCCTTTTTTTACGAGGCTGTCAGCAAGTTCATTACATCATATTCCCTCATATCCTAGTACCTACATCAAGGTAACCTTGTTGTTGTTGGCCAGTTGCTTCAGAGATTGTCTACATTCCCAGGTAATTTTAGACTCGAAAGTATAAGACCTTAGAGCTTTTAATGCTGCCTGGCTATCTGACGGTATCTTTGTCTTTCAAATGCCTTTATTTAGGCATTCCTGAGCACACAGGTCTATAATATGAATTTCTACCTGGAAGATGGTTGGGGTGTTACCGAGGGCTCTGGATAGCCTACATTTAGGCACTGCTACTCACATTCCTATCCAGTCAGCCATCTTAGATCCATGTGTATACCAGTGCTTCCATCTTGCTCGTATGACGGCTTTCGATCAGCACTTCAAATGGAGAGTCAAAGTCCTGTCAGTGGGTTTGGTCATGGACTCCAAATGGACTAACTCCAGAATCCTTAAGCGATCAACCAGATCGAATGATTATAATTTATGTGCCTAATTTAGTCGTAGGGCACTAAATTCAAAGAAAGTAGGTCAAGCATTGCCTCCAGAGCTGATATGGGATACGAGAATATTGCTCCTGTAGTCCTTAAACAGGCAAGGCGTTGCAGTTTCTGCAACTTTTCTTGTGCTATTCTTCTGTTTTTGGCCATCATACATATGATGAATAGGTCACCACAGGTCTGACAACCGAAAAATAAGACCAATACGTCATTTTAGGCCTCAGACCCCAAGTCTTACCAAACAGCCTATGGCACGTCCATATTGCCGCTGTAGCTTTAGTAACTATCCTTTCCAGATGTGAGTTCCAGGTACTCCTAGACATTTTACTTTATTCTAAAGGTTTAGCATCGTTCCATTCAGCATAATTCTAAGATTAAATTCTCTCCTTTTGGTGAACGGAACAATAACTTTTGCTCGGATTGATATTAAACCCCTCTGGCGAGCACCATTTGGATATTATGTGTTAGGCAATTTGTATGAGGTTTGATATCCTAACCTCATTTGTGCCTCTCACAGTCATCTGTATAACCCAAGACGTTACTCATTTTATGGAGATCATCGACCACCATTGATCACAGCAAAGGTGATAGGACTCCAACTTGTGGACAACCCCTGACTGCGGATTTAATTATAGGTGACTGTGTTTCTCTTTTTTCGGCGGCATTTTGTATGGATTCATAAGAGGTGTTGTCAAAAGCACCTTCTATAAGCACACATAGCCAGTTCTTTAGCCATGAATGTCTTTTCAATGCCTTGGACCAGGCAATGTTGAGCATTTTTAACAAAAAACGTGTTAAATTCTATTGTATTCCTGACACTACTTTTAATACTACCCTTTAAGCAGAAAACAAGCTTGACTGATAGTATGGAAACTAGTACCCAGACGGGCTACATCTAAATTTAACATATTATTTTATATTTTAAGGCGATCGCGATTGGAAGAAATGAGAAAAACTGATATTTAATATCCCCCTTGTTGTCCATTGTCGGAAATAATTGTATAAAAAAAAAATATTTTACTTTGCATGTACTATCAACGAGAAATATATCGGGTAATAATTTTGGGCCATACTGTATACTCCTGGAAACTTGTTTATACCCAACTTCACGTCGTCATATTTCCGGTTCTACTAAACTGTCCGCAGATACTTCTTTGGAAGTATTTTTGTTAAATGATGTAGTTTTATGAGAGCGATATTTTAATTTTTTACGAAGCCCGTGGAAACAAAATGGAAGAATTAGATATTTTTGAGCGATTTAGTTGCCTTTACTTTTAAATAGCAATATCTCCGTAATTATTTATCGTAGATCTCTTTAGGATCATTTTCTTCCTAAATTAATAACGCATTTTGTACATTTGTACAACTCTAAGAAATACACTAATTATACTTTTTAAAAAATTTCCCTAAGAATTTTGTTTCTAGTAGTCTAAGTACTTACAGCTTTTTGACGTCAAAGTACACCTGAAAATGTAAAAAAACGTGATTAGTAAAGGTTTATTCTTTCTTTTGCCTATATTGTCTTCTAGAGACTGATCAAAAAGTAACAAAATCAATAACATTCAAGCAAATCTTTTGCTGAATCAACTAAAAATGCTTATTCATACTAACTCAAAATATATTATGTTTATACTAATGAGTATAATATTAATATTTGCTGTTTACAATAAACGGCAGCGGCAACGCCAGCGGAGTTTATGTAACAAATTCTTTGAAACTAAAAAACATGCTTTCACGTGGACTTCTCATATAGTATGGCCCTGAGATACAATTTGCTAAATATGCCAATCGCGCATTTAAGGAAAACATTTCTATAGGTATAATTAGATTTATAGTTCAAGTAAAGTTAACACAATTATTTTGAAACACAATCTAGTATACAAAAGCTCCTACGGGTTACAAAATTACAAAAAAATTTGAAAAATATTGAATATACAGTGTGTGTTGATGATGTACCGTATTCTGTAAGTGCAAATTCCTTATTTTTGATTTGCTGAAAAAAAGTCATTCTTTATAAAAGTTTTGCTTATGGAAGTCGTAAACAGTTGTCAAATATAAGATAAATTATACAGAGTACTCTAAGAATTAGAAAATATAAAATCATTTTTGTACATTTTTAATGAAAATGTACTATTTAGAAAAGTTCAAATACAAAGTTTATCTACGGTAAAATGTCTTTTAAAAAAATAACATTTTATTCAACCAAGTTGAACACTATTTCACATGTAGATCTCATACTTGTAAGATATACAACTCTATAAAAAACTGCTGGAAGCACGCGCAAAGTCGAAGATGACTAAGTCAGTGCTGACAGTATAGAGTAGAAGCGAGACAGTTATAAGAATTATAAAAATATAAATAAAAATAATAACAAATCAAACCTAATACGGCAACGGAAAGAGAATAAAATAACATTCTAAGCATGACAAAGTAAAACATAAGAAAAATATAATTTATGTAGATGTAACAAAAAAACACCAATAAGCTAATATTGCTAAGGGTTCAGTCGTTAAGTATTACCATCAGTCAGATTTAACACTAAAATAATCAATCATTTATTTTATACTATACATTTTTGTTGGATTATAGTCAGAGAAGAACTGGGGGGGGGGGGGGGGAACAATAATATTTGGACTTCTCAACATCAGTGAAATCTTCTACTAGATCTGCCCATACATCTTCTTCGGAATATATATCCAAGATCGTATATCCTAATAACCATATGTCTGAGCGTATCGTGACAATTCATTTGCATAACAAAATTTTCTGTACCATGTAGGCGACCCTTCCCTTTATTGAACCGACAATCGTCCTATAGTGTGTCGTCATATTTTTCAGCTTTGTTAACGCCAGGTCATATAATTTTATAACCAAATTTTTAATTGCCAGATCGTCTGGTTTTATGTCTTGATGCATGCTCGTGTTCGTCTGTCCCATGTTAATAGCTAATTGCTCGACAAACTGCAGTTGAGATATCTTTTCATTGTTTATATTATATTTTTACTTTTTTCTTCGTCAAAGAAAATGTGAATTCACTAGTTCAAAAATTAAGTGAGATACTTACTTCCCTGCAATAATAGACAACAAAGTTTCAGATAAGCTGCCATATGTGAGTTAACTGATAGATTTGGTGTACTTAATTACTGTGGCATCCAGATTGAAGACTCAGGTGTAACTACTCCATTTTCGTCGATTTTGGTAACCGGGTAATTGAAATCTATAGGATCAAAATGTTCATATTCCACATCAGGAGGTCCTTGAATGCTACATATCTTGTCATAAATTTATTGGTTCTTATTGATTCCATATCTTTTTCAGCAGGGACAGAGTTTCCATATTCATGGGCATGTAACAACTTTCAATGATAATTCAACAACATCGCCATTTACATCCACCTCCACGCTGGTAGATGGATTTTGGGAATTTTTGGAGAATTTTCATGAAGTATTTTTCAGACGGCTTTGTCTGAAATAACAAGCTCATTAGATGAATCTACCAATTTGACGGAGAATTGAATTTTGGTGTCATTCGATGAATTTTCATTTGGATAGTAAAGCTTTTTTCCTAATTCTATAATCCCAGTTTTCTGATAGTCTTTGGGTATGGATTAAAGCTTGGTACCACCATTTTCTTCTTTTCAATGACTGGAGTCACTCGGCATACTTCATTATGTCTCTAGGTTCTAGGTCACTGACCTGATGTACTTTGATTCTTTCTGTTTTTTTTTTCTGATTATACTTATCAATTATGCGTTAGCAGCTATTGGTTTCCTTACGGCTTACAGTTATTTGCTTTTGATATATTCAATCTTTTCGTAACACATTAATTATTTTTCTGATGTATCAATTATTTTCCAATATATTAACTATATTCCAATATATTATTTTTTTAAATATATTGAATAAAATAGTTCTATTATAAGTTTGAGACCCTTAGCCGCTTTTCAAACAAGCGGTTAAAACTCAACGGTATTTATTATCTGTACTACGAAAATTAAACTCATACCTAAAAACAACTCCTTGCAATTTTTATCATATAAAAATAACATTTATTGCTACTGTTCACTATAAATCGATATCAGTCTGTCGGCGAAAATCAAAGGTTTCCTATAAATTTCTTAACGCAGTTATCTAAATATATTGACTACTATAACTCTGAATCGATAATCGCGGCACTTTGATGTTATTTTTTTTATTTCCTACAGTTATTTACATTCTGTGTACACTGCTTAAACATCAATAAAATCAATATAATCAACAACAATTAATTGTCTGATATATGCGCTGTATGATATTAAATATAAATATTACATTGTGTTTTATTGCTAGAATTCCGATATAGCCGGAGTTATTGTCATTTATTACTTTATCATTTTATCAAATATAGCGTGATGCATGTACGATCCTTTGAATATTACATGTTACATGTGGAGATATACGTTAGTTAAAATCTTTCGTGTTTTTACCATCTCATCTTTTTAATCTCACAGATAAAAACGTTGGAATCTCCCATCATGGGACCCACAATGATAAATTTTGCACATAATTACAACGAAAATAACCTTGAAAAGTGAACATAATAAAGTGAATAATTAAATCGGATAAAAAATGCATATTTTTACTTAAAAAGTTTTTTCTTTTTGTTGACAAATACGCCATAGACGTTCTGTATAGTACACGCTAATTAGATTTAACAAAGGCTAATGGGAGAAATAATTTATAGAGTTTATATTTCGAACATGATGTTTCAATAGGAGTAGAAATATGGATACATTAACATTTAAAATAGTCAGGGTCGGACTGGCCCGGCCGGGAGCTTGGCAATTAAGTTGTTGCGCAACTGTTAATCTAAGGAAATCTTGACTTAATTTGACTTATTCTAGTGTTAGAAATGTCAACATCATGTGCAATAATTTCGCAGTTACGACAGATAGAATATAGTGGTGAAAGCATTTGTAAGACTTTAAGGATTGACAAAAACTATATTCGCAGAAATAGTAAAAGTCTACAGGTTCAACCAGTATTAATTATTATAACATTCATCTTGCTTGAAAGTGAGTAACCGTATGTCCCTGCATCCAACATCAGATCTCTTCGGTTGTGTTTATATCACCAAACGTGCCTTTTCCTTAAACATCTCCAACTGCGCCGGTACTATCCGGGTCCTGCTGATTTTTAACAATTTCTAACACGGCCTTTCCTGACGACCAGCATCCTCGCGTGAACATGATGATTAGAATGAGACAGTCTTTCTACAAAAGAAAACATAAAGGCATGATAGAACACATACAACCTATGTATATCAGCTTTATTGCCCAGCGCGATGATCCACAGTCTGCCTAACATTAAATTAAAACAATGAACTTGGCCAAGTTTTTTTTAATGATTCTAATTAAACTAAAGAATAAAATAACTCAACATGAATCAAAATCTTAATTGCTACTTATCTAGTAACTTAACTGACTTATGGTACCCATGAGTCAATATGATTCTTGTGGAGATACAGTTCCACAAGAACACCGACTCATGTTCCTGTCCCGTGACTTCGACTGATTAGGTCGTCAAGCCCTCTTACAACTACCGGCTCTGATTGATCAGATCGTCAAGAACGGACAACCATGTTTGACTGATCAGGACAAACATGTATTCCACCTTACAGGAAAATCCAGACCAAGGTATCATACCCAATTTACCTACCTTGCCGGATAGACCAGACCAAGGTATCATGCTGGACAAACTAAACTTAGCTCAGATTGAGAATGATTAAAATTGGTATTCCCATATTTTCTAAAAGCTTATCAATACCAGCTAAAATACCTGACTTTTAGCGACTAGTTGAAGAAGGGGGTTCATCATTTACTGACCGGCAACTATGAGAGGATCTTCGAACCTGCCGTACCACAATTCTAATGGTATCTTCGTCTTCATGCACCATACTTCCGAAATGCCCAAGGCAGCGGCGACGGCGGCGAATGCGTACACCTGCGTGAGTCACACCGACCAAAGGTATCACACCACTGTCACTCGCGGCTTCAGTCTGCACACGCTTGTTCAACTACTGGTTTGCCATTTGACACGGACACATGAGTGAATCCCTCTTCTGATGTAAGAATTTAAAGAAAAATTCCATTATTGACAAAAACTATATTCGCAGAAATAGTAAAAGTCTACAGGTTCAACCAGTATTAATTATTATAACATTCATCTTGCTTGAAAGTGAGTAACCGAATGTCCCCGCATCCAACATCAGATCTCGTGCCTTTTCTTTAAACATCTCTAACTGCGCCGGCATTATCCAGATCCTGCTGATTTTTAACAATTTCTAACACATTAAAGCATTTGTTGTGTGCATTAGAGAAGTAAAACAAAGATGTAGATCTGGTTGACCTGGTAGGTGCTCTAAAATTGATTTGTTCAAGTAATTGCGGATAGTCAATCATGTTGTTTAGAAGTTTGTATAAAACTATTATACTTTGCATCTCTCTCCGCTGCTTCATAAAATTATATGAAAAACGATTTATAATAATAGTTCAAAAGTGTACTTATCTGGGTTGTGGAAATGGATATTAAAATCTCCCATGACAACTGTATTCATGCCATTTTTAGAAAGAATATTTAATTGCCAATTCTGAATTATTTTCAATAACAAATAAAAATAATTAATGAATCAAACAGCTAAAAAGATGTAATAATTAATGATAAGGAAGAGATTATTAAGTTGCTGTAGGCCAAAATTGTACATTTAGAAAGTGAAATTGTTTATGTAAGCAAAGGCGAGAAGCAAATATTGTAGTCTAAAGTTGGCGGAACGCGTAGTTATGCAGCTGCATTGAATGAAGCAATAGTTAATATCGAACCTGCTCATGGCGACGATAGTGTTAAAACAAGGGATGCAATTCAAGAAAAAATTAACCCAGCTGAACTAGGAGTGAGCATTTCGGGCATTAGTAAATCCAGGAATGGAAGTGTTATCACAAAATGTAAAGATAAATGTCATGCTAATATAGTCAGGGAGGAGTTAGATAAAAACGTAAGTGATGATTATACAACACAAATACCAAATAAGAAAAATGCATGTATAAAAATTATCGGCATAGAGCCTGAATTAGCCGATGAAGATTTAATTAGTATCATACAGAAACAGAATAAACAAATCGTATCTGATGAGATAAAATTAAAATGAAATCAAAAAATATAAACAGTGCTGAACTAAAAACACAATATATCAATCTTAGGGTCAAAATAAAAAGAGACACTGATGATGCTCATGAACAATTTTTAGACAAAATTCAGCGGGACATCAGTTCAGGCTCCAAGTCTTTCTGGCGGTATATAAACAACAAACAGGGTCTGTTTTCATTCCTAATAAAGTGCATTTAAATGGGACTGAATACTCAGATGGTAAATCCATAGCTAATGCCCTTGCAACAAATTTCAGTAAAGTATACAGTGTGGATGCGGAAGATATTAATAATAATAGCATCAACCATAAAATATATGCTAATCCGATCTCTATTCAGTCTGTGGCAACTGAGAATGTCCTTGATGCTATTGCAAGTCTTGAAATTAACAAAGCCATTGGGCCAGATCAGTTACCATCATACATAGTCAAAGGTTGTGCTGATATCTGTACATACCCATTAAAAATAATATTTAATTTGAGTTTAAAAACCGGCGTGTTTCCAGATTTCTGGAAAGTTGCGAACATTTGCCCAATTTTTAAGAAAAGAGATAGATTTGATGGAAAAAATTATAGACCAATTGTCATACTATCTATGCCGGCTAAACTATTTGAATTAATCATTTATAAGGACATATTATAAATCAGTTTCCTCTATGCATCAACATGAGTTCATAAAACACAGGTCAACAGTCAGCAACCTTAGCAACCTAACGCAATTTATTGCTAATATCTTAGATAGCCGTGGTCAGGTAGATGTCGTCTACACTGACTTCGCGAAAGCATTTGACACTGTTTAGAATTTCATTCTGTTAAGTAAACTGAACAAACAATTTGGCTTTCACGATAACTTAGATTAGTTTATTTCGTACTTACATAATAGAAATCAACAGGTGGTTGTAAGAGATTATGTCACGGAGTCATTTGTTGCAACACCAGGAGTTCCGCAGGGCTCTAACCGCGGTCCACTACTATTTCTTATGTTTATAAATAGTATCACCAATGACATTGAAACTTCATCATATTTACTTCTTGCTGATGACTTGAAAATATTTTCCAAGATAGATAATGTCGAAGAGAGTTATAAGCTTCAAGCTGATACATATATATCATATGTGGACTGTGAGTCATAACTTAAATTTCAAAATAGGCAAATATAATGACACTTACTCGTATACAATACCACTTAATATTAATTATGATATGGAAGAAATAGTATTGGATCGGGTTGAGGAAGTGCGGTATTTGAGCGTGACCTTTGATTCTGGACTCACCTTCACTAAACATATTTCAAATGTTACAATTAAGGGATCTAAAATATATGGCTTTATTGTTCAAAATACTTGACAATTTACTAACATTAAATGTATAACACAACTTTACATCTCCTTTGTCAGAAGCTTACTAGAATATGCCTCACTTATATGGAGTCCTCAATATCAGTGTCATATATATTGCGTTGAAAAGGACCAAAATAGATTTTTGAGATAGTTGTACTCTAAGGATGTGGGAGTTTATGATGTAAATATTCCAAAAATACGGGTGCTCGAACTGTATAATATTGAAACACTAGAAAAGAGGAGCAATATAAACTGTATTTTATATCTTTAAAAATTATTAATTGGATTTGTTGATGACCCCTAATTTTTGTCTCGCATACACCTAAATGTGCCTTCTCACTCTATGAGAACAACTACCACTTTCTATCTTCCAGATATAGCTCACTCCAACAATATGATAAACTCGCCATTATATAGAATGTGTAATTTATACAATCAGGTGCAATCTCATTGTGATATATTTTTCATTAGTCAGAAAGTTTTGAAAAAGATCCTACTAGATATATTATAAGGCATTGTAATAGTTTTTGTTTCCGTACTATATGTTTGCATATATATATATATATATATATATATATATATATATATATATATATATGTGTGTGTGTGGGTGTGTGCGGTGCGCGCGCGCGTATGTATGTATAAATGTGTGTATTATTTTTAGTTACTTAGTGTTATTTTTTTACATATACATTGTTAAATATTATAATGAGAGTGTGGGTATTACTCTGTAATTGGTTCTTAACCTGTAGAGTAATTTAAATAAATAAATAAATTTACTTTAAAATCTAAATTTCTTACAGCACTCGCGAATTGTGCTTAAGTCTGCCTGCAGTATTTCGCTGATTCTTCGCTGATCTTATAGCATATCTTTAAGTCGTCAGCATATAAGAGAGATTTACAACTAAGGTCGATGACGGTATTGTTAATGAAAATGATAAACAATAAAGGGTCTAAGACCGACCCTTGTGGGGCTCCTGATTGAGATATGAATTCCATAGGCCTATGACCCTGATATTGTACAAACTGACTTCTAATTAACCAAATGGGATTCAAAAAAAGTTATTAGCCTAAGATTAAGACCAAAAGAGACTAATTTTGTTAGCAAAACACCATGGTCCAACCTATCAAAAGCCATAGAGGAGTCCATATAAATGACATCGACTTGTCTACCGTCATCCATAACTTCAGATAAGTAAGTATCGTTGAGAGACAAAACCATGTAGGTTGATGCATATACCTTAACGAGTCTGTGAATCTGAGGAGGTAATTTGCTACCTTTTTTGTGTATAGGACAAATTTTAGAAGCTTTTAGATTTATCGGGATATGCACAGTTAGAGTTAAATATAACCTCTCTTAATCCAATAGGTTTTTTTTTTTTTTGAAATATTCAAACTCACTCCTTTAGGATCCGCCAATGATCTATGGCAGAATAATAAATAAATTGAAAATTATTATTTGCGATAATAGTGTTTTTTTTGTATCCGAAGGCCATTTATAAAACGTAAAATTGTAATTTTAATAGTGAATGTTGAACGTTTATGATAATTCTTCTTGGCAGTTATAAACATTAAAACCTATGCAATTCATTTGTATGAATTTGAAGCAATACGACTAGATTTGCAGCATGCATTATTAAAAATTTTATTTGTTTAGTCAAAGGTTAATGTGCATTCTCAGCTAAACGATTATATTTAACTACTTGAATGAAGTGTACAAAAAATTTAATGGTATTTTCTCTTAAAGTGGCGCCTAAAGTTGTGCGAGTTCTATGAGGAGAAAAAGCTACGGGATAAATATACTTAAGAGTAATAAAATAAAGAGCCCTCTACCTGTATGATAATGAACTGATTTAGCTCGTTGCGCTATAATATATATGCCAAATATCAACTCGATCCGTATAGACTTAAGTAAATTATGTTAAAAATAAAAAATTGAACTTCGAGTGGCTGCAATTGTTACAATTCGGATTTAATTTTTTTTAAGGGTTACTATCATTTTAATTTATATAATCACTGCACAAAGTTTCCTGATGCATTTTCCGAATACCCTGTATATCTAGCTACTCTCGTTAGACATAAATATTACATTATCACATTGAAGAGTCGTGCCCGTTTTCCGTTTGTACTTAAAATTCAGTCTCATTCCCTCCAATTTGATTATCAAGTTCTGATTAAACACTAAAATTGCCACCCCTCATTCAGTATTATCTCATAATGTAAACATACGTAACACATAAAGAGTAGATACATCGCTAACATGTACGTGATACGCAAATATTGGAGATGATACTTCGGATAATGTAAAATAAATTAGTATTTTTTCTCGTCAGCACCTGAAATTGATGAGAAGGAAACATGTGATTACGCAAGAAAAAATCAGTCCGATAATGATGCAGAACGTCAAGTTGTTTGACCATACAGCTGTTTTAGACAGTTAAAATATCGCATTAAAAAGCAATGTACCCACTACAAAAATATTGAAATACTAAAATTAAAGCGTAGATCACAAACGTATTAATCACGTCATATAAAAACATGGACAAAATGAAAAACAATGTTTAAAAGATAAAGATAATGAAGAGTTATTGAATCAGTACAAATACTATAGAATTTTTTAACTCAGTTGTTACAAAACTGAAGAAAAACTATTACACAAAAAAAGCTAAACGAAGGGAACAAAAGTACAAAGAAATTGAAGAAAATAATAAAAAATTCAGTATTAGAAAATAATAATAGTAATTACCAAATATAAGATTAACATACAGTTTTCAAAAAATGCAAAACTTGTTTCTGAAATGTATATTAAATACTTTTCTATTATTGGTGAAAGTTTTCCTAATAACATAAAATGAAATCCGTTGCTGGAAACGACACTAATATTCAAAATCGCAAATATTGAAATCTCTAAGACTGGTCACTACAAACGAAATAGGAAATATAATTGATAATTCAAAAATACACCCGTCTCCTCAATAGATCAGATAACTACAAAGACACTTAATAAAATGAAATCTAATATTATCCCAAGTATCCCAGTACCTTATTATTCCAAAATGAACAGCAGAAACACTAAAAGAAGCTATTATTACTCCAATATTTAAAAGTGGCGTTAATCTTGTCACAGACAACTATACGCCAATATCAGTAGTTAGTTATTTCTATTCTACATAAATGAAATGTTGGAACTAGATATAAACGGAGATATTGCTCTACATGCTGTTGATGTTGCTCCAACATTCCACAGCTTGGATTGATCTGAGGTGGCCAAAAAAGCGAAAAGAGCATATATAAAATTAAACGCTGGATGGATACTAATTTATCATTAAAATCCTAAATTAATTACTTCTAGTAACAGTTCTAGGCTACAGCGGAAAATTGATAATTTAAAATACCACGTAAAATGGGAGTTAATAAACTGTACGTGTGAAAATGCTATTGAGAACACTACAAACATTAAATATCTAGGCTTTATAATAAATGAGATAATAAAATAAGATGGATTGACCACATCGAATATTTTAATATTAGACTAATTGATAGATTCTATACTTACCTACGGTGTCATAATAGGTGATGAAACATATAACAGCCAATTGAAAAATATAAAAATTATCCGCTAATTGTTTTCGGCGACAGCTTTCCGGCGGATATTTTATTGATAATTCTTATTCATTTTGACCTCCGGATTACGAGAACATTTGTTCACCAAAAATGGGGTCGAGCTTCTAAAATTGAAAGCATTTTCCTGATACGTGAAGAGAAATAAAAAAGGATCAAAAAGAGGTATTCTGCAATAATGTGCATTCTTATAAACAATATTTTTCTTAACTATATGACCAAAGTTGTCGCCGAGAATAATAAATTCGATTGTGCTATAACTGTACTGCTTTGGAAATATCTAAGATATTCTACACAAAAACTTTTTCTAGATAGTAATGTCTTTAATGTCTTAATGTAGCAAAATTTATCTACAGAACTAGGAAACAAAGAGTACCAACAAACCACATAGACTATATAAGGTAAAATGAACATGGTATGTTCTTATTGCTCTTCCATCAAGTTATATAAAAAATATTATTCCTACGGCAATGGTGCAAAGTTGTAGTAAATTTCGAGACCTTCAAAATGTGTTTCATTTGGAAATCAGTTCAGCACCAATGGGAGCTGAGATATTTTATAAAACTATTTTTCCAATATAGCGTACCCCGTTCAACATGAAATGTTCTTTTTTTGAATCTTGGGTCCCCCTCCATACGAAAATGCTATAGATATTAGACTTTCTCTAGAATTAACTTCATACATAATTTTGGAATAACCATTAGTTTTTTATTTGGTGTTTATTATTAATATTCATATGGAATCAATCTCACATGTAATGCAACAACACATTAAAGCAATCTTTTTAAGTGTAATCAAAGAAGAAATTAAGATACTCGATCCAAAAAATCACCAGGACTTGATCTTATTACCGCTAAAATGCTAGAAGAACTACCAGAGAAGGCTTAAGACTACTTATGTATTTATACAATGCAATAATAAGATTGGAGTATTTGTCCAAAGCACTAAAGATTGCACAAATAATTATGATCTCTAAGCCTGGAAAAGACGCTACTATTGTTATATCCTATCGCTCAATAAGCACGTCTACTATTTAAGATCAAAAGGAGCCTCCCCAATAAATAATTCGACCTACTGAAATCATACCTAAACCAACAAGAATTCCTAACCAAAATCAATGGAGAGACTTTTCGTTTTCCGATCCTCTCTGGAGTTCCCCAGGGAAGTATACGTGGCCCACTCTTGTATGTATTATATACATCTGACTTACTAACATCAGGAGAAATGACCACCGGTACATTAGCAGATGACACAACATTAATACCAACAAATACAGACCCAATTGCCGCATCACAACATCTTCAAGAACACTTAAGATCACTTGAATCCTGGTTAAAAAAATGGAAGATAAAAGTAAATGGATCGAAATCAACACACACAACTTTTACTTTCAGAAAAGAACACTGGCCCATAGTCACTTTTAATCAAGAGACGATACCACAAATAGATTCAGTAAAATACCTTGGACTCCACCTGGATAGTAAACTAAATTGAAAGGAACATATAACCAAAAAGGGAAAGCAAATCGATCTAAAAGTTAAAGAGATATATTGGCTTATCAGATGTAAACCAAAACTATCAATAGAAAATAAATTGCTAATATATAAAACTATTATTAGACCCATCTGAACCTTTGGAGTAGAACTTTGGGGCTGTGCAGCTAAATATCACATTGCCATTATGTAGAGATCCCAATTAAAAACCCTCCTTATCATAACAAATGCACCATTGTATGTATCTAATCATACATTACATACCGACTTAAACATTCTCTACATAATGGAAGATATCCAGGACAAAATCCACAAGCGCCACAATAAAGAAGTTCTCATCAACCCACTACTAGAAACACTACTACAACCGATGATGCATAACAGAAGACTGAAGAGATACTGACCATCAGACTTAAATGGACACTGAGGTGACTTCGTTGGATTTTCACCTCTTCATCATTGCAGGCAACTACAAACACTTGCATAAGACAACACATTAGCTAAAAGATGTATCTGATTGGTAATAAATAAAGTTATACTCTTATTTATACTTTGATTTGTTGCATTAACATAATGAATGGAATAGAATAAGATTTAGCTATTTTTGGTCAATGCCAAAAATATGATGAGAATATATACATATTATACTTATTATATACTTATTTGTTCAATAACAATTAAGCGTACCTATATTCTCATCATATGGGAAAGTACCCTATTAAAGACATCACTTTGTAATATAAGTGATATACTTTAAAACTGTTATAATATGTTCACTGTTATTTTATCTTTTTCCTGCAGCATTCGCCTTTATACTCGTAATTGCATTATAAACAGTACCAGTATCAACTGGATAAAAGTGAATAATGAATATCTTTAAATTTTATGTCAGTTTAGCAGTCTATTGCTTTATTGCAGTTGTTATTTATTTTCCTGAAATCCCGCTTTATATTATATTATCGTCCAAAATAATAAACAAAATGTGTTCCAATAAATGTTTCTTATTTTGCCGATTTTTATGTTGCATGGCAATTTTTTTATATTTTTTCTACCGACAACATAATGGAAAACATTTATAATCATTATTAATCTATATAAGGAGCAATGTACCGTTGTCTCGTATATATAAAGTATCTAGAAATTAATTCGACTTAACTCACTAGTATCCCTAGGAACCGTTTCTCTCATTCTCATCACATACATTTTCCTTAAATACTATAACGACAAGCAAGACAAGGTATGGAATCCCGAGAGAAAGATATGCTTTTTGTAATCGAAACCTTTACTGGGCTCTACAGGGGCTATAGCCCCCCCATAGCTCAATAATAACAATAATAATAATACTAAGATCTTTGAAGAAAAGATGTTAAAGATATAATGAGACCATTAATGAGCTTATTACCATATCCTCCCTATTACGAGAGTAGCAAAGAGCAATGCCTACTATCAAATAAAGAGGAAATGGTGATAAACTCGTTAATCGTTTGATAACATTTAGTAGCACAGTAGATACTTAAAAATAACTCTGACAGTACTGCCAACTTTGTGACAAAGAGAGATATACAGTAAAAGTGACAAAACCGCTGAGTGCCTTTGTGGCAAGAAGCCATTGAAATTAGGAAGAAGAAAACTAGATGCACTGGATAAGAAGTTGCTGGTTGCAGTGAGTTTCGTTTCGTAGATTAATTGCGTGGTCGACAACGAATGTGTTAAAGTCCTTAAATTATTGGTATGTAGGTATCATATTATAATGAATAAAAAAATGTTTTTTGACCTCTTACTAAATTTTATGAAATAATTAAATTTTGTTTGGAACAGTCCCATTTCCTTCAATTTAACTTCGCACTAAAGTGATTTCTAACTTTTCATTTTAGGCTTTTGACCTTGAAAAGTGACCAAATTTTCACTTATGGCGCTTATTCTTTTTCTTTCTATAGTTTTTCTTTCTATAGTCTACAAAGCCCCCCCCCCCCCTTTACTTCATCCTAGATCCGCTCTTGATGAGGAGTAATATCTTTGAACGCATGAATTAGTTGCATTAAATGAAACACAGTTGACAGCACCCAAGTAATATCGTTACACTCTTTATAGTCGTTACTACATGATACTGCAAAATTGCATATCCCCAGATTTAAATCCTATAGGACGTCTTATTAGAAGTAAACTAGAAATGTATTTTAAAAAGGTTAATATATGATCTAAGACATAATAAAATATTATCTATAAATTTGAATTTACGGAAAACATGAGTACCGATGATGCAACGTGTATGGTTACAAATACATTATATAATAATATTGAAAACAACAAAAAACAGATGGAGGGGCATTCGTTCATTTAGTAACCCATTTGATACAGTGTTTCACAATATGCTTATTGACAAACTAAACCATTAGGATCTACGAGGGATAGCTAATAACTTACCTATTCCATAGATATTTACAAAATAGAAAACAGTGTACAAAAATTAGTATCTTTAAAAAGCAACAAGAATATGGGATACTTCAAGGAAGCGTTCTAGGACCAATATTACTTTTAATTTACATGAAATCAACTTTGACTTCCAGATACCAAATGGAAAATTGTATTTTATGCCGATGATGATGAAAAATCGACTTTGAAGAATTTTCGAAAGTAAATTAACTGTTAGACAATTTCATGACAATCCATATGGGAAAAACGATATGAGAAGTGGCTTAGTCCTGCTGAAACCATATTCTTCGAATATCCACACCAACATTACAATGTTGTGGTTCAAAGTTAGTAATACCTGTTGATAACGTTGTGACGTAACAGTAACCGTCAAGTCATTTTCCTCAAAGAAGAACGGCCCAAAAATTCAAGGCGGATCCTGCACACCACACAGCAACCTTTTTGCTACGAAGTCGTACTTCGTGCAATTGCACAGGATTTTCCGTCGCCCAGTAGCGAAAGTTGTGTATGTTGACATATCCGTAAAGAAGAATAAAAGCTTCTGACATCTGACATCAGCAAACAATCAACGATATTTGGGTTTTCAGAAAATAGCCCCTCGAAACGTTCGGAAAAATCAATGCGTGTTCCAAAATCTGGAGGCAGAAGTTTTTGCACGATTTGAATTTTGTAGGGATAGAAGTGTCAGAAGGCGGTGATAACTACGGTTCGAAATATTGAGTGCTAATGCAGATCGTTTAGGACTTCGTAGCACAGCTGCTCTTACCCTATCAGCATTTTCAAGTGTGTGTACAGAACGAGTTCTTCCTTTTGATTTTTCTCTGGCTCATGAAGCAGTATTGTGAAACTTGTGTACCATTTTTTAACTGTTATTCGACTAGGAACGAGATTTCGTGAATTTAAATAAAAGTGACGGCGAAATAAACACTGGGTGATTACAACAGAACAGATATTTCTTAAATAAGCTTCAACCGGAAAAGAACGTTGAATATTTGACCAACGCTCTATATTCACAGCTAAGCTAACATTTCTCGCGAACCCTTTGACAATTGTCTTAAATTTACATATATCGCGAAGGCTAGAGACTTGATTTGAATGTATATCTCATTATATTATGATATGCATTAACTTTGAAAATGAATACTTCATTCTACTTGATGCGTTATTAATAATAGGCTTCATAATTACCCAACGGGAAGTGCACACGAATTACACAAAGTTTATTCGTAAAAAGTCTAAGAAATATTCATATTGCACTGGTAGTTATACAAATAATAAAATTCCTCTACAAATAAAATTAGAAAAAATTTTCAGGTAATTTAGGAATAGACTTATTTTTTACTGAACATTGCTTTTATAACATAACCGAGTTTGTATAATTTTTATTGTAGCTATTTTGTTGTCGATATATTATCAGTAGTATATTAGTCCTCATTACAGCGTCTTGTTTTGAAAATTATTACAAAAGTGGTAAAAATGGTCTTGTAGGCTTCATTTTAACGAGTCTACCACACTGTAAAATTTTCAGAGTACGGGATGGGCGCTTTTCCGCACGCGCAGCACCTAAACCTGTCGTTCTAGTGCGATTACGATTTTCTATTACAAAACTCCATTTTATTATTGCAATTGAAAGATTATGCGTCAAATCAAAAGAAAATTTTATTTATCCGAAAAAAAAAGAGCACGCGTTTGCCGAGTCCAACACCTGCAACATGTCACTCTAGCGCGGTACCTTTTTGTTATTGCACAACACCTAATTTTCAATGAGGAAGATGCATGGATTTTAAAAATGCTTAATTTTATTATTTTTCCATAATATGTACTATATAAGTTGAAAATATAATAAAAGAAACTCATAGAAAAATTTCGCTTCGTAAATATGCCACATTAAAATTTGAACTTTTGTGTAAATAAAACCACGTGACTGAAAACGCTATAATATTGCTTTGACGTCATTTTGACGTCACTAATTGGATCTGAATTTGCTAATTTAGGTTGTTATCCTTAATCTTGTTATTAATTATTGGTTAATATAACGGATAATCATTTTATAACATCCCTAACGTGTTTATCTATAACCACAGTTTCCTTTTTAAATGTTTCAATGCTTTAACAATAACGACGTGACGCTACAGATTACCAATGACGCTATTCGTTAGGGGTAGAGCGTTTTAATGGTTTTAAATTCTCAGCCGAAATAAATATTTTTTTCACCCTGAATTTTAATAAAAAAGAAAAAGAAAAAATACGAGGAAGCATATTTTTCTGTCGTCGATCTATCTGTGATATAAAAAAAAATCATGCAACTTCCTCATTGCAACTGCTCATAATTGCCTAAAAAAGATAGTCCATAACTTGTCCGACAAATTTTCAGCCTCGTTTTTTCAGTCCGACAACCTGAATATGTCAGTTATGGCAGGTTATGTTTTGCGATTGCAAAATTTCGGATGAATATCACAAGTGATAGATTGGTACGTATTTGAAATAAATATAGCACTGCCCGATAAAAATAGTGGATCATATTACCAGTCCGACAAAAAAAAGGTTAATACGATGCATCCTTAATCGAATTTTTATTTTCGTGTATATTTAGTTGCAAATATTATGTAAATTAATGTTGATATGTGGTATTATGATTTTATTTAATTTATACTCTAATAAAGGATAATTGTCCAATGTATTGTGAATAAATAAGTACTAATAAATTAATTAATAAATAAAATGATCAGACCTGATTTTGTTCATAACAGCTTTTATCTTTTATTAAATTCATACCTTTAGAGAAGATATAATAATAATAATATTTATTTCTCCATTGAAAAGATATAGAAAAAAAATATACAAAAGGTCAACGAAGAAAGTGTCAAAAAGAGAAAATCATTGAAAAAAGAAAAAGAATTATAAAACTTAATAAATAAATACTAATTAATGAATCAATAAATATTAAAAAAGCTCTGGCTTTCAGTTCAAGTAATTTTTAATTTTCTTTGTGAAAAAAATTATGAAAATTAATCATGCCAAATTTTGTTCATAACAACTTTTACATTTTATTAAATTCATACCTTTAGAGAAGATAATTATGCAACTTAATAAATAAATAAATAAATACTAATTAATGAATGGATATTAAAAAAGATCTGATTTTCAGTTCAAGTAAATTTTAGTTTTCTTTGTGAAAAAAATTATGAAAAGTAATCAGGCCAAATTTTGTTCATTACAACTTTTATATTTTATTTAATGCATACCCTTATAGAGCACAACTCTGCAATGTAGTAAATAAATACTAATAAATGAATAAATACTTATTATATATCGGTTAATTTAGTTATTTTTATTTAAAAAATTATGAAATATAATCAAACCATATTTTGTTTTAATAACTTTTGTTATTTAATGCGGTATATAAATTAATTTATTGAAAATGTCAACACCATCAAAATTAAAACTATTCTGAATCTGAATCATCACCACTCGAATTATCTTCAGTTTCATTATCGTACTCTTCATCGTTGTCAGTTTCATTACTTGAATCGCCTTCATCATCGGAGGAATGATACCCCCAATAATCATCCGGAGACGTTGTTGAAAGCATGGCCATGATGTCTCTTGCATCCAAAAAATTTTTACAAAGTTCCAAAATTTTTGTATCAAACTTTTTAAAGTTCTCTCGTTTCGGGCGGAAATTTTCATCTTCACACCGACTTTTGCACAAGAAGCACTCCATAATTAAAATAAAATAAATACACCAATACACCTTTCCATTAACACTTTGATTTTTATAAAAGTCACATGGAGCAAAATGTGAACGAAGCCGGCAAAGCAAAGCATATATATAAAAATTGGAGCCTGGCGGACCATGACGCGATAAATTCATGAGCTGCTCTTCCCGCGCACACTCTTTAGTACAGTTTACTGTGCGTGCTTTGGCAACATTTTTTTTTTTATTTTAATTAGTTTTTATAAGTTTGCGTAATTTTTTTGGTCGGACACCTATTTTTTAAATTTACATATTTTATTTGAAATTGAAAAAAATTAAGATTATAACTTTTGTAATCGCAAAACGTAACCTGCCATAACTGACATATTCAGGTTGTCGGACTGAAAAAATGAGGCTGAAAATTTGTGGCACAAGTTATGGACTATCTTTTTTAGGTAATTATGAACAATTGCAATTGAAAATTAGAAAATTTTCTTTTTATTTCACGCATAATCTTTCAATTAAAATAGAAAATTTGAGCTTTGTAATAAAAAATCGTAACCGCGCTGGAACAAAAGTTTTAAGTGCTGCGCGTGCGGAAATGCGCCCATCCCGTACTCTGAAAATTTTACAGTGTAGTAGACTCTTTAAGATGAAGCCGCTAAGACCATTTTTACCACTTTTGTAATAATTTTCAAAAAAGGACGCTGTACCGGGGACTATATATGCTGGTTGACCCAGAAAGTACCTACACCCCCACTTTTTTCTGCAGTTGTATAAGTAACATTCTGAAATTTGAGAAATCAAATATAGGTTGATATCTATTGATATGGCCACATTGCACACACCATCTGTCAAAATGTTATTATTGAGTGAAATAGAGGTGTATTTATTATTTGTAAATTTATAATTAGGTGCTTTTTTTCAAAGTAAGATACGATTTACGAAGCAATATATAGAAAATGAAAAGGTAGATTAACTTTTAATTTACGGCGAATGTCAGAAAAATGCCCATGCGGCCGCACGTCTGTATTATGAAAGCCGGCAGTATTTTAAAATTCTAAAAGGCTCATTCCGAAATGCAGAAAATATTGAGGTGGCAGAAGACAGACTTTTACAATTTCACATTTAATTGTTGAAAAATACCCTTTTATTTAAATTCAAAGCCTACTTCGAGATTTCTTAAATTTGTTGCTATATTCCAAAGCCAACTTGAAATAGCATATAAATGCCATTTTTAGGTTACTTTTCATCCGATTTTAAATCTGAAAAAGCGTTAGAAAGAGAACTTACAACTTAATGAGAAAAGTGACTTAAATATACAGGGTGCTATTTAAAATAAGAAAGTTGTGGCAATGTCCGGCCATACCGGAAGTGATTTTTTTACCATTGAACGGTCAAGATGTAGGCATATATATATATACTTGATTTCCCAAATTACAGAATTTCATTTTTAACATCTTAGAAAAGAGTGGGCGGTATGTACTTTCTGGGTCACCCGGTATATGCACATATTGTTTGTTATTGTACAATGTTGTTTTGTTTTATCCGCTTTTCATATTTGTTTATTTTTATTTTACGCACTTTTATACATTGTTACACCTTATATTTTATACTACTATTATTGGAAAAGCCGATACTGGTATATTATAGTTAATAAAATGTATTCTGATGCTTTTACAAAACCACTTTTTACTTTGTTTTTCATCACTAGTTTATTGTATATGTTATTGAAGTGTCGACACTAGACGTGTCATATTCAAACTTTTCAAGAGCGTATGACCATAAGGAGAGAATGTATACAGCATTAAGTGATTTTACCTCCAAATATTATTACAATGGGATTAATGAATTTCACCGAAATACGGGGTATTACCTATATGGTTAAATATCCATTGTATAAATACATTAAGGAGATATATATAGTAAAATGAAGGTCTAACTGTCATTAAGGATGTAATTATCTGGAATTTGTTTAGATTTGAAGTTGCTAACGATTCGAATAAATTTAATTTAATATAGGCATAGGAATTATATTTAGATGTTCTAAATTTTGAAAGGTGTAACCAGATTCTAAAAAAATGATCGGAGAAAGTTGAATTAGTTTGAAGTAGTTCAGGGAATTATTTGAGTGGTCAAAATTACCCAAAAATATTTTATCAAATTAATCCTTTCAAAAAGTAAGCAATGCTCTATAAATCTCCTTCAAAGATTTTGATAAGTATTATAAATATTTATGAATCTACGTACTATGTGGTCAATACTTTTTGACTTGATTTGGTTTGATCTATGGAACTATTAAGAATATCAATTAGGTGGCTCAGAAACTTAAAAGATCTAGTAAAATATTAGCTAGAATGAGTTGAGAAGCCCTATTTGAATATGAATAGCTTTTATTTATAGACCAAGGGTTACTGAAATATAAAAATCTGAGAACTACCATGATGAATTGTAGAGCAGCATTTTTTTGCAGATATAAATCAAGATCTGTTAGACTTAAAGGGGTTATTATCTCAATGACCTGGAATGCGGTTAAACATATTTTTAATATTAATTTTAAATGTTTTCAATTTAGTAATTGGTTTATGTTTTCAAAACTATGTCATCTGCACTATAACACCAACCAAAGAAAAATTTCGAAATCTTTTTTAATTTCAAAGTATTTCAGACGAAAAAATGGTTTAAACAGCCTACAATATTTTCTCTGGAGTATAGATAACTTGTCCCTTTTAACCCTTTCTTCAAAAGGCCAAATCATTATCACCATAATCTTAATGGGTCATTATTATGGTTATACTTGTAGAATAGAAAGGAGGACCCATACTACCTTATGCTATTGCATTATCATAACTTTGAAGAAAAGTTAATGTTTATCATTTATACTATTTTCATTATAATAGAGATAATCCTTAACCACAAATTAACTTTAGATGCAATTGTCATTATTCTTGAAATTCAGACGTTATTATAGGTCTTACCTGGGGTTTATATTTAATGAGGCTTACTCTATGAGGTAATAATATAAGTTTTATTTATTTTGAATATTAGCACAGTGGCGTAACTACCGTATGGCAGCTCGGGACAAAGTTCGAGAGCCGCGCGATTTTGGGTCCTTCGTAATGCCTTTGTAAAGAACCTTAACGACGTATTTAAAAAAACAATTTTTAAAAACATTTAATAAATCGTTCACTATATCAATAAGAAAATTCCCTGAATTAACAGTATCTGCAATAATGCCAAGTCTCGAAAGGTCGTTTAGCAAAAAATAATTAAAAACCTCTGTCCGAAGAATCACTACTTCCACATCCAGATTTTTTTTTGCTCAAATTTAAAATATCGACGTTTCAAGACATTTTAAGCCTATTTCAATAAAAAAAATATTTTTTCTTGCGTTACTTAAGTAAAATTACCTGATCGCAAATGGGTCAAATTAGTCTGAGTAGCCTAATTTTAGTTTCAATTGGGCCAAAATCTGCTTCTGGAATGGATTTGACCACCGTCTTAACTAATTTGCCAATAAAAAGACTAGAAAAGAGGATTTTAAAATTAAAAATATTTATAAAATGAATATTAAATTATTTGTTAAGTATTATGTAATATTGCTGCTGCGGAGAAAAACGAATCTTTTGTTTTTAATTTTTTTAATGTCGAGTTATGTTAGGTTAAAAGTGATGCTAGAAGGTTAAAAGTGGATCGGTGCTTTGACCTCCTTAACAGTTATCAAATATTAAAAAACCCTTTGTCGTTAGTAAGAAAAGTATAATATTTACAGTGAAGAACAAAAGAAACCTGGAAGGCCGTAGACCGTCATCAGGATTAAGAATATTACATTGTTTTATACGGAGTAAAAGTGACACTTTCTGTGTCGAGGATGTACTTGACGGATGAAGGAAACAAGACCGGCTGGAACAGCCAAAAAATTACTTTTAATTTACTTAGAATTTGCTATTTTCCTCCAAACATCATATCTGAATTAAATAAATACTAATATTTTTCTTCAAACATCAGAAAATCATGACATTTCTTACTCATTTCATGACATTAAAGTTTGACATTTCAGACGGCTGTGCGTTACCATTAGCAACGGAAGTAAAAGTCCGCTCGAGCGTTGCTACTGGCAACGCACAGATAAATTTTTTATATTCATTTTTTTATAGCTAATCGGCGTTTGAAGAAAAAATAACATGTCTTATTCGGAGTAAAAGCCACTTTTGTGACTCGTCTGTAATTGCCGGACTCGTCACAAAAGTATAACTTTTACTCCTAACAAAACAATATACTATTTTTCTTCAAAAACTTTTATTACCGCTCGTGAGCGACAGTAAAAGACCTTTCCTGGCGTTTAGATGAAGTGTCAGAGAAATGACAATTTAAATTCACGAAATTTTTTATGAAAATCATGTTTACTTGACGTTTGCAGAAGAAAATATATTTTTTATATAAACGCTACTAAGAGTAAATTTTTCAACGTTTGCAGGCTATGTCAAAAAAGTTACTTCATAACACCAGTGTTAAAAGCAGCGTTATTTATAAGCCACGGAGATGAACAGACACATTTTCATTGCATTAGTGATAGTGGAATTTTCTGAATACCTGGATTGTTTAACTTCATGACACAATGTCATTTTTGACATACAAATGTAAATACAACATTTTAAAATTTTGCAATAAATATTATGTCTTTAAATTCAGATTTCTGTGATGTTTTTAGTAGTGATTATATCAACGATTGTCTTGTCATGGGTACCCAAGGCTGTCTCTTTACGTTATTATATCAGTATTAGCACCAAACTTTATTGTGGTCAGAGCTGCAAACAGTACTCAATAAACGTACAGGCAGTAATTAGTTTTCATTATCAAATGACTTATTTTCTTTGCAGTAGGTATTAAATACGAATACTCTTCTGGATTACCTGAAATATATTCAGTGATGTTCTGAAAATAAAATATTTGCAGTAGGTAGTAGTTTAACTTATCCATAAATGTCGAACTAACGATCTGTCAGCACCAAATTGTACTCAATTGAAGTTGTGCCTTTTAGACCAAGATATCAAATGTTTTAGATTTTGCTTATTTTTGAATCATCAATTTCACCTTTCTGCGTATATCATAAAATGCCATTAAGAAAATTTTCTTTCTGATGAATAGGGCACCCAGTTACAAACTGCTATTGGTCCCAAATAGAAGAAATTGAAAAGTTACGCAACATAAGACAAGAGATTTTTTAAACGGAACATATTCTGTATATTTTCATATTTTTTATTCTTCTACCTATTACACATACTATAACTCATTGACTAGTTAATACAAATTATGATATTGTTAAAAGATTTTATTTTAAAGTTATTTCTTAATTTAGTGTATTGAATATTCAAAATGTTCTCCATGTGCTAACAATAACCATGCAATAGCTCAGTCTGTAGTAAAACTCCCGCTTCACTTTCTCTAAAACTTGTAATTAATAATTACTCTGTATTTCTGTTTGTGCTCTTTCTTTAAGATCATCGATCCTATTTGACTGTATTGCATATATTTTAGTCTTGAGATATCCCCATAGAAAAAAATTCAACGGCGTAATATCTGGTGATCTAGGTGACCAATCAGAAATACCTCTTCGTCCAATCCATTTATTAAGTACGCTGCTACAATAGGGTTGGATGTAGTCTAGTTTTAAGTTTGTCAAAGCAGAAATTTATCTCTGATTTTTTAATCGTTAAAGTCAGCTCATCAAGGACAACTTAAAAAGTATGAAAATATATAAGGTGTTCCGTTTTTAAAACATCACTTCTCTTAGTTCAAATGTGCTTTTAGAGGGCGGAATATTAAACATAATATTTTTTAGTCGCAAACTCCTGTATAAAATCCTTATTTTACTATAAGGAACGTAACCAGACTGCAACCAACAGCTAGTCTCCGGGCTATGTGCCCCGCCGAGCGCTGAATTACAAGTTACAAGTCTGGCGCGTTAAGTGAAATAATTGCATATTACCATCAAAACGTTAATGCTTCGATTGCAACAAACACCAGTCGAAAGACTGATCCTCTCTTGCCAGTCGTCACACACCACTTGCAGACTGCAGTTTCGAGCTGTTGGCTCTCGTCAGTGCAAGGTAGGCATGTGACGACCGGCACGAGGATCCTTTGACTATTTGGTACATCCCGGTATTTTTACAATAGCGACATGTAAAATAGTCAGCAGGCGCCATCTAGTGGTCCAGTGTCTGTTGCAATCGAAAAATAAATAGCCTGACTGGGCTTAGCATAGTTTAAATGTGCTTTTAGAGGGCGGAATATTAAATATAATATTTTTTAGTCGCAAACTCCTCTATAAAATCCTTACTTTACTATAAGGAATGTAACCAGACTGCAACCAACAGCTACTCTCCGGGCTATGAGCCCCGCCGAGCGCTGAATTACAAGTTACAAGTCTGGCGCGTTAAGTGTAATAATTGCATATTACCATCAAAGCATTAGCAATTATTACACTTATTATTACAACAGCTGGAAACTGCAGTCTGCAAGTGGTGTGTGACGACTGGCAAGAGAGCTCCTTTAAGTAGGATCAGTCTTTCGGCTGGTGTTTGTTGCAATCGAAGCATTAGCGTTTTGATGGTAATATGCAATTATTACACTTAACACGCCAGACTTGCAACTTGTAATTCAGCGCTCGGCGGGGCACATAGCCCAGAGAGTAGCTGTTGGTTGCAGTCTGGTTACGTTCCTTATAGTAAAATAAGGATTTTATAGAGAAGTTTGCGACTAAAAAATATTATGTTTAATCACTGCTCTTCTACTGTGTTTAGATGAATCGCTCCGTATTATTCAATTTTATTTAAAAGACGTAGATTTTAAATTAAAAATTGACCTGTTCCCCACAGATCTCTAATATACCGCCAAATTTCTACACTTTATAACAAATGACTATGTATAATCTTTAAATTAACATTACATTTCTTAAGACACCATCACTTTGTCACTTAAAGAAGCAAAAATCCGTTAATAGGTAGGTATTAAAACAACAAGGTCTTGCCAGGTTTGATTTAGTTGCGAAGGTTGATATTAGAATTAAGTGAAAAATATACTGCCCACTTTACACGGTCGTATGTCAAAGAAGAAGACTAAAAGAAAGAAAAGGAAAGAAGAAATGTTCATTAGGATAGGTCGACAAAATCGAAATTGGCTCATCTTAAAACCCGTGTTTAGTCTTTGGCAGCCTGTAGAACTATGCCTGACAAAAATTGGCGAGTACTAAGCACTCGAAAAAGCGTTATTATTTTTCGAGCACTGAGTATTGTTAATACTCAAGTGCTAGTGACTACTAAGCAACTAAACACTCTAAAAACTGATTCAAATTCACGAGAAATCACTTATTAAAAATTGAAATAATGGTATTGAGGCTTAAACCTCATTGAAGGTAAGTATTATTTAATTTATAAAAAGGATAAACGTCAGTAAAAACTACCCAAGAAGCCAATGTAGAAAGACAGTTATGACTGCACTACATATTATATATTTTTCTACATTTTAGCTAAAATATCAACAAAGGTTAGCTGCTCATTGAAAAACTTTCTTATTTATGCTTTTAAATCTTTCGTTACAAGAGCGCGTAAAAGTTTGGGAGTAAAAATAAAATTGTGATATTCTACTGAAAAAAAGAACGCTTTAAATAATAGTAGTTAACCAATGCAATTTAAACTGCCGCTACACAGAAGGATGCTTCTTAAAATAAGACGTTAATCGTGTTTAAAAATAATTCGTTGGTCTCCACAAGACATGTATAGCAGATGATATGATAAAGATATCATTTTATGCGAAATCGGTATGCTTGTGTTTGTAATGTAACATAATACGATAATAATATGGGAATGAATTTGATAATCCCAATTTTTGTGAAAAGAGGAACCCGTTACCCGTTGTTCAATATTTGAGCTCATATTAGAGATCATTTTGAAGAAAGTTGTGTGAATTAAATCAGTTTATTCTTAAACATGTTCCTAATAATTAACGTGATGTAAATTACACTTGATGCAATTTATTATAATTATAAAACATTTTTAAGAATGAGATGCTTTGTCTTCAAACACAGTTGTCAGTTCTCTAGAATATAAACTATTTCTGATAAAACTTTCTCCATTTTCGATTCTAAACACAGATGCAACAGCTTCTATGACAATCTTTCTTCCGGTCTCTTAGTTTACTTTGATCCTAGTCAAAGAAATCCAGGGCTTACCTCGAATAGGTGGATGCGCTTAGATCCCATTCATGCCCTTCCAGCCTCCGTTCCATTTATAACACGTTTTTAAAAACTCAAATATCTTATAGTTTGCTTTATGTTTAAATAAGGGCATTATATCTCTCGAATACAATCAATTTCGTAGAAAACCATTTGCATCTCTTGGTCCAGAAACAGAGACAGCAGTTTCCGTAGTGATCTGACACATATTTCCACGCTTTGTATGTGACATATACGAATTATGGTCACCAGATCAAATTGCCACTAAGAGTAGGGATGGTTAAAAAAGACGGTCGACCGCTGATTCTATCATATATTTTATTTCTGATGTTATTTTAAAAATCTGTTCATTTTCCAGATATGTAGAGATCCGTTTTTTTGGGGATATCTGGAATCATTTTATCTCTATTATACAGAAAATTATCCCACAGTAGATGTTTAATAGCTATCAACAGAATTTTATGTCTACGTTGGAACAGAGGATCATTTTCGGAATTAAAAATTCTTACAGAGTTTATAATAACAGAGTTAGCAACAGAATATCGAATGTATCGAAACAAACTAAACGATCTAATTCAAATAACGAAATCTAGTTACTATAAAAAGAAAATAGAAGGAAGCAAAGATAACTGCAAAGTACTATGGAAAACAGTTAAGGAAATTGAAGGCAGCAAATCAAGAAACAAAATTTAAAAAATTATGGATATAGAAGGAACATAGGTAACACAAGAAGAGGAAATATGCGAAGTTTTTAACAAATTCTTTATAAATATCGGTAAAGAGAAGGTTAGCTAGCAAAATCAATCTGGTAAAAGGAAATAACAGGAATACTGTGAACATCAATCCGTATTCAATTTTTTTACCGCAAACTAATGAAGATGAGATCAGAAAAAAGTTTAAAAGACCATAAAGCCCCTGGCGTTGACCAAATCAAATCTGAGACTTTAAAAAAATTGCAGAAACTATAAGCCAACCTTTATGTTATTTAATCAACAGAATATTTTTTTACAGGAGTATGTCCTGATATATTTAAAATAGAGATAGTGAAGCCACTATATAAGACCGGAGAAAAGAGCGATGTATCTAACTATAGACCATTATCTCTTGTCACATCTGTAAAATGTTTGAAAAGATTTTGAAGGAACGAATTAATAATTTTTTCACTAAACACAATATATTATTAGAAAAACAGTTTGGTGTTAGAGAGGGCAAGTCAACGCAGGATGCGATTGCATGCTTAATAAAGGAAATTTATCAGTCAATCAGAGCAAGCAAGCCTGCACTTGCTGTTTTCTTAGATCTCTCTAAAGTCTTTGACACCGTTTGTCATTCTCAACTCATAGAGTGCTTAGGAAATGTAGTATTTAGGGGTACCCCATTAACACTAATGAAGAGCTACTTAAGTAATAGGAAACAGTTCGTTCAAATAAATACAGGTCAAAGTAAAGAATCAGTTATTCAATACTTTGTTCCACAAGGAACCGTGTTGGGGCAAATCCTATTCACCCAATATGTAAATGAACTACTCATTCTAAATTCCAGTGGAAAAATCATTAGTTTTGCAGACGATACGGCTCTATTTTACACAGCTGATTCTTGGGCAGAGTTAAAAACTAAAGCAGAAATAGACTTAGGAAACATTAAAAACTTTTTCGACAAAAAGCTTTTAACGAAAAATTTTTCAAAAACGAAATTTTTGCCATTTTCTTCGTATAAAAATACCCTAACTGTCTAAAGATTACGCAAGATCCAAACAAATTGGAAATAGAAAAAGCCACTACAATTAATTATCTAGGAGTTCACTTGGACTCAAATTTACCTTGGGATATTCACATAGCTGGCGTAGTAAACAACTTAAGAGGTCTGCTATATATATTTAAATTTATGAAACCTTTTCTCGACATAAAATCGTTAAGAACAATATACTATGTATTAGTAGAATCCAGACTAAGATATGGGATCATTGGTGCTAATGTTACAGAAAAAATTTCTTGAAATAATGCTCGGTAGAGAAAACGCTTACCCCTCCAACGATCTCTTCCACGAAGCACAAATTTTTTACCAGCGACAATTATACTTTTTAATTGTGGCTACAAGGCAATATAATTATCGCAATGAGTTAGAATCTGTTGATCATATCTATGAAACAAGGTATAAGCAATATGCAGTTAAAACGAAAGTAACTAACGACAAAAAGTATTGGACAAAGGTTCTCGCCCACTTTTAATACATCGATTTCTAAATGTTGAGTGTAGCCATTCTCGAATCTCTAAAGAATAACGAGGTGGCGCACCATCCTGCATAAACCACAGTGTTTGACGCAATGCAAGAGGTAAATCGTCTATAAGTTGATATAGGTCATTTTGTAAAAAGTTAAAATAAGCTAGATCATTTAATCTGTTTGGTAACTCAAAAGGCCCTATTAATTTATTGTCTATAATTCCGGCCCAAATATTTATTGCACAGTTGTATTAGCATCTTCCATTTACAACAGCGTGAGGATTATTGTCGCTCCATAAATGCTGGTTACGAAAATTTAAAACTCCATGTTGAGTAAAGCAGCATTCATCCGTGGACAGTACTTTTCTTGTAAAATCTAACGGCTTCCTAAGTATAATTCTACAAAAATCAAGTCTTATTGGAAAATCATGAGGCAATAGCTCTTGTATTCTCTGTAAATGATAGGGGTTATAAAGTCCTTGCTTTTTCAAAATCCTCCATACTGATGTTCTTGTTCCATCCTATTTGCCTCCGACGACCACAATCATGAGTTCTTTTTTTAAAACATATTCTTTACCTTAACCTCCAGTGAATATTAGAAAAAGTACCAACATTTGGCACAGTATGAGTAGAGAACTTAGGACGATATCGTTCTTTTGCCGCTGAAGCATTTCCTTTACATTCTCCGTAAATTAAATGTATGTCTGCATATTCCTCATTACTAAAACTATGCATTTTCAAATCTGGTTAGAAAACTACTAGCATCAAGTATTAAGTAGTAAGGAATGATCTTATTATTGCAAAGGCAACAAACAACGTAATTATTATAATTTGGCACCAGCCTACTTTTAGTATTTTACACTAATATGCTCATCGCTTTTGATTGATCACTTTGGCGGATGTAATTTAATTTTTTTTCTCAAAAATGGTTGATTTTACGAAATTTTTGCAAGACAAAAATGTTTCTAGACGAATCATAATGTTGTTATAATTTTTCATTGAAAAAAAAAGAAATAGCAGGCAGAAAGATATTTACAAAATTTCAAGAAGGGTAGTTAATTTCAACCCTTTGTGTCCACACTAGGTGGATGAAATAATTGTGTTAGATGCCTTTTGATGAGTAACCGAGGTGTGCCAAATTTCGTATTTTTCCAATTACGTTATTTTGAGATAGAAATTAAAAATCGTTCTTTGGCACACCCCTTTAAGGGGGCGTAGCTGAACACTAAAGGGTTATTTTGAAAAATTTTATACGAAGAACCCGTCTTAATTTTCGACAGGGAATCTACAGTTAAATTTTTTTCACATTATTACGTGACACCCTATATATCGATAATTTGAAAGGGATACAGCGCAGATTTTTTAAATACGTTCATTTTAGAACGGAAGGGGAATATCCTCCATCCTTCTATATGGTTTCCCAATTTCCCATGAATTTCCGCACATATAAATTACACAGAAATAAATATAAAAACATATTCCCCTCTTTACAATATGTGCGTAAAAATTATAACAACTTAAATTGCTCACTTGAAATTATGTCTTGCAATATCTCGTCAGTTAAAAAGATGGATTTATGATTGATATATTTCGTTGCTTCTTTACATTTATATTTAAAATATTTCTTGATAATTTATGTTTCTTTATTTTTTTTAAGTGTAGATTTTTCTTTTATTCGGTATTTCTTCTATTCTGTAATTGGGTCGCACGACTTGTTGAATATGAATAGTGTAAATAAAATTAATGCAGTTGTAATTTTTAGCGTTTTATTTTGCAATTTTAGCATCAAACTACATCAAAAAATTTTCTTTAGGTCTATATGTACCATACTTATTGAATGCAAATATTCCTGCTATGAGTTAGCTATCATGAATTTTTAAGAAAACATGTTTTCAAATACGAAACATAATCAATTCAATATCATATTTTGATTATAATAATTTTTTATACGATCTAAATAGTATTCCTTGGGATCAAATCTATTATTGTGAAAATGTCAATCAAATGCTTAGTTTTTTTAATAATAATATTTGTTCATTATTTGACGTTCACGCACCCGTAAGAACGGTCAGAATATCTAAACCTAGATCGCCATAGTCAACTGATACTATTAAATTTGAGAAATATTACGACCTCAGCTATTAGGCGTGAAAAAAGGGATATTTGTTCAAAATTCGAAGAACGCTAAAGAGTTATGGCGAACATTAGATATTATGAATGTAACCAATTCTAAGGACAGAACTGAGATACCACCACACCTCTCAGATCCAAATGAGTTAAATGAATACTTTACCTTAACTAGTAAATATACCCCTGCCTGCAACGAATTGTTGAATTATTTCGATCGGAATAACTTTCAAATTGCTGAGCAATTCTCATTTGAAGAAGTATCGAAAGAGCAAGTGTATACCGCTGCAAATAAAATCAAGTCGAATGTTTCTGGTCTTGACTCTATATCCAAGAAATTGCTCTTATTATGTTTTCCAGATCTACTAGTCTATCTGACGTTCATAATAAATCAATGTATTGTTCAAGGTGTGCTTCCAGATACGTGGAAAGAAGCTCTTGTGAAACCACTTAAAAAAACTAACTCTGCTGAAAATTTCACCGATTTACGTCCTATAAGCTTGTTACCAGTTATGTCAGCAGAAAGACTCATGTATGATCAGATCATTAGTTACGCGACAAAACATCAAATAATCCCTAAAAATCAGTCGGGCTTTAGGGTAGGCCACAGTACCACGAGCGCACTCCTCAAAGTATCCGACGACATAATAAGAGGCTATGATAAAGGAAAAATAACTACTTTAGTGCTGCTTGACTACTCCAAAGCGTTCGATACTATTAATCATGAATTATTATTATCTAAATTGAAATATTACGGTTTCTCCAACAATACTTTGAAAGTGATAAAATCGTATTTTACTAACCGTAAACAAAAAGTAGTTGTCATGAATACTTCTGTATCTGACTCGAAAGTGCTGGAATCTGGTGTCCCGCAAGGATCTATTTTGGGGCCTTTGTTTTTTATCCTATCTACTGCTGATTTTTTTTACTGCCCTCACAACCTGTAAATCTCATTTTTACGTGGATGATACCCAGATTTATAGCACTTTTGAACCAGTACAAACTGGGCAATCTGTTGAAAATATAAATCGGGATATTAATAACCTTGTGAAATATTCTCGTAAGCATTGTTTGCAAATGAATGGAGCTAAGTCTGCTGTTATTGTTTTTGGAAAGGAAAGTAATAGACAATATATCACGCGTAATACTTAGATCTTTGTGGGAGATCAGAAATTAACATTCAAGGATAAGATAAAAAACTTGGGCCTATTCTTTGACCATGACTTGAAATTTCAACCGCATATTAATAACCTCATGAGAAAATCCTATTTTGCATTACAAAAAATTATACTCCTGTCGTCATTTTCTAAATGAAAAATTAAAAATAACTTTAACAGAATCACTTTTTTGATCATTTTTTAATTATGGTGATATCGTCTATGGTCCTTGCTTAAATCAAATTAATGCCTACAGGATACAAAAGTTTCAAAATATGTGTGTAAGGTTCATTTTTAACTTGAAAAGGACTGATCATGTGTCCCATAAATTAAAATCCCTAAATTGGTTGAACATGGATTCTAGACGAAAGCTACATCTTGCATGCTTCGTACATAAATTAATTTGTACTGAAAATCCCCCATACTTAAAAGAGGTACTGATCCCCAGATCCCTTATTCATGATCGCAACTTAAGGTATACGGAATATCTAACGACTCCTCAACACTCGACCACATTCTTAAAAAATCCTTTACATACTCTGCCGTAAATCTATATAACACCATCCCTGCTAGCATCAAGAAACTCTCGGTTAATTCTTTTAAAATTAATTATAAAACATTCCTTCTTGGCCAGTGAGCAAAGGTATAGAAGTAAAAAATGTGTATTTATTTATTTATTTTTATTTTGTATTGTCAATTGCATACTATTTACATATTGTGTACATATTATATTTATTTGTCATATAATTCCTGTAAAATTTTTGATGTTTGAGTATCTGAGCAGCCCCTAGGCTGGACTCCGCCATATGTTGTTAAATAAAGACATTTTATTATTATTATTATAATTTTATACGAATAAATACAATACAGGTAATATCTGTACGAAAAATTACGTTGGTCGCCGCATTTTCTCTTTACAACGTGATTTTTTTTTTTTAGATGTTGAAGCAAATGAGTACGGTCGTGAGCAAAAAAAAATAGGACAAGTCTTATAACGGTATTTTGCTAAAATCTAGTTGTGTACATCTAACTTTAATTTTTGTGACATTGTCAGTTAGTTGTCATAATTTATTGCAAGTGTGCAAAAAACTAATATGTCTCATATAAGCGATTTAGTTAAATTTGGAGTTATTGCTAAAGCAGAAGATGGATGGTCAATGAGACAAATTGCACTGCGTTATAATATTGACAAAAATTCGGTGTGTAACATTTTAAGAAAGTGGAGAATAAGCGGTACGATTAGTAGAAATCCTGGATGAGGGCGACGAAGGATATCAACTCAACAACAAGATTTGCAATTGGTAAATGCTTTAGTAGAAAATCCATTTTATTCAGTTATTTAGGCTGCTGAAGAAACAAATTTGTCTGGATCGAGTAGTACTGGTCGCCGGCGAGTAAAAGAATCATAGCTACGCTGTCATGCAGCAGCACAGAAATACTTACTTAAAGCTGAACATAAAGAAACTCGAGTAGGATTTGCGCTTGAATTTTTAATGCATGATGTAAATTTTTGGAACAATATAATCTTTACAGACGAAAAAACTTTCCAGTCAACACATAGCGGTCGTATTCGTGTTTACCGTCCTCCGAATACTCGATTCGATGAGAAATATATTCTAACAATGATAAAAGTGGTAGATTTTCCGTCAATATGTGGGCTCGGATATCGACACGTGGTCCTGGTGTTTTGTGGCATATTACGATTTAATAGTGAAACGTATATTAAAATTTTAGACAATATTATGCTTCCTTCTATGTCACAATTATTTCCTAATAATGAGTTCATATTTCAACAAGACAATTGTTCCGTTCGTACTGCTCATACCGTAAATGGTTTCAAGATAACGACATCAATGTTCTTAACTGGAGCAGTCATAGTCCAGATCTTAACCCTGTGGAAGAAGTTATGGGGACTACTCGTAAGAAGTATCCAAAAACGAAGAAATGTGAGACCACGGAATGCCGAAGAATTACTGAATATGTTGTTAAATAAAGACATTTTATTATTATTATTATAATTTTATACGAATAAATACAATACAGGTAATATCTGTACGAAAAATTACGTTGGTCGCCGCATTTTCTCTTTACAACGTGATTTTTTTTTTTAGATGTTGAAGCAAATGAGTACGGTCGTGAGCAAAAAAAAATAGGACAAGTCTTATAACGGTATTTTGCTAAAATCTAGTTGTGTACATCTAACTTTAATTTTTGTGACATTGTCAGTTAGTTGTCATAATTTATTGCAAGTGTGCAAAAAACTAATATGTCTCATATAAGCGATTTAGTTAAATTTGGAGTTATTGCTAAAGCAGAAGATGGATGGTCAATGAGACAAATTGCACTGCGTTATAATATTGACAAAAATTCGGTGTGTAACATTTTAAGAAAGTGGAGAATAAGCGGTACGATTAGTAGAAATCCTGGATGAGGGCGACGAAGGATATCAACTCAACAACAAGATTTGCAATTGGTAAATGCTTTAGTAGAAAATCCATTTTATTCAGTTATTTAGGCTGCTGAAGAAACAAATTTGTCTGGATCGAGTAGTACTGGTCGCCGGCGAGTAAAAGAATCGTAGCTACGCTGTCATGCAGCAGCACAGAAATACTTACTTAAAGCTGAACATAAAGAAACTCGAGTAGGATTTGCGCTTGAATTTTTAATGCATGATGTAAATTTTTGGAACAATATAATCTTTACAGACGAAAAAACTTTCCAGTCAACACATAGCGGTCGTATTCGTGTTTACCGCCCTCCGAATACTCGATTCGATGAGAAATATATTCTAACAATGATAAAAGTGGTAGATTTTCCGTCAATATGTGGGCTCGGATATCGACACGTGGTCCTGGTGTTTTGTGGCATATTACGATTTAATAGTGAAACGTATATTAAAATTTTAGACAATATTATGCTTCCTTCTATGTCACAATTATTTCCTAATAATGAGTTCATATTTCAACAAGACAATTGTTCCGTTCGTACTGCTCATACCGTAAATGGTTTCAAGATAACGACATCAATGTTCTTAACTGGAGCAGTCATAGTCCAGATCTTAACCCTGTGGAAGAAGTATGGGGACTACTCGTAAGAAGTATCCAAAAACGAAGAAATGTGAGACCACGGAATGCCGAAGAATTACTGAAAATAGTAAATAATGCATGGGAAAGTATTATTACTAATGATCATTGTATAAGGTTATTTAATTCTGTGCCAAACAGACGACTTATAGAAGTTATAAATAGAAATGGTACAATAATGAAATATTAACAGTTAGTTTCTTGTTAAGTAGGATATCCTTTGTCCATTGATCCAAGATTTCTACTAATCGTATCGTTTATTCTCCACTTTCTTAAAATGTTACACGCCAAATGTTTGTAAATATTATAACGCAGTGCAATTTGTCTCATTAACTATCCATCATTTACTATAGCAATAACTACAGCATTAAAATAAAAAATAAATTAAAAATGATATCTGTTTTATTTCGGCTACTCATTACATATTCAAATAGAGACAGACTTACATTAGAAAAAAAAAGTTGTCCTATTTTTTTCTGCTCACGACAGTACCAGGTAAGGTTGCTTTAAAACTTTAAATGTAGAATCAATAATACGTAACAATATTTATTCCAGATTTGTACTTATATTTATTTTGTGTCACTAGCATACAATCTGTATATAAATTATACTAAACAATTTAAACAGCTCCAGTAAATTGTGGCACAATATCTCTATTATATCAAATATGACTAGTAGGATATGAGTATGTACTGCACCGTATCTATTTATGTCGTAGATAACAGCCTCAGATCCGTTAAGTAAATTACCTATTAATTCCCTAAAAGTTAATAGACATTAACATCAAATTTACAATATACTATAAATTATTCCAATCACAATATTACAACATCCAACTCACCCTTATAATCCACCCTAAAAAATAACGATTTTCCCTTCCACGCGTTGGCATAAAGCCGAGCCAATCGGAGCCAAGCAAATTAAACCGAAAGGCGGGCCAAAATCTCGAACCGCTACTATGACTACCAGGGTAGTGGAGAGGTAGCTATCAGTTCACCGCAGTAACTTGTAACTGACACTTGTCGTCAATCAAAGTTTATACAGTATACAGTATGTGCAAAAAAAACTGTTAAGTGTTTTTAGTGTTGAAAAAAACTGTTCATTATGAATATTAGTGAGTTTATTGATCACTCTCAGCTTGGAAAGCAGCAAGGTGTGTTTTTGTGATTTTTTTTGGGATTAATTTCAAGTTTCTATAATCGACTTGCATCGGAACAGGTTAATTTGAATTCAAATACCACTGTAATTGCTCTGGTGGTTTCTTTATTACCGATAGAGATTTAAAGTTAATTCATTACAGCGCAAGTAATTGTTGCATGATTATATTGACATTAAGCAAGCTTACGAATAACATTTTAAGAATATTTCTTTATGAATCTGCTTCACAAATGAACCAGTGATAATATATCTAGCTTTGTCAATACATTTTATTCATCATTAACAATTACTTCTTTGTTTATTGTGACTTTTCAACATTGAAATGTGCAATAATAATTAACCGATGCTAATTACCATGCAAAGCGCTTTAAAATTTGAATAATTTTGCTAACTGATTCTTACGTAGATGTTAAAATAGATTTTTTTATTTGTAGTTTTTCCGCAAGGCTACCAGTTCGGTCAGATAAAGCAGGAAGCAGACAGCACGTCCCCACTCCTCACCCCACCTCACACTCCCACCTACCCCGCCTTGTCACCACCCTTAACCGGCCACCCTTGCGAGAGCTGGTACCGTCCAGAGCAAGTAGAGCCACCGTACCAACAACATTACCCTACAATGCACTCGAATATCGTCTATCCAACTTATAATGCGGTCATTATGAATCAGTGGTTGATGAGGAACGCCGCAATATATCACAATGCCAGAAATCAGTTTCAAGATTTGAGGACGCCTGGGAGAGCACCGGCAGCTCCAAAAATTGGGGGCGGAAGTTCGCGGCCCAAGAAGCAATTCATTTGCAAATATTGCAACAGGCAATTTACCAAAAGCTATAACTTACTCATCCATGAGAGGACACACACCGACGAACGTCCATACTCCTGCGATATCTGCGGAAAAGCTTTCAGGAGGCAGGATCATCTTAGAGATCACAGGTAAAAATTTTCCTTGTCTTAAAATTGCTCAATTGCAAACTAAAACAGATTGATTCAACACTTTTTAATTTAGCTAAATTTGTTATTTCTATTACAGATATATCCACAGCAAGGAGAAACCGTTCAAATGTAATGAATGCGGGAAAGGTTTTTGCCAATCAAGGACACTAGCCGTTCACAAGATTCTACATATGGAAGAATCGCCCCATAAGTGCCCCGTATGCAACAAATCATTTAACCAGCGGTCGAATTTGAAAACCCACATGCTCACCCACACAGAACGCCCTGTAGAATGTACAATGTGTGCCCAGTTTTTCGCTAACTTTACAGACTTGAAAAACCACGAAATTATGCATTGCCAAGCAAAGCCAAACCCAAGTGAAGTTCAAATGATTCCTGCAACAGTCGAGGAAGTTCAAAACGGTACAACTTGTCTGGATTTAACTAAAAAGAGGGATGTGGAAGAAACCCCTGTTAAACCCACAACCAAAGTAAAACTAGGTTTTTCTATTGAGGATATAATGAAAAGATAAAATATTAGTAACTATTGTTTAATTAAATTTCGTTGATTGTTACCAAAGATGTTAATATTTTGTCTACCTACCTCTGTTTGAGACTGAAAAAACTTTTTTTTAAGTTACCATTTAATCTGTTAGATCTCCCATAGTTTTTGTTATATCGATAATAATTAATTTTATTGTGTATATATTGTAATTTATTATTATTATTAGGAAAAACGTTTTTTACTGCGTATAAAATAAATATTTATTTCCTGATGGTTGAGTTTTATTTACTTTGCAATTTGAAATGCTTTTAAGTGATGGTAAATATTTGAGGGGTGTGTTGCTCAAACAGATAAGAGAATATTTAATTAATGATCGATCATATTAATTTCTAATCACAGAGAAATTGGTTAAAGAATTTTTGTAAGTTTAAATATTGATCAAGAGACCGTTTACTTTTAGTAGAACTCATTGATATTTTTATTAATCATTCAAAATACGAAAATCAATGATAATGGTCATTCATTCAATAAATTTTATTTAACGTATAAATATTACGTGTTAAAATAAATGTAGTAAACCTTCATGTACTTTTTACTTGTTTTCTATGTATTTAGGGAAGGTCCTTTATATAAAATGTCGTAGAAACAAAGTGTTAAGATACATTTTTACTATGTAAGCAACAATTTGCCTGAAATTGAGTAATCCTTTAATTTCCCAATTATTATTTTAAATGTAACTTTGTTATTTGCCACAGATATAATAAATTAAAATAAAAAGGGTTAGCAAACAAGTAATGAGGTATATTGCTTGAAATAATGAAATATTGCAATCAAGACCACACCTATTTTATAGAATACTTCTGTTCTATATGTAATAGGTTCTTCTTTTATAAATGCGCGCTTGTAAATACTAAGCAAAAGAATATAACTTGCAAGATACACAAAGTATTACCTACAATTACTTTTATCTAAATATATATCTTAAGTACCAAAGTTTCTGATACGAGATATTTTTAAGTTATTTAATCTTGAGTTATTGGCAATTTTATTCTCAGCAGTACTTTTACCTACTTTTAAATAAGTATGTAATGTATGTATGTAAGTATGTGTATGTAATTGTTCAGCTATTTCGTAAGCTAACGTACAAATTAAACAAATATATTGGATGGCAAACCTTTCACCTCTGTAATTAGGCCCGAACCAAACACGCAACTATTCTTTTCACTTTTTTAACTACAAGTACCTACACGATTTAGATAATTGCTTTAACACACTCATTATACCACGCATATTTAACCTTTTTCCATCCATCAATTGATTGTGCTCTTGTTGGTTCTTCACACAATTATAAAATAAACCAGATAAAATAAATGCATAATTTAAATTTCGAATATATAGAAAACAAATTTCCTATATTCCTGCGCTATGTACCCGGTAGCTGTCGCCATCTGTGCGACATCGGTGGAAGTTGAAAAGTGAAATTGGATCCAACAGATACCGTCGTTAGTCGCATTCATGAATAACTTAATAGCTGATCATGACTAGGGCAGGCGGGATATGTATTTTTTAGGTCGGCGATGGATTGTACTTGTAAAATAAGTTTTGTATTTCGTTAACGATTAATCTTGGAAAAGATATTCAATCAGTTATAAAAAGAAATTACCGTGGTCTTAATTTTAACTTAAAAAGTTTCTTTTGGCAATTTTCTGGCTTAAAAAAAATTATTTCTCTATGTTTCCTGTTTGAAACACAACTGCGGCGGTATGCAGGCGGATGAAGTAGTCTGAACAAGGAAATCTTTTTCAACCAGTATTTTATAAAAATTTCTGTTGCATTTTGGAGTAAAAAAGTGTGCCTTTTACAGAAACCAAACAGAGGAAATTAAAGAATAATACAGAATAGGTGGATTTGCAATTTTTTTTACGGTAACTCATAAAATATGGAAGATATCGCAGAAATTGTGGAGTATCCTTTTTACTTTGTTAAGAAATTGAGCGAAAATATTACTTATTGAAATATCACAAATTTATTTATTTATTTGAATAAAACCATCCAACAGATAACTAATAACGGGATGGAAACATTAGAGTGAAGAAATATAAACAGAACTACAGTAGACGGATGTTCAAATCGCTCTTCTTTTTTATAAAGCCTACATAAGATCAATTTTTGAATATGGATGTACTCTATGGTTCTGGACGTAATACTCTTTTGAAACGTTTAGATTTCATTCAAAACTCAGCACTGCGTATATGTTTGGAAGCCATGAGATCAACTCCTTTCGATGCTTTATATACCGAAGCTTTGATATCTCCCCTCTCGCTTAGACGTCGGCACTTTAGTGAAAAGTTTATCCACAAATTTTATATTAACAATCAAACGCTTTTACATAATATCGCAACCCTTAATACATCTGACTTAACAAATAAATTTTGGTGTAAAAAACGTGCCAGTAATAACACCCCAATACAGCGATCATCCCAATTTTAATATGAACATCCTAAACTCAATTCTGAAAAAGTGGGATAATCCATTGTTGGTATTCTCAGATGCTTCCAAATCTTCATTAATTAGATACCGGCTGTGCATGCTACATTCCTCTACCGATAATGTAATAAAAGTCAAACTGCCACCATAAGTATTCCATTTTTACATCAGATGTAATAGCTATATACGAATCGCTTGAATTTATTTACTCTTATAATGCATACTTTCATAGTATTATCTGTTCCAACCTCATTAAGAAATAGTGCCTCGTCCAATATCAAAACCTTCAGCGAATTGTGATATTTGCGGAGTTAAATGTGACCTGGACCATATTTTCTTCCAGTGCCCCATATACAAAGCGTCTGTGACAGATTATATATGGACCTTATTAATCACGAAAATCAATAGCATTTTAATATACTTTCCCTCCTCAGTCAATTTAACAAGCCAGTTTTTGACTGCATCATCTACTTTGCTTATTGCAAGAAACGAATTTTTTTTATAAATTTTGTGTTAATTGTGTAATTTTGTGTAATCCGAATTGTTTAGCTTCGTATCCTCTGTTTTTCCTTTGTAGTATCCTCTAATTTATAGTAGTCCTCTAAAACTTTTGTTAAAAATATCCTGACAGACCCCAGGGCGGAAAGCGTGTGTCCCTGCTTTCATTTTTCCTTCTTTGTGATCTTCAAACATTTCTCTTTTCTCTGTCGTTGTAGGTTTGTTTGTAATAAATAATTTTCAGCGCAATATTTATTATGTGTTTCTGCAGTTCAATTTTATTTGAAGTAGTCGTTGGTTGTGTGGCTAATGAACGAATGCCACAAAAAAAAACTGCAGCAGAATAATGCAAAAAATAAAGATTATATGTTATAAATCGAGCTTTTTAATTGAATGAATACTATAGTTGAATATGTCAAATCTATATTACAGTAGATTTTAATTTTTACATATAAAACACAAAGAGAAAAATTTTAATATATTAGATCGGAAAATAAGAATCCCGATTTGTTATACGAGGTATATGAAAATTCAGTGGCTTCAATATAAGAGGGCAATCACACGTACCATGCATAATTTTGTAAAGAAAAAATATTGAATGTTTATTTCACTCGTTACGCAAATAGGATTTTTAAACCCTTTCAAATTATATTTATAACACTATTTACCATACCGTGTGTTACAAAAGTATGGGAACGGTGGAAAATTTCAAACAGTCTGCATCAAATCGAAAAATAAAAAAATACGTGTCAAAAATTTTTCAAAAAACTATCTACTGATACCAAAATAACCTCCCACCCTGTGGGCGGGGCGAGGGAAAACTTTAAAATTTCAAATGGAAACCCCTATTTTTTATTGCGGAATCGGATTCTATGGCAAAAAATACGTAAATTTTATTCCGGACATTTTTTTCAATTCTTGCATGGTGTCGCTGTAATCGCAAAAAATGAAAAGAAAACATTACTGTTTCAAGCCTGTTGTGCCCAAAAAAAAAACGTCCAATTCAAAAACTGCAAAACACGTATTTGTTATTTTTACGAAATCTATCACTGAATTCGACTCTCCCACCCCTAACTCAGTGGCGGGGGCAACTTTGGAATTTGTAATGAAAATCCCTATTTCTTATAGCGGATTCAAATTCTACGGCCAAAAATACGTGAATTTTATATCGGGCATTTTTTTGAATTCTCGCAAGGTGTCGCTGCAATCGCAAGAAATTGAGTGGAAACCTGAAAGTTTTGAACGCATACTTTAAAAAAAATACGAAAAGTAAAACTACTGATCTCAGAATGAACGATTTCCCAAGCTGTTTTGAGAACAGTGATTTTACACGGTCGTGCGGAAATTACAACAACTATTAACATCCTGTAAATTTATTAGCAGCTAGTAATTTTCAATTTACAATTTTTAGAGGGCAATAAAAAACTCGATTTAAAAAAACTAACAGTAGTTTTACCTCTTAATTCAGCCACTTCAGACAAGTTCTTGATCCCAGCCAGTGAAGGCAAGGAAGTAACTCAGCCATTTAAGGCAAGGTGAGGATTTCGGCTAGTTGAGGCAATTAGTTTACAGCTTAACTGCTACACTAGCAGGTTTTAATTTCAAGATTATAGCAGGTGTTCAAAATGGTGCCCATTGACTTCTTGGCATTGTCTGAGACGAACGTAAAAATTTTCAATAGCACTTCTTAGCATTTGAGGTGGTATTTCTGCAAAAATGTTTATTATGCGTTGTCTCAGCTCTTCCAAATCACGAGGTTTAGTGAAATAAACCTTACCCTTCACGTAGCCCAAACAAAATAATCAAGTGGCGCAAGGTCGGAAGATCTTGCTGGCCATTCAATAGTTCCTCTTCGACCTATCCATCGATTTCCGAAAGTACCATTCAAATAGTTCTTAACAATATCCCGATAGTGTGGATGAGCCCCATCTTGCTGGAACCAAACATTATCGAACTGATCACCAGCAATCTCTTGTATTGCGGGAACTATTTGATTTGTCAACATTCCAAGTATTTTTCTCCATTCAAATTTTCATCTATAAAAAACGGTCCTATGATTCGATCCCTGCAAACTCCTGCCCAAACATTTAATTTTTGTGGATACTGCGTGTGTGTTTCAAGCATCCAATGAGGGTTCTCGTCACTCCAATAAATTATAGCGATTAACTTTTCCACTGAGTTCGAAAGTTGCTTCATCTGAGAAGACGAGTAGAGATGACAAAAAAATTGGGTTTTGGTTACTACTTTCCATCATTTAATTCACTAAATTCAAGTCGCCGATCAAAATCATCTTCATTTAACTCTTGGTGAAGGTGAATTTTGTAAGGATGAAATTTGAAAAGTTTCAAATTCTTATGAACTGAAAATGCACTCATATCAAGCTGTTGACTGGCTTTTCTGATTAATAACCTTCGATTTTCAACAAATGCCTGGGCCACTTCCATTTGTCGAGCTTCCGATGTTTCAGATTTTGGTCTTCCAGATTTTGGGCGATTTTTATTTGTCCTTGTGTCTAGGAATCGTTTGATGGTACGGGACACAGTAGATTTCGAAATTCCCACTTGATCTACATGGAAAGTTTCGTTGAATAAAATCACAACTTCATCATAGGACCTTTCTTTATCGCCCCACCCTCGCATCATTAAAAGAGAAACTCTCTCTTCCTCTGTTAAAGTAGCCATTATGCAGAAAGAAACGCGAGAACTAATGAAAAATGAAATAACTTTTTCCGTACAAAAGTGCGCTCCTGCGTCTATAAAAGTTGGAAGGAACTGAATGTTCTCTTAGAAATTTCACAAAACAAATACTGTTATTAAGAACACTTTAAAAAAATATTCATAAAAACCAAGATGTTACAGATATTGTTTTTTAAACTGAATGTTTTTTTGTCAACACGAGTAGCTAGAGTTTGTAAATATTTACAAACTTATGGACGCTTAAGGTTTATATCAATTTTGTGCGATTACAGCGACACCTTGCGAGAATAAAAAAAATGCCCGACATAAAATTCAAGTATTTTTGGCCGTAGAATCCGAATCCGCTATAAAAAATAGGGATTTTTATTACAAATTTCAAAGTTGCCCCCGCTCCACCCTCTGGTTTAGGGGTGGGAGAGTCGAATCCAATGTCATTGGATAGATTTCGTAAAAATAACAAATACGTGTTTTTCAGTTTTTGAATTGGACGTCTTTTATGGGCACAAGATGCTACTCTTGAAACAGTAATGTTTTCTTTTCATTTTTGCGATTACAGCGACACCATGCAAGAATCGAAAAAAAGTCCTGAATAGAATTTACGTATTTTTTGCCGTAGAATCCGATTCCGCAATAAAAAATAGGGGTTTTCATTTGAAATTATAGAGTTGCCCCTCGCTCCACCCACAGGGTGGTGGGTGGGGAAGTCATTTTGGTATCGGTAGACAGTTTTTTGAAAAATTTTTGGCACGTATTTTTTTATTTTTCGATTTGATGCAAACTGTTCAAGATTTTCCACCGTTTCCATACTTTTCTAACACCCGGTATATTTTAAGCGTGATACGTACTTGGTAAATACACATTTAGTATAATTTATTATTGTCCTCTTGAGTTCTCTTCCTAGCCTGTAATAGTCCTAAAATAACACTTAGGTTACAGTTTGGATACAGTAAATAGGTTAAGGATTAATATCTGTATGTTTGTACGTAGTTCACAGTTATTTTTTTTTAAATCGGGTCTTGTGGTACTCAAGTTGTTTCCATTATTCGCACTCAGGAACTTATACACATTTATATTAAGTTTGGCGAATAACTATTAACTATAATAATAAGATTTATTATTCAATAACCACAGTACAAAGTATAAACACAATGAAATGGTGTAGGATAGGTCAAGACAAAAAAAACAGCAGTAAAATACGTCACAGAGAAAAGAAAAACAAATTCAAAATTATTATAATTATTGTGTACGTGGTAAGATTTACTATGCGAAAAATTTCGACAAGGTGCAAAAGTTTTTGAGTGATAAAAATGCATCTCCTTTTCTTACGTTATTAATATTTTTAATTATGGAAGCTAGTTTAATGTAACATTTGATACCTATATAGTTAGGGTTAGGTTAGTGTCAAAAAGAGTACTATTGTGGGCGGCTATTGTTATTTCAGTATTATATCTAGTATTGTAGGTATGGAGATCATAATTTCTCAAAAACTTGTCTTCATTAGTTCCAATAAATAAATATAAGCAAGAGGTAAAAGTTGCAATTTAGCAAAAATGGGAAGACATGACTGGTAGTTTGAGGCACCCACAATGTTTCTTACAATTGCCCTTTGTAATACAAAAGTTCTGCTAAAATGCCTCGAAGAACCACAAAAAATTATTCCATATATTACCCTTGACATAAATTCGGCATGACAAAATGACGTCATTACTTTCGAATTTGTAATATCACTCAACCTATAAAAAGCAAAACAAACATTCGATAAGTTACCAATATGATCCTCCCGACTAAGTATATATATATATTTTATTTCAATTAAAATGCTTGCGACTGCGGAAAAAGTGGAAATTGTTAGATTAGTCAATGACAATTCTCGTACAACGAGGGAAACTACTATAGAATAGAATACAATTTGGCGTTGCTTCCATCTAAATAAATTGCGTCCCTTTTTTTTTATTTAATATTTTATTCTCAAGCTACATTTACAACTAATAATGACACAGTTGACTCTCAAAATACTAGATATTGGTCCGTTGAATACCCTTACTGGGTTGTAAACTGTCGACGCCAGTATTCAGAAGAGGTGAATGAGTGGTGCGGTATACTGAATGAACAAATAATTGGACCATATTTCTTTGAAGAAAATTTGATTGAGGAATGTTTCTATTTTTTGACAACTGAATTTTCAGTCAAAATTGAAAACTTGCCCCTTATTGTATACAGCAAAGTGATATTTCACCTTGATGGAGCCCCAATCCACAATGCAATGGAATTGGCTAAACGACAACTTTTTCGGAGGTGATCCAATCCACTCCTTTTACTAATTGGCCTCCGAGGTCACCTGGCCAGTCTACAAGTCAAACGCAGCCACGAAACAGACTACAATCTAAGATTGCACAATTAATTATACAGGATTTGACTAATAAATAATGGTCGAAAAAAACTGTCCACCCCTTTGCTCCGGCTTCCGGGAAATAAGTGAACAATTAAATACTCTTCAGAAATATTCAGAAATTTTTCATTTTAATTTGGACTTATATCAACCTTGTATAATAATTCCATCATACTCGGAAATTTCCACTGTGAATAACTAGATGGTGAATAACTTAAGAATGGAATACTTCAATTATCTTCAAACAATTACTGATCGCTCTAAAATTGGGGGAAATACCAGGTGTGCTATTTTCATCCCATCTGCAAACTACGAACTGAAAATTAAACTGGATAGTATTATAAGTGTTTACCAGTGAGGCAATAGCAATCTTGGATACCTTAGACTATATTAGGCAAGCTGTTATTTTCTCTGACTCTTTAAGTATTCTACAAAGTCTAAAAACAACGACCGCAAATAATTACTCCAATAGCAATGGATATGTTCTTCATATATTCCTTCCTCTTTGTAATTTGTATAAAGAACAGGTTATAGTAAACTCTATCTGAGTTAAAGCTCATGTAGGCATTTGCTACAACGAGCATGTGGATAAGCTTGCCAAGGAAGGTGCTATATCTGACAAGAAACTACAGTTTAAAATATGTTTGTCAGATTGCCTAAATTTTACCAAAATGCATATGTTTATTATGTGGAGCGAACACTACATCCAGTTTAAAAATGACCACCCAGACAATCGGTATACCCGAATTGAAGACAATATAAATAAAAATCCGTGGTATCAACACATAGAAGAACGTAGAAATCTTGTTACCACCATTACTAGATTAAGATTTGGCCATGCTTGCTTTCTACAACATTTGAAGATAGGAGTGGTTGACACAGATATATGCATATCATGTGGAGTTCCTTCTGACTTTATCATATATTTTTTGGGTGTTCGTGCTATAGAAAATTTACCAACGATTTTATTAATCGGTTATTAGAACTGAAGATATCTCTTCCAACTAATCTTCTGCATCTCTTGTTCCTGAAGAACATACACATATACAAGGAATTAGAGAGTTTCCTAATAATACAAACCTACGATTATTATAGAATGCTATAGGTTTAGAATTGTTCTATTGTGCTTCTTAACCCTTTGTATAATTACCTTTTCTCCGTGGTCTTTAACCTATGCGTTTTTATAAATGCACTGATAGACCCCCGGGCGAGAAGAGGGTGTCCCTGTTTTCATCGCTATTGTTAGTCGTCTGTAAATTCTCTATTATATTGTTTAGGTTAGCTTTTAATGTATGTAATTGGCTAATGGATCTTGCCCAATGCCCAAAAAAAAATTGTTTAAAAAAAAATAAATTTAGAAATATATTTTTTTTAAATGCCTAACTGATTTTTTTCATCAAAACCTAATTTTTTTAGAATTTAAATAAACTTCGGATTCAGTGTTTTGATTGAAAAATGCCTACAATGATTTTTTTCATATGATTTAGCATCGTAGATGGCCTTGAATTCGAAGAGGGATTTTATGGTCTCCACCTCTCCTCTATCTTTTGAGATCAGTTTGATTTAAATCGGACAAAAAATAAAATAATTATTAGTTACGATGTTGCACTCTTATGTGAGACACTGTATATGTAAAACAACTCAGACCTACCAGACTTATAACGTAAATTACTATTTATTAACAAAATCGTTAATTAATCAATTAGTTACAGAACGCACCTAAAATTATTGTTCGTTTCAATATTCCCACATCTGCATGCAAATTCACTATTCACTTACAACTGCTGTTTTGTAAGAACCATGTCGATAGATCTTAAACAATTTTAAATTTAATAAAAAAAGTTACACGATTTTCGTGTCAAATCGTATTGAGATTCTAATAGATATGTTAAATATCATATTCTTAAAAAAATGTGCCATTACCTTGTTATTATAAGAAATGCTGAAATGCAAAATAAAATAAGTAAGAACTAAAAAAAGCATTCTCATATGGAATGGAATGAAACGTTATTTAATGATCTGTTAAGTGTTCTATAATGTACCAGATCAATTTTCTCATACCACGCATATTTCAACCCCATTACCGAACGTTATTAAAAACAAAGCACCATTAAATAAAAAAAATAGAAACCGCAACGGACAAGTGGTTGAGGCAATAAACATGTCGGGCTGACACGAGGCTAATATTTCATAACAAAAACCACATAAATAACAATTGAGAAAAACTAGAAGCTGTCAATCAAAATTTCTAACCTCAAATAATAAGGCACGCGGTCGCCGCGTAGAGCAATTACCGATAATTCCTTTGGAATCGTAAGCTGTGGTGGACCCCACTACTAAAATACCAGTGGTGGCGTGGTTCCAAAAGTATGGTTACTTTTTAAATGTTTTAGTCAAAAATTTAATTAATTTTAGTGTTTGAATAAAGCTAATTTTAATTACTGCTAAAAGAAACTTCTCACAGAAATTAAACATAATATTCAATATAGGTACTGGTCAATATTACTATTTCTATACAACTGTAATTATACAGCTTTAGAGCACATTAATTTTATCTATTCCTTAAAATATTGTCAATTAATACTAGAAATATATACAGACATTCCTTCAGTGACCAAATTTTAAGCGAACTGAAAAACATTCCCATCGCATCTCAAGCTTGTTTGTTTAAATTCTCTCTTAATCATTTTTCCCTTTCATCTTGTTGATGATCTATGACATTGAGCAGGATATTCATTAATCCTAATTGTTAGGCCGCAAACTTCTAGAATTTTGTTTAACTACCATTGATAGTAGAAACTCAAATATTTAAAAAGTTTTAATGTTTCATTGTCTGCTATTTTATTTGTAATGGTAGAAGGTTAACGGTAAGAGATCAAATGTCTCTTACCCATTAACCTTCTACCATCTTAAATAAATTAAAAAAAAAATTGAAAGACGATCGGTCATGTTTTCAGTCATATACGACTCTAGTGTTATCAGATTTTATTAGTTTTATTATAATCGTGTAAAAGTTTGAGTTATGGAACTTAAGATTTTGGCTGCTAAATGCCAAAACCCAGTATGTGGAAAAATAATAATTTGTAATAAAAGCCATTTTAGTGCTCCAAATTTGTTATGAATAACGAATATAGTGTCTCGTATTTTTAATTTACACAAGTAACAAAACCTGCTCATAAATTTGACCACCTCCTGTTAACAGACTGAAATGACGGAAAACGCCAGAAGCAAGTATTTCCGCCGTATAATTTGATACTATTTCAGTTAACAAAAACACTGTATGTTGTGGATACTGTGTATTAGTGAGGAGTACATTTTTGACCTTGTAACCACAGTATCTGGTGGTATCTGTGTTTTGATACCAAATACAGCAGCAGCTTTGTCTTGAAATAGAAGAAAGGTAGATAGGTGTAGATATTGCGTCTTGGACATGTGAACTGACATGTTTTATTATGTTTTCACTTTTGAAATTGCAATTTTTTTAAATTTCAGTTGTGGGTGGACGTGATAGCGGGGCTATCTCATCGTATAATTGAGGATTCGACAAAGGTGTTTAATCTGCAATTGTACTTCGAAGTCCAGTTCTCGAGATCACACTGTAGATAGAAAAGGGGTCACACGATTTTTCAGTAAAAGAAGATCTGTATGTGCATGGATTTTCACCTTCCAGTTCCTGATGAGGCCAACTCAGTTGACAAAATCCTTGTCAGTAAACTTTACATTTTTCCATTTTTGCGAAATGTTAATAAAGGTTTATTTATTTATTTATAAAGAAGGTCACCCAACAGGAAAACAATTCCAATAACAGGGCAACGCATTTACATAACTAATTAATGTGTACACTTGCTTAAAATAAAAATAAAATTCAAGAATTAACCAAACTATGAGCTACCTAAAAACTGACAGAAAAAGAAGAATGATAACCGAGGAAAACAAATATATATATTCACGTGTATACACACACATACATACACACAGGGAGACCGGCAAGCGAACGCACTCCTCCGAGGGCGCGCTAACAGGGCCCTTAAAATGGCCCCGCCAACACGCTCACAGAGGAGTACGCCCGCCCACCAGCCACCCCGCATGGACAAACATGCACATACATACAAATACATACCCATGTAAATCAAAAACAAATTAATATTCACAATATTCATTATAAACTTTCCATGTAAAGATCCCCATTTGGAAGTGTTCAGCCGGAAAATGTCCCTACAACATAATCTTACATAACCCGGGAAGAAGCTGAAATGGTATCTAATCAGATAAAAACTATTAACTAAACACCATAATAGCTTCACGCCTGACAAGATACAGTGATTTGCAAAGTATATCAATATGGCTAAAATATTCATTATAATTTTTTTGAAGTAGAAAAATAGGCCAGTTATTGGCATAATTGGTTGAGTGTGATTTTAAATAAAATAGATTATTTGAGCGAGTGATACATTGTTTACATTAAAAGAAAGATATCCACTGATAATCCTAGAGTCAATCATATTATTAAAAACTTTAAATAAGAACAAAATATATGCTATGGTCCTTCTAGAAGACAGTTTCAATATTCTGTAGTGTTTAAGGACCACTTTATAAATATCATAGTTCAGATTCCTATTAAATTTGTAATTTAATAAATGTTCGAATTTGATTTGTATTTTTTCAACAGGTTCAATATATTTGACATAAAAAGGATTACATATTATCACAGATGCAAATTCAAGATAACTACGAAGAAGCGAATTATACAGTAGTATAATAGACTTAGGATTAGTAAAAGACTTAGTTATTATCATTATGAAACCTAAATTTCTGTAGGCTCTCCTAGTTATCACTTCTATATGGGTTTCAAAGCTTAACTTGGAATCTAAGATGACACCTAAGTCTTTAATTGAATTCACTTTATGAAGTTCTGATTTACTGATGTGATATGAGAATAAGATATTCTCATGCACTCTTGAAAATGTTATATAATGGCATTTATCAATATTTAAAAATAATTTATTCCTTGTGCAATAATTATATAAATTAGATATGTCCTCTTGTAAATTTATACAGTCAAATAAACTATTTATGGTCATATACAACTTGAGATCATCAGCATACAGACAGTAATTAGAATAAATAAAACAACCAGGAATATCATATAGAAACAATGAGAATAAAAGTGGACCCAAGTGTGCTCCTTGGGGAACACCTGACGTTATACTAATATAAGGTGATGAACAGTTGTTAATTTTAACACATTGTGATCTATTAAATATATATGATGTAATCCACCTTAGAAGATTACCATGTATACCAATATTTTCCAACTTTATTAAAAGTGTGATATGATGAGCTTTATCAAACGCTTTGGAAAAGTCGGTATACACTGCATCCACCTGTTTTCTATCTGACATACTATCAGAAACATTTTGTATAAAAGGCATTAAATTGGTCACCACAGAACGGCCACGGAAAAAGCCATACTGATTCTCACTAATCAAATAAAGGTATTTCTATTAAAATTTCAATAAAACTGGGCTTTTGCTTCTTCATTCATCTTGCTTACAAGAAACGCGTCGAACAGACATGCAGACGATTGTAGTAAAGTGTCTAGTAAATGCAAAATAGTATTCTGTCAGCGGAGTCAGTTCAGCTCAGCTCGAACTGAACTCACTTCAGTTCGAGCAACGAGGAGCAGCAGTAGGCAGCTTTCAGTGAGAACCTGATGATGGCAGATGAGATTCTCCCGAAACGTCGTTTAGACAACCGTGACTCCTGGAGGAGTCGACCATCGACGCCGGAGAGCACCCGGAAGTACAATAACACTTCATTTAACACCCGCGAAAATCTAAAAAACAACATAATATATATATATATATATATATATATATATATATATATGTGTGTGTGTATATCAGTTAGTATTATAAATATTACAATAAATAAATAAAATAAATACGAAAGCATGTCTACAACGTATTTAAATACAAAATTAGTGGTAACAAATTATATTCAATGAGCCCTTTAAAAAAGAGAGTTCATAGCTTTCTTTGAATTAGATCTTCCTATGTGCATATCAAGATGATTTCTCGTGTTATAGTTGTGAATTTCATTGTTAAAGATTATAAATGACTGTAAATAGGAAGGTAGCAAGTCCATCAATATTTTATATATGAATATCATTGTGAAATAAAACAATCTTTTTTGCACTGAGTGTAATTGAAGTACTGCAAGCATTGAATTTATTGGTGTATATCTGTTGCACAATAGTCAAAATGTAGCTGTATAATTGCCTGATAAATTAATAATCTACTAGACATCGACAACTTAGCTGATATTCTATAAAAAAAAGAATAATTTTTTCCTATTTTTTTTTTTTTAATATACTGAAAATGATTTTTAAATGTAAGACTGTTATCAATAATAAATCCTAAACATTTATATTCCTTAACAATTTCGATTGATTTGTAGTTAATATGTATTTTAGTACTGCTAATGTTAATATTTAAATATTTATATGGTGTTATTATCATAGCCTTAGTCTTATTCACATTAAGAATCAATTTATTGACATTAAAATATTTTTTTAAATTATCTAATTCCTTATTAATTTTTTGAACCGTATACTCTAAATTTTCATCTGACACAACAATTAGTGTATCATCATCGAAGTTTAAAAGGGTGCAGTTAACTAATGAGCCCATATCATCCACATAAACGTTAAATAGCAAAGGGCCCAATACACTTCCTTGTGGGACACCTTTCTCAGTTCTAATTTCATTTGGGAATGTATTATTAATTTTATATCTTTGCATTCTGTCATATAGGTAGCTTTTTATCCACACGAGCACTTTGCCACCAATTCCAATTTTTTCCAATTTATTAAAAAGAATGAATCTGTCAATTGTTTCAAATGCTCTTTTTACATCGATGAACACTGCGACAATATAATTACCATTGTCCATGTTCTTTGTCCAGTTAGCTGTTGCTAATTGTAAACTAGATTCGCACGAGTGGTTCGATCTAAATCCTGACTGCTATTTCATAAGTATATTGTTTTCACTAAGATAATTAACCAATTGATCGTATACTGCCATTTCAATTAACTTCTCAATTGGTGGCAAAGTGTTTATGGGTCTAAAATTACACGCTAGATTTGTGTTAGTTAATTTAGGTATGGGAGTTACTGTGCTTAGTTTTAACTGTTCTGGAAATTGGCCCTCGCTCAATGATATATTTATAATATGCAATTAAATGTGCTTTAAAAAATTAAGAACTAATTGATCGTAATAGCCCGAAGAAAATTTTTAGGGAAAGAAAAATTGAAAAAGTTGTCCGAAAAATGGGAAAATTCTTGAAAAACTGAAAGTGCTTTTTGTGACAGGACAACGTCTGCCGGGTCAGCTAGTATATAAATGAATATATTACAAATATAATATGGTATAAATTATTGAAAACAAAATGTCATCTACCATTAGGTATTACTTTTACTTCTAAAATAGACTATGGGCACTTCATGACCGAAAGTAAATAATTAAACATGAATTGCTGTCAATTTGTTAAACGAAAAATCTGAGATTACCTCATAGCCTAAATTATGCAGTACGGATATGTGCTCCAATTTGCATGCTTCTATCATCAAAGATACAACTATTTCACCTATCTGCAATATCATAACCCAAATTATTCTTTATTTTGCATCTAGAGAGGTTTTGTGATAGTTTGACGTTAATAGAAAAGACAAAAAGCAGCACTGATATAGCAGGCGAAATACAAAACACATATAAGCTGTGATTTAAACGTCCGAATAGTTGATAAAACTTGAAGAAATGGTCGTTGATAGGTACTTTGATAAGTAAACTCGTCATCTTCAATTCTGGGGATTGCATAAGAGTATTTTTCTGGCACTCAAAGATCCATTATTACTTATTCTCCTAGCAATTAATCAATACCAACCTTAAAAGAAAATTTAGGACCTCAATTTTGCTTTCTCAGCCTCTCCTGCCACACTATAATTAAAGGTTAAAAGACGTCTCGCAAGACGAAAACATTGTCAATTATAAGACTTAACCGATATTTGGAATAAAGAATAAGTTTCCTTTGAGTACAAAACAAAATATAAATAAAAGATAAACTATATTTCATAAAGTAAACTGTTGAAGGGACTCTACTGCTCGTTCATTCAACAACTATACTTACAATACTTACATACTGCAAACATTAATCTATCTATAAATATAGCTAACGGATGAGAAATTTTAACATTTCTAGTTTACGATTATAATTGTCATTATTGTTCAATGTATTATTTATACTTATAGATCGATGTAACAGTTTCGGTTAATATAAATCTACGCCTCTGCCGGAATCTCATAGTTGGCTGTGATTTACTTTCCATCGAAACGGCCAAACAACTGCCGAACGCCTGAGAAGATCAGTTGATCCATCAATCTTTATACTGACATCTGAAAATCGCGTGAGCCGTTTTGAACAAATTGCATTTAATTGTTTAATAGTCCTATTGTTATTGGCTTGTAATTGTTCGAACAATTATTTCTGGGATAATTTTCGACGATTATTTTTTAAATGCGCTTGATTTGCGCCTGTCAATCCGGTGATAGATAGGAAATGCCCGAATTTTTAGAACTCCACAGCCAAAATCAGACCTTTTTGTGTATAATTGTTTGAGATTGGTTGTTGCTTAACCGTTTCACACACAATTAAAGAATTATACCCAACTCTTCTCAGAAGGAATCTAGAGATTTATTGTTTTTTCTCTAAAATCTAAAATAATATGTTGATGATTAATGTCCTGAATCAAAAGAGGATTTCGGTTTTATTTAAAATAAGATGATATATGATGGATACCATCAAAATGATCAAAAGGCAATTTCGAGCAATTATCAAGCGAGGTCTATCTTCGTCTACACGAGAATTTTCAATGTCAGAAAACGTAACAATTTTTTCATTACGTTATAAAAAAAATTTATACTGTAATTGCCATAGATAGATGGAGAAATAGATAGATAGATAGACAGATAGATAGATAGAGAAATAGGTAATTATTCACTGTTTTATAATACATTCCGTGTACATTATGTCGTGTCAATTAAAATCACAAATGCAAATAATATATGTTTATTTGCCATAAAAATACAAATACAAAACAGCACATATCTCCTTACAAACAAACATGAAAACAAATCATAGAAGATTCTGTGGAGTTAAAAGTTAAAAAAAATACAGCTCAGTACAAACAAATGCAAATTAATTAATACTAATATACAGAGGGTATCACAAAAATTCAAACATATACAGATTTGGTACGTACCAAACTATTTCAGCTTGCTTTCAAGATCTCTTAAAATCTCATTCTTTATGTATTTCAATTCTAATATAAATTTTTTAAGATATATTTTAAATATTATATATATAATATTTCTTAAATATTTTAATGTTGCAGGTGTAAAGTGTAAAGCTTTAGGTACCAAGAATATATGAGATGGATAACCAATTGTTCTGTATATTTCTTTAGTAGGTATTAGTTTTATGCTTGGTGCTATAATCACGCTGTACTATTTTTTTAATTTAAGAGTATTGCGTAACGGACAGGCTAAAGAATAACTGATACGGATCCATAATTGATATGTCCTTGTATATAGAATCAGTAGAATCTTTATTGTATATAATTTTCTCTAACATTATTTTAGAAAGTACACATTCTGCAACTAAAAAGTATGTTGGAATAAATATAATTCCAACACACTGTGTTAGAATGCCATACCAATACACTGCGTTGATATTATTCCAACACAGTGTGTTGGAATGACATTTATTCCAACATAATCTTTCTAATAAAACTATTGTATAAATAAGCAACTTTTTTTATAATTCAGCGCTCGACGGGGCACATAGCCCGGAGAGTAGCTGTTGGTTGCAGTCTGCTCACGTTTCTTATAGTAAAATAAGGATTTTATAGAGGAGTTTGCGACTAAAATATTATGTTTTAATATTCCGCCCTCTAAAAGCACATTTGAACTATGCTAAGCCAAGGCAGGCTATTTATTTTTCGATTGCAACAGACATTGGACTGCTAGATGGCGCCTGCTGACTATTTTACATGTCGCTATCCCAAAGATACCTAAATGTACTAAATAGTCAAGTGATCCTCGTGTCGTGTCACATGCCTACCTTGCACTGACGAGAGCCAACAGCTCGAAACTGCAGTCTGCAAGTGGTGAGTGACGACTGGCACGAGGGCTCCTTTAAGTAGGATCAGTCTTTCGGCTGGTGTTTGTTGCAATCGAAGCATTAGCGTTTTGATGGTAATATGCAATTGTTACACTTAACGCACTTGGCGGGGCACATAGCCCAGAGGGTAGCTGTAATATAAGGATTTTATAGAGGAGTTTGCGACTAAAATATTATGTTTTAATATTCCGCCCTCTAACAGCACATTTGAACTAATTTTAATTTGTTTAGTATACATTCGTTACACCTCCCCATCTTGTTATATAATACATCACAATTGCTTTTACAAGGGACATATATATTATATTTAAATATTTAATATCCAATACTTGCTTCACAAATTTGAAAAGATCGATATGTGTTCTTAACTTTTAGGTGACGTAATTTATTTGTTTGTTCTCAACTGTAGGTGGCTGTCGATAATTAATCCTAGATATTTATAGTGTAATTGGGATTGCCGAACCCCATTTTCTTGGCAGAATAATTAATTTCAATTTTCCTTTTTATTACTACTATGCACACAACGTACATATTCAACGTCGACAGCATCAATTCAAGCTAGGAGGCCTGGTCACACCGTTCCAAACTCCGGCCGCCCAGCGTTCAGAACTCCGTCCGCCCCGATCTTTAGATATATCCAGCGAGATTTCGCAGCAGCATCTATCCCAGGTACTCGAGTACAAATCTCAAATGAACCAATTCAAAAACAAATTGCAGAGGCTATAAAACATTCAGAGAGGAAAAACTAACTGAGGGTATACTATCCCATCCTGACGGTCCCTACTATGTTCCTAGAAAATTTCTTAATTTCTTAAAACCAGAAAATCAATTCCCACTATCCCACCCTTTGGAAAACCGCCAAGATAATCCCTATACCAAAACCAAATAAATTCTCCAACTTACCCGCCAGTTATCGTCCCATAAACCTGATATCTGTCCTGAGAAAGTCCTTGGTGTCCTCATCCTGATAAACCTACTGGACGGAGTCGAAGACAAGAAAGTCCTCAGCGATTTTCAGTTCGGCTTCTGTCCGGAATATTCCAGAACCCACCAACTTTTCCAAATTGACGAAATCCTATCCACAAACGTCAATCGGGGTCACCTAACAGGGATGGTATCCCTGGACCTCGAGAAGGCGTTTGACTAAGTCTGGCATCCCGGATTGCTACATAAACTCCACATCGCGGATGTTCAGATTTGTATTATCAAGATAATACAATCATACCTTTCTAATCGCCAATTCCGCGTAGTAATTCAATAGGAGTACTCCAATTCTTTTCCCTCTTTCTCTGGCGTCCCCAGGGGTCACCCCTTGGTCCCGCCCTATTAATATAGCATAGACTAACCTACGCGATATACGCGGATGATACCGCTATAATAGGCACCTCGATAGACCCTAATGTTTTATCAAAAATACTACAGAAACAGACAGAGAAGACCACATCATTCTTTGAAAAATGGGGCTTGAGAGTTAATCCGAACAAAACACAAGAAAATAATTTCCACCAAAAAACAGCTAGTAACACCATGAAATTAAATAATCATAAAAAATCAAAACATTAAATGAAGTTCCGAAATATTAAACCTGGGTATCACTGTATAATAGATAGCAAATTAAATTTTAATAAACATATTGAACCAATCTCAACAAAAGCTCCTGTTCGTTCTACGCAACTTTATCACATTATAAAATCCGCTCTCCCGTACACCTCAACCCTCCTGTACAAATCCTACATAAGACCCATCATTACCTGTATCTCAGCTGAATGGTATCCTCTCCTACCTGTAACCAATCAAGGAACACTAGAAAAATACAAACATCTACGTTGGGCCACCAAACTCCCATGATGCACTTCACTAAAATACCTCCACAACACTACCGGTACACTCACTATAGACGAATTTATTTATACCAAACTAATTCCCAATTTCGCCGAAAAAACCGTCAAGCACACAAACCCCCTTCTGAAACTCCCTCTAACTGTTAAATTTGCTCATGCCCCCAAATACCTTTACTTAAATTATATTTACAACCCTTAAACATAAAATACCCCTACCCTACACCCCTATTTTGCGTCAAGCCGTCCCACTCTTCACTTTTATTTTTCAATGTCTAGCAATCGATCAACAATAAATATACCCCCGATATATTATCCCTCATTATGTTACCCCTCCTATCTACATCCCCCAGGTAGATAAAAGGAAACAAATATTTATCATCCGAGGCAGGCGCCCCAATGGGCGGAGACCTCATGCAGCCTTTGGTGCGATCATACTCTACAGCACCAGCATCTCAGTTCGCCGTCGCTACTTCGAGAACTTCAAATCAACTACGGGAGTATCCAGTCAACCAGCCAACTGCAATCCAGCCTACCAGCATCTGCTCGACGCGCCAAAACTTCCAATACGACGATTTGTTTGCCACCAGCGCATGATACAAGGCTCTGTTATTGTTGTGGAGAAGAGTACGATCAGCAGTACAGCGACAACCGCGACTTTCAAACGAAACACAAGTGCATAGTAGTGAAGTAACCAGTAGAGTCAGTTTTAGCTCAGTAAAGTTAGGGCCTAAATAATTTAATCATACTAACATTTTTTTCTAACATCAGGAACGCCGTTCCAGTTGCCTTTAGTTATTTTTGGAAGAACACCGTCTTTTATTTTAATTCTAATTCCAGCTCTGGGCATTAGCGCCCCTATAAGCCTCCGTCTTAGGACGCTTGGCACTGTAAACAGTCAGCCCTGGCCCTCCTGCCATCGTGGAAGTAAATACAATTTGTAAATACTACGTCACGCAGCAATGCCTACCTACAACGTAAGAATGTCACCGTTACAACAGTCAAAATCGACTCTGGGAGCAGCAATTCGTCCACATCGGCGTATCAATTCCCCAATTAGGCTACTGGCGCCCTGGACATACAAAAAACAAATTCAAAACACGTAGTCTAAACGGGGATCTCGGTAACAGATGATATTACAAACATATTTTGCTGATCACCTTCTATATCTAGAAATTGGTAGGGTGGTAGAGAGGAACTGTATGAGGAAGAAGGTACATATACTGTTTTTTAAATTCAACGAAAAAAGTTCATTATGAAACCATTGTTTTATATCTTTGAAGTCGTTTTGTACCTTTTCCCTTAAGGTGTACCATGTGTCACTGTCATGAAAAGTGCGGTGTCGTCAGCAAAACTGATAATGGTACCTTCTGTGTTATTTTCGAACAAATTGTTTAGGTATGCGATAAACAGAATTGGGCCTAATATGATTCCTTGTGGAACACCGTATTCAATTGTTGCGAAACTACTATCTTTTCTATTTGCTAGGTAACTATGCGTTAGTTTAAGTGCTGTACTTCTAATTCCAACATCATCTAAGTTTTTTAGTAATAACATGTGGCTTATTATATCGAAAGCCTTTGCTAAGTCTAAAAATAAACAAAACGAAGGTTTCGCATTATCAACAAGCTTTATAAATTTTTTTAGTGAGTAAAGTAATCGCATGTACTGTCGATCTACCTTCCCTAAATCCAAATTGTTGTGCTGAAAAAATTTTACGATTCTGGCTTTTAATGTCGTTTTCAAAATCATCGCTATTGTTATCAGCGATATAATCCTATAATTTAAAGTAGTAAATTTATCACCCACTTTAAAAATTGGTTTTACAAAAGGCACTTTAAAAATTTATGGAAAACACCAAATCTAAGAGATTTCTTTGTCAAATATGTTAGAGGCGTAACAATATATTATACTATTCCATTAATGACTTCAGATTTAATTTTATAAAATTCTGGAACTATTTTATTTTACAGTTGGGATATATATTATTATTTTACTTCGTAACAGGTGCAAGGATAAAGAAATGTGGAATGCAAATTCACTTTCTTTTTTCCTTTTCTTATTTTACTGGCAAGTATTTTTCCTGTAATGATAACATTATTATTAAATGAATTACATATTTTATTTGTAACAGTTCCATTTTGTTGATTTTTTAATTGTGTTATGTTTTTACCTTATCTATTAGATTTTTTTACTTTATAATTTGCTGTATCCCACAATGCTTTGTTGTTATCAAAGTCAAAGTTTCAAGTGGTTCCAACACTGACTCTTGCCGGACATCTTTTGGTGCAAATATGTGATCTTTCAGTTTCACCATATTTTTTCTTCTAGTCACGTATGATTCTATCAAATTCAGAAAGTGGTCATGTCATTTTTACTGATTTTATTCACTACACCACACTATCTTTCACTTTGCAAAATATTTGAGTTGCTATTTAAGATTTTAAATTTGTGATGGCTGAGGATGGGCACGTAAAATTTCTCTACTATCCACCGTAACCGTAAACCTTCTTTCTCCAGTGTACCAAGAAAACTCCTACTCATTTCATTTTAAATACTTCTAATTTAGTTTATTCGTATATTCCTACAAATGCGGGTTGCGAAACAGAAAATTCCAATAAAGAATTGAATTACTTACAGGTATACCTATTAGATTTTTAACTAGTAAACGCAAACTAAACGTAAAGTTCGTTTCATGTGGTAGATGATTTAAATTGACGTTTCCATTATACACATTAAAAATAAACAGAATACTATCCTTTGTAAATAAACATAAACATTATACCAGTTCATCTCCAAAGAAAAGTAATTTAGCAGTTATGTCTCCCTCGGGGCCAAATAACTGATTTCGTTGGAAAGTTTAGAAGACCCAACACTATAACTAACTTTATATATTTACAGTGACGTCGCGTCGTGGGTTGTAGAAATGAAATCTGTCTTAACAATTATGTTCCTATTTCTAAACTAACATATAAATAAGGTTGCAGCAAACGCGTAGAATAATTCCAAAGGTCGTATCGAAAGGGTTGTAAATAATTTAAAACTCTTTCAGCGGACATTCCAAAGTCTGCTGTTAAATAAATGAAATTATCAAAGCATGTTCTAAATTCTAGTAAGCAAAACGAATGTTTACTAGTAAATATTTTATAGAAAAGAATGAATGAATCATACCTGATTTGACGGCTTTGACGTAGTTAATCTTTTTATCAATGTTTCAGTAGATAAAACCTTGAAAATAATTAAAGACAAATAACTGAACGATAACAATTTGAAAAGTAGAAAAAAATTAAATGTAAATAGCATAATAAAACTTTTAACTATGTCTATAAAGACAACCTATTTTTAATTGAAGACGATATCTATCATACACAAACTCTATTATTTTGGAAATTTTATGGTTATTTATAGAAGAGAATATGTGAAAACCTTTAATGGAAGAAGAAGTATAAAGACAATGCCATAACTAACTTTTAGGCAATATTTAAAAATAAAGTAATTGCATTGTGTAATTGAACATATTAAAAATACTTATATAATAGCTATTTATGCCATCAGTTACGAAATGCCTAATTTTGTGTAACGCGTGAGATTTTTGCGGAACGAACGAAGTGAGTTTCGCAAAAATTCACAAGTTACACAAAATTTCATTTCGTAACGTATTGCATACAAGATTTTTTCTAATTTTGAAGAAAGTAATAAAAAAATTAAATTTAATATAATTGATAAAAATTTGGAAAACATAAATTTAGTTTGTTGCTGTTACTTCATATTAGTTGTCAGTTTGACATTTTGTAAAAAAGTCTAGACGGAAGGTTTTTAGTGAGATTGATATATTTTTAGTTTTATTTTTTAAAAATGAGTAATTCAAGTTCTGAAGAGCTACCAAGCGATATTGAAGAGGCAGCAGGTAATGCTCTATTATCAGTAATTCCCAAAAAGTCAAAGGCAGTTTATGATTTGGCATACGAAAAATTTGTTACGTGGTGTGATGAGAAGAAAATTAAACATGTTAATGAGAAAGTTTTACTTGCATATTTTGAGGGTAAGAAAGGTCTAAAAGTTTCCACATTATGGACACTTTACTCAATGTTAAGGTCTGAACTAAATCTGAAAAGGAATATTGATATTAAAAAATATACAAATTTGGTAGCATATATTAAAAGTCAAGCGGACGGGTACAGTGCTAAAAAGTCAAAAGTTTTTATTAAAGAAGATTTTGCCAAATTTTTAGTGGAAGCTGATGACAAAGAATACTTAATGGCTAAGGTTGCAATGATAATTGGAATGGCAGGAGCATGCAGAAAAGCAGAATTAACATTTCTTCCAGTTGAAAATGTTATAGACGAAGGAAGCTATTTTCATGTTGATATCCCACCTTCAAAAACAAAAGTTATACGGCAGTTTGCAATTACCACTGGAGACATTGAAAATACGAATCTTGTTGAAATATTAAGAAAATATATTAAGTTGCGTCCCCAGGTTCTTAAACACAACAGATTTTTTGTAAAATATGCGAATGGAAAATGTACCAGAAATCCTGTTGGAATTAACACATTTAGCAGTCTGCCAAAAGTTATTGCACAATTTCTTCGTCTTTCAAACCCTGTTCTATATACTGGCCACTGCTTTAGAAGAAGCTCTGCCACTTTTCTAGCAGACAGTGGCGCTGATATTTTAAAATTAAAGCGGCACGGAGGTTGGAAATCTAGCTCTGTTGCGGAGGGATATGTCGAAAATTCTATGAATAATAAGAAACTTATAGCGCAAGAAATATTTGGTGAAACATCTGAAGCAATGTGCGCCACTTCCCAAATAACAGCAAGTTCGAGCAATGAAAAAAATATGTCGTCGGGAATTAATTTGAATAATTGCAATAATTGTGTTATCAATATTTATAATAATTAATTAATTTACAATTTATGTTTTTAACTTGTATTATAACAGTTTAATAAATAGAATAATTCTTTTTGTCACTAATTTTGAAATACATTTTTCGTCACCAATTGCATAAAATTTTACTTTATGCAACTAGTTACAAAAAGTAAGACGTTTCATAATGTCAATCAGTTTTAAAAAGTGTCACTTTATATGTCAAAATTAGAAAAAATATTTTATACGTGTTTTAATATTAAAGTTAAAACTAACTAAAAGCAGAGGACAAAGAAAAAAGTTTCAGTTGCATGTAAAAATCATTCTATGGAATTACTATACAACAACATTCATTTTATGACAGTTTTTGTTGTAACCATGAGACATGGGTATTATATCCCCCCTGATGACCACGGTCGACCTATTAGTGAAACTTACCAATGAGAGGATCGAAGCTCAGAGGTATGCTGACAATATAATAATAATAAATAACACCACAGAGATTAGACAACCCCCAATTCCAGAAGCCAGAGACTTGTGCGGAAGGGGGTTATACATTGAAAAAACACGGACATACAAACATTTCCTCCGACAGTGCCGGAGCCTGGATTCGACCCGGTCGCGCGATATCCGTGTGATTAATCGCGATTGCGACGTTGCACCTTAACCGATGCGAATATCGGCCAGACTATTCCTCATATCTAGGGGAATGTTTAATAACATAGTCAGATATCGTGTACAAAGGGCCCTGAATGTGGTCAAGAAATGTACCGATGAGGAGAGACTGGGAGTAAGTCCCTCAAAGACTAATATCGTTCCATTTACTAGAAGGAGAATTCTGGAGGGCCTGGGTCCTTTAATTCTTCAAGACACACAACTGAGGAGATGTAGGGGGAGGTAAAGTATCTTGGAGTCATAGACTCTAAACATACTTGGAATCAACAACTAAACAGGGTAATACATAAATCGGTAACCATGCTGGCTAAGTAGACGATTATATGATAAAACATGGGGCTCAAGCCTGGTATATGGTGTATTGTAATAAGACCCTTCATTACAAACGCTGCCTTAGTTTGGTGGTCCATAGCCACTCAAACAACAGCAGCTAACAAGCTAAGCCGGGTTAAGAGACTGGCTTACCTGGAAATCACGGGTACTATGAAAAGCACCCCCACAGCAGCCATGGAGACCTTATTGGACTTCCCCTCACTCAAGGTGGTGACTCAGGGAGAGGCAAGAATGGGGGCATACAGGGTACAAAACTCACGTGACTTGTCTCTCAGAGGAGAATCAGAGCATATGAGGATAATCAACATTGGTCCCAAAAATCACACTTAACAAGCCCTTTAGTGTTTCTATTGGAGAGAGAGGGGATTGGTCAACATAAGCTCTTGAGATATTACCAGCAGATCTCCATCGCATCGGACAGACAGGCGGCACTAAAGGCATTGGCCTCTAACAAAATATCTTCCAAACGGGTGTGGGACTGCCACAAAGAGCTCGAAGTTTTTGACTAGCGGAACAGAGTTAAAGTACTCTGGCTGCCGGGACACATCAGAATAGATGGCAATAAAAAACTGATGAACTTGTTAGACAAGGAGCAGATAATACATTCAATAGCCCAGATTCTGTGCTGGGCATTACCACAGGCTCAGCTAGGAGAGTTATTAAACATTGGGCGAGGAATAAACACAATCATTACTGGAGGAACACATCAGGTAATCGACATGGGAAAACACTCATTAAAGGACCATGCCACAAACAAACCGTAGAACTGCTCTCAAAAAACAGGTTACAGTTTAAAATTGTGACGGGATATTTTCCTGTTAATAAGCATCTGTACAAAAATGGCACCTGTACAAAAATAGCAAATTCGATGGTGACCTTGACTCCTGATATGTGACAAGGGACCAGAGTCAGTGGGCCATGTTATATACGAATGTGAGGCACTATCCAGCAGAAGACATAATATTTACAGGCAAACACAAACAGACCCGGAAAGCGTTAAAACTCGCCCATTCTCAGACCTGTGTCACTTCATCAGTTGCACAGGATTATTAAAATGGGCAGTGAAGATATGCACAATAAGCCCAAGAAGCTGCAGTGTAGTGCCCTCGGAGTGTTTACAGACCCTGCTGTGAGGAGGGGTTTTAGTCTGCAAAAATCTGACACTGTTCCAGCTCAGGTTAGGGGCTCATGAGGGTTCCCCTCCTCGTCAAAACAAACCATGATACTTTAAAATAGAAGAGAAAATTTAAATCTGCTTGAATTATCACATGCAAAAATATATTGAAATGATGTAGTTGTGGAAAAAGAACTCATGGATATACTTCCTTTACTCTTGGTAATATCATAGGGTATGATTATTACGGTATGTCTGTGCGTGTGTGATCAAGTGGTGAAATGGCTATGGCACCGGAAATCTAAATAAGTCATTTAGAAAAATAGTAGCAAAAAACAGTATTTTTTTTTAGTAGCGTGTAAAGTGAAAAATATTGCTCCACGAAAACGAAACGCCACTGAGTTTGCATTTGTTACCATTTCCTGAAATAAGCTTGCCTTAAGGACAATCTAGGATTAGGTATACAGTTGGGCACCTGTTACTTAGGTCCAACGTTTCGTGACTCAAGTCTATTTAGGAATGTTACTGAATTTATTATCTGCTTTATTATTCTAATATTATGGTGATTTCTAAATTTAAATCTAAACTTCCCATGTATAATGAGTATCATTATTAGATTTTAATTCCATGCTATTGTTTTTATCTGATGCTCAGAAGTAGTAGAGAAAGCACCTAATGCTGTAAAATTTCTAGTATCTAAGTCGAAGAAAAAATAATAACTAGATATAAACATGATGCTATTCACTGGTTTATTGAAGATTCTATGTAGCTGTTGAACTTTCATGGAATACTGTTTATGGAAAATTTTTGAAAATACCTAAAAACTTAATTTTTAGGCATTGTTGTTGCACTCTTCTATTCATTCATATTCTAATGCTGCTAGCTTTATTGACGAAACGTGCGGTAATATTTATTTTTATTTTATTTATATTTATTTACATACACCATCCAACAGAGAAGGTCAATTACTAGAAGGGTAAATACAGGTTTATGAAGAAACATTAATAATAAAACAGAATAAATATATATAACAATATACAAAACATAATATAATTTTAACAAACGTGGGAAAAGAAAAAAAAACAGAGAAACAGAGAAAACAGACTAAAATAAGAACTATTGCACCGTGTTCAGTGTCTTAAGTTTGTTTATGTCCGACCACGTTAAAGGCCTGTTTATGATATAGTTTTGCGGCTATAAAGTACCTCTTTATTGTGCTAGTAAAATAAAGTTACTTTGTTTTACTACTATGTCGGATTTAGACGTATTCAAATTAATATGTACAACTGTCAATGGCAACGTAAATTTATTTAAATTAACATTGCAACTAAATATTAAATAATATAACAAATATTATTGCTTAATATAATAGTTAATATTGATAACATAATGATTGTTATTATTCTCATAGAATAAATATAAAATTTATTAAATGAATTCTCTCCAATAATGAGGCGATGTCAGATTTTGACGTTTTCAAATAAATATGTACAACAGCCAAAAAAATGTCAAATATGTAATTGAATTATTTATCTGGCCGATAGCCGAATGGCTTAAGGTGCGAGGTGGCAATCGCGATTAATCACACTGACATCGCACCACCGGGTTCGAATCCTGACTACGGCACTGGCACTGTCGGAGGAAATGGTTGTATGTCCGCGTTTTTTCAATGTGTAACCCCCTTCCGCACAAGCCCTGGCTTCTGGAATTGGGGGTTGTCTAATTTCAGTGGTGTTTATTTATTATTATTTATTATTAATTTCTTTCATTAATAAGCCAAATTTAGCAGTCGGACATAAAGATTTGTATACAACTCGTCCATAATAAGGCTTCATTGAACTCTTCCCCTTTATGGCCTTATTCGCTACGCTCGCTCGGTCATAAATCGAACTCGTTCAATAAATCCTTGTATTATGGACTTGATGCATAAATAACTATTATGTCCAACCACGTTACAAAGGATTGTTTATTATATAGTTTTGTGGCTATAATGTAGCTCTATATTGTACTAGTAAAATAAAGTTACTTTATTTTACTATTATGTCGGATTTAGCCGATGTCAGATTTTGATGTTTTCAAATAAATATGTAACTGTCAAAGAAATGTCATTATTTTTTCGTTAATAAGACAAATTTAGCAGTCAGACATAAAATTTTATATGCAACTCGTTCATAATAAGGCTTCATTGAACTCGCCCTCTTTATGGCGTTAGCCTTGCATTATGGATTTTGATACAAAAATAGCTATTATGTCCGACCACGTGATAAAGGACTGTTTATGATATAGTTTTGCGGCTATAAAGTACCTCTTTATTGTACTAGTAAAATGAAGTTACTTTTATTGTACTAGTAAAATAAAGTTACTTTATTTTTCTATTATGTCGGTTTCCAAAAATGAGCCGTTATCAGATTTTGACGTATTGAAATAAATATGTACAACAGCCATGAAAATGTCAAAAATGTCGTTGAATTAATTTTTTTCGTTAATAAGCCAAATTTAGCAGGCGGACATAAAGCTTTGTATGCAACTCGTCATAATAAGGCTTCATTGAACTCGCTCTCTGAGGCGAGCGTAGGTGCGTCTTTACTATGTACATACTTCGGTATGCGATGTAAAGCAACGACAGGCGCAGTTAGTACTTGGATGGGTGACCATTCCAACGGAAACCGCGTCCTCGCCTGACACATCTTCCAGCGGCTTGTATATCAGTGTATGCACGGAAGCTATACAACCTTAGGCGAGGGTTGTATAGGAGATATACCATCCTTCGGAAGGGATGTAAAGCCGTCGGTCCCTTGTCTATTAAATGTTAGGCAAGTAAAAGATCCCTACTCTTCTTAAGGGAAGAGGTTCGGCAAAATTCCTGGTTGGGAGTAGCTCGTCTACAGGCGTCGGTGTTAGGCCTCAGTAGTGGAAATAGGCCGACGTTAAATAAATGTATAAAAAAAAACTCGATCTCTAAACGGACTCGTTCAATAAAGCCATATTATGGACTTGATACATAAATAGCTATTATACTCCAATTAAATACATCAACTTTGTCTTGTAGGTTGTTATAATTATCGTACATAAAGTGAAGTGGTGAATGTTTTACCAAATTAGTCCTCGGTCTGGCAAGATAGAAGGTAATGTTATTACGAGCCTCGATTCTTGGTACATGAAAGCGTATTTATTCTAATACCTGAGGGCAGTCTATTTTACTATATAGTATTTTATACCCACACAAGGCTCTTCTAGAGCCTTCCGATATAAAGGGGATCGTAATTACCTGTGGTGTTATTTATACAGAAATATTAATGACTGTCTAATTCTCGCGACATTTTCCTGTATAAAGGGAACTGCTCGGGACAGATTTCGTTATAGTTTAGAAAAATTTCTCGAGGGTCTGGAGTGTTCTTTAATATTATCAGTGCCTCGCTGTGGAAAAAAAACATTAATTTTAAAAAACATGAACTTTACAAATTTGCTCTGGACATATTCAGTTAATGAAATCAAATTTTGGTATATAGGAGACCATATGAGAGCGGCATATCTAGCTTGGATCTAATGTATGTGAAATATAATATTTTCAAACTTTCAACACTAGAGAAACTGCTCCAGTTTCTGACAAAGAATCCGAGCACCTTAGAAGCTGACTTTGTCATCTGATTAATATGGGAAGAAAAACTAAGTTTGCAGTCGAAAATCACACCGAGATCTTTAAATTCCAAACAACGCTCGAGCGGAAAACTGTTTACGTTGTAGTCAAATTGTATAGAATTGTGCATATGAGTAAGTCACGATTTGCATTTGTAGATATTTAATTTAAGAAAGTTGTTGGAACACCCCGCAGAAACATTATTTATTTATGCTTGTAAGTAAATACAGTCACTGTAAAAATTTTGAGATCGTCTGCAAAAAGTAGATGTTGGCAGCTAATTACTGATGTTATGTCATTTATGAAAATCAAAAACAGCAGAGGCCCTAAGTTGGAACCCCGAGGGACGCCTGACGTTGCTGTATAATTAAGAGATCTGTGATTGCCGTGTTCCACAAATTGATTCCTTGAGAACAAGTAAGATCTGAATAGCAAGGTTAATATATCCGAGAATCCAAAAGCTGTTAACTTGGATAATAACAAATAATGATCTATCTGATCGAAGGCTTTTTGGATATCCCTGTATATGACATCCACCTGTCCTCCTAAATCCAGCTTGTCATATATGAATTGAGCAATACAAGCCAGATTTGTTATTATGAATTTTTGTGCCATGAACCCATGTTGCATGGGTGATATGGATATTGTACTGTAAATGTGGCTACACAAAATTATTTCCAGTGCTTTCACAAAATTGCATAAAACGGCAATGGGTCTGTAATTAATTATGGACTATGGATCGCCAGCTTTTAAAATGGGACATATTTTGGTAATTTTCCAGATATCCGGAAACTTGGATGCGGTAAGTATCATGTGAAAAATAATACGCAACGAAATGACAAACACCGTAGCACAGTTTCTAACTACGAAGCTGGGAACACCGTCAATACCGCCTGTCATTTTATTTTTCAGTTTTTTATTGCATCAGAGTTTTCATTTTTTGTGATAGAGTTAATAATTATCAATTCGGATGGGTAAAATATGTTATCGTTTGTGTGACTTGGATCCGAAGGAGAATATACACTCGAGAAAAAGTTTGCAAAATCGTTAACTATCGTTTGTGATGTATCCAGTGTTTCAGTATTATAAGTGACCACTCTCGGGATTCTAATTTTATCTCTTTTGTACTGAGCAAAGGACCAAAATTTAGAGGGATCGTGCGTGATTACATTTTTGACGACTGAAAGTTGATCTTTATAAGCAGATTCAATTTGTTGTTTTATAGTGACCCTGAGTCGCTTAAACTGATTCCAGTAATAATCTGTTTTATATTTTTTTAAATTTTTATGAGCCAATTCTTTGCACCAAATGTTACTTTTAATTTCAGCATTATACCAAGGCGGGAAATTACGGCTTGACTTATTAAATTTTGGGAATGTTTAAACGCGCATAAAACTCATTACATACCTCATCGACATCGCTATAATATTCTAAGTAAGACCAATCAGCTTGTAAGAGTTTTTCGTATAGTTGAAACAAATTTGCTCGCTTAAAGTTGTAAGTTACGTTATTGTTCTCCATTATTTTTTAGTATTGTATTGTATTGTCTTATATCTAGAAAACTCATAAAGTTATCAGCAACTCTAACTTTGACATCGTTTTGATCAGAATTAAACTTATTAACATTAAAAATCACCACAAATCAATAATTTGTGGTTTTTTTAAATACTGACAGACCTTCAAAAGCATCTAGAAATGCTTCATATGCAAACACGCTTGTAGTTGGTGGTATATAGATTGAAAAAATTTAATAAATGAAAATTGCAAAGTACAATATTTCATTCTTTGATTTTTATATGTTAACATGAGATCCGTAAAGTAAACTAGTACAATTATAGGTTAAAATATTAATCTATTTATTTATAAGCAATTAAAATCTGAAAAGTTTCTTAATATATTCTTTCAAAATTAAGAATCTGTAGCTTATTTTTAAATTGTTTGTCTACCAAGGCACCATTAAGACATGCTTTTGTTTTTCATTTTAGTCGAAAACCCAAAGAGTAATGGTTATTTATTTATGACGAATGTAATATAAAGAAAGCGTATTTGTTTAATAATATGTTTTCTTTCGTTATTATTGAAAAATGTATATGAAAACCGAGTATCTGTTTTCTATCAAACATACGTATAGAATTGAAAGTCTAATTTTATTATTAATTTGTTATAACGCTGTTAAATAAATATTTCAACTCCTTTGGCACTATATTTTGGTTTATTAAGGGACATACTTTTAACAAACATAACGCACATCGGCTTATTAATAATTTAAGATATAATAATTTCTAAGAATCAGCTATTCTTTTACTTCTTATTAACTTGAAAAATTAACATAAACAACTTTTACTGCCTCAGTTTATGAGAAATTCAATTGCGCAGAAGCTCATATTTTTATTTTTTCGATATAGCAAATACATCCGGAGATATCTTTCCATTTGGTTTACTAGGAGCTAAATATATTAGTAGATAGAAACATTGTTATTATCACAATTATGTAAAATTCCAAAGATTTACCAACAGTTTTATTTTCAAGCAAGATAAAACAAACTTCATTAAAAAAGTCTAGTCAATCTTAACGACTATTAAAAAGTTGCTTCCAAAAATCTAGCGATATGTAATTTTCATTCTAGTCATTTAGCCATATAACAAAAAATGATACGTTGTACCATAATTGAGTCCTGGTCATTTCGTTATCTTTGTAACCTGTGGTTATACATTTGCGGTGAGCTCAACAAAAGACTAACATTTTACTTCCATAATATCATAGCTAACTGTGAATCTTTGGCTGTTCGAGGGCGGTCGAGCTTTCATTGTAACCAGCAATTTACTAAAATGTATAAAACTGTGTCGTGGGTCCCTTGAGCCGCCTATGACTAGGATAATTGGGGGGTACACTGTACACGGGTGCAGCCCAGGCGCCACCGGGCCCTCTCGCAATATCTTTTGGTCTAAATTGTCTAACTGATTTGATTTCATTCCAAAACTCATCATTTCCAAAGATAAGTATAGTTTGTGCGATGAGGTTTTTAAAAATTGTTCTTTTATGCGCAAAAACCGTAATTTGGACGGTCTGTTTATTGCTTTCTCGAGAAGTAGGTTTTTGATTATTATTATTTCCGTGTAGAGGGGTGTAAACATTTGTACTTCAATTTTATGCTTCTTAATTTGAATTACTGGTTAAAGCGTTGCTTTTAATGAAGGATTAATTATACCAAGGTTTCATGTCTGATAATTTGAGATAGTGACTGTCAAATAATTACACGAAATTTTGACTAGACAAATAAATCTTTGAAATATTTTAGGTTCCAATATATTATAAAATATTTTATACGAAAAGATGAATTAGTCAGGCTACCGCAAGTTTTCTAAAATTAAAAATTAATAAACATGTGAGAAAACCAGGCAACAGTAACCATTTAAGTAGATAGATATTTATTGTGGTTATATATAAATTTCCAAAAAAGTAAATAAATTGAATATATAAAAAATGGCAAATTCATATATACAAAAATAAGCTAAGTGAAATTATCGAACAAAGGAAACTGAACACTATAAAAGTAAATAATAATAAATAACAAAGAAACCCCAGCCCCGCAAACAACAAAATACGAGAAAACCACAAAAAGTGAACATTGTGGTTATTCTTAATAAATTTCCTTGCTTCTTCATTGCTTAGATCTTTATAATGAAACTATTTCAGAAGCAAATTATTCTAATTTTATAATACACTCAGTGCCTTAATTATATTTGCGGCTTTGCATTGAAGTAAAAATATTATATTTAACTTAACACATGCTAAACTAGCCAGACATCACGTGTACCCCCATATACACACACGCATCCATATACACAGTCATATCTATGCTTTTTTCAAATACTTATACATTCATTTCTTCTTTTCATACCTTTCTTCCTACAATATTAGCTAGTTTATGTAGAGTGTCGGTTGGGTAAGTTATTTCTTTTTTACATATAATTTTAATAATCCATTTTTGTACAACTTCCAAACCTTTCACATGGCAATTGTATGCCCATACCCAGGTTATTATTCCACACTGTAGTTGGGTTTCCACAAAAGTGTAGTACAATGTACGCAGTTCCTTGACGTCTAGGATTTGAATAAAATATTTAAATTTGGCAAATAGGCCTCTAACATTCCGACTTAGTTTTTATATGTTTGTCACATTTTAAATGACAGTCTACGGTAATGCCCAAATACTTAATTTCATTAACTGGCTTTTAAAGTTTTCTTCAATTTTAAGTGAAGGGAGCGTATCTATTTTGTTGATTGAAAACGGTACGTATTTGGTTTTAGTAGCATTTATTGTTAGGATTTTTTAATAGAACCAACTTTTAAACTTCCTGAAATCATTTTCAGCTTTTTCCAATACAGCCTCCCAAGTAATGCCGTGTAAAGTACAGCCATATCATTAACAACGCTAATTATCTGGCCTATGTAACCTTGCTGAAATAAATTATTCAGATGAATATTGAACAGTAAGGGCCCAAATACTGTTCCTTGCGACACCCCGTGTTCAACTTTTCTCATTGTACTAAGACTTTTATGTGTTATTACTTGTTGCGTTCTTTCAGATAAATATTTTGACAATTATTATTAGCGTGTTCTTTCAAATAAATTTTTAAATGACTAGTGAGCTCTTTACTGTTTAGTAAAGGTGATATTATACTCGTTATTATTAAGTTAGCACCATTGTAATTTTTCTAAATGCTTCTAATATTATTATGGAATTTTTAAAGGTCTCAGTTTTATCATCTATTATACTATTACAGCTATTAATTTCATCTATTGAAATTAATAATAATAATAATTATAATATAGTAATGATAACTTTATTAATCCAAGAGATCAACAAAATTTGATATAGTTAAAAAAAAATTAGGGTACATATATAAAGAATAAAAGGAGTATAAAGAACATTTTACCACACGATTATAATAAAAAATAAATAAAATTAAATTGAACATGATAGACTTTCTGATTCCAAAAATTCTTGAACTGAATAGAATGCATTATTTAGAAGATATTGCCTAACAGCTGATTTAAATTTATTAACACCAACTATATTTTTAATATTACTGCCTAGTTTGTTATAGAGGACTGCACCTATATAGCACGAATTGGACTTGAAAATTCCTAGTATATGTATATTGTATTGAAGGTTAGAGCCGTGGCGAGTAGGATATTCATGGTATGTATTCCGATGCAAATATTGTGATATATTTGTTTTAAAAAAAATTAAAATGCCCAAAATGCATAAGCATGGGAATGTTAAAAAAATTTACTGAATATTCAAGGCTAAACATAAATCGAATGATACTCTTCTGCAGGATAAATACCCGAGCCGATGTAATTGAGTTGACCTAACAAATAATACCATATCTAATTATTGATTAAAAATTTGTATAATAAAAGGTTTTTACAACATTTAAACTGGCGGCCTGAATCGCTTAACTACAGATCATAGACTAGCGCATTTTTTCAAGTGAAGGTCATATCAATGTGAATTCCTAGAAGTTTAAAATTCTCAACTTGTTGTATGGATTTTCCATTAAATTTAATGAGAGAGCTGGAGGTATATTTAGATCCAATTGGATGAAACTGTAACGAAAATATTTTATCTTGAGTCTCTAAAATAATTACTAATACCATTACGATTTTGTTCGACTTTTGATCACATTCTCTCCGCAGTTATATCACCTGTATTCAATGAAATATTGCCTGAAAATCCGCAGATTCTTCTATATTATTAATATACAAGAGAAAAAGTAACTGCCCCTAGATACTGCCTGAACTCCAATATCAGTATTAACTTGATGGAAATTACACCATAGTAATCAACAAATTGGGATCTGTTCAATAAGTAGGGCCTTAACAGCAAGTTACACTGACCACGCAAACCATAGCATTTAATCTTTTTTAAGAGAATGTCATGATTTACAGTGTCAAAATAGGTAGATCAATAAACATTGCCATAACCTTATTGCCCATATCATATGTATAATCTAAAAAAATTACTAGTGCAGAAGTAGTAGAATGTTCATTTCTAAAACAATGTTGATTCGACGAGAGAATTTGTTGAAAAATTGTGTTTAAATCGTTGTCCCTGAAATCCCTGATGGAACCATTCATTACAACATTTTACTCATAGTTCAAATGTGCTTTTAGAGGGCGGAATATTAAAACATAATATTTTTAGTGGCAAACTCCTCTATAAAATCCTTATTTTACTATAAGGAACGTAACCAGATTGCAACCAACAACTACGCTCCGGACTATGTGCCCCACCGAGCGCTGAATTACAAGTTACAAGCCTGGCGCGTTAAGTATAACAAAACGCTAATGCTTCGATTGCAACAAACACCAACCGAAAGACTGATCCTAGTTAAAGGAGCTCTCGTGCCAGTCGTCCTATGCCACTTGCAATTTGCAGTTTCGAGCTGTTGGCTCTCGTCAATGCAAGGTAGGCATGTGACGAACGACATGAGCATCTCTTGACTATTTGGTACAGCTCGGTATCTTTACGATAGCGACATGTAAAATAGTAAGCAGGCGCCATCTAGCGGTCCAGTGTCTGTTACAAATAAATAGCCTGACTGGGCTTAGCATAGTTCAAGTGTGCTTCTAGAGGGCAGAAATATTAAAACATAATATTTCAGTCGCAAGCTCCTCTATAAAATTCTTATTTTACTATAAGGAATGTAACCAGACTGAAACCAACAGCTACTCTCCGGGCTATGTATTCCGCCGAACGCTGAATTACAAGTTACAATCCTGGCGCGTTAAGTGTAATAATTGCATATTATCAACAAAACGCTAATGCTTCGATTACAACAAATACCAGCCGAAAGACTGATCTTACTTAAAGGAGGTCTCGTGCCAGTCGTCCCATACCACTTGCAGACTGCAGTTTCGAATTGTTGGCTCTCGTCACTGCAAGGTAGGCATGTGACGACCGACACGAAGATCACTTGACTATTTAGTACATTTCGGTATCTTTGGGAGAGCGACATGTAAAATAGTCAGCAGGCGCCAGTGTCTGTTGGCACGAGAGCTTCTTTAAGTAGGATTAGTTTTTCGGGTAGTGTTTGTTGCAATCGAAGCATTAGCGTCTTGATGGTAATATGCAATTATTACACTTAACGCGCCAGGCTTGTAATTCAGCGCTCGGCGGAGAACATAGCCCGGAGAGTAGCTATTGGTTGCAGTCTGATTACGTTCCTTATAGTAAAATAAGGATTTTATAGAGGAGTTTGCGCCAAAAAAATTATGTTTTAACATTTTACTCGTTTAAATCTAATTAACTTCTAGATCAATTTTGAGTTCTAGATGAATTTACACGTTTTCAGGCTGCCTGAAGCCAAAAAAGTAGTTTTTAAAAAATGTCGATTGATTTTGCTCAAATTTTGTATGTGTTTTCAGAATGACACCTCGAGGTGAAATCGCAAAATCTATCCTAGCTCAAATGTGAAAAACCGACAAGAAAATGTAAAATAATTTTTTTTAACGGCTTTAGCGATTTGCATCAAATAAGTATCAGTACAAGATGACATGACTATTTGTTTCTAGAAAATACGGGGAGGGATGTGGATTAAAGAATTAAATATGTTTTACTCAAAAACGGTTTTAATGATATTGAGATAAGTTACCTTTATCAACTACTCTTTTACTTTTATCAATAGTAACACTTCTAAAATGCCCAGTGTAATTAATAGATACGGTACACGACTTTAAGAGTGTCTTTAATTTTTTTTTTCAGTGTATTATCGTCCTAGATTGCAACCTAATAGCATTTTATATAACAATTGGCCTAAGAGGTGCTTTTTTAGGATAGTATATTTTGTAGCACTCGCTTGTGATTCCTATGAAGGTCACAAGGAAAAAAATACGTTTTAGTCACGAAATACATACACTATTTTCTTAACACCATTAGTACTCTCATAAAAAATATTATTATTTTATTATTATTTTAAAAATATCACAAGCTATAGTATTTCACTTAATTATCAATTTTTTTAAATATCATTATAATTGCAAACTTTTGATGGAAACAAAGAAATATATGTCAGTACCTAATAAATTTATTTCATGCTATGAAATAACATTTCCTTATTTTACATTTATCAAAATATCACTTTTTCCGGAAAATCGGTTGAGACGGCATACTGTCATCTGCTGGAGCATGTATATAAGTGTTTGGACGAGGGCAGGTATGTGGCCTTACTGATGTTTGGTCATTCCAAAGCCTTTGATACCGCCAACAGTAAAATATTAAACCTTAAACTACATAGCGTTGGTATTAGAGGCAACATTCTTTCATGGTTAATGTCATAAATCGATCCTTGGTTGTACACTTGAATGGTGAATAATCTCACTTGCATGATGTTGAGCATAGTGTTCCTCAGGGTTCCGTATTTGGCCCTTTACTGTTCATGTTATACGCAATAATTTACTCTATCATATGAAAAATTGTCACGTGACAACGTTTGCTGACGACACAGCAATTACCGCGTCAGCGGACACATCTGAGGAACTTCAAAACCTTGTTGATAATACAATTGAGTCACTAAGCACATGGTGCCAAAGAAACAAACTCATGTCAAATGAGAAAAAAACTGTGCTTTTAAATTTTCATCTTCAGAAACCTGTTCAAAATCACATTGTTAAAATATTACTAGGTCAGAATTAGTAAAATTACTTGGCACATCTTGATTACAAGTTACCCTGGACTAACCATGTTGACCATATATGTAACAAATTAAATAAAACATACTTTGCAATGTTACAGTTGAAAAACTCTTGATAAAGATGCTTTAGTTAATATTCATTGTTCTATGGCCTACAGTCACATATCGTTTAATATTATGGCATGGGGCAGAACTATAAAATAACATACATTATAGGTCAAAAAAAAACTATCCGACTGATCTTTGATCTGAAAGTTAATGAAACCTACAGACATATATTTATAAAAAATTCAATTATCACTGCCCTGTCTGTATATATTTTAAAATGTCTTACGTTTACTAAAATTAACATGGAACATTTTAGAAAGAGAGTAAATTTTCATAACTATGTAACGAGACATGATGAACTCCTCAGTAGTCATTTCCATCGCACAAGTGTATTTAAGCGTTCCCCCTAGTATAAGTGAATCATTCTGTATAATGCTGTTCCTGAGAAGATTCGCAATGGTCCGCAGTACATGACATTTAAAAAACAAGTGAAAAAGTACTTGCCTACAAATTCTTTTTACACTTTAACGGATTTTTTATGTAAAAATTAATATTTGTGGTCTCTTCTGTTTGATTTGATCTTTCTTTTTAAATATACACTTAGTTGTAATTTATTTATTTTATCTTTATATTAATTTATCTTGTTTAATAGTTAGTTATGCATATTATATTTATGTGTATATATTTGTGTATATTTATATTTTTTTGTGCGTATATATTCGTGTATATATAATACGTGTTTGTTTATTTTATTAAGAATGTATTTGACGTGCCATATGTACACATTTTGATATAATTCTGACCAATAAATTATTATTATTATTATTATTATATTGCTATTCCCATTTTCTCAGTAATTGCACTGGCCATTTAACGTGTCCTACGCAGTCTTGAGTAGGATTTGGATCGGGCGATCGGGGAGGGTTTTCACTCTTTCCCGATCTGCTATCTGTTCATAATTCTTTTAGTGACTGTTTAAAAACTTCCTCACAATGTGACATGTCTGAAGAATGACACTCTTCTGAATTTGATTATAAACGCCGCTAGGTAGGCCCAGTCGCTGGATGTTTAATTTCAGGTTGTTGGTCATCATGCCTGTGGTTGATATAACTATGGGGACGATTTCTATGTTTTCCAATTTCCAAACTTGCTTCATTTCTATTGCCAAGTTTTCGTACTTGGTGATCTTCTCAATTTCTGTTCGGCCCAGGTTTTGGCTAAGGGGACGCGCTATATCTACTATCTTTCCCAGTCGTTTTTTCTTTTCAATCAGTGCTATATCGGGTAGGTTGTAGTCCAGTGTTTTATCTGTAATTATTGGGCGGTCCCAGTATAGCAGGTATTCCTCATTCTCCAATACAGGTTCCGGCTGGTATTTATAGTACGGTGGGGGGGTTTTCCTTCAGATGGTGTAATTGTGCTAGTTTTGAGTGGATGATCTTTGCGATTTGGTTGTGCCTACCCAGTTAGGCCGAATCTGCTAAAGCTGAGCAACCGCCTATTAGGTGATCTATACTCTCCCCCGGTCTTCTGCACTTACGACACACATCTACTGCATCTGTTCTTTTGATGATGTGTTTCTCATAGTTACGCGTAGCTATCACGCCGTCTTATATTGCGATCATAAATTCTTCAGTTTCTGGAAACAACCTGCCTGTTTTTAACCACTTGAGTGAGCCCTGCTTGTCTATATTCTCGCTATCTAACAATGTGGGGCATTTGCTATGTAGATCCTTTTCTCGCCATGAAATCTCTAATCTTCTTGGTTCTGTGTTGTCGTTAGGATGGCTAAGATTTAGCGCAGAATACCCTCGGTCCATCTCTACAATTTTTTGATGGAGCGGTTTGTTGGAGTCGTGGAAGTACCTTCTCATTTTTTCCTCTTGCTCCCTGCAGAGTGTTGAGACACTGACCATGCCCTGTCCTCCCTGGTCTCGCTTGAGGTAGATTTTCTCTACGGCTTCGCGTGGATGTCAGTTGCGCAATTTTGTAAGCAGACGGCGTGTAAGTGTGTCTAAGTCCTCTAGGTCTGTATTACTGTACTTGAGGATGCCGAACGAATATGTGAACACTGGCACAGCCCAGGTGTTTATTGCTGTTGTTAGGTTACGGGCATTGAGGTAGGAATTAAGCAGTTTAGTCAAACGGTATCTGTACTTCTCCCAAAATTGCTGTTTTAAACTTGTGTGGTTAATGCAGTTGTTTTGAGCAATACCTAAGTATTTATAAGTTTGGTCATGCAGCAATGGTTCAAAATTTTTAAGTGGCTCTCCACCCTGTTGCACTTTACCCTTTGAGATCGTCATCACTGCACATTTATCCATTCCAAAGGACATACCTATATCTCTACTTAAGGTCGCGGTTGTAGAGATCAGGGTCTGTAGATGGGCTCTGCTCTCGGCGTAAAGTTTAATATCGTCCATGAACATCAAGTGATTTATTTTTATATCGTCTTGTAAATCGAGCCTGTATCCCCTTTGCGTGCAGTTTAGAAGGTGTGACAGAGGGTTTAATGCCAGTACGAACCACAAAGGGCTTAGTGTGTCTCCTTGGAGAATTTTTTTTTGAATTTTAACTCGACCTATCTCATTATTTTTTATGCATACTTTTGTATTCCACTCTACAGTCTACAGATAAGGGGTGTATTTTGTAGATCTCCAATACCTTCTTGAGCCACCAGTGTGGTACTGAATCAAATGCTTTGCTATAGTCTATATAGCAGATGTTAAGGTTCCTCTTTTTAATTCTGGCTTGATTCATTATTACAGCTTCTGCGTTCAGCTGTTCCTTGTAACCTAGAGTTCTTTTTATACATCCTTTTTGTTCATTTGCGATGATGTTGTTTTCCTCGCAGTGCTGGTAAATCTTTTTATATATTGTAGAGGTTAGTAGCTTATAAATTACTGATAGATAGGTTATTGGTCTATAGTTCTTAGGATCGGTTTTTTCTCCTTTCTTAAACAGCAAAAACGTGATTCCTTGTGCTAAGTATTTTGGTAATTCTTCTGGGTTGCTTATCACGTTGTTAAATGTCTTTGCTAGTGCTGGTTGCAGGCAAGGAAATGCCTTAAGCCAGTAGTTATGAATATTGTCTGGACCTGGTGATTTTCAATTTGGTAGAGCCCCTATTATTTCCTTAATATCTTGTTCTGTAAGGATGACCTGTGGCATCTCAGGTATTATCGCGGTATGATCTTCTATTGTTCGAAGCCACGTTGCTCTTTTATTGTGCTCTGTTTTAGAGCTCCAGATATCTTGCCAATACTCGAGGAACTTTTCTTTGTCATAATTTTCATCGGCTGAGTTAGGTACTTCTGCCTTTTCAATGTCACGATAGAAGCGCTTTTGACTAGTTTTGAATTTGTTGTTCTGCATCTTTCGTTTTGTTGTTTCGTTGTACCTGGCCAGTCTAGCTCCTTTGGCCTTGTACTTTTGTCTCAGCTCGTCCTTCAGGATAATAAGTTTCTGGGTTATTTCGGAGTCATGATTGTTTATCCTAGCTGCTTTAAGTATTAATCGAAGTTTTGCTCTCACCTTTCCACTTTTGTTGCCTTTTATATGTTCTTCTATGATGTTAACTTTAGTTCTGAGTTTATCAACCTGTTTCGATAATAGAATCTTCCATGCTGGCTCACGATCTTCTGGGTTTGTGTCCTGGTATAAGACTTTTGCCCATTCAATTCTATGGAAGCTATGGCTGCCGCGTATATAGCTAGGTGAAGGTCATCCAATTTATCAGTGTTTTGAATATGCTGCGACTGGCGGCTCTTATGTGTACCACTTCGTTATTATTTTGGGCTGTTGTTTGTTGTGCGACAGGGCCCCGCCTCCTCAGTACCCTGCGACCGACGTCCCGTATGCTGTCATGTCCAGCGTCGGCTCCAGACGTGCCCTGGCACTCCCCAGGCAGCGGCATTTTATCTTTATTACCATTTAACTCCATTGTCATGGGTGGTGCCAGTTTTTGCTCTTCGGGGAAGTATTTAATTTGTTCCCTACCCTCCTGCCGAAGCGGTATGAGCACTCCCCTATTCGAAAGGGGACGCGCCCGATAGGGGAACTGGCAAACCCCACGGGTTATTATTATTATTATTATTATTATTATTTGTGTTATTTGAATCGTACCCTAAATGATATTCAATCAAATTTCATCGTCGGTATAGGATAAAATAAAGCAATTGGATTTCACACTATGTCGACGTTTCGCTTTACTTTAAAAGCTTCTTCAGGAGTACAATAAATAAATACAATATATAACAACTTAGAAGCAACTTATCTATTAAAAATTGAAAAATATAGAATATAAAATATTCAAAATATGAAATAATTATGTAAACACATCTTTCGGTAAAGTCTATTATTATAAACACAAATTTGTTTGTATTTCACAGTAAAATAAATGCCATTTTCGCCTATGATGACATTTTGAAATTATATTTAAGTGTAATCTGTTAATTTTGCGCCACAATGTATATTTTACTAAATTAAACAGTGGACAATACATTAAATTGTCTTGTTTAATTGAGCTTGACTTTTTCTGAATTATTTCTCGTATTAATCTCGCATTTTTATAAATCATGTTCCGAATATTAACAATTTATATAACTTTTAATCGAATCCGTCCGTGTCAACTCATTAAATCAATTCGTTTAACCTCAGTTTAACTGACATTTACCAACCTATAATCAATTAGACCCTATGCACAACATAACCTTAAAGTCCGACCAATTATTTGCCATGCCATCATCAGCCAAGGAACAAAACACGCAATTATACATTTAAAGTCTTGGGAAAATCTCTCGAATCATTTTATAATCGGTTGCGAGTTCACCCCACCCACATAAGCAATGAAATTATCGGGTATAACAGTTCGAGGGCGCCTCGGGACAGACTGGAGGGTCGCCGCCTCTTCGCGACCCTTTGGGGAACGCCTCTGGAGACACTTAAGTATAGACCACGAGCCGACACGGGTACATACCGAAAACATTAATACATCATTGTGGATTTCTCTTTTCTTTCCACCTTCACGACTTTTACACTTTTTTATTTTTTATAAGATTAGTATCGTTTCTTAGAAAAATGTTTTATAGATCACTCGATTATTATAGTATTGCATACATCCTTTGGCCATGATTTTTAATACTAGCATAGACCTGGCCAAATTAAAATATTCAATTTTTGCAAGTTTATTTAAGAAGCTTATAAAAAATATTGTAACAGTATATTTCATAAGGCAATCAAGAATCGTGTATAAACCACATTTTTGTTAACAAAAAAGTTGACATAAATAAATTTGCACTAATAATTTTCGACACAAAAATATCGATCCTATAGCTTTGTTTATTAACTTAAACATTCCTTGAGAGTATTGAAAACTTCACTCAAATAAATACAAAAATTAAGAAATAAGACATTACAGATATTCTCTCGTTCGCCAGCACATTAGTAGTATTATTAGGAAGTAAGAAATTTTGCAATAAAATAAAAGGGGTATATTTAAAACATAAATTCAAAAATTCAAAATTCGTACCTCAGTGGGTTAGGGCCTCTATCCTTCTCTCTGAGCCTCACCTACTGCGAAGTAATTTTCAATTATAGACTATACCAAAGAAATGGTTGGATGCAACTATAAACTATAAGGCCTCGTCTCCTTTACTCAGACAAATCTAGATCTCCTAGACTAAAGAGATCCATTCAGATGGCCTGAAAGGCGGTTAGAAACTTTAAAACCATTTTTTAAACTTATTTACATAATTAAACTTAACGAGAAATAAAATAAGTAATATTCCTCATAAAGTAGACAATGTTTATGAAATCAATAGTCATTTTATTTTATTAAACTTTCGAAAAATAACAAAAGAATAAATTTCTACTTTTCAAACAATAAAGAAGGTTTAAACAATGCTTTTAAATTTTAAGACACGACAAAGATCTCCCATAATTTTAAATATAAAGTCAGAAATATTTGGAATCGATAAACTTAATATCACATGAGCTAAGTTAGGTCGCTCTTCTTAGTATATATTTGTCATATAATAAACAGATGTAATACCTAATTATATAATATATTATATATACATTCGTCACTGTTCATTGTTTTTTTTAAATTTTTTTATACATTTATTTAACGTCGGCCTATTTCCGCTACTGAGGCCTAACACCGACGCTTGTAGACGAGCTACCCCCAACCAGGAATTTTGCCGAACCCTTTCCCTGAAGAAGAGTAGGTATCTTTTACTTGCCTAATATTCAATAGGCAAGGGTCCGACGGCTTTACATCCCCTCCGAAGGATGGTATATCTCCTATACAACCCTCGCCTAAGGTTGTATAGCTTCCGTGCATACACTGATATACAATTCGCTGGAAGATTTGTAAGGCGAGGACGCCATCCATCCATCAACTACTAACCGCGCCTTACGTTGCTTTACATCGCATATCGAAGTATGTATATAGTAACGACGCACCCACGCTCGCCCCATTCATTGTTTTAAAAATTTTGATTTGCAGCTGTGCCAGAATTGACATTCCATAATTAGGAGAAATAATATTGATAACAAAATTACTATACTTAATGATGTATTGATGTTTAGTTTTGATAAACATGCTTCTTTATGCGTTATGCGTCAAGATAACGAAACCTAAAGCTCCATGACTCACTGAAAATCTAAAATTGATATGAGAGAAAGAAAATCTTGCTTCGCAAAAATGTAAATCAACCAAGTCTGAAAATGATTGGGTTAAATACAAAGAATTAAGAAATTATGCAGTTGCTATGATTAGAGTGATAGGCTTATCTTGATACAGTATGTAAAGAATACATGATCTACACATGGTCTCGTAATACATAGTCTGCACTAAAGAATCTAAGTATTCGATCTAATGCTCAATTTTTTAAATCCAATGAGATTATTAAGTATTTTGCAACAACTAAAGGAACTAAATTCATTCAGTATCTCATAATGTTTTATTCTATATATTTCTTTAGTTTACGTTGTATTGGGTTAAATATGTTCAAATTTGATTTATAACAGACACAGTTTAAATCGATATACATTCCTACAATCGGCGAGTTTTTTCTTATATTAGTATTATAATATACTTTGAACATAATTAGTCGGGTTCTGAGTCTGGATGGAATATATAAATTTAGTTTTAATACAATTTCCTCTGATGCTGTTTATTATTTTACATACAAACAGCACATTACTCGCTTTTCTTAACGGCAATTTGGCAATATTAAATCCTTTTTTCATTGTATGATACCGATTGTAATCCGAAAACTGTATTTTTTCCCTGTAAACGTAAGCTAAGAACTTGTTTTGAATAGTTTATTTTGCTGTGAGGCTACTGCAGTTCCGGGATCCCATATTTGTGAAACAAATTCTAATTTTGATCTTTCAAAATGAAATAAAGCATTTTAATTGTTTACCAACTAAATTCAGATGCATTATTCATAATAAATCCTAAATTTATATATGCTTCCTTTACCATATTTCTAATGTGTTCGTTAAAATTTAAGTTGTCGTTAAACAGAATTACCAAGCCTTTTCGTTTAGAAACACACCTCAGGAAATTATTATTATTTTCATACACATGTTGAACATAATTTGTTCTTGTAGTACATAAACATTGCCGAACACTTATTTATGTTCAACGATATTTTCTTGTTTATACTGCAGATAAAATGGTATCGATGCTGCAGTAATAGCGCATCTTTTTCATTTCTTATATTCCTGTAAAGTTTTAAATCATCCGCATATAACAAACGTTTAGAATAAATTAAAAGCTCGGGATTGTCGTTCACAAATAACAAAAAAAATAAAGGCTCGAAGTTACTACCTTGTGGAAGTCCGGATATTATTAAAAAGGCTTGGACAGGATGTTCATGGATTTTGTTGTGTAATAGTGAAATTTATTATAAACGACTTCTTAGAGACAACCATGCTGACATTCAGTAATATTATTTTTAGCATGAGTGTACACTTTTCTTTTCAATCGTCCCAAAAGTAGGTACTTTCGGTACGATTTTTTGTAACGAAAGTAGTGTATTCTAGTACTAGTCGGAGGTAGCTATTACGGGAACTAATACTGTAAAGTGACAGATCATCTAAACGTCGATGTCAATTTGCAGGTTATATTTTACTATGAATCACATTAATCACATTCGTAATCGACGCTAAACTGTCGTGTTGCTGTGGTAACAAAATAATGACGCTTTAAACTGTCAGATAATAGTTATTTCAAAATGGACAGAGATGATAATGATTTTGAAAATATACCAATTTCAAATTATATCATCGAAGCAGCAAAAAGAGCTACATATGATTTGTTGCCTGAGAAGTCCAAAGAACCGCTATATACACATTTATAATAAATTTCAAACTTGGTGTCATGAGAAAAATATTTCAAATCAGTGTTATCCACTAAACATAAGCCATAATAGTAATTGTACAATTAATATTAACATTTGTAAATAGTTAAAGTATATCAATTTTTGGTTCTTTAAGGAGACGATTGCAGAAACATATTGTACGTAACACACCGCACCGAAAGTGCTTTTACTAGACTCACAAGCAGTTTGCTTATACGTTCAGTAAAAGACCACTTTCGGACTTTGTCGCGTAAATAACTATATTTCATATTATTTGCTCAAAAACTTTAGCAACAGCGGAAAGAACAGATATAGGCCGGAAATTAAATTTTTTAATGACCCACATTTATGTATCGGCGTTACTAGGTTTTTTCCACAATCTCGGAACTTTATTAATTTTTACTGAAAGATTAAAAATTATTATTAGCAGCGGATATTCAAGCAAACCACCACATCCCTTTATTTTATAATAAATAAATAAATAAACACCACAAAAATTAGACAACCTCAATTCCACAAGCCAGAGGCTTGTGCGGAAGGAGGTTAAACATTGAGAAAACGCGGACATACAACCATTTCCTCCGACAGTGCTAGTGCAGCTAACGCAGCTATCGGCCTTATAGGGTGGTATACTGTCAGGCCCTGTGGACTTTCGGTTTCAGTTTTTTTTATCGATTCCCTTATTTCGTGCAAGTAAATTTTATCTATATTTAGTGTTCGATGCGGTACAATCTCATTCATATTAATGACAAGAAAGAATCAACCGGTGTTTCAGATGAAATGTTCTTTGACGCTGCTTCACTTAATAGTCCGCATGATATTTTAGATGCATTTGCCAGATTTTTTTAACCAGTCATATTCTGATTCCTCATTAGACGCCGTGAATAATTATATTGATAACGATTGTCCAAATAATAACCCTACTGTTAATATACTTTTTTTTTTTGAGGCAGAAGTTTTCCAGGCCTTAAAACGCATTAAACCTAAAATGACTGCAGGTCCCGACTCAATACCAGCATTTTTATGGAAAGACTGTGCTATTATTTTTGCACATGCTCTAACCCTAATTTTTAACCTTATTTTAAAAAATTGTCAATTTCCGGACTTATGGAAACTTTCCAAAGACTGTCCTATTTATAAAAAGGGGAATAAATTAGATATTCAAAACTTCAGGCCTATTTCTGTAATCTGTAATTTTTGCAAAGTTTTAGAAATCCTACTTCACGACAGTATTTATTGTTCAATTAAGTCTAAGATCTATTCACCAACATGGATTCATGAAGGGGAGTTCAACGACGACTAACTTATTTTGTATAACTCAGTATATTTCTGAATCCTTAGATGAACATCGCCAGACTGATGTCATATATACGGATTTCTCCAAAGCATTTGACGGGTTAGATCATCAGTTGCTGTTAATCAAATTAGAGAAAATTGGCCTTTCATACTCATTAATTCTCTTATTCAAGTCTTATATAACAAATAGGTTTCAGTATGTTACTCTTAACGGATTCAAATCAATTGAATTTGCTGCTACCTCTGGTGTTCCCCAGGGATCCATCTTGGGGCCCTGAATATATTTATCAATGACATAATGGACGAAATTGATTTGCCTTGCCTATTATATGCTGATGAATTTTCTCAGTTATTACTTTTGTTTTTCTTACAGTGAATTTTAATCTTTGTTTCCTTCTGTCTTTTTCTAGTTAATACTGCACATGTACCTCATTAAACTTGTTTTTAATTATCTGTAATTTACACTTTGTATTTATTGATGTTTTTGTTAGTATGTATTATTTATGCTTTTTTTGTTTGTTTTTTTGTTTTATATCTATTTTTAATGTTTTATATTGTACTCTACTTTTATGATTTGTTTTTATAACCCTCTATTCCTGTTCGATAATTGGGTATTTTACCTGTTGAGCAGTGTATGCAATAAATAAATAAATAAATATTTGAATACTATGTGTTGCCGGGTCACCATAGACTGATTCAAAATATTGCACAAAACCTTCTACTATTTCTTTATTGGTATTTATATGGTTAAATTTGATTTTTTTGTTATTTATATACTTCCAAAAATTAGTACTATTATATTTGATTTTTTATGATTTCCTCAAATTTTTCCAAATGATATTACGATCGATCTTTGTGTTTGTGATGTCATTGTTTTCTTTGATATCCTCTTTTTATAAAATTACTATTTACCCTGGGTACAGATATATCAAACACTATATATTTATGCATTCATAAAAATTTTAATAAATGTAATGGTTCCCAATTGTTTCATACATTAACAAAACATTTGAAAGTTTAAAGTTGTACTTATTTTCTAAATTATTCGGAACATCATTTGTAGATACTTTTAAGAAATATGCACAAGTATAATATGATACAAGTAATGGTGGACGATGTGCGTCTATGGGTGCAATAGATACATTTTCTTTTCTTATTTCCAAATTGGGATTGCTGATGATTAAGTCTAATGTTCTATTATTAATATTTCTACTCTTATTTTGTAATTTGAGGTTATATAGCTGCATAAACCTGGATATACCTTATCAAACTAAAAATATTCAGCTGCATTTAAGCACTCAAACCAGACACATCTACATATTATGTAATACGATACAAAACTCTCATTGAAAATAATTTTATGAGCAATCTATAGACGAGGTTTAACAAGTGTATTATATTTTATAATCTGTCTTCCGTTATTAATGACAATAGCAATATTAGTTATTTGTTTTCAATAGGTACTCAGTCAATTATAGAAGAACATTTAAAAATAATTAAATAAAAATAATGTTTAAGCTAAAAAAGCCAAAACACATTGACACAGTTTGCATTTTAATTCCCCTTTCTATTTTACAATGTGCCACGGCAAAGTGGTATTATAGGTGTAACTGACATTTAAAAAAAAATAATGTGCAAATTTTTCTTATAAAATTTTTCAACATCTTGCCCAGAAAAGGCAATTTACTTGATGTGATTTTTATTTTTAACATGTTACCAGCGCCTTTTATAAATATATCAAATTCTAACGTACTACAAATGGGTTTAGAAACAAGAGCAGAACACGGAACATTGTGTTTAAAATAAAAAAAAATAAAAATTGTCTACACCTCTAATGCCGCTTTGCCGTGGTGGACATACTTTATATAAATTTCGATGATTACTATTGAAACCTACAATCAAATGTTTTCTATTAGATATAAAAATGAGCCTCTCCTCTTCGTAGCAAGTTTTTATTACGCCCTGGTACACAGCCCGCCTGTTTCAAACTGAAAAGTAAAATGTGGGTGGTGATCGTTGCGTTTCGGGCCAGTCCGTGAGCCTTGAGGGCAGGTGTGCGACCTGCGAGTGACCTGTGACCTCTCATCATAGCCGCCTTAGACACAATGCTGTACGTACGTTGATCCGCAATGTTAAAACTTCAATATATTATGTAGATGAGAAAGGAGAGAACGTATGAAATGTATGATTGTACAGTTTATGTGAGGAAATTTTAACAGTTTGAAAGAATGCGGCGATGAAATAAACATGCAACCGATATATTCGTTCTATCCTGAAAGCTCAATCTTCGTATCCTTATTCATAGATTTACTAAAAGGAAAATGAATAAGGTGTCTTTATTAATATTTAAGGTATTATAATTTTACAAGTTGCTACGCCTAAAAAATTCGATTCATTATGTAACAAAATGTTTATTTGTATTATCACAAAGGAAACTTTGTTTTACAAAAATTTGCTTTTCTCAAAGTCGTACTAAAAGGTAAAAAATAATTGCAAGAAACGCAAGGTCTACACAGTTTGTATGATTGTACGCATGATGCGCACGTCTTCCTTTTCTTGCAATTATTTTTTGCTTTTTAGTACGACTTTAAGATGTTTGACTATTTATAAGGAACTAATATTGTACCATTTGTACAAAAAAACGGACGTAGAAGTCTCTGATCAAACGAAAACATATTATATTCTACGTTTTGCCGGAGGCGCCGGTTGGATGGCATATTTAATAAATTTTCACCCCCGCGCCCCCTACTCGCAGATATTTGCAAAAGTGACGATACTGTATTGTTATCCGATCCTAGTAACCGTGCAAAATTTCATCAATTTATTATGACAGGAAGTGTGTTAAATAAAGGATGCAATATTTGAAGACAAACATTGTGCATGACTACATTGTGAGTTAAAGAAAAACAAGTAAAACAAGAACACATTCAATAACTTTTGAGGTTATTTAAGAACTGTTTGCAATATATAAAAATGTTAATAGATGTCATTTATCTGTTTATTTTCTAAATTCACTTAATTTTTTTAGATATATTTTTAAGGCAAAAATTATTAAATTAGTAAGTGGATCAAGAGATGCTTATTTCTTATGAATTATTCACTATTAGCAAATACAATTTTTTCATTACAAAAATAGATATATAATAAAGTAAATACTACGATAGACCAAACATTCCACTATTTCCTATTAAAGAAACTAAATTCATTGCCACCAATCACGGTGCAAAATGTGCCTTTGCAAAACGATTGAAAATAATGCCCTAAAATTTGCGATATTCTACGTCTTCAATCGGAAAACGCAAAATAAAATCTGATTGCAATAAGCCCCCAGCAGACAGATTAATCCTAAAGAAAGGAGTACAGTGCTCAATAATGTAGTTTTATTACGTTTCTTTTAGATTGTTAGGTAGCTTATAGTTAGATAAAAAACTTTCAGTGTGTAAAATGCAAAAACAAAATAAGACTTAAAAAAAACCATTATAAATTCTATAAACCAATATATGTATAATCGAGTAGTGACAGGTATTTAAAATCATTTTAAACTAAATAAATAAATCTAGTACCGTTGGGGGCATAATAAATAACTGTACAAGAATTGAGCCAAATATTCACTATGACATTGAAAAGGAAACAAAAACTGAAATTATCACAGATAAAGTAACAATTTCCATCACTTCTTATTAATTTGTCAAATATTTCAGTTTCAGAGTATAGTGAAGCTAATTTTAAATAGGAAATTTGGTATCTGTTTTCAGTTTAACTTTGTGTCTGAAGTAATATATTCATACTTTTATCAAACCGGTGACGTTTAAATTCGGTTCTTTTCAAGTACCAGATAAAGTTTTAATATCAAACTGATTGCAAGTAGTTTAAACGTGAGAGTCAATTGTTTAAATTAATTAACGCTAAAAATTTTCAATATACACCGGCTTTAAAAACAATAATTTGATTTAGAATTATAACTATTAATACGTGGGCTATTAAATCCATTCTTTTTTTGAAATCATATAAGTGATTTATTTGCAATCGATCCGTTATCTAAATTGTCAAGAAATTATTGTTTATGTCAATTGATGCTACCGGTTATAAACATTTTGCTACGCCGCCGATTGATGATTGCCTGGCTCACATATGCTCGCGATGTGCGTCCGACAAGATGAATTCTAGTTCAGCAAGGGGATATCCTGCATAGGCCATCTGCTAAAGGCATCTTTGGTTTCCTACGCTCGGCCTGACCAGACGACTTTTTGGTAAAATTCACTATTTTAAATTCATATTTATTTTGTGTTAATTTTGGACTTTTTTATAAATAATTTTAATTAGTCTTTGTTATATTTTGATATATTGTGCCTTCAACTACTTGTAGTAATTTTCAATTAACCCATCGTGTCTAGTAAATCCGGGAAGACATTTTACCGTAAATAATACCCCCAAGGGAAGCTGCCTTTAAGTGGGACACTCCACCTGAGTCGAACTGTAATACATTAATACCATATACGATCTTAAAAAATAAGCAAAGACAAATTAATATCTAGTAAAATAACACTTGACAGTTTGTTAATAAAATTTTCTGTGTGCTAGCAGTTATACCGGGTTTTTTTCCGCTAAACTCTCAGTCGGAGACGCTGCCTTTAAGTGGGACACTCCACCTAACGTATCGTTATTTTCAGTAGTCAAGCATTCCATCACGGGGTTCACCACCACTATTACTGTTGCACGTCTCAAACCGCCGGCTTTGCTTTCTTTGTCATACCTGTCATTTGCCTTCATTTTGCATTCACATAATATCATTTACCTGTTTGCTTTCATTTTGTACAAATACCTGGTCGACAATCATAGAGTCGAAATTTTAATTAGAGAAATAACAGAGAGGGAAAATTATAATATACTAAAATTTGAATATTTCCAGAAGCTTGAGTAAAAAATACATACCATATCTTAATTTGATTTTTGCTTTGAACTGTAAATGTTTTCAATATATTATTAAACTGTCTTGTTTTCAGTCTCTAATCTGCATAAGCCTGAAATAGTAAAAGTGTTACAAATAATAAAATCATTACAGCTGTCCATTCCTTGAGAAAGACGGCCTACGTTTCGACCCCTGGTAATAAACCGTCTTACTGATTCTATCTGGGGCCTATATTATACTGTTAATAGAGAAGGTGGTGTTTCTACACTTTGAACAGCAACTGGCGCTCGAGGCAAAAACCCGCTAGTACTAGTTTAAAGTGCAAGTTGCAGCACCGAAGTGGTGGCGTTACAAGAGCAAAAACAGAATAATAGTAATATAAAAGCATTTCATTATTCATTTCAATAATTTAATTTATTTAGAGATTTATTTAGAACTTGTCACTCTTTGTGAGACAATCGAGGTAATAAACAACTTAAAATTAACAAATTCAGTCAGTTCCAGATGACTATCCTATAAAACTAGCCAACAAATGTATAACTTGCAAAACTTCTTAGACATATTGTTACTTGATGTTTTAAGAGTGGCTCTTTATCACGCCTCTTCGAACTGAAAAAGGTCGTCATATCTTTGTTAAACAATGAAAACAGCATGCAATTTTTCAATTGCTGTTGTATATCAATTTTCTTAAAAGTATTCGAAAAATTACTAACTAAACGCTTAGTTGGAAAATAGAGTTTATCATCCAATCAATAACGGCTTTAGAGAGGATAAACCAACTATAATAGCCCTTACAAATATTTTAGATTTGTGACATTATTTAGTGATTTTTCAAAAGTCTTCGCATTTGTCAATCATTGCATCCTATTATCATGCATATGACCAATGTTATGGCTTACAAGGCCCATATACTGAATTTGCAAAATCACATTTAAGTTATCGTTATCAATATGTTGTTTATTTTGGTACTAGATCTGAAGAACTGGAGGTAGACATCGGTATTCTCCAAGGGATTATGCTCGGCCCTCTTTGTTTATTTTATACACTGATGTCTTACGTTTTTTGACCTTTTGCAGATGGTATATCTGAAGGAATCAATAATCTTATTAAATATTAAGTTACTTCTCATTCCAAACTTGTATTCAATCAAAGTAAAACATATGTTTTGGAACTTTCATCCCATTGGAACACATTACACATCAAGTGTATATGTGAAAAATTATGGAAAATCATTTCAGCACAACACATCGGTTAAATTATTATGCATCAGTATAGATTCGTGCCTAGATTAGAAAACTCACATAAATCATTTATGTAGTAAGTGTGAAAAAAGCTAATTTGTATTCAAAATCTTCTTCATCTTCTTCCATCACACCTCAAATTTAAACCCTATCACTAAAGGCAATTTTTCGTTATGAAAAATAATATTTTGAAGGTATTTGTCTTTCGGCAGCAATTTAATGGTGTATTTGTAGATAAAAGTTTGATTAAACCTGTCATATATACATGATACACATGTTTAAGTTGGTAATAATTTTTGAAGATGAGTGTATTGCCATCTACTGAATATAAAATAAAGCAGTTATACGCCCAACGTGCGCCTTATTCACATATATATGGCGCAGTCGGTAGGAACTAATTGTTCCAAATTGTAAAAAATTTGAAATAAATAAAATTCATTTTTATCATTTAGAAATGGTTATATGTAAAAATAGAATCATTTTATTGGCCAGGTATGACAACTCAGATATCTCTATCTGTCTCTATCTGAGTTGTTATATATAATGGTAAAATTTGTTTAATTTATCATAGTAATAATAATAGAAAGGAACCCTTAATAAATCATGATATACCTAAATTACCCTGACATAAAATTGAATGTGATGTGCTCTATATGGGAAGAACTATGTATTTATTAGTAATCGATTACAAGTGGGTTGAATTAATTTTACTAGATAAAGTCGCATATTCAGAATCTGCAATAAAACATTTGAAATCGATATTTACAGGGTTAGGTATTTCATCTTTTTTAATTAGTGATGGGAGGCACAATTTGAGCATTTTGCAAATTTTGCACAAGATTGAGATATTAAACATATGACGTCTAGCCCTCGGGATCTACAGTCTAATGGTATGGCGGAAAGAGCTAAACATACTGTTAAAAAATTGTTACAAAAAGTATTAGATAATAAAAAATATTTAAATTTAGTATTGCCAATCGAAACACCTCTGTAGATAGTAACTATTCTCTATCTCAATTATTAATGTCAAGAAAGCTTAGGGATATGGTGCCTGTAATTACTGTACTAATAAATTGTTAAAACCTCAGTATATAAACTATAAATAAATACATAAACACCACAGAAATTAGACAACCTCCACTTCCGAAAGCCAGAGGCTTATGCGAAAGGGGATTACACATTGAAAAATCGCGGACATACAACCAATTCCTCCGACAGAGCCGGAGTCAGAATTCGAACCTGGCGACGCGATACTAATTCAATTCCAAAGACTTTATTCAAATTAATAATAATACAGTTGCGTCCCCAGGCCCTGCCTCGGGACCGACCCTATGACCACCGCGTTGACGCAGTGGCAGATCGCAAAGTCGGGCGAAACAAGCCTGGTTCGGCGAAAACAACAATTTAAAATTTAAACCTATACTCCTTTTAACAATGGAAAAATAAAAATAGGTGGTATAATAAACAAAATAGGCTTAAAAGAGAAAGCTTAACAATAATGGGAAAACAATAAAACAGTTAACGATCACTGGCGAACTTCACTTATTTTAAATTTTGTTTGGACGCTGGCACCAACTTGGCCTTCCGCGAGTTACTGCAACGACGGACTACACTAGGCTGGCCTAAACTGTAGCTTTAGAATGTACAAACAGAAACGAAGGAACAACAAACGCGATAAAAATACACAAACACAAAAGAAGAGGGGGACAGGAAAGAATTAAAGGCGAGTAAAAGGTATGAAATATTAACAAAGGTGGATGGGATTAGAGAAAGGTATAGTTGGTAAAACTTGGCTAGAGTGGCTGCCGGAAAATTGGCAACATCTGGTAAGGTAAGGGGAGTTTAATCCAAAATGGGGCATTATGCTGTCTAATTTGTGTAATGTGTCTTGTTAGCGGACTATCGCCCAGTTTGAATGAGTAAAAATTTTGAGAGATGTTCGTAGAGGTCTTTGAGTGAGGTGCATCTTCCAGAATTCCATATGAGGCGCATATATTTGTGTTCTAACACTTGTAGTTTTTTCATTGGTGATGCGATACCCGTGTGATTAATCGCGAGTGCCACCTCGCGCCTTAACCAACGCGGCTATCGGTCAGATGATTTAATAAAAATAGTGTAATAAATTAAAAAAAAAACAAAAATTTTATTATGACAGAAGAAGTCAGGTTATTTGAAATCTAATCAGAATATTGGATTTGAAAAACATTTAAACTCAGAATGGACTTTTGGAAAAATGAAAGAACGAATGAGAGATAATTAAGAAGATAGTTTTATTGGAAACAGAAGATTTATAGAAGTAGTACTTAACAATACGGAAAATGTAGATTCAAAAAATTTAGTCCATAACTCTAACAACGTAAAAAACTAGTAATGATGAGGATATTAGTTCGGACGAGGACAGTGGTAGTGAAAATTCTGTATCATATGAAAAAATGTCAGTTTCCTTATTCCACTTCAGTGTTCAAATAATTCAAGTAAAGGTAAACTATAGTTAAACCAGATAAATTTAAATATTAGCTATATTTTGTTATATTGTAAATATTCAAACAAGGGGCGAGCGTAGGTGCGTCTTTACTATGTACATACTTCGGTATGCGATGTAAAGCAACGACAGGCGCAGTTAGTACTTGGATTGGTGACCATTCCAACGGAAACCGCGTTCTCGCCTCACACATCTTCCAGCGGCTTGTATATCAGTGTATGCGCGGAAGCTATACAACTTTAGGCGAGGGTTGTATAGGAGATATACCATCCTTCGGAGGGGATGTAAAGCCGTCGGTCCCTTGTCTATTAAATGTTAGGCAAGTAAAAGATCCCTACTCTTCTTAAGGGAAGAGGTTCGGCAAAATTCCTGGTTGGGGGTAGCTCGTCTACAGGCGTCGGTGTTAGGCCTCAGTAGCGGAAATAGGCCGACGTTAAATAAATGTATAAAAAAAAAAATATTCAAACCTAGTTAGGTTTTTATGAAAGTGAAAAAATAAAAATATAAATTGCTTGTATTAAGATGTAGCATAGTAGACAGGATAGTAACTTTAATTATTGAATTGAAAACTGAAAATTATTATTTCAAGAAAGGCAAAAAAAGCAAGATGTCATATATTATATGATAGCAGTTATACTCCCAATATGTGTCTTATTCACACATATATAACAAAACCCTTCTATTTTGACCTCAGGAATAAGTCGTAGCTTTTGCTGACATTTTAGAGACATTGTATATGATGATGATAAACTTGAGAGTATAATTACTCGATCTTCAAGTAGTAATAATTACGTTTTTTCGCCCAGGCATATATGCCTTGCAGAAAGAGTTTCCTCAATTCACAATTTGCGCATATATTAAGTGTTAATTTACTATCACGTGTTCAAAGTCATTTCTAAATATGTTAATTATTTTGTCTAACCTTTCTTAGAGTCAATGAAAAATTAAGTGTAATCTTTAATAGCAAGTTTTTTGTTACGATGAATAAACAAACATATTTTGTTACTGATTTATTGGATTGGTTATTATTGTCGCATATACTTTGTGTAGTAATTTATCTCAAAAGCACAGTGCCAATACATTGTTTTGGGATATGCCAAAGGCAAGCAAATTATGCAAATTATATTGAAACGAATTTTTTTAAATTAAATTCTATAGGTATGTCAAATCAGCATATAGTTTAAGGAAATAGTGGAGTCAAAATTGGTTTTCACTTCGGAAAAATTCCGGGAAGCGATAACTTTTTACTGTACATTCGCGAATATGTTACGAACAACATATAAAAAGTTATCAACAAAATAATGCTTGGTTAATTTTTTATTTAACAAATTAGTTGCAAAATACCAATTTTAAAAAAAAATTCTTAAAATAATTTTTATTATAAAAAAACTATTATCGCCATTCGAAAGAAAGGAAAATTTTACATGAAAATGATACCGAAAGTATTATTGTAAAATCAAAATTGTAGGCTATAGAATTTTTTTTTTAACATCCGAACATATGCCACGGAGGCATACAAGTGCGAGAAGCGCTTGGGTTCAGGCGCGCTATAATAAATTTGTTATAACTTTTTAACTAATCCATGGAATTATACAATCCAAAATTTAAATGAAAGTAGAAGGTATTAGGTATTGGATTCTAATATATAAACTTGAAAAACATTGTATCGATATGTATGGTATGTATATGAAGTCTAACCATAATGAGTTTTTCTACAAAATCCGTTCTAAAATTTTTAAGATAAAGATTTGAAATTTTCACAGTTTACTCATAAAGTAAAAAAAAAAAAGATGTATAATGCAAAAAAAATCTTAAAAATTTATTTTATAATATACAGGACTTGAAAAATTGGAAAATTTGAAAAAGTACCAAATTTTAGTTTTATGACTAATTTCAAGGATCTATTACTTCAGTTTAAAATATGCTACTAAAACTTTAAAGGTGCGTTTTATTAAGCTTGAAATGTGTTCTTTAAAATGCTTTGAGTCGTTATATCTTAAAAATTAAATTTAGGCTCTCTTTTATAAATGTACAAAATAAAAAATAATATTGCTCCAAAAATAATGAAAATTGAATTAATATAAATCTTTATAATTTTCATAAAAAAAAATTTCTCGTTGTCCCACCTAGCATATATTTATAGAAAAGCCTTGAAAGAAGTAAATTCCGTGTAGAAATAATTGTTTTATATATATATATAAACATATACTTTTCACGAGAAATCGAAAAAATTACATTTTTACAATAAATTGACGCAATTTTTATGTTTTTAAGGTAGTTTTTCTGTTTTAAATAGTAAAAACACAGTCAAAATATTATCTCGGTATATTACCATCACCCAATAAATATACCTGAGAGAAATATATTATATAAGAAGGTCTGTGCAGCTGTAAGCCTACCGAATGATACTGTGTGCGTGTATATACAGATATGGGATAATTGTTAAAAAGTAGTGGGCCACGTTTTCATAGATAATCTTGTATTGTCAACGTGATCTTTACTTCTTGTTTCGTTTTTATTTTAATATTATTTTGTTTGAATAATTAGAACAGTGTCAATTACTGTTGACTGATAGGTGTACATATCTAAGGGCCGGTTTATCGATGTAAAGTTAACTCGTAACCAAAGGACTGTCAAACAAAACAATAGATACCCATTGTTTCGTTTGACATTTAACCTATAGTTAAGTGTTAACCCTGTACTGATAAACCGGCCCTAAGTAAGTTATGAGTATAAATTACTTTATCGAATTTTAAAATAAATTTATGTTGACATTTTAGGTTACATTCAATAAAACATTTCCGTACTTTACATTACATATAAAGAGTTTCACTGCAATTAACGTCTAAGGTAATTATTTATTTTCATTGTATATTTTTTTACAATTATTATGAAATTATGTTAAAATAATTTTTTTTAAATTTTTACGGTTTACACATAAAAATATATTTATACGTACAGTTGTGAAAAATCTTATTCTCAGAACATTATTGGTAAGTACTGTTTTCTATGTTTTTTTCATAATGTCCCCGACGGAAATTTTAAAATGCAAATGTCTGTATTGGTCCAGGGAAGTTAAAAAAAATAGCGGAAATTTTTAAGCACCGCAGACATCGAGATGCGGTTTTCTGCATTGTGTTCAGGAAAGTTCCAGGAAACGACTCTACATAGTCTGGTTTAGCCATTTTTTGAAAAATGCCTTCTGGGCCGGAAAATGCATTTTCCAATTGCATCATTACTTGCACCATTATAGGAACGACTGGAAACTCGGAAAAATCGCTCGGAAATCGTTACTCGTGGGTTTTCGGAGCTGCCGAACTCGATTCTGGCATTAGAATTATCCGAGGGTGCACGGGGGTGACTCTGTGGGATGCGCGGGGGGCGAATTGGGGGAGAAATGGCAGCGTGCATGAAAATCGCTCCAAACTCGTTACTCGGGGGTTTTCGGGATGCCGAATTCAGTTCTGGCATTGGAATTACCCGGGGGCGCTCGGGGGCGGCTCTGCGGGGGTATCCGGGGGGCATTCTGGGGGGGAAATTGCATAGTCCATGAAAATCGCTCCAAACTCGTTACTCGGGGTTTTCGGGGATGCCGAATTCATTTCCAGCATTAGATTTCTCCGGGGGCGCTCGGGGGTCCCTCTGTGGGGTTGCCTGGGGGTCATTCTGGGGGTGGGGGAGAAATAGGATAGTCCATGGGAAGCGCTCCAAACTCGTCACTCGGTGGTCTTCGGGGGGATACCGAATTCAATTCTGGCATTAGACTTCCCCGGGGGCGTTCGGGGGTCCCTCTGTGGGGTTGGCAGCGTCCATGAAAATCTCTCCAAAATCGATACTCAGGAGTTTGGAGCGATTTTCATGCACGCTGCCATTTCTCCCCCAATTCACCCCTCGCGCACCCCACAGGGCCACCCCCGTGCACCCCCGGGTAATTCTAATGCCAGAATCGAGTTCGGCAGCCCCAAAAACCTCCGAGTAACGATTTCCGAGCAATTGGAAAATGCATTTTCCGACCCAGAAGGCATTTTTCAAAAAATGGCTAAACCAGACTATGTAGAGTCGTTTCCTGAGACCTTCCTGAACACAATGCAGAAAACCGCATCTCGATATCTGCTGTGCCTAAAAATTTCCGCTATTCGGGCGATTTTGATCTAAATGCCCTGGACTATATCTTAAAATGAAAATAACAGTTATTTACGGTTTTTAATATTTTTTAGCAATTTGTCGCAAAGCACATTTACACGAGGGATACAAAAATTGTTTATGCCAAAGAAACATTACAAAAATAGCAATAGCAAAGTTAATCGATAAAAGTTGTAAATAACTGGAAAAAACTGTAAAATACAGAAATTAATATTTATTTTTGTTAGTAATTGATATACGAGAATACCGTAAATAACAGAAAAAATTGAAAATTTATGGTAAAAAAAATTATTAGTGAACTAATGTTCAATCGAACGGCATTTATTTAAAATTCATTTTTTATAAAATATTGTGCCAAAAGTCGGCCATATTGCATCAGCCATTTTGATTTTCTAATTTTCAAGATCATATTCTTTTTCAGTGACTTCAAAAAAGTTTCACGGAAATCCAAGCTTCCCGTAATTTTTCCGAAACATAGCGCATTTCTGAGCTAATATGACTCCACTAAAACTAAACTAGGTAGGTGTCTATGTTGAATTCGTTAGTTTTCTCTAATATCTGGCGAAGTATGTAAATGTGGTCTGTTGTTGATCGGCCAGATTTAAATCCATACTGGTATTCGCCAAGAAGTGCTTCAGAGTACTCACCTACTCACTTAATTGGTTATATAGTGCATTGGAAAATATTTTATAAATATTGTTAATAAGCGCTTCCCTCTGTAATCTTTACATTCAAGTTGATCCCTTTAGTGGAGTGCGTGAGTCGGAAAAAAAGCAAAAAATTTTAAGTATTTTGCTATGCTATAAGAGTACCTCCCTCTGTTTTCGAGGATGCTGAGTACTATGGTGCTGGAAGAGTTTCTCTTTGTATTTGCACAACAGACCAAACGGCCAAAAACCCTCAAAAGAGGTTAAACGCTTATCATATTTTTTCCAACAGCGAAATTTAGCGTACTGCCTCCCCATTTTCAAGGATGCTGAACACGGTGGTGATGCTGAATGCTTTTTCGACCTCCTCCAACCTCTGTAATGATAAACACCCTAGAAAGGGGTGAAAATCTTTTATTTTTAAATCACCAGCAAAACGCAAAGCCGGTGGTGATGCTGAATGGTTTCTCTGACCCCCTCCAACCCCTCTAACGGCTAATAAAACACCCCCGAAAGTGGTGAAGATTTTTGTTCTTATCTCACTGGTAAAATGTATATGCCGCCCGCTCAGGAGGATACTGAGCACGGTGGTGATGCTGAATATTTTCTTACTCCGCCTCCAAGAGTTCTAGTTTCCGGGGTTTTATGGTTTTTGAGGTGTTGCGCCCCTAATCTCCTGTTTCGAGGGTGGTGCTGCCTGTACGTTATTTCCTGCCATTGGAGGAGGTGTGTTCTGTTCAGTGTTTTCACGACATAGCAGTTCTCTGAAGTGTTCCACCTAATTGTAGGACATCTGGTCTACTGCTAATAATGTGCCGCATTTGTTCTTGCATGTGGTCATTCTCGGTTTAAATTTTTTTCTCTGAGAATTGAGGGTTTTGTACATTTTCTTGTTTCGTTTTGCCGCTTCGAGATTTTTCAGAATGTGGTTTTCAAAGGACCGTTTTTTCCTCCGATGCACGTTCCTTTCTTCTCTTCTAAAGCCTTACCTTTTTCTATTCGGCATAATTTCAACAACGTTGCCATTATTAAGAGAAATACTGCAATTGCAAAAACAGCAATGTCGACTATGTTTTGAACGAGAACCCTCAGTGTATGTTTTATTTGTGGGGTGATTATAATCTACCTAAGATTAAATGGCTAAACGATGAATCAGGAGTTCTTGTTCCAGATACATGTAATCCTAGTGTTCGTGCTATATGTGAGACCTTTGCCTTTCATAATTTGTTCCAACTCAGTAGTATTAATAATTGTTATAATATAATCCTCGATCTACTATTTTCTAATAATAATAATAATGTAACCTCTACATATATTTCAGATGATTGTGATTTTCACCACCCAGCACTCTATGTTATTGCCCCTATTAGCTTCATATTTCAACCGCTGACTTTTGACATCTGTTACTTCAATTTCAAGAAAGGTAATTATTACGGTCTTAACAATTACTTAGGCAGTATTCGTTGGGATAATTTGTTAAGGGATGAGGTTGCTAATGTGGACACTGCAGTAGATAGATTTTACGAAGTATTATCTATCGGCATGCATAAATTTATATCCGTATCAATATTAAAAACTCCTAAATTCCTCGTTGGTATAGTAATGAATTAAACAAATTAATTATTAATAAACAGAAAGTACAAAATCTCGAACCGATGGGACGAATTTTTCATCACTTAGAACACAATGTAAAGATTATATTAAGCAATGTTATAAAAATCATGTACTGAACACTGAACTGGAAATACCTGACAATATTAAAATTTTTGGAATTTTGTTAATGACAAGAGAAAAGACTGTAGTATGCCTCAACATATGTTTCTTGGTAACGAAATTATTGCGGTAATGGTAACAACAGTTAATTTATTTTCTAAGCATTTCAAGTCTGTTTACAAACCTTCTGAAGTAGCAAATAACAACACAGGATTAACCTTTGAAAAAACTGTAGATATTAATAAGAGCTCTGTTGTGAGTCTAGAAACTGTGTATAGTAAATTAATACCTCTGGATCCTAATAAAAGTCCAGGGCCAGATGGCGTTTCACCTATCCTTTTGAAAAATTATAGATGTTCCCTCGCAAAGCCTCTGCTTATCCTCTTTACACTTTCACTTAATTCGGGAGTATTCCCTAAACTCTGGAAAAACAGTTTTGTTAACTTAATTTATCAGAATGGAGAACAAGCAAACATTATGAACTATAGACCGATATGCATTTTTAGTGCAATTCCAAAAATATTTGAGAATATCATAACCGATCAGATTAAGAAGAGATCAACGATGGCTATAATGGATGAGCAGCATAGCATGGCTTTTGTAAGGGAAGATGTTATTGTTCGCTCAGTTTGTTTTGAATGCCTTGGAGAATCGAAGCCAAGTTGATGTTTATACAGATTTCACAAAGGTATTTGCCACAGAAAATCACTCTATTCTTTGTGAGAAGTTAAAAGCTATTGGTTTTGGGGGCACTCTATTAAACTGGATCACCAGTTATTTGTATGATAGAAGTCAATCAGTCAGAGTAAAAGGCTTTATTTCTGAGTAAAAACCTGTGACGTCGGGTGTACCACAAGGATGTCATCTTGGGCATATAATATTTCCATAAATGATATTAAACCTGTATTCAAAAATAGTTATTTTCTCCTATTTGCGGACGATCTTTTTTTTTCTTATACATTTATTTAACGTCGGCCTATTTCCGCTACTGAGGCCTAACACCAACGCCTGTAGACGAGCTACCACCAACCAGGAATTTTGCCGAACCTCTTCCCTTAAGAAGAGTAGGGATCTTTTACTTGCCTAACATTTAATAGACAAGGGACCGACGGCTTTACATCCCCTCCGAAGGATGGTATATCTCCTATACAACCCTCGCCTAAGGTTGTATATCTTCCGCGCATACACTGATATACAAGCCCCTGGAAGATGTGTAAGGTGAGGACGCGGTTTTCGTTGGAATGGTCACACATCCAACTACTAACTGCGCCTGACGTTGCTTTACATCGCATACCGAGGTATGTACATAGTAAAGACGCACCTACACTCGCCCCCGCGGACGATCTTAAATTATTCAATATTGTTAAGTCCAAGGAAGATTATGACAATATTCAAGCAGGCCTGGATGCCCTCTCTCAGTGGTGCACTCAACCTCTTAGACTTTAATATAAATAAATGTCAATCAATATCTTTTTACAAATCTCATAATAAGTTAGAATATACTTATAGTATCGATGGCTCATCGTTAGATAATGTCAATACGATTATTATAGACTTCAAATTAGATTTTCGCAGTCATTATGATCATATGACTAATAAGGCTTTAAAAATGTTAGGATTTATTTGTCGAATATCTAAAGACTTTTCTAATATTTCATCATTAATTTGTTTATATAATTCACTTGCGCATTCTAATTTTGAGAATGCTTCAACTATCTGGTCCCCCACATATGCGTCACATAGTTTAGAAAAGGTCCAAAATAAATTTTTGCACTTCATTGCATACAAACTCAATTTGCCACCTGAAAACTTATCATTTAAGTGAATTAGATCTAGGATTGCGATTACCGGTACTCGGCGAAATATGGCAGATATAGTTATGTTATGTAAAATTTTGAACTTTCATATTGACTGTCCGAGCTTACTTTTCCAAATTGGTATCCATGTTGCTCTTAGAGAATCTCGAAATTTTTGCCTTAGCTTATCATAGATGTATGCATTCATCTATTTCTAGAATTGTTAATACAGGTAACAATACTGATATTGACTTTTTTAACATCTCCCTGTATAGCCTTAAACACAGTTTGAGACAGTTAAGCTCGATCAGTTCATTGCTTATGATTTTGCATTATTTAAACCACTTTAACTTGTTCTATTTTATCATTGTTGGTATTATTTATTCTAATTATGTTATTATTTACCTTTATGTTTTCTTTTTGTAAAATGCTCATCTTGTAATTAAGAGTATTAATGGGTATTACCCATAAATAAATGAATAAATAAATAAATAAATAAACAGTCTGTATTGTCAATATTATTTACTTACTGTGTATCGTATACACTAGACAATTAAATCAAAATATATACAAAAACGTAATAATGTAATTTATTAGGTGTAGTAGCAAAAATAAAATTAATTACTAATTGCCATCTGCGTAATTTTATTTTCAATTACTATTATTATTATTTCATTCGAATTACACCTTGGAGATTGAGATTCTTTACGTTATTGTTGCTAATAATTTGCTATGTTACCTCTTCCTCTTTAAATGTTAAAGAGATTCTGATAGTGGTGAAGGCTTTAGAGATATTTAAAGTTTTAATATAAAGAACTAACATAAATTTCTACAAGATAAAGATATGATTGTAAGGTGATTATTCTTATCAATTCTAAAAAATATCGACTTTATATCAGATCAGATCAAATACCGTCACCCATAAAGATTTTGATGTGCTGGTATTACTAGTATTGTAAAAGTAAAAAATGTGGTGAAGCAAGTCAATCACGTGGAAGAACTGACATTTCCCATAAAATAACTATTTTTATCCTCACCTTCGTATTGCATGTTTCGATTACAGTTTTAATATTAGAGACGTTTTCCTATATTATATTAAATGTAATATTATTATATCTACGATCTGCATGTTCTTAACATTTACACCTCGTACTGTAAAGTAAACGTTGAAATATACACTTTAGTGGGAAATTATACCTATCTATAAACAATCTGATCCTGACAATATGAGTTCTTTGACAGTGGCGTCCATTATTTTCATATATTTTTTCTGCTCGGTGAAATGGCATTAATTTTATTCGGCAAATGTATAATATTTTAAAAAAATATAAAGCGTAGTTCAATTCAAACATTATTAATAATATTAGGATAAAAGAAAAATGCCAGCATACACATAAGGGCAAATATTTTTTATTTTAAAGAATTTAAACTAATAGCAAACATACATATTGTTATAGTATCGTTCACAGCTTTACTGCAAATAAAAAATGCAAGAAAGATTTTAAGAGCTAATAACGCCGGGAAACCAGTCGGTACGGTGTCATTAAACAAGCTGACGTACATTAAAAACTTATAGAGGTAAGTGATTCAATTTGCCGGCGGAATAGTACTTAGAGAGAGAGAGAGAGAGATGGCGGATCAGCTTAGAGATGGCGCTACCTGGTTCTACAAAATATAGTTTTATGGTTTGGTGCTAGAACCACGAATCAGCATATTACAGGAAGGTTAAGCATATTCCAGAATGCCAAGTATATAAGGAAATATATATGAGTTACATAGTGAGTAGTAATTATGGTAAATTAATTAGTTCATAAATAAATCAACGGTTAGTGTTAGACTTGGTTATTATATATTGTAAATACAATTGTATTTAATGTTATATATTATATGTTGCAAAGTGATCTATCCAATATAATTATGATCTTCATCTATGAAATAATTTTTTTTTTCCGCGAGAGCGTTGCTGGACAGTTCCACCAAGTCTCCAACATTCTCACGGAAGAAGCCCTGCCAGCCACTCGGCCGAATATTGACAGGCAGGTACGGTCCGTAATTCCAATGCAATGTGGGCTTTATACCTCCGAGTACACCGATTATAAGGACTACCATCTTGATCAAGTAGCCTGGATACAGCACTAGGATCTCGTACCGGAGATTGCGATATTTAGCCCGTTTTTTCTCTTCTTTCAAGACTGTTTGATTCAACAGGAGCCGAAAACTTGAGTATATGCATCGCCTTCTTCCGATGATCGAGGAGTACTATGTCAGGGTTGTTGGCTTGGATTAGCCTGACGGTCGGAAACGAGTAGTTCCAGTTTATTCTGCACCTCTCGTTCTCGATAACGGCACTGGTGTTTGGTCTACTCCGTACGAGTACCGAAGATGGCAGCAAAGCTCTTGTAACGCCGCGTTATGGCGGTGAATGTAAACAGAAATCGCATATACTGGGCATGCAGACAGTAAATGCACGAGTGACTCCGGGGCCCGACGGCAGGTCCTGCAGTTAGTATATTAGAAACCCCTACACCCATCGCACGGCTTCGGCAGACCAATGTGTTAATAACACCATCTTGGCCATTCCTTGGTCTCCGACTTAAGCCCAGCTGACCTTAAAAAGGCGAACATTAGCTTGGTCGATAAGCCCATTGTTTCTACATTCTTATAAAATACACCGTGCATGGGTTTATCGACGTGCCGTTCAACATGCAACTACTAATCGACCAGTCTTCTACTGTACCTCTTCCGATAAATTAATGAAGAAATATATGTAAATGGTACGAAGTCAGAGACTCTATTTCCAAATCACACTTGCCTAACAGCCAGCACTACGTAGTCATAGCTAATGACAAGTCAGGCTTTCTAAACATAATCCACGGTGTATCATAAGGTTTTACTCTTGGGCCATTGTTATTTTTCATTTCTGTGAATAATTCTACATAATTGGTGCTCCTTATCAAACCCAATCTGTTCATTAATGATACCACTCTTTTGTGTTCAACTATCTTCTAAGACGGAACTATAGGCAAAACCGTGGTTGGGATTTACCACTTAATAATCTTATTATTAATACCCCAAATAAAAATATATCCAATAGCTAGCATGCTAGACTTCTAGGATCTATCTAGATATTAGCTTTAGCTGGGTAAACCATATTGATGGTCTGGTGGCTTTCAAGCATAACCTTCCATTTCAGAAAATTAAAGAACGTTCTAGAATTCGGCACCTAAAAAATACTTATTTCTCTTTTTCATATTCTAGACTATCGTACGCAGTTATTTTATGGGGTAACTCCTACCACGTATCTAAAGTTTTCGACAGAACAAGAAGGTTATAAGAGTATTCGTCAATGTTAAATTTACGAAACTTTGTTGACCAATACTCATTAAACTGTTCATTTATGTGCTACATACAATCTTGTTAAGATTTACAGGAGCGTGTTCAGTCTCTCTAATGAGTCGGACTACCATACACAAACTAAATCTATACAACCATCTCAGATTAAGTAGCAAAACTTACTGGTGTTCAAAAAAAAAATAATGTAAAACGTTTCATTCCAATATTTTGTATTTACTCAATTGATGAATTTCTAAGGTTATATTATGCCATTCCACATTCGTTGTGTAAAGTTTATACAGTATATGTTCTTTATTTTTGTTTTCTTTATACACATCTTCGTTATGTTTCAACAATTTTTCATATCTTCCATCTTTCTACATATCTATATGATAATAACCTCATTAAGAAATAATGTCTAGTTTAATATCAAAACCAATCCATACATATTGAAAATAAAGAAATTATTACATAATAAAATGGAAATGGGAAAAGAAGTTCATTTCGTATGGGTGAAAGCTCATATTGGCATAAAAAATAACGGAATTTTGGTCCTTTTAGTCAAGTAAAGTACCAGCTTAGGCGCTCCCTCAGAAACAAATATATGTCTATCTGACTCTTTCAACATTTTAAAATCCAAATTGCGAGATAGATGGTTGAGGATATGGCGAGAGTACTGAAATTCCAAACCTACTAGATATACTCTTATTCACCCTGATCTCCCATCTAAGTTTTGGCATAAAAATTATGTCTGCCCTAGAAAATACATGACAATCGTAATACATTTCAAACTTGGGCACGCTTTTTTTCCAGCACATCAGGTGAAAATAAATGTTTTGCTTTCAGAGAATTTTGATATTTGTGGAGTTAAATGTGACCTGGATCATATTTTCTTCCACTGCTCTAAATACACAGCGTCTTGTGACAGATTACATACTAACCTTATTAATCACAAAAGTCCTCAGTCAATTTAATTAACCAGTTTTTAACTGCATCATCTGCTTTTTGGAAAAAGGAAATTTTATTGTAAATTTTGTGTGAATATTTAAATATTTTAGCTTCGTATCCTCTGTTCGGGCGAGAAGCGTGTGTCCCCGTTTTCTTTTTCTCTTTTTGTGATCTTCAAATATTTTTATTTTCTCTGTCATTGTTGGTTAGTTTGTAATGAATGATTTTCAGCGCAATATTTATTAAGTGTTTTTGCAGTTTAATTTTATTTGAAGTAGCAGTTGACTGTACGGCTAATGGCCGAATGCCATAAAAAAATATATGCCAGTAATTTTTGGGATATCACTAAAACTATACAATTGTTTAGGGTTTTCCCTCACTATTTATATATCCATCATATTATGGTGTGGCTACCAGTTCCAGTTTTAGCATTTGTTTTCGCCGTCATTCAAATATAATATTTACATCTCAAACAGATTGAAGTTAATTGTTGAAAAATTTAATACCTTAATAACAGATTAATTTAATTTAAAAATCTGTCGATCAATATTCTATAAATTTGATTGATCATTTTTACGTAGTCAACTAATTATATTGCCTATTATAAAATAATCACGTCAATGGCTTAGACGTTCTCTTAAATATTTTAAGACTATCTTTCAGCAACAGTGTCAAGAGATTTAAAATTCATTTAACATTAATCCCTTTTAGGATACTTTAGATCTGTACCACTGTTTCCTCAGTTCTTCGAACATGAAATCAAAGTACTAGGTTCACGTCAGCAACACTGGAGTTGTATATAGAAAGAAGCTAATATCCGACGTAGCTAGAGAATCATCAGATATTGAGCGCGTGTCTAGCAACCTCCTTCAGGGTATGTAGGAGGTACGGATCGTGGGAAACACGTTGAAGATGATGTTAACCGTTTTACAGAGCTATACTCTCTACTTCTCATTATCTATGGACATAGGTGAATTAGTATTGGTGGTCATTTAAAAAAATGTGCGACATTTGGCACAGTAAATATTGGAAAATCGTTGCTATATATTATATATAATTATTTATTATAAAATTATCCAAAACTAATAAATGTGTAGTAAACTAAAAATACCTACTACAAAAGTAAAGCATTCCACTATTTCCTATGAAATCGATTCATTGCCACCAATCAAGGTGCACAATGTGCGTTTTCAAATCAATTGAAAATAATGACCTATAACTACTGCAATTCATTATTTTTGTAATAATTTATCCACTTTGTGTTGGCGTATATATTTTGTTATCCAAAACTATCTATAAAGTATCTAGAATAACTCTAATGCAATAAAAATCTAAACATATATATTAATCGAGTCGCCATATATTTTATACCTTCGAACAGTTCCGAACTTAATGAAACTTTGGGATGTTGTTTCTGGGTGTTCAGTAGTGCTACTACGCCCAATTTACCCAACAAAAAATCCCTGTGGAATTTTGGAGAGGGGCGAAAATCCCCAACATTTTTGCACTTTTTTAGGTTTTTTCGAAAAATTTCGAAAACGGTTGATTTTAGCGGACAACTTCAAATTAATAAATTTTCTGCAATTTGCATGGTAAAGCGTATTTTTTGACCCGATAGGTACCGAGATACAGAGTTTCGAGAAAGTGCAAAATTTCTCAAAATCTTTAAACATTGCTGAAAAGTCTGGTTTTCGATATTTATTTTCCTTTTTTCAACATATTTAATGGACTTGCGGTATCTACTTCCATTTGCATAGGTTCAATTACCCCCTTCCCCTCTACCCACTTCACATAATTCAGTTTATCCCAGCCGCTGAAGACGTGTGCTCGTTCGTTTCAATGTGAATGATATTTACAGTGAATAGCCGATACACGTACATGTAACCGTAATAGGATCTAAAATGGTATCTATCACCAACCCAGGAAAAGAGTTTGCATTGCCAAGCAGTCTGACGAAGACCTCAAGGAATTGTTCAAATATGAACTTGCACCTTTCTCAATGTCGCCCTTTACTGAGGAAGGAATGCGTAAGGGCAGAAAGTCAGCATTATATGATGCAGTATTCATCCCTATGCAAGAAGCAAACTTTGACTGCAGAAAGTATGCTATAATTGATGGAGTATTAATACTCTATAAGGTTGTATGGAGTAAGACCACAACACCCACGTTCCAGTCAGCGTTCCAGATCTATGTGGACTATGTGCAAAAACAGTTTGGGTACAATACCACAGTAGTATTTGATGGATATCCTGACGGCACCTCTTATCAAAGCACCAAAGCCGCAGAAAGATCTCGCTGGGCTGTACTGCACTCGTCCATCAAATTTGTATTTTCAGCATCAACTGCAGTGACAATGGCTCAAGAGACATTCTTATCAAACGACACCAACGAAAGGAACTTTATCACAAAGCTTATGACAGAAATGACAGTGAAGGGGATTGAGTTGAAACAGGCTACTGAACATGCAGACGTGGTGATCGTATACATAGCAATATCGAAGGCTGCTGAATTTCACAGTATAATTATTACAGGTGAAGATATAGATCTCCTCGTGTTACTGACAGACCTAGCCTTCACTTCCCACAAAAACATCTATTTCGAGAAGAGTGGGAGAGGTAATGCCCCATCAATATTATATTCAGCAGCTTCATGCAAGATCGGTCCATAAGATATTCTCTTTCTGCATGCAGTAAGTGGGTGCAACACTAACACCACTTCAACCCCCTTCGGACAAGGGAAGAAGAAGGTCTGCAGAATTTACGAAAAGAACACTTCCCTACATGACCTAGTAGCTGTGTTCAAAGACCCGCAATCCACCCCTTACCAGATTTCCGAGGCAGGCGAGAAGTTTCTGATGGCACTGTATGGAGGGAACATGGAACAGATTCCCTCGACAACCAACGATACCAACTTTTTACTAAGTCGGTGGCCAAACCTAAATTCCAATTAGCCAGACTGCCACCTACCAAAGACGCGGCCACCCACCATGTTTTCCGAACATATCTCCAGGTCCAAACATTGCTGGGTAAGGACATTGTACCGTTTGGGGGTGGTCGCTGACGAGACGAGGGATTGTCCCCATCAGGACCACACGTAAAGCAGCCCCAAACAACATAATATGGAACATCGTCTTTTGTAAATGCCAGGAAGGGTGTAGCAATGTAGCCTATAGCTGCAAGACAGAGGGACTGAGGTGCTCCACCCTTTGCAAGAACTGCTCGAGGCATGCATATGAAAATTCGCCAGAGCTTGATCTCCAGGACGAAGAAGCAGAAGGAGAGCACGAAGAAAAACCGATTATGGACGCACTGGTAGATGATGAAGTAGAGCGTGAAGGAGACGAAACTCCGTATGGTGCCAAACGCCTAAAATATTAACTTTATTTCATTAACATTTACTTTACATTTCCTTACTTTAAAATTGTCCTTACAAATTTACTTTATTAGACAGTAATCGCTATAATATAATACATATAAAAATACTTCTTTAATGTTCTTTTTTTCAACCGAATGAACATGTACTAGTAGAAAGACGAGCTGAGGTATTTTATGCTCTTTCAAACCTTACATGCACACAGTATAATATGAACATCTCCAAGGAGGAGGAGAGCGTGGTGACTGTGGGGCTATATCTCGGTACCTATGGGGTCAAAAAATACGTTTTACCGTGCAAATTGCAGGAAATTTAATCCTCTACAATTTACTAATTTGAAGTTGTCCGCTAAAATTAACCGTTTTCGAAGTATTTCGAAGAAACCGAAAAAAGTGCAAAAATTTTGGGGATTTTGGCTCCTCTCCAAAATTCCACAGGATTTTATTGTTGGATAAATTGTGTTAGCACTACTCGACACTCACGAACAACATCCCAAAGTTTCATTAAGTTCGGAATTTCTCTAAGGTACCCCTCAGATTTGACCCTATCACAACTGGCCTATATGATGGCAGTGCATTCTAGTTTTAGGTATTAATTCTATGTTTTCATTTAAATCATATGTAATATTTAACACTTACTTAGAGAATAGGTGTTAGTGTATATATGTGGTGAGTATCAAATACAATAAATAAATGTTTATTGCGCAACAAAAAGAAAAATATATATGGCACAAAGGGTAGGAATATGGCTAAGCCATTCTTTCATTCCACCCATATAAGAAAAAAGGTAAAGTTCACAAAAGTTCAAATAATACACAATAAATAAACTAACTAAATATCATATGCAAGAAGTACAATGTGAATGAGAAGAAAAACTACTACATATTAGTAGATCTTATTTAAAACAGTGTTTAATAAACATGGAGCATAATACGAAGAACATCCTTCGAATTTAGTGGAGTTATGCTGAGTGATTGTACAAGAATTTATTCTAACATTAACATTATGAACGCTATATCTCCTAATCGACGAATTAAGTAATAGGGATCTTAAACGATAGAAGCTAAACCATAAGTACAGATATTTTACTCTATTATAATTTTCATGTCTGATAATCTGTGAATACTGAGGATTATATGATTTCCATAAGGAACGTTACAAACAAATCGAATGCATGCATTCTGTATTATTCTCTGTAGCTCTTCTTGATTGTAATTTGATTAAAAAAATGTAGTACACCATACGGCAGTAACCGATATGTGGATAAATTAAAAAATTTTATTAATCGAAGTTTTGTATTTTCATTTGTCTGATATTTTAAATATATTACCTTAAGTTTAAGAAATGAAACTTTGACAATGTGGTTAACGTGGTCATTAAAACATACTTTGTTATCAATAAAAATTCCGAGATTCTTTACTGAGTATATCCACTCTATTGTGGAGTTATTAATTTCCAGGTGATTATTACAAATATCATCTCGTTGGCAGTCAGCAACCATACTTTACTATTATAGCACTAGGCAGATCAAATGTAATAATCGAGAATAACAATGGGCCAAGAATGCTACCATGGGGTACACCCGAATTAGCGTGGCCAGAGTCAGAGTGAACTGTTTTATTGATTTCCACTCTTTACGAACGACCATACAAACATTCAGAAAACCAGGCAAGGATAGCAGCATCAAAACTTATGAAGGAAAACTTTGCAAGCAATAGAGCAAAATTAACTAAATCACATGCTCTATTTTGATTCAAAAGAATTAGCATTGTCGAGGAAGACTTATCAAATGCCGTCACTATATCATCAACCACTTTTAATTAAGCTGTAGTGCTAAATTTTTGACGGAGACCTGATTGTATCAAAGCGAGAACTTGATTTGTTTCTAAGTAATTTTTTACCTCAGAGGCGACAATATTTTCCAGCAGTTTTGCGAATGCTGACAGTATTGACATCAGTCTTAAGTCATTATATGAGGTTGGATTTTCTTCTCTTGTTTTTTTTCTCTTTTTTCTAGTCTCTTTTCACGCGTAAAAAGTAAATAAAGTCACGCGTCCAAAAACATTCTTTGTGGTTTCAAAGAGACTACTATCATTTATTTATTTCCTAAAACTAATTAATTTGGATTACTTTTGAATATTTAGAATTTATATTTTTATTTCTTCAGACTGGAGATTTATTTACTTGCTATTCAAAGTTTTCCTAAAAATGTTTCAATTTTCAGATCTTTCACTTGTTTAGAAACAAATTAAACTTCTATAGTTCAGCATAAAGCCATTTATATAGTAGATATTATGGAATTTATAAAATTTAGTAAAACATATTTAGTTAATAACTTATTCTTTAACTTCTTCACTTTGATAATTAGTATTAATTTATAAAGTTCTAGTAACCATCAATTCTACTCATTTATGATTCATTCTTACATTTTTGTAAAACATGTTCAAATAATCTTAACAAGTTGTATAATATAATGAAAAATTCTTTTCAATTCTTCTTAATGTTTTAAGTATGCAGAACTCCTGGCGAGAGGTAGCTGTAGCGCATATACGTTATAAAGGAGACATCTCTATAGAGACATGCCATAACATGCCAAGAATAATTTTTGAATGCTTGAGATAGTAGCACATAAAACGATTATTGTAAAGCTCGATCACGAACAGAAAGTTTCTTAATAATACAGAAAGAGATATACAAGGACTTATCGAAATATAAAGTAGTGTATTATTATATGCACAAAATCAAATATTTGATGCGGCCAATCACAATTATCCGATACAAAAGTTTCTACTTTATTATATTCAAATGAGGTTATCTGAGAATTTGGAAATTCAATCGGGGGGGACACTAGCGAAAAATGTCACATTTTGCAAGTAAAAAAATATCCACGCCACGTTAAAGTTGGGTGTTTTTTTGCAGAAGGTAACTTTTCAAATTTTATGAGAAATTACAGATAAAAAATGTATAAAATTCGAGCGCCACTCCCATCAAAACAAATAACGTACGTGGAAATCGATGATCTTTTAACCGTTGCGACTACTGAAGAAAAAACAAATTAAAGAAAATGTTTTAAGATTTTAAACAAAAATAGTAACTTCGATTAAAATCTTTTGCATTAAAGGAAAATACTTATAATTATTCATCATGGCAGAATTTAATGTTATCCCACCACGCAACCTGGACACGTATGTACAGATAATTACACAACGATCATATTGCCACTTGCCGCAACTGAGACTTGAACTCAGGAGTACTACAGTGACTAGCCGTATTGTCTCTCATACAACCAAGTCTAGTCTAATATCACCAACTCGGTAACACATGAAAAATGTCATGGGAACGCCAGCTTTACATTCCCATCAAAGGATGGTATATCCACTATGCAAACCTCGCCCAATGTTGCATACCTTCTATAAACAAACCGCTAGAAGTGGTACGGGGACACTATATTTCCCTGAAACGGTCACCTGGTCAAGTACCAACCGCGCCTAACGTTGCTTTACATATTTACATGTTTAGCCGATAGCCATTGTTGGTTAAGGCGCGAGGTGGAAATCGCGATTCATCGAACGAGTATCGCGCTACCGGGTTCGAGCCCTGGCTCCAGCAATGACACTGTCGAAGGCTATGGTTTTATGTCCGCGTTTTTCAATATGTAATCTCTTCCGCACCAGCCTCTAGCTTCTGGAGTTGGGGGTTGTCTAATTTTTGTGGTGTTTATTTATTTATTTATATCAAAGTATGTGTTTAGCCAAGACGTACCTACGATCGTTAGAGACTTCCAAAATATCTAATTACAATGATCAAGTCAGTTTTAAACCTTTTCAATGAATTTCGCCTGATTTCTGATTTTAAGTTGGACATCATCAGGATTTTTCAGAAATAATGCACTTTTGAAGCCTAATTGCAATCCATTATCCAACCAATAAATGCTGTTACATGATGTTTGCATAAATATTTCATTATTATGTTATTACTTATATAACATATACCTATATAGTCACATAAATAATTTATTTTATATAATACTCATTGGAGGAAGTTGCTAAATATGAAGTTAAACAACCCAAATATTTAAGACAATCGTGTAACTAAAATATAACAGAGTGTATGTTGCTTCAGGAATGAACACACCGTATATACTTCCGAGTAGGTTAAGCAAATAACAAGAATCCTGTTACACTATAGAATTTGTGTTATTTTGTTATATTAAAGTTGTGGCAATCGACAACATAATATAATACAAAATTTTCATGAAAATAGGAAATAACTCTAAAAATATCTAGTTTAAGTTGTAAATGACAGTTTAAACACTCATGTAAAATATCATGCTGGGAAAAACTCCAGAAAATAAGTAAACAAATTCAATCAATAAATGTGTATGACTGTCAACAATACGAAAGTGTAATTCCGGGGAAATTGAATTAAATTGTGCAAAGATCACTGTAGCCCAGGCGGTATTTGTTTTGGGTTGGGTGAATCGGGCCGTATGGCAGATTTTTGGCTTAATCTCTCCTAAAAATCATAAGGAATGATAATTTCAGTATGCGCTAGTTTGAAAACGTGGGTTTAATTTTTTATTAAAGAAAATGTGAAAAAATTCCTAAATAAATAATTGTTGAGAGAATCTGATAAAATTTGTCCTATTTTCTTATTAAATTCAAATCAAACGGTTTATCGAAGTCTAATTATCTTTGGTTAACTTGGTACTATAAAAGAACTCAAATGTTTTGTATAATCTATGAATAACCTTATCTTAGATATAAAGTCGTAAAATATTATATAAAATTTTCTGTTGCCATGGATTCTTTGAAAACTCCTAATTAAAATAAGTTGGATTCTTGAATTTGGAAGAAAATAAAATGAAGGCAGCGACTCCCATTGAATTAAAATATGTATTTACGCTGTTAGTAAACCTCTAGATGTCGATTCAGTCCTCTCTCCGGCATCTCCAGGTATTCTGGCAGCTCTGTAGGCTGTGCCGGCTCGTCAATCTATTATCGAGTATAGACAAAAATACTCCAAGTCGAAATCGGGCGGCACTATATGGGCAAACAGGACTTTCTGGACGTGGATTTTCTCCGTGCATTCTAATACTTAGAGAAGTGCAAACTCTAACCTTATTTCAAGTCCACTACCAGTGAAATTTCTTTGATCTTCGGAGAGACACTGTCTCATCCTTTGCTAGAGAACGTTAGATCAGTATCTGTGGTACACATGTGGTTCTTTTTCTACAATGGCGTTTCTGATATTTTGTTTTTGCACTGGTATTGGCGGCATATACCTTTCTCTTAACATATCCCCCCCAAAAAATTATTGAGATCAAACTACAAGGTCTTGGAAGTCAGTCGATGCCACATCTAAATGAAACTAAATCCAATATTTACTGTTTCTTGGACAGTAACGGTATTGTCCGAGCCATTTTTGAATAAATATGGGAAAATGGCATCTCTAGCCAATAGACCGCACCAAACCTTCATACGAAGAGGATGCATTTTTCGTTCTTTAACTACATGTGAATTCTCTGTATCCAATATTCAGCAGTTTTGTTTATTAACATATCCATGGGAATGAAAATGAGTATCGTCGTTCATAATAAATCTCTTCCAAAAATTAGGATTACCTTGAAAGTTGTTTAACACAAAAGTGTTAGTGTACGGCGCCTTAAATGATCAGTAGATAATAGTGCTAGTATTGACTTTGTGCACATATAGGTGCAGGTCTTTTATCAAAATCAGCTACATTGTGAAATCTCCAGTGGCTCTGATAATGTTTAATATAATGGAGGTTCTTTTGTATCTACCAAAACTTTAATGAACTAACTGAATATTTTTGACTGAATGTCCAATGCGACTACATTCTGGTATTCATTGTCCCAAACAGAGCCACTTTCATCAAATTTCGCGATTATGTTACTAAATGCTGTCTCAGAGGGTATATGATTTCGACCAAGAATTACACGTGATTTTTTTTAAGTTGCAGTCATTGAACGCTGATTTACATACAAACTTTGGGCAATAATAACACGTTGTTGCGCCTCATAACAATGTTGCCGCATTTGTACTATTACAGGCTTAATGCATATGCGACCCGCCTCACACATTTGCGTTTCGCGGATCGCATTTCTCTAAGCCGCGAGCCACAGATATCACCAAGCCACGAGCCGTGGATGGAAAAGATCTGGCTTCTGTCCGCTAGGAGTTGCTAGGAACGGCCACGTGACTTCTGTCTTGTCGAAAGGCAAAAGGGCTCCTGTGTGTGTACGCTGCCGTAAATTCCTAAAACTTAATTATTTAAGGTATCTGAGTGGATTATGTGATTATTGGCGACGATAAAATTTGTTTGTCAGAGTATTTTGTTGTTACGAAGGGAGTTTATCCGCACTTGTGCGGGATTTAGATGTACAGGAGAGTAACCTGATTTTCCCCATCTTTTCGACATAATCCACGTATTTCAAAAGTTATAGTCTAGTTGACCAATTTCCTTTGGAAGTATCTCGTTTGCTAGAGAGACGGATTCGACCCTGTCTATTGAGATGCAGCATTCTACCAGAATTTTATGTGGATTAAATACTCGCGGAGAGGTAAATTATTTCTTTTGTGAATCATATCTGATTTCAATCGCTCTCATTAGGCACGTCTTACGTGCATTTCCGACCTGCAAATTAAATGGTTGTATCTTTAGAGTCCACGGACTAGGTTAGAATGTTCCACGGCTTAGGGAAGCTATAAACCCACCCACCACCATCGTCTGCCCCCCCTCCCAAAGTTACCCCCGTAGGGCTGCAGCTCACCACTTGTTGACGTCTGGGTATCGTGCCATCTAGATAAGTGTTATAGTTTCCTCAACCTGGTTTAACTACACATCGCCAGGTTCGTATTAGAGAACCATCAGTTGTAATTAATACAGTACATTTTATGTTGGGCGAAAGTGTCATTATTTCGTCTGCGAGTGCTAAGAATGGAACCCTTAACAATTTTGTGTTAAATAAACTAAACACTTCTAATAGTTTATATTAAACTTGGGCTTAACGCTTTGAGATTTCTGAGCTAGTGAAGTTTCTGTCGTGGGCACGCTACATCACTTATCCGGGCTAGGTCATGTCCACGATCTGCTACTCACAGCAGCCCAAGTATGTTTTTTTGTTATCTTGCAACCCCTACCGCCTCAAAGTATGGAGAAAAAATCGGTAGCACTACTTGATATGTGCCAAAAAGCGAATTTCAACTATTAAACCTAATAGAAATGGCAGAAACTTCAAATTACACACTTCCTGTTGGGAGTCACATAATGAATACTATTTCGTGAAAATGTTACCTCTAAATGATCTGTTTTATTTTATATTTTTATTACATAAAGTTGACGTAACACCTATATATTAATACGTATACCACCAAAATGGTTACTTGTTACCTCTATACTTAGGCCCATTAGCCTGACATCATTTCTGTTGAAAGGCCTGGAAGGAGTACTGGATGGATATATCAGGGGAAACATCCTGAACACTCATTTCAACCTACCTACCTACCTATATGCTTCTATACTGGACGGTAGAAACAATTATAAGATTGGTTACGACAATAAAATTGGCATGCAGTTACTTTGTTGATTCAATCGTGTAGAATATATTTATTCCTGCAAAAAATTTTGATCGTTTTGTTTCACTCATTTATGGTTTCCTTAATATTATTGGTTTATTTTTCGCAATTCATTTACAAAATATATTTGAGCAATATAAATAAAATTTGTAAAATTGTAACTTTTAAATCACAACGTCACGTATCGATAAAATTGCCTCAAATAGATTATAATGCTCATAATATTGTCACCTATGGTAATAGTGCTAGAATAAGCATTCATATTTACCCGTGAATATATGTAAAACAGCGTAATAAATAATTTCCGTTGACAATATTATAAATAGTAAAAGAATTCCAACAGAAGCGTTGTCACGTTGACAAATTGTATCACACTTGGCGTTGCCAGGACTTCTTAGTTTAAGCCGAGGTTTGAAGTCGAGTTTACCTTATTCACTATTCACGTATTCATATACATCTATATGAATTATTTATACTTTAACATCGGGTACAACGTTATGCATTTTACAGCACGGCTACAAACAATATTGGAATTTCTGAAACATACGAACTAACAGATAATATTGTTGACATTAATATTGTGACATCTTATTAAAAAGAAAGAAATTTGTTAACTGTCACGAGTCAATATTAACTAATCTAATCAATTTATAATTATAATTTACGTTTGAGTTTGCAATGCTTTTGAATTTATTACTTGATGAACAAGCATAAGCGAACAACCACCATCCTGAAACAAATATAACGAGCCCAAAATACAAACACGTCATTTGTCACTAAAATTTATGTACACTAAAAAAATAGTTGGAATTCTGTATTGTTTCTGACACTTTTTTATGTACATAATTGTTTACGAAAGGATTCTCAAAAATGGTAATACGAACAATTTTAGTACAAATGTGCTTCTAGAGGGCAGAATATTAAAACATAATATTTCAATCGCAAACTCCTCTATAAAATCCTTATTTTACTATAGGGAACGTAACCAGAGTGTAACCAACAGCTACTCGCCAGACTATGTGCCCCGCCGACCGCTGAATTACAAGTTACAAGCCTGGTGCGTTAAGTATAATAATTGCATATTACCAACAGAACGCTTCGATTGCAACAAACACCAGCCGAAAGACTGATTCTGGTTAAACTGCAGTCTGCAAGTGGTGTGGGACCACTGGCACGAGGGCTTCTTTATCTTATACAAATGGGAAATGCATTCTGTGCAGACCAAAATGCATTTTAGTGGAGTGTGTGAGTCGGGAAAAAAGCCGAAAATTGTAAATATTTTGTTATGCAACGAGAGTACAGTGGAAGATTCGGGTAAGCGCTGAGAAGTCGGAGGCGATAGTTTTCACGCGCCGATTCACTGAAAATAGAATAATAACACCAATCTAGATCCGGGGCAACAAAATTCCAACCAAGAGGTGCGTGAAGTACTTGGGGGTCAGACTGGACCAGCGACTGAGGTTTAACACGCACATAAATGACACAGTACGGATGATCTACTCCCTGCCCAGGAGTCTGTATCCGCTCATGGTCAGGGGTAGCAGACTTAACCGACAAAATAAAAAAATGTTGTACACAATGGTGGTCAGGCCGTCTATCACATACGCGGCGCCGGTGTGGTGCAGCATTTCGGCCACGACAATGAGGAAACTAAGAGTGCTCGAACACAAATTTATGCGCCTCATCTCTAATTCTGGAAGATACACCTCCCTCAGAGACCTTTACGCACTTTGCCACGACATAACCCCAATAGCGGACTACGTCCACGACATCTCTCAAAAATTCTATTCTTTCAAACTGGGCGATAGCACTCTAACAAGAAATATAACACAAATTAGACAGCATAATGCCCCATTTCGGATAAAACACACCCTACCATACCAGACGTTATCGATCTTCCGGCAACCTCTGTAGCCAATCTTCACCAATTATAACTTCCGCTTATCCTATCCCTACCCTTTGCTGACATTTCATACCTGTTATATCTTTAAATCTTTCCTGTCTCTTCCTTTTTGTTTGTAATCTTTTTGTCGCGTTTGTTTCTTGTTTTCTTTTTGTACATTTTTGTCCCTAAATTCATTTTCATTCAAATTTTTCAAAAATTAAAATTTTTCGAAATCAAAATTTTTAAAACCACAGTTTAGGGTAGCCTATGCGCAGCGTGGCGTTTTCACACCTCGCGGAAGGCTCCTCGTTTATGCTGAGGTGTCTGCGTCAGTACCAAAATTTTAAAAAAGTGCTTAGTGCAAAAGTATCTTAACAGTGTGTAGTTTGAAAGTTTAGTTAAGTCTATTTTTTAGATATGTCCCATTTTATGACCTAATTTTATCGATCTGCGATGGAAGGTGTTTAGGTTAAGCTGTTTTTTAATTGCCTTTTAGCTGAACCAGGCCCATTCCGCCCGACATTGCAATCCGCCATCACGAGCAACGTGTTCGTTGCACGGTCGGTCTCGGGGTGGGTTCTGGGGAGGCAGATGTAAATTTTAATTTTTAATAAAGTTGTATTGATTGATTGATTGAGAGTACTTCGTCCCCCCATTTTCGAGGATGCTGAACACGATGGTATTGACAGAATTTCTCTTTGAAGTTGCGCAACCCTTCAAACTGAAAAAGAACCACTCCCAAAAAGGGATTAAACGTTCATCACATCTTTTCCAAAGGTGAAAATTAGCGTACCCACCGTTTTCGAGGATGCTGAAAACGGTGGTGATGCTGAATGTTTCTTCTGACCCACTTCAACCCCTCTACCGGCTAATAAACATCCCCGAAAGTAAAAATGTTTTTTATATCAGCTGCAAAACGCATTTAACGCCCGTTTTCGAGAATGCTGAACATGGTGCACTGAGAGAAAGATTTAATTAAGATAAGTAAATTTTATTACCCCCAACTAAATGATTTATTCGTATTTGGCCGATTAAACATTTAGTTGGGGATACTAAAGCATTTATTTAAAAATGAATACTAAATATTTAGTATTGTCAAATAAATTCAAATACTCACGAGTAAAAAATATATAGTTCTGAGAAATAAAGATTTATTTCTCATAAACAAAGCTTCTTACAAAAGTTTCATTGATTTATTCGTAATTAACAAAGTTTGTTTCATGTAAATGAATTTGCCTTTTAATTTATGCGTAATAAAAAAATATTTCTTTCTTAACAAAAATAATTATTGCTGAGTACTCTCTAAATTTGTTGCTAGTAAATATGCTTACTTGTGATTAGTAAATGTGTAATTTTCGATTTAGTTGCAATATTGAAATATTTATTTTATGTTAATATACAGTGTGTCCCCGGATTATCTGTCGGAGAGGAAAAATTGCGTTAATTTCAACAATTGAAAAAATAACTGGGGAAAAATGTTTTAATATTTACTGAAACAGAAAGCAACCGAACTAGTTTGACTTTTGTTTAAAAGCAAAATGTCAATAAGTTGCAAGATACGGTCACATCTATATAAAATTTTGAAATCAAATATAACAACAGAAACTTAAATATTCTATATTCTTTTTAAATTTTGCATATCTATGAACTTTTGTATTTAACTATGTCTTGCCATTCCAATATATACATATATTGGCATTTGGTCGTAAACGAAAAACAAAGGTATATTGTAATCTAGTTAGACATTTCTTAATTTTTTTTGGGATATGTACATTTTCAAACAAATCAATAAATTAACATTAAATTCTGCTTTTCATTATGCGACTCTTTACCGGAAACTTAATTTTCCCAACCTCAAAAAATTTGATAATTTATCATTTTTAGTGGCTGCTTGAAAACTTCAGAAAGTGTGTAAGTACCAAACCAATTGAAATCTCACGTTGCAAACTCCGTAGGTAGTGTTATTTGTACAAATTGCCGAGACGAGAATTGTCAAAATATTACAATACAAGACGAAAATGACCTCCCAGAAACGGAATGTAACGAGACAGAAAATGATATTGACCAAATGTATGACTGGTGGTCGAGAGGTGAACGCACTTGCCTCTCACCCAAAAGTTCCGTGTTCGATCCCCGGTCGTGGCAGTGGAAAATACTGTGAGAGGGATTTTTCCCTATACACGGATATTGGGTGTGTGTCCCTTGTCTCTAAATGTGTAGCCCCCTCCCACACAAGGCTCTCCTAGAGCCTTCCGAGATACAGGGGGTCGTAATTACCTGTGGTGTTATTTATTTATTATTTATAAATATTGTTGAATTTTGTATCGGAAATTCACATCAGCGATTCTGACACGGAAACAAACGGCTGATGAAGCCATTGATGATTGTGATGTCCATTTCGAAGAATATCAATCATGTAATTTTACTTGTAAGGTAGGTTAAATTAATGTAGATAAGGTATGAATTAAAAAGAAGTGTTGTAAGCATATTTTATCTTTATGTATAACGTCTATTATTTTTCATGGTAGTAAAGCGACTGTAAAAATTTAGTTAAGCTTATTTGAATGCCCTAATATAACTTTTTCTATCATCTTTTGTAATAAAATAAATTGTACGTACGTATCAATGATCCAATAGACCTGTGTTTGTAAGTAGGTACTCGATTATCTTTTTCAGCTAAAGGGCAAAAAAAGACAATTAAAATCACTAAGGAAATATGATTATTTTTCCTGTGTTCGGCTTCTTCGAAAATGGGTGTTATACAGGGTGTCCCGAAACTTCCGCCTTCCCCTTTAGGTGCTAATTCTCCATGCGAAAATAGTAAGAAAAGTTCCTATAAACATGTGCCCGGAAATGCTTCCTAAGGGAGCTACGGCCTTCTAAGGATGGCGCAAGAATAGGTGTTTTTACTAATTATCTCAGAAATGATTTGGGACAACTTTATGAAACTTGGTTAACTATTTTTGATTATTAAAGGTTATTATTTTACAGTACTGGCCAAAATTAATTTTATCCAGGGGCGGAGAAACGAGGGGTCGGTGTTCTTTTTTTCTACATATTTATTTTTCCATTTGATATTTTTAGTATTTTAATCCCTGATTATGATTCCTTGGTTAATTCTGCAAAAAAGGTCTTCTTTACAATTAGCCATATGGCAAACCGTTTTCGAGTAAAAGCGGTCTAAACGAAATACTGCATATTCGTTTACTAAATGCGCATTATTTATTTTTCAAAGTAGGCGTATGTCATTCAGTAACAGAAATGGAGTATCTCGATATGATTATCTGTTATGGTATGATTTCCTAAAGGAACTATTTTCAATTATTTGGTAATAGTGGTAAAAGAAACATTGTGCAAAAGTTTAATGAACGTTTATGATTTAAAAAAATTAAGATTATTATTATGTATTACAAAATGTGATCAAAATGCCTTCCATCCTGCTCAATGCAGGTCTCAGCATGGCAAACAATATTATTTATGGCTCTTTGCGCCATTTCCCTGGTAATAGTGTCAAATGCCGCAATTATGTCGGCTCGCATGTCGTCCTCACTAATTGTCTCATTAAAATGAACCAAATTTTTTATATGACCCCATACAAAATAATCCATCGGATTTAAATCCGGCGATCGAGGAGGCCAACTTATTGGGCAACATCTTCCTATCCAGTGCCCTCGAAAAACTCGGTTCAAATGACGCCTTGCTACCCTACCAAAGTGCGACGGATCCCCATCGTGCATAAAAATCAGATTCAAGCGAGAAAGCAGGGGGATTTCATCCAGTACACCGGGTAGTTGTCTCTGGGGAAATCCTGCATAATTCGGTCCATTAAGTCGTGCGGGAAGATATATGGGACCAATCTGCAAAATTGGTGGTAAATATTATTTTCAAGTTTTACCTAATCTATTAGGTACCCAATGAGAATGTAAATGTACTTACCATTAGATTCCCTATTGGTCCCGCCCAAACATTAATTGAGAATGCGTGTGGAATTAAATGAGGATTTTCATGGGCCCAGTAAACAAAATTCCTTGAATTAAATACTCCATTTGGAGCAAATGTTGCTTCATCAGTCCACAATATCTCATTAAGAAATGAAGGATTGACCAAATGATTTTCCAAAAAATCTGTGAAATTTACGTGGTAGAATACTTTGAATTACAAATTTATCACTTTTATTTAAAATTTGTTTTTTATTTCATGTAGATGCTGCATACAAAATTCAGCTTACTTGTACAGAAGATCATTCGAGGTTCATAGACTCGCGATAAGAGTTACTGAACCCGTCGATAATGATAACAATGTTGTTGATTTTCACATCGAAGGGTTCGATGAATACGTGTTCTTGTCGTCCCCAGTAGTCTAGCAGCTCGCCTAGTACTCAACCTTGGCTGAACATCAAATGCATCAAGAATCATCCCTTCTTCAGCTACTGGAATCTCTCTTGGGCGACCGTTACATCGTCTATTAGATAGGAAGGACATTTCCACTGTCCCGTACACGACTGAGGCAGCGCGTGATCACTTTTGTGTCGGGAAAATGTGCTCGTTGCGGGAATCGGAACGCGTATAGTCATGCGGCTGGTACAGCTTGTTCATTAGCCATACGATAACAGATAATCTTATTGAGATACTCCTGTGAGGTGTACTCAGCCATTTCTGTTACTGACTGACATACGCCTACTTTGAAAAATAACGATGCGCATTTAGCAAACGAATACGCAATATTTCGTTTAGACCCCTTTTACTCGAAAACGGCTTGCCATATGGCTAATTGTAAAAAGGACATTTTTTGCAGAATTAACCAAGGAATCATAATCAGGGATTAAAATACTAAAAATGTCAAATGGAAAAATAAATATGTAGAAAAAAAGAATACCGACCCCTCGTTTCTCCGCCCCTGGATAAAATTAATTTTGGCTAATACTGTAAAATAATAACCTTTAATAATCAAAAATAGTTAACCAAGTTTCATAAAGTTGTCCCAAATCATTTCTGAGATAATTAGTAAAAACATCTATTTTTGCGCCATCCTTAGAGGGCCGTAGCTCCTTTAGGAAGCATTTCCGGACACATGTTTATAGGAACTTTTCTTACTATATTTGCATGGAGAATTAGCACCTAAAGGGGAAGGCGAGAGTTTCGGGACACCCTGTATACATTTTACCGGTGATATAAAAAAATTGTTTTTACCCCTTTCGGGGGTGTTCGTTAGCCGTTAGAGGAATTGGAGGATGTCAGAAAAAAATCTGACCATCACCACCGTACTCAGCATCCTCGAAAACGGGCGTTACATACATTTTTCCGGTGATATATAAAAAAACGATTTTCACCCTTTCCAGAGGTATTTATTAGCCGTTAGAGGGGTTGGAAGGGATATTGAGCATCACTACCGTGTTCAGCATCCTCAAAAACGGGGAGAGTACGCTAATTTCACCGGTGGAAAACTTTGATACGCGTTTAACCCATCTTGGTGGTAGTTTTTGGCCGTTTGGGGGGTTGCGCAACTCCAAAGAGAAATTCTACCAGCGCCATGGTGTTCAGCATTCCTGATAACGGAGGGACGAGGTACTCTCATTGTATAGCAAAATATTTACAATTTTCGGCTTTTTTCCGACTCACACTCTAAACTAAAATGCATTTTGGTCTGCACATAATGCATTTCGAATTTGTATAAGATAAAAAGTTGTAACATTTTTTATAAATGTCATCCTAAATGGAATGCAATAAACCCCATCTCGATCCGTCTTACTGCTTAAAAGTTGTTTGTGAAATGCTAAACTGCCTCGACTATTATTGAGAGGGGAAATATTGTCTGATGTATCATATTTAAGGCTTGAGATCGACCAATCCAAATGCATAATTAATTTACCCAAATGGCACAGGACGTGGTTAAGAAGCTATGACAATCTACACTTTGAAAGCGGATTCGAGGAAAAATTAACTTCATTGACAGCAGTTTTTCGGTCTTGTATGATTTTTTAATTCCTTTTACGTGAATGGAATTGTTGATTCGGTAAAAAAGATACATCTGCTAGAGCTAAAACAACTTGATAATGTTTTAAAACTTTTGGAAAGTAAGAGGAGAAGGGAAGCATGATTTTGTTCAATACGTTCGACGTTATTTTTATTTTTTTATGAGACAATAAGTTGAGTACTTTTGTCTCAAACAAAAAGCGCGTTGTGTAGGGGAATTAAATAATGTTTGATTCGCGTCGTTTTTAACAGTTTTGAAGTCAAGATACACAATATATTATTCATTTATGGCAAAGTACTGATACTTAAAATGGAAACGCGAAGTATTTAAAAATATTATTTAAATACTAAATACTAAGAATTTAAATATTGAAAGAAATAAATTATTAATTTGGACTACATAATTGATAAAATACGTATTCATGTTAAGAATTCCTTACTCATCTATCTATTCGTAGACCAGTTACAATAACGTTGGATTTCATAATCATAATCTTCAGCCACAAAGGGGGTCTAAGTGTGGTGAGTTTTGAAATATGGACAATATTTGCTGCTGTCGCCAGTGTCAAAGTAAACATGCGCACTAAAAAATATGGGGGCGCCTGGACGCGTGCTGGGCCAAAGCCCCCCTCGAAGTGTGCCCGCCATGGGGTCTGTCGCAAGTCCTCTCTGTCAACAAACGGTGTTCTGCCGACAGACCTAAATCTACGGGATGTAACGAAAATATGTTTGAGTTAGACTAGTATGTCAAAGTAATAATTCTATCGAAAATATGAATTTATTCATATGGAGGATTTAGTTGGGTGGATATAGACTGGCATGAAGCAACATTAATATTACCTTTTTATTTGATAAATAGATGCTCAAAAGCCCACATAATAGTATTTGGGAACGCTGACATTCATATAAAATTAGAATAACAAACTTATCGGCTTAATTAGTGAATGTTACGCTTGATATTTCAAAATGACTTTGATTATGTATTTTAACATAGTAATTAGATAGCAGACTATACCGTTAATATTTTCAAAAATTTTCATTCACGACTACATTTCACCATAGAAATAAAAAAGATAATAGCATATAGTGGACTAAAAATAATAAGGCGATAGAGAAAATTTGGTCATTTTTAAGGGTGGTCTTTCAGTTTTAATTTAATTTGGACCGTTTAAAATGCTAGATAAGAAACTAGAACGGTACCCTTTTATTTTAGATGTTCAAGAAACGTTCAGTTCAAATTTCGTGAGAATAGGTTCACCGCCTGTGTTTAAAAATTGAATTACGGCTATATTGGCCAAAATAACCAAGAAATAGCCTGCCAAATTTTAGCAAAAAATATCCGGCAGTTTGACCGCAATCCCATTTTTGTCCAAATTTCACAAAATTTTAAAAACGTTCCCAAATTTGTCCAAATGGAATGGATTTTTTTTTAAAACCAAAATGAAGGTATTTTTATGTACTTTCATGTGATGTAACCAAAAAATTACTTTTTCCTTTCTAATTTAGCCGATTTTTTGTCATTTTTGGTATATACATGCGCGCGGTGATTTCCCGTCATTTTCGGTATTATACGTATGCGCGCACAAGTATGTGTGTAATTATTCATTATAAAAATTGCAGGGTCCCCCGATGCTAATTCATGTATAGGTGTCAATTTTTATATAAAAATTTCTTTTGGGGGGAATGGTAACCCTCACTTGCGGGCAGCAGCCCTTCGTCGGTAAAGCGTCGTGAGTAAGGAAGTATTTTATGCTAAAATGAAAAAGATACCTGGGCGCCACGTGAGTTATGAAGAATTATTATTAGATTTTGCAAAGTCACGGAAGACAAAACAAAATACTCAGCCTCTGGTTAAATAGAGATAGAGAGAGAGAGAGAGAGAGAGAGCTGATGAACAAAATATAGTAATTACGTATATTTGACAATAGAATATTTATTAAAAAATAATTAATATATTACATGTACAAAATGGAAAAGAGATAATTTACGTATGCGATCTCACATTGTTTTAGCATCAATACCCATGATTTTTAAGGCTTGGATAAAACGCCTCCCCCTAGTATATTGGGCTATGGCTTCACAAAAACAAAAAAAATTGATAGTGTGTAAATCAAAGTATATATATGAATATAAAAAAAATTGTGAATAATAAAAAAATAAAAATATCTGGCCTGTTGGTTATGCTTATCTGATGGATTGGTGTTGCTAATTAGACCCAATGGTAACCAAAATGGCAGCGATTGGGTGACGTCGGGTTGATGGATGAACCCAAGAATGGGGTTCTTTTCCAGACTCTCCAAACCCGGCAGCACAACGGACCGCGTTCCCAAATCAACAACAAAATTATGGATAATCTATTACAGAAAGAATCCTCTTATCCCAAGTAAAAACCCTGAAATAAAATAAAAAACAATAACTATCGGCATATGCCAGAAAAAAAATTAGAAAGGAGAAATATACATAAAAAAGGCAACTCACCTTCCTTAGAAAGGTCTTCTATTTAAGGTAATAGTGGAACTCAGTGAAGTTCCTTATCACTCGGCACGAAACTAAAAATGAAAAGGGAGAGAAAACCTTAGTATGGTTGAGCAATTGAGCGAAAGAAAAGTGTACTCACTTAGAGAGAATGTCGAATCGACCTGGGGTTTCACTAAATCGGACGAAATTTTTTCGTGGGAAAACCACTCCTAAACCACGGCGTGGGGTGTAGATCCTTATTTTGCGAAATTTTATATTCAAATCCCCCGTAGAAAGGGTAAAACTGTGTAAAACCACAAATCCACAAATGACCTTATCACTCCTAAAGTCTGGTCCGAAATGTTCTCGAAATTCAAAGAAAAAGAAAAAAACCCCAAGTACCTGATAAGAATTCTCGGTCGGTATCCTGGACAACTTATGCTGTCAAAAATATGTTAGCGAAACAATACTAAGGAATTCAAGGAATAACTCACCACAGTACAGGAAAAATACCCAAACATATGAGGAGAAGATCATAGACAAGAGGACGGAAGAAAACATATAACAGGAGAAATAAGGAGACAGACGATTATAACGTAAGTGTTCTATTGACACTAGTTTATACCATAACCCGTGTTATTTTTTAGGTACCTTTTGGCGGATGATACAATTTAGAGGAAGAAGATTGAAATAAATTACCACCTAAGCTGTAATAAGGAATGTTTGGTGTCTTCGAAGAATTAAACTTTCTAGGATGTAGAAACATATCTCAATTCTATTCTGCTTAACTACATGTTAATAAACTAAACTATTATAATGTTCCCTAAATAAGGTGAAGTAGATTTCTATGCATGTTAATTAAGATTTAGTCATTAATGTTGTTATAAGAGTAGCAAAAAAATTAAATACACATCATCAACAAATCCCATCACATGTTTTATTTCTAAGCAACCAGTAATACATATCAATGCCGTGTGTGTGGTATCATGTCATAATTAATTGTAATACAATCTCCTTATTTTTTAAAAAAAGGTAACAAAAAAAATGCTGCAAAATGTCAATATTAATAATAAAAGGTGGGGTAAGATATAATTTTCCTTTTTTGAAAATTCAGTTGATTTCTATTAAACTTTTTACATACATTGATTATTATTTTATTTTATTCATATTTTCTTTTTCTAGTAGTTGTACTAGATGTACTACTACAAGAAGGTTCTACTGCCGAATCGGTAACTGGAGTTTGGAATATTCCTTTACCCCCATCATCGTTAAAATCGTATACATCTGGGATATTGTCCGAAGTACAAACATCTTCGAATTCTTCAATATCATAAATATCAGGGCTAATTTCTAATTGCTCGGGCTCTTCATCAACCACAGCTTCGCCAACAATATTGTCTGCATTTTGACACAAAGTATTTCTTCTCTTGTGCCATAAATTGCTGCATGTGACGCCAACGGTTTTGCATGAGCAACGTTTAGTTTTGCAATCGAACTTACAATCACAAGCAATTATAATGAGTAATTCATTAGGAAGAGGAGCTTTATCAGTCCTTATCGCCGTCAGTTCATTATCTGTTGTTTACTGCCATCCAAAATCCTGTCAATTTTGGTACTTCAGAGAATATCTCAGATGTATACGACTTTAGCAATGACGAAGGTGAAGAAATATTCCAAACTCCAGTTACCGATTCGGAAGTAGACACTTCTTACAGTAGCACATCTAGTACAACTACTAGAGAAAGAAAACATGAATAAAATAAAATAATAATCAATATATATAAAAAGTTTAATAAAAATCAATTAATTATGTTTCAAAGCATTCTGTTGATCGAAATAACTTGCAATCATTAACGATTAAAACTATAATACAAACTATAATACAAGCTATTTGCACGTGTTTACTGTTACATGGTTGAAAGAAGAGAGGGTTGTTAGCATTACATCCCTTGCTGGGTAGCCTGAGTTTCATTTTCCACGCACATGCGCAGTTTCAGACTGGGCAGGGCCGTACTTAGCAAACTAATGACAAATGGTACATATAATAAATTTATTAATAAAACGTTGTAAACGCACTTTGTTTTTTAAACATAAATTACTTGAGACCGGCTTGACTTATCGAAATCCAATAAGAATACGTTTTTATTTTTAGTGATCTGAAAATTAGTTTTCTGTAATAATTTTTAGAAATATGAAAAAAATTAAAAAGTTATGATGAATATACTGACAGTCATCCCCTAAAAATATCTCTTAAGCAGAAGATGTGGTTAGACTGATACCATGTAAACTAGTATCTGGATAGCCTATGACCAGGTTTAAAATATGAATTCGCCATGTTAAGGGAGTCGGAAGATATTGCAGATAAATTGAAATTTATTATCCCTCTTTTATTTATTATTCATTTTCGAAAATAATAAAATATTTACGACTTCGAAGCGCTGCTTTGAAAAGGTTCTAACAAATTGTAGAAAAAATGCACTTAAAAAGAAAAAGTAATAAACATCGTACTTATTCCCTGAAATTAAGATGATGTTATCATGAGTATAGATACATTAAATGTGAATCTTTATCGAATGGCAGGGTGGTCGTTGTTATCAGTTTCAGGTGCAACTAATTTTTTGTCAATTGAAACAGAAAATTTTGTTAAATATTTACAGCAATTACTTATGAAATATTCAAAATATATCTCTGCATCATTTTCAGACAACTTTATTAAAAAAACAGAAAAATGTTTTTATAAGAACAATTTTTAATAATATTAAATTTAAGACATTTTGAAGGGGCGAGCGTAGATGCGTCTTTACTATGTACATACTTCGGTATGCGATGTAAAGCAACGACAGGCGCAGTTAGTACTTGGATGGGTGACCATTCCAACGGAAACCCCGTCCTCGCCTCACACATCTTCTAGCGGCTTGTATATCAGTGTATGCGCGGAAGCTATACAACCTTAGGCGAGGGTTGCATAGGAGATATACCATCCTTCGGAGGGGATGTAAAGCCGTCGGTCCCTTGTCTATTAAATGTTAAGCAAGTAAAAGATCCCTACTCTTCTTAAGGGAAGAGGTTCGGCAAAATTCCTGGTTGGGGGTAGCTCGTCTACTGGCGTCGGTGTTAGGCTTCAGGAGCGGAAATAGGCCAACGTTAAATAAATGTATAAAAAAAAGACATTTTGAGGGCGTGTCTATTTACTCAAAGTAGAACAGCAAAGAAATTTCCTTCGCATGACAAATTTTATTTTCTAGAAACAACAGCATCTACTAAATGTGGGCAAAAAGCTTCTTCATAATTCACCATAATAATTTGTGTCACTATTCCTGCAGCAGACCTATATATTAAATATAATGCAGGGATACTTTATCAGTGATAAGTTTGGCGTATCCTGTGCTTTTGTGTAGGTGGATTGTAAATTCCCGAGGAATTTCTGACTCGTTTGAAACTACCAAAATAGATTGCACAATTCGATTTACATTGCTATCTATGTGGTAAGTTATATCTGAAGGTATTAAGTTTACACAGGGTTAATAAGATATTCTCAAATAAGAGTCATACGATATAACTTTAAACGTACAATGTTCTGATATGTTGGGTAATGGTACGTTTTGTAGCCTGACGTAGCGTTGAAATCACCAAAGATTAGAGGTTTGTTTTCTGATTTATTAGGTCTTATTAAAGTTTCCAAAGCTCGAAATAAAGTTCCGCATGAAAATATCAAAAGTTCTGTTCAGTGAATCCTTTAATGTGGATAGAGTTTTTGGAAACTTGAATTTTTCCATGAATATCCAAAATAGGAAATTATTTTCTTAATTTCGCAGAATACTTGTGACTTCACGACTAATCAAATAACATTTAAGGTAACATTTTACTCAAAAAATGTAATTTATATCTACGCACTAATATTTCCTCACCTTATGTAGGACATCTTGTATAGATTTGGTTCAGTTGAATTATATATACCGTATGTCTATTTTACGAGGGCCACACCAAATATCTCTCTTAATATCTATTGTAGAAGAATAAAGTTTTAGAAACTTCAATTTTTGGTGAGCTATATTTCAGTAAGAAGAAATTTGAAGTCCATAGCCTACTCTGTGAGATATATTACAAAAACCTAAAAAAATTGTAAAACAACAAATGGTTATATTTAGCTTCCTTATTTGAGGAGATACGAAAAAAAAATCTTTTTAAAAGAAAGCTTTTATTAAACGCTCTAAAAAGTAGAAAATAAACTTTGATGTAAATCAAACCCATCCTTTTGTTACATTATATAATTTTTTTTATGATATAAAAGCTTGTCACGAGATTTTCCTGTGTAAAGGAGATCGCTCGCGACAAGCTTTTATATCATTAAAAAAAATTATAATGTAACAAAATGATGGGTTTGATTTACTTAAAAGTTTATTTTCTACTTTTTAGAACATTTAATAAAAGCTTTTTTTTAACAACAATTTTTGTATAATTTTATTTTTTACTTTTTAGACTTTTAATATGCTGTAATCCCAAGATATCGATTTTGAGACGAATTGAATCATAAACGGTAAAGTCGTCCGCCGCTTTGAAGCCGCCATCTTGTTTTTTCTTATATGATAATGTTAGAGTGAATTGTCACCGGTCATATACATGTGCAAAATTTCAAAGCTCTAGCTTAATTAGAACTAATCGAAATTTTGCTCTAAAGAAACTAACTAACTAACAAACAAACATTGCAAGTTTAAAAAAAGCTTTTAAAAACTTAAAGGGATGAAATTTGACGGCAAAGACAATAAGAACAATAGTGTGTATCAAAAAAATTAAAAAACGCAGTTGGCTTTGACATTCGCTCTTATGCAAAAATGAAAGGAACAAATCTCAAAGTAGGCCATGACACCATTAATTCCGTTTAGTTTTTCTCTTTCCAACGATATAAAACATGTCACAAAAATTTTAACTGATAGTGTCAATATTTAGTATTTAACGAAAACCACAATTCATATCATTGAATCGCAAAAATCAACTATGCCATAATAGTAAAAATCCACTTTAATAATTATAATTCAGTAATTATTTATTACAATTTTATACAAACAAACAAATATCTGATACATAAAACTACAAGTACAAAATTAATTTCCAAGAAAACGAAAACTATGTATAACGGTACTACCTACTACTATACTGAAAAGAAAATGTGTGTATTTATTTTTCTAACTACAAATTGTGCACCATGCATTCTAATATACAAACGTGCTCCGTGAGACATCTCACGCATCACATTTTTACGCATTTAAGAAGTAATTGCCTCACATGCTTTTTAATTCTGGTTTTGATATCCTCAATATTTTCAGGGGTAGTTTGAAATATCTTTAATATAACCCCAGATGAAAACATTCAAGGGAGTAATATCTGGTGATCGAGGTGGCCATAGAATGGGTCCATAAGAGCCTATCTAACTATCTGGCATAACTTGATTTAAATAATTTGTACATATTATGTGTGTGAGGTGAAGCCTCATTTGTTGAAAATATGAATAATTTAATCTTTCTGCCACTGTTAATTTATAAAGAAAATCTTGAAATTTGTTTTTCAGAAAATTAAGGTATGTACGAACGGTTAATTTTCCATCATAAAAATAACGTCCAATTACTTTAGTCCCTAAAAGACCCACCCAAACATTCGTAGAAAATCTTTCTTGGAAAGCAGTCTCTCTGCACCAATGTGTATTTTCTCGTGTCCACTTATAACGCATATTTCTATTGAAAAATCCATTATTAGAAAAATTTGATTCGTCCGACCAAAGAATTTTGCTACATATTAGTGGGTCATTCCTTTTTTTTATTTAACAACCATCTATAAAATATTACTCTTTTGTAGCAAAACCGGCAAAAACGGAAGTGAAAAAAAATCAATTGTATGTCAAAAAGTGCCGCTTATTATGTATCTAGTATGTCCTAAATCTCAATCGATTATCTTCAAAACTAAAGAGAAAAGAGGGTTATACGATGATCCTGTTACACCCGGTATAAGGTCAATTTTCCTTTATTACATGTTTTTATAATACGTAAATTAACTCGAACTTAGCTATCAGCTGTGTCTTAAATTAAATCCATCTAAATTTTGCTATAAAAAAGGAAATTTTAAATCATCTAAAGTGCTTCTTAATAGCTCTTAAATAATAAATGATTCGCTCTGCTACCTGCCCCACAAAAGTGCAAAATATTTATTAAGTCCCAAAAATTCCAACAAGCGAAGGCCAAATAATAACTCCGGCGGCTTGATTACATTATAATAGTAGGCTGTGCCTGAATTGAAAACAACACGGTAGTCATTTGTCCATTTGAGACATTTTAACATAACTAAAAGCTAACTAAAGACATTTTAATTCGTTAAACGAATGTTTTGCGTTTTTCTCACGATGCCTCGTATCATTTGAGTCACTCAGATAATCTCCTGTACACTAAAAGGATTAAAGCTCGAAAACTCGAAATCATGAAGGTCGCACATTGACAGGATCTGATACGGACAAAGTCATAATGTTGAACACATTTAATTATTCCATTCTGATGGACCTAAGATAGTGTCAAAATTGGTTACCATCTTTACTGACAGGTGGAAAGGCGATGATTGCCCGGTTAGAAATCAGGTTATGCCTAAGAAGACCTGAAATTTATTTTTGTGTATAATTTCTTTATTATAAAAGTTCTTGAATATATAAGTTGCATCCAAAACAAGCCCTATAAATCTAGATTTTGATTGCAATTCACTGAAATGGTGAATAATATTAATGAAATGAAATATTTTTTGAACGACGTTTTCTATTCCGTCTTGTTGAATATCTTTCATAAAACAATTTCATAAAAATAGGATAGTAAATGTTGTTTCTCTTACCAAGTTGCAAAAAAGTTTTTAAAAAGTGGCTGATTATTTATATTTATTAATAATAATAATATGTCTTTATTTTCTATATAAATAAATAAACACCACAGAAATTAGACAACCCCCAATTCCAGAAACCAATCAATCAATAAGACTTTATTTCTTATTTTAATATAAAAAATACCTCCCCAGAACTCACACCGGCTCCGACCGTGCAACCACCGTGCTAATGTGGTGGCAGATTTCATGGCCGGGCGGGGTGGGACTGGTTCGGCTAAAAAGAAAATTAAAACAACTAAACCTAGGCTCCTTCCGTTGCAGACGGATTATAAAAGGTGTTAAAATTAGGAACATTTTTAAAGAACAAACTTAACGAAACTGAATAAAAACTGCATCCTAAATTAAAACACTTGCGCACTGATCACTTTTAATTTCGTATCTGACGCTAGCACCTCAATTTGAACGCGAGATAAGTCAATGCTGGGCTGCGCATGGCTGGCCTAAACTTTGATTTTAAAAAATTTGGGTTGTATATGTTTTTATTTTCTAAGAAATTGCGAAGCGAAATGAATTTAGAAACAGAAATGTACAAAAAGAAAAGAAGAAAAAACAAACGCGACAAAAAGGTTACAAACAGAAAGGAAGAGGGGGACAGGAAAGATTTAAAGGTACAAAAGGTATGAAATGTCAGTAAAGGTGGATAGGGTAAGCGGAAGTTATAGTTGTTGAAGTTTGGCTACCGAAATGGGGCATTATGCTGCCTAATTTGTGTTATGTGTCTTGTTAGCGGACTATCGCCCAGCTTGAAGGAGTAGAAATTTTGGGAGATCTGCTGGACGTAATCCGCTTTCGGGGTTATGTCGTTGCAACGTGCGTATAGGTCTCTGAGGGACACCACAACACACACACCACAGAAATTAGACAACCCCCAATTCCAGAAGCCAGAGGCTTGTGCGGAAGAGGGTTACACATTGAAAAAACGCGGACATATAACCATTTCCTCCGACAGTGCCAGTGCCGAAGCCAGGATTCGAACCCGGTGGTGTGATTAATCGCGATTGCCACCAATTCAATTCAATTCAAAACAACTTTATTAAAATTAATATACAGTAAATGTGCCTCACCAGAGCCCATCGGGACCGACCCTGCGACCACCGCGTTAACGCGGTGGTGTATCGCAAAGTCGGGCCGACGATAAAACTCAAACTCCTTTTACAAAAGTAAATAAAATTAAGTGCTGTGACAAAAAATGCTTAAAAAAGAAAGCTTAACTTAAAACTGGTTAAAACGATCACTTGGCTTTCGCCGTTCGTGCACTTCACTGAATTTAATTTGGGCACTGACGCTGACTCCGTAACATGCACGGGGTGCCATCCGCGAATTGCTCCAAGTACGGGTTGCGCAAGGCAGGCCTAAACTGGGATTCTAAAAATTTTGATTGTTCTGATATAAAATTTGGATTCTGTTACGAGTTTAATGAAGGAAGGATGAATTTACAGCCAAAAATGTACAAACAGAAACGAAGAACAAACAAACGCGACACACACAAAAATACACAAAAACAAAAGAAGAGGGGGACAGGAAAGAATTAAAGTCGATGAAAGGTATGAAATATCAGTGAAAGGTGGATAGTATTAGAGAAGGCATAGTAGGTGGCGATTGCACAATAAGCCAAATGTGATAGAATTAGCGAATCAAATAAACTTAATTTAATGTCGGTACTCAAGAAATCCTTGTGAACGTAAAGTGTTTTTAGTTTAGCAAAAAACTTTTGAATTAAATGCGAAACATGTTGTGAAAACGTTAATCAGCATCAATAAATATACTCAAGTTTTTGCTATTATCACTAGGTTGTAAAATTATGTTATATAATTAGTATATTTGAGTGTCATCAGCATATTGATGAGGTTTGCAGAAGTTCAATTTTATATAAAAATCAGCAGTATAAACAGAAAATAACAATGGTCCCACAATACTACCTTGCGGTACTCCTTGCTCAATCTCGATAGACTCCGAAAAACAGTGGTTTATCACTAATCTTTGTTATCTTTGAGTTAAATAATTTTGAAAAAATAGTACGGCTGTTTCACTAAGCCCAAATTAACGTAACTTTGTACATAGCATGGCATGATTAAATTATCAAAGGCTTTACTAAAGTCCAAGACAATTAAGTAAGTACTTTTGTCATCATCAAATGCTCTTAAATCATCAGTCACACTTGCGCCGTGGTTGTACTAAAGTGTAGTCGAAAACTAGATTATGTAGGTGGATAGATCTCGTTGAATAATAAAAATAGACTTAGCCGCTCGTGAAGTATTTTTTCAAGAACTTTAGATAAGGAGGGTAGTATATGGATAGGTCTATAATGTGAAAATAGAGTCGGTAAACTATTCTTCGGTGTAGGGATGACATTAGCTATTTTCCAACTAGAAGAAAAGGAATAATTTAAAAGACATTTGTTGATAACAACCGTTAGATGAATGCTTAGGTGAGGAATAAACACAATCATTTTTAAATCTAAATTGCGTTTGTATAAGAGTCTAATAGAGGATCATTGTTTTTTTTTTGTTTTTTATACATTTATTTAACGTCGGCCTATTTCCGCTACTGAGGCCTAACACCGACGCCTGCAGACGAGCTACCCCCAACCAGGAATTTTGCCGAACCTCTTCCCTTAAGAAGAGTAGGGATCTTTTATTTGCCTAACATTTAATAGACAATGGACCGACGGCTTTACATCCCCTCCGAAGGAAGGTATATCTCCTATACGACCCTCGCCTAAGGTTGTATAGCTTCCGCGCATACACTGATATACAAGCTGCTGGAAGATGTGTGAGGCGATAACGCGGTTTCCGTTGGAATGGTCACCCATCCAAGTACTAACTGCGCCTGTCGTTGCTTTACATCGCATACCGAAGTATCTACATAGTAAAGACGCACCTACGCTCGCCCCAGGATCATTGTTAATAACATTAACTTTTTAACGTTTGGGACGAAATAAGCAAATCTTTTGCCGTCCTCTAGCTCCCTTCCTAATCATTTTATCGCGTTCTGGCTGGGCGGAAATTAAACGTTAATAAAAAAGGCTACCAAGTGGCCAAAAGGATTTTTCCTAACCGTGCCAAAAAAACTGTTTGGAAAAAACGTGCAATTTTTATTTCGCGCACCAAGCGTTTGTTTGCGAAAGAAAATCATTTTATGCGAGTGCTATCTTATAGCACATAAAAAAATAAAAAAACGTACGTCGGTCTGACTGCGGTAGGCCAATTACACGGGGAGTTATCACCATGTCAAACATTTTGTTTTCCCCCTCTACCTCCCCCTCCCCCAATCGTCTCTCCGTCCCCAGCCCCCGGCCCAAGACCCAACTTTACTTATTGACAAGAGAAAAAATCACAATCGGACGTTTCTTTATTCCAAAGCCAGATCTGCTTATTCTAAATTAACAATTTGTACTTTATTTTATTGGAAGGGTCAAAGATTAATGCTGATTTATTAACAATATTTTATTATTAGATCAATCCGGCTTTAGAAGAGGACACAATTGTGAAACTGCAGTACAAAACAATTCATAGCATTGGAAAGAACAGCGGGATAAAGGTGTAATTATTACAAGGGCTGTTTTTTAAATATAAAACAGGCTTTTGAATCCATTAAGAGTGGGAATTAATTAAAGAACTAAGGGGATAGGGTATAAATAGCATATCATTAAATTGACGAGTGAATTATCTGCAGAATAACAAACGATAAGAGTAAACAGAGAAGTATCTGATGACTAATAAAGGGGTACCACAGGGTAGTACACTAGGACCGCTGCTATTCTTACTGTATATTAATGATATCGTAAAACCTAATACATTATACCACTGATCCTTACGTTATCGCCGGTCCTACTACATCACCATTTTGAAATTTGACCCTCAAGTTTTCTCCACACATGTTCAATCCTTTACCTTCCCAGAGTAGTTGTTACTTTCTATATGACTTTTTGAATGTGGGTATTCTATATTAATTGCTGCACTTTGATCAGATTGCTTCTAGAAATTTCGCCTTACAGGCAAATGGATTTCCCACTCCAGTGAACATTAGCGGCTTTGTGATGATTACAGTATCGTGCGGATTTCTTCCTTACCACATCATCTGACAACAATATTTAAGACTCGTTGCGAACACTTTGATATTGTCCGTAAAGCATTATTTGATTGCTATTGCTAGATCCTAGACAGAGTAAAACAAGGATTGCCACAAATATGGAGATAATACTCCTCCCTGGGGCAGCCTGTACTTAATTTTGCCTAGATTGGATATTATAATCATATTATCTAGGCTAGCTTTAATCCATGGGCAGAGCACTCCTGTAAGCGCATCCGTTAGCGAATGCGTCGTCGCGTCATTACTTTTTCAGTAGTCTATTTACCTCATCCAATAAAAGGTCTACCAATCTACCGGCTAGTGTGCATATTGGCGTTCACTAAGGGGATTTTCCCTTCGCATTTCCATCCTAATGTACCTATCCAATATTTCGAGTAGGGAAGAAAATAGGCTTAAAAGTCTATGTAACTTGATAGTTTGGTACGATATTTTGCATGTACTCTCTGGCTTCTAGAAATGTTATTTAGTGGTCTTTCTCCCAATTACATATAATAAATATTTGCTGGAATTTTTTAAATTCATTTGTAACAAAAAATATATATAGTTGTAAAAAGTCAATTATATTTCACTTGCTTATAACTTGTTATTTATTGCTTGGATACGAGATGATAAACAAGGTTATTATACCCTAGGGCCAAAAAGAGCGGACGTAATGATTACGCCCGCTTATTATGCCCTTCAATACTCACTTTTGAAAAACATTGAAAACATTTAAAAAGTAATTTTAATAAAGACTTTTGTGTATGACTCTTTAATACTATTAGCTAACACAGGCGCAAAAAGTTGAAAATTATAATAATAGGTACGTACCAGTTCGTGAAAATAAGCCGTTAGGACTGCCTCGCTGACAGTTACAGAATTTTTGTTAGTCCATTGTTGAAATTTTCCATATTTTTTCTCATGCAATAATCGGGATTTTTTGGTAGCAGTACCTCATTTGCTTCTGTGACCTTTTGGACGAGAATTTGTGGAATTTCTTCATCCTGCATGATCACTTTTAGAAAGGTTTCAACACACGTTATTACTTCACTGACAGAAATAAATAAGATAATAGTCGCATCGTTATGGATACAAAAACAAACACAAGGTATCTCAAATAGAGTGAAATATAAAACCTTGTATGCACTGGCGATATAGGAAGTTTATGCCCTCGGATAGAAATTCGTCACTTATGGGCATATACATCTCTATATCGGCCTCGGGCATAAATAACTATTTTAACCCATAACCCAGTAAGGGAGAATTGTAAAAGTTCTGTTCTATATGATACTGTTTTACCCCATCTGCACACTTCTGAATTATTGGCATAAACTTTCTAGATTTTACATAATCAGGATATATTCAAATAAAATTGGCATTCCATGTATAGTCTTAATCGTTAAACTGTTGCAATACACGAATGCGTATGAGTACATCTGAACTTGAATACGATTACTGTACCTGATCTAACAAATTTTACAACGCTCTACTCACCCACACAAGAAATAAATATTCATCTCAAAGTACTTATTAACTTATTATAAAAATTATTTAATTTACCTCGAACCTACACAATTTCCATCAGCATATACCACAGACAATATTTCGCCCGAATAACATCATCCTACATAATTTGGTATATTATCTGGCACTTTAAAATTACCTTTATTATATTTTCTTCGGTGTGTTTAATTACCTACTATAAGTGAACATGTACCGAGAGATCAACAAAATACGATTGAGGGTAGAATAATTATAAATATTCAAATGAATAGTTACAATACGCACTTGGTTTATTGTTTCATTAGTTTTGTTCAGATTTCTCTGACATATGTTTCGGCCTTGCCATCATTATCAAAGAGTCTTAAAAACTGACCTGAAAGTGGTGGTTCACAGTATATATCTTACAAATCTTCTACCCACCTCGAGGGGGATAATTATTTGGTTTGCTATTTCTTAAAATTTAACAATACAGGCCGGAACTACGAACTTAATTTTAATTTTATTACCGTGTTTAGTACAGGATTGTTCATAAATTCTGTTTGTGTATTTGTAACGTTTTTATGGTTTCTTAGGGCCTTCTTAATTTCTAAAATTTCAAACATGTCTAGGAGTTTTCCTTTGTTTGCATTATGCAAAAGTTTAACGCTACTACCGTTAAAAACGTGATTTTGCTCAATGCAATGTTCGGCGAAACCACTTGATTTTTTATTATATAAAATAGAGTGTTTGTGTTCTCTTAACCTCACATCTATGCTACGGCCACTCTGACCTATATATACGACATCACAGTCGTCACACTTTATTTCATATACCCCCGATTTTTTAATATCTTCTGTCTTTTCTTTATTATCAACCAACAAGCGGGGGCGAGCGTAGGTACGTCTTTACTATGCACATACTTCGGTATGCGATGTAAAAGCAACGACAGGCGCGGTTAGTACTTGGATTGGTGACCATTCCAACGGAAACCGCGTTCTCGCCTCACACATCTTCCAGCGGCTTGTATATCAGTGTATGCGCGGAAGCTATACAACCTTAGGCGAGGGTTGTATAGGAGATATACCATCCTTCGGAGGGGATGTAAAGTCGTCGGTCCCTTGTCTATTAAATGTTAGGCAAGTAAAAGATCCCTACTCTTCTTAAGGGAAGAGGTTCGGCAAAATTCCTGGTTGGGGGTAGCTCGTCTACAGGCGTCGGTGTTAGGCCTCAGTAGCGGAAATAGGCCGACGTTAAATAAATGTATAAAAAAAAAAAAACCAACAAGCGACCTAAATTATTTCTATTCGATGATATTGTATTAATACCTAATTTATTTAATCTATTACATATTGAGTTGCTAACCTTATTTACATAATTTGTACTATGTCACTCTTTGTTTTCTATATTTGGCAAGTTATAACATTATTTTTGTAATAATTTTGTCTGTTTATTTTTTATTAAATTGTCAATAAGTAGCTCATCAAAGCCATTGTTTTTTGCTAGCGTTTTAAGAATTCCAACTTCTTTTTCAAAATTAACCATATTTAAATTTAGAGATAACAGTCTGTGTACATAGCTATGAAACGGTGATATTTTTATCTTTCAAGATGATTACAATTTGTATGTGTAAGAGTGTCAGTAAAAGTTGGCTTTCTGTAAATATCAAGTTATAGCCCATGTTCTTTACGTGTCAGCGTAATATCTAAAAGGTTTATTGACCGTCCTTTTTCCAATTCAACTGTAAACTGAATTTTGTTGTTTAGGTAGTTAATAAAATGGATGAAATGTGACAATTGTCTATCAGTACCGATCCATATACAAAACACATCGTAACATATCTTACGCAAAAATGTATGTATTTAAGGATATTATTATTTGTGGTAAAAAGATTGTTTTCAAAATTTGCCATGAATATTTCAGCTAATAATGGGCTTAACAGACTACCCATAGGTAAGCCGTTTACTTGTGTATACATTTTATTATCGAATTTAAAATAATTTTGTTTGATACACATATTAATTAATGTTTCTAAATCTTTTTGTTCATTTTGATTCAATTCACTATTTGAGATAAGATGTTGTAGACAGGCTTGAAATTTTAGAAATTAAGAAAGCCCTAAAAAAACATAAACACGTTACAAATACACAAACAGAATTTATGAACAATCCTGTATTAGACATAGTAATAAAATTAAAATTAAGTTCGTAGTTCCGGCCTGTATTGTTAAATTTTAAGAAATAGCAAATCAAGTTATAATCCCCCTCTAGCTGGGTAGAGGATTTGTAAGATATATACTGTGAACCACCAATTTCAGCTCAGTTTTTTAAGACTCTTTGATAATGGTCGCAAGGACGAAATATACGTCAGAGAAATCTGAACAAAACTAAAGAAACGATAAACCAAGTGCGTATTTTAACTATTCTTTTGAATATTTATAATTATTCTATTGAATATGTTTCATCAAGAACCTACCGCAGATTTCATCCAATTAATAATACGATTAAGGATAGCTGAGAGTTTCCGAACTAATGTTTTTATTAGACTATTACTACTTTTTTGCCTTGGTAGGTAATTGAATATATTTTCACTTCTGAATCTAACCTCGGAATTCCTACTTTAATCTCGCAATCTCGTTTTTAATCTCGGAATTCCAACTTTAATCTCAAAGTCCCATCTTTAATCTCGGAATTCGCAAATTAAAGTCGGAATTACTTTATTAATATTTGAAATGAGTTGGTGTAACGATGAAGTTGTTTACTTGCTAAGTTCAAAGTCGGATCAGAAATGACCTTGGAAAATAGAATTTCATATAATTACTTAGTAGCCATGAAATTTATATTTAAGTTTATAATACATATGACTTAAATAGCAGTGTTACGTAACCGAAATGTACTTTAAATATTTTTCACCGAAAACAAATGACTGTCATTAAAATGCAATTAAATTATTGGGTATTTTTTACAATGAATATTTTACAAAAACAATTGGTTCAGGGGGCAGTACCTCAGGGCTAGCGCCTATAGCATTCCCTCTGAGTGTATCTAGCGAGGTTTTTTCGAGCCTTACCTACAGCGAAGTAATTATCTGTTATTATAAATTATCCTCAAAAAGTGGTTCAGATCCCACTATGAACTGTATTTATTGTGTTATTTTTACATATACTGGATCCATGGAGATTAGATTTGAGTAAAAGGAAAAGACTGAGATGTAAACAATATTATAATAAAGACCAGTTATTTCACATAATTCCTATTTTAATCTTAAAATTGCGAAATTAAAGTCGGAATTCCAAAATTAAAGCAGGGATTCCAATATTAATAACGGATTTCCTAGATTAAAGCAAAAGAAAATAATTCAGTGGCTCTTCTACAGCTTCGTACATTTCAAACATTAATCCTATAATTCCGGCTTTAACTTCAGAATTCCGAGACTAAATTGGAATTCCTGGATTAAAATAGGTCTTCCGAGATTAAAGTAATTATGTGATTAAAATAGGAATTTCGATATTAAAGTCAGAATTGCGAGATTAAAGTTGGAAATACAATATGAAAGTCGGAAATAAGAAAGAAATAATTCAGTGGTCCTTCTACGCCTTCTTATATTTCAAACATTAATCAGATAATTCCGTCTTTAATTTCAGAATTCCGAGATCAAGACTCGAATTCCGGGATTAAATTCGAGATTCTGAGATTAAAGTTGGAATTCTGATATTAAGGTCGAAAATCCGAAGTTGGAATTAAAAAAGAAATTATTCAGTGGCCCTTCTACGGCTTGGTCTATTTTAAAGGTTAATCCCATAATTTTGACTTTAATTTCAAAATTCAGAGATTAAAATCGGAATTCCGGGAACAAAGTTGGGATTCCGAAAATAAAGTCGAAATTGCGAAATTAAAGTTAGAGTTCCGAGCTTAAAGTAGGAATTGCTCAAGTCAAAATCCTGAGATTAAAGTAGGGTTTAAAAAATACTTAATAACCCTTCTTCGATGCCGTACATAAACCTCAGTCCCCTCATTCCCACTTGAATTTCAGAATTCAGGAATCAAACTTGAAATTCCGACGTTAAAATCGGAATTGAAAGATTAAAGTCAGAATTCTGGAATTAAAGTAGGAATTCCGATATTAAAAGCAATTAAAAGATAATAATACAGCAGCACTTCTATGGACTCGTACAATTTCAAACATGAATCCCATAACTCCGACTTTAATTTCAGAATTCCGAGATTAAAGGCGGAATTCAGAGAATAATGTCGGAATTGCGAGATTAATGTCAGAATTCTGAGATTAAAATCAGAATTGCGAGATTAAAGTCGGAAGGACGAGATTAAAATGGGAATTAAAAAAAAATAATTCAGTAGCTCTTCTACATTAATCCCATAATTTCGACTTCATTTTCAGAGTTCCGAGGCTAAAATCGGAATTTCAAAATAAAAGTCGCAATTCCGAGATAAAAGTCGAAATTTCGAGATGCCAAAGTCAAAATTTTGAGGTTAAATTCGGAATTAACAAGAAACATTTAGCGTGTCTTCTACGCCTTTGTACCAAAATTCTTTGAGCAATCTGAAAACGCAATATGTTCGCCATCTGGAGAAAGACGAATTTTAGAAACTCTCTACGATTTTTTTGATTAAAAGTAGTGCTGTCGATTTGTTTGGATTAGTTATTAAATATGCTTTTTAGAATATCTGCAAGCTGAATTTATGTTAATTAATAAGGTATTAGCTAGTGCATTGTGATGGACTAAATTAGTACCTGCAGGAGCTTAAGTGTTATCAACATATGATTTCAAATGAGAATGGCCAATTTAGTTAAAAATAACAGTTCTCCGAGAATGGACCCTTGTGGAACACCTGATAAAATTAATTGAGCAGGAGACATAGAGTTATTAACAGATACTGAATGAGGATGGTTGGATAAGTACAAAATTTAAAAAACAGCATTTTCATTGATCCCAATAAAATCGTATAGTCGAGTGTGAGAGTATCAAATGCCTTGGTCAAATCAAATGATACTGAAACAACTGCCCTTCTCTTATCTAAGGCCCTTATAATGTTACCATATATATTAGACTGTAGTAGTGCTGTGAGACATTAGAAAGTTAGATTGGCCTAAGGTACCATGTAAATTTAAATAACTATGGATTTGATTATGTACAACATTCTTTAATATTTTGAATAAAACTGATAATAGACTAATTGGGGCATAATGGTATGATTTTTACTTTTTAAATTTTACAATATAAAATGTGTAAAAAGTTTTAATTGATTAATAACAGGTCCGGCAGAATGAAATATGAATTTTAAAAGTTAATTCATGTGAGTATCGACAGTTTTTATGCAATATAAGGTATTTTTGTGATACTCTCAAAGGTTATAGGTTTATAAGATATGCACCACCCCATATCGAAATACCATATCTTAATATACATTCGGCCAGAGCCTGATATAGTGTCTTAAGAATTGTATACGGAAAAATTGCTCGCAAGTGATAGAATTTCCATAAAAGTTCTTCTTGAGGAAAGAGCAAATACTTAAAGATGTAGAAACTATGAAACTAAATGTAGAAAGGAAATTCCGCCTGGGCTATAATCAATAAATAGCATGACAGTTATCGTAAGTTAAGCAACAAAGAAACGTAATTCTTATAGAAACACAAACATCAGCAAGATTTATCGAATTCAAATATCGCAAGCTTTAATATACAATTATAACCAATTCTAAAATTCTTATTGTTCTTGTGAATTCACTAACGGAAAGAGTTTACAGTAGCGTTTTTATGCCTTAGTACATGAAATTTGCATTTAATAACCCCAGATTAACTTCACCCTGTACACATTCGTGACTTAATTAAGCCAAAGTCTGGGGTCGTTTCAAAATATTAATATCCATTAAATTTTTTCCCTAACCGTCTCCTGATATAATATATTGCGAGGAGAACCATCATTCTGGTGTACCCCCTGTTGTGCTGAGATGCTCCTAATTGGCATATTCTACAGTGTAGTACATGCCGCTTAGTCCTTGTTTAATGACCAAAAAATTAAAGAACAATTCTTTCGTTGATACCACCGGCATTTTCTCTGTTTTATTAATCACAACTTGGCACGACAGCTCCTTGATTGGTTCTGATGGCCTTCATAGAAAATTGCCAGATTCCCGCGGAGTCTAAAACTAATAATAATTGTTTTCCTTCACTGCTAAGTTGGTTACTTTACCCAGCTACTCATACTGTGTTTTTCTTCTTAGTCATTAATTTTAATAATATGTGTAACACATCGTTATAGATTAGAGATCAAAGGAAATTCTAATGGCAGAAAATTGATCTTTTGTTCAATATATTTTGTTACCTTATACGACTTTAGGCAATGCATAAAAATTAAATCATTTATTAAAATATGAAAACGTGGAGATGGTCCTTATTATATAAAATGTGTCAACGGCATAGCGGTATCGTAGGTGTAAATGACAACTTTTTTTGGATTACAAACACAATTTTTTGTATTCTGCTCTTGATTCATATACCGGATGTAACAGAATTATGGTATACCCCCCTTTTCTTCTTTAGTATTGAAGATAATTTATTGAAATTTAGGATAAACAACATACATAATAAGCGACACTTTTTGACATATAAGTGATATTTTTTTCACTTCCGGTTTCATCGGAAGTGACACTAACTTTCGATTTCTAAATGGAACATCCTGTATATTATTGCATTTCTGCATAATTTTCTGAATCCAACTATGCCAAATAAGTGATATTTCAAACATAATTTTTTTTAATAATATAATTTTTGGTTTTCCATTCAAGTGTGCCATGATGGTTCCGATTTATTCTAAGTGACCCGTGTAATGCTACAAAAATCGAAATCTCGTTAAAAACACTAAATTAGGTGATTTATGAGCAAATAAAATTCACCAAAATTATTTTTGGGGCAAAATTCATCTTTTTCAAATGGAACCATATCGGTACCGTAGTACCATTGATTAGTACTATTAATAAGGAGTTTATTAATATTTCGTATTAAAATGTGCGATAAATACAAACAAAATTAAAATAAGAAAATACAATTTTGTTTTAATTAAATGTTAAGGTGTCTATGCAAACAATGAAATATTTAGCTTGTCAAACATTTGTTGGTTTAACGGTGTTTTTATTGTGTCTTTAAAACTTGTATAAAATTCTTGTTAACTGTGTTCAAAATGCCACAAATTTATACAAGAGATGAAAAAGTGGACATGCTATTTTTTCGCTGGACATTTATTTCGTTGAAAAAGTTCTCTTTGGTGACCTCTATCTCAACCACCTTTGAATCTATTATAACGAAATTTTATACAAAGGAGTTTTAAAGGCTGATTAACAATATTTGAACATAATTTGTCTAAAAAAATAATATGTGTAATATAAATTTTCAAAAATCCACCATTTGTAAAGGTATGCCTGCCCATCATGACTATGTCATTAAGTTCTAATTGGGAACAGAGGCCAACTATCCAAATTTCAAAAAAGCGTATTAGTAGTTTTAAAGTAGTGGTAAAAAATAAAACAAAACCCCCAGAGCATCTCTGCCTAGGCAGAGTTGCCTGTATCGCTATGTACTCGCTCTGAGTATTTTGAAAAGTACAAAAGAAATGTAATTTTGTCAGGTTCGCAGATTATAATATTGTAATTAATACAGAATAGACAGAGAATGTACGATACGAACTATGCACACAGGAACCGGCAAACAAGAGATAACCTGATTGTTTTTTACCATGACAGTTAGGTCATTATCTGGTAAAATTTATTTCGGTGGTCCATTATATAATCTCAAATTTTCTTTTTAAATGTCTTTGACTTAGGTAATTGTTTGAGGTCTACTGGGATTAAATTAAAAAACTTGCGGCAAAAAAAAAATCGAGATCTTTGAGTAACTGTTCTTTTGAAAAATTTAATTTCTAGATCAATGTTAATAGTGGGGCGAGTTACACGAGCGTTTTTGTACTCAAACTTTTTAGGATGCACATATATTCTTATTATACATTGGTAATTAAAATGTAATATAACATTAAAAATTTTTGTTGCATCATATAGCTTTTTAGTGGAAAAAAGCCTCTCTTTTCTGAAAACAATTTTCAGAATACCATTTTGGATTTGTTGTATTAAAAGCACCACCCCATGCTACAATACAATACCTTATGATTGATTCGACTAATGAGTTGTAAAGTATAATTAAATTTTTTCTAGAGAGAATTTCTCTTAGCACATAGAACTTATGCATCAGTGCTCTCAATCGTTTATTAACGGAAACAATATATTCTGACCACCGTATATATTGATCTAGAATAACTCCTAAATACTGTATTGAAGATACTTTTTCTATTGCAGGATATTTACATATATTTTTTTGACAATTCGAAAAATGCAATTTTATGGAAAAATCAGTTGTTTTTTTTTTTGTAAGGGCATAGTCGGCGCCTTAGCTAACCGAAACAGGAGGCCCTCTTGAAATCCCTAGTGGGAGATCAGACCGGGACCGCTTTCGCATTACTTCAGTCTGATCCGTGCCGTCTTTTGACGCCGCCTGTCTTCGTTGTCTTCCTCTATGGAGCTTTCCTACGTCTCCCTTCTATCGGTGTGATTTGGGGTTCGGAGGTAAGAGGTAACTTCAATCTAGTTGTTCCTCTTGTTTCTTTTGCCGGAGCACTGTCTCTATGAATCTTGATACGGCTTCCCAGTAGTGTTTGCTACGTAGCATGTTGCCCACGATGTTATCGGGTGTTATCCGGCCGCCCATTGTCGCTTCTAAATAGAAACGTTCTCTTATCCATCTGTTGCCTTCAAAGAACGTGTGGTATGTATCGTCTTCGGATCCCTTCTCGCAGTAAACGCACTCCGGACTTTCCGTTTTTCCCATCTTATACAGATAGGACTTGAAAAAACCGTGCCCGGTCAGGAACTGGGTTAGGTAGTAGTTCACCTCTCCATGTCCGCGGTTTGCCCATACAGCTATCCGTCCTATCAATCTGGCTGTCTATCTTCCTCTGGTTTCTGAATTCCAGCGTTGTTGCCACTCATCCATAATGGAAAAATCAGTAGGTTGGTTAACAATTGTAGGTCTAAAAGTGATAAATTTAGTTTTTTTAATATTTAAGGTAAGCACATTGTAATGTAACCATGAATTAACATTTGTAAGCTGGATCCAGCAGTGAATATAATATCTTCCCATTTTTTCCTGTGAATATGATAGCAGTGTCATCGGCATAACATGTGGGATGGCCAGTGAAGTTATTAATTTTTGTGATATTGTTCATGCGCACAAGGAACAGTATTGGACCTAATACTGTTCCTTGTGGTACTCCCATTTTTACGACCGAGTCGGAACTTACTTCATTATCAATTTTTAATCGTAGCTCCATGAAATCTGCAACAAGCTGTATATTTTCCATAAATCAAAAATATTGCAAATTATAAATATTACAAAATTTCAAATTGCAAATCAAACTTTATAGTAGGGAACCGAGACATCTGAATTCCACACCTTGTATACCACGTGAGGACCTAAAAAAACTGAACATTGAAACTTTTGTAAATGACCTGACTTGGTCGCGAATTATTTTGGAATTGCGAAATCAGTGATATGTGGGTTTTTCGACTGTTTTTTTAAATTTGAGATTTTTCGGGATTATTTGTTTAACTTGTCATATCTTTTTTATTAGTAACTTTATTGATCTTGCATTTGAAACAGGTAATATTGAAATACTTCCAGTCACGTTGAAAGTTAAAAAAATTCAAGATAGTTAATGTCCTTTTAACGGAAGAAAAAAGAAAATAACGTAGATTTCTGTGATTTGCAGTATAAAATGTAGTCGCTTGTTAACTGCATTATTATTAAAGATAACTAGGGACTATAAGCGACAAAGTTGTAGCTGATGACTCAAAGAAGTTTTTTTATTAAAACATTTTTTTCAAATTTTGCTTAGTTTTTGCGAACTGAGTTGTTAAAGAGATCGTATATTTGCGCAATGGCCTATCGTATTAGTTCTGATGCGTCGCGTCATCAATATCACCTAAATTACCCTTAAAAGTTGATAGATACATGCTTATTATTAAATTCAGATCAAAATAAAAATTTGGATGCAACGTTATAATTTCTAAGATCATGGACAATATCTCTATGTCTAATTTGATAATTTTAATGTAATATAAATAAGTAAACTGCAACTTAAGCTTTTGTTTTCCAAGGTTTGACGCAGTGTTTATAATCAAATTTTGCACAAGAATAATTATTTTGTCTAATATATGATATTATAATATACATATTACTTCTCGATCCCATATAATAATTACTTATCAGTATCCATAATGTATTAAAAAAATAATTTTTCCATGAAAAAATCTGCAGACTTTAATAAATGTACTATAGCCCAATAAAATTGGACGAAATTTGTCGATTTGAATGAAATAATTCAGAACGGGCTGAAACTTTGGGGACAGGTTTATTTTGTGGTGGTTTTCACATATCAAAAGTCCCCACCCGTATACGCCGGCGGAGGGGGAGGGGGGAGAAAATAGGTAAAAAAAATCATCGGTTTTTCGCAAAAAACTCGGAAAGTATCATTTTTACTGCAAAATATGTACATATTTAAAAATATAGGTAATGGAAATCCGCACAATTTCGTTTTTTTTTAGCTTCATACGACCTATTGGAGCCGACATAGGTTTTTGAAATTTTGACAGTTTTGCGACGCAACGGAAACGCGCGCGTTCTTCGCTAAAATCTCAAAAATGGTCGTTCGGATCACAAGATGTTTCAAATAAAAGTTGTAGAGAATTCAATTACGAACAATTTACTTTTATTTTTCATTTCCATTCGATTAATATTGGCAGAGATGAATTTTTAAACATCTTTATCAGAACACTTGTTTCATGATAAAATCGATAAAAACTCGAAAACGATAGATCGTACGCATATAGTGTATAATTAAAGTTAAAGAGAATCAAATTTTGAATATGTTCATGTATGTACAAAATCGTTTTGATAACGAGTGCGTGGAGATAAAAGGGAAGAATATGAAAAATTGTCATTTTCAAATGCATTTTGACAAATAACTATTTTTTGATTGACTTTAGGCAATAATGACAATTTTTTGAGGAGAATTAAATTAGCTGTAAAATGTGCTCCAAGTGACCTTCATACGATGAATGGTTCACGAGTTACAGCTTTTTAAAGTTATGAGCAAACATTTTTATTCTTTATTAAAAATTAAGATTTTCCTGCAAAAACTGCGCATAACATTTTATTTTTAAATATGGACCTAGTATGAAACGACTCAGAAATGCTCATAGAATAACTTCTGATACTTCAAAAAGCGAAAAAATATTATTAAATTTACTTTTTTGTACTTCAAACGTGACGAAAATTTCCTGTTTGCTAAAAATTAAAAATCAACCGCATTTTCAATCGTCAGTTCCACATCGCAACTTATTGAAAATCATACTCAAAAAAGTGTTTTCTGTAGTAAATTTTGTAAGCTTTTAGTTAGGTCTTATGAAATTTTGTCGTAAAGTCAAAAGAAACGATGATATATACAAAAAAAGAATTAAAAAATAATATTGGTTAAATTTTTCTGAACAAAAATAGCTTTCAAGAATCTTTTTTTAAAGAAAATATACCTTGCGAACGACTTATGCTATTGCGTTAATTTTTTAATAAAAATAGGTCAAAACCAATGTTTAAACAATTGCTATGCACAGTGCTTGCAGGAAAATCTTAATTTATAATAAAAAAGAAATTTTTGTTCGTAGCTTCAAACAGCTGTAACTCGTGAACCATTCATCGTATGAAAGTCACTTGGAGTTCATTTAACAGATAATTTAATTCTCTTCAAGAAACCTTTAGTGTCATTATTGCCTAAAGCCAATTAAAAATAGCTATTTGTCAAATTGAAGTTGAAAATGACAATTTTTCAAGTTTTTCCCTTTTATTTCCATTCACTCGTTATCAAAACGATTTTGTACATACACAGACATATCCAAAATTTGATTCTCTATAACTTTCATTAGATACACTATATACGTACGATTTATCGTTTTCGAGTTTTTATCGATTTTATCATGAAACAAGTGTTCTGATAGCGCGCCATAAAGATGTTTAAAAAATTCATATCTGTGCTAATATTGATCGAAGGAAAATGAAAAATAATAGGAAATTGTTCGTAATCGAATTCTCTACAACTTTCATTTGAAACATTTTGCGATTCGAACGATCATTTTTGAGATTTAACGAAGAATGCGTGTGTTTCTGCTGCGTCGCAAAACTGTCAAAATTTAAAAAAATCAAAAAAATCTATCTCGGCTCCAATAGGTCATGCGAAGTTAAAAAAAAACGAAATTGTGCGGATTTGTATTACCTATAATTTTCATGTGTATATATTTTACAGTAAAATTGATACTTTCCCAGTTTTTTGCTAAAAACCGATTTTCTCCCCCCCCCCCTCCGCCGGCGTCTATGGGTGGGGACTTTTAATATGTTAAAAGGTAACACAAAATAAGCTCATTCCCAAAATTTCAGCCCGCTCTGAATTATTTCATCCAAATTTTCCCATTTTATTGGGCTACTAAATATTAAACAGTATTTTGGAGAATAACTTGTTTACATATAATATTTAAAATAACATAATTAAGACGGGTATTATATTCTATATTAATTTACGTATCAGTAATACTTTGGTAATATTTCTCGAAACTCCCAAAGCAATACTGTTTATTTATTATTCTATTTTAATGGTAGTGGTGTTGTCGGACGTCGACAACGAAAAAAGCAGACAGTACGTGCAATGCTGACTATTTAATCCGGCAAGAACAGCAGAAAGAGCGCAAAAGACGTTTGGGTTTAACTTACTAAAACTTATTTTATATTGAAGTTAGAGACACCATTTTTTCACTAAAAACAATTTTGGTATTTTGAGCGAAATATTGTCGCTGACTTCCTCTTAAATTTCAATAAACAACAGTCGCTCCTCGATTACTCAAAATATCACTACACAAAAATGACAAGGTCTTATAAATAAATAGGTCTTGTAATTTTCTTCAAGATGGCTCAATGGAAAACAATTTAATAGCTCCAGGTTATAGCCAATCAAAAAAACATGGAAGAAATCACTATTAGATGTCAGATGTTACCGAGGGGCAGACGCAGCCAGTGATCATCAACTCTAAATTGGAAAACTGCGTCTAAAAATTGCAAAATGTATTCGACCAGAAACGCAAAACAGACCGAAATATAACGTAGAGAGAGAAACTGAAAGGTTCACGAATTCAAAAGAAATTTGAGGAAAATCTGGCTGGGAGACTGAGAGAAAGAAACGAAACACCGGATAGCATGAGCACAAGGATAAAATATGAGAAAACCATCCTTGAAATAGCAGAGGAAACAGTTGGTCTAAAAAACATAGCAAAAAGCCATGGATATTCGATACCACCTGGGATATAATATCAAAGAGAAAAGACAAAAAAGGAGCCGTAATGAGCGCCAGGAACTAAGAAGAAAAGAACAGACACACTAGAGAATACCGATAGCTTAATAAGGCTGTTAAGTGAATTCGCCAGACAAGATAAACGATGGTGGGCTGATGACCTTGCCCAAGCTGCAGACGAAGCTGCAGGAAATAGCAGAGAGCTTTATAGAATCACCAACTGTTTAGCAAATAAAAATAAACCGAAAAACCACCCCTATCCTGAAAGATAAAGACGACCGGCCATTAAACAACCCAGAAGACCAACTAAAGAGGTGGCATGAGCATATTAGTGAGACGGTCAGCCCATCCCCAGAAGAAGAACCACAACAGGTAGCAGCACCCCCAGTAACTGACATAAGAGTAGCAACTAACGAACCCAGCCTCCGAGAGGTCAAAAATGCCTTCAAACTCTTAAAAGCAGGAAAGGCCCCTGGCCCCGACAATATACCACCTGAGCTATTTAAAGCCAGCGAAAACACAACGGCCCAACTTTTACACCCAATAGTAGCTCAAGCATGGAACGAGGAGAAAATACCTGAAAGGTGGAAAGAAGGCTTAATTGTTAATCTTTCTAAAAAAGGTGACCTATCTATATGTCAAAACTGGCGGGGCATAACCCTGCTAAACACAGTCAACAAGCTACTGGCTATAGTAATACTGAAAAGGTTAAGACCCCTCCTAGACTCAATCATCAGATCGGAACAAGCTGGATTCCGCCCCGGCAGATCTTGCACTGGCCAAATCAACACCTTCAGGATAATCATCGAGCAATCCCATGAATGGCGCTCGGCACTCTTCCTGGTCTTCATAGATTTTGAAAAAGCGTTTGACACCGTGGCCCACAATAAAATCTGGGAAGCCATGAGGCAGAAAGGGATCCCAAGAAAAATAATAAGTGTAAATAAAAGAACTCTATAATGGTGCAACATGCCAAGTATTACACAGAGGGCAAATGAGTGAAACAATCTCTGTTAGCAGAGGAGTGAAACAAGGATGTGTACTCTCACCACTGTTGTTTGATATTACACTAGACTGCGTAATGAGAGAAGTAAACCGTAGGCAGGCAGGAATTAGATGGGGGCTCACGGGTACGCTAGAAGACCTGGATTATGCAGACGATACCTGCCTCATGTCTCACACATTAAGGGATATTAAGATGAAGCTCGAGTCCCTGGAAAGAGAGGCAACTAAGGTAGGACTGAAAATAAACACCAGTAAAAGCAAATAAATGAGCATTATGACTCTGAACAAGAAGATCTATATGTTCAAAATTCACTAATAGAGAGTCACCGAATTCGAGTACTTAGGTAGCATAGTCAATAATACGGGAGGAACGGATCGTGATATGCAACAAAGACTCTTAAAAGCGAAGAGAGCGTCTGGTGCTCTTAACGGCATCTGGCGGTTCTCCGCATACTCTAAGAGAACCAAATTTCTCCTATTTAACAGCAACATCATATCAGTCCTACTATATGGATGTGAAACGTGGAAGAGTAGTAAATCCACTCACTACATGATACAGATCTTCGTCAACCGGTGTTTGCGCAGGATAATGCGCATATTCTGGCTAAATCAAATCGCTAACAGGGAGGTATGGAATATAACAGGATACGACTGGAAATAAGATCACGGAAGTGGAAATGGCTAGGCCACGCACTTAGGAGACCAGAAGGCACTATCTCAAGGGCGGCCCTTGATTGAAACCCCCAAGGCAGTCGAAGAGTGGGGCGACCAAAGGTGACATGGAAGAGAACCGCTTTGGAAAAAGCAACGAAAATGAACAAGACATGGGGAGAAATAAAAGTACTTGCCAGGAACAGAGTCAGGTGGCGACAATTTGTGGAATGGAATCAATGGAATGATGGGACTTATCATCAGGTTATAGCAAAAAAAAAAATGCCTCGAAAACTTTTTTAATCACGAAGATATGGCTTGAGAAGTATTAAAAAATGTGTATTTCCGATTTTTCGATTTTGGGGTAAAATTGACATTTAGGGGGGATGTTCGCAATTTTGAATTTCAACACGACCTCAAAATTGGAATGCGGAAGATTATTTTCTATGGGTAACCATTTTAATTTTTTTTAGGTCCTCGACTGGTATAGACCTCTTTTTACAGGCATTTCTCAGACGGCTCGGTTCCTCACTATTACGAAATTCAATTAAGTCACTGTTAAAATTGAGACATCAGATACAAACTTATTTGTTTGCTACAAAAAAATATATTTATTAACAATTATCAATAAAATTACATTTTTATCGATATAGGAGTATATTACAATCAGCAGAAGTGAACTGGTGAACCATATCTAATCAATGAATTATGAGACTTATACGCTGCAGACAACACTGTGAAATTCGTGACGTCACATTAGGTGTGGTAATTCGCCACGATTCCAAATTATGGCTCTATGGGCACACGGATTAATCAATCACCTCATGCTATTTAGTAAAAAGATCGGTTCATTACTAAAAAATTGTTAATTACCAATAAGTTATATTTAACGAACCGTAACTACAACTTTTAAATTATCTTGCAACGTGTAGAGGACGACTGTTTTAAAACAATAACATGTTTTGAAATAACTAGCGGATGATTAATTTTATACATGTAAATAGAATTGAAGTACGATAGCGGACTGTTTGCAAAATATTCCCCTATCTAACAAAATATCAAATAATTTCCGGATCTCAAAATGGATTTTGCCCTGGTAGGTCAACCGAAAGTGCAGCAACGGATTTTTTGGAGTTTGTGTGTAATCGCTTAGATAATAAAAAATATGTTGCTGCACTTTTCGTTGGCTTGTCCAAGGCATTTAACTTTCTCTCATGGATAATATCGTATCTCAGCTTTAGAAAATTTTTTGTAAAATTAGAAGAAACTAGTTCAGAGACGTATGACGTTAATCTAGGAGTTCCCCAGGGCTCTGTATTGAGGCCACTTAGTTTTCTTCTGTTTATAAATGATTTACCACTCCATATTGGTACCAAGTGCGTTGTGCTGTTCGCGGATGCCGTTTCCATAGCAGAAGAGGCAGATTCCCCTGAGAAATTGCAAGGTAAGCTTAATACTATCTTTCAGCAATTTATTAACTGGTGCCATATTAATAAATTAATTGTCAACACAGATAAAACTATGTTGTTGCAATTTTTTTGGTAGAAAAACATTTCAAATTATCATAAATATTACATTGAATCAGTTACCTATTACCCCAAATGAAATGAAAAAAAAAAACTCAAAATGTTCCCACTTTTTTCAGTTTTTCGCTTATATCACGAACATTATGTGTTTATCGAAAATAACCATTCTATGCAATTAAAGTAGATAAAGTTTCCTACAAACTTCACTAGTCAATTTTGATTTTCTGATGAGCGGCTTTGGCGCGAGAGCGCGCTGAAAAACAGCGACTTTTTGGCCCTTCTACGAAAACGTAAAAAACGCTCACTCCCACTCCCTACAACTCAAAAAATATACATGTTATCAACAAAAACCTTTATACCACGTGAAAGTATATTATATTTCCTACAAGTGAAATCTCTAATAAATTTTCTTATAAGGGGGGAGGGAACGACTCATCCCACCTGTCTATCTCTTATCGCCGCTGTACTTTCGATGCATTACTCTTAAAATATGTTGTTTTGATTGAACTGATGGGAAAGCATGTTTGATGAAAACATTAGAAGAAAGAAGGCATTTAATATTAGAATATGGTTACAAAAGACAGAAAAGTTGTATCGTGAAGCATCTATGTATGATTAAATAGCTGATGTCATGTGCGCAGTTGTTTTAGTCGTCTCCATTTGGTTGTTGGTGGCCAAGGAAATGTTTCTTGGGCACTAGAAGGTCCAGGGGAAGGATCTTGGGAAATGGAAGGTTCAGGCAAAGAGTCAGGGTCAGGGGATCTTCATATAGATAGTAGGCCTATCGTATTTCTTATGAGCAGTGTCGCAGGACCACGAGGAATACCTGGGAATGAAACCCAAAGTGGTCGCGTGATAAGATATACACTGCCGTCATAAGACCAATGATATTCTATGAATCTGTGGTCTTGTGGTCTAAGGGCAAACAGACTACAGCTAAAGTCAAGCTCACCCAAATGCAAAGAGTTGCCTGCCTAAGCATAACCGGAGCTATGCAAACAAGGCCAACTAGAGCTTTGGAGGTAATGCTGTGTCTGCCACCACTAGATATATGTCTAGGAGAAGTGACTCTGACAATGTTACGCCTCAAATCCGTTGGCATACAACCAAATGTAGACTGCGGAGAGGCCAGAAGTCGCCTGTGGAATGAGGCTATCAGGAACACATATCTTCTATAGGTAGGCACAATTGGCATTTGCCCTCGGTTTATCTTTGACAGACCCTACATAATACAGACGAATAGTGGATGAATAGCGAAGGTATGATCAACATCTTCACAGACGGATCAAAAAAGAAGGATGGGACAGGATGTGGAATATATTCCAGAAGTCTGCAAATCCAATATAAATGGGCTATGGATGGGCGAGCCAGCGTAGTACAGACAAAACTGGCGGGCATAACCATAGCTGCAAAAGAGATTGTCCCAGGATCTACACAGATTGTAAACAATCATTACTAGCCCTGAGAAGTCACAAAATCACCACAGAAGCAGTATGGGAATGTCACCAAGCACTTGTGGGTGCCCTTAGCATGAAAAACATACTGGCATGCTGGATAAAAAGACATGCACAGTGTACTGGCAGCAAAGTAGAAGACAAATTGGCCAATAAGGTAGCAGGCCTAAGTATCTTTGGACCAGACCGGCCAGTCTGTTACCAATCACGACGATAACACAAATAATTAAAGAGAACACCCACAATCAATTTAAGAAGTTGCGGGATGAAACAAACAGCTGTCAGCTTGCTAGGAAACTGCAAAAATATCCCACAGTACAGCAATGGACTATCTGGCAATGTCCAGAAGGAACCTACGTTTTATAACGGGAATCCAGACTGGACACTATCCGTTAAGAATACATCTACACGATATGAGATGCCCCTAGGCAGTATCACCATCTATTTCGCAAAATTAGGTTGATTTTAGGTCTAGGCGAGGGTCTGCCTACAGGGAGGAAATACAAGGTGCCCAATGGGGTCTAAGTGCTGTGTTTCGATAATTTTCATTGACCACCCTCACAACCAATTCTAAAGGCAATTTTCATAACTTTTGCTTTGATCCCTTCCCCCCTTATGAGAAAATTGAATATTAGAGATGTTTGTTGCAGGAAATTTAATGTAATTTCATTTGGTATAAGGGTTTTGTTGATAACATGTATATTTTTCGAGTTGTAGGAGGTGTGAGTGAGCGTTTTTTACGTTTTCGCAGAAGGGTAAAAAAATCGCTGTTTTTCAGCGCGCCCTGGTGATTTTCGAAAAACGCATAGTTTTCGAGATATAAGCGTTTTTCGTTGTGAAGCCGACCTCCTTTAAGACAGCAAACTTGAAATTCGAATTCAGCACCCCAAAAATATATAGAATCGCTGAGAAAAAAAACTTTGTTACTGAAACCATTTGATTGGATTAAAAAGCAAAGGATAGATTCTCTATTTCTCTCAAAAACTTCTGGATATAAATTGATGGCATTTGGGTAGTTTATCGACTACATTGTATTTAATATGGAAAAAAGAACAAAACAGGAGAAGCCTGAAATATTACCGGTCAAAGCCGAGTTGCTAATTAAAAAAAATATAATTATTGACAACGTATCCGGCAGAATGAAGTATCTATTTTAAATTGAACTGTTTTTATTAATGGTTAAATTTTTGTTCAAAAATTAAACACAAGGTTCTTGAGGAAACACAAATTTAGAAATGACATAACCAGGAAACATTCTTTGCAAAATTGTCATTGAATCCCTAGCAGTGTGGAAAAGAAACCATTTTCTTCGACCATCCACACAAACATTACGAAGTTGTTGTTCAAAGTTACTGTTGATAGCGTTGTGATATAAAGAAATTCGAAGAATATGGTTCCAGCAGGACGGAGCCACTTCGGACAGTGGTAGTAGTCTATGAGCCAGGTCTAACAAAAATCGAGTTGACTACAATTTGGTGTGACTAAACGGCACTTAGGTTTTTAGATTATCCTATATGCGAGTTAAAAGGATTCACCTTCTGGACATTTCAGATTCCCAGCTAAACACGTTTTTTAACCGCCATTTTGAAAATTTTTCACCTTTTCGACCCAATAATGCCTCTACCTTAGAAAACGTTGAACATAGATGAACTGTTACGAGATTATTTCGTCTCTGGTAATGGGTTGGAATTGGGGCTTCGGCTCTCGACTTCGCTGCAGTGGAGACGGGAGTGGGTTCTCACACTTGTCTCAATAATGCTATTACAGGGGGCGCCAAGGAATTCTATTTACCTGCCCCAAAAGTTATCTATATAAGAGTAACTGAATCCCTAAATTTTACTCTTAGTTAATTCCTTAATAAATCACCCAGACATCTAAATCACAAGAAATATATTATAGTACTTGCACAAGATGGCGGTTACTAAGCTATGTTAAAATCATAAAATCAAAATGTTAAAATGGAGTGAGTATCGTGCACGATCAAACCCTCGCGACAATAGTATTTTCGATTCTTACATCTAATCCTAAAAAAAACTTCCTAAAATTTATCTTTCAACTAGTGCCTAAATTAACACTAAATAAATAGTATACACATGCGATATGACGTTGTCCATACACAATCAAACAAATCAACTTATACTTAGAGCTAAACAAAAGGTGAGAAGGACCCGCTAGGCGGTACATATTCCTATCCTGGGAGCAGCGTTCGCGTCAACCTGATGATTTCTTCTTAAATGGCGAAATATACTTAGCTATTATGAGTTCACGTATTATTCCGTAATTCTTCAGGAGGCATCAACTCAGCTTCCAGGGCTTTCCCTCTTATTACGTAATAAATCCAAATCGAAACTTCAGGGCATGGTGAAAAAAAAACGCCTAAAAGAAGAAATTTCGATGTATGATAACCCGTATATCGATTGCACATTATATAAGTAGTGAATGAACAAATTTACTTCCAACCATTGAAACACCCTAAATGACTAGGAGACGTTGTCCTTGCGCTCGATGGCAAATACTTATAACCTCAACGGAGCCAGCTAGATGATGGCACCGAAACCACAACCAAACACCAAATCGTCACAATATCATCTATCATTTAATTTGCGTTAGTTCTATCCGTAATTTATATAATTTAATTGTACTTCATAAGCTTTCATTTTTATTTGCCACCATCGCGATATATCGGAATCAAGTGATTTCTTTTTTCTCCCTCTTTTTTCATAGACCCACAACTACTTAATTAATCCTACACCAGGGAACAGCACCATGCAGAGCTTGTTAAAAATTTATTAGTACGGGTACTTAATTGGAAATATTTGCGCGAAACGTAATACCTCTTAGTAAAGTTGTTCTGAATGTAATTTTACCTATAAAAAACTCCTGAACCAAGGTACTCCATGAGAGAAGCTCCAAATGTTGCTGTATACTCTAGAGTTTAGGTTAAGACTTGCATTTTTTGCAAGGAAAAAGCTCAGTATATGAAAGGGATAAACAGTCGTGAACCCTTAAAACCAGCAGTAGAACTTAGGGCTGACAAAACTATTCGTGGAATTGCTGCACAAGATGTATCGTTGCAACTGAAACAAATTGCCATAAATTCTGTTACAAAGACTTCACGCGCACAAGGTCTGATAAATATGCCCGCGACGTAGACAACTTGTACCAAATAGCCGAGAAAGACGCTCTTAATATAATTTTTGATACAATTCGAAATGAACATTTCTTAAATTCTCGAAATATTACACTTGCAGAAACACAGAAACTATAGGCTCCAGTCAGGTCCATGGCCACCCAGTATTCTTTTTATTTCTGTTATTTGCGTAATTTTTTGGGTCTGCAGCATAAGCTTGCACGATACGGCGTTCCAATACCTGCTTATTGCGGGATTTTATAAATGTTTGTTTTTATAAATGTTTTTTAACCACCATGCAGGTCAACTGGATGACCCTGTTATCTCTAGGAGATCTAGATTTTACTGAGGAAGAGTACAGGGCACTGTCGCTTTTAGTAAGACCTGGACCACTTGCTAGTAATAACTTATGTTTGTGAAAATTACTTCGCAGTGTGGCTGAAATTGCTCAAAAACACCTTTAAAAAGGTCTATGAAGATGAGATCAGGTGAGCTCGGAGGTTACTTAACTAAGGTACTATTATATACCATATACAAATATTAATTATTTTATTAATTCTAGTTGATAACGGTTGATTGCAATCATCGTAACTGGTGGCATAATAACTTACATATTTGCCTCAAAATGTTGCGTTCTAATTTGAATCGTATGCACATTTAACAATAATTATATTTACGTTTATTTGGTGTAAGAAATGATTTAGCATTTACGTCGAAGCCATCAAAGTGATGCTTATTTATTTACATATACGTACAATATGGGCACTTAAAGAAAGTTCAACCTTCTGACACATTAAGAATTTATGTGCTTAATAAATAAACTTTACTAGTAGGCCTTTAAATATAAAACTAAGCATTAAAATAAAGAGTTTATGATTTCTCAAACGTATAAATTAAAATTCTTTATTCCACTACTTCAGTAACCATAAATTGAGAAGCAGCAATAATAGTACGTCCGTTTAAATAAAACAGTTACGTTAATTTTTGACATTCCGTTGCGGCGTATTTTACACTAGGAAGTTCTCCGAGAGAGTAGGATGTTGACATTGTCATACTGATCAATATGTTAATAAAAATATTTCTTTGGAGATACCTAGACACCAGAAGTCATTTAGGTAAACAACAGAGAGTTATATTTCAACTGCTTTATATGAATGAAGCAGCTTCTATTAAAATTATTTCATCTGAAAACCGCGTTTTTATGTTGTCATAATATATTAGACAATATGGTGATCGTGCAGAAATTAAATTTAAAATTTTTGTAAGATTTACACATTTTACAGTGTTCATGATGGTTTTCAAACAATGTATAACTGTGCACCATTTGAAAACTGTGTTATAAATGTTTACAATCATCAGTACTATTGAACAATAAGTTTTCATGTTATCTGCATAGAGTAAGTATCTAACAGCTCAGATATCGAACTTTGAGGCACTTCTGGTAAAGCTTTAAATTGATTCGAACAATAATATTGGCATTGCACAACATGTAGCATATTATTAAGGTAAGACGTACCCTAAATGAAGCAATTAATTTAATATGGACACCTACTGCGTCGAGTTTATTAATAAGAATATGACGATTCAGTCGATCGAAAGTTTTAGATAGATTTTTATATATTGTCTAGGTACTTGCCCTTGGTCATCTACCATTTCAGATATAAAGGGTTACTACAAAAGAATCATCGGGTTCTAAAAAGATATATTTCAGAAAGTATTACAGTTATAATATTGAATGACATGTCACAAGAAAGGGAAAATTTCCAAGTTTAAACCGCGTGCTTGAGAACTTCGCTTTCACGTCTAGGTGGCACCACGGTATGCAGTATGCAAAATGGCGACTATGCAGCATAAAGCGTTTTGTGTGTTAGGGTACGCGCGATGTTTATCAGTTATTATGGTACAACGTACATACCGAAAGCAATATCAAACAGAATGTCCAGGTCATCAAAGCATTCTATGATGGTATCGGTAATTCAAGAACACATGCTCCATGAGCTATTAAAAAATATAAAAACACTGGAAGACCCGGCGTTCTTAACGAAACGGTCTAGGTAAGTTTCGTACGTTCCCCACAACATTCCACTGGCAGAGCAGGCCGTGAACTTGCTAATCCGTAGCAAACTGTATAGAAAATATTGCGATGGCGATTGCGATTCAAACCGTACCGTATACAGACAGTGCAAAGTTTACGACAACCGACGACCACGTGAACCGAACCGATTTTTGTAATGCCATACAGATAGCAATGGAGGATGACGAATTTGCTAACCGTCTGGTATTCGGCGACTTGGCATTACTCGCCTGGCCTCCCAGATATCCCGATCTTAGTGCATGTGATTTTTTTCTTTGGGGTGAATCAAAGATATGGTTACGTATCATCAATGCCAGCAACACTAGATGAACTCCGATAACGCATTACTACTGCTGTGAACAGCATCTATCGGGACACACTACAACGTGTATGGGCCAAAGTGGACTATCGTTTGGACGTGTGTCGTGTGATGCAAGGAGGCCACATTGAACATATGTAATGATGTCCTAAAAAATTTGGACATTTTCCCTTTCCTGTGACATATCATTCAATATTATAACTGTAATACTTTCTGAAATATATCTTTTTAAAACACGATGATTCTTTTGTAGTAACCCTTTATATTGAATTGGGAATAGCAGGATGGAACTTTTAGCCTTGCCTAAAGTATTATTAGTGTTACATATAGTGGAGCCAAATCAGGACTTGAAATATACGAATCTGGTTAAGGATATTTTTTTATTTTAGCTTGTTCAAAGGGTCAAGTTGAGTCCACAGTTCAGCGTTGCAGTTTGCATTTCTCAAATGGTCATATTTCAATGAAACCTAGGAAAACTGTAGGTCTTACAAAGTACTATTTTCAGTTATTATTTCAAATCAAAATAGGCATTGAAACAGCTGATAACCGTAATAATTGCTAAAAATTTACGGACTTGTGAAATTCTGCCAAAAAAACTGAGAAACGTGCTTGTTAGTTCAAACTGTTTAATTTTAAGAGTATATTAAGGGGAATTTGCCGAGCAGATGGAGGAAGACTAGTGTCGTCCTGATCCAGAAAGGAGGCAAGCCGCCGAACGAACCGTCATCCTGCCGACAGCTATGTTTACTAAATGCGATGGGCAAACTTCTCAAGTACTTGGTACTTGAGAGACTAGAAAAGGAGGTAGCTGAGAAGGGGGATTTATCTGAAAGCCAATTCGGTTTCCGAAAAGGACGATCGACGGTTAGTAGTCTAATACTACTAAAGGATACGGGGGAGGAAGTCCTAACCGTGAAGAGCATATGCGCCGTCGTTACCCTAGATCTCAAGAATACCTTCAATACAGCGGGATGGGCGATGATTATAAGGAAAATGCAGATTATGGAGATAGCTCGTACCTCGTAAGGATTACAATGAGCTACTTTCAAGACAGAATGAACGGGTATGAGACGGAGGGAGAGAATTATAGTAATTATTTTTATAATTATTTTGTTGTTTAATTTCATATTTCCATTCATATCTTTTCTGTTTACTTAATTGCTTAATTTGTCATATTAATAAAATTTCTTTTTTCTAAATAACTGCATTTTAACTATCATTTTAATTTATTTTACTGTCAGATTGAGATTAAAATAATTCTAATTTGACATAATTCGGTACATTGCACCACAAGAAATTGAAATACATGTTTCTCAAAAACGGTGCATTTTACAGATATAAAACAAGTGTATCTTTTTAACGTAGAATTGAATACCGCATTAAAAAATATATCACTTTATTAGAAAGTTTATCCGTAAAACAATAATGTCCAAAACAAAAATTAAACTTTCTCAGCGTCCTCTACGTTATTCGTCTAAATTATTGACAAGACTGTTCCTAATTTAAAAAAAAATCTTATATACCAAAGCTAGATCAAATCGCGTAAATGTGATAGAGAATTTTCTTACAGCGTATATAGAATATAATCTTAAGAGGATAGGTACCGGTGCTTTGCTTTTGTCAGATTATTATTATAATCTCCTAACTTTTTATATAAGTATAATTTTAGTTTTTTAGCTTAAGTTAATATATAGAGTAAATGAACTTTAATGTTGCTAACTTTAATGCAAGGTCGCTGCTTACTGGATTTGTTGAGTTTTCTGAATTTATTGCTAATAGTCATATAGTTGTTATTACTGAGACCTGGTTGAATCAAAATATATCTTCTGATGCTGTGAATATTCTAGGTTTTGATATTCTTAGAAAGGACCGTGTAGATCGGAGGGGTGGAGGTGTTGCAATCTATTACAAGGACTTCCTGGATGTCGAAGTCTTGCACATTGATGAGGAGGTAGAACGTGGACTTGAACAGCTGTGGGTAAGATGTAAGTTTAAATCGAAAAAAATTGAAGTTGGTGCTATCTATCGCCCACCAAATGTTAATGTAGCAGCCAGTATAAACTCTATCGAAAACTTTTTGTCTCAAGTAGTACCGCAAGTCGAGGACGTTATATGTGCTGGTGACATCAATTTAAATCTGTATAATTTAACCAATACACGAGTCGAAAGTTTTAATAGTTTTTTAGAATCATATGGTCTTATTCAAATTTTGGACGTGCCAACACGTATTACACCATATAGTAGTACGCTTATCGATTTTATTGCAATCAGTGAGTTAGGGATAAGTTTGCCATTGATATGCACAATATATCAGATCATTGTCTGGTATCGTGTAGTCTTAACTATACAGTACCTAAACAAAAACAGATTTTTTTCTCATATAGGGATTTTAAACAATTTTCCCTGCCAGATTTTGAAAGGGATTTGCATATGTTAAACTGGGATGTCATTTTCGACCTTGACGATGTTAATGATATGGTGGAGGTTTTAAATACTAATATACCTCACTTATTTGATATACATGCTCCTTTAGTACGCGCTAGAATAAATAAACCAAAGGCTCCATGGGTGACAGACAACCTCAAACGCATGTGCAAAATGCGAGACAACGCGTTAATTAAATTTAAGAGAACAAAATATATGGGAGATTGGGAATATTATAAAACATTAAGAAATTTTACTACAACTATATCAAGAAATGAAAAACGAGCATATCTGGAGTACATAAATAGAACAAAAAATTCTAAAAAACTATGGAATGCGTTGAATGATATGAAGGTAACCACTAAAAAACAAAAAAGAAATTTACCATCAAAATTAAATAAACCTGATGAACTAAACAATCACTTTATTAATTCTGCAAATATAACCCCTGTTAATAATGACACTTTTTTATTTTATATGCACAATAAATTTGATGATAACTTGCAATTTTCATTTTCTGAGGTATCAGAACTAGCTATCTCTAAATCCATATTAAAAATAAAATCAAATGCGCAGGGATGGGATGGCATTTCATTAAAAATGTTCAAATTATGTTTACGTTTTTTGATAAAATATGTTACCCATATCATAAACCAATGTTTAGTAAAAAGTACTTTTCCTGTCCAGTGGAAAGATGCCATTGTTACACCCTTGGCTAAAGTAGATAATCCTGAAAACTTCAGTGATATACGTCCCATTAGTATTTTGCCGCTTTTGTCGAAAATTTTAGAGAGAATTATATACGAGCAACTTAACAGTTATGTCATCGAGAATAAAATAATTCCCGAAAATCAATCGGGATTCCGTCAAAAACATAGCACTACCACCGCCCTCCTCAAGGTCATAAATGATATAATCCAAGCTTTGGATAAAGGTGACATCGCAGTTTTGACTTTAATAGACTACTCTCGTGCTTTTGACACAATTGATCATCAGCTACTACTTGCTAAATTACAATACTATGGTTTAAATATTGCAGCTTTAAATTTTGTAAGATCATATTTAAGTAACAGGAGGCAAAAAGTTGTCATTCAAGAACAACATTCACATTTTATTGACATTAAAACTGGTATTCCCCAAGGGTCCATACGGGGACCTTTGTTGTTTATTATATACGTATCTGACTTTCAAAAAGAACTTGTCAGCTGTAACATGCACCAGTATGCTGATGATACACAATTGTTACAGAGTTTTAATATCAAAGACATAGTGAGACACGTTGAGCACATTAATACAGATATTCTCAAATTAACAGAAATTTCGCAAAATCACGCTCTCAAAATAAATTCAACTAAATCATCTGTAATAGTTTTTTGTAGTGATAGGTTTCATGATGATGTCATGAACCATGTTAAGATTTATATCGAGGGACAGCAGATTGAACACAAAAATGTTGTCAAAAATCTAGGTTTATATATAGATAATAAATTACGTTTTAAACAACATATAAACAAAAATATTCAAAAATCCTACTCAACATTAAGACATCTATATTCAAATAGGCATTTTATAACAAAAAAAATTAAGCTTATGCTCTGCGAATTATTGATTTTATCTCTTTTTAATTATTGTGACGTAATCTACGGTCCTTGTCTTGATGTTGTCTCTATTAATAGAATACAACGCATGCAAAACACATGCATTCGATTTATATATGACCTTGGTAGAAGAGAGCACGTGTCACCTAAAATCAACGAAGCAAAATGGCTGAATATGAAAAATAGACGTAAACTACACTTATCCACTCTTACCCACAAAATTATTACAACAGGTACACCTACGTACCTAAAGGCGCATCTTGTCACACGACAAGCGCAACATGCACGTGACTTAAGATCGGTGTACATGCTCGATATACCAAGACACTCATCTACTTTATTCAGGAGGTCCTTTTCTTATTTTGCAGCACAAAATTATAATTCAATACCAGCATTAATAAAATCTAACAGTTTAAGTTCTTTTAAAAAGAAATATATGGCTCAATTATTCAGTGATCAGCTGACTTTGATATAACAACTTATCTTAAGCATTTTCTTTTTCTTTTTTCTATTCTTTTCGCAATAAAGTTCATTTACTCATAATACTCATATTACTTTCTATTACTTGATTACAAATTTTTAGATTAGTTAAGTATTATTAATTTTCTACTTTTAAAATCAATGTATAAATCTGTATTTTGTTATTTCTACATGGTTGGGTGGAAGAGCAGCTTTGCTGAACTCCGCCACAAATAAAGGCAATTTATTATTATTATTATTATTATATAACAAAAACTAAATAAAAACAATTTGCTTTTGACGTCTCAATTTTTTTTAAGGAAGCAATATGTTACTAAGGTATGTTTATTTAAAATTACTTATTTTTATTTAAGGAACCTGCTTTGAGGAATGGCCCATTATTTAATGAACACCTTGTACATGTTCTAAATGATCATTTTTGTCGTAGCAGTAAAATAAAATTTTCCACAGCTACAGCGAATACCCTGTATATCATTAATAAACTAACAAATTTCTAAAACTGCGTTCTATATCCATTTATTGACAAACAGTTCTTTTATTACCGTTTCTTTATGTGTACACCTTATGATTATGAAATCTGCCAAAACAGATACATCTAGCACATACCACTCTAGGCAAATAACCTGTATCTTATTTCTCGTTCAAGCAAAGCCAAAAGTAATCAAATAATTACCCATAATCTGGGAACAATTCGTACTCTCTATCTGGACTAGTGACCATATGACTAATTCGTGTGCTCTAAGCGTGAGAACCATCCTAAAACAGCCTTTAGGCCGCGGATAATTACATGTTACAATACACGTGGTAAAAATATCTATAAAACATTTATAAAACCGTAACCCGTACCACTGCTATGAACGTATGCCTTTAGCGCAGAACTTAAATTATTATAATTTTAGGAAGAGATATCTACGTGTCCGAGATCAGTTAGTATTGTTAATATATATTTTCAATATAAATAATTATAAATTTGAACCAGTGATGTACAAAGACGACTTTACTTCACGCCACTTAAATTAAATGGTTGCAGAAGTTTTGTCATAAATCTTGAAATAATTCGTCTAAGAAAATAAATAATTTTAAAAATTAAAAATTACTGCCTGTGCATTCTTGAGCAGCATAAAATTTATATCTATGAATACATTATTTTAAAGATTAAGATTTTAAAAATTAGTTATGACTCAACGTAAATGGGTAATGTTTTCAAAATATCAAATCTAGCATTTTGTACATAAAAGTATTTTTTCTTCATAGCGGCGCAATAATAAATAGCGGCACTCAGACCTTGTGGCCCATTGTGCATCCGCTAGCTGGTCAATGGATGTCCCCATTCAGGCCCGACTCCAAACCAAAGGCCAGAACCCTTCCCAACGAGCATTCCTAATTTCTTCCAGCATAAGGAAGCCAATACCAAAGTATTTACGCCTCAAGTTCATGAGACTGGAGCAGGAGGTGAAGAAGTGGATGGAAGTTTCCTCTACTTCTCTACAGAACCTGCAGTCGGGGTTGTTAACCAGTCTGGTGTGCAGGTGTTTCTTGAAAATACCATGTCCAGTCAAGAGACTTACCACGACTTTAACTTGCTTTCTGCTTAAACACAGTAATTTGTCTGCCTTATTCGGCGAGGGTCCTGAAATGAGGAGCTTCCCTTGCCGAAATTCTGGGTGGGAGATCCAGAGATCAACGAACTTGGAGTGAGACCAGTCCTCTATTGACCTTCTGGCATTTAATTTAGGGTAAGCCAGAGCTAGCTCCGGGCCCCTCAAAGGCTGATGAGAGCCCTCTCTGGTAAGATCAGCTGCCTCCTCGTTACCCCTCAATGTTAATGTGCCTGTTTACAGTCCTAGGCCAAAGATGATTGGGTTTTAACTGATGCCAGGGCCTTGAGGACTGCTTGGCTGTCACTATATATATATTAGTATTTGTTAGAAATGGATATTCTCCTGTACGCAGACCAAAATAGCAAATATCTCGGTCTGAAATACCGTTGCGAATTTACTCAGGGCGCAGAAAAAATTTGCCCTGGGTTTCTCATCGTATATTTACGCCCCATCCTCAGATCTAGATTCGTCTGTAAACCAGACGATATCGGCAGATCCGAGTATGTTCCCGAGTGGGTTCCAATCCTCCCTTTTCGGGATCGTGATCGGGTATTGAGATTGAGCTGGAAAATATGGGCATTATACTGTCACTCCTTGCACCCAGAAGTGAGTGTGGTTTTATGCCCCAGCCGTTCTCCTTCTTCTTTCCATTGACCATCTCACTTCAGCCTGTAGGCCACTTTCCGAGCCTCGGCCTTGATCGCCACGTGAATTGGCACAAGATCCAGAAGGGGCCCCAGTAGTGGGAGTAGTGCCTCTAAGCTCCGTGACTTCCAACCAGTCGAGTCTTTGGAGTTGCTCTAGCTTCCGGTAAATGTGTAGTTTAGTAACTGCAGACCGCCAAACAAGGGATGCGTACGTTATCATGGGTCTCATTATAACAGTCTAGTACCACATTGTTACCCAGGGGTTCAATCCACAAATTTTTCCAAAGGTCCTTCTACAGGTAGTGGTTGCCTTTTGTATTTGTCTCTCTATATGATCTTTCCAGGACAGCTTAGAGCCCAGGATAACGCCTAGATACTTCACCGCCCTGGAGACTCTTAGAGTAGGGAACGAACTCGAGGAAACCATCCTGAACATATTTCCTGGTAAAAACAACCAACTCTACCTTAGAGCCCTGGTCATTGCACCATTATTGTACGATTCGCAAGTCCCTTTGCATGAACCCGCTAACCGTATTAGGAAATTTTCCTGATATGACAATGGCTAAATCATCGGTATAGCCCTGCATTCGTTCTCATTACGGACTAGGCACCATAACAGAGGGGAAAGGATGCCTCTCTGTGGGCAGCCCAGTAATAATTTGCCTGTCCGCCAACATGGCCCTTATCTATCTAATGATGGTGTCTTCGAAGCACAAGTAGAGTCGAAGGAGGTGCTGTCAAATGCTCCCTGGATGTCCAGAAAAGCTCCAGCTGCGAGTTCCTTGTGGTGCAGCGAATTCTCGATCCATAATAGGATTTATTTTGCCTAGAACTAAATACGCGCAAGCGATCGTGAAGAGTCAATTTTATTACGGAATATATTGATTTGATTTACTAGCAGACGGTACGCATGGCTGCTACTCCAAGAAAGCACAAGGTAGTGCTGCTATGTCTACTTTGGGTTAGATTTAGGTCATGTTTGTTGCCAACAGCGAAATCCACACAGCCCATGGTATAAGAATAAGGATAGGAAATGTAAGTGTTCGTGAAATGCATTGGCGCATTGTATCATGATATGGAGTGTTTGTGCTTCTGCTTTCGTATTTTTGTTTCTAGAGTTGTTCTTTTCTCCTGTTCTCTTTGTTAGTGGCTTCGGCAGAGCATATATCACTATGGTTTCATTGTGCCATTCCTTTCTTTATTGCTCTTCATTCCCAGTGTCCTGGAATCCTTCCTAATCTTCCTAGCTTTTATCATTTTTTGCTATTCACGTGTGGTATATTTCCCTATTTATGATCTGTCTTGGGGCGAGCGTAGATGCGTCTTTACTATGTACATACTTTGATATGCGATGTAAAGCAACGTTAGGCGCGATTAGTACTTGGATGGACGACCGTTTCAAAGAAGACCGTGTCCTCGCCTCACATATCTTCCAGCGGCTTGTATATCAGTGTATACGCGGAAGCTATGCAACCTTAGGCGAGGTTTATGTAGGTGATATACCATCCTTCGGAGGGGATGTAAAGCCGTCGGTCCCTTGTCTATTAAATGTTAGGCAAGTAACAGATCAATACCCTTCTTAAGAGAAGAGATTTGGCAAAATTCCTGGTTGGGGGTAGCTCGTCTACAGGCGTCGGTGATAGGCCTCAGTAGCGGAAATAGACCGACGTTAAATAAATGTTAAAAAAAATAATCTGTCTTTAGCGCTATCTTCAGTAAATGTGCAGGGATTACATTTTTAGACTTGTCCCCAGGGCATTATTGTGTACATTCTTGACCTTTTATAATTTTTCTCTTTGCTGCTGCGGTCGATCCTAGTCTTATTGTTTTTGTGAGTAGTTGAGGTATTTATGTGTTATGTTCCATACCGTTGAAAGAGGTGTGATTTCATCCATGCTCTTGTAATAATTTTTACGGATTGCTCATCCTTTAGTTTCTTCGGTCTATTGTTCATTTATTCGTTGCTCAATTGTCTACTCCAGATGCAGTATTTTCTCTTGTTCGAGCCATTAACAGTTCTTTTTGATATTTAGTTTATTTGTTCTTTCTTTGAGTTGCCCTTGTTTCACATACACATATATATATACACCATTATACAAAAATTCATTTATATGTTCTTTTCTTTTAGATGTCTGAAAATTTGGTATAGCCGTTGTGAAGATTCCCAGGTTTTCGAAGAATCTTCTGGGTTCGTTTATTAATTCAACCCGAAAGTGAAGTTTTAGGACTTTTATTGTTTCATAACAGGCCACGCTTTTGCTACGACCTTTTGATGAATTTTCTTTTACAAACATACATTTATTTTTATTTGATGTTGAATTTTGAAAGTATCTAGGCGTTCTGTTACTAGAGAACCTGAAACCAAAGGGATTGCTTGTATTTTAAGAAAATTAAAATTTGTGAATTAAGACTTTGATATCTTTTGTACAACAGTGCTTATTTAATGTTTGATTTTTTAAAAGATAATTATATATAATTAGATCTTACTTATATAAATAGTTAACTACGTTGTATACATGGAAACAAATTTTCAAAACATTTGGAATAGAAACTTATGGCAGCCAACAATTTTCATGAGGTCATTAATAAATAATAGAAATAAGAGAGGCCTAAAATTGGATCCTTGAGGGAAACTTAATGTAGCCGTATATACATGTGATGTAAACCCAATACTTCACACGTATTATGCTCCATTTAGATAAGAAATAAAGAAGCTAATTAAGTTGCTGTAATTAATTAGTTTTAACATTATAATGGAACGTTTAACGAGGATTTGTTAGTTCTGCAATATCCTCTGAAGGCGCAGTGCGATGGTCAGTATCTAAAAATCAATGCTGAGGAACTTTTTTTTATACATTTATTTAACGTCGGCCTACTTCCGCTACTGAAGTCTAACACCGACGCCTGTAGACGAGCTACCCCCAACCAGACATTTTGCCGAACCCCTTCCCTTAAGAAGAGTAGGGATCTTTTACTTGCCTAACATTTAATAGACAATGGACCGACGGCTTTACATCCCCTCCGAAGGATGGTATATCCCCTATACAACCCTCGCCTAAGGTTGTATAGCTTCCGCGCATACACTGATATACAAGCCGCTGGAACATCCAACTACTAACCGCGCCTTACGTTGCTTTACATCGCATATCGAAGTATGTACATAGTAAAGACGCACCCACGCTCGCCCATGCTAAGGAACCATTTAACGTTTAAAGTACCATATTTGTAGTATCTGTCAATCTGGATATGACCAGAATATGTTAAGAGCCCTTGGAATTTTGGATAAATTAGGTAGATGTATTTTTTTATTTTAGTTATAGAGGGTGTTTTTAGTTATGCAGGAAATACAAATTTAAATTTTATATATACATTATATAGTTTCTGCTTAAACAATTTTTTGCTATCATTGTGTTACATTCAGAAGAAATATATTAACCTCTTGCCAATATTAAAGAAGAACCGCATATGGAACAATACTATTATTTTTTAGCATATTCCAACTTCATAAAATCCATGAAATTTTTACCAGTTGAAGGGAAGTACTACATTGATTGTGGCGTCGTCTAGCTGAATTGGTGGTTCACTTCCCAGTAAACTATTTTTTCGGAATAAAACCATAAAATAAATACCATATGGCTCCAGTGACTTTAAGAGATGTTTCCAAGCTTTGACCAATTTATGTTATTGAATTTAAAAAATGTTATAACTACCGCCGTTACATTTTAATCTCACGACTTTATTGGTTTGGTGGATATATAATAGCTGATTTTTATCCGAAACATTGGAAGATATGATGATTATTAGTTAGATAAATCGATATATTGACTAGATTTCGTGAGGGACGACCACAGACCACCTCTTGTTGCCTTCTTTTCAGTTCGCCTGGTAAGGTAGGTCGTGATATTATGGCAAGTGTTTTGGGAATGCCCACAAAAAATATTGAGAATACCGGCACGTTCTCAGCGCTCTTTGCTTATTTCGAGGTGGATAATGGGCTAATGTCCAGCCATCAATTTAATAAATTTTGGCTCTGCATGCATACTTATTTCATTTAGTGAAGATTATTCGGAATGTCGAATATATTTCTAAACATCTATTTAATAGGTAGATTGAACAAAACTTGGCAAATAAAATAATTATAGGAAAAAAACAATTCACCTAGGACAGTACTTTTAAATTCTATATACTTATCACACACTAATGAAAAAGAAGTAGCGAATATTATAAATTAATTAAAGTCATGTACATCTCCAGGAATATATACAATTAGGGCAGAGACTATAAAATATATAGCTGTGCATATAGTGAAACCCATTACGTTTCTCATAATTCAGGACTCTTTCCTTCTATACTTAAAATTGCTATTATAAACCATTATATAAATCTGGTGACAAACAGATTGTCGGAAATTAGAGACCCATACCCTTGTTGTCTAATCTGGCAAAAATTTTCGAAAAAGTATTTTAAAAAAATAATTGAATTTATGAACAGATATAATTGTAATTGCAAACAAGCAATATGGGTTCAGACAAGCTCGGACGACGCAGGATTCTATAACGGGCCTCACAGCAAAAATTTATAAACCTATGGATACAAATGAGCAAGCATTATGCATTTTTGTCGATCTAGCAAAAGCGTTCGATACCGTAAGTCACTCGGATTTAAACACTCTAGAAGGTATTGGGTTTCTGAAAACAGCATATGATATCATGAAAAGCTACCTAGCAGATCGTTAACAATGCATATTAATTGATAACGGTTTCAGTGGGAAAAAAACTATGCGTTACGGGGTTCCACAGGATACGGTGTTAGGTCCCATTGTATTTACTTTATATGTAAATGACCTCTTTAGTCTAAGGTGTCAGTAGATATAGTCAGTCTTGCAGACGACACAGCAGTATTTTACGCAAATACTTCTTGGATGAGCTTGAATACTGATGTAGAAAATAGTTTTGAAACTATAGTAAAAAAATTTTAAATCAAAATTACTTACCATAAATGTAAAGTAAACACATTTCTTGCCATTTTCTTGTTTTTCCAGTACATTTCCCGATTTTGACAAAATTCAGATAAAATGCACCATGATAAATAGATGGAAATAAACAGCATAATAAGAAGTCAAACTTAAGGCATATTGAACATAGCTACATCACACGATACAAAAAAAAATTCTAACATTATTCCTTGAATACAGAAGACAATTCGACAAATATGTTATATCTATCTGGGCCCAAAAATATACAATGAACTCACTGCGCAAAGTACTCTTGTTCGTTATTAGATTGTACGACAAAAAAGCGAGTGGCTCTGGTTTACGGGTGAAATTTCGACAAACCCTGTGTTTTAACACTCCGATGCTGCGATAATGATTGTATCACAGTGAGCAAAGAAATTGCAGGCTATTAAACCGAAATTCTAGATCTGCATGTAATTATTTAACGCTTAAATTTAATGATAACGTTTCTTGTATAATGTATTTTAATTAGAAATTTTATTGGACGTTAATTAACCCTTGTTATCCACTGAGATCATATAATTAAAACTATCGTATAATTAAGAAGTAGTGGTTATATGTATCGTATTGGCCTTAAGTATCACTTGTATGAACACTATCATTTTTGATACACATGTATTATTAAATTCAGCCCTAGAGGAATGAAAAATTTCGATACTGGAACAACACATTATTAGCATAATTTATAGCAGGTACGATCGTTTTAAACATAAATTGAATGTGTTGCTATAAACATCATTATTAGTTTTAGATGCAGGATATTTAGCGAAAATCAAACTTATTGGTTTAGTTATTACTTCAACGTCTTTGAACTATCAAGACCAATCACCCATGATATGACAGAAGACTTTAACTAGTAAGCAATGATATCTCTAGTCTGAAAATTTTGTCGAATGTTCACTTTATTGTGAGGGTAGGAATAATCAAAAGGTTCATATTTTAGATTTTTGCAACCCACCGTCTTGTTGCTTGTAATGACGCTAGCAGGCTTATTCATTCGATATAGTAATCCATCAGCTTGTCAGGACATACTTTTAAAATTAGATCTATGTTGTGTGTAAAATATTCTGGTGAGTTCGTGCCCGAAAGGCGCAAAGTGATTCAAGCGTGCGTTCTTCAATATGTTAATTATTCACCACGATCCGCTGATATAGGATAGTTGTACTTTTTAGAATACAACTTATGATAACTCAAAAACTAAAAATGCTGTGGAATCAAATTTTAAACCGAGATTTACAATGGCACAATATTACAAAAATGTTTTAAAAAGTTATCTTCCAAGAAAAAAATAAATAACTCGGGGTTAATAGAATAGTAAATGCCAGTGAAAGTCACACGTTTGAAAAAAAAATAATAATTTACACATTACCTACTTGATATTAATAGTTACTCCACTTACAGAATTGCATATTTGCCAAGATGGCCATGAAGACATAAAGCTCTTCCGAATCCCTTTAAGATATAATTATTGTGATTTAGCATGTGATTTATTTTTAAACAATTATAATTACTAAAACATAATATTTTAGTCGCAAACTCTTCTATAAAATTCTTATTTTGCTATAAGGAACATAACCAGACTGCAACCAACAGCTATTCTCCTGGCTATGTGGCACGCCGAGCGCTGAATTACAAGTTACAAGCCTGGCGCGTTAAGTTTTATAATTGCATATTACCATCAAAATGCTAATGCTTCGATTGCAACAAACACCAGCCGAAAGACTGATCCTACTTAAAGGAGTTGTCGTGCCAGTCGTCACACACCACTTGCAGACTACAGTTTCGAGCTGTTGGCTCTCATCAGTGCAAGAGGCATGTGAAGACCGACACGAGAATCACTTGACCATTTATTACATTTCGGTATCTTTGGTATAGCGACATGTAAAATAGTCAGCAGGCGCTGAAATAGCCTGACTTGGCTTAGCATAGTTCAAATGTGCTTTTAGAGGGCGGAATATTAAAACATAATATTTTAGTCGCAAACTCCTCTATAAAATCCTTATTTTACTATAAGCAACGTAACCAGACTACAACTAACAGCTACTCTTCGAGCTATGTGCCCCGCCGAGCGCTGAATTACAAATTACAAGCCTGGCGCGTTAAGTGTAATCATTCCATATTACCATCAAAGCGCTAATGCTAATGCAATAGACACTGGACCGCTAGATGGCGCCTGCTGACTATTTTACATGTCGCTATCCCAAAGATATCGAAATGTACTAAATGGTCAAGTGATCCTCGAGTCGGTCGTCACATGCCTACCTTGCACTGACGAGAGCCAACAGCTCGAAACTGCAGTATGCAAGTGGTGTGTGACGACTGGCACGAGAGCTCCTTTAAGTAGGATCAGTCTTTCGGCTGATGTTTGTTGCGATCGAAACATTAGCGTTTTGATGGTAATATGCAATTATTACACTTAACGCGCCAGGCTTGTAACTTGTAATTCAGCGCTCGGCGGGGCACATAGCCCGGAGAGTAGCTGTTGGTTGCAGTCTGGTTACGTACCTTATAGTAAAATAAGGATTTTATAGAGGAGTTTGCGACTAAAATATTATGTTTTAATATTCCGCCCTCTAAAAGCACATCTGAAGAATTCTAATTACTAATGAATTTAAAATAAAGAAAAATATACCAGGGTAAACTGAAATATTTCCGAAATTTTTGATTTGAATGGAAATAAACACGAGTTTATTTACATTAAACAATAATTATGCTCCCCAGGACCTGATCCGGAGCCAGACAGCCAACCACGACGTTAATCTCTGTAGCGTGTGAGGGCCTGAACGAGACAGGGCTCGTTCGGCGAAATAACAATGCAAAAATATAAATTAAAACTTATCATCTTTCAACAAAATGCATAAAATAACTTAATTGCATTGAAATTTCCAAAACAGAATAAAAATAATTAAAATTTAAAACTATTAAAAGTAGATCCGAAACATTTCAGATTCATGACTTGTTCCGATTCTTATATTAAACGTGCTTATATTTACTCTCATATACAGGCTGTCCATTTTATCAGAGCCCTCGAGAATATCTGACTTAATATCGGTCGTACAAAAAAAATTATTTTTATGAAAATTGTGCCGATTTATATAACCTACAAAATAATTTAAAAACATTTGAAATCCATGGCCTACTTTAAGAGTTATGGCGGAAAATATCGAAAATGCGGAAAACGTCTAGGCCGAATATCTCCGTTATTTGAAGAGATATGAGAAAAATTCTAAGGCGAAATTTTTTTTCAAAACAACGATTTTATCTAATTCTTTCAAAACCGCTGTATTTTGAAATTTACTCTTCAGGCTGTTAAAAAAATTATTTTGAAACAGGCGGGAAATGGCGCCATCAAATTGAGTATATTCCTCCCTTTTCAACGATATATCACATACCATATTTATTCATTGGTACTACGTTAGTAATTATAAAACATTTTTTTTAAACCAATAATTTTTTTTAACAAGCATTATACTTGCCGTGGAGAAGTATGATTAAATAAAACGATAAAATAATTCAATAAGTTGTTCAAATATTTGCTATAATAAAACATTAACACAATTAAGAAGAATAAAGTAAATTCAGGTAACAAAAACAAATTAATAATAAAAAGAATATAGCACACAGAACATTAATATTTATCTAATCCTCAAAATAATTTTTAAGATATCATATCAAGTGTTCAAAGTGTCCACCGCGATTTCTTATGCACAATCGAGCGCGGCGAGGCACTGCATTTAAAACATTACTCAGCACTTCGGGGGAACTGTAATACATGCCTGTTGAATTCAAGCTTTTAGGTCCTCTACATTTTGCAGTGTCGTCGAAAACACCTTATCTTTAGTATACCCCCATAGAAAAAAAATCATTGGAGTTATATCTAGAGATCGAGGGGGCCATCGAATAAATCCATTGGTACCTATCCAATGTTGAGGCAAAATTTCGTCTAAATAATCTAGGCAAATCTGGGAATTGTGGGGAGGAGCTGCATCTTGTTGAAAATATTGAAAGTTGTGTCGATTCTCTAAAGGTAGGTCATCTAAGAATTCATTAAATTCATTTCTCAAAATGTTTAGGTACCTTTGACCACTGAGGTGACCATCATAAAAATAAGGACCTATTAGATTGGTGCCTAAAATACCTATCTACACATTTATTGAAAAAGATTTTGAAACCCAGTCGGTCTATGTTGGTGTGTATTTTCAGAAGTCCATTTGCAATGAATATTGCGATTAAAAAATCCATTATTGGAAAAATTTGCCTCGTCGGACCAAGTATTTTACTACATATTAATGGATTGGTTCGCTTCTTTTCTAACAGCCACCTACAAAAGTCGTTCTCCTTGGTTTGTCCCCCGCTTGTAAATTGTGAACTTTTTTGGCTTTATAACACCGGTAACCATCTTTGTTTAAAATTTTTCTAGCACTTGTTTTATTTATATGACAAGCAATTTGAATTTCTCTTAATGATGTTTCCAAATTTTCTGTATTTTTATTTCTTACATAATTAATGACTCGGCTTACCTTATTTACGTTATCCGTAATACTATTCAACCTTGTCTTCTTCTTTAAAAATGAACTATTATTTTTCGGTTTCGTAGCTAATTTTCTGAACAGAGTTTTATTTGGCTGTAGTGCTTGTGGAAATCTGTTTCTATATTCTACTTGAGCTAATCCAGAGTTAAAATTGCATTGGCAATATGTAACGAACTTATTATGACGATCAATGTGAGTGAAAATCATTTTTGAAAATTCTAAATTCTTAAGCGAGTGTGATTGAGTGAGAGTTTAAGTATTAACTGAGATGATCTGTCAAAAAATTAAATTGTCAAGTTTGTTCATAGCCAACTGTTTTAAAATAATTCAGATAATAGTGAAATCATGAAATACAAACAAATGGATATTATACTTAAATTAATTGGTAAAGACATTTTAACTTTCTGAGCAAGGAGTGACGCTTTTATGGAGGACCTCTATACATTGGCATAACTGCGAATACTCTTTCCATAATTGCTCCATGTTGCTTCCTTGATTATTATTTTGTTTTTGTTACCTGAATTTACTTTATTCTTCTTAATTGTGTTAATGTTTTATTATAGCAAAAATTCGAACAACTTATTCAGTTATTTTATCGTTTTATTTAATCATACTTCTCCACGGCAAGTATAATTCTTGTTATAAAAAAAATTTATTGGTATAAACAAAATGTTTTTATAATTACTAACGTAGTATCAATGGATAAATATGGCATGTGATATATCGTTGAAAAGGGAGGAAAATGCTCTATTTTATGGCGCCATTTCCCGCCCGTTTCAAAATAATTTTTTTACCAGCCTTAAGAGTAAATCTCAAAATACAGCCGTTTTCTCGTATCTCTTCAAATAACGGAGATATTTGGCCTAGACATTTTCTGCATTTTCGATATTTTCCGCCATAACTCTTAAAGTAGGCCATGGATTTCAAATGTCTTTAAACCATTTTGTAGGTTATATAAATCGGCACAATTTTCGTAAAAATAATTTTTTTGTACGACCGATATTAAGTGAGATATTCTCGAGTGCCCTGATAAAATGGACAGCCTGTATGTACCAAAGGACTTTTTTATTTAATATTTTAATGGTTTAGAAATTTATGTAAATGCTAGAGTCTGACTAAGAATATAAAAAAGTAATATTCATGATACAAAGAAAAACCAATCATATGGAAAATTAAAACGAGAAGTGCTAAATACTTACTATAACAAATGAAACCTTAATTACAGCACTGACAAAAACCTCCATTATTAGCAACAATATATCATTTCTTTCAAAAGGGGTTTATACAATACTAATTTGTAGTTTAACTGAGTATACTCGTATCGTTACCATTGTTATTGTGGTCAAATTAAAAGATATGTTTCTTATTTATATTTCATAACGAGAAAATATTTTTGATTATCGTGACGCTCATGCCTTTTTGTTAAAAAAAATGAAATGAGTATTTGTGAGGGTCTGGTCATTGGAAATACACAGCGGGGGTCCATGTCAGGCCGCGGGCCGTATGTAATATATGGAGGCCAGTATGCTCACCATCACCATTAATAGTTTACAATAATAAGAAGCCTTAGAACCGCAAAAGTTTATCTGGTAGTTAAGGTGCCTACTTAAAATGTTGTAATGATATTTCTTAATAATTCCACCCCGCACTGATATTTTAGCCTGTGATTCAGTGCAATTATCTAAAGAAGTCACTATTAATATGTTGATAACTTTCAATTTCCTATGGTCGCTCTCAGTATAATAAACAGCATACTGACAGTGAGGAGAAATATGATTTAGAACGCTCCTCACCCTCTGCTATAGCTACAATGTATCTGAAATTTTTTTTTTAATTTAGGAATAAATTTCATAATCCATTTTGATAAACTATAAATTACAATTACTTCAACAACTTGACGCTAATGACTACTTTTGGTTTTGTCAGCCCGACCAAATATAGCAGGCAAAACAATCATATTGCAAACCATTTTATCTTTCAGTTGGTAACATTCATTGTTCGTCTCTTATTTATAAAACAATAGCTGTAGAAAATATAGGAAAAAGTATAGTTTTAGAATTGCAATGTGGTATAATCACAATATAAAATTAAAAAATCGGCAGCTATTGGAAGCGGCTGGAACCTCCCTACTCGGTGGATCTTTGAAGCAGATAAGAGCATTAAATTGTGTGCCAAAACGACACTAAACGTAATCCGATCTCAACCAGAACTTTTTCAGATCTTCTCGAGCACTAAACTCATGCAAATTTTTATCCAAATCCTTTCAGTAGTTTCGGCGCTATCGTGCCTGTCGGCTGTTCAGGTTTATACGGTGGGTGTGAGTAAGTATAGATTTTAAAAGTTAATAAAGTAAAACAAATTGGTTTATAACTTTCTATTTGCTAACAAGTCACTTTCAGTGAGCAATTTGTTAAAAAAAATTGAAACATTTTAATGTGATTGATTCTAGCAGTTAACACAAAAATAAAGCTATAAGATAAGATAGCGTTGGATGCCACGCAACCAATATAAATATTAGCTGCGAATTTAAACTGCTAAATTCAATAAATCAAGATTAAAGTAATTTCAATATGATTGGTGGTTTAAACTTTGAAATTTCAGACTCATAAACAGAGAAATAAAACTAGACTGTCTCAAAACAAACAATGTATTATAACAATCAAACGTAGGACAAATGTCACAGCAGTTTAAAGTATGTACCTATATTAAAAATAAAAGTTTGATAAAAGCACATTTTTTATAAAAAACGAAATTACTACTATATTAATTAGTTGAGTAAATGAATACAATCTAATTCTAATGAAAAATTTATATCAAATGAAATGTTCTAAGACCTGTTGAGTTCGAAGACAATTTAGAGATAGACAGACGAACATATACCTTTCCTATGCTGGTAGTTGAGGTGGTAGGTATAATCTCCAAAGTGATGGTTTTCCGGACAACATGGTGCCACATTAGCTAATGGCTGTCCTGGAATATTCTTCAAATATAGAAGATATTGATGACCTCCATGTTATGTGATTATTGCGGATGGAAGTTGTATTGCTGTCAGATCTTATATAAAAGAAATCTTCTTAAGTTGAACCCTCTTCGTGGTCTCGTGCATAGAAAAACAAATTTTATCAGTCAAATATCTTTTACAACAAAAGAAAGAGAAAATATGTAAACTTTGTGTTGCTAACCGGACAACAAATCAAATATTGCGAGAAAAAAAAATAAAAAAAAAATAACAAAATTACAAGCAGAATGTAACTAAAACATTTACTTTGATCCAAGAATGATCAAAAGATATCAAGATACTATGTTAAGGTAATTTTCCCATTTACTGAAATAAATTCCCACTAAACTTCTTCAGTGCATGAACTAAATAAACGGGGCGAGCGTAGGTGCGTCTTTACTATGTACATACTTCGGTACGCGATGTAAAGCAACGACAGGCGCAGTTAGTACTTGGATTGGTGACCATTCCAACGGAAACCGCGTTCTCGCCTCACACATCTTCCAGCGGCTTGTATATCAGTGTATGCGCGGAAGCTATACAACCTTAGGCGAGGGTTGTATAGGAGATATACCATCCTTCGGAGGGGATGTAAAGCCGTCGGTCCCTTGTCTATTAAATGTTAGGCAAGTAAAAGATCCCTACCCTTCTTAAGGGAAGAGGTTCGGCAAAATTCCTGGTTGGGGGTAGCTCGTCTACAGGCGTCGGTGTTAGGCCTCAGTAGCGGAAATAGGCCGACGTTAAATAAATGTATAAAAAAATAAAAAAAACTAAATAAACTAAAATAAGAACAGATTTTATTTGCAAAGTAACGTAGGTAGAATCCCCAAAAAGTAATTTGCAATATTCGAGAAAATAATACTTGAAACGTATCATTTTCTGTTTGATTTTTTAGAAAAAACCAAAAATGGAAAAAATATGATTTGAAATTTTAAGTTGTAATTAAATTTACAACTTTAACACACATCCAGAAGTTAATAACTGATTTAGTTCCTAATATGGCTATAATCTATTTGAAACTATTATATCTCTTTATCTACTCATATAAAATTATAATATATTCGATAATCAACTGGTGTTGAACAAGTAATAGTATCCTCAAACAAATAGCGTGGATTATAAACGAGAGTTACATATTATAATTCACTAGATACAGCCAATCACCTTTCCGATACGGTGAAATGGAAAGGTCCATTATTATTATTGAGGGAATGAAGGTGATTTGACAGGTTTGATTAGTTTTGACGTTTAACTATTGACATTATTTTATAAATAATGTTTCTCTATACTTGCAATTTAATATTAATTGTTATAGTCTAGTCGATAGCTGAGTGGGTTAAGGCACGAGATGGCAATCACGATTAATCACACGGACATCGCACCACCAGGTTCGAATCCTGGCTCCGGCACTGTCGGAGGAAATGGTTGTATGTGCGCGTTTTTTCAATGTGTAACCCCCTTCCGCACAAGCCCTGGCTTTTGGATTTGGAGGTTGTCTAATTTCTGTGGTGTTTATTTATTTATTTATAATCGTAGATAAAGTATAGTATTCAATTTGCTGCATTATCGCTCGTTGAGTAATATACTAGTACCATATTAACAAGTTTAACATCACTTGAACATTAATTCGTAAAGTAACAAACAGAAAATTGGTAAAGTGATAATCTATAATAAAAGCATATGATATTGCTGTTGTTACACCTACCTTTAAGATTTGTGTCAATCCACTGGTGCACAGTCACTATTGTCACTAAAAGTTACAAATATGCCGACACCTACGTTATCGGATGACAAACTACTAAAACATTACGCGGGAAACAAACGAAAATCCTCTAAATTTGCTCTTAGAGGAATTAATATTTGTAGTGTAATTCTTCGATTTTTCTGTATATATATTTAAAAACGGCACTAAACGTAATCCAATCCAAACCAAAACCTTTTCAGTTCTTCTAAACACTGAAGAAACCCTCGTGCAAACTTTTATCCAAATCCGTTCTCCAATTCAAAACATTTGAAATTAAATGCGATAGTAAAGCTATAAATTTGTTGAATAGGAATGCACGTGACTCGTGTCGTGACCAGTTTCACGACGCAATGGCTACGCACATCGACTTTGCCACGCGAAATGCGATCTATGCTTCACATTTGCTTTGTTTTTAATTTTTTCCATGGAAACCAAATCGCAAGAGTGGAAGTGTGATATATCGTTGAAATCTGAATTTTAACTGCTTTTCAATGGTTCAATTGCAAATTGTAAATAATTACAAAATAAACAACTTGCAGCGCCAAAACGACACTAAACGTAATCCGACCTCAACCAAAACCTTTTCAGATCTCTTGGAGCACTAAAGAAACCCCCATGCAAAGTTTCAGTCAAATCCGTTCAGTAGTTTCGGCGCTCTCGTGCTAACACACATACATACATACATATACACACACAGACATTTTTCAGAAATCACTTTTTTGAGTTCCTGGGACCTCAAAACGTAAAGATTTGATGTTATCTCAATTTTCGTTTTTGGATCAATTTTAGTAACCTCTCACAATTTTATTGTAGTGAGGTTAAAATGCACAATCAATAGAAGATATTGAAGATATGTCTTATGTATGTAAGATTAATAAATATATTGTTACAAACAGTAGTATTATTATTCGTATTCACATTTCCAAAAAAGGTACTTTATTATTTGTATTTAATTTTAAAATGTAGTGTGTCATTTCATCATGATTATATTCGTAACGCGATAAATATAACACAATAACTGTTATTACGGTCCTAAATCTGTTTACAGTTTTAATAATTAATTTCTAAGTATCTTAAACCCGCGACTCTTACGTTTAACTTATTTAAAATTGATCCTAATGTTTGCTACACGAGCTTAACGAAAACGCCATGCATCTGTGTCATAACAATATTCCATTTGAAAGACCGAACTTAACATAAATCAACCACAAGCATTCTACCAATATAGATTAAAAACCAATACACATGGCGATAAATCAAACAACGTCCATTATCCTAACTATCTTACACTGATTATTCTTAATTTTTAAAAATTTCAAAAATAATAACTTTGTTGAAATGGTTTAAGTGATGTAATTTTTTAAAGGTTCCCTCCTGATTGCTCCGTAATATATATTCCAAAACGGTCCCAGCGGCGCAAAACTGTCAGATTGAAGAGTGAAAATCGTTTTGGGTCCACTATGTAATTAACCGGTGGCTTAGAAACGCCCGGTGAATGCATAAAAAATCAAAACACATTTTTGAGATGCTCTACTTTATTGTTTTTCACAAAAAGTCATCAGCGAAATTTAATGACGGATTGGGACATTAATCTTGTTTCTCAAGTTGATTTAGAAATAACAATTTCCTAGGCCGGGTATAGGGCCCAGAAAAAAATTAACTTATTTGAAAGAGAACTAAATTGTATACTGTTACAAGTAATTAAAAATGCTTTTAGGAATAACCCACAATCATATTAGCATTTTTTTAAAGTGCAAAATATGAATCTCAATGGGCACCTAATTTTTTGTTATTAATACACTGAGAGAATGATTTAATTGAAATAAATACATTTTATTACCCTCAATTAAATGATTTACTTGTAATTGGCCCATTTAGTTGGGCATCATTTATTTAAAAATGGAAACTAGACATATTAATATTGCCAAATAAATTCAAATACTCACGAGTAAAAAATATATTGTTGTGAGGAATAAAGATTAATTTCTCATACACAAAGCTTCTTACAAAAGTTTCATTGATTTATTAGTAATTAACAAAGTTTTCTTCATATAAATGAATTTGCCTTTCAATTTATGCGTAATAAAAAAAGTATTTTTATTATACCTGAATTATAATCTATGGTTTTGAAACTAAAAAGCGTACAAAATCGGGCCTTTAAAGCACTAGAGCTTTAGCTCCTTTTCACACTAGGCGATTTAGTAGTACGGCTGAGTCGTGCACACCATTTGTACGTGATGTCCCTATACCTTTACACATTGGGCGACTAATAGATTTTTGTTTGGATAGTTTAGCTTGAGACTTCTGAGGCCAAAGATGCACTTTATTTGATAGACTTGAGAAGGTGGGAGGGGGGGGGGGGGGGGTTGCACTTGAAGATGTTGCATTGGGCCAAAGGCTACGCCCTGTATAAGTTCCAGTAGTTTAGTTTACACTGATTCTAATTTTAAAAGTTTTGATTTATCACTTTAATATTAAATATATCCGGGTGGAAACCAACAGCCTGTATATTAAGTGTTTTGAGCTTCAGTTACTTTAAAATTCGATTGGAAATTCTAAAATCACTTTGGTTTAAATTTTGAATTTTTTGTCGGGTGAAATTATAACACCCTGTATATGATCTTCTGATGTTCACTGTGGTTGGGTTGATTTATTTGAAAGGTTGCAGTGTTCTTGATTTTTGTAGATATTTCTTGATCATCCTGTATATGGTGATTTATTAAATAGCATTTGGTTTTAACGAGAATGGCTGTTTTGATTTAGATTAATGAAAAACTTCGACGGATTATTTTTAACAAATTTATTTCGATTTTTGTTAAAGTTACTAAAAGGTAACTCTTCGACAGTAATAATTCTGGCTTTTGAAAAACTTATTTCGTTTCGTAGATTGGTTTAAAAGTCACTTAAAATTAATGCGCTGAAGCAGGTAATGTTTACAAACTCTGAAAAATTCACTTAAACTATTGCCCGAGGGCAGAATAGATATTTGTTGAATGTTCTTAAAGCTAGTGCACTAGGTGCGAAATAGACGGTTTTAACTTGGAGCTACCAAGGAGGCCGTCGCGGAGTTTTTAAGGAAATAAAATAAAGTGCGAAATAGGAAGCTAACTAGCCGTCGAAAACCGAAAGAAGTTATTTCAGAAATTTCCGGAGATTCTAGTATGATCACTAATTACAATTTTAAATACTTATTCACTTTAAAAGAAAACTACTTCACTCGCGATACTTCACAGCACTTGAATTACTCCCGGAATAAAACATGCATTCGCTTGCCGCGTGGGGACTTTTATATGATTAGGAACTGTTGCGTTTTTTGCGCCTCGCGAATCTCCCGCGAACGTTTTTAGTCCCGTTTTAAGTCTGGAAATGTCTGGATATCGCTCCGTAGGGGCGAGGATGTCTCATCGTTGCGTAATATTGCGCAATATTGTGTAATACTGAAAAAAGTTGAAATTTTGAAAGGGAACCTATATGAACGTGTTGGGCATAAAAAGGCAAATTTTTTTATATAAGACTTATGTTCGAATCGATTTAGGTTAAAAAGTTAACATTTCGCATTACCCCGTAATGCAGCCTTAAAACCACGTACGTACTATTAAAGTGGATACAAATTGAGTGCCGGTGCCGGCAGGCTGAACGAAGTGAACGGAAACTATGTTTTAAGAATAGAGAAAGGTTGTTGTATACGGGGGGCGACGAGAAAGTAAGGATAATAAAAATTGACTAAGAAATGAAAATGACTGCGAATGTTATATACGGAGGCGATTAGAAAGTAATGATAATAAAATTTAACTAAGAAATGAGAAAGGCTGCGAATGTCATATGCGGGGGCGATGAGAAAGTAAGAATAATAAAAACTAACTTAACTAAGAATTTTAAAAAGCTGTGAATGTTGTATACGGGGACGATGAGAAAATATGGCTCATAAAAATAAGGTCTGTCAGTCGGTCTGTCCGTCTGTCGGTCTGTCTGTCTGTAACTTTTTCTTTGTGCGCACGTTTACTCTGGAACTGTTTGTGATATTGACTTGAAATTTGGTACACTTATGTCTTGTAACGAGATCTGGAACTAGATTATATTACTACTTCCGTTGAAGGATTCGGGGGTAAATGGGGTATATAAGGGTAAATATGTATATGTACAAAAAGTTAAGGTCTCAAAAATTTGTTTGGCATCAGCCATCCCCCCCCCACTGTCACCCCCAATACCACCCCCAATACCACCGCTACGCTATTATGAAAGGGAGTAAAAAAACTTAAAATATGATTTAGTACATATACAAAAACGAAACGTCTAAACAAGTTTTTTTAGCGTTATCTATCCCTTCTACCAACCCCATTGCCACCCCCACCCTATTATTAAAGGGGGTAAAAAAAATTAAAATGTAATTTAGTGTGTATACAAAAAATTAACGCCTAAAAAAATTTGTTTTGCGTTAGCTACCCCCTCTACCACCCCATTGCCACCCCCCTTATTAAAGGAGGTAAAAAAAAAATTAAAATGTGATTTAATGTGTATACAAGAACAAAACGTATCAAAAAAATTTTTTGGCGTTAACTACCCCCCTCTACCACCTCCAGTGCCACCCTTACCCTATTATTAAAGAGGGTAAAAAAAATTAAAATGTGATTTAGTGTGTATACAAAAACGAAACGTCTAAAAAAATTTTTGACGTTAGCTACCCCCTCTCCCACCCCCACCTCTAATTTTTTTTTACATTAGCCATCCCCTCTACCACCCCCACCCTAATATTAAAGGGAATAAAATATTACCTTGGGATTTAGTGTGCATAAGACTTGGATACAAAATCTGGATGTGGAAGTAGTGATTCCTTGGGCAGTGGTTTTTTATGTATTTTTTATTTTTCACCATCTCTATATGCTTCTAATATTATAAATGCAATACCTGTATTTTAATTCACTATGCACTCTTAGAATGGCTTTCATCATTTATTTAATTCAAAAAACATAGCATGACGTTAGAGAATGCAGTTAATGCAGAATAAGTATTGAGTAAATTTTTTGATTTATAAAATAAAGCATTAAAGAAACAAATAAAGCAATATACTATATTAAAATGTGTTATTGTAAAATACTTGCATTTAAAAAGTTACAGAACAAGAAAATTTATTAATACGCAGCTTAAAATGTACACGCACACACAGTATTGATCAGCTTTTAACTTCTTTAAGATACTCCATTTTGTACCGAAACTGCGATAGAATTTACCAAAGTAGGCTGATTTTTGCAAACGTACCTACATAAAGATATGATAAACAAAATTATCCATATTCGCATTCTAGATTAGCCAGATATTATACAATGCACATAATATAGAAAATCTAATGATGCACGTGCATGATAACTTTGCTAATAGTATAATGAATACGACGACCTCACAAATAGTCAGGCTAGAGTAGTCCACAGCTTCAAAGATTTTCTGGAAGCATCCAAGGCTCCAATATTTTATTAAATTATCACTATTATCTATTGTCAAAAGTAAACACCACAAACAGACTAAAAACACCACGAATTGCAGAGAAAACTGTTAATTAAGAGAGATCAGTTAATGGCGTCTATAACGAAAACAATAATGTACGCGGTAAAATTTTTCGCCGGCAGAGGGCGACATTTGAAAATTTAGCTTCTAGAAGTACATTTATTAATGGGTAGTGGGTAGTAAATATTACTCTACAGAACTAAATATTTACCTCACGTATTATGGTTAACTCTTTGCTGATATACTTATTTCTAAGAAATAAATGTCCTTGTATTTAAAAAAATATTATTCCTTATAACATACACTACTATGCGCAAACTCAACCATTTTGGATATTTTTCGAGGTTTCGGTATACATTTTCCCTCTGGCGACTGGACTGACTCTAACTTTATGTACACATTGTATAACAAATGAGTTTTATTTTACAAATGGAACAGTTGATTTCAATTTTTTATTTGTCGGAAAATGCGCCCGTGCAATGACCGATTAGAAATATATGTATATTTTTTGAAAGCTTTAACTACACCAATTTTATTTTTTATTAATTACTAAAATGATCTTAATATTATTACTAATATCTGCAGATAAATTTATATTACACTTTGGGAGGATAATATTATGTTGAGATATTGTCTCATAAATTTACATCAAAATATTCATACTGAATTAAGACGATTAAAAAATACTCAATTAATAGCCACATAAGTACAAAAAGTCGATGATATATGTATATATCAAATACAAATCTTATGAATATTAAGTAGACCCTACCTAAATTATTCCCAATATATAATTAAAAACAGGAGAAAAAAAAACTACCTACACAGAAGTGAAAATAGATTTGAAAGCTACCCTGGAACATAATTCGGTCTTTTTTCAACCTATCTCGACTTAATTTGGTTGTTTCAGATATAGTTTATTTGTTATTTTTAATGCTGGAGTATTTACAAGCCTTTTAATACCCAAATTAACATGCGAATTGACTATACCGGCATAATTTAAGCTTGTTAATGAAACATTTTAGGTTTTATTAGCAGGCAATTTGTATGTTCTTGAGGCCTTTTTATAGAGGCGCCTTATGGCTGACTTATTAACTCAAAATGTTTTATTTTTGGTTTTTGATTTAATGAACATGTTCCAATGCCACCGATATGTTTGCTTAGCAGATTTCTTCGGCAGAGTAGACATACATGAGGTAGCTGGAAAGCGAATAACATTATTAAAGCATTCATATCATCCAAAATTATGATACTACCGTATAATTAATGTTTGTTGATAATTTAACAAAAAATGTCAGTTTTAGTCATAATTCTTCATATCTGAGATATAGAACTGACTGTCTTGTGTGGTATGAGTGGATTATAAATATATACAATTTAGTACTGAAACTGGAAATTACTCTTCGATATTTGAAATATCTGTTTAGAGTACCAAAGTTATTTTTTACCGGATGCATTGGATGTCATTTACATATCATTAAAAGAATCTTGGTTTATTTGTGCAGTTTGGCATTGGGATTTGATGTTTTTTTTTAAATTAAATTGTATAAATCTTTGTAGCTACCTTGTGTTTTAGGCTCACTTCATATTTCTAGGTAGTACGTATTTGTGTTCCAACTATATGCTTTATTGAGTACTTAAATCATAAATTATAAATTTTGATAGTCATGGGTGGTTTCTATTATATGACACTTTTTGTCGTAAAATTGATCTAAGTCTCATTCAGTATTTTAAAATGGTAGTAGTATTTCATCCATATGTAGTAACTACGTCCCATTCGTTGAGGGAAAACTGAAGAGAACATTTTAATGTTGTTACCATCAAAACTCATGGCTTGACATCTCATAGACCACACTAACCTATTAATCGTTTCTACCGTGACAGGTGAAAAAGAAAACTCGCTCACAAATTTTGGAATTTTAAATTATTATATTTTTCAGCGATTAAATCATCTTATTCTGTACTTGCGATAAGTTGTTAATAAAAGAATTGTTGAATAAACTAGGATTGGCACAATAACAGGAAATGTCATTGTTTTTATTAGCATTAAATGATTTCAAAGTATGCCAGAACATTTTATGATCCAATTTGTATTTAAACTGTATATCTAGTTACGCCCGCTTTTTCAATTTAAATGACCCGTTAACAAAATTACGCATTTCTTTATATTCATCCCACGAGATATTGGTGTTAGTTTTTTATATCGATTGTAATCATATTTTCTACCAAGTAAATATAGTCCCAATTTACAGATAACAGATCTTGTAGAAAGTCTTGATAACTAAAAATTAAAAATCTTGTCTTTCTTAATTTTTAGTTTACATATGACTAGTGAGTGGTCTGAAATATCATCCATTTTCAGTACATTTAACCCAACTACTATATTATGAGTAGATGAATAATTACATCAATCAAAGTACTTGGAATGTTTGCAACTCGAGTAGGAAGTTCAGTATGTTTGAATTACCCATAATTATTTTAGAAATCAAGAGCAACACAACATTTCTCACCGTACTTCGGCAGCATTCACAATTAACCGAACTCATTAATATATTTATAAATAAAGAGCACGATTAATTATCGCGTTGTATGGTTGCAATCGTAAGCAAGTTACGTCACTGAACAATTACAGGCATAAATGCTTCGGAAAATGCAAATTTCAATAATAGCTTCAATATTGCAATGCTTTCCAACAGAAGTAGCAGCTCAGCAGCAGCAATTCGGATACCAAGTTCAGTAGTGGTACGGAGTTGAAAAAAATACAGAAGTGTGGGGTTGGAAAAAAACAAGGAATGAGTCATTTCTATTCCCACACTCCAGCCTCCCGCTCCGACAATTCCTTTACAACTTATTTCATGCAAGTATAAGAAGGGATGTCGAGGAGCCTGTAGATGCAGAAAAACTGGGCCGAATTGCACAATTATTTAAACAAACTGTAATGGAGCCCACGACAAGATTAAGGATGTAGCACAAGACGCCAATAAAGATAAAGAAATCGAGGCAGTTCTAGAGCCAATATAAGCATTTTTGCAAAGCAGTTCATTTCTATATGCAAAATTTCGTTCGATTCTGATGATGAAACAATAGTAAAACCCGGGCCATCAGCGACAATATGAAAGAAATTGCACCAAATTCCATCATTAAAACATATGGATTCGACCTACCGGAGATACCACAAAAAAACTCGCCACTACTCTACCTGATGGTGGTGTGGAAATGAGTGTAATTTCCGCCAGTACATGTCATTAACTTTGAGATATCCGGAACGCCGAAACCGTTCGTTGTATACAGTCGTCAATGAAGCGTCAAAATCCTTGAATCTTCCCAATCCTCAGGGACAGGTCCAATTTTGATGATTTTTTTTTAATGTTTGCTTTTATATATTATTTGAAATCAGAAACATTTCAATATGCGCAATTAAGTATTTGTATTGTTTAAACAATACAAGTGTGACAGGGCTTGAAATGTTGGAAAACACCTGTTTTTTAATATTAATTCATCTTGAAATGTATTTATAAGAGATCTAGTGACTTGATATTTTTAGAAAATATTTCGATATAGAGAGGGCAGTAGAAAGGAATGTGATGCTACAACAACTGATTCATTCTAATTTAGTGGTGGAACGCTTACAATACAAATCGTTTTAAGATAATTTAATTAATGTATATTTTCATATAAAATTTAGCACGTTCAGAAGAAGGGTGCCGATAGAAATGTAAAGAAACTAAGTAATTTCTAATTAATGTGGAAGTTTTACTTAAGAAATTCCCAATACATGACAATGTATATTCAGCTGAATACAATATGAAAAATTTCAATTTAGTCCATTCATTAAGTCGTTTCAGTTAGAAAGATTATAGGATTTTTAAAAATTGGCGCTTTCATGTATTTTGAAGTGATATTTTCGATTTTCAACTTGGCCATCTAATGTTTTTCGAGAAAACCTACCATATTGGAGAAATAAAGCCAAGGGCGAGCTTTACGCAAATATCTCTTTTCCAATGCATTTTATAGAAAAAATAATTATACAATAGATTAACTAGACAAAATTTTCCACAACTTACGTTTTGTTAGTCAATGAAGGTTTTTATTTCTTAGTCCTCAGGGACTAAGGGGGATTTTGATGTTTTTTTAAGTGTTTATTTTTATATATTATTTGATATCAGAAACATGTCAATGTGAGCAATTAAACATTTATGCCGAAATTTTTTTTCACGGTATTTATTAACTTTCAAATAGTAAAAGGTTAACAATTTTTTTTGTTTTTTTATTATATAATTATTAAAAGCCTTAAATTATATGAAAATTGTCAAAAAAATTATAAACAATTATAAAATGATATTTTATTTATTATATATTTAAATATGATATATAATTTATACATTTAAGAAAATTCGAATTTTTTAAAATATATATGAATAATTCAATAATTCATACAAAAAAATAGTATTTAATTTTAATTCCCATATCAGGTTGTTGTGCGTTATAGCAATCATTTCCACTGCAATTGATGCATGCAGGTAAGCAATGCAGACCACTTTTTCTGAAAATGAAAAAACTTTCATTGAGATAAATTTAGTAAAAAAATTTATTTCTGTATAAATTGTGTTTATATTGTTTAAACAATATAAACACAATTTATCTCAACTTTCATTGAGATAAATTTAGTAAAAAAATTTATTTCTGTATAAATTGTGTTTATATTGTTTAAAAAATATAAACACAATTTATACAGAAATTAATTTTTTTACTAAATTTATCTCAATGAAAGTTTTTTCATATCGAAACTATACGATAAAAAAATTGTTAAGTTGAAATTTATAGAATAATTTAATTTTTACAACATAAAAATGACAGTTAAAAGAACGATTAAGTCATTATTAAGTATGAGCAGTACAGTAAAAACAAATAATAATAAAATTGCTATAGACTCAAATTTAATTTTTCAAGGCATATGCTTTTTGAGAAAGACTAATGACGAACTTAGGATGTATTTTGATTATGAGTTGGCACCCTGTCCTCTTTCTCTTTTTGATAATGCTGAAATGAGAAAATCGAAAAAATCATCATTATATGATATTTTTGAAAAATGTGAAGAAGATGTTAACGATGTTAACATTGGTGTTGGCAGACAGATATTTATTTAACACCAATAGAAATGACAGAACCAGCAGCACCAAATAACATATTAAAAATTATATTTTGCTTTTGCGAAACTGGATGCGGTACAGCTTGCGGATGCAGAAAAAGTGGTCTGCATTGCTTACCTGCATGCATCAATTGCAGTGGAAATGATTGCTATAACGCACAACAACCTGATATGGGAATGAAAATTAAATACTATTTTTTTGTATGAATTATTGAATTATTTATATATATTTAAAAAAATTTCGAATTTTCTTAAATGTATAAATTATATATCATATTTAAATATATAATAAATAAAATATCATTTTATAATTGTTTATAATTTTTTCGACAATTTTCATATAATTTAAGGCTTTTAATAGTTATATAATAAAAAAACAAAAAAAATTGTTAACCTTTTACTATTTGAAAGTTAATAAATACCGTGAAAAAAAATTTCGGCATAAATGTTTAATTGCTCACATTGACATGTTTCTGATATCAAATAATATATAAAAATAAACACTTAAAAAAAACATCAAAATCCCCCTTAGTCCCTGAGGACTAAGAAATAAAAACCTTCATTGACTAACAAGACGTAAGTTGTGGAAAATTTTGTCTAGTTAATCTATTGTATAACTATTTTTTCCATAAAATGCATTGGAAAAGAGATATTTGCGTAAAGCTCGCCCTTGGCTTCATTTCTCCAATATGGTAGGTTTTCTCGAAAAACACTAGATGGCCAAGTTGAAAATCGAAAATATCACTTCAAAATACATGAAAGCGCCAATTTTTAAAAATCCTGTAATCTTTCTAACTGAAACGACTTAATGAATAGACTAAATTGAAATTTTTCATATTATATTCAGCTGAATATACATTGTCATGTATTGGGAATTTCTTAAGTAAAACTTCCACATTAATTAGAAATTACTTAGTTTCTTTACATTTCTATCGGCACCCTTCTTCTGAACGTGCTAAATTTTATATGAAAATATACATTAATTAAATTATCTTAAAACGATTTGTATTGTAAGCGTTCTACCACTAAAGTAGAATGAATCAATTGTTGTAGTATCACATTCCTTTCTACTGCCCTCTCTATATCGAAATATTTTCTAAAAATATCAAGTCACTAGATCTCTTATAAATACATTTCAAGATGAATTATATTAAAAAACAGGTGTTTTCCAACATTTCAAGCCCTGTCACACTTGAAGTGCCTGGCTTCTGAGTTTAGAAATTCAAAACACAAAAACCGCATTTCATGTATTTTGTGGGAAAGAACCTGTTCAATATGAACACTGCGGGTCAGAAGAAAAGGTACAAAAGGCCCACTTTGTTAAAGTGACACATTTAATGAAATGTGTATTATTTATGGACGGGCTTTTCAAATGATTTTTTTGATCTTTTCTAGTTGTTATTATTTTTTTATGTTAATTCACTTAGGAGACTATAGCTTTATATGCGCCACTATAGATTGAAGCTTCTTTACAGGCCGTCTAGATATTATATTATATTTAATGTGATATTTTGGTAATAAACAAACATACAGTGGTTGACATGTTGGATTAAGCTTTAGAATCCAAATTAAGCGTGAAAATTTAAATACAAATTCAATGGAAATGTCATCATCATAAATTTCGCGCCTAAATTAGTGCTATAAATTATATGTTTAATCAAAATTAAATTATTGTACAGCGTCTTAATAATTATGCATACACTGAGGAATGAGTATAATAACTAGATAATATATAGGGTGTACCAGATTTGAAGGAATATAGTATAGTGAAAAATAAAACAACTTTAAGATTTTCACACATCATTTGTACAGGTTTTATGACTTAAAAATATCATTTTCTGAGCGATTACATAGAGACGATCAGTGTACGTGAGCTTAGAAAAAGGAGGACATCTTTTTTATTATTCGAAAATCAAATGCCCCTGTATATTTTTTTCACACTTCTTCTCAAAATACGATGATTTCACCGAAGCTACACGATAAGTTTATCTTATTGAAGTGGAGTAAGATTTACTGTTTTCAAGAAAAACGAATGGACATTTTGAAAAAAGTAGGCGATACATGAAATAATTTATGCATTTAAAAGTTGTTTATTTTATTTATTTATTTAATTTGGTACACTTATGTATTATAAAGATATCCGGAACTAGATTATATTTGGATCTAACTCCGTTGGGAGGTTCGGGGGGCTAAATGGGGTAAATAGGCAAAGCAAGCAAGTAATAGTCCATAAAATTGCAATTTAAGGCATGTACGAAAAGTCAAGATCTCAAAATTTTTTTTTACATGAGCCATCCCCCCCCCCTCCCTATCACCTCAATACAACCCCCATACTATTGTGAAAGGGAGTAAAAAATAAAATGTGATTTAGTGTGTGTTTAAGAACGAAACGTCTCAAAAAATTTTTGCCACCCCCACCCTATTATTAAAGGGAGTACAAAATTAAATTGTAATTTAGTGTGTCTAAAATTTATTTTGGCATTAGTCACCTCCATTGCCACCCCCACCCTATTGTTTAAGGAAATAAAAAATTAAATCGGGGTTTAGTGCGTATACGAGAACCAAGGACTTTTTAAATTTATTTTTACATTAGCCACATTTGGCGAATTTCCCAAACGATTAAAAATCTCAGTTATCACCCCTGTGTTCAAAAAAGGTGACCCTCTTGAAATTCAAAATTACAGGCCGATTTCACTTCTAAGTGTCATTTCAAAAATTATAGGAAAAGCTATATGTAATAGAATAAATACGTTTCTTACAGAAAATAATATTTTTACAAGTCAACAGTTCGGTTTCAGGGAAGGCCGTTCTACTGAAGTGGCAACTATAAACTTCATTCAATGCATAAATGATAAAATGGAAAAAAAATAATACATAGTTGGACTTTTTTTCGACCTTACCCGTGCTTTTGATAGCCTGAACTTTGATTTTATATTAAATAAGTTGTCCGTGATTGGTGTTCAGGGAAAACTCCAGCAATGGATTCACTCATTTTTAAAACATCGCAAACTATTAGTAAGAGTAGATAAAAAAATATCAAATGAGTTCGATTTCACATCAGGTATCCCCCAGGGTAGCGTTCTAGGCCCCCTGGTTTTTTAAATGTTTATAAATGATCTCCCTGATTACATACTCGATGGTGAAGTATTTATATTTGCTGATGACACATCCATCATAATCTTGAGTCCCAATGGACAAGAGTTAAATCGCAAAGTCAATAATGTCCTCACTCAGTTTGACACATATTGCCATAAAAACAGACTTATCATAAATTATTCAGAGACAGTAGCAATCGAATTTCATAAACAATCTAGATCAAAAATAATTAAACATAATTTCAAAATAGGTAACAATTCAATGGCCTTAAGGAATCACTGTAAATTCCTAGGTACAAACGTTGATGAACAGTTAAACTGGAACGAACATATCAATTTCGTTTGCTCTAAACTTAATAAACAGTACTTTGCACTGGTGAATTTAAAAACTGCATTGGATAAGAAAGAACTATTATCGGCTTATTACGCGTTAATCTATTCTGTGATTAGCTACAATATAGTTGTTTATGGCCTGGCAGTAGAGAGCACTAGGGTATTCTTAGCTCAGAAGAGAATAATTCGGCTCATGTATAACTTAGGATATAGAGAATCATGCAGGCAAACATATAAAGATGAAAAAATTTTGACGTTTATTGGTATCTATTTACTAAAACTTTTGAGTTACATATACCTCAACAAAGATCAATTTAAAAAAAATTCAGATATCCATAGCTATCCCACTAGGAAAAATGAAGACATTAGATTAGGTACATTTACTTACACCAGCTACAGAAAATCTCCCCAATATATGGGGTGCACCTTTACAATATGTTACCTCCTCAGATAAAAAGTGCAACTAACCTGAATAGATTCAAACTTTTACTAAAAACATTTCTTTATCAAAATACCTTCTACACAATAGAAGAATATATTTATACGGTACAAGGTACTTAAATTTCTTATATACATTTTAAATTAAACCTTATCTTATTCTATACTTGTAATTTGTTAATATAATAGGTTGTTCATAACTTTATATTTCAATTGTTATTATATTATATGTATGTATATGTTATATATAATATGTAGTATATTACTTATCTTATCTTACCTGTGACTTGTCTATCCAATGTAAATTGGTTAAAGATCAATAAATTTCAATCAATCAATCAATCAATCAATCAATCAATGCCTTGCAAACATTAACTGTAGTTGTTGTATTAAAGATGTTTCGAAGCTGACAAAATTTGTATAATAATTTGCGTAATTTGCTATTCAGAAATTTTATATGTTGACTCCATTTTAAAACCTCAAGGTAAATACCTAAATACTTGACATGATCCGTTTTCTCATAAAATTTACTGCAATTACAATATAATACATGACATGTAATATTTATTGTATTCAGTGAGAAAGTGATAAATTTTGTTTTTTTTTAAACGCTTTATATTAGCTTCACCTTTATGTTTGTTTGTACGTAACCTTTTCAATCTTTGAACGTGATTCTCACCTACTTCAAAACGTCAAGTTAAACTGAAACTTTGCACAATTATTATTTTTTTTTAAAAAGCGTGGGGTGCAATAAAAATATAGTGAGAAGCACCCCACGCTTTTTACAATAAAATATTTAAAATATGTAAACATTATTTTTTACTTTTTAGTTCGGTTTACTATTAAAGCGTGTTTTTTCAGTTTTCTAAACTATAATTTTTTTTGTGTTTAAGGTCAATAAGTTCGAGTTTGGCCATTCTGTAATATTAAAAAGAGCACGTTCTGCTTTAATTTTAACATTTTCCCAGTTTGAATCTGAAAAGATTAGAATTGATTTTTCCAGAAATATCTAAGTTTAGCATTTCATTTATATACAACTGAAACAGAATGGGCCCTAGTACTGTTCCTTGTGGAACTCCATATTCTACTGATCTTTCTTCACTATGAACTGAATCAATACGTACAACTTGTTTTCTGCTTGTCAAGTAATTTCTTATCAAATCGTTGTATATGCCACGAAATTCATAATTATTTAGTTTATCAATCAACTTAGTATGCGACACCGAATCGAAAGAAAGCCTTTGCGAGATCTAGAAATATCGCCGTAGGCTTCTGATTATAATTTAGTGATTGATGTATTTCATGGGTGAGGCTATATAATGGGTCAACTGTAGACATATTTTAAATTAATTTATACTTGTTAATATGTTCTAGTAATCTAATCTTTATACATTTTTCAATGATCTTGGCAACATTACCAATGAGAGAAATTGGGCGGTAATTTTCAATTTCCAGCTGATCTCCTGACTTTAAAATAGTATTTATTACTGCTTTTTTGAGAACCTCTGGTAATTTTCATTTTGATACACTAGATTTATAACATGTTTTAAAGGTTTTAGGGTATATTGGCCTGCTTTTTTGATGTCACATACTTTAATATTTTCTTTCTTTTTTTCAAACTATTTATAGGAATAATTATTTCACTTTCTAAAACTGGATTCATGAATAGAGAGTTTAGGGTAGTATGTGTGTGGATTATTTATTAGGATGTCTTGTGCCATCTTATTTCCAATCTCTGAAAGTTTTTATTATATGCATTACTTATGTCCGTTTTATTTTTAGTTACTGTTCCATCCTCAAGTCTCATCTTATCAATTTTACTATTTGTTTCGTTTTCTTTTGTAGATTCCATAATTATTGTCCACATTTTTCTTACATCTTTTACCGCTTCTTGTATTTTTGTTTTGTAATAATAATTTTTTGTTTTCTGTATTAATTTTGTTGTCAAATTTCTATGCTTTTTATACTTTCGAATTGATATTATATAATTAGGTCTTTTTAAAAGCATTTATTTCAGTTTATCTCTTTCTTGAATCGAATTTATTAACCTTTGAGTGATCCAGGGCTTCAATTTTTGTACATTCTTAGCATTTTTATAACACGTTTTTGAACAAGATCTTAATACATGTTTGAATTTAGCAATAAAATTAGTTGTAGCTATATCTACATCCGTTTTGTCACATATATCGTCTCATGTTTATTTTTCTAACCGTCTTGTAAGTTTAACCTGATCTACTTTTTGATATTCATAAGACTGAGTTTTAAAACGTTGATGTGTTATGGCTGCACTGTAATATACTGGGTAAATACGCAAAAAAAATGTGATCCAAACAAGAAGACTATTACTCGGGTCGGTTAACTTATTTAGGGATAATAACCAAGTGCACAGAGTGTGTTACGATATTCTTAAACTACGTTATTATTTTTATCACTCATGTCTAAATTAAGAGCACTCCGGATATAAGCCGGAAAGATAGTTCAATTTACTCTCATATAAATCATTATTTTAAAAAACGGCTTTCACTAAAAGACATTAAGAACATGTTACAATGTGGGACGATGAGAGAAAAATATATATATATATATAAAAATATTTTTTTTCTTCTATTTTCGATTTGCAAAAATAATTCTTATCATCCCACATATTATTAAAATAAACATTTTCCCTTTTGCAGAACTAAAATGAAATTAGCCCTAATGTCCTCAAGTGCACCGAGAAATTTAAAGTTTAGCTATAATAAATTTGTCCAATGTCATATTCTATTACATCTCTATCACTTTCTTTCCAAGCACACCGTATATTAGGCTGCGTCATTTTATTGACGTGAAGTCATTTACAATTAAAATTGGAAGCATGGATGACTAATACACTCCGAGCAACTCTTAATATCTCCTATTAAAATAGTTCTTCGCAATTTTATTGAATACTTCTTATATTCATATGAGATATATGTCAATATAATCATACGCTTGTAAATCATTCAGTACCTTTTCTGTTTCATTCATATTTCTTCTTTACAATGTTATACGTAAAAAATAAATATACAAAGGCTTTTTATTTATCGCAAGAAATTCCAACATGTTTAGCAAGCTAATACAATATATTAAAACTATAGTGTAATAAAATAATATATAATGAAACTTAAATTGAAATTTTCTATTTTGTAACTTTTCAAATAATTAATTAATCTATTAATAATAATTGCAATTGTTGTTACTTGATTATAGCTAACAGTTCTTCCACATTTGTGACAGCGTGTTTCCCATTATTATGAATGATGTAGATTTTGCCATTTTGAATTCAAACATTTTTTGGTCCAAGTTCGTCTACAGCGGTTTTGATAATTTCCATACGTTGTTTTGTGATGTCTTCCCTAATTGTTATTTTTGTTCCTTTCAATTTGGATTTTGCATAATAAATCAGATGTTTGATCTTATTAGAAACTACTTTGACAACTATAGGGTCTATCTTTCTTATTATTTTTTTGTGCTCATCCGGTGACAAATTTCGATATCGCATTTATTCAAATCAACATCAAGTTTTTCTTGACATAATTTGATTACTAAATCTTCAGTGTTTTCTTGATTACTTTCTTTCGTAGCAAAAATTCTGATATTATTTTTCCTAGTGTACTTACTGTTCAACATTATCTTTGTCCATTTTGATTTCCTCTAATTCGATTTTTATATCGTGTATTTGTTTTTCCATCTTATTATTACTTCCACGTCCAGTGGAAGTATAGTAACGCAAAAAAAAATAATTTTGTTGTTGTTGAAATATGCTTAAAATGTCATGAAACGTCGAGATTTAAAATTTGAGCGAAAAAAATTTTCTGTCTGTCTGTCTGTAACTTTTTTTCTGTGCGCACGTTTACTCTAGAACCGTTGGTGATATTGACTTGAAATTTGGTACACTTATGCGTTATAACGAGATCTGGAACTAGATTATATTTTGATCTAATTCCGTTGAAGGGTTTGGGGGTAAGTGGGGTAAATAAGGGTAAATAGACAAAACAAGCAAGTAAGAATTCATAAAATTGCAATTTAGGGCATGTACGAAAAATTAAAGTCTCAAACATTTTTTGGTATCAACCGCAAACCCCTTCCCCCCACTGCCACCCCCAATACCACCCCTGCACTATTATGAAAGGGAGTAAAAAAATTAAAATGTGATTTAGTGTATATACAAGAACGAAACGTCTAAAAAAAATTTTTTTGGCGTTAGCTACCCCCTCTATCACCCCATTGCTACCCTCACCTTATTATTAAAGGGGGTAAAAAATACTAAAATGCGAGTTAAAAAAAAATTTTTTTGGCGTTAGCTACCCCCTCTACCACCCTCATTGCTATCCCCATCCTATTATTGAAAGGGGTAAAAAAAATTAAAATGTGAATTAGTGTGTATACAAGAACGAAACCTCTAAAAAAAATTTTGGCGTTATCTACCCCTCTACCAACCCCATTGCCACCCCCACCCTATTATTAAAGGGGGTAAAAAAAATTAAAATGTAATTTAGTGTGTATACAAGAACGAAACGTCTAAAAAAATTTTTTGGCGTTAGCTACCCCCTCTACCACACCATTGCCACCTCCATCCTATTATTAAGGGAGTAAAAAATTTAATTGGGATTTAGTGTGTGTACGAGAACCAAGGACCTCTATTTTTTTTGCATTAGCCACCCCCTCTACCACCCCACTCTATTATTAAAGGGAAGAAAATATTACTTTGGGATTTAGTGTGCATAGTGTGATTTTGATACAATATCTGGATGTGGAAGTAGTGATTCTTTGGGCAGCGGTTTTTTCCTACTGTTTATTTAATTCCTTTTTGCACCCCTCCTCAATTTTTTCGGTGATTTTTTCACATTTTGAAATATCTCTCTTTACAAATTTATATTATAATGCAATAAAATTATATTATAATGAAATAAAATTGCACCGCTTATAAACACGTCTACTCTCTTCGACTTCGACGAAGCATGTCTATAAGATGTTTTTAAATGTGAAGTGTTCAGTTATTGCGGCAATAGATAAGAATGTAATTTAATATTTTTAGAAATAGGAATCTATATTTTCACTAGCCAAGTGCTAAATAAATAAAGACATATTATTAATTATCAAACTATAAGTTAGTTGTCTCCTCTATACAGAAAATCCACTTTTTATAAAGTTAATTGTATAGTCATTTGATGCCATATGGTTGTTTTAATATTTACGGAACAATTTCATAGCGTGTCATTTAATACCGTTTCAAAGAAAACAAAATAAAACCTCATCAATTTACGTTATTAGGTATTATAAAGTTGATACCACGATACAATCGGAGTTAATACCAATATAACACCGGGGTGGTGTTTCCACTGTTCATGAGAACTGTATAATGTGTTCATGTATAAATATTTCTTGATATAAAATCAAATCATGTATAGAGATGTCCATAAGTTTGCATGTTAAGTGGCAATAGCACGTGTAAAATACGGACTATATGACAAATGTTGTAGCCGTTGCTTTGGAGATATCGTGTTTAAACACACTGCAGTAAATGCATTCTTATAATTTTTATTTGGTATCGTGGGCTCTTTTATGGATACCTCTACACACGATTTATGGTTTTGTGATATAAATAATATAAATATTTGACTACATAAATTGAAAAATGGTATATTAAACATTTATAGTATTCTTTATAACGAGCGTATTTCGCAGTTTAATTTCAATAAATAACGCAAATAATAACAAGTAAATTGACTGCAAGCGGGAAACTAAGTAATGAAAAAAATACACAAATATAATGAATTATACCTTAATCAGTTAAATAAAACTTTAACTTAACAAGAAATTCTAGATTTATGAGAATAATCACGAAACTATGCTTAAGCCTGGTCTCCATATGCAAGTATAACTACTTTCTACTAACTTTCTAACTGAATTTAGTTTACTCTTTGATAGTATTTAATGTAAGAATATTGAAAGTAGAGGCTTTAAGAGTAAGTGTGCTCCTGTTCCTTAGACTTTCAATAATGATTCGAAATATTTATAGCAAGAGATATGTATTTAGAATGAAGAATGAAACAAGAATTTTGTATTTTTTTAATGTGATTTTTTCCAAAAAGTCCATGCAGTGCCTATAAATAGAATCACAATAATTAAAATAGCTTAAGATTAGCGTTTCATATAAAACTTTTTTAATATTTAAGTTTAAGATGTCTTTGTCCGCATATAACAATTTTAATGAACTCTAGGTTTTGGTCTATAAGGAGCTAATGTAAGAGGAAAATTTCAGGTTATTATCAAGAATGAGACCAAGATTGTTTGCTGAACTTACTGGGGACAAAAGGCTATATTGTCAATTTTTATAGTAAAACTAGACGTTAACAACTTGCATGCCTTATTAGCCCAAATAAGACTAACTCACATTTATTGGAAATTAGTCGTAGATTATGATCAGAAGATTTTTGCGTAATTATTTCTAGATCACTATTTATTCTAGCTATTGCTTCAGATACTGGTACAACAGAAAAACTATGATAAAGTTGTGTATAATCTGCGTATGCTTGTACTGACAGTATTCAACCATATATCAGATGTATATATGGTAAACAGGAGAGGCCCCAGCACTGACCCCTGAGGTACACCTCAAGTAACAGATACCGCAGATGATCTATTATTATTCAAACAAACCATCTGTTTACGATCGGATAAGTAGGACTTGAAAAATAATACTGAGATATCATACAGGCCGTAAAATTTTAACTTCAGTGATATTAATTGTGGATATTATGTCTACGTTAAATTGCCACTTAATAAATGAAATCATAGAAACTGGGAAAGTATCTGAGGTTTTCAAAATTGGTATAATTAAACCGTTATTTAAGAGCGGTTGCCCCTTAGATATTTCCAAGTATTACCCAATTATATTAATAAGTACAGTTGCCAAAGTTTTTGAAAAAATACTAAAATCTAGAATAAATAAATACCTAGAAAAACATAAAATTTTATCAGCCAAACAATTTGGATTTAGAGGGAAAATATCAACACAAGACGCAATTGCTTACCTCACATCAAATATATATCAAAACTTAGATGAACGCCGTTGCGGCTTATGCATATTTGTAGATCTGGCTAAAGCCTTCGACTCTGTGAGTCACGAAATTTTGTTAAATAAAATGTCAAATTTGGGTTAGAGGTTTGGTGTATAAATTAATGCAGTTTTACGTTGAAGGCCGAAAACAAATGGTTAAACTAGGGTCCACATTAAGTTCTCAGCAAAATGTTGAATTTGGTATTCCTCAAGGTACAGTAATTGGTCCCCTACTCTTTACTATATATGTAATGAGCTTCTTAAAATGGCTACTATAGATGATATTATCAGTTTCGCCGATGATACAGCCATAATATATAAAGAAAATACGTGAGAAGATGTTAAACGTTTAGCCGAAAGAGTTTTGTTAGTATTGAAAATTGGTTCGATAGTAATCTTCTCACAATGAATACTGATAAAACCAAATATATGTCTCAACAAAGTTCTTCGTGAGTTCAGACCTGTTTATATTATTATGAAAGAAATGTGTACTTCCCACCATATCTTGTTGAATTGTATATTTGAATATATTCGTGAATAAACTTATTATTATTATCATTATTAATTATTAAGTCATAATCTAAAGCACCAAAGGCAGAAATCGAGTACAACTAAAGCTGTAACTTTCTTATTATCTGTATTTTAAAAAATATCATCAGTGATTTTAAAGAAAGCTGTTTCTATACTGTGACCTTTCCTGAAACCTGTTTGGAAAGATGTAATAATATTGTTGGAAATAGCATAAACGTAAATTTGTGCGTATACAACTTTCTCCAAAACCTTAGATAAAAATAGGTAAAATACTTATAGGGCGTAAAGCTGCTACCGAAGAAACGTTCGTAATTTTTACTATGGGTAGAATTAAAGCATTTTTTCAGATGTCAGGAAAAGAACCTTGTTCGCAGCAACATGTATGTAATATACGGGTCAATATATTTGCCATAAAGTTTAACCAAATTTAGCAATAAGTGATCATATCCATTTGCATTTGATTTTAAATCAGCAATAATGTTACTTACGTCATCTATTGAGAGAGGTCTGAAGTGAAAAAAATTATCATTAAACTTGCTGTCTTCATAATAACTGAAATCGACATTAGAATTCCTAGTTTGGAATGACGATGAAAAATAGTTATTTATTTCTTCAACATCAGCAATTTCGGAGGGCATATTTGTATTTTTGCTTTTTTTTTATTTTCATTGTTTGTACTGTATGCAACGTACTTTTTTTATCATTTTGCTCACATATTCTATTAAGGTATGCTCTTTTTTCATTTCTGACTGCAGATAATGTACGATTACGTAAATTGTTGTAGTGGGCGAGCTCCACAGGATATTTGTTATTTTATATTTAGTTTCTGCTTTGGCCATTTCCCTCATTATTTTTTTTAGATTGTACGTTAGCTATAGAGCTTTTGGTTTACTAACCCTAACTGCTCTTAATGGGGAATGTACTTGAAACAATTCTAGTATTAACTCTGTAAGTAAATTAACTTTATATTCTATACTATTACCACGTAGGACATTAAAAAATGGCACACTTCCCAAATCATAATTAAAATGTTTAAAATCTCTAAACTTAACGAATCGTTGAGTAAATTTAGGAAATAACCAATTCACTGTAGATAAGCTTGTGATCCGATATATGCTCAACATTAGTTTTTCCGGAACGAATAAAAGTGTTATTATTAGATAATAAAATAGAATCTAATAAAGTATCTGTTCCATGATTAAATATTTTCTCTTAAATAGATGCCTCTTTTCTTCTTTTAACACTTTATGTACAGAGTTAAAAGGAATATCACAATCTCGGCCAAGCTGGCAAACGCTATTGCGTCGATTCTCTTCCATAGCCAGAAAACATTTAATTTGGCTTTCTTCTCAATAACTAAACGGTCTTTCTTTGGTATATCATCTACCTAACTAATCTCTCTATATTTACTTACAATATTATGTTGATTAACTTATAAACTTAGTGTTAAATAAAACACATACATCTGCCTATGTTCGTGCCCTGTTACCATACACAATCATCATAAGAATTTAAATTTTCTGAGATACAGGCAAATGCATTGTTATAAAGCAGCAGAAACAAATTTAATCAGCAATTATTAAAGCTATGTTCATACCAAAGGCAGGGCGGATCAACTATACCACCCCTAAAGCGTATAGACCTACTAGCTTAACCTCGTTCCTATTCAAAACAATGGAGAAGCTATATGAACGATACATAAGGGATGTTGTAGTGAAGACAACCATTTACATCCTAACCACCACGCATGCACCCTGGGAAGATCCACCGATACCACCTTCCGCGAATCGGATTGAGAGATCCTTGGACAATAAAGAGTCCACCCTAGGTTTCGTTATATACTCCCACACCTAGCCCTTCGGCCATCTTAGATCCATCTGTATACCAGATAAGTGACCCTTGTTTCAATCGCATTGACTCCATCTTACTCATCTGATGGCTTTCAATTAGTACGCCAAATGGGCGGTCAAAATCTTGTTTGATAGGCATTGAGTCAGTGGGTTTGGTCATAGACTTCAAATGGACTAACTCCAGAATCCTTATGTGACCAACCAGATCGCCTGGTTTAAATTTATGTGCCTGACAGTCGTAAGGCACTGAGTAGCGCCTCCTTTCTTACATGTAAGTGCAAGGAAAGTAGGTTAAGCATAGCCTCCATAGCTGCTGTGGGACACGAGTGCATTGCTCCTATAGTCCCTAAAGAGGCAAGGCGTTGCAGTTTCTGCAACTTTTCTTGTGCTGTTTTTTTCCTCTGTTTTTGGCCACAATACACATGATGCGTAGGTTACCATAGTTCTGACAACCGAAAGATAAGACCAATATGTCATTTTGTCTTAGACCCCGAGTCTTACCAAACAACCTACGGCACGTCCATATTGCCGCTGTTGCTTTAGTAAGAGTCCTTTCCAGATGTAAGTTCCAGGTAATTTTTTGATCCAGGATTACTCCTATATACTTGACTTCACTGGAAAGATTTATTATCACTCCATTCATTACAGGAGTTCTAAGATTAAGTCTTCTCCTTTTAGTAAACGGGACAATAGTTGTTTTGCTCAGATTGACATTGAGCCCCGAGCACCATTTGGATATTATATTTAAAGCAATTTGCATGAGGTTGGAAATCATGACCTGATTTTTGTCTCTCACAGTGACGACCAGGTCATCTACATATCCCTGGACGTTAAAGCCTGAATTACTCATTTTATATAGAAGATCATCGACCACCATTGACCACAGCAAGGGTGATAGGACTCCATCTTGTGGACAACCCCTGACTGCAGTCACCGTAGCCGACTCATCCCCCACACTTGTGGTAATAATTCTGCTTTTGAGCATGGATTGTATCCATTTAATTGTAGGTAACTGTATTCCCCCTTTTTCCGCGGCTTTTTGTATGGATTCATAGGAGGTGTTGTCAAAAGCACCCTCTATATCTACGAAAGCACATATAGCCACTTCTTTTGCTGTAAATGTCTTTTCAATGCCTTGAACCATGCAATGTAGAGCATTTATTGTTGATTTGCCAGGTTGATAGGCAAATTGTTTTGCGTGAAGCGGTGTTCCTGTAAGGATTTCGCTTCAAATGTGTTGATCTAAAAGTTTGTCCATTGTTTTTAGGAGAAATGAGGTTAAGCTAATGGGGCGGTACGACTTAGGCTCGTCTGGTGGAAGTCTGCCTATTTTCGGAACTAGCGCCACCTTAACTTCCCTCCACGCTTGAGGAATATATCCCAATGTATAGCTTGCTCTAAATATACTTCTCAGGCATGGAACAAGCTTCTCAATTCCGTATTGAAGTAGGGCAGGGAAAAGGGTTTAAAGGTTGATACCGCCCATTTAATTTTGTTGTGTTTTGTTTGTTTTGTTGTTCGAAGGAGTCCTCAGTGAAAGAATGGAGGGGATCTAAAAATAATCGAAAAATGGTGCAGAAAACACTCCCTGTATATCAATCCCAGAAAGATGGTTCTCTTCACAAGAAATGGGAAACTAGGAGCATTGAATGCACCTGTCCTCCTGGATACGAAACTAAGTTTCACATCAGAAGTGAAATATCTTCGGGTAACTTTCAATGCCAAACTAACATGGAACCTTTACATAGATGGAAGGCTAAAGAAGGCTTACATTTCTTATGAGCAGTGCCGCAGGACCGTGGGGAAACCCACTGTGGTCATGTGGACATACACTGCAATCATAAGACCAATCAGTTAACATACAACTAAGTGTGGGCTGTGGAAAAGTCAGAAGTCGCCTTTGGGATGAGGCTGTCAGGAAGACGCCTCTTCTACAGGGGTGTGTAGATGGCATTTCTGCCCGGTTTGTCTTTCACAAACCCTACATAATGCAGACGAATAGTGAGAACAAGGCTGCTGGCGAAGTTGTTATCAACATTTTCATAAACGGATCAAAAAATACGGATGGGGTAGGATATGGAACATACTCCAGAGATCTGGAAATCTAATATAAATCAGCAATAGATGGGCGAGCCAGCGTAGTACAGACGGAAGTGGCGGGCATAGCAATACTGCAAAATTTTCCGTAGACAAACTACGGGCAAAACAGTCAGGATCTACACAGATTGTAGACGTTACAAAATTATCACAGGAGGAGTGTGGAAATGTCAACAAGCAGATGTGGGTGCCTCCACCATGAATAACATGCTGGGTGGAAAAACATCCATAGTGTAGTGGCAGCAAAGTAACTGACATACTGGCCAAGAAGGCAGCAGTCCTAAGTATCTTTGAATCAGGTCCGGCCAGTCTGTTACCGATCACGGCGATAACAGAAGCAATTAAAGAGAACACTCACGATGATTTCAAGAAGCTGTGGGATGAAATCAACAACTGTCAACTTGCTAAGGAACTACTGAAATATTCCAGCAAGAGTACAGCAATGGACTATGTGGCAATGTTCAGAAGGAACCTACATTTTATAACGGGAATCCAGACTGGACACTGTCCGTTAAGGAAATATCTAGTTTACTGTTCATTTGCTATTTTATCGTAAAATATTACAATAAAAAAAAAATTATTTAATCGATTATTCCAAAATATTTTCGTATTCAGAAGGAAAAAATTTATTCCATACTTTATGTACACATTGTATATTGAATAGTAGAGGTCAATATTCGATACTAGAGTAATATCTGAAGTAGATAACATATAACTCCAGCCATAATATTACACATTTTAAATTCTGTTGCTAAAATATGACGAGAAAAACTCCATAAGATTGAAAAGTTAAAAGTTTTAAAACATTTCTTGTATTTGAATACCGATTTGATTATACAATATCTGATATTTCATGCATATGTACGCTTATTTCTAAAACCCCACTACAATTGCCTGAAAAACACTATATTTTAATCATATTTAGTGTATCCTAGGTATGCAATGGGAGTGCACCACAACATATGTTATTTAAACATATCATTATACTTACATACTTGCATGCTTTTATTGAAATTCAACAAAAGTTTTCAAGATCGTCAATTCGGATAATATTACCTCAGTGCACTGAAACCATATAAATGCCTCTTTGATGCAAAAATTAAAATAAAAAATCAAATAATAATTATTGTTATTGATAACGATATGTCTTTTATCCTGGGTGAAAAGCGGCTGTCAGGGGCCACTTGACCATGACGAGGCTAATGGTGTTGAGCCTTATTGTCCCCGTCCTTTCAAAGTTAAAATGCCGCTTAGTCGACACAATAACCCATTGTATTCATACTGTACAACCAGTTCTTTACATGCTTTTAGCTCACAGGTACATCATTGAATTTCAGAAATTATTTAGATTAATTCGTTTTTGGCCTGGTGAATTTCGTCAACTAATCATTTTATAGATATATGAATTTACATAAGTATATTTTTGTGAAATATTTCATGTCATGACATACAAAAAAAGATAATTTTACCAGTAGATATATCAATAATTACAAACAATAATTATTTTCAAATACTGTAATTACATACAAATACTGAATAATCACATAAACAATAAAATCAAATTAAATAATACCTAAATCTTTTCAATAACCAGTAACGGTTCCTCTAGAAATACAAGTGAGAAAGCGCCTATTTCGTATTTCTACAACTATTTGAATCAATCAAATATATATTATTATTGTTTGCTGAGTTTGGTGGGTGTTGGGGACAACGTTTTGTCAAAAAACACAACTTTTAATTTGTCGACGTTTCGTTTATTATAAACATCCTCAGGACACTAAAAATATAAAGAATTCTATAGAATTATTCAAATCAAAATTAAAAGTTTACGTTAAAATAATGAAATTGGTTGCATAACACGTTAAAAATTTCAGTTAATTTTCTTTTCTTTTTTTTTATAAAAGTGAATAGATGCATACAATAAAAGAAAAACTAACATAAACAACAATTTACACCATAGTGAAAAGTTGGAAACGGACTAACATTTAGTTTGTGTTATGATGTTTCAATATTATGAAAAAACGAAAAGTATAACAGTAAAATGATACACACACTCTTAACTTGAATACTGTTTACCCGATGATACGTTATCAGATGCTCAGATTTTTTGTTTGTCTAGGAAGAATTTCAATAGAATATTAATATACCTAGTGTTATTATGCTATTGGCTTTATCATTTAATTTTACTAATAATATTGGAATAGGCTGCATTTAAATTTTTGATAACGGATCTTTTGTTAACACATTTTTTGTTTTTCTTAATGCAAATCATTTCATGTGTTAATCTTTTCATTAGATTGTTTTGTTTCCCAATTATTCTAGTTTCATTAATATTAAAAGTATATCCGGTTAACACGTGTTCTACAAGTTGGGTGGGATTATTTTTCTTTATTAATGCATTCGTACTGTTATTCTTGTGTTCCATTATTCGCTGTTTTAGGTACCTTACTGTTTGTCCAATATAGCTTTTATCAAATTGAATACAAGGTATTTCATAGATTACATCCGATTGTAGTTCTTTTAGTATTTTTGATTTTAATCTTGTAAAGAATTTATTTTTAATTTTATTTTCATTCTTAAAAGCTGTTTTATTTTTATCTGTTTTTTGAGTTATAGTTCTCATATATGGAATTTTTAAATGTTTTGTATCACCCTGCATCTGTGCATTATAGTTTCTAGGTGTGGTAGATGTAAAATTTTGGTGGATAATTATTTTTTAATAGAATATTATGCATATAGTTTAATTTTTTTCCCAAAAACTATGGTCTGATAATTTTAACACTCTGTCTTTTAGATTGTTGATAATAATTATTTTTTGCTTAAAAGAATGCTCTGAGTGAAAATTAATAAATATTTCAGAAAAGGTTGGTTTATTATACCAATCTGTTTTGGGTTTCCCTGTGTTATGTCTAATAGCCAACATATCCAAAAATGTATTATTTTTTCTTTTCCCACAGTAAATTGTATTTTTTGATGAAAATCATTAAATGTGTCTGACACTAATTAATTGTGCTCACCTTTTTACATTGTTACGAAATTTATTTCTGGTATTCTAAATTACGCATTCCTTAAAGATGAAAGGTACGTAAAAAACTCATTTGAGTTTGTAGTTTAGTAATACTCAAACTGTTCCTCAAAATTATATTTTGGTTTATTTAGATGCTAAATCATTTTTACTAATTTTCCAACGGATATAATAGAACAATTAATTATGGACGGATGGCATATGATAGAAGATAATACTCAAAGCATTCTTTTAAGCAAAAAATAAATATTATCAACAATCTAAAGGACAGAGTGCTAAAATTATCAGACTATAGTTTTTGGCAAAAAAATTTAAACTATATACATAACATGCTTTTAAAAAATAATGATTGACCAAATTTAATAAAAACATTCCTAAATAATAATTTTTATATCTACCACACCGATAAACAATAATACGCAGATACAGGGTGATACAAAATATTTGAAAATTACATATATGAGAGATTTATCTGAGAAATTAAAAAGAACTATAACTGAAAAAACATATAAAATTACAACAGCTTTTAAGAATGGAAATATAATTAAAAATAAATTCTTAACAATATTAAAATCAAAAACAAAAAAAGAACTACAATTGGATGTAATCTATCAAATACCTCAATGTGATAAAAGCTATATTGGACAAACAGGAAGGTACCCAAGAATAATGGAGCATAAGAATGACAGTACGAATGCGTTAAAGAAAAATAATCCCACCCAACTTATAGAACACTTATTAACCGGACATACTTTTAACTTTGATGAAACTTGAATAATTGGGAAACAAAATAATCTAAAGAAACGATTAACACATGAAATGATTTGCATTGAGAAAAACGAAAAACATGTTGGTCTAAATTGTTGTTCATGGTAGTTTTTCTTTTTTGTATATATTTACTCACTTTTATAAAAAAAAATAATTGAAATGTTTAATATGTTATGCAACCAATTTTATTATTTTAAAATAAACTTTTAATTTTGATTTGAATAATTCCATAGAATTCTTTATATTTCTAGTGTCCTGAGGATGTTTATAATAATAAACGAAACGTGTTTTAACAAGATGTTGATTCCAACACCCACCAAACTCGACATACAATAATAATATATATTTACTTGGTTCAAATATTCTTGCCGCTTAATACTGCTAAATGTAATGCTACCACCTATACTAGAAAATTAAGTCCTGTGCAATATAAGGGCAATATAAGTCAGGTTTATCTGAATACACCAGAATCATTTAAAGATCTCGGAATAAGCTTTGATCATAAGCTTACCATCAATCAGCACATTGAAGTCGTCATTGTAACATCAACTTATAAAAGTTTTGGATTCATTATTCGAAATTCTGGTGAATTTAACAATACCGCTACATTAAATATGCTATATTTGCAGCATTTGTACGATCTAAACTTCAGCATGGCGTGTGGAATCCAAATTATGCTATACATATTAATGCTATTGAGCAAATTCAGAGCTGATATCTAAAATTTATGGCATTCAAATAGGATAACACTTATCCACCGATAAGTTTTCCTTATGATACTTTGTTAGAAAGATTCAATGCTAATGAACTTATCAGAAGGCGGCTTTTTTACTCGGCAATATTTTTGAACAAACCTACTAACATAGTTCAAATGTGCTTTTAGAGGGCTGAATATTAAACATAATATTTTTAGTCGCAAACTCCTCTATAAATCCTTATTTTACTATAAGGAAAGTAACCAGACTGCAACCAAAGTTACAAATCTGGCGCGTTAAGTGTAATAATTGCATATTACCATCAAAACGCTAATGCTTCGATTGCAACAAACACCAGCCGAAAGACTGATCCTACTTAAAGGAGCTCCCTTGCCAGTCGTCACACACCACTTGCAGACTGCAGTTTCGAGCTGTTGGCTCTCGTCAGTGCAAGGTAGGTATGCGACGACCGACATGAGAATCCTTTGACTATAGTACATCCCGGTATTTTTAAAATAGCGACATGTAAAACAGCCAGCAGGCGCCATCTAGCGGTCCAGTCTCCGTTGCAATCGAAAAATAAATAACCTGACTTGGCTTAGCATAGTTCAAATGTGCTTTTATAGGGCGGAATATTAAACATAATATTTTTAGTCGCAAACTCCTCTATAAATCCTTATTTTACTATAAGGAAAGTAACCAGACTGCAACCAAAGTTACAAATCTGGCGCGTTAAGTGTAATAATTGCATATTACCATCAAAACCTACCATGCACTGACGAGAGCCAACAGCTCGAAACTGCAGTCTGCAAGTGGTGTGTGACGACTGGCAAGGGAGCTCCTTTAAGTAGGATCAGTCATTCGGCTGGTGTTTGTTGCAATCGAAGCATTAGCGTTTTGATGGTAATATGCAATTATTACACTTAACGCGCCAGATTTGTAACTTTGGTTGCAGTCTGGTTACTTTCCTTATAGTAAAATAAGGATTTATAGAGGAGTTTGCGACTAAAAATATTATGTTTAAACTTACTAACAATAAAATAAGAAGTACGGAATTGTTGGAAAGAGTTAATACATATGCAAACAAGGCAGACCAGTCTTTAATATTTAGCTACGCCAAAATACTCAACAATTCAAATAAAATTCAAAACTCTTTTATTTTTAATTAAAATTACAAGTATGGCTTCGCCAGCGTACGTCCCGGGACCAGACGATCAATCGCAACGTGAGTCGTCTCGGCGGGTGAATGACAGGACGGGGCGCGTCTGGTTCGACGGCTAAAATCAATTTTTAAAAGGCAACATCTTTCGCCGCGCCGGGCAAATTGAAATGCTTAGTCTAATTACAATATTCCTTGTAGAGGAATTTAAAAACACACTAACACTATAAACGCTTTTTGACAAAATACTCAAAAATTTTGGTAGTTGATGCGGGAAAAGGGAACTAGACAAAAAAAACCTCTTCAGTCAACTACCATAGGGCATCCCGGGAGCCAGTATATGATTTAAAAGTTAAGAATGAAGTAATTTTGAGTTTCTTATTAGATTCTGGGAAGGGGATGAATAATTTTGAAACAAAAACAAACATAAACGAAAAGTGTGCCAGAAAAGAGTTAAAAATTTGAAGTTTGTAGAATAAAAAAGCTGAATAAAAGAAGTCATGGTAGAGGGATAATACTCACCGGTGTATGTTATGTATCAAAGCTGGAATAAGATTCAGGTTAAACTAATCTTTTGATACTTTTAATGTTATAGAGCATATTGAACTTCATAGCTTTGTATAGTAATAGATGCAACTGTAGGTGCTCTCTACATATTAAACGAATTTTAAAAAATGCTTATTTCGCCATTCATGAAAACTGTCATTTAACTCCGGTTGAATGTTTTCAATTTTTTTATAAAACAGTGTATGTTTAAATTACAGAATTTATTTTAGTTAAACATTCCTCATTATATATACACTATTAAGATTGCATCGCATAATTTTGAAGACCCTGTATACGCATTTCCCATTCGACCTCCAGCAACAGGTAGTGCACCAGCAAAAAAGTGTTGAACTCTTTAGAGCCTTATAGTCTGGCCCCACCAACCACCCATAGCTCGCAGCAGGCTGTGCTGCCGTAGCTTAATTCTGTTAAAAAGAGCATCTGCAAGGGTGCTTGCAGCAGGAGTACTTTATAACTCTTAACCTCCAAAGTGCGCATCATGGCTGCTTTGGTATAAATCACCAGTACGCGACCTCTAATGAAAAATGCATCCGAGTGTAAGTTTCACGGCAAACCGCCCGCTAGGAGGGTAATAAGGTCTACAGGGGGGCCCTCAGTTCGCTACCTACATCCATCAATAACGATTACTAAATATTAATGTATTTACCACAAAAACAATAGTCATGTTCGATATTCATTTGTTAAACTAGGCCTGACAGCCAGAAATTAGTATCCTGGGAGCCTAAAATTTATTGAACAAACAATATCCAGCGTTAATGGTAATGTTTGTCGTTCAAAAATATGTTCCGCTTTTTAACCTAGAATTCAACTGGGGCTGCAGCGTATTTTATTTTTATTTTGAATAACAGTAATGCTACAGGTTATCATTGTATGTGAAAATAATTTGAAACTGCACTCAGTTCCAAAAATAACGGCTCACTCATTTTTTTTTCTTTTCTGATCCACGATATTTTTTATACTTGACGTATTTTGATGCTTTGGAATAATATTCACGTTAAATATTTGGCAACCTACGATTTTTTGGAAATATTTCTATTAAAACATAATATTTTTAGTCGCAAACTCCTCTATAAAATCCTTATTTTACTATAAAGAACGTAACCAGATTGCAATCAACAGCTACTCTCCGGGCTATGTGCCTCGCCGAGCGTTGAATTACAAGTTACAAGCCTGGCGCGTTAAGTGTAATAATTACATACTACCATCAAAACGCTAATGCTTCGATTGCAACAAACACCAACCGAAAGACTGATCCTATTTAAAGGAGCTCTCGTGCCAATCATCACACAGCACTTGAAGACTGCAGTTTCGAGCTGTTGGCTCTCGTCAGAACCAGGTAGGCATGTTGCAATCGAAGCATTAACGTTTTGATGGTAACATGCGATTATTAGACTTAACACGCCAGGCTTGTAACTTGTAATTCAGCGCTCGGCTAGGCACATAGCCCGGAGAGTAGCTGTTGGTTGCAGTCTGGTTACGTTCCTTATAGTAAAATAAGGATTTTATAGAGGAGTTTGCGACTAAAAATATTGTTTTAAAAATGCCAAAATGAATCAAGCTTATAGGAATATTAGTATACTTTTGCAGAAACAATACTGTAAAGCACTTGTAATAGCTAAAAGAAACTATCATGAGAGGCAAATTCAAGAAGCTCATAACAAAACATAGACAATGTGGAACCCAATAAGTAAAATAAAAGGCAAATCAAATAAGTCAAATATTATAACTATAACAGAAAATGGCAAAAAAATTCTAGATGCTATGGTGGCCAATAATTTTACTGAACATTTTACATCCGCGATAAGTAAAAATTCTGTTTTGATCCAGCCTTTTTAAGCTCCAATGTGCTGAAATCGTCTAACTCTTGTGGATACGATAATATTTCCAATAATTTAATTAAACGTTCTAAATTGAGTATCTGTCAGCCATTGGCTTTTTTGATAAACCTATCTTTTAACACCGGAAAATTTCCAGACATTTTCAACCTAGCTTTTGTCCAACCTTCATATAAAAAAGGTGATCCTAATGATTACGGAAATTACAAAGCCATTAGTTTGCTTTGCAGTTTTTCTAAACTTTCTGAACTTGCTATCAAAGATCAGTTGTCTTCATTTTTGTATCAGAATAATTTACTATCTGTCTATCAACTTGGTTTCTCTAAAAACAAGAGCACCGAATCAGCACTCTGTTTCTCCCGTGCTTCTGATGTTGTTGACCATGAAATTTTATTGAATAAGCTAGACAGGTACGGAGTCAGAGGAGTTGCTTTAAACCTCTTTTCCTCTTACGTAAACATTAGAACACAGATCGTTAAATTAAACTATGATATGGGGGCGAGCGTAGGTGCGTCTTTACTATGTACATACTTCGGTATGCGATGTAAAGCAACGACAGGCGCGGTTAGTACTTGGATTGGTGACCATTCCAACGGAAACCGCGTTCTCGCCTCACACATCTTCCAGCGGCTTGTATATCAGTGTATGCGCGGAAGCTATACAACCTTAGGCGAGGGTTGTATAGGAGATATACCATGCTTCGAAGGGGATGTAAAGCCGTCGGTCCCTTGTCTATTAAATGTTAGGCAAGTAAAAGATCCCTACTCTTCTTAAGGGAAGAGGTTCGGCAAAATTCCTGGTTGGGGGTAGCTCGTCTACAGGCGTCGGTGTTAGGCCTCAGTGCTGTATGCAACCTAACGCATGGAGTTCCTCAGGGATCTGTTTTGGGGCCTCTACTTTTTAATATTTTTGCTTTTGATTTAATAACATATTTAAAGAAAATGCCAAATATTCAGTGTGTTTGTTATGCGGATGATACAAATATTTTAATCATTGATAATGACTTAAATGTTATTAAAAACTCCGCTGAGTTAGCGTACTCACAGGCAGTTATGTTATTGGTCTGAGGAAAACGAGCTTAATTTAAATAAAAATAAAAGTAATAGGCTGTTGTTTACTTTACACAGAAATCTGGATATGTCAATTTATAATGGAAGTGATATAACTTTCTGTGAATCGGTCAAAATGCTAAGCATAACATTTGACAGATACTTGGACTGGGAAAATCATATAGATATTTTGTGCATTAAATTGCGAAGCAACTGTTATGGTGAGGTTTATGTCATTACACTGTAGTCGTGATGTACTCATGAGCCTTTATTATGCAAATTTCCACCCACATTTAAGATATGGTATGACGAACTGGGGCAACAGTATGCATATAAGTCGAGTATTCATTTTGCAGAAGTATGCTATACGAATTATTGCTGGCTTAGGCTTTCGTGAGAGCTGTCGTACTACTTTCAAAAACTTGAAAATATTAACTGTAGCAGGTTTCTATATTCTGGAGGTCTGTACATTTGTTTACAAGAATCAGCATAGGTTTTTTGCCAATCAAGTCAGCCATAACCATAATACAAGGTTTACAGGATTATTACAGCCGCAATCTCACCGAACAGCTTTGTACCAAAAAAGCTTTTACTACAATAGTTGCAAATTTTTTAATGCTCTAAGCGAGGAGGAGATAAAACTTTCTCCAAATTTACATAAAGAATATCGTATAGACAAACTTCGCCCTCAACATAAAGACGTTTATTATTATTATGTTTTTCAATTAAAATTGAAGAAAATAATACTGAGAAACTGAATAATTATGTTTTGGCGTTGCTTGTAGCTCTAATCCATCAAAATATCGATTATCTCAGGACGAATGCCTGGTCATCAAGAATAATGCTAGGCTCATTTTCAGATTTTAACCTAGAGGCGATTTTTGATTGATATTTTTAAAGTAAGAAAAATGTAACGTTTTTAAAAAAAATCTGTATTGTCCAAAGTAACCAAGATAGAGAAGTAAAACACAAAACAAAATATTGAGAAATAATGTTTTTATCGTTTGAAGTTAATGCTGCTAGAAATAATGATGTGGTTTAGCTCACAAGTGTATTAATTATTGATTACCGAAACGAAAATTTTATCGTGAGTAAAAAACAAAAGGTTTATACCTTTCGTTTTTTACTCAGTATGAACTCACTCGGGATCTAGTCTATGAAAATTTTATCACCACAAATATTTTATGAAAATCAGATTGCAAAGCACTATCTAACAAAAATGTTATTCCAGGGTCCTAATTCTCAAAATCGGGAACAGCGGTCTCATGACGTGATTTTCCTGAAATACTTAAAACCGTATTCTAGGATACAAGTGATCGTTTACATCGCATCATAGGAAGAGAACACGTTTCTCCTGCTGTAGTTTAAGTAAACCAAGCGATCGTGTAGGAAAATGTCTGTGGAATTTGGTAAGTCTCATTTCTATAGGTTTCTAACCTTAGATTTATATTTTATTTTTATTCAAATGGATCAAGAAATGCCCCTGATAGAGTCGTTATTTTAGATTTTTCGGGCGCAATCCCCAATGAGCATAAAATGCCAGTTCAGCTATAAACTAGAAAAAAAACCGCCAAATTCCATCAATCCATCAATTCTAGTCAGCATGGGTCAAAATGGGCCTTTGCCTTACAAGTAGTCATAATTTTTGTTGTTCAGGTCGGGGCCTTAACAAATAATCCAAGTTTTAGACTTTGAAGGGGATCGCTCAAGCCGCCATCTTGAGTAAGAGGTACAAAAAATTAGTTTTTTAAAAATAACTCCGCAGCGGTTGATCCAACGACAAAAATGTCTTGAAGAAAGTTAAAGAAGACAAAATTTTTTGTAACGAGTTACAGAGGCGGGAAGATGAACATGTTTAAAAAAAAATAATAAAACCCCATTTATGACGGTGAATTTAGTAAGAACAAAGTACACTTATTTTTAATATGTTTTCTACATTACAATAAGATTATACGCTGATATCTATTTCAAATTACCGTGATTTTTCTTGTTACATATGTATTCTTACCGCCGCAGAGGCTTAATATAAGTTAGTAGTTTGTTAGGAGTTTGTGGAACAAAAGATTTTTAGAGCAAGTGTAGCAGGTTAAGGCAGCAGCAGCAGCGATTTCCTTTTGCTCAATATTGGACGCCGTTGGCGAAGGCGTTGATCTTCTTGTTCTGCTGACAGCATTAGCGCCATCTCAGAGTAACATCTGCCTTCGCAAACCAGGAAGAGGCAGAATTGCTGAAAGACTATATTTCGCGAATAGTTTAAATGTGATGAAGTTGCTAAGAACGTTGTGTTTCTCCATGCGTTTAGTGGCTTCGACACGGCATCGTCCATCTTCAACCAAGGAAAAACAGAATTTAGTTCGCTTGTCCAGAAAGCCGCAGGACTCAGTGCTACCATTGGCATCTTTAAAGATCAGGATGTAAGACCAGAGCACATCGCAGATACTGGAGCACGCTTTCTCGTTGCTTTGTATGTTGACAACATGGAAGACAAAATCTTGGAAAAAGTTCATTACGAACATTTCGTTAAGTCTACAACAAAAAGCAAATTTAATCTTGCTTCTTTACCACCAACGAAGAACGCTGCGCGGTATCATGCGTTCAGGACATATCACTAAGTCCAAAAATGGACGAAGATTTATCAATGGAGGAAAGGTAGATTCTCAGAAGCACCAACGATGATGATATCGGGGACATCAACCGACCAGGATCATCAAAAAAGGGAAAACACTAAAAATATAATTGCGTGGCTCAAAGAAATACGCTATTTACTCTACCTTAAGGTGGTGTGAAAATGAGAATTAAACAAAATTAATATAACTATGTAATAAATAGCGAGAAATATTTGAAAAAAATCACAAAAACGGGGTTTTACTATTTTTTGGGAAAAATTATCATCTTCCCGCCCCTGTAGCTCGTTACATATTAGACTTACAAAAAAACTTTATACAAAAAATATGACGAATTATGTCTTCTTCAACTTTTTTGGAGACATTTTTGTCGTTGGATGAACCGTTGCGAAGTTATTTTCAAAAAAACGAATTTTTTGTACCTTTTGTTCAAGATGGGAGGAGAACCGCTCGTACCAGTTCTCCCACAAGATCGAAAACTTGAATTTTTTGTTACAACCCAGACCTTAACAACATATTTAAAAATTATTACTACCCCACCTTTTGCAGGGCAAAACTTCCTACTAACTGGACTAATACCGGGTGGCCACGAGTCAATGTACGCCCACAATATTTTGGTTGTTTTTGTATTTAAAAATTTGGTTTTTGGTACACATAAACTAGACAATAATGGGCTACTTTAAGACTAACAGGAATGAAAATATCACTTCCGGTTGAACAGGAAGTGATATCAACTTTTTTTTCTTAAATGGAATGACTATATTTTTTTGATGGTTTCTCATTAAGCATAAATTTCTAAGTGCAACAGTATTTTCAGATGTAAAAAATTCCAAAAAAAAGTGAGATACGAACAATTTTTTAATTTTTTTCAAAATGGCCGCGTCAGATGAATGTGAAGTAAGAAAATTACTAAGTAGGTTATGGAAATTATTAGTAAGGTTATAGACCTGTCTGTAAACCGTTCCGTAGGGGTCCTATGGAAATTTTTTTAATGGAACTGATAATCATTCTCATACAGAAATTGATGCAATTGATATTTGTAAGAACGATAGCCGTGTTTCTTTAAAATTTTCCTTGCTGATTCTTTGGAAACTGGTAATTCATGTTCAATTTGTCTTACCGAAATGGTTGGGTCAACATGAACTAAAGCTAATACATTAATTTCCGTTTCTTCATCCACAATAAATCTTTCTTCAATTTCTGTATTAGGTTCAGTTCTAAATTGATGCTCCAACCTGCCTAAATAGTTTTTCGGTGGTTGTCTTCTTTCTGAATATCTCTGTCCATACAGAGTTTGTGCGCTAGTTGCATTACGTCTAGACTCTCCATAAATAATGAACATGTCAACTTTTTCATCTCTTGAATATTTTTCAGCTATTTTATATTAATTTTCTTGTTTATAACAACTTTAATACACTTGCTTCAGAAAATTAGTGAGTAAGTCGAGAATAATTCAATTGTTGCGAATGTCTGTCATTTTCATGGCTATCTGCAATTTTTTATTTAAATGTTGATAGGTATCTTATTGAAATGATTTTTAAAAATACTTCTATTATTACGACGAATATCGTTAAGAAATGATTAATGGCGAAAAAATTATAGTTTATGAATCATTATTTCTGATTAATAAAAAAAATAGCAGTTCCATTAAAAAAATTTCCATAACACCCCTACGGAAATGAAAATGAAATTCCGTTTTTGAAAAAAACCTAAAAATACTGGTACCTATCAGTATTTCAAACAACTATTTTCTTCTTTACGGACAAGTCTACAACCTTACTAATAATTTCCATAGCCTACTTAGTAATATTCTTACATCGCATTCATCTGACGCGGCCATTTTGAAAAAAATAAAAAATTGTTCCTATCTCACTTATTTTTTGGAATTTTTACATCTGAAACAACTGTTGCATTTATTAATTTATGCTTAATGAGAATTCATCAAAAAAATATAGTCATTCCATTTAAGAAAAAATAGTTGATGTCACTTCCGGTTCATATGACCTGTTTTATATTTTTGATCTTTATTTATTTATTTATTTATTTATTTATTTATTAGTAACTACTCTACAGGAACGCTGTTCCCAATTACAGAGCTGTATTTTTTTCACATACACATAGACAATTATATAACGACCATTCTCCACAACAGTGCCATCTGCCGCAGCTGAGACTCGAACTCAGGAGTGGTACAGCGACTAGCCGTGTTGTCTCTCACACAACCTTATCTACTCCACTGCTCGGTAACACATAAAAAACGTTGTTAAACATCCATACCCTAGCCAGGATTCCAACCCGGCACTTGTTGGTAGCGAGCCTAACACATAAGTATTGAGCCCCTGAGCCGACATTTTTCTTTATGATATTTCTGATTTCTTCCAATTTATGTTTGCAGAAATTCTACCATCTATTAGTGATAACAAACTTATAAGTGAAAGAAATTAAACATATTACCATTCGAATGGGGAAACCACTACAGTGATAATGTAATACTGTTTATTGGTTATTTTAATAGTTTTGCAGTAAATATTTTGTATTAATCTTCTTGTCTACTAATGACAAACATTTTTTAAAAGGCCCTTTATATGTCAGTCTAAATTGTGCCTGTACAATAACAATAATAAACCTGCTAATTAATATTTTCAACTAGACATAATAGATTACTACTCCTTCCTACACATGTTTGGTTATTTTTGTCATTCATCGAACATAAATCATTTATCCATAAAAACAAAAACCTTATATTTCATCCGAAATATTAATAAATGTAAATTTTAGCGGCCGAATTCAAAGGATTCTGAAATCACGTAACACCGGGGTGTCCAGGGGCGTTCCGTGTTTTAAAAAATGATTTTTTACCTTTTCGGATCACAAAAGAGAACGTAACTAACTTAATGCTCCATAGCATTGTTAGTCATTTTTAAATTTAAATGTTTATTAAATTATTGTTTAGGGAGGAAGGACGGGAAAGACATTCCCTCCGGTTTGAGAGAGACAGCTGTGTAGGCAGGCAGGTAATTACGATTTGTCTTTATGTCAAAATTTTTAGCTAACCGTTTGAACTTGGCAATCGTTGATTGTACGATTTGATGCGGTCTATTTAAGAAACAAACTGTATTAGTATTATTCATAGATTCCATTAATTTTGGGATGACGTTTTTTGGTTTAGAAAATGCGCTGGTGGTTAGGTACGGTAACTAATTCCCTTAATACAGAATAGAATCCTCATTTATTTATAAGGGTTAACAGAGAAATACAATAATTAGTTTTAATAACATTAAGTATAATTTTATATATACACAACTGGGTAATTGCATGGGCGGGCTCGCTAGAGTCTGTAAGCAATGGGTAATTTATTAATAAATAAATATACATGTACTGTCGTGGACAAAAAAAAAAATAGGACAGCTATTTTTACTTCCACGTCCAGTGGAAGTATAGTAACGCAAAAAATAATTAATTTTTTTGTTGAAATATGCTTAAAATGACACGAAACGTCGAGATTTTAAATTTGAGCAAAAAAAAATTCCTGTCTGTCGGTCTGTCTGCCTGTAACTTTTTTGTGCGTAAGTTTACTCTGGAACCGTTTATGATATTGACTTGAAATTTGGTACACTTATGTATTGAAACGAGATCTGGAACTAGATTAAATTAATTAATGCTGTAGTTACTGCTATAGTAAATGATGGATGGTTGATGAGACAAATTGCAATGCGTTATAACATTAACAAAAATTTGGTGTGTAACATTTTAAGAAAGTGGAGAATAAACGGTACAATTAGTAGAAATCCTGGATCAAAGGACAAATGATATCCTACTTAACAAGTTTGGCATAGAATTAAATAACCTTATACCATAATCATTAGTAATAATATTTTCCCATGCATTATTTACTATATCCAGCAATTCTTCGGCATTCCGTGGTCTCACATTTCGTTTTTGGATACTTCTTACGAGTAGTCCCCATACTTCTTCCACAGGGTTAAGATCTGGACTATGACTGGGCCAGTTAAGAACATTGATGTTGTTATCTTGAAACCAGTTAGTTACGGTATGAGCAGTATGAACGGAACACTTGTCTTGTTGAAATAAGAACTCATTATTAGGAAATAATTGTGACACAGAAGGGAGCATAATATTGTCTAAAATCCTAATATACATTTCACTATTAAATCGTTCCTCAATATGCCGCAAAACGCCAGGACCATGTGCCGATATCCAAGCCCACGTATTGACGGAAAATCTACCACTTTTATCATTGTTAGATATATATTTCTCATCGAATCGAGTATTCGTAGGACGGTAAACACGAATACGATCATTGTGTGTTGACTGGAAAGTTTTTTCGTCTATAAAGATTACATTATTCCAAAAATTTACGTCATGCGCTAAAAATTCAAGCACAAATCCTACTTGAGCTTCTTTATGATTAGCTTTAAGTAAGTATTTCTGTGCTGCTGCATGATAGCGTAACTCCGATTCTCTTACTCGCCGGCGACCAGTACTACTCGGTCCAGGAAAATTCGTTTCTTCAGCAGCCTGAATAACTGAGTAAAATGGATTTTCTACTAAAGCATTTGCCAATTGCAAATCTTGTTGTTGAGTTGATATCCTTCGTCGCCCTGATCCAGGATTTTTACTAATCTTAACCGTTTATTCTCCACTTTCTTAAAATGTTACACACCGAATTTTTGTCAATATTATAACGCAGTGCAATTTGTGTCATTGATCATCCATTTTCTGCTTTAGCAATAACTCCAGATTTAACTAAATCGCTTATATGAGGCATATTAGTTTTTTGCACACTTGCATTAAATTATGACAACTAACTGACAATGTCACAAAGATTAAAGTTAGATGTACACAACTAGATTTTAGCAAAATACCGTTATAAGACTTGTCCTATTTTTTTTTGATCACGACCGTAAAAAAAGTTAAGGTCTCAAAAATTTTTTGGCATCAGCCAACCCCACACTATTATGAAAGGGAGTAAAAAAATTAAAATGTGATTTAGTGTATATACAAAAACGAAACGTCTAAAAAAATTTTTTACGTTAGCTTCCCCCTCTACCGCTCCCATTGCCACCACCACCCTATTATTAAAGGGAGTAAACAATTTAATTGGGATCTGAACCAAGGACCTCTAAAATTTATTTTGGCATTAGTTACACCCTCTGCCACCCCCATTTCCGCCCCCACCCTATTGTTTAAGGGAATCAGAAATTAAATTGGGATTTAGTGTGTATACGAGAACTAAGGCCTAAGGAATTTTTTATTAGCCACGCCCTCTACCACCCCCACTCTATTATTAAAGGGAATAAAATGTTACATTGGGACTTAGTGTGCGTAATGTGGAAGTAGTGATTCCTTGAGCAGCGGTTTTTTATTATAAGTTTGAGTTGTTTAATATTTTCTGGAAGCTTATTGTATAGTCGAGGACCTAAATTGATAAAACATTTAATTGCAATAGTTTCTTGTGCAACTATAATCTTTACTTGTTTCTTATCTTTCCTTCCTGTGTTGCAAATATGATCTACGAGAGTTGTTTTCGAGTAAGTTTTATGTTGATAATTTAATAAACAAAGAGAGTACAACTCACGCATATTTAAATAATGTGACTATTTGTACAATAGCTCAGATAGATAAAAGTTGAGCTTCCGGTATAAAATTTTAAATGCATTTTTGGGATTAGTGTTAACATAGTGAGTAGCGAGTAACATAGTGCTAACATTAAAATGATAGTTTCATTTCCAGATCCCTAGACACAATCCATCAATTGAGTAAATCAATCGATATATTTTTAGATCATCTGCGTACAGGAGGAAATGGGTGTTATTATCGAAGCCCTTCAAAATATCGTTAATAAACATAATAAAAGAAAGTGGACCAAGTATCAACCCCTGTAGCACACCGGATCTTTGTAAGAAACTGCAAGATTTATAACCTCGGTACTGAACAAATTGATATCAATCCTGCAGATATCGTTCAATAAATTGTAGTAGCGAATAAGAAAGAACCGAAGGTGTCCAGTTTACTACTCAAAGTACTATGATCTATCTTGTCGTAAGCCTTGAAGAAATCTGTATAGATAATATCAACTTGAAAACTTTTATTCAGACTGAGCTTTGCACTCAAGATTTGCAACAGTTGACCTACTCTTCATAAAACCATGTTGGTCAATAAATATTATGCCGGAGACATGAGAACATATGGAGGAGTGAAAAATTATTTTAAAAATTTTTTCAAAGTTACAAATGATAGTAATTGGTTTATAGTTTATTATCTCGTTCAAATCACCTTTTTTGAATACAGTGTACACACGTGAATATTTCCACTTCTCAGGAAAACTTGCACTTCTTAATATTCGATTATAGATAATTAATAGTGCTTTGGCAAATACAGTCGCACATCCTTTAATAAGAAATACAGGAATTAGGTCGGGACCCATGACCATAGTGTCTTTAGTTTTTTAATCGCCTTATTTATCTCTTCCTTAGTGATAACAGACAGTATAAAGACATTGGAGTTAATTTTAGATGTATCGTTAAAATTATCGACGCCGAATTTGGAAGGTCTGAATGATTTCGAGAAGCTATCAGACATTAATTGCGGATCTTCAATTATTTCATTTTCATATTTTAAAGATGAAGGGATGGATGTAGAATTATTTTTGTTTTAATAACTGCAGAAATTGTTTGGGTTAACCTGTATGTTATTTTCAATATTAGCTAAATATGACTTATATGCATTATCGACACCTGATTTAATGTTTGACCTTAACCTTCTAAATGTGTTTTCGTCATAAGGAATGCCATGTAACTTGTATTGTATTTGACCGTTAAACCATGCGGGGTAAGAAGTTGAAGTCAGAGTTATATTTTCAGGAAAATTATTATTATTAGACATTTGAAAGTCGTCCTGGATTAATATAGCAGGATGATTTATACAGATGCTGATAATTATAAATAGTTATTTTGAATAGAGAAGAAATATTTAATAACTTTTGTTAGACCTAGGCTAATAATACCTACGTTATAGTTAAGGTCATTTTTAAATATATAAAATAACACCATCGTTCTGATTATAATTTGCCTTGTTTGTGTTAAACAGATTCATTTAAGTGATTTTTAGCTCAGATAAATAAAGTTCCAATTCGTTAAAGTTTTTTGAGACGCTATAAATATTATTGTGAAAAAAGTTTCAATGATGTTATTGCACTCTGCAATATTATTTGTTAATTTCTTTAATATCGAACATTGAAAAATGAAATAAAGGCTGAAATTATGAATTTATTTTTTTGTAATCACACTTACACAAGATATTATCTACTGACCTAGAATTATGTCAGAAAATCGATTTAAACAACATTTCAACAATAATTCTTCTTAAAAACACATTAATCTCCTGCATAACTTCTAATAAAATTAAGCTAAATGTCAATTGTATAATTGAGCTTTATGTTTCGATCGATATTTTGCGTAAAGCCTCTTTTTTATCATTGACATTTATCTACAGTAATAAAAATACATCTTCACTCATTTTCTCATGATTCCCTGTAGACCAAGATCCGGGATATCAAATTGGTTTGTTTTAAAAACTAAACCTTGCTGTCAGACATGATTTAACAAATGAATACAGACCATGACTGTTGTTTTGTGGTAAATGTTATATTAATATTTAGTAGTCGTTATTAATGGCTGTATAAGTAGCAACTAAAAGTTATATTTAGTATTACATCTTGGAACAGGTTCAGTTTTATAATCTATTTGTAAGATAAATTAATTAATCGGTGACTATGTGTTTTTAAAAATCATTCAGTAACTATTAGCAAATTCTGTTGGTGGGTTTTTGACTTGGATATCGATGACAAGACAGAAAAATTTCATATCGGTGGAATTCAGGGTGATTTTTTGCGACTATAAATTTAACGCAATTGATGGGTTCATACAAATAAAAACTTCATTTACACCTTAAAAATTAAAAAAAAATCCTGTACTCGTTTTAAAGGTAATATCTTCAACTGAACGTCTTTGATGCTGGTGCAATAATATTTTGTGGGAGTTATATAGTGATTAATAAAACTTAAAATAGTGAAAAGAAAATACCTAACATTCTACAAGAGACATTATTGTACAAAATTACATTTAATATGATGCATTAAATGAATACGACCGAAAAGTGTATGAATGTTATGGAACCCGAAATTCATCCACAAAATTTGACTCGTTAAATACCCCGATGATCTTCCTCAAGGGAGGTTTTTAAGAACTGCAACCAACACTGACTTAAACAGATGTTTTGTGATCACGAGAAACTATTAAAATTGCCTTCGTGAAAATGTTTTGAAATACAATAAAAATAAAACGATCTGTTCGTTTCGAAACTAATATCCCTTTAGGCACTGAAACGAAAACCGCTTTTTCATTGCCCTTTTGAATCTTTGTTAGTCCCACTAGTAGCTACAACTAAACTCAAGTTTAATTAACATTTCAGGAACTGCATCAAAAACTTAGTTCTCGATGCTCCTTTTAAAAAGTACAATTATTTTAGCTCTCCATTGCCACAGCTTACGCAAAGAATCTGCTGAGAGGATGGATTTGTAATTCTTCAAGACAGTCTTTGGAGAAGTTTCATGTTCTTTTGTCAAGGACGTAAAAAACTTAAAGATCAAATTCTGAAACACAATGAAAATTGATTGATTAATTATAAGATTAAAAAATCCATTAAAAAAAGATGAAATAGAAAAATTTTTAATTTATTTTTTTAGAAGAGTGCTACCCATAATTTCGAAACTTCGAAGAAATAAAGACCAAAATCATAGCAATTCTTTTGAAACTTTTAAACGAACAATTACACAACATAAATTAAAAAATGTTATTCATGAATAACTTTGGGCTTGCTAACACGTTCTAATTACTAAAAAAAAAAAAGAAATATTTGTGTAAATTTTATAGGTGTGCCTCTAAAAAGAATTAACAGCACACAGTTGATATTTAAAACTGATTTATAAAAATTTTAATAATACCTCATTTAGAGGTTTAAAAAATACAATATCAAGGAAAAAGACTGAAATTTGCTTTAAATTGATGCTGAGGATGGAACTGCTAAAAATGTTTCTTAAAAAATGTCATAAAGTTGTTTATACCATGTTTGAGTATAGTACATAACGACTAAAAACGTCAATCACGGTCCAACGAAATGTGAGACAAAAATATTACAAATTTAGAAACCCCGATGGCAGGGGCCTTCAAAATATACATAAATGACGCTTTTTTTTTAAATTTTCTATGTGTTTTAGCAAAAAATGTTTTAAACAAAAGTTATAGTTCTAGACGAGTACTATCCAATGCTGTATCGCATATACATATTTGATTCAAAATCAAATTTTGAGGATTTTTTTAAGAGTTTGAACCGTCGCGTCGCCATTCATTCAATTTGTCCTATGCGTTTTATCAAAAAATGTTTTAGACAAAAGTTGTAGGATTAGATGAGCACTATCCAACAATGTATCATATGTACATATTTGATTCGAAATAAAATTTTGAAAATTTGTTTAAAAATTTGAACCGCCGCCATTTTGAAACGAAGAAGCTGATTTGGCATATATGCGAACCTAGCCGAGTTAAGGACCCAACGTATATGTCTGCCAAATTTATATTTGATCCATTAAGAAATGCACCCACTAGAGTTTTTACAAATTTCGTAATAGAGCATATACAGGGTGGACCATAAAAAATAGGGCATAGTTCAGGAAGAGATTTTTTGAGCGAAAATATGAGGATATAACTAAATATGCTTTAGTAAGATGTTGCTGTCGAAAAAGATACAGGGTATCAAAGTCAAAGTTCAAATTATTTTTTCGTTTTTTTGCAATAACTCAACAGCCTCTCGACTGATTTTCGCCAAATTTGCCAGAGGAACTTTTCATCTTCGAATAAACACTAATTTATGTATTGCATCACGTTAGATCACAGAAGGCGTCGCAGGACCTGTACCTGATGATGAATTTTTTCTTTATTTTTTTACGGTTGTGGTTCTTTTGACCAGAAAATCTGATGAGGGCATCATATCCACGTATAAAAGGTACACTCGGTAGAACTTGATAACTTCAACCGTTTTCGAGGAAAGTGCCGTTAAACATTTCAATAATTTTTTGACAGACAAATTCAAATTTAATTAAAAGTGTGCCTTGGTTACGTTTTAGTTCTGTCACTTATGCCATTTAATCATTTTATTTTGTTCTTGTGTTCCTCGAGCTAATTTCTTTAACTTAACATAATAATTTTTCAAATTGGGAAATGGGGGATATGATATGTGTTTACGCACAAAATAATCTTAGCGGACGTGCTGCAGCGAGGAGATACTCATTGCAATATCCAAATAGAATACAGCCAGACCATAAGATTTTCAAAGATCTGTTTCGTCGTTTGGGAAAAACGGGTTAATTTCATCATAAAAACTATATAGGATGACCGAAACGAATTACTCCAGATCAAGAACTAGAAATTTTATTTCGTGTGGATGAAGATCCTCAACTCAGCTTAAGTCGTTTAACAGCGGCAACATGGGTTAGTAAACAATCTGTCCTTTACAAAACTTACTTCCACAAAGGCTACAATTTTGTCAATTTGTTCTAAATAAACACAACATGGATCGAAATTTTGTTAAGAACACTATATTTACCGACGAAGCAACTTTTGCTCGCCGAGGCGTTTTTAACTGGAGAAATACCCATTACTGGGAAGTAGAAAATCCTCATACCGTTAAAGAAAGGCATTTTCAGTGAGAATTTAAGAGTAACGTTTAGTGTGGTGTCATCGGCGATCAATTATTGGGACCATTGGTGGAATGTGGTTCATGCAAGCTGGAGCTCCCCCTCATTTCTCCAGTGATGTCGGGAACTATCTTAATGAGATTTTCCCACGCAGATGGATCCGCCGAGGAAGTGAGTTTACTTGGCCACCAAGGAGTCCTAATTATAATCCTTTGGATTATTATGTGTGAAGACATATGAAGCCCTTAGTCTATGCAAATACTATCAACTCAAGAGAAGAACTATGGGACAAAATACAAAATGCAGCGAATTTTATTAGAGCACAGGAAAATGTATTTTTCAATGTAAGAAAACCTTTTATGAATAGAATTAGAAAAGGCATAGAAGTAGGTGGAGACCATATCGAACATTTATTCTAAGTTGCAGCAGGGGGATTTTTGCATGGGGGGAAAGTTTATAATGTCATTAAGTCAACTTTTACGTTATTTTTTGGTCTTTTAATCAGATTAGATCCTTATTTTAGACAATCTTTTGATTTATGTATCCATCTCAATACCCTGAAAGTAATTCATTAGTTCATAAGAAAGTGAGAAAGGGTTTACGCTGTTATTACGATTTTGTTTTCCCTTTCGTTTCGAAAACGGTTGGAGTTACTAAGTTCTACCAAGTGTACCTTTTTTACGAGGAAATGACCTCATCAGATTTTCTGGTCAGAAGTACCACAACGTATCGTAAAAAAAATATGAAAAAAATTCATCATCAGGTACAGGTCCAGCGACGCCCTCTATGATCTAACGTGATGTAATACATACATTATTGTTTCTTAGGATAAAACAAGCTCCTCTAGCAAATTTGGCGAAGATCAGTGAAGAGGCTGTTGACTTATTGCAAAAAATACGAAAAAATAATTTGAACTTTGACACCCCTGTAACTTTTTCCACAGCAACATTTTGCTAAAGCATATTTAGTTATATCCTCATATTTTGGCCCAAAGAATCTACCCCTGAACTATGGCCTATTATTAATGGTCCACCCTGTATATATAAACGTTTTGGGCTCTGAGGATCATATTCGAAGAAACTATAGTGAAATTTTCCCTAAATCGTGACATGCTGCGCTCTGCAATACGTAGATTAGAAATGTACCTAAAAGTTACATGGATTTACCCACGTATTGTTGGATTTTAATGTAATTGCATAAAAATATAAGAATTATTTTTTTACCTCAAAACATCGAACTACAGTAAGTGTAAAGTTTTCAATATTAATTCAATTTTACACGCTTTTCCGAAATCGCAGAAAAGCGAGTGGAAAATGTATAAGATTTTCTTTATTTTCGTTTAATTTATTGTAGGAAAGGTCTGTTTAAATATTTTTTGTCTTTCTTGATAAAGTGCGTAGTTTTCGAAATATCGATATTCAATTTATGTGATGCGCGTTTTTCCGTGATTACGGAAAAGCGGATGAAAGATAACGGATTCTTCCATACTTTTATTGAAAACATCGATCTGAGCATTTTGTTCTCTGTCATTTTGCGAAAAAATGCGTAGTTTCCGTGGTATAAATCCTATTTCAGCTGGACTAAAAGCCCTAAAGTTGCAAAACTAAAATTATAATTGAATCTTTTCATGTCAATTGCTTTCAATCACTGTTCGATGATATAGTTGGGAATAACGGTTCATGAAGTTCTCCGTACTTACTATGTGGGGTATGAAACTAGAACAATTTTATAGCACCAGTACAAATAAGAAACTATGTACGATTGCATTATGAAATACGGTTTATGACTCGTTCAATAATGCCTTACATTGTGTACGTGTTACTAAACAGTCATTATGCAATAGTTTAGCATCCATAAATTGCCTCTTCATAGTACTAGCAAAATAAACTATATTTTACTAGTACTATGAAGAGGTACTTTATGGCAACAATACGTCATATACAGTATTTTATAATATAGTCATACATAATAATTTTTTAATATTTAATACTCTCATATAGGTACGCATAAAATTAGTTTGACAAGTATTTTACTCTATAATATTGTTATGTGTACGCCTATGCCACTGCCTCATAGAAAATACTAGAAGGGCTGGAAAGATCTCGAATGATAGACTGGAACATTCTAGAGTAATCGAGTACATTAGACGCGGGAACTTGTAGTTATTGTGTAAGAATGTGAATAAGGACTAGTTATTGTAATTAAGTAATTAATAAAGTAGTAGTTTATGAAAAGTCTTGTTGCAATTATTCGAACCTACGTGCAGGGCGTTTACGGGAGATTGTAAACACATGACAATATATCAAGTGTGCTTCTAGAGGGCAAAAATATTAAAACATAATATTTCAGTCGCAAGCAGATAAAATCCTTATTTTACTATAAGGAACGTAACCAGACTGCAACCAACAGCTACTCTCCGGGCTATGTTCCCCGCCGAGCGCTGAATTACAGGCCTGGCGCGTTAAGTGTAAGCGCCAGGCTTGTAACTAGTAATTCAGTGCTCGGCGGGGAACATAGCCCGGAGAGTAGCTGTTGGTTGCAATCTGGTTATATTCCTATAGTAAAATAAGGATTTTATAGAGGAATGTTTTAACGTAACAATATGTCTATGTTTTTGCCAGTCTAAGAATTATCAGGAACGTTTCTAGTCAGACTGGTTAATTCAATTATTATATGAGAAAAATCATCTTATTATTTTTAAATAATATTAAAAATAAAGGATATTGTACTGTGTTATTACTCGAGGAATCGTCAACAATAATAATAAAAAACTCGAAATCGCATTCTAAGCGACACATTGCAGTAATGATATAAGTAAAATTCCAGGCCCAACCATATCATTAAAGTGTTTTCGATTCCAACAAGTCATTATTGTCACATTACTGACAATCCACCATATGGTCACACGTTAAAACCTAAAAGGGTCTTAAGTATATCCTCATGCACTATTAACATCGGTTTAACATCAATTTTCCACTCTTTAAACTAAGTAGTGTGCAATAATGGGAGACAGAATGGAACATAATTAGAAAGATACTTAAAAAACTAATAAATATAAGAATTAGGGACAACAGTGTAGAAATTCACTGACACTCCATAGCGCATTATTTTAAAACCTCATTTAAGCATTCGACGCGCATTGTACATTAAAAAAATAATACACACCACTGATATGAAATAACTGGAATAAAATTAATATCAACATTATCCTGAATCTGACTAACATAACGTTACTCCGTCTCTTTTTACACACTTCCCTCGCTATCTAAAATTTCACAGTCAACTTGATCTTGTTCATAGGAGATAATGAGATAGCAGCGGTGGTGCGATAGGTTGTAATTGAGCAATTCATTACAGGGCTATGGGGTTATAGGGGGCTACTGGGCCTCAGCCCCTCGGGTTCCTGCTGAGACTGGTTTGTTCCAATCTAGGGCCTTGCAGGGGGGCCGGATCATCAGTTGATTGCATATAAAGTAGATCTGATATGCATCGAATTGCATAAATTTTTGATATAGTGTTTAAATAGATGGTATCTTTTCCTTTAGAGTCCATTTAAAATTGAAATGATATTTAAATCGGGATAATAGGGTTTGTGAGTTTATTTAACTTTTTAAAGGGTCACTTCTTTTGCTTTATGATCATATTTAAATTATATTTCAAACTAAACTTATGCAATTATTTCATATTAATTGCATTGTTTATGATGCTAGATGTAACAGGTTATGTTTTTTGTAGGAACTTTTTATTTTAAAAAATCATGGTTATTAACGGTTGCTAATTTGTCTGTTATCAAAAAAGGAACCTAAATACGTAAATGTAACTTTGTTGTTATTGACTTACACTGCTCTTAGATGTAGCACATTACTACTATGTTTAAAATTATCTACAAATGTTTCGGATTTTTAGGTCTTTATCAATACTACAGAGTGTACACTAAAGTAACAGAAATGGTTATTCCAAATATACAGGGTGTTGCATCATGAGAGGGATATAGCTTAATAGGAGGTAGAGAACATCAGTGGTAACCGGAACCTCCCATAGAAATGTCTCATTGTGCCTTCATTACGAGGTTGCTGGGTGTTAAATAATTTTTGGCCAAACCTGTTTTTTGTCATAACTTTGACAGGGAATGAAATAACGGATTCATATTTGGTACGGCTAATGTACTAACGAGCCCCAAGAGGTACATGTATAAAAAAAAAATATCCAGGTCCGGACTCACTATAATTTATGTTTCTTCTTTGCATCAATAAAACATCACCCTGTATATATTTTTTTGAAATTTCGATACGATATTCGAAAAGAGCAAGAAAAAACAAACAAAATGGCCTATTTCATTTTTTTGTTACACCTTCGTGGTTATTTAAATACGTTGTTAAATGTGCAAGAAAATGGATTACAGAACCCTATTAAATGAGAGGCACGTGAAATAAATAGTTTTATAACTAAAATTTGCAAAAATTCTATTGAGCCTAGGTGGTCTGGGTGAATCCTAATTCCGGCACGTTTTAAAGGTCCATTTTGGTAAAAAACTGTGGTCCTAATAAGTAATCGGGTATGAAATAACAAAATTTTTAATCAATCACAGTAGGCTTGTTCAAAGTGACAGATAATGAAAAGAAATCTCCTAAACAGTTGAATAATTGTTTGTTAGTAATTTAATGTGTCAATAATCCGCATTTAGTTAGTGAAAACTTGTGAAAATATTTTAACTATGCCAGTAAAATTTACAAACGTGGAATATGCTGACATAATATTCATCTATGGTTTCTGTAATGGAAATGGTAGGTCGGCGGAAAGAGAATATCGGCTGCGTTTTCCTGGTCGTCGATGCCCTAATCATAAAACCTTTAGTACGGTGTTCCAGTATGCAAGACAACACGGAAAGTTTCCTAATTCTGCAGTTGTGGAGCGTGTTTTACAACAAGGTGTGCAGGAACAAAACAATATTATAAACGTAGTTCAAGAAAACCCAAATATGAGCACTAGACGAGTCAGTTTGGCAACTGGTATTCCTCATTGGCGAGTATGGAGAACCCTAAAAAGAGAACGTTACCATCCATATCATATCCAGCAGGTACAGCGTCTTCAACAAGGCGACGATATCCCCCGTCTGGCATTTTGTCATTGGTTGTCTAACCATCGCCCAGTCATTTACAGAACCTTATTTACGGATGAGGCACAATTTACAAGGGATGGAGTAAACAATTCACGAAATAATCATAAATGGGCGCAGGAAAACCCACATGCGGTACGCCAACGCCGTTCGCAACACAGGTTTTCTGTAAATGTTTGGGTCGGACTTGTGAATAGACATTTGATAGGGTCACATTTTTTTGAAGAAAGATTGAATGGTGAAATTTACTTTGATTTTCTTCAAAACATTTTACCGAATATGTTAGAAAATATCGGTATAAGAGGCATGTTGTTTCAGCATGATGGGGCCCCACCACATTTTAACCTTCAAGTAAGAGAACACTTAAACAATGTGTATCCTAATAGATGGATTGGACGCGGGGGTCCACATGAATGGCCACCAAGATCTCTTGATTGTAACCCTTGTGATTACTTTTTATGGGGCCACTTAAAAAACGAGGTTTATATCATTGAAATTGAAAGTAGACAACATTTAATCCAGCGCATCGTTACAACCTGCGACGAAATACGGAATAATCCAGAAATGATACGTCGAGCAATTGGTGACCTTTCTAAACGCGCAAGAAAATGCACAGAATGTGGGGGAGGACATTTTGAAAATTTACTTTAGTGTCAATTACGTTTTATTTTTAAACACATTTAGTTATTGTTTTGTTACTTATTGTTAATTGAATGGAAAATATTTTATTTATTTAGATTTTAGTTTGTTCTCTTTTCCAATTTTTATTAAGTATAAAATGTTGATGATTTTCTTGATCAAAGTAACTGGTTGCTTATAGGCCTAAATGGTTTAAATTATCTGTCACTTTTATTCTTTGAACAAGCTTACTGTGATTGATTAAAAAATTTGTTATTTCATACCCGATTACTTATTAGGACCACAGTTTTTTACCAAAATGGACCTTTAAAACGTGCCGGAATTAGGATTCACCCAGACCACCTAGGCTCAATAGAATTTTTGCAAATTTTGGTTATAAAACTATTTATTTCACGTGCCTCTCATTTAATAGGGTTCTGTAATCCATTTTCTTGCACATTTAACAACGTATTTAAATAACCACGAAGGTGTAACAAAAAAATGAAATAGGCCATTTTGTTTGTTTTTTCTTGCTCTTTTCGAATATCGTATCGAAATTTCAAAAAAATATATACAGGGTGATGTTTTATTGATGCAAAGAAGAAACATAAATTATAGTGAGTCCGGACCTGGATATTTTTTTTTTATACATGTACCTCTTGGGGCTCGTTAGTACATTAGCCGTACCAAATATGAATCCGTTATTTCATTCCCTGTCAAAGTTATGACAAAAAACAGGTTTGGCCAAAAATTATTTAACACCCAGCAACCTCGTAATGAAGGCCCAATGAGACATTTCTATGGGAGGTTCCGGTTACCACTGATGTTCTCTACCTCCTATTAAGCTATGTCCCTCTCATGATGCAACACCCTGTATACCTAAAAGCATTTATGACTTCTATCTATTTATGACTATAGTCATAAATTCCAAGTAACCCATGTCGTCCTCTTATTACGCTTAAACCTTTAAAAACAATACATTATGGCAACATATACAGAAAATTGATTATAAAATAACTCGGTGGAATAAGATTGCTGGCAAAATGCTTTCACAGCATAAATATAAAACTTCTTTATTAAAGCATCTCATCCAGGTTTTTTAATTCATAAGAGGCTTAGTAGGGTTTATTATATACACCCTATATATTTATAACAGGTGTATAAACCCCTATATAACATTTATACATCTGTTTTATAGCTTAGCAATTTCTATATAATTACTTTATAACATTGACTTACATTGAATTTTACAGCAACGTAGTTATTTAAACCAAATGCCATTTACGTCAGCCCTAATATAGATTATTTATAAATGTCTTTTACGTATTGAAGGAGTATCTAATAAAGCATTTATTCAACTGAAATTCTGCTTTGAAGCTATGTAGTTGCAATTTTCCGTCTTTATAGAACTCTTATATAGTTAAACTTCATAACTCCGCTTATAAAATGTGGATTTTTTTCAAAGAAAATTCACCTGCTCGAGGATTTTGTCTTTTACTACTACTTCTACACAGGCCAAAGTGCTGTTTTAAGAATTTATAACTGCTGCTGTAGTGACTATTTGGATACTTATAGGGAGCCATATTGTATTTTCTAAAAGTAAATATGACAGGGCGGCCATTGTTACCGCGTTATATAATTAACTTTTTCCACGACCGGGAGTAGAAATCGATTTCTATGGCATCAAAATTGTGACAGAAGTAAAGCATTTACTCCCTAGGGACGAAATAAGACAATAATTTCCCTAGGGGAGTTTTATTTCATGCCCAATAGTTAAACAAAATGTAATTCTTATTTATTAATTAATAAGACATTGCATATTTACTTATATAAGTTAATAGTTAAACAAAACATTTTCCGTGTACGTTTGTACCTTCTTTTTCTTACGCCATTCTCTGAACTGATTGTACCCTTTATCATACAAATTTCTTGATTTTGTGGGTAATAAGTTTAAAACTGCCGCACCGGCAGCTTCAACGATAACTTGCAGTTCTTCTTGGTTTTCCATACCAAAAATGCCAAAACTCAACTTTTGCACTTGACAAATTTATTTATAAACAAATATCTGTTGCCATGATACGTTTAATGGAAATATCCCAAAGGCTTCTAAATATTGTAATTTTGCTCCAATTTATTATAATTCTTTATTTATGAAATAAATGTTTCTACTCTCGATCGTGGAAAAAATAGTATATACACCTCGGGAGAGACCGCCATTTTTCCCTCGATGTATTTGTTGCCCTCGGGCTTCGCCCTCGGGCCTCAAATTACACCTCAGCAAAAATAAGACGTTTCTCTCCCTTAGTGTATAATGTACTATTTTATCACTTGAAAAGGAAAACTTTGCAAAATATTTACAGCAATCACTTATGGGGTATTCAAAATACGTGGCTCATCATTTTAAAACAATTTTAGAAAAAAAAATTAAAAACGTGATTTTTGAAATAATACTTTTCAACATTATCAAATTCAAGGAATTCTGGAGGCGCGTCTATTTATTTCGAAGCAGAATAACATATTTCAATAGAAAAATTTTCTTTGCATGACAAATTTAGTTTTCTACGAATGATAGTAGATACTAATTCGCAGGCAGTATTAATTCAGCTTCCTAATAATTTGTTATAACAAAGTTATTACATTGAAGCTGCTAGATACACTGTGATACCGATTCTTTCTAATTACAAAGAGTAACTCATATTTAGAAATATTTTTACTGCATAAAAAATTACTCGCAGCAATTATATAGCAACTTCTTACTAGCCATATAACACGATAGCTGGTAAAACGAAACAAAGAGGTTGCCGTAATGTTACTTTAAGTATTTATGTACCCTTTATAGAGTTTACCGAGGTTGTATAAACTGTGCCTATTTAGGGTACATAGATACTTCATTAATACTGGACTATTGTTGTTAACTCTTAATTATAAAGTGTTAAGCTTTATAAAAAGGTGGAGTAGATATTCAAAGAGTTTTTAAAAAGCAATTTGTGCTACTTGGGATGTTTTTAGGTATATATTTAGAATAATCACTTCTGTTACTTTAGAGTATACACTTTGTACTATTGATAAAGACCTAAAAAGCCGAAACGTTTGTAGAGAATTTTAAACATAGTAATTTGATACATTTAAAAGCAGTGTTTACTTAAAAACAATTATAAAAATTTTAGCCTAAATCGTGGATTAAAATCGATTTTGAAGGATTTTTAGCAGTACTTTTTTGACCAAATGAATATATTGGAAAAAAATATGCATTTTTAAAAATCAGATTACTTAGAGTAATGTCCTGGAGGAGTTTAGCATTACTTTTTCCACTACTCAACCAGGACCCATACACATAGACAATTACAAAACAACCAATCCCTACGCCATTGCCATCTGCCGCAGCTACGACTCGAACTGAGGAGTAGAACAGCGACTAACTGTGTTGCCTCTCACATAAGCCCATCTACTTCAATGCTATCAACTCGGAAACACATTGAAAACGCCAATAAACATCTATACCCTGGCTAGGATTCGAACCCGAGACTTCTTTGTTTCATAACTGAGTCACTGAGCTTGCATTTCTTTGTTAATACTCCTTTATATAGCAAGCACGTTTTAGTCACTATAGAGAAATAAATTATGGCTTTCTACAGGGTACAGTTCTGAGCCCTGTTTTATCTGTTTTGTATATTAGTAAATTGTTAAAATTTACTAATATCAAAAAGTGTTGGAAATATATTAAGCTTCCCTACCTAATTTTTAGTCATTTAACAATTAGTATTTTTTAAACTGCTGTTACATGGGAGGAACCAAAAACAAAGACTGAAATAGATTTTAAAAATAAAAGAATCCTAATTTGATTTTAACGAATTAACAAATTGTAGCAAAACAGAATGTCTATCATTTAGATATATAGATATTTACTGGTGCTTTATACATTGGAATGTTTACACAAGTTTGTAAGAAGATAAAATTAAAAAAAACAATTACAAATATGTAAAGACATTAAACAAAAATAACAAATAACTGTAAAGAACGATGTCAAATAGTTATACAAACAAGTCATATAATAAATATTTACTAAGATCATAAGATCATAAAAAGCGTTTCCGATTATTTATATATTTTTTAAATACACTTTTAAAACGATTATATTGTAGTTTTTGAATACTCTCCGGTAGTATGTTAAACAATCTTATGGCATAATAACCTGAGCCATTTCTTGTCTTCGGCAGACGCAGAAAATTATGGTTAATTTTCTTATTATTCCTCTTTGAATGTAACAGGTCACGTCTTACGTATTTATTCTGATTTTTTTTAATGTATACAAGGCAATGTAAAATGTATGTGCTAGGCAATGTTAATATTGAAAGTTTCTTAGCATCCTTACATTCGTCTCTACAGCCTAAGCCTGCTTGACTCTTATCGCTTTTCTCTGCATAGAGAAAACATGCATAGCTTGAGGGGAATGTTAATAATGTCGACTGTGATACAGTTTTTATCAGACTGCGTAATAAAAATATGTCGCTCGACACTTTTTTTGCAAAGATGCCTTTCAAAGAACAAATGGTGGTCTAAGTAGACACTCCTAAGAACTTTATGTTATCAGGCGCATTCATATCGGCAGTATGTTGCCTTAGACTAAAAACTATAGATTGTGTCTTTTCCCTATTTAAGACTAATTCATTACTTAGAAACCAATTATGAACTTTCGGTTCATTTTCAAGAACATTAGATAGTACGGTGTTAATGCCATGGTGTTTATAAATCATTGTAGAATCGTCGGTGAATAAAGTGAAGTTAGGTTCAGATGTACAGTTAGATAGGTCATACATGAAAATAAGGAACAATATCGGACCCAAAACTGACCCTTGAGGCACAAAAATGTTTGACTCGATTATAATTGATTTCTTGTTTAGATACTTTACATATTGGGATCTATCCTCAAGATATGAATTTACTGATTTACTTTATATTGCAACAAACTGTCTAAAATAGGAAACTTAAATATAGACACAGCATTTGTATAGAAAAAGCTGAATCATCTCAATGTCTTGGCATAAATTGAGGTAAGTATCTAAGATGGTATCTGAAAGCTGAAAATCATACTTTCATACGGTATAACGAGTTAAGGAGCAATAACCAAAAACCAATTAAATAATTTTAAAACCATGCAACAGATATTTATAAAAATTATATTTAACAAAAAGGACACTTACTCAATTGTATTGTTCCTGGGTAGCAAATTATTGGATACTAGACAATTTTACAGTTTATTTACAGTTTATCAAGTTTAGTATATGTTCAAAAAAAAAACAAGGATATAATAATTTATATCCCCACAAGTATCAAACCCGGAAAAGAAAATGAAATTACTAAAAAATTAAATATGAGAAAAAATAGGACAGAAAGGCTATATTTACCTAGGTCCCTCATTACGATATTGTATGAACTGACATAGAAGTATTAACAAATTACATCTACATAAAAACAAATTATAAAAATTGTTGTGGCTTTTTGGCAGAGAGACTCTCCATAATACATTAAATAAATAATATCCATATTTCGGGTGAACAATCACATAATAGTTTCGAAGTTGTTAGCTCTCACCGGTACGACATATAACAAAACAACCCTTCACTGATTCTTCTAGTCTATTACTTACAGACGAGACGAGTCCGTGATTGGTCGAATAGCTCTCTCTACCTGCTGGCGACTTTTTCCAATCAAACTTAATGAAACACCAGGACTACGTTAAATTAATAAAATATAACATCAATTCAGAGATTAATACCTCAAAATTTGTGAAATACCAGAACTAGCTTATATTAAAAAAATATAACCTATTCTTTGATTGCAATAAGTCGACAGCAGATACGACAAGTTGTTGACTCCTCTTGTTTGACTTGAAGAGGGGATAATTCTCATAGAGCAGGCAAAAAAGTCACCATGAAACGTACATCCGAAAACCAATATTGAAAAAGTAACAGCAATGAAAAAAGTTAATACTAAAAAGTTAGACAATAAATTTAAAATATCTCAAAAATTACTACAGATCTGACTTTTTCGAATAAGAATAATTTTGCTTAACATATAGTTCTTAATCGAATGGTATATGTTCCGAAGCTTCCTCGGTCGAAAAATATTTTTAAATTGCAGCCCCATCTCTGGTAATAATATTATAATAGGAAATTTTACTTCCTGAAGAAGGCATTATACATAATATAAATCTACTACCATTTACAGAATAGTATATTTTTTAGTTTCCGAGATATCAACTTTAACATTTTCATATAAGAAAAAACAAGATGGCGGCTTCAAGATGGCGGACGGCTTTACCGTTTATGATCCTATTCGACTCAAAATCGATATCTGGGGGTTTTCGAGATCGTCAATTATTATGAGTTCTTGATCAATATTTAGAAATTCAAAATGGCGGAGCCAATATGGCGGACGACTTTTGTCATTTATGGTCCAAATCGATCAAAATCGACGTTCGACGAATTTATAGTCAAAAATTTAGTTCAGGATGGCAACTTCAAGATGGCGGACGACTTTACCGTTTAAGATCTGACTCAACTCAAAATCGATATCTGGGGGTTTTCTAAGACGCGGATTATGAATTTTTAGTCAAAATTCAGAAATTCAAAATGGCGGTGCCAATATGGCTGACTTTTTTCATTTAGGTCCAAATCGATTAAAATCGATATCTGGGGATTTTCGGGGATGCGGATTACAAATTTCTAGTAAGAAATTTAGTTCAAGATGACGGACGACTTTCCCGTTTATGATCCGATAAGTCTCAAAATCGATATCTGGGGATTACATAATATCAAAAGACTAAAAAGTAAAAAATAAAATTATGTAAAAATTTAAAAAAAAAGCTTTTATTTAAATGCTCTAAAAAGTAGAAAAAAAATAAACTTTGAAGTAAATCAAACTCACCATTTTGTTCTATTATATAATTTTTTTTATGATATAAAAGCTTATCGCGAAGCATCTCCTTTACACAGAAAAATCTCGCGACAAGCTTTTGTATCATAAACAATTCCTTCCTTTTGCATAGCAATCAAACTGTGACGTAACAAAGGGTGACATTTGTGTTGTGCATCAAAACTTGCAATGTGTAAAAAATAAAATAGAAAAAATAGATGTACTGCTGTCTCAAGAACAAGTTGATATACTTTGCGTTTCAGAAACTCATCTTAAACCGGGTGAACTTGATTATATTGTAATAAATGCCTTTAAAATTGGCAGTTCATATTGCAGAAGCTCATCTTTAAAAGGTGGCGTTTTCATTTTAGCTAAAAAATCACTCATTACTAATGAAATAACTGACATCGTACAACTAAGTCAAGATAAAAGTTTTGAATGCGCAGCAATTAAATGTTCCATAAACAAAAAATTTTTTGTATTTTATGTTTATGTAGATCACCAGATTCAGATGTACAAGCTTTTTTGTTTAATCTTGAAAATTGCCTAAATTTGATTTTTAGCAAATAATAATAATAATAATAATAATAATTCTTTATTAGTCCAAGAGATCATACAAAATGATATGGAACAAGTCAAAAACAAGAGAAAAATGAAAAAAGAGGAGAATTTATGACAATACAAATTCCCTCACAGAATAGTAAGCTTCTTTAAGTAACATATTTTTAATAGTAGATATACATTTTTTCACACTAAGTATATTTTTAGTAACGTTATCTAATTTATTATACAGTATGGCACCCATATAATAGGGATTTGCTGTATACAGTTCCAGCCGGTGTATATTATACTGCAAATCAAAACCGTGACGTGTAGAATATTCATGAGAAACGTTTTGGAAGGTAAAGTCGGAAAGATTTTTTTTGACAAATGTTAGTATCTCTAAGATGTACAAAGATGGCAGAGTTAAGATTTTGTGCTTAATAAATGAAGGTTTGCACGATTCTCGATATCCAAGTCCAAACATAGCGCGTATGGCCCTTTTTTGCAGTATAAAAACACGATCAGACATTGTGGAATTTCCCCAAAATATAACACCGTATCTTAAACTCAAAATTAGAATAATAGAAACTTTTTACAACATAAGTACTGGATATTTGACACAACCTTTTCAATTGCAAAACAGTTACTAGCACATTTACCACAAAGTGAATTGACGTGAAATTTCCAATCAAGGGAAAGATCAATATATATTCCTAATAATTTAAATTGCTGTACTTGATGTATACTTTTACCATTTAGTTTTAATAAAACGCTAGACAAATAATTCGATGCGATGGGGTGAAATTGCAATGAGAATGTTTTATCTTGATTAAGAACAAGTTTATTTTTCCGAAAATAATTAGCAGCAGCAGATAGATTTTCATTTAGTTTGTTAATGGCTTCGTGCTCATTTCTGGCACTAACAATAATAGAAATGTCATCTGCAAATGCACTGTAAAATGTGGAGAATATACTTTCTATATCATTTATATACAGCAAAAATAATAATGGCCCTAATACACTCCCTTGAGGGACTCCTATATCAACCGATAGCTCATTTGATTTAACATTGCAAAAATCAACAAATTGCTTTCTACTATTCAGATAGGATTTGAGAATTTTTTGGCATTGACCATGTAAACCACAGCGCCCTATTTTTTTAAATAAAATGTCATGGTCCACACAGTCAAAAGCCTTCGATAAATCCACAAATACTGCCATCACTTTGTTTCCTTGATCTAAATTTTTATAAATGTAATTTAAAATACTCGCAAGAGCGGATAAAGTAGAACGATTTCTATGAAAACCGTATTGATTTTTAGATAAGATATTATAACTTTCAAGGAAATGAACTATTCTATTTGTTAACAATTTTTCGAAAATTTTTGAAAAAATGGACAACAATGAAATTGGTCTATAGTTACAAAGCTGCATAACGTCACCTTTTTTAAAAAGTGGAATAACCTTAGAGAGTTTAAGTATATCAGGAAAACATTCTTGTAAAAAACATTCATTTATTAAGTGGCATAATGGTGCAGCTAATAGGTGAGCAAATTTTTTTATAATTTTTGTTGAAAATAAATCAGGACCAACCGAGTTCGAGTTTTTTAAACTGTTTATAACATCAACCATTTCAGATTCTGTTACAGGATTAAAAATAAATTTAAAATTTGGATCATTTGTAGGGTTCAAGTATGGCAGACCTAGAGGGTAAGTATTTGTACTATTGACACTGGTAATATTATGATTCTGTAATAATGATCTAGGAAGGTTAACGAAATATGAGTTGAATGCATTTGCAATTTCTATTTTGTCTGACGAGATTTTATCACTAATTAACATACAATCTTGATTAAAATGGTCTGTTCTTGTTGTTACTGTATTATTTATAATTTTCCAAACAGTACTGGATTTATTCGCGGAGTTTAAAATGATATTGTCGAAATACATTTTCTTGGCATGTACACTGTACTAATGCAATAATTTGTGGAGATTTTAATATAGACTTTTTTGATAAATCTAAAGTCACTATTGAATTACTAGATCTTGTAAATTCCTACTGTTTAGTATCTGCGTTAGAACAAACTACTAGAATACATTGTAATAATACAGAATCCGTAATCGATTATATCGATTATAAAACAATACTTAGAAATGGCCTATCCGACCATTTTGGCCAAAAAATTGTTTTTTCTGGAAATTTTTTGGGTAATAATACATACACTTTTAGGTCTTTTTCTATAAAAAATTATGGTGTCTTTAATAACTTTTTAATTACTGAAACCTGGCGTGATGTTTTCAACGCAAAATCGGTCGATGATAAGTTCCAAATTTTTATCGGACTTTTAAAACATTATTATGATCAAAGTTTCAAGATTGTTACAAAAAATTTACAAATTTCTAACTCAAACCAGGGTTGGGTAACTGCAGGCATAAAAATATCTAGCGTTCATTTAAAAGATTTATATCATTTGCAGCTAAACGGAATAATACCAAAAGACTACTATAAAAAATATAAATTAGTTTATGAAAAAGTATTAAAAAAGGCTAAACAAATGTACTTTGACAGAATCATATTAAATTCCGAAAACAAATCAACTACTGTTTGGAAAATTATAAATAATTCTGTGACAACAAAAACAAGAAATGCTAATAAATGGTAAAATATCTTCAGACAAGCTTCAAACTGCAAATGCATTTAATACATTTTTCGTAAACCTACCTAGGAAATTGATTTTCAAAATGCTTTCCATAATTACCCTACGCGTCATGGTTTTGATTTGCAATATAATATACATCGAATGGAATTAATATGAAGCCAATCCCTATTACATGGGTATCACTTTGTATAATAAATAAATAAATAATAAATAAATAAATAACACCACAGGTAATTACGACCCCCTTTATCCCGGAAGGCTCTAGAAGAGCCTTGTGTGGGAGGGGGCTACACATTTAGAGACAAGGGACACACACCCAATATCCGTGTATAGTGAAAAAATCCCTCTCACAGTATTTTCCACTGCCACGGCCGGGGATCGAACCCGGAATTTTTAGGTGAGAGGCAAGTGCCCTCACCTCTCGACCACCACTAGATAATGGTATAAAAACCATACCCAGTATTTAGAAGTTCACATCTGCTGTTAAACAAATGCTACTAAAGAAAGCTTACTACTCTGTTAATGAATTTCTTTTGTCTTAAATTAATGTATCTTGTAATAATTAACCTATTTTGTTTTCTAAATTTTTTTTAATTTCTATGTTTGTAGTTCTATGTATTTCCTATCTATGTATATACATGCATGAATGCATGTACGGATTCATTCATGGGTGTATGTATGTATATTTCTTCTGTTTCTTACTTATATCTGTTAATATTTTTTGTATATGACTTGTCCTATATCATTTGTATGATCTCTTGGACCAATAAAGGATTATTATTATTATATAATGGAACAAAATGATGAGTTTGATTTACTTCTAAGTTTATTTTTCACTTTTTAGAACATTTTTTTAATGAGACCAATAATTTTCGAGGGCTGTTAGTCCAATTTATCTAATACTTATCTTTGAGAAATTCGTTTGTCTACGTCTTCCTGAATAAGAACAAAATTTTAGAAAGCATCTTGAAAAAAATTGTCTAAATTTGTTTTGAGTCAGCTAAGAGTAACCCAATTTTGTCGTTTTATTTTAATTTGTAACAGACGTGTTTGTGTAAAATAATCAAGTCTATCAATTTACTACACAATTTTAGCCGTTGCCTAATTAAACATTCTTTAACTCAGTTTAGTAAGATGACACAGGAAGTGTGCCCAAATATTGACTTTCCTATACTAAAACTCTTTAAAAAACCGCGGCACGTTCTTAAAAGTATGCTTATTTACTCATTTTAAGGCTTATTTAAGTTTGTCGCTGAGGAATTTCGATTGAAGGATTTGTTACTCACTAAATAAATATTTAACCGTCAATGTTATATAGATCTTTTAAAATTTTTACAATAGTTACACTTTTTTATTCTGCTATAGGAAAAAAATATTAAGTACAAGAATGGGTTTATTAATTCTTTACAAGTTTGTTAAATTTGGTACAATTTGTTTATTGAGCAGGTTCTTTATATTCAAAATTATACGCATATTTTAATAAAAACTTGGTTTTTGTACCTTTCCAAATTGAAAAACCAGTATAGTTTATCCAATCTCAGTTTGAAATATTATAAATCAGCGTCTCTACTAGGGATGTCCGCTGCTATGCCTGTTTGCCAAAAAATGAAGTCCCTACTTTGGAAATCATTTCGAAGAAATTGCGTGAATACTCTGATTATAGTTATCAATCTTTGGAAACTTCAAGAGGTATTTTATTAGAGTGAGGAATTAAATATAAAAAAATTAATAACCATTTAATAGTAATGGAATCACCCTGTATTGTATTCACGATTCAAAATTGTACTTTAATTCCACATGTCGGAAGTAAAAATGGGTTCGTACCTAACGCACTGCTCTTATCAGCCAAAAATACAAAACAGTGTTCTGCTGGCTATCACGAGGATATGACCGGGGATTTGTTCGCTGAACAGCTGTAACCAAATATTCCTCCAAATTTAGTTATCGTTATGGATAACTCTTCTTATCATTCGAGACAATTAATAAAGTATCAAATAATAATACGAAAAAGAACGATAAAATAGAGTTTATGAGATCTAAAAATATAAATATTCCTGAAAAAAATTCCAGTAAAAAAAGATTTATTAAAAACTATCAAAGACCATAATTTTAAAATTTGACGTTGCCATTTTTCAGCATGAAAATAATACTTCCCGCATTCACACCTCCGAATTATGACTACCCTCCAAAAATTTTAAATTAGGAAGGGGGTCTTGCGACACTTCGCTCAAAAAGAACTTTGATTCTTTATTCAGCGGCACAAAGTATTTTAAATTTGGGGCATTAATTACTGAGAAAATTAATTTTGAAAATGTAAAACTCTGTTAATGTCCTATATACTCAGTTATTGGTTCTTATTCTTTTTGAAGGCACAGTTAATATTGGTACTTATTTAGACTTTTTACTTCCTACATTAAAAATACATTTTTCTGATGTTAATTATCTGAATGAAATAGACAGGTCTATTTGGTACCGATAAGATGGAGCTCTACCGCATCGTTCATTCACGTTGAACTATGGAATGACCACCTCAGTCGCCCGATTTAATCCCCATTGGAGACTATTATAAGGTTACTTAAAATCAAGCAGATAATATTGCATATTTAAATAATAGGATAACCCAAGAAATTCACAAAATAAACCGTAAGGTCATGCAAAATATCATAGGAGAATTCAAAGATTGCGTTGCTTATTATCAAGAAGCGACTAATTATAAAATTAATATATTTTACGTTCTAATAGTTATGTAAGAAAAGTATATTGTGCTCGTGAAAAAATCGATTTTAAATTGGTATTTTACACGTTTCAGGTCCTCTGAATTCGAAAAAGTGGTCGTTTGCTGTCTGTGATCGTATCTTGAGTCCAAATGGCTCGATCGATTTTTCTCCAATCTTGTATGCGCATTCAGAATGGCCTCGTCTCTAGGCAATATTGCAAAATCGATCCTAGCTCAAATGTAAGAGGAGTTAACCCTTGAAAACCGATAAAGAAACGTAAAATAGTTTATTTCTCAAAAACGGTTTTTAAGATTTTGATCAAATTTAACAGATCGATATTCACTTAGTACTAGTGCAGTATAAGATAATATAACCCGTTACTTTCTAAAAATTCAGGGACGGAGGATGTGGGGGTAAGGTAAATTATTTCCTTTCTCTAAAACGGTTATAATGATTTTGATTACATTTGATACATGAATAATTCCTTAGTATCAGTATAAGATCACGAGGCTAGTTGCTTCTAGAGAACTCAGGGCGGGATGTTGGAGGGAGTGTTGTTTTAGTACTAGTATGAGACGACATAACTTGTTATGTTAAATGCAGGGAATGAGGCTGTGGAGGATGAAATTTAAAATAAAAAAAATTTCTGACCGACTTCCATCATATTTTCTTTTGATAGACCTAGAACAAAAATAATTTTTAAAATATGTTCGTTTAGTCAAATAGGAGAAAATTCGGGTTCAAATCCTACCGAATTTTTTGAAAACTTTTCTTTCTCCAGTTGGAGAGGTGCTCAGGAGTACCCAAAAAATGTTTGTACTTCAAAGACCTTGTGCTCCAATTTTTATTAACAATATAATTTTTTTAACAGCGCTTTTTAACCTAAAAATGTGAATAACTCAAGATATATACGTCGTATCGGGACAAAAAAAGCATATTCTTCGTAATTAAATTATTTATAATTTTTTGTTTATTGTAGGCCTTAGGAGCGCAACCATAACCTACAAAAGTAAGAAAACTGGCCAAAAATCGGTCTTCTCTCATTTTGCTGCCCAGAGCCGCTGGATGATGGATTTACAGCTTTAAACTTTCAGAAAATCTACCTTTTACTCTAGCAAAAACACCCTGAAAATTTGATGCAACAATATTAAACCCAGTGTACTCAATTGAATTTGTTATTTAAAATTTGAATTGGCCGCCATATTATGCGATTAAGTCCAAAACCGATAATTTTTGTTTTTAAGTTACAGTCTCGATGCCAGCTTTTTAATAACGTAAAAAAAAAATTAAGTTATTTTCTTGCATTTGTTTAAAACCCAATAAACAAACAAAAATTGATTTTTTCGGCCATCTGGAATTTTTTTTTTTTAATTTATGATCAGATCATAAAGAAAATTTTAATACCTTTATTTTAATTTGAAAATAAACAGTTTATTTTGGTCAACAATTTTCTCAAAATGGCCGATAAAATTAATTTTTTGTTAATGGGGAACAATCCAAGCCAGTTCCTAATATATCCAATAGATGACGCCATGAGTATTCTGTTTAATGTCATCCTCAATTCGTATCACATAATATATGAAATAAATTGAAAGTGCCATATAACAACAATATTATAATATCATAGCTTTTAAATTGTTTAAATTTCCCGATTTCTGAGAGTTTCCCAATCTCTTATTTGTAGAAATGAGCCAAATTGATAAAAAGAATGAGGAACAATCCAAGCCTGTTCCTAATATATTCAATAGATGACGCCATGCGTACTCGGTTTAATGTCATTATTGCCATTCTTAACTTGTATCTTATGTAATCTTTAAATAGTTTGTCGGAAACGGTCATTTTTAGGAAACAAATGTCCTACTGTGTTAGATCACTTTGGTACACAACAACAAGTTTTCATTTTTCATCCTAAAGAGAGACAAGGACATATTTTTTCGTATTGACATTGACGGACAAACAACCGAGTACAGCTGGTGGACTCTGGTGGATAAAATAAAAGAGTATGTTCCCCGTTGGGTTTTAAACAAATGCAAAAATTGGCCAAAATAGGTTTAAAAATTTTTTTGACGGCATAAAAAAGCTGGCGTCGAGACCTAATTTTTGAAAATAAAAATTATCCGTTTTGGACTTCATGGTATAAAATGGGGGCCAGTTTAAATTATAAATAACAAATTCAATTAGCACACTGGGTTAAATATTTTGTACACCAAATTTAAGGGTGTTTTTGTTAGAGCAAAGGGCAGAAAGTTCAAGCCGATTGGTTCACCCAGCGGCTCTGGGCAGCAAAATGAAGATGAACCAATTTTAGGCCAGTTTTTTCACTTTTGTAGCTTGTGGTTGCGCTCCTAAGACCTACACTAAACGTAGATTTGTAGAAAATTTAATTACAAAGATTTTGGTGTTTTTTGTCTCAATCGGAAATACATACCTTGAGTTATTCACATTTTTAGGTTGAAGAACGCAGTTAAAAAAATTAAATTGTTAATAACAATTGAAGCAGAGGGTCTTTGAAGTACATACAAAAATTTTTTGGGTACTCCTTAGCACCTCCCTAACAAAATTCAACCATAAAATTGCTTATGGAAACAGTTTTAATTCAAATCGTATTTTGACTGCATTATATTGATTAAATAGTCAAGTATTCGTATTAATATTTTTAATTGTTTAAAAAACTCATATTTTTTCAAATTCACCACGCGCTTCAATAATAAATTTTCTTCTTCATTACTTTTGATAGTTTAATGTATTATGAAAAATTAATAAATGATTTTAACACTAAAAATTATTAAAAAAATGATTATTTAATAAAAATGATTTTAAAAAAATGTAATTAATGTTTGGTGTTAAAACTATTTATTAATTTTTCATAATACTCATAATATTAAAATAATGAGGAAAAATTTATCATTAAAGTATGTGTTCGAATATTCTTTCCTATTATTTGGGTTTTCTACCACACGTATTATTATCCTCTTCAAAAACAAATCACCGGATCTACAAAATAATAGAATTATTGGAAAAAAGCCTCTGCGCCCGTGACGTTTACGTCAAAGGAATAGTCAGAGGTTATGTTTTGCAAATAATATAAATCGGAATAAACACAGAAATAATGTATTTTGCTGACGTTTCGGAAAGTAGTCTCTTTCCGTTTTCAAAGCTTTTATTGGAAGAACTCTTATTTTGCTGTGTATGTCAAATGCATAGCTTTAAGATTCTGTTTATGTTATTTCCATAGATACTTACTACTTACACAGAACACAGAACTGATGATATTTTAGATAATGTTGAGTTTGCTAAGTTCTTCTTTTAGCATTGGTAGCCAGGTTGTACAAATATCTACAGAACAATTCGATACGCACTTATCTTCACTTAATAAGATTATTGCTGGTTCTTAAATTTTTCTTTTTTTGGTATCTGCTTCTTTTGTTAAAATTGCCGAGTCCCAGTTTATTCTATATCCGTTTTCCCAAGCATGTTCACAAATCTTTGATTTCTGAATTTCATTCTTTCTAATGTAATTCTTGTGCTCATCCAACCTCACACTGAAAGGTCTGGATGACTCACCCACATAACATTTATCACATTCGCACGGGATATTGTAAATACAATTTTTTGAATTCTACTCCGTTTATCGGTTCTTTTTTATTAAAATAGATCTTAAAGTGTTCCCCGTTTGAAATATCGTCCTAATATCAAATTTGTCACCTATACGGCGTAGCTTTTCCGATAACCCGTATACATAAGGAATTATTGCTGTATAATGACATTCAGGTTTTTGTCGTACCTGATTGTCACTATTTTCAACATTTATGAAAACTCTGTCAACAAAGGCTTCTATACTAGAATCTTTGATAAATTTTTCTCGTTATTTAATATTTCATTATTAGATGAAATTATTTTGGCCCTATCGTATAAACATTTTACAACACCCCTTTTAATATTTATTGACTGATTTGAGTTAAAATTTAGATATCTATTACTATGTGTTGGTTTTCTATAAACGCTTGTTTCAATTGTATTATTTGAAACATCTAAAAACGGTAGTTCATACCTACTTTCTACTTCTAATGTAAATTTAATAGACGGTTCCTTACTATTTATATTTTCCAAAAAACTGTCTAGTAAATCGACACTATGAGGCCAAATTGCAAAGATGTCGTCAACATATCTCCACCAGACAACCGGTTTGTTTATACAATTTTTAACATGTGTGTTCTCAAAGTTCTCTATAAATATGTTGCTTAAAATTGGCGATAATGCAGACCCCATAGCCATACCAAAATCCTGCTGATAGAACTCATTGTCCAATTAAAAATAGGTTGTTTTTATACACATTGTTAAGAGTTCCATTATGCTATTTACACTTATTTTAGTACTAGTTTCCAAATTATTATCTTTTAGCAACCTGTCTTTTACTATTTTTAAGGTTTCATCTACCGGAACATTGGTAAAAAGACTAACTACATCAAAACTAACCATCAGGTGTGATTCATGAATATCGTTTTCATTAATTTTTTCTATAAAATGTTTTCTATTTTTAATATATGAATCGGTATTTCCAGATAATGGATCAATAATTTTAAGTAAAAATTTTGTCAAATTATGATATGGTGAATTAATAGAACTAACAATGGGTCTTAAAGGAATATTTTGTTTATGTCTTTGATACGCCATAAAAATGAGGAGGCTTACTATGATGTGGTGTAAGGTTCCTTCGTTCAAAATCATTAAATGTATGTTTGTATTTAAACAAAGTTCTGTAAATTTTGCTCTCTATTGATTTTATTGGGTCTTTGTTTAGTTTTGAATTGAATCATTTACAAGAGTCATGATTTTTTTGTTATATATATATCTTTATCTATAATGACTGTGGCATTACCTTTATCATTATCATTATCAGGAGGACTGGTTTAATGATAATGAAGCTTTTATACAAGAACTTCTTCACCGCAAACATACTGCCTTCCAAAACGCTATCAACCACCCCAACGACTCATCAAAAGCAAAAGCTTTTACCCAATCTAAGTATGAAATGCAACGCGAAATCAGAAGAATAAAGAACGAGTGGTGGGCAAGCAAGGCCAGAGAAATTCAAAGGTACGCCGATTCACACGACTACAGGAATTTCTTTCAAGGAGTAAAAACAGTGTACGGCCCCAGTCGGAAAAATATGTACCCTATTAAAGATTTAAATGGAAATCTCCTCAAAGAAGACCAGGAAATAAGAGCCCGATGGAAGGAACACTACTCTAACATTCTTAACCAGCAAAGTCAAGCCGATCACGATATTATAAATCTTATCCCTCAATATGACACCTTCGAAGACTTAGATAAACCACTAACAACGGAAGAGATCTTAACCGCCATTGGGCAGCTAAAAAATAACAAATCTCCCGGCGCCGACTCACTCCCAGCTGAGATCTTTAAAGCTGTGTCGTCAGAGCTCATACCCTACCTCAAAAAACTGTTTGATGTCGTGTGGGAAAGTGGTCAAGCTCCACAGGAGTTTCGTGATACACTTTTAATCAACCTCTTCAAAAACAAAGGGAGCGCTGCGGACTGTGGAAATTACAGGGCTTTAGCTCTCCTGGCTGTTGGAGGGAAGATACTCACTAAAGCGATGGCAAATAGGCTAACACCTGTTATAGAAAAGTTACTTCCTGAAACACAGAGTGGCTTTAGACCAAACCGAGGCACATCGGATTTAATCTTCACACTTAAACAGCTTCAAGAAAAAGCACTCGAACATCAAAGAGAAATTCACATGGCCTTCATTGATTTAACCAAGGCGTTTGACTCGGTGGATAGGGAAGTGCTCTGGAAAATTATGTTCCGCTTAGGTATCCCTAGAAAATTTGTGGAAGTATGTCGCAGTCTACATACAAACAACAACGCCCAGGTTATGTATAATAATGAGGCAACCGAACCTTTCCAAACCCTCACTGGAGTTAGGCAGGGATGTGTCCTGGCACCCCTACTCTTTAATTTGTTTACCACTGCTCTAACAATTATTGTTGACAACAGACTGACAGTCAGAGGAATAGGTCTCAGATACCGTTTTGATGGCGGTCTCTTTAACATAGGGCGCTTTAGAGCTTTCACGAAGACACGCACACGATTCATTTGTGATCTCCAGTATGCGGATGACTGTGCACTTTTAGCCTCTACGCCGGAAGAGCTTCAAGAACTTTTAGCTGTGTATGCCCAGAGCTATGATTCCTTGGGACTTAAAATCAACATTGTAAAGACTAAGATTATGTCAACTCCTCATCAAGTAAACCAAATAGACATTACACTTAACGGAAATTCTCTTGAAGTGGTGGAACAGTTCAATTACTTAGGCAACGTTGTTAATGACAAAGCAAACATGGACAGCGAGATTCGCAACAGAATTAACACTGCATCTAGAGCACTCTGGGGACTTAGAGAGAGAGAGAGTATTTGACAACCACTACCTTGCTTTGTCAACGAAAATGGCTGTCTACAGAGCAGTTGTCATTCCAACACTGCTATATGGATGTGAAAGCTGGGTCACTTACCATCGTCATGTGAAAGAATTAGAACGTTTTCAGCAAAGACACCTCAGAAGTATGATGAAAATCCGTTGGTTCCATCACATATCAAACGTGGAAGTACTCAGGAGAGCAAACAGCCTTCCAATTGAGGTGCTTATTTCAAGAGCACGCCTAAGATGGGCAGGTCACGTTCATCGTATGCATGATAACCGCCTTCCTAAATGTACACTTTATGGTGAATTGCTAAGCGGTAGAAGAAGGCGTGGCGGTCAACGAAAGAGGTTCAAAGACGCTCTCCATGAAAATCTAAAATCCTGCGGTATTGCAGACCAGCAATGGGAACAACTTGCAGCGGACAGAACCGAATGGCGAGGGGTTGTGGCCAGCTATCAAGGAAATGTTGCTGCAAGAAGGCCGAATCCAAGACCTAACCAGGTCTATGTTTGTCCTGACTGCGGTCGCCATGTGCTCTCCCGAATTGGCCTCTATAGCCTGTTGTCGAGGCCAAAAAAGGCCTTTTAAAACAGTTAAATTCAATCAAAAAGTCACAATTTGTAGCTTAGCATCATTATCCATTCATATCTCAGCTCTAATTAACTACAACGCAATAAACGCGCTTAGGGTATATCGACGTTTAGATTCCCGTCCGCCTCGGTATGACTGGGCGGGTCCGACACGACGCAGCAGGCGGCCCCGGCCGCTCATTCGGCACACAGCGTTCCAAACGCCAGCCGACCTAACGTTCAGAGCTCCGTCCGCCCCGAAAGTTACAGTATCGCGGCGGGGTTTCGACAGCGGCAGTTCACTCCGAGCCTTAGCACGCGCTACAACTACCAGTTCACTCCGAGCAGCCAACGAGTCAACATCAGTAAGCAGCCCGAGCCTACTACATCTACAAGCTTCCAGAACTTCAGCATACCTGACGAACCAAAACCAGTACGGCGTCGTAGTTGCCAGTGCAGCTACACCCTACAGCGTGGAGGAGAAAGGCCAGCCTACTTCAACATTAACCTACAATCGTGCCGCGACTTTTAACCCGTTTCGAGATAACCAGTGTTAGCTCAGTATTGTTAGGGACTAAATTAATTAAAACAAATTGTGCATCGACCAGCGCAAGAGTTCTGCTTAGAGTTACATATTTTTTGGTATCTCTGGCTTTTATTTCTCATCAACGACTCTTACCAGGCAACAGCGCCTGTCTACATACTCAAAAGTTGGGGTACCTTGCACCAAAAGCGGTGCATGCGTATGTCAGCCGGCGAGGCAATAAAGGGGGTAGTAGCTGTACCCACCTACACTTTAAAAAATCGTTAACCAGTCTACACATTAAAAAAATCGGCCCTGAGAGCTCGTTCAACAATCAGAGCTACGAGAACACCACCATCGAGGCTGCTGGCGCCCATCAACTTCAAAAATTTGCAGTCTCCGAATAAAAACATTTTTATTTTTCACAAAACCACCCTTGTTTTCGTAGACAAGCCATAGTCGTGTGCACCGTAGATGAATGGGAATTACAACAGGCTACACCTTTTACTTGTTTTTTATTGTACACAATCTATCGACTGTAACATTTTTATACTCGGACTCGAGTAACGGCTAATAATAATAATCATTATCATTCCTTTTTATGTGTTCGAATTTTCAAAAAAATAACTGGCGACATATTAATTTAATAGCTCTAAAAGAAAGATCCGTTCTAACAAACGGGGCAAGAGTATTTATGCTCTAGTTGAAATTGCCCCCCCCCCCCTCAGTAGCAGGCAAAATTGTTTGTTTAATATTTTACTTAGATTACCTGAAAGATAGCGGAGGTTTGACGAAATAAAAATCGATTGCTGGAACAGGGCATGTTAGTTTGGCAGATTTACAATAATTTGAAATGCAAATTTTTAACACAAAAATTAATTTTTTCTAAATGGGAAAGTTTGTCCGAGTTATCAGGGACCGATTCTGCGTTTCGTTTTATTTAAAATATTTTGAGATGGGCACAATTGTCTTATAAAAACTTTAAAAACAACGCTAGATCAGTTCCAGTGTTTCTGCAATACCAACAATTAAGCAAAAGTGCCAACTGGGTTTACGAGGCGTTAACAAAACTTTACATTTTCAAAATTAATTTCCTCAGTAATTTATTCCCCGAATCTAAAAACTCTATACTGCTAAATACAGAAATTTTCCGGGGATAGTCATAAGTCAGTGAGGATGAACGCTGGGTGGGGGTATTATTTTCATCGTAAAAAAAATGGTAACTCAAGTTAAAAATTTACCTGTTTTAGGGTGTTTCCTATAAGTTGATAATTACACTTAAAACGAACTTATTACATGCATATGAACCGCACTGTATCATTCTTACACAATTTATTGTAACTCGTGATGTGTCAAATATATTAATATGTATCTTACTGAAATAAAATAAATGAATATAAGATAGATGTATTTAATTTTTAATTTATGAACTAGAAGTATTATTATTGTTGATAAATATCGCGAATATAACCAGTTCCTTCTCAGTATCAGCTAAAAACAAGATCAAAATCTATAAAAACCGCGACGAAAGAAAAATACTGACTACTTTTTGACCCATCATAATTCCCAATATATTCTTATACTTATAAAGAATGCACAGTAATATTGGCCCACAATGACATGATGTTCGAGCTGAACCCCCTCTGTGCCACTGCCCGTTGCTACCTTTATCCTCTATAAAAAGAATTCATATTTTCGATCATCGATTTTTGTGATAAGATCTACATTTTTCCGTACAGCCAGGGTCATTTATAAGTCTACATCAACACAGAAAACATTGATGTTATTATTTTTTTTAGTTGAAGTTTTGATGCCCAAACATTCAAATGGCCTATACTTAAAAGTTAATATAATCAAAACTACCAGTGGGAGAGAGAGACAAATAACAGACATTTCAAATTCCAAAATGTTTAAAGTAACATCTAAAGATTTAAGTCATTTATTTCACATTAGTATTTGAATGGAGTAAGTTTTTAGTTGTACACATTTACATAGCTAAATAATATAATCACCTACTTGAAACTAAGAAGTGGTTACCTACGTAATGAATATTAATACAATAATAATACGCTTCGATGTCGATCTTGTCGATGTAATTTTAAAATAATCACGGTTTATTTAATTTACAGAAAATGTTTCAAAGACAAGATATAAGAATTGTGACGTAAATTAAAACACTATAAAGGGTGATTTAATTTTATCCAATATGACTTCCCATGTAATAGTTTAAATTCTGTTTAGTCTGGTTCTCCTTTTTTATAAATGTTTAATCAAGGATGGTTGTAGATTAATTAGTTTTAAATTAGGTTTATTTGAACCCAAATGTATTTCTAGAGTACAAGAATTTATTGAAAAGCCTTGTGATATATCTTAAAACTTCACTATAAAAACTTTTGGACTTTCTCTGGCTGTAATTTTGTAAAAGTTTTATTATTAATGTTAAAAGGAATTAACAAAACCGTTTGGTTTTAAAAAAGCCTTTGGATGCAAATTCGATCTATTCACGCAACTATAAAACTATGAAGCGTTCAAATGGTTTTAAAATTGCTTTATAAAATATACATACAGATCTTCTGTATCCTCTTTTAAAACCTTCTCCTCCTAACAAAGCGGTTTCTTGTCAAAATACACACAATGACTCGATTATCAAATATACCATAAATCTTATTAGCTTTTAGCATACGTTAATGAAGCTAAAATCTCTTAGTAAAATGAGGTTATGATATACTAATTTGATAAGAATTCTGAGGCGATGTATACAGGATGTCTAAGTTCAACGCCAATAAGCTAGTCGGAAAAAATTAAAAACAGCGGCAGTTAAGAAAATTTAATTAAAGTATTTAAAACTTGTTAATGATACTCCAATCAATCAACCACTAGCAAATTGGTTAGAAATTTAGGCGGAAAACTTTTGAATAATCATAAAACCACTTTCTGACTTCAAATATTTTGTTTTAACCAGGATTATAAGACTTTATTGAAGTACATGCGAACATTTATTTTAACTAGAATTATACGAACTTATTCAAGTACTATTTTTTATCCAGGCCAGGAGGAACCTGTAGGTGACTAAATTGACACTTAAGCATGTACGGTCGTGAGCAAAAAAAAATATGACAAGTCTTATAACGGTATTTTGCTCAAATCGAGTTGTGTACATCTAAATTTAATTTTTGTGACATTGTCAGTAAGTTGTCATAATTTATTGCAAGTGAGCAAAAAACTAATATGCTTCATATAAGCAATTAGTTAAATTTGGAGTTATTGCTAAAGTAGAAGATGGATGGTCAATGAGACAAATTACACTGCGTTTTAATATTGACAAAAGTTCGGTGTGTAATATTTTAAGAAAGTTGAGAATAAACCGTACGATTAGTAGAAATCCTGGATCAGGGCGACGAAGGATATCAACTCAACAACAAGGTTTGCAATTGGTAAATACTTTAGTAGAAAATCCATTTTACTCAGTTATTCAGGCTGCTGAAGAAACGAATTTTCCTGGATCGAGTAGTACTGGTCGCCGGCGAGTAAGAGAATCGGAGCTACGCTGTCATGCCAGCAGCACCAGAAATACTTACTTAAAGCTGAACATAAAGAAGCTCGACTAGGATTTACGCTTGAATTTTTAGCGCATGATGTAAATTTTTGGAACAATGTAATCTTTTTAGACGAAAAAACTTTCCAGTCAACACACAGCGGTAGTATTCGTGTTTACCGTCCTCCGAATACTCGATTCGATGAGAAATATATATCTAACAATGATAAAAGTTGATTGATGATTTTCCATCAATATGTGGGCTTGGATATCGGCACGTGGTCCTGGTGTTTTGTGGCATATTGAGGAACGATTTAATAGTGAAACGTATATTAGAATTTTAGACAATATTATGTTCCCTTCTGTGTCAAAATTATTTCCAAATAATGAGTTCATATTTCAACAAGACAATTGTTCCGTTCGTACTGCTCATACCGTAACTAACTGGTTTCAAGATAACAACATTAATGTTCTTAACTGGCCCAGTCATAGTCCAGATCTTAACTCTGTGGAAGAAGTATGGGGACTACTCGTAAGAAGTATCCAAAAAAGAAATGTGAAACCACGGAATACCGAAAAATTACTGGAAATAGTAAATAATTCATGGGAAAATATTATTACTAATGATCATTGTATAAAGTTATTTAATTCTATGCCAAACAGACTTATAGAAGTTATACATAGAAATGGTGCAATAACGAAATATTAATAGTTAGTTTCTTGTTAAGTAGGATATCATTTGTCCTTTGATCCAGGATTTCTACTAATCGTACCGTTTATTCTCCACTTTCTTAAAATGTTGCACACAAAATTTTTGTTAATGTTATAACGCAGTGCAATTTGTCTCATTAACCATCCATCATTTACTATAGCAATAACTACGCATTAAAATAAAAAAGAAATTAAAAGTGATATCTGTTTTATTTCGGCTACTCATTACGTATTCAAATAAAGACAGATTTACATTAGAAAAAAAAAGTTGTCCTATTTCTTTCTGCCCACGACAGTACAGTGGGCTGACGGTCTATTAGATACTAGACTTTAGTAAAGAAAATTGACGTTAAAGTTCACTTATCTTTAACTTAGGTACTTATAGAATTACCACGAAATCCTTTGTTTGAAATAAACCAAAATTATCTTACCTTGTAAGTTGATTTCACCATATCCATCTCGTTTTGAACTTACCTTTAAAAATAAATACTGTTATAAAAAAAATATTCAATGACATATCATAGTTACTAAGTACCTTTAGGGCTCTATCCCCATAGCTTTTCGTCTTAGTTTATTCAAAATTGCAAATTAGTAACCAACACATTTTATAACACTTATTACACACATTTTTAAAAATCTTAAAACTACAACAAGTATGTAAATGATACGTATTCTACTAGCATGCACGAACTAACACAACTTTATCGAATAAACAATTGAATAACTAATCCCGGTACTGATACGAACTTACTACGCAAAAACTAGTTAACACTGATTAGTTTTTGCATAAAATATATTTAAGCCTCGTGTACATACGCTTAAACCTTGTTAAGCCTAATGTCTACTAGCAGGTAGATCTTGCTAGAGTTACTCGTTTAGATTAGTGTATCAAAACAGAGAAGTTATATAGTTGGTTTGTTCATTTGCATTCATTTTTAGAAGTTTTCAGTTAATAAAGAGGAAAAATCAATCCTAAACAGAGGCTTTGCCTTAATAAACACAAATGAACAAAACTTGGTTTCAAAAGTATAGCATAAATTAGAAAATAGAGACTTTTTGAACCCCTTATTTCATCATGTATTTATAAATATCGTTATTCTGAGCTTGCGCAGCACTAAAATATCAACTGCTTAACTTTATTAACGATAACGGATTCCGTTACTTACAGAGAAATACCGTAGGGCGTGTTATGCTTATGGTTATTTTTCCAATGACAGTGTTGCCACGATTAACCACAAATAGCAGACTTTCCTTGCAAACAAGTTTTTCATATTATTTTTACGCACTAATTTTTTTAAAAACTTTTATTTCTGCTAAACTTGAAGCTTATTAAGCAGTCCTTTTTTGTAAAAAAATAATTTGTAAGGGGTAGTAAACTTTTAAACGTACAGTTTTTAAGGCAAAGAACCATAAATTGTGTTTTCCTCTGGCAATATCTGGCATCACGTAACTAGCTCCTAGCCAAATTAGTCGAGGTTATGTTACCAAACTGTCAACTGTTAAATCTTATCTTTAAAAAGCGGTCTAAAACCTCTCTTTTTAATAGTCGTGGTAATCGTTATCGTTAATAAAGATAGTCATAACGTTGCTTAAAAATGACGTTATTTTTGTTGGATTAAACAGTCTCTAATAAAGAACGCAATAGTTATTTGCGTATCAAGGCCGTAAAGTTGAACTTTCTCGACAAAATTCGAAGCCAAGCAAACTTCGGATAAGACCAAGAGAGATCATTTGGCCTAGGTGCACACAGCTGTCTCAAAAAGTAAAATAAATTATTTTAAAAACTGTTTCGAATAAATTACTGGAGACATGGATAAAATTTTGCAAGAAGGCTACTGGCTGACAGTTTTAATTCGTTTTCAAGTTAACAACGAAAACTAATGAACACTTCACTAAATATTTTATTGACAAGACGTGATATATTTCAAATATTAATGATGATTAAGTATAACATGAGGCCGTGTAGAGCCGCCGTGAAGTAAAAACCACAAAACAAATAAGATTGACACATGAGTACAAAGAGCTGACACACTTTAGAAATGTTGTCAGATTCGATAAACGTCATTTTTTGTGACAGTTGCCTAAAATAGTTATTTGTGTATCAAGGCCGTAAAGTTGATCTTTCTCGGCTGAATACGAAGTTTGCGGCCGAGACACAGCCGAGGCCAAGCAAACTTCGGATAAGGCCGCGATAGATCATTTGGCCGAGGTACACACAACATTTATTATTCAACTGTCTTAAAAATGTAAAATAAAATATGTTTAAAATTGTTTAGTACAAATTACTGGAAACATGGACAACATTTTGCAAGAAGAATACTAGGTTGACAATTTTAATCCGTTTTCAAATTAATAACGAAAACAAATGAAAAGTCACTAGATAGTTTATTGACAAGCTGTGACATATTTCAAATATCAATGATGATCAAGGCCGTGAAGTGCGAAAAGCGGCTGATAAGATTGACAAATGAGTACAGAGAGATGACACTTTAGAAATGCTGTCAGATCCGATAAAAGTCATCTTTTGTGACAGTTGCATAAGAAATTATTTAATTCAAATCACTATATTTTTTTTAAATTGATTTCTCTAGTCACACATGTAATATGCAATTCACACTCACATCACCTTAGTACTGTTACCTAGGCAACTATTAATTTTACCGCCCATACTCTCCAAGCCAAGCTCCTTACGTATAATGAATAAAAATTTCGCCGAGCGCGAAAACATGCAATTTTAAAATGCTCTTATTTTAGTTGATAAGCAAGCTGGAGGGCTGTACGATGACAATATCCAAGAGAAAAATGTACAGATGGTGCACATCGTAAAATTCATGGCGGAATCGTAAAATTCAGCATGGCACGTGCATGTAAAGAGAGGCATCTTTTGACGTTTAATGAAATCTTAGCCTCAGTTTAAAATAAAGTGTGCAGAATGTAAGTAATGGCATTCTGAAAATTTCCAAACATGCAATTTTCAAATGTTTAATCGTACATTTAAGAGTTGCACATTCATTACAAGAAATCAGTACGAAATAAATAAAATAACATCGTTGCGCAAACTACAATAGAGACATGCACGCACAAAAAAGTATCATGACCGCCAAACTATGCGACCATAAACAATAATATTTTGATACCTTGTCGAAATTAACGTTTTGCATAGATATTTTTAACGACAAAAAAGGTATAATTTTAAGGAATATTTAGCAATTTCTTCAAGTTAGAAAAACTAAGACTGTTATTTTCGCTCATCACGGACAGAAAAATTTTCTAAAAGCTTAAAATTTTCAAAATAATTCATTCGTTACGATCACCCAGTCAAACTATTAAAAAAAGTTATTCAGACACTTCAATTTGCAAAAAACCACACTTTTAGTCAAGCAAATCTGGAAAAATTCACATAGCACCGATAATTCACAAATTGTCCAAATTCATCAACAACCTCACTCCAACATTCATATTCATCAAATTACAAATCAAAAGTTACAAACTACTGTCCTAAAAAATACAGCTCCCTCACAAACTCGAATCGCATCACATACACTTTCCACACCCGAAGTCACACTGTTATCACTCGTTTCTACAAATTTCTATAAGACATTTTTCTCTTAAATTCAGCTTCACATTCAAGTTTTAATTCTTCATTCACTTTCCCGATGTGCCAGCTGAGCATTCATCAAAAGATCTTCCATTTTGCCTGATACAATTGATATCAAAAATTACTTCCATTTCGCATGTTCCGCTTGCTGGCTCGTTAATATTAAAACTCACTTCCAATTTATTCAATATATATTTATAGGAACATTCTCATATGAGATCAACGTAGCTTAAAAGATCTTCAAATTTATTACCATTTCCAAATTTAATTCTTTCCACAGTTATTACGAATATCTTCTAAACCCGGATTGATTCAAATTTCATTTAAACATCAAACAGTTCCCCTTTTTATGGTCAATTTCTTCTTATAACTTTTCGTCCCGAATATTTGATTTTTCAAAATGCATGATGCAATGTTGTGCAATATTGTGCAATGTTGCGCAATCGAGTCCAAATGACTAGCGGGGGACATCTTTCCAACCCTTTCCAGACCTCTGCACACCAAGTCCCCGACAAACCATATAAATAGCGGAACCTGGCGAGTTTTGGCTAAATCAATTTCCGGTTAACCTCAGAATTAGTTTCTGTGCTACGTGACTGAAGTTACACAAAACCCAAATGTTTAAATAATTGCTTTATCTGAAGCTTAAGTTAATAAAAAATGAGTGACGGTGTTACTTCCTTGGCCGAAAATAAGTAAGAAAAGCTTAATTTAATAAATTTGCCCAGCGCTTAGAATAAATATAAAGTAAAACAAATATATAATTTACAATTTTCCTGTCTATTACTCGCGAGGCTACTATTTTTGATTTTTCAGTCGGAATTTCTACTGTCGACAAGTTACCTTTCATTACTTTGTTAATTTTAACTATTTTATTGATACATACGCTTTACGTTCTTTGTTCTTGTAGTTAAATAAATTACTTTCATTCGTTTTAAATCGAGGTCTTGTTATTCCCAGAAGAATACATATACAGGGTGTAGCCTTTGACCGGGTCGAAGTTAATAAAAACATTCAGTGCTAAATAATAAACTATTAAACTAAACTTAAAGAAAACCATATGCAGGGTGTAACAGTGACACTGAACAGCAGATTCAAAGCAACCCCCCACTCAAATTCAAAAAATAAAGTGTACATACGGCCTCAGGAATCTCAAGCTAAGCTGTCCACTTCAAGGCCTTTTTATTATTCAAACCAAAAAGGCCTGTAGGTGTTCAAAACCTGGTTGAGCAAATTTATCTCGGCAAAATACATAAACGTTTGGTGATCTATTGTGTCGGACATCTTATTGTGTGTGTGTGTGTGTCTGTAAACACCCCAACCACATACAAAAAAGTGTTATGTCCGATAGGCTAGACCACCATGCACTTGCATTGTTATGCGCTAAATTAGAATCTGCTAACATGACGTTAGGTTTTCTTCTTTACATCACCGTTTATTTTGCGTTTAAAGAAGACTGAAATTTTAGAGAATTTTACTGGGTATTTTTCGAGTTTAGAAAGAAACTGTGTCGGTAAAAATAAAACTTATAAAATATTTTAAGCAGTATAATATACAAGTACGTTGTAACATTTCATAAGACATACACATACAGATTTAGAAGAATACACAACAAAAATTCACAACGATATTACCATCCACCAAAACAAAGACTCGAACTTAGGAGAGGAGAGTGACTGGATGTGTTGTCTCTCACATAGCCGTGTTCTAGCTTACTGCTACCTACTCAACAGCACAAGAAAAACGCCATCTTATTGAGTCTAACACATAAGCACTGATTCACTATGTCGGTGTATAAGTAATAAGTAAATAAATTTTAACTATTTTAATAATCAAAAAATAATTCTACTTATATACGTATTTGTACATATACAAGAGTAATTGTAATAATTATTAAAGTGCTTACAACTGAAAATTGACACTTGGGTACAATTACATGTAGAATTAAAAGTATTCAATTACCTTTTATGAATATATTTCACAATTCCACGGACAGCTAACGAAGGTATATTCATTATGTTCATATGTAAAGAGCACTAAAAATTAGTGCTTAATATACCTACCTTATGATACCATCTGGAACCGATACCCGAACAAAGAATTGAGACTTTGTTTTTAACCGAAAATAACCTTTTCCAAATATAGCCAAACTAGTTTTATCGACAGATCTTGCAAGTGTTAAAATCTCTGGGACTAACTGGAAAAAGTTAATATAATTATTATGCATATTTATTATAATTATGACCATAAAAATTTGGTCCGGAATAAATTTGTAAATTTTTTGTTATGCGATATATACCAAATATAATTATATTAAATAGAAATACTTGAGCTAATAAAATATTTCGATTATTAAACTGCCAATAAAAAGTGCAGAAACAGAAAAAAGAAACTATAAACAAGTGAAAATATTTAAAAAAAAAATTAAAATGAACAGAATTTACTGTTGGGCCTGGCCGACTGAGAGCCTATTTGGTGAACATTTTGCTCGATTTCACTTTTGCGGAGGAAAAATTGTGGTTTTTTGCATGTTTTCTCAAAATACACCTATTTCAGTACCTTACAGTCGTTGATAACAACAAAAAAAAACTGCGGGAATAATCCTCTTTGCTAGACAAGGAAGAATGAGTAGGAATAATTAGAAATTTTCCTCATCCTACTACACTCAACCAGCTACAGCGTTTTATAGGCATGCTCAATTTTTATCGTCATTTTATTCCTAATATTGCTGAAATTTTAAACCCTTTACATATTTTTTAGCACTGAATTGCAATGTAATGATATGAAGGATATCAGCTCCTTGCCAGACGAATGTCTTAATAGTTTTATAACGGCAAAAGAAACACTTGCCAATTCAATCATTCTTACACACCCTAACAGTGACAATAAAGTAACTTTATCCCTTATAACAGATTGTTCAAATGTTTCAATGGGCGCTGTGTTGTATACGATGTAGAATGTAAGACTTTAGCTTTCTTTTCAGAAAAACTTAATAACGCTCAAGAACGATATTCTACTTTTGATAAAGAACTTACGACTTTATATTCAGCCATTAAACATTTCAGATACCTTTTGAAGGGAGGAAAGTTGTTTTACGGATAACAAACCTTTGACAACAGCTTTATTCTCCACGGTGGGGAGAAGTCCCGTTATATGGAATTTGTAATGCAATTTACAAACAACATTCAACATGTTAAAGGTAAAGATAATATCATTGCTGATACGCTTTCACGGATAGATGATTATCTTACATTAATAAAAAATCAATTATCCAAGAAAAATAATAATAAATATGTTTTACAGAAAGTTAAAATTCCAAATGCGCAAAATGAGATTTGGTGTGATGTTTTTTTTTTAATATCTTGGTATATTTACGTCCTGGCAGAGTTTAGCTACAGCTACTTTCCACTCAATCAGGACAGCAAAATGAGATGCCGTTCACTGAACACCAACGAGCTCCCTGATTCTGTAAAAATAATATATTTCGGCAGAGCTTGGAGCCTTAGAGCTTGAGAGAGACCCTGGGAGCCTTTGATGCACTTAATTTGTAGATTTGAGAAGGTGGGGGGATTGCACTTGAAGGTGTTGGACACTGCCAAAAACTACGCCCTGTATATTGCCCTGATGTCTGAAGTTGCACTAATTATAAATTTGAAAGTGCTCACTGTATTTTAAAATGTGTCCGGGTGGAAATCAACACCCTGTATGTTAAGTGTTTTGTGCTTTAGAATCGTTAAAGTCTAACTTGAAAGCCAAAATCATTTTATGTAAAGTTTTAAATTTTTTGCAGGGTGAAATTTGAACACCCTCTATATGAATTTTTTGAAGTAGCACTGTTTTGAATGTCTTAGTTTGGTTTCTGAATCACTGAATCACTGAATTTTGTATTTTTCGAATTTTTTTCCAGACACTTCTGAGTCACCCTACCCTGGTGACTTGATGGATGAAAGGCACTTGGTTATAGCGGTAATGACTGTTTTGATTTATAGAAATGACAAAGGTTCGACGGTTTAAGTTTAACAAATTTATTTTGAATTTTTGTTACAGTTCCCAAAATGGTAACTCCTCGACAATAATAATTCTGGCTGGCAAAATTAACTTTTGGGTTCGTAGTTCTTTTTAAAAAAAATCACTTTTTGTTAATGCGCGGAGGCAGGGTAGATTATTTGTAGAATTTTCTTAAAACTAGGGCACTAGTTGTGAGATGAATTGATGAGCGAGAGCAGAATAGATTTGAAAAAATACTTAAGATTAGGGGCACTAGGTGCGATTTGGTTTGATGCGCGAGGGCAGAATTGATTTATAAACATTTGGGCACTAGGTGAGGAAAAGACTTTTTAACTTGTGGTCACCAAGGAAGTCGTCACGGAGAGTTTCGGAATTAAAAGCTCGAAAATAGGGAGCTAACTCACAGTACACATCGAAAAAACTACTTTCAGCAATCTCCCGGAGGTCACTAATTACAATTTTTAAACACTATTTTGTTCACAAAGAAACTATTTCACTCGCGGTACTTTTTAGACACTTAAATCACGAAGACGAGTTTTTTGATATATGGTTTATGCCCGAATCGATTTGAATTAAAAAGTGATTAAGGGTTTCTACATGAATAAATTGGAGAACATATCGCATGACCCAGGCGGAACGAACCTAACGGAAACAATGTATTAAGAAAGGTTACAGATGTTATATACGGGGGCGATGAGAAAGTAAAGGGAATCCAAATCTATTCAGATGTTTGAAAGTTCGCGGGTACTGTTTATGGGGGGCGAAGAGAAAGTAAGAAGCGCAAGAATTGACCATGATTGCAGTATACAGGGGCTATGGAAAAGTTAAAGAGACAATAAAGACTAATTAGAGATTGTGAATGGAAGCGAAAGTCGTATACAGGGAACGATGAGAAGTTATCAAAGGATTGAAAAGATTGTGAAAGTTTTATACAAGGGATGATGGGAAAGTTCTGAAGAGAAACGTTGTCTAAGAATGTGGAAAAGCGGCTAATGTCATATACGGGGGGCGACGAGAAAGTATGACTCACGAAAAGGAAGTGGCGAATGTTATCTACGAGGGGCGATGAGAAAGTAAAATATTCACGAAGGGAATTAAAAATATTCTGACCGGCGGTTTGGAGAGTATATTGAAGGTGATATGATATACGGGGCAGGTATTTTTAAGGCTGTGAAATTTTAATGTTGGGACTGTAAAATTAATATTAGAAACTTTTTGGTGACTTTGCTGATGGAATATGATTATTTGAGAATTATCGAGTATATGAATTTTTTCAGATTTTATCTTGTAGAAATGTGGTTTTTTGATGAAATAAAAATGATTGTTACTTTTTTTCATGGTTTCATTCACATAGATATTGTAGGCCCATTACCGCGTTCCGGAGGTTGCTCTTACATTCTCACTGTAGTTGAACGTTTTACTCGTTGGCCAGAGGCATATCCTTTGTGTAACATTACAGCAGAAACGGTTACTGAAACATTATTCCGACAATATATATGTAGTTTTGGTGTCTCGCTTTACATAACTGAAGATCAGAGCTCTCAATTTGAATCTAGGTTATTTTCACAATTTTCAAAATTTCTAGGATTTCATAGAATATATCCTTCTGCATATCATCCTCAAAGTAATAGGTTAGATGAAAGATTTCATAGAACTCTAACTCACCAGGACATCATTTGCTTGCAGCTTTTGTACTGATTCGAACGTATATAAACTTAACTGTGGACTTCAGTAATTAATATTACAATTTTATATCCGCGTTAACAAGTGTTTAACATCTAGGTAAATTTTATTTATTAGTAATTTAAAATTTCTGTAATTTTAAATTTTTGTCTTTGATGTAATTTCAATTATTTTTAAAATAAATTTAAATTCAAGTTAAATTCTTTTTAATTTAATAAGTAGTTAAAATACTATATGGTACCACACGGTTTTAAAATAATTTTATTTTTCTTTTTCATTATTTGGCTATTTATAGTTTACGAAATCAGCTTATATATTTATATATACACTTATATATTTCTACTTATAAACTACTATATATATTTATACATTTCTGCATAGCTTTTGCACAGCTTATGCATAGCTTATCTTTCTGCATATAGATAAAATTTTCTTCATATTGAAAATTTTGACTTCCTTTTTATTTTATGCTTATTCATTAACTTTTCAAAAACCACATAGTTGGTTAATTTTCCTACAATTTTCAAATTCCATTTCATTAAGAGACGTAAACTAAATTGTGAAGGAAACCTTTAGACAAGAGACAATTGTGGGCCTGGGTTGCTGTTTCAGAACCAGTCACCTCAACAATATTCAATCCCAGAATATAGGATCCTGGTATAAATTTGTTATATATATATTTTTTAAATTTCAATTAGTCTTAGAAACCGATTTATCTATTATTCATGTAATATATCTGATCATTCATTCTAAACTATCTTTTTATTTTTCTTACCAACAATTTCAATATGATCTATAGTAGACTGGTTATTCGAGAAAAAGAGACAATTCTACTCATTTTACTATAGATGGTGCCCAATTTAACTATTCATGTAATATATCTGATCATTCATTCTAAACTATCTTTTTATTTTTCTTACCAACAATTTCAATATTATCTATAGTAGACTGGTTATTCGAGAAAAAGAGACAATTCTACTCATTTTACTATAGATGGTGCCTAATTTAACATCAATTTTTCTTTGTCTCCTTTTCTCGAAATAAACAGAAAGCTGTCATTTATGCTATACATTTCAAAAAGAGTAAGTTTCTCCACTCTGGATCCACGGCTCTTTGCTCCGCCAGCTAGTCGTCCGCATATGTTGTCTCAATTCTTTCCGAAAAATAAATAATAGGGGAAAGGAGGTAACAGTTAAACTCACAAATTATTATTCTTCTGTTATAGATACAATTAGCAGCGGATCTAGATACCAGAGGTATATTTTTTAATATAGAAATAATAACAATAAATAATTAACTAGTAATAATTATTCTATAATACTATCAGAACATTTATTAAATGTTAAATTAGTTTATAATTACATTTTCCACAACGTTCACTTCGTTATATATCCATGCTATATACCCTAAATTATTTATATATATTTTTTTAAATCGTTAAATTACTTTATAGGAAATAATTCTTATATGACGATTGTTATTGATACAGAAAACATGACTAATTCTCGCCTTGGAAACTGGTAATTAAAAATTAGTTACTGCCGAAGAATAAAGAAATTTGTAAGATAATTAGAACTCGTAGCAATAAAAATAACTGCTGAAACACTCCGCACCATATAAAACAGTTGGATATATTACGTAAAAAATATTTTGGTGACAGAAAACGAGTCTGTTAAGAATATTTCAGTGGTTCAAACATCTTAATAAGAAACCAGTCACCAGCGCAGAACCGGATCTTAGGGCAGATTTGAAGGACTTACAGGGAGAAAGCATTTTAATAATTAAATTGTTATCAGCATTAATGAACGTTTAGTTAATTTACCTTTTGTTTAGGCAGAGTTTTTATTTTTTACGAAGTATTTTTGTGGCAGGAAAACAAATTTGCAATTTTAGTGAAATATATCTGGTGGATCTTACCGAAACAATATTTTCCAAAATATTGGTCAGTCTTCATACACAAAAAGTTTGCTTTGTAATATATTCAGCAAAGCCACAGGTTTGGTGGCTTACTAATTAAGTGTTAGAGACCCGATCCATCTTCGAATCCTAGATAGGATAGGGATGTTTAGTGGCGTCTTTAATGTGTTACGGAGACAATGGTAGTGAATAAGAAGCGTTTGTGTGAGAAATAACACAGTTAGCCTCTGTTATCTCGCTTGAGTCCGACTCCAAGCTGCGGCAGATGGCAGCGTCACAAAAAAAATAGTTATTGTGTTATTGTGTGTGTATCCTAATTAAGTGGAAGAATAACAGTGAGTAAATTCCGGACGTTAATTTAAATAGGACAGTAGAAAAGAAATGTTTAGCCTGTCAATGAAAATTTTTGAGATTGTGTGATAAATGTGCCGTATATTTTAAACCATTAGAAAACGTTTGAATTAAAACTGTGGCTCCCCGCAAGAAGATAACATTTCAGTCACGCTTGATCTTCATAATAGTGTAGTACATAGGTTCTTCTCGTAGCCAGAATCTGCGTGCTGTGCCCTCTACCTAACACACTGAACTCATGTCTATTAAGTCGACAGTGTTCACTTAAAAGACCCATCATTACCCGATGGTTTTTCTATAATGACATGAAAATTTAGTCAATAGTTATTTAATGAACTCTTAGGCAAGTTTCTGGTGAATAAATTTGCTCCACCTTTCCAGATATGTATTTTGTGTCCATTTATTAATGCATCATTGTATGCATGGCTTAGTTACGATGCAGAAGGGTACTATGACCTTAAACTTCTCCCTGTGTCTCTTGTGTCCGGGTATCCACGCTAGAGTTACTCTACTCCTGTCTACAAGGGCCTTCATAAAGCCCAATCATTCAATCTAAAGCTAAATGTCTAGAATTAACTTGTTTGTAACCATCAGCTTTAGCGCTGGGCCATTCTTGTTCTTCTTCTTCTTCTTAGCCGTTGCAAAAAAATAGGCCTTGTGGCCCATTGTGCATCCGCTAGATGGTCGGTGAATGTCCCCATCCAGGCCGGACTTCAGACCGAAGGCCAGAATCCTTCTGGGCCATTAAAAAATATAGAAGTCGACTAGTTGAGGACACCTTGCTGTACGTACCCCTACATTGTGGCGACTTTAGCCAGTAATAATCTCTCTAGCCTTGTCGCCATATTGAGTTTTGTTATTGTCCCGTTTGCGTCTGCGGGTATTTTTAGATTGTGATCCACTTTCAACACTGTATATACTTCTTTATTCTCGTTGCTCTGTTGTGTGTTGCTGTCTAATGTCCTTATTAGCAAGTTTATTCTTGACTACATATGTACAGTAGTAGCAGATCTAGAAGGGAATTCGTACATAAGAGAAACTGCAAGATTTTATTACTAATTTTTGGAGTGCGTTTGGCATAGCTGAAAGTATAGTGATAGATCTGTAGTTTGTTGAAGAGGATTTGTTCCCAGACTTAAAGTCGGGCGGTACATATGCAAATATCAAACAAGTTACCAGTAGCCAGAGATAATGAAAACATATGATATAACGGCAATGCAATATTGTAAGAATAATTTTTTAAAACAACTAGCAGTATGCCATCTGGGATGGGCAATAATTCATTTATATCTAAGTTCGAAATTGGCCGGCTCAGTGGCTTAATGCTTATCCGTTAGCAGTCCTAGGTTCGAATCCTGGCCATGTTATGGTTGTTTAGTGGCATTTTCAATATGTTACCGACTTGGTAGTAGTCATCTAGACGGAATTGTGTGATAAGCAACACGGCTAGTCGTTCTACCACTTCTGGGTTCGAGTCTCAACTGCGGCAGATGTCAATTTTGTAGGGAATGGTCATTGTGTAATTGTCTGTGCGTATATGTCCTGGTTGAGTGCTAGAATAGCTAATGCTAAACTGCGCCAGGGCGGTAATCTAAATGAGACAATTTAAAAAATACAGATTCGGGAGTAATACTGACGCTACCAATGACACTTTGTAATTCAAAATTTATGTTTATTTATTTGATGGAAAAAGTATTAGCAATATTATCACCTGTTATTTCAGAATTGTTTACAAGTACTTGGTATGCAAGTTTCGTGATTTTCTGTTTGAATATATGATGTTTTGTAATTTATGTGCCATTTCTTTTCACATATCAGGGATTTTAAACCTTGATTCAACCACACGGGAAATTTCACACTTTTGCAAAGTGATTTAGGAACTGATATATCTAGAACATTATACGGAACTTTATGTAACAAAAAGAAAGATTACAAGGAAGAAATATTCAAAAAATACCATTACAAAATCATACCTCAATGCACAACGTTATGTAACAGAAGTTGTTTGAATTTAGATAAGCGACTTCTAGATGAACAATGAACAACCTACCTTACTTTCAAGCTGCTTGCACATCAATTTAAATAATATAAAAGCATATAATCTTAGGTAAGAATTGCTTAGTTGATTGATCATCCAGCGGTGGGGACGCAAAGAAGTCGGTCACTTGTCTGTTAGATGTTAGGCAAGCAAAAATCGCTACTCCTCAACAATATTTTTAGGTTAGGTGTAGCTCGTACGCTGGCATCGGCGATTGTCCATAGTCGCAGAAGAGGCCAATGTTAAATAAATGTACATAATAAACATTATAAAAATATATTGTTGAATAAATTGAAGAGCCTGCTCTTACTCTCAAAGCACAAATTTTTTGTGTTTAAAGTGACGGAAAATATAATTTGTAAGCTGTACCATGAAACTGTCAAGAATAGTTAAAATTGTCAATCTACAGATTGACGCCTCTCGGCATTGTTTAGCCCAATTTATCTGATGAATAGTTGACAGTTTATACACTCGCTTTAATTATGACCTTTGTAGCTTATATAAAAAAAAATACTAACAACATTACTACTTTAGAATGTAATAAAATTGTACATGTTTCCAGTATCATTTAAAACCGACCCTGTACGATACAACTATCCGCCCAACGAATTGCATATGTGGAATTTATATTATGTGTTTTATTTTAAAGGCTTTCATTTATGTGACAACCGTTGAATTTTATTGTAAGGATCTGAGCATTAAGAAATGCTTAAATCAAAACATAATTGATATGGAGGTATTTTAAATCTATTAGCTATAGGTTTTTACAACATTAATCTGATCTGATCGGTTACATGTTGACGGAATCCCTATTTAAATACCCGTTTTATTAGTGTCTTTCTTGGTGCCCATGTTAGAATCCTTGTAAGTATTTTAAGAACCATGTATTATAGAGTCTAGAATGGTTCATAATTATATTTATTCAATATTAATATTAGAATACCATCGCATTACTAAAGCAATATATGCGTGATACGTTGCAAAGTGCAAAGTGAAATGGATTCATTCTTAAAATATGTTGGCAAATAATTTGCTCATGGTGGACTAGTAAACTGTGTAAAAATATTATGGAGTGCAGTAAAAATAACAATAAATTCAGTGAGCAAGGAAAATTGTATTGAGGAAATATTAAATGCTACACAACAAAGTCGAGAACTTATAATCACTTATTAACAAAGACCAAGAAGCTGAAAGGCACCAGAATCTATTGCGAATGATTACACTCCTGAAGATTATAGGAAAAGAAAAATTTTGTATGAAAATTTGAAAAAAGCCAGAAAAAAGCAAACTTGATGCTGCTATAAAAAACAACATGCTAATAATAAACAGAGACAAATTTACCTTCGTAGATTTATATAAGCAGCAAGAAGAACAACCTCAACATCTGATTGAAGACGGAAACAAATCGCCAGATTCACCCCTACCATCTACTATCACGGAAAAAAAAAGAAACGACTATTTTGCAACCAAGACTGAATTGGAAAATAGAAGAAGAAGGCCATCTCGCGAAAATGATGATTCTCTAAAACGATCAACTAAATTAAAAGCAAAAAAATTATGCTCTAAAATTTTTCTTTTTATTCCTTGTTTAATTGAATTATTTTGTGTATTTTAACTATTATTTGTATCCGTCATTATATCCCATACTTGTATGTTTGTATTATTTTATTCGTGATTTTATCCATCCCTGTTCCTTATTGGTATACTTACTGAGCATTTAACATTATTTGTGTCCAAAACTTTATTTTAATATTTATATGTCTGTATTATTTTATTTATATTTTTGAAATACTTATACTTACCCGAAAATATTAACTATAGTTTATTTTCTCATTGGTTAAGGGACACCTATATTATTTACATAGATATAGATTAAAACATATTGATAAATATATCATTATGAACCCATATATTAGAGATTTTAAATGAAATATTATTTTAACAAAAATTGCAAAAAATATAGATGAATAAAAAAAAATTAGATATTCTTTGCATGAACAATTTTTACATATACCACTGTAATATCAGAAGTTTAGAAAAAATATTGATGAGTTAAGAATAATTCTCAATGAATTTAAAAGGCACTTTGAAGTGATAATCCTTACAGAATCTTGGAAACTGGAAGATGTATCATCCTACCATTTGCAGGGTTATGATACTATTTACAACCTAGGGGAGATAAACTAGAATGACGGTGTAATTATATACATTAGGAATAACATAAATTACAGCTTTAATGTCATAGACTTTGATGGTACTAAGGTAGTTAGTTTGGAAATGCACCCATCGCAATAAGAAAATGCATATAATTGCCATCCATATACAGGTTGCCATCTACCTGTCCACACAGTTTCAATAAAAATCTTAATATACTTTTAAAATCAATAAATAAAAATTCATTTGACATAAAACTTTAGTGGAGTGAACATTTTATACCCCTAATACTTCAAACACACCTAAGTGATCATTACACAATTATATTACAAATTCATTTTACACCTCCTGAAACAAAAAACGAAATGTTAGAAAAAATGATAATAACCATAAACAGCACTATTCTTTCCTATTATTTGGGTTTTCTACCACATGTATTGTTATCCTCTTCAAAACAAATCACCGAATCTACAAAATAATAGAATTATTGGAAAAAAAAGCCTCTGCACCCGTGACGTTTACGCCAAAGCACTTTTTAAACAAAGAACAACTTATTACATTATTAAGGGATGACAAATGGGAAGACGTTTACATAGAATAAGATGTTAATCTAGCAACAAATTCTTTAGTAAACAAAATAAAAAACTACATAGGGCATTGTACTAAAACAAAAACGTTACTACGAAATGAAGTAAAAAGAAAGACTTAGATCACGGCAGGTTTAATAAATTCAATAAATCGAAAAAACGAAATGTACAAAAAACTGCAAAAAGATCCTGATAATCAGGAATTTAAAGACGAGTTTAAAATATACAGGGACGCGCTAAAAAATATATTAAGTCAAAATAGATTTTTGTAAAAAACAAATAAATGAAAATAGAATCTGCCAGAAAAAACTATGGGATGTAATAAATAATATAAATGGACAAAACAGAGTAATATCAAATGAAATACAAAAAATATATAATGAACACGGTGAAGTAATTACAGATAAGCAAGCAATAGCCGAAAGCTTTGTTACGCATTATACCAATATAGGTAAGCGATTGGCTAATAAAATTACAGTGTCTCAAAACATGCCAGCTCATGTAACTAGAGTTCCAAAAATTCAATATACTTGGCACAAACTGATCATCACGAGGTTTTTTTTTATACATTTATTTAACGTCGGCCTATTTCCGCTACTGAGGCCTAACACCGACGCCTGTAGACAAGCTACTCCAACCAGGAATTTTTGCCGAACCTCTTCCCTTAAGAAGAGTAGGGATCTTTTACTTGCCTAACATTTAATAGACAAGGGACCGACGGCTTTACATCCCCTCCGAAGGATGGTATATCTTCTATACAACCCTCGCCTAAGGTTGTACAGCTTCCGCGCATACACTGATATACAAGCCGCTGGAAGATGTGTGAGGCGAGAACGCGGTTTCCGTTGGAATGGTCACCAATCCAAGTACTAACTGCGCCTGTCGTTGCTTTACATCGCATACCGAAGTATGTACATAGTAAAGACGCACCTACGCTCGCCCCTTCATCACGAGGTTAAACATTAAAAAATGGGAAATCTCTAGGATAGATGATTTAAAAATCAAAAGACAAAATAGAATTAGTAAATTACAGACCGACATCCTTAATTAGTACACTAGCAAAAGCATTTGAAAAAATCTCAAAATAAGTATTACAGCTTTCCTCAACAAAGATAATATAATATCACACAAACAGTTTGGTTTTAGAGAAGCTAGATAGACCGAAGATGCAATGGCGAGCGTTGTAGCCAACATATATAAAACCTTAGATGAGGGAAAACCCGCCATTTGCATCTTTGTCGATTTAGCTAAAGCTTTTGATACGGTATCCCATAATAAATTATTAGAAACTCTAGAGAACATTGATTTTAGAGGAATGGCATTTAACCTCCTACGTAGTTATTTAAATAATAGGCAACACTGTGTAGGTATCGGAAATTTTGTAAGTTCTAAAAAATACTAGAATTTGGAGTACGCCAAGGAACTGTCTTGGGACCCCTGCTCTTCAATATATACGTGAATAACTTATTTAATCTTAACACTCTAGGAGAAATCTTCAGCTTCGCAGATGACACTGCAATTTTCTACAATGGTTCCAACTGGATTCAACTAAAGCAAGCTATTGAACACGATTTCATAAAAGTAGTTGATTGGGTCAACAGCAGACTATTAACTATAAACTTCAGTAAGACCTTCTTGTACTATTTTAACAAAAGAAGCAGATACCAAAAAAAGAAAAATTAAAGAATCAGCAATAATCTTATTAAATGAAGATAAGTGCGTATCGAATTGTTCTGTAGATATTTGTACAACCTGGCTACCAATGTTAAAAGAAGAATTTAACAAACTCAACATTATCTAAAAGAAAATATCTTCAGTTCTATGTTCTGTGTAAGTAGTAAGAATCTATGGAAATAACATAAACAGAATCTTAAAGCTGTGTATTTGACATGCACAGCAAAATAAGAGTTCTTCCAAAAACGGAAAGAGATTACTTTCCGAAACGTCAGCAAAATACATTATTTCTGTGTTTATTCTGATTTATATTATTTACAAAACATAACCTCTGACTATTCCTTTGGCGTAAACGTCACGGGCGCAGAGGATTTTTTTCCAATAATTCTATTATTCTGTAGGTTCGGTGATTTGTTTTTGAAGAGAATAATAATACATGTGGTAGAAAACCCAAATAATAGGAAAGAATAAAATAAAATAAAACTAACATAATTCTTTCAAAAAGGCTAGGAACATAGTGTGTGTGCTTATCATAGTTTTAATATTTATTTTGCTTTTATGTATTAAATAATAAAATATACAGAAAATAAGTAATGTAATAGTAGGTACTGTTCACGCGCGGATTTTTCTTTGTGGGCTAGTACTTTACTTTTATATGTATTGTTTTGCTTGTGTTTTTTTTTGTTTGTTACATTTTACTTATTAATTTTTATCGTTGAAGGTACCCCCATGTTTGTTTACGGCTTTATTGTAATATTTATTATTGAAATGTACGCAAATTTGTATTTCGATAAATAAACTTTTTTTTTTTTTTTTTTTTTTTTTTTACAAAAAACCAGTCACCCTACTCTGTGGCTCCGACCCTCACAGAGGGGAGCTGGTAATACCAATAGCCACTCCCCACGCCCGTGGGGTGAGTGACTACCGGGTCCGCGAATCGTGTGCCCTGAGTAGACGTAATGAACCGAGGATGACAGCCTTCTGCATTCTGCCGGCTAAGATCTCTGCCGAATCTCGGCATGCCGGTATGATCTTTAGTTCTGAAAGCAGCGTCTGTCTCATTCCACCGAGGGCTCCTATAATCAGTACCACTATTTTAACAGAATGGCCTGGATAAAGCCTGCGGAGTTCGAAGAGCAAATCTCGATATTTTGTCCGTTTTTCCTCCTCTTTCAACACAATGTTGCTCTCAGCGGGAGCTGAGAATTCCACGACATACATTGTCTTGAGTTGGTGGTCGAGGAGTACTATGTCAGGCTTGTTGGCTTGTATTTGCCTGACGGTGGGAAACGAGTAGTTCCAATAAATTAGGCACTTCTCATTCCCCACAACGGACTCAATATCCCCCGGAACGTAAGGCAGCACTGGTGTTTCGTCTATCCCATACGAGTGCCTTAGATGATAGTAAAGCACTCGTAATGCTGCGTTGTGTCTATGAATATAGGCCGAGACTGCGTAAGTCGGGCAAGCCGACAGTAAGTGCATTACAGTCTCCGGCGCCCTGCGGCAGGCCCTGCAGCTGACATCAGGGACCTCCATACCCATGACACGACATCGATAGACGAGAGTGTTAAATACACCATCCTGGCAAGCCATTATGAATCCCTCGGTCTCAGACTTCAGCCCAGCTGACCTTAAGAAGGCGAAGGTCAGCCTTTCGGATAAGCCGAGGTCTTCTATATTTTTATAGAAGATCCCGTGCAATGGCTTATCCTTATGGAGCTGCAGAAGGATGTTGTGTTCTGCAGCTCTAATGTGGGCTTTTAGTCGAACGGGTTCCAACTCGGTGACAGAGTCGGGGTTTACCCGCTCGACGTCGAAGATGAGACCAAGTTCATCGGCTGCTCTGCGTGCTGCCTTAAAGAGAAAAGCTCCTACCTCTGCATTTTCATGGTCTCGGACCATGCAGAGGAGGGGATCCGAACTCCTGATGACCTTACATGCTCCCTCCAGAACCATCCTGCTATGGAGACTCTCCAAGCTCAAGAGTCCACGGCCTCCCCGATGTCGTGGGAGATATAACCGTGGAACGGACGATTTAGGATGCAAGCTCCTATTGAGATGCATCTTCTTGCGGGTTACTACATCGAGTTGACGCAGCTCTTCTCTAGTCCACTTCACTACTCCGAAAGAGTAGAGAAGGATCGGAACGGCAAGCATATTTGTAGCAGACACCTTGTTCTTCCCCGACGGTTCTGAAGACCAGATCTGTCGGAGTAGGTGCTGATACTTGCCGCGGAGAGCGTTTTTCACTACACTCACTTCTTGGGTGGAGCGTTGCTCGACACCCAAGTAAGTGTACGACTCTCCGGCATCTAGATGGTGTAAGATGCTTCCGTCCACGAGCTGCGCGTCCTCTCCATAGTCACCGCATCGTCCTCTCTTGAGATGGATCAGTGCGCATTTGTCCAACCCGAACTGCATACCGACAGCCTGCGTATACTCCTGTACCACCCTAAGGGACTGTTGGAGATCCCTCTCTCCAGAGGCATAAAAACTTTATTATTATTATTATTATTATTATTATTATTATTATTATTGAAGTATAACAGACGAACTCTGACCAATGTTTTGACGAATACTATATAAACGTGGAAAAACAATTAGAAAAAAAATCGGTAAACCGCAATGCCCTCCCTCCCTCCGTTCAACTTAATTTTCACTTTTTATCGAATATACGAATCGAAGAGAAATTGTTAATTCTATACACTCATTAATAATAGATAAAACACCAGCACTGGACCTAATTAAATCAGCTTCAGAGTTTATCCACCTGAATTTAAAAATGCAGTTATAAAACCATTAATTAAATGCGGAGATAGAAGATTTGTATCAAATTATCATCCTATATTCCTAACCACAAACCTATTTTTAATAAAAAAATATTAAAGTTTGGCTAATAAAATATTTAAAGAAGTACAGTTTGGTATCAGATAACCAATTTCGTTCCAGAGAGGATAAATGCAACAAAGATGCTATTCCCCTTCCTCAACAACGATAAAATTTACGAGTCTTGAGATACAAGCAAAGATTTGCTGTGTGTCCTTACATCTTGTCAAGGCATTCAACACTGTCAGTTATGTACAGTTGTTGGAGGCACTGGATCATTTTGAAGTTAGAGGAAGGGTACATGATTTGTTCACCAATTACCTGAGTGACAAAAAATTATTTGTTAAAAGTGTAAGTAATTACAGCGTTGTGTAATACGGTGTATTCCAAGGCACCGTATTGGGACCAATCCTCTTTATAATGCACATAAAACATTTATTAACTATCCGTAGTACTAACAAACTAAATCATAATGAAGTAGGCATTGCCTTGTACATCGGGTTCAAGAGAAATTTTTGTTTTATCTGCTTAATTCTGTATCTGCTCAAATGTGCAACTTTTCAACTGTACATAATTGCTGGCACTATCACTATAACATTCTCGATTTGAACTGAAATCAATACGTATATGTAAGAACTAGTCAATATGTTTGATTATTTGTGTAACTGCTTGTCTTTTCTAATAAATCATATAAAAACTAGTTTGAACATAGCTTGCGATTTATGCACCTTTACAATGCCAAAATGATGATCCCTTTAAATGTACATATCACAGACAAAATGGAATGCTCGAATTATTTTTTAGGAATCCTCTCTCGATCATTTTGAAACAATATTAACAGCAACTCTATGATAAACAGGACTAGCTAAATATCCACTTAACTTTTGACAGATGAAGCTAATTTATTGTCATTGTCCAGGTTATGTCTGTTTCATTTTGTTCTGTATCTAAGTTTATAAGTAACTACGGTTATGACGTACTGCCGCTTTCGCGGCACATTCAAATAGCCGAAGTTTAATGTTTTTTAAAAATATGTTACGTTCACAACTTTTCCCCCAAATTAAATCTATGAAGAAATTAATCCTTCCAATATCGTACTACCCATTTAAGTGATTAAGAGTATAATGACGCTAGAGGAGGCATGAATTTTGGACAGTTTCCGTATTATGCGTAGATCTTATACTGAATTGTAACAGCAATAGAAACATGTATTTGTCGGAAATTCCCACAAAGGAAGACAGGTTTCATATTTCACCCATAGTTTAATGGTAGTATTTTCGATTGGCTTTTCAATTTTGCTCAAATTTGAGTTGATAAAAGTAACATAGAGTTAGAAATTATGTGATATATGTGTATATGTTGCAATGGTACTGGTTTACAACCAACTAGCCAGTCATGTTTGTCAATAAACTTTTAATACATACGATATATATACATATTGCTATGATTTCTGCGTGAAAGTCGTTAAATATCACAGTAAATAATTTTAATTTAAATCTCAAAGTCGAAAGTTCGGAGTCATTAAAAGAAACACAATACTAGAAATACAATTAAACAATAAAACAAATTCAAATCAAGCTGAACAGTGTATTGCGAGAACAATATTCGTTACAAATAAAAGCTAAAATTCCCTATCTAGCCAAATGAAATAAATACGAAATTAGAATAAAATTATTTGGTGATGATTAAGTTTAAAATAAAATTTAAAATAATAATAATAAATTGTCATTTGTAATATAAAATATTCTCAATTATTTCCAAAATATGAAATGGTGAACATGAAGTTTAGATAAAGTTTATTACAATCTTTTGTCCGCGTAGCTCAATATAACTTCCAGCCGCACAGTATCACTTTAGTTGCGATGTTAAGCTACTATCTCCAAACTCCTTCACCATTCAAATGGTATATCGTTTCTACAAGGAATCGTTTTCTGGACCTTAAAATAAATTATGATTATGCTGCTTTCTTCTACTTATCAAAATCTTGAGAAATTCGATTTTTTATTTCTTTCTTTCAAATTCTAGTTGTCTTCTTTCGTTTTATTTATCTTCGATTAAACCAGCAACAGTTTATTTTCTCTATTTTACTCCAATCTGAAACAAAATTGAAATAAACCAGAAGCGCCCATAAGTTTGTAAATATTTACAAACTCTAGCTACTCGTGTTGACAAAAAAACATTCAGTTTAAAAAACAACATCTGTGATATCTTGGTTTTTATGAATGTTTTTTTTTAAGTGTTCTTAATAACAGTATTTGTTTTGTGAAATTTCTACGAGAACGTTCAGTTCTTTCCAACTTTTGTAGAGGCAGGAGCGCACTTTTGTACGGAAAAAGTTATTTCATTTTTCATTAGTTCTCACATTTTTTTCTGCATAATGGCTACTTTGACAGAGGAAGAGAGAGTTTCTCAAGGGTGGGGCGATAAAGAAAGGTTCTATGATGAAGTTGTGATTTTATTCAACGAACCTTTCCGTGTAGATCAAGTGGGAATTTCGAAATCTACTGTGTCCCGTACCATCAAACGATCCCTAGACACGAGGACAAATAAAAATCGCCCAAATCTGGAAGACCAAAATCTGAAACATCGGAAGCCCAACAAATGGAAGTGGCCCAGGCATTTGTTGAAAATCGAAGGTTATTAATCAGAAAAGCCACTCAACAGCTTGATATGAGTGCATTTTCAGTCATAAGAATTTGAAACTTTTGAAATTTCATCCTTACAAAATTCACCTTCACCAAGAGTTAAATGAAGACGATTTTGATCGGCAGCTTGACTTTAGTGAATTAATGATGGAAAGGAGTAACCAAAACACAAATTTTTTGTCATCTCTACTTGTCTTCTCAGATGAAGCAACTTTCGAACTCAGTGGAAAAGTTAATCGCCATAATTTCAGATATTGGAGTGACGAAAACCCTCACTGGATGCTTGAAACACACACGCAGTATCTACAAAAATTAAATGTTTGGGCAGGAGTTCTCAGGGATCGAATCATAGGACCATTTTGCATACATGGAAATTTGAATGGAGAAAAATACCTGGAACAAATGAATAGTTCCGGCAATACAAGAGATTGCTGGTGATGAGTTCGATAATGTTTGGTTCTAGCAAGATGGGGCTCCTCTACACTATCGGGATATTGTTAGGGACTATTTGAATGGTACTTTTGAAAATCGATGGATAGATCGAAGAGGAACTATTAAATGGCCAGCAAGATCTCCCGACCTCGCGCCACTTGATTATTTTGTTTGGGGTTACGTGAAGGGTAAGGTGATTTGGAAGAGCTTAGGCAACGCATAATAAACATTTTTGCAGAAATACCACCTCAAATGATAAGAAATGCTATTGAAAATTTCTACGTTCGTCTCGGACAATGCCAAGAAGTCAATTGGCATCATTTTGAACACCTGCTATAATCTTGAAATTAAAACCTGCTAGTGTAGCAGTTAAGCTGTAAACTAATTGCCTCAACTGGCCGAAATCCTCACCTTGCCTTAAATGGCTGAGTTACTTCCTTGTCTTCACTGGCTGGGATCAAGAACTTGTCTGAAATGGCTGAATTAAGAGGTAAAACCACTGTTAGTTTTTTTTAAATCGTGTTTTTTATTGCTCTGTAAAAAATGTTAATTGAAAATTACTAGCTGCTAATAAATTTAGAGAATGTTAATAGTTGTTGTAATTTCCGCACGACCGTGTAAAATCACTGTTCTCAAAACAGCTTGGGAAATCATTCACTCTGAGATCAGTAGTTTTACTTTTCGTATTTTTTTAAGTATGCGTTCAAAACTTTCATGTTTCCACTCAATTTGTTGCGATTGCAGCGACACCTTGCGAGAATCGAAAAAAATGCCCGATATAAAATTCACGTATTTTTTGCTGTAGAATCCGAATCCGCTATAAAAAATAGGGATTTTCATTATAAATTTCAAAGTTGCCCCCCGCGCCACCCAATGGGTTAGGGGTGGGAGAGTCGAATCCAATGTCATTGGATAGATTTCGTAAAAATAAGAAATGCGTGTTTTCCAGTTTTTGAATTGGAGGTTTTTTTTGTGGGCACTAGACGCTACTCTTGAAACAGTAATGTTTTCTTTTCATTTTTGCGATTACAGCGACACCATGCAAGAATCGAAAAAAATGTCCGGAGTAAAATTTACGTATCTTTTAGCGTAGAATCCGATTACGTAATAAAAAATAGGGGTTTCCATTTGAAATTTTAAAGTTGCCGCTCGCCCCACCCACAGGGTAGTGGGTGTGGAGGTCATTTTGGTATCAGTAGATAGTTTCTTGAAAAATTTTTGACACGTATTTTTTTATTTTTCGATTTGACCCAAACTGTTCGAGATTTTCCACCGTTCCCATACTTTTCTAACACCCGGTATACACAGTACAGAATATAGTTTATTCTAAAAAATTTACCTGACAATAAAGTAGAAATAGGTAGAGGTAGTTGGATTTTCTCCTTGACCGAGTGTACATATTCAAATCGGATAGGAATTATGTACTATTTAATAACATTTTTAGTTTTGTTAATTGAAAGAAAACCAGCGTCCAAGTAATTCATATTTGATACATTCGCAAAGTACATGGCATATGCATTTCATCTTCGATATGATTTTTTTTTACTTACTCGGTAACTTAAAAGTTAAATATATTTAGAAAAAAATGTTATGCAAATACTTAAACTTGTGCTACGCGTAATTAATAACAACTGATTAATATCTACATTTGCCATGCTTCTGAAAAAATTTCAAATATTAGTTTCGTGTTATTAATTGTACCTAATTAATAAATTGTCAGCGCAGATAAAATTTACAGTGCCTGGCACAATACAAAAATTCCACCATGACAATGATACATTCTAGAAAAATAAACGAGTTTTATTATTCTAGTAATAAAAATTTTCAGCTCTATTCCAGCTAACTTATTGAAACGAACACAATTAATTATGCGTGAGGTTTGGTTATCAGTGGATAAAGTACCGTCTTAGCTGTACATTAATTTATTTCTATTACTACAACACAGTTCAGTATTCTATTTATGAAATTTATTGTAATGTCCCCACATACCAGTACGCTCACGCGCATAACTCGAGATCAGCGTGAACTGCCTTCAACACATTCAATTGTCAACACCACTCATCAAGGGGTGCCTTGATTTAAGCCCGGTTCTTTAACGGACACGTGGTACGAAGGAGGCACACTGTGAGTCGTAGGAATATAGATGATATTTTGTGAATAAATTATTATCTAATTTTTTTGAACCTAAAGCGCACTGAGATATAACTTAGTAATGGAAATTAGTCATTTTATAGTTAAATTGAATCCTAGATCCATGGTGCCGTTCGCTAATTGTTGTAGGGTGTATGGAATTACGTTTGATGCGTTCTTACTCAAACAACTTCCACGATTTATAGGTTTCTTAAATTTTTATCATTTTTTCTTCGTAATTTTGCCGATAATTGAAAATCATTACAAAGTTTTGGCACTGAATTATAATGTAATAAGATCAAAGATGTCAATTTTTAATCAGACGAGTGTTTCAATGGTTTGAAAGGAGCATTTGCCAATTCAACTGTTCTTAATGATCCTAACATTGGTGATATTGTGGCTTTGTCTCTTACAGTGGTCTATTCTAGCTTTCAATGGGCGCAGTGTTAGAACAAACTACTTAACAGTGCTCAAAAACGGTATTACAATTTTGATAATTTTCACCTTTATGTCCATCTACTCTTTTTTGAAAGGAAAAAGTTTACTTATACTACGTTTTCGTTTATTTCCCGATTGCATACAACATTATAGGGTAGGGTGGTCCAAAATAATGAAAGTTGCGCCAGCGAGCAAGTCACCCTCTCATTTTTTTAGACCTCACTGTAGTATTTTTGTGGGAAAAATTTATCCTCCTATGTCAACTCAAACCGAGTGCTCAACAACCATTTATTTTACCCTACCAATCTTTTTATGATATGCTCATAAATTGATTGATAAATGATTAATGTAGTGAAGAATGAAAATAAACAGACATTAACTCATCAAAGGTTTATCTAATCGGTCTTAGGGACTTGGGCTCTCTCCGCTGAATGAAACCAGCTTCTAACTATAAGGCAAATTCTCCAGAGAATCGATTAACATTTGCAGAAAATAAACAGGCGCAGTTAGTACTTGGATGGGTGACCACTCCAACGGAAACCGCGTTCTCGCCTCACACATCTTCCAGCGGCTTGTATATCAGCGTATGCGCGGAAGCTATACAACCTTAGGCGAGGGTTGTATAGGAGATATACCATCCTTCGGAGGGGATGCAAAGCCGTCGGTCCCTTGTCTATTAAATGTTAGGCAAGTAAAAGATCCCTACTCTTCTTAAGGGAAGAGGTTCGGCAAAATTCCTGGTTGGGGGTAGCTCGTCTACAGGCGTCGGTGTTAGGCCTCAGTAGCGGAAATAGGCCGACGTTAAATAAATTTACAAAAAAAAAATTCTGTATGAAACTCGAGTCACTTGGTAATGGGAGAATTATCTGTCGTATGATCAAAGGCTTTTATTCCTGTAAGACTGCTAAAACATGGAATTGGAGAAATAGGGAAAATCCATGCTAATTGGCTACTGATAGATAAGAATAAAGAATGACAAATTGAAGTTCAATGCCAACGAGAGAATAAATTCATAGAAGCCATAGATACACTTTTTGATATAGCCTACGCTGTTCCTTTGGCCATGATAAAGATTCAAGATGATCGTGAATTTCTACATATTATATATGTCAACCGTTGACATACAACGCGCATGAAAACACGAACTAGCCTTGTAAAGAAACAGATAAGGAAAGGAAGAAAGACAACGAGAAGCAGCATAAAGTACATAAGCCATCCCTTCCACCTCATCATCGAATGATGAAACTGATGAATCTTCTTTTTATCTTGATGATGATTAATTTCATTAAGCAAAACCTAAAGGGAAACTTCACTCTTCTGGCAAAAATACGTAAAAAGAATTAAGCATGATCTAGAAATTTTTACATCACATATTTCTAGTACCTTAGATCGAAACAAAGTTTCTGATCGCGAGGCACTTTGAATAATTATCTCGTTCTCTTCAGCACTTAGTCAAGATGTATTGTGACTTCTTCTGCCACGTAGGACCATTATACAGAAAACAATTTGCTGAAATAACAAAAACTACATTTACTGTTGACCATCTTCTGGTCGTTCACTGGGATCGCAAACTTCTTCCTGATATTTTTGGTGTTTGAAAGGTTCATCATCTGTCAGTACTGGTTTCCGGAGATGGTACTGAAAAACTTCTTTGACTTTCTGACAAAAATATAGAGATGAGTTTCAATTTTCAAGGATACTATGATTGTTTTTCAATGTCAAAAATGGACAAATTTGATTATCAATTTTCGTGTTGAATATCTAACCATAACACTAATTTCAGGAATATCTCAAAGGGGTAAATCCCAAAATTTGTACAAAAATATAGAATAATAACTAATTTATGACAAAATTAATGTAGAGAGTATTTTATAATCATTTATAATACCCCGAGTAGTCAAAGTTTACTGATTATTTTTGTGGTGGTATCACGAATGTTTTCTTGCGCTTGAACCATTTTTCAAATTAGTTTTCGGTGAATCAAGTAATAAGTCACGTAGTTTTCATAGAAACGAGTAAATAAACTTTTGTCAATTTGAAAAATCAAATTAAATAAGAATTACTTGCATTCCCTTTGATGAATAATAGGGAAATAAATTGTGTTCTGATATGGAAACTAGTTCAAAAAGGTTTGGTGACAAATCAGAATGTGAAATTGATGAAGATATTCAGAAACATAATTGACTTAATTACTGTTTTATGTAATAAAGATTATGAAAATATGCTTTTAATTAATTTTTGTAAAATTTAGTATTTTTAACATCGTTGTAAATTTTTATTTTTTTATTTTTTAATACATTTATTTAACGTCGGTCTATTTCCGCTACTGAGGCCTAACACCGACGCCTGTAGACGAGCTACCCCCAACCAGGAATTTTGCCGAACCTCTTCCCTTAAGAAGAGTAGGGATCTTTTACTTGCCTAACATTTAATAGACAAGGGACCGACGGCTTTACATCCCCTCCGAAGGATGGTATATCTCCTATACAACCCTCGCCTAAGGTTGTATAGCTTCCGCGCATACACTGATATACAAGCCGCTGGAAGATGTGTGAGGCGAGAACGCGGTTTCCGTTGGAATGGTCACCAATCCAAGTACTAACCGCGCCTGTCGTTGCTTTACATCGCATACCGAAGTATGTACATAGTAAAGACGCACCTACGCTCGCCCCCATCGTTGTAAATATTACGAAGAAAATAGTCACTTTTATATGATTTTTTTCTAGAAACTCGAAACATCCCGTAAGAAATGTATTTATTAATTCATCTAATTGATCATACAAAAATAGAAATAAAACATTACAGGATAGAGAGAACATATTACAAATAAAATTTGCAGCAGATTGTATAATTATTTTCGAATAGATGTGGTTAGAAATTTAAATATTCATACACTGAATAAAAAGCACTTTTAACAAGAAAATCCCTAAACAGCTCATGAAAATTTATTTACACTGGACATATTTTTATTTCTACTCTTTAGTTTATTATATAATTCTAATCGATGCATATGATATTATAGATTTTGAGCATGACGCGTCAAGTAATCATGATTAAGGATTTGCAGTAAAACGTGACAGGTTATTTTTTACAAATTTCAAGAGATCCAAAATAAATATGCCAGGACACGTTAAAATTTTTTGCTGAATAAATGTATTTTTACATGATTCCTCATAATTAAGTCCGAACATGAAACGTGTGGCCCTTTTCTGCAAAATAAATACCCTGTCAGAGGATACAGAGTTTCCCCGGAAAACTACATCATATCTGATTCTAGATTCAAAACTCGAGAATTAAAATTTGTTTGTAGTTTTATTTTAAATTTGGCACAGCCTCTTTGTTACAAACATACTTTACATGATTTTCAGTTTAGAGATAAGTCTATATATATTTCCGGCAATTTAAAATCTTTTACTTGCCTAAGAGATATACCGTGTATCTTAATCGGTGGACTAGCTATAGTATAATAATTAGAATCTACTGGGTGAAATTGCATAAAGAAGGTCTTGATTCAAGACCAATTTATTTTCGTTGAAGTAGTCACAGGTAAACTTCAGGTTCTGTTCAAGATTACTAGTGTCATCACCAGTCGCCAACATCAATTCATCAGCATATACAGAATAAAAAGTTGATATGATTTTCTCCATGTCGTTAATATATAACAAAAATTGTAGTTGACCCAAGACACTGCCCTACAAACCATAATATTCCACTTTCTTTAGTAGGATATACAATCAAATGCTTTTGACAAATCAATGAAAACTGCCATGACTTTATTTCCAGTGTCTAAGTTTTTGTATGTGTAATCTACAATGCTTGCCAAGGCTGAAAAAATATAGAGACCTTCTCTATAAGCCATGCTGATTAGGAGAGAGCACATTACTTACTTCCCAAAAGTTTAAGACTCTTTTGGATAATAATTTCTCAATGATTTTGGAAAAAGCAGATAACAAAGATATGGGGCGGTAGTTGCATGTCTTTGGGGTCACCCTTTTTAAAGAGACATATAACTTTTGATAATTTCAGCACATAAACAAAAAAAAAAAATTAGTTTGAATGTTTTAACACTTAATGTCTTTTAAACAAATTTAACAAATAATAATGACAGTAATTAGGTACTTAAATAGACAAAACAACAACGTGCTACGTAATTATTACTCAACAATATAACGACTTATCTTAATGAATTTTTATAGCCTCTACGAAGCTATGGATTATTTTGGTGCACTTGTCGGAACGTTTATAAATATTTTGTACGACATTCTATAGTTGTTGTCAACCGGGTATGACAGGCAGTCCTTGGATTTTATTAAACCCCATAAAATGAAGTCCAGCTGTATTAAATCTGGGGACTAGGGTGGCCATCCAAGTAGCAGTCTGTTTCGACCTATCCGTCGGTTAGGAAAGTTAGCATTAAGCCTTTCGATAACCATTTTGACATTATTGATAGGGCTGCTATCTAACTGAAAGTGTAGAATTGCTCTTTCTTACATTGGAAGTCCATGTAATACATTCCAAAATTCATTTTTTAGGAACTGTAAAAATTGCTTGGAATTCATAATCCCCTCTAAAAAGAAAGGCCCAATGATCGTTTCATTGATAATCCCATACCAAAAATTAAGTTTCTGAGAATACTGTCATTTGCAACTAACCCAGTCTGGATTTTCTGTAGCCCAATACCTTGAATTTTGTGACGATATCACTTCATTTGTAGTAAAAGTCGCCTCATCGCTGAGTAAAATTATTCTTAAGAAATTCTATTCAGGTATACTATATCTACTAATCATGGGCATGAAGATCTTCAAGTATCGACGAAATATGTGACATCTCTTATTCGGCTAAAATTTGGCTATGCATATTACCCTACACATTTATACACGCTTGGCGTTTACACATCACCAAAATGTGATCAGTTCAATTTCGGATGCCTCAAATTCCAAAATACCTTAATGCATTAGTTAGTAAAATATTTCATTCCTAACCTCTCTGGCCACTCTTGTATGCTATCTTCTATCTTCTTTCTCTTGAATTACTGTTTTTCAGAATAATAGTGGGCCTTCTAACTGGCCACTGCCGGCTCAATAGACACATGAGTCTGATGGGCCTTGCAGAGGACGCAACATGCAGGTTCTGTCAAGAGGAAGAGGAAACCTCAGTTCACGTATTGTACCACTGTGAAAGCCTAGCGAGACTGAGATTCCAACTACTCGGAGAGGAAAACTAAAGACGGACAGCCATACAAAAGGGCCGTTATCAAAGCTGTGGAGTCTGATACAAAGGGCAAAGCTGGATAAGGTACTACTATAAGGAATCTATTTTAGGACCGCTACAATATACCTCAAAAGATCGCGGTGATAAAGGCCAAATAACCAGCTCTTCTATTTATATATCTATTCTATCCAGATTCTCACTATAATAAATATATGAAAGGTATAGCATTTGGCTGTTCTGCATCCATGAAGATTTATTGTTTTAATTGGAAAGTTCTGCTATTGTATTACATAATCTATTATCGACTTCAGGTTTTGCGTAGGTTGAATCCGTGCATATTTATGGATTTCTTTATGTTGATAGAATCCATCCATAATCTTCAATTCGAATACATTGTATAGGTATATCATTCGCTCTCATTTACGTTCTCATTTACGCTATTTTCTTAAGATTTTCTTGCAGTTTTGTTATCGTCCTTACTTCTTGAACTTCGTCTCCCATTAACACATGTACACATCATCCAGTAAATTAATAAAGCAAAATTAGATCGACAGCATATGTAAAGAGTTTTAATATCAGATTTTTAATGAATGATAATTATCTGCTAGAAACCTAAAAAGAGCATTTTTCAATCATCAAGGAAATATATTTTGTTAATGGTCATAATCCAAAAAAATTACATTAATATTTCGCAAACAATTTTCTCACCATACAGCATGTAATAAGAAATCGCTTCCTCTAATCTATCAGCAAGATATTTGTAATTCTATAAGACAATCATACTAATTCTGATATATTTTTCATAAACACAAAAACGTATATGAAAATTCACAATTATTATTTTATTTTTCAAATACTTGCACTTTCCCCAGAACACCCTTAACGTCCTAAGAAATCTTCACTCCATAATTCATTATACACGCCTATGTTATCCAAAGAGGTACCTTCAATAACAGAGACACAATAACTAATTAAATTCTATGAGAAAACTTATTACGAGGTATCCGATTACGACCATTTTCAATTATATCAATTAAGCTAATAAAGATATTTAATTAGCACCATAATAAACAGCATAAATAAAAGATTAGTGATACTGTAAATCTGACAAATTACTTCTAGGAATATTTTTTATGTCTTCATGCGTGTAGCCACAAAGCTTTAGTAGCTTTACGATAAAACCCTTCTAGGAATAAATTGAAAGTAAAACCATAAAACATAAACAGTCATTACATACCTACATACAAAGCTAATACAATAAAAATGTGTTATGTATGACAATGGAACGTTCACATCTTTATTAAAATTAAACGTTGCAATAATAATATAATCTCTATATTCATTTGGCGTGTGAAAAGAATTGAGTGCAAATAACATCACTTTGGATTCGATTTTGTTTGCAAAAAATTTCTTGGAAATTCAATTCTGGGTGAACAGAACAAGAATGAATGAATGAATGTAGAAATAGAAAATTGTTAAACAACCATGGCACGACAACCTATATCAGTGGCGTAGATACATCCCAGCCATTATTTTGAAGTTACGGGCAAGAGATATTTGAAAAAGTTATTGCTAAAGTTCTGTGTCTACGGTTAAATCTTCCCGAACATAATAAATCTTTTATTGGTGACATCACGTCTAAATTTTATGTAGGTAGTGGTCCCAGCTTTCATGCCACATGGTATATTCCAGTTTGAGATAGTTTTCCATCACTATGTCTTGGAGGTTTGGAATCTAAGATTTTGATCTCTGTTTCCTTAAGCTTGCACATCATATTCTCAATTATATACATTTCAAGAAACTTGTTAAGTTATCCAGGCTAGTATATTCTCCATGATAAGTCGGCATTAGGAAACAATTTCCTCTTGTCAACATGGTTTTATGGAAAAACGTTCTACAGTATCCAATATAGCATGCTTAGTGTATACTGATTTCTTAAATGCCTTTGATCGTGTGGATCATAAATTATTAATTGATAAATTTAATCACATCAGTTTTAGTAATTCATTATTAAATTTCTTTGTTCTTTGCTTAAGGAATCGATTACAATACGTATATTATAACGGTTTTAGGTCAAATACTTATCTTGCTACATTAGGGGTACCTCAAGGATCCAACTTGGGACCACTTCTATTTATCATATTTGTAAATGACTTATCAATAGTTTAGAGTGTGACAACTGCTTTTTGCTGACGATTTCAAGATATCTAGCAAGATTCATACCATCGACGATTGCATAGCTTTATAACAACAGATTAAAATTGAATTGTGATGTACACCCAACAAACTGGAAATTAATGTTGCAAAATGCCACATTGACATATACGCGTAAAGCAACTCAAACGGAATTCCCATCAAGATTTGACATGCAATTGTTAAAAAATAGAAAGTTAATGACGTTTTTAATATTCTGTATAAATTGGTCAATTATGTAATAGACTCTCCGACACTACTGGCAAAGGTAAGTTTCCAAACTGGATGCGCGTCAAAATGTGTTATTTACTGCCCTATTAGTCGCTACATAACTTTTTACCCAATTGTTTTGTTGCATTCGATCCCACGTGTATTTTCTAGTACTGTATTGATAATGTAAGTATATATCTTTATTTTGAGTGGAATATAGTAACGCAAAAAAATTATTATTTTCTTGTTGAAATAGGCTTAAAATGTGATGAAGATTTTAAATTTGAACGAAAAAATGTCTGTCTGTCGTCGGTCTGTAACTCTTTTTGTGCACACGTTTACTCTGGAACAGTTTATGACATTGACTTGAAATTTGGTACACTTATGTATTATAACGAGATCTGGAACTAGATATTTTGATCTAATTCCGTTGAAGGGTTCGGAGATAAATGGGATAAATAAGAGTAAATAGGCAAAGCAAGCAGATAGGAGTCCATAAAATTGCAATTTAGGGCATGTACGAAAAGTTAAGGTCACAAATATTTCTTTTTGATATTAGCCACTCCCCACTATCATCCCTAATACCACCACCGCACTATTATGAAAGGGAGTAAAAAAAATTAAGATGTGATTTAGTATGTAAACAAGAACGTAACCACTCAAAAAAATTTTAAACCCGTCTGAAATTCTGAAAATAAAAACCTTCTTACGAATCCACGTTGTTAAGCACTGCAACTCATGCGTTATGTTAACTGTTAAGATAAGTTATCCAGTCTCTAGTCAAAGTATTTCAAGAGTTTTGGCGAAAATAGCCCTTAGCGTCGAGGGTGCCCTATCATTTTCTAGCAGTCGATTTTGACGGAAAAACGATGGGTTTTAACAGTATTTGCCCTAAACCGGTTCCTAAGTGATTCGGTGTCAAAGAAGTATAGTTACCATCTACTCAGAACGCGCATGGGACCGCCTTGCTTGAACGTATGAATTTATAATTGCAGAATATAATTCAAAGTCGTTGCGATTCAAGCATTTTTAAGCTCCGAGGAGCGAACTGAATTAATATTGAACTGATAATACGTAAATAGACAGGCAAGCAAAACCCCACCAAAATTATAAACATTGAACTTTTCTTGGATCTTTTTGTGTAATCGTAAGCTATAAACCGCAAATTGGATGGTAGTAGGTTACATTATGAGTCGTTTCGTTCCTCACTATGTGTTATACACGGGCCAGATTATAGTTTGTCAATATATTTTTCTCGAATGATTTATAAAACAATATTTTTGAATTTTATATTGTTTTTTTCTTGTGTTTTCAAAATTCTTTTTCAGGTTTAAATTTAAGAAAGTGTTAGTATTTACTGTGTTAAATTTATAGTGTTACGACGTCCAACTGGTACCATCAGTGAAGCAGTTAAGCAAAAACGAAACAGTAAGTATATATTTTGTATTATTCTCCGTCTAATACAGTCGTTTTGAACGTTTAATATCTATTTTGGAAAGTATAATAAAAGTACTTCAGACGTGTAAAGATGGATCGTTCACAATTACAACAGAATAGCTATTTTTTGAATAAGCTTCAACCGATAAAGAACGTTGAATATTTGACTAACTCTCCAATCCACAGTTAAACTGACATTTCTCGCAAACGTTTTGACGATTGTCTTAAAATTTTATTTATCGCGAAAGTATGGCGATTTGATCTGAGTTTATATCTAATTACATAATGATGGAAAATTAACATTGAAAGTAGACACTCCCTTCTGCTATTAATAATTGTATTTCTAATTAAATGATATTAATTATTAATATATTTTTCTTACACAATTCTTTTGTGACCGCAAACATGAATGCATATGGGACTTGCACCAGCAAATTGACATGAAATAATGCCCAGGAACGCGAGTATAATACCAAAATAATAAACGATAAATAAACCAAGGAATTCCAATATGGCTGCCGTCTACAGTTCCTCTGTCAAACAATCGGGTGATTTTTGATGGCCAAGTTTGGTCTTCCATTCTGCAAGAATTTGTGACCGCGCCTATTCTTAAATACTTGAACTTGTAATATAAAATATTACATAATAAACAGAAGTAAATGTTAGACATTTTACGTGGTATTTCAATTAGACGTAAAGTAGTAATAATCCAAGTTCAGTTAAAAATATGTTATAATTTTATGCATATTTCGATAGTCGGTTATGAGTATTAATTATTCATTAATAAAGTAAATTATGTATTAGTAGTATGTTCTCCGTACACTTAAAATATGCCAATATTGTGATACTGAATTGTACAAGATTATTTATTATATTATGGTTTAAATTAAATCTTATATTTATATTTTTATTAAAAGAAAATGGTTACTAATAAATAATACAAAATTATAAACCATTTTTTACCTCCCAAAGATCCTGAGTATATTATTTTGTACTATAGTTGGATTTTATATCGAAATTAAGCAATAAAGTAGAATGTTTCTTCTAATTTAATGGAGATGTCAACAGTGAGTAAGAAGCGAAACCTAATAAGTTTATCATCTGATTTAAAATATCCATAATACGTATTTAAAACTTCCTTAAAGTCGGCCTTTATTCCTTTAAAATGACAATAGTTTAAAGAACACCCATACACTGTTGTATAATTTTATTTGGGAAAGAATAGGGTAGATAACATTATATTAGCGCCCTATTTATATTGTTTTAAAAGAAATTATCGCCGGTTATCATCCCTTTTATGAAGCCACAGTAAATAATGAAAGAATACAAAAGGGGTTGTAATGTAATAATGAACAATAAAAGTTATTCTCCTTTCTTCGTCTAACGCATTAAACATCTCTATTACTCTCTCTTATCCTCTAGTCTCATCTAGATGGCGCACAGGTAAAAACAAGTGAAGAACGTTTTAACAGCCGCCTTGATACCTTGCTTAGTCGATGGTCTACTGTTTAAGAATAGAGTGTGCGCGCGCGCTCGATATTTGAATAAAAGACGATCCTATTTATTAATGATCAATAAAAAAACAACAAACAAGAGAGTTGTGTGCATAAAGTTGGTTAAACTTAGTTTCCTCAAGGACAATAACAACCTAAAGTAATAACATGTGATAAGGTATGTGATCTTTTATTTACCATCCTAAAGAATTTGATAAACATTTAAGGGAACGATATACAGACACCATAAATTTACGAATACGATAAGAATTTGTCACGGTATCAAAATACGTGGGGATATAAATTTTGTTACTCAAATCAAGATAAGGCAACAGGTGAAAGTGTTTAACCTGTCTAAAAACTTTTAAAATTTATCGTGCCCACAGACAATCCTATTTATCTTATTATCAAATGCTAATATAATGCAAACATCAACAGATAATACTATCCTGCAAGAAAATAGAACCGAAATGTCCCCGAAACCTACCGAGATGAACGCAACTCAACTCAACTTGGCAACAGCGATGTTGCAAGAAAATTTTTTGCAAAGATCAATTCAAAATGTTGCACTTTCCCTGCAAAATGCCATGATGAATTCGCTGCAACAAGCTGCGCTGTTGCCCGTTAATTCAGCAGCTGCGGCGGCATTGAATCTGCAAGCTTTGGAATCGTATTTGACACTCCAACGTCTTACAACAGTATCTGCCAATGTCAATATTAATAGTAATACCGGTAGGATAGACATTTTAAAAATAGCTACGAATACGGCCAAGATTAACGAGGAAGCGTTAAGTAATAGTGAGGAGAATGGCAACAACACTAGCTTGACGGAAGATGTAGACCTTGCAGAAGAAGTTGAAGAGGATTTAGCACTTTTAGACAATGACGAAGCTTTAAGCAATTTTCCTTTGTCCTCGTCGCCGGTGGATACAAGTTATCCAAGTTTAATAATGAATTCAATGTACCAAAATTCGACTAACACATCGAGTAATGTATCGTCTACAAGTACAGCAGCTAGTAATGTAATAGCGGGGAGGCAGAAAGGGAGCTCCAGGCCGAAAAAGCAGTTTATTTGTAAATTTTGCAACAGACAGTTTACAAAAAGTTATAACCTGCTAATACATGAAAGGACGCACACCGACGAGAGGCCGTATTCCTGTGATATTTGTGGGAAGGCTTTCAGGCGGCAGGATCATCTAAGGGACCACAGGTAACTGTTTCACAATATTATTTATGAAAACGCTTCCTTTATGTACATGAAATTGTTCAAAGTTAATTTATATTTAAGCATCACGATTAGATAATTATTTAAGTACTTTTATTAGGGACGCCTACGCTAAGTATTTGACAAATTGTCACATTTCAAAAATTGTTATTTAATTTGAATAGCTGTTGTTTTATATTGATGGTGGATGTGGGCTGTACGCTAAGAGCCATTATAATGCCAGTGGCGTAGAGACAAATCACTTAAATGCACAGATCAATAAGAATATCAACGCATTTTTTTATAATCGGACCTATTGTATTATAGTTACGTTTAATTCATATGATACATCAATTTGCGTTAGATAATATATAGACATGTTAGACTATCATATAAAATACACCTATTGTGTTTAGTTAGAACTACACGAGAAAACACAGCAATTTCCGTGCTATAACAAAATTAAAAGTAGTAGTTACATACTCCTTGTTCATTTTTTAAAAAGTATTTCCATTGTTTAAAATATATTAGTAAATATTAACAATCTTAACTTTAAAAAAATGCTGTTATTAAACAGGGTGACTTTTTCATTTTATTTCATAATACACCTGGAAGAATTCTAAATGTAAATAATAATGATAATAATATTTTTGTTTTCATGGCTTTTTGTGGAGTAAAATAAATGTGAATTAACTTCTGGTAAGGACAATTTTTTGTTTGAATGTGTTCAGGAGATCAAGTTCAGTTTTACAGAGTCGGCAAAGCTGGCATATTCTTTATTCAAGCAATGAAAGTTTTTACTGTTTTCATCGGTTTTTGTAAATATCTCGAGATCAATATATTCTACAGGAATCAACAGAGATGAAAAATGTTCGTTATAAGTTGTGCAATAAACATAGGGAAATTAAAATCCATATCAATTGTTAACATTATTTAAAAATATGAAATATTGAGAAATTATAATTTTTATCCTTTACCAGAAATAAATAAATTTAATTTAAACTTAGGGATAATGTACAGGGTTAATTTTCATAAAATGCTATCAAAAGTACAGTAGCGTGCAGAATTCAGGGATACAGAAAAATAATATATATATTTTAAAGGGATGCCCTGTATATAATAAAATTTTTGGAATGATCTTTTTTTCCTGATTTTAAAAATATACAATATGTTACCCCTACCATATACCGTCGTTGAGTTATTAAACGTCGAATATCTAAGTTCAACTAGTTACTGTAAATATGGAAAAGTTAACATTATTAAAGTGAGCTATGAAAATGACAACTATTATGGTTAACAAGTGACATTTCTTTAATGAAATAATGAAAATGGTTTATAGAGAGGAAGGAAAAAACCAAATATTTATACAAATTTCTATGTGTCCACCAGTATTATCAATGCATAATTGATAATGTCTTCTTACATTTATAATTGCACCGAAAATGACTTCATTATTTGCATTCAGATTGTTTATTTCAAGTCGACTCCTGTCTTTAATGAGTTGAATACCATTATTATTATTGTTGACAATAATGTATTTCAGAAATCCCAAAAAATCCTTAGGGGTCAAATCCGAACTGTTAGGTGGACAGTTTTTCTTTTTTTATTTGTTTTACCAATCTTTTCCTATCGTTCTTGTTTTCCCACGACCTTCGATCTTTCATATTAAAAACTCCCGCCGTAGAAAAGGATGATTCATCAGTCCTTACTATTTTAGTAAAAAAATGTTTAGTAATGTCATTTTTGCTGTGCGTTTAGTTTTGTTATTTTGTATATAACAAGTAAATATTTGGACTTTTCTTTCTCACTTTAAACCACTAAATTTTGATTCGATGTGTCCACCATTATTATCAATGCAAAACTGGTAATGTCTTTTTATTGCACCGGAAATGGCTTCATTATTTGCATTCAGATTGTTTATTTCAAGTCGACTCCTGTCTTTAATGAGTTGAATATCATTATTATTATTGATAATAATGGCTTTCAGAAATCCCCAAAAAAATCCTTAGGGGTCAAATCCGGACTGTTAGGTGGCCATTTAATTGTTCCATTATTCAATATCTATATTGGGAATACATTATTCACATGATCACGAACGTGTAGGATACTACGCGGAGTTGCCCCAAACTTGCATCCAAATCAAGTTCGGCTTCCGGAAAATTCTGCAGAATATTTCCTGCTTCTGTGATAATTATTTTCAGATAGATAACTCCAGTTAAAGTATAATCATAAAATATAGGCCCAACAATTTTGTTTCGGAAAATTCCACACCAAACGCCAACAGTTTTTCTTTTTTTATTTGTTTTACCAATATTTTCCTATCGTTCTTGTTTTTCCACGACCTTCAATCTTTCCTATTAAAAACTCCCGCCGTAGAAAAGGATGATTCATCAGTCCTTAATATTTTAGTAAAAAATGTTTAGTAATGTCATTTTTGCTGTGCGTTTAATTTTGTTATTTTGTACATAAAAAGTACATATTTGGACTTTTATTCCTCACTTTAAACCACTAAATTTTGATTATTTCTTTTTTGACCATTTTTTGCATTTAGAAAAATGGTCATAAACAAATTAAATTTTGACAAACAAAAGATTGTAAATGTAAAATATTTTTACATAATTAAAAAGCTAATACGGAATGAACCAGTTTTTTCTATGACCTATATTTACCGAGATATTTAAAATTTTTAGTTTAAATTTTTTATAATTAAACACATTTATCTTTTGACTATTTCTAAATGTTTGCATTTTTATTGCCTTAAAATGATCAAAATGCTACTAAAAGTTAAAGAAATCTTTGTTGGTCAAGCCGCGCGGTGTGTTTACACATACCCCTTGGAGATATGCAGGTTTCTACAAGTGTTCTTGACGCTAACATTAAATGAATAATAACAATAATCATTTATTTACTCAAATAACAATCACTTATATTGTTTAGCATTATCACAAAATGAGATGATAAGATATTAACCTTGACCTGAAATAGTTAATTTCTTAATCACTCATTATAGTCGGGTGCAGTTTTTCAAGACAGCCAAAAAACGCAACAAAAAGTAAGTGATTGAATTTGCCGGCAGTATAGTACAGAGAGTAACGGTATTTTAATGCGGTCGTAAATTTTTTGTTGCGTTTTTTGACTGCCCAGCAAAACGTACTCGACTATACTATAACACTCTGATATACACAATTATTTTTAGTTATCGGTAAACATTTAAATTTAAAACTATGTGTTCTTCTCAGTCAAACACTTTACATTCAAACTTAAATCTGTTAGACGGTAGACTCCGTATCTTTAGCGGCAGGTGGTTAAATAACTTCACTGACACATTTAAGAAGCTTTTTTCGGTAAGTATTTATGTTGAGGGGTAATAATATCCGCTAGATGTTGTCTGCTGACTATTTTGCATGTCGCTATTCTAAGGGTATCAAGATGTACCTAATAGTTGAAGGATCCTCGTGTCGATCGTCGCATACGTACCTTGCACTGACGAGAGCAGTCTGCAAGTGATGTGGGGCGACTGGCACGAGAGCTCCTTTAAGTATAATCAGTCTTTCGGCTGGTTGCAATCGAAGCATTAGCATTCTGTTGGTAATATGCAATTATTACACTTAACGCGCCTGGCTTGTAACTTGTAATTCAGCGCTCGGCGGGGCAAATAGCCCGGAGAGTAGCTATTGGTTGCAGTCTGGTTACCTTCCTTATAGTGAAATAAGGATTTTATAGAGGATTTTGCAATTGAAATATTGTGTTTTAATATCCTCTTTCTATCGCATATTGTGATCATGATTTGAGATGTGAGTTTTTACATCTGCACAGTTTTTCTTGACATATTCTAAACAATGGTGGAAGTGTGAGTACATTCATGTCGATGAATATTGGCCGACATGATTCTTTATTTGATTTTCCTCATTGAGCGGAGACCTAATTTTTGTAATTTAAAAATAGATCCCATTCTATTGAATAGCTCCAGAATATATCCCATAAGATAGAAATATACCAATATGCGTTAGCTGATAGATGTGTGGTGGAATGGAATCAGCTCGAGAGAAAAATATTACACTTACTAATTTATTATCTAATGTGCTAGTTTCAATTTAATTTGTTGGCTATATGTATCCCCAAGAATTTTGCATTTTTAACGTCATTGTTTAGATTTTTTTAACGTGAAATTCATTCTGATTGTTTTGTTTTTGTTGAAGTATAGTAGCCTTGCCACTTGTTTTTGACTCCACTGTTTGGGTGAGTATGTATAAATCGGTCTGGCTACAGACAGACAGACTACGGGCGAGATATGACGACAGATCATTAATATATAGAGTGAATAACAAAGGGCCTAGTATGGATCCTTGTAAGTCCCCTATGATTTTCTTCGCCGTGTTCGACGATTTGGTCTCTGTCAAATATAATATTAGAAAATCCAGTGTTTTGCCTCTAACTCCATAGGAAGTTAGATTTTCTAATAAAATTTGATGAAGGCTTCAGAGGCTTTGGAGACAAGACAGCTGTTGTGGTTGTATCCCTCTTGGAAATCTCTGTGATTTGTGTTACTATTTCAATGATTGTCTGTACTATGTTATTTTTTCTTAAGCCAAATTATGTACTGACAAAATAATCGGTTTTTTTTCCAACGAAGTTAACAAGATTGCTGTTAAATGCTACTTTTATTTTCGTTACCTTTTTTATGAACGGGTGTGATTTTTGAATAGTCCGATTTATTAGGGAACTCTCCGGTTTCGAAACACCTATTAGTAATAATTGTCGTGGGTCAATTATTCCGATTTAATAATTTTATTGCTAATGCCGTATAGGTCGAAGATGTAATTTAATAGTATGTCAAAGAAATAGTTGAACATGCCCCTTGTGTCTGTGAAATCTTCAAGATACTCAATTCGTGACTATTTAGGGTATTAAATATTTTGGTTACGCTTTTTAAAATTTTAGAATCGAAATACACAGAAAAGTTGCGTAGGATTAACCATTTTTTATAAAAATCGGTTTAAAGTACTTATTGCATGTCAAAAAATGACCCTCCAATAACTGTTTGTCTGTCTGTCTTTCTGTTGGTCTATCTGCCTGTCTGCCTACTTCTCTCCCTATCTACGGGTCTTTATGTCTGTCTATCTATCTGAAAAAAAAGTTACATGAGATTAACTATTTTTTATAAAAATTGATTTGAAGTAGTTCTTAATGCCAAAAAATGACCTTGCAATAACTGTTTGTCTCTCTGTCTGTCTGTCTGTCTACCTACTTATCTCCCTGTCTACCGGTCTGTATGCATATCCGTATATCTGACTGCCTGTATTGAAAACCTCGAATCTATACTGATGAGTATTTCATCATTTTACAGCTTATTGGTTGAAGAGTGTTTAACTGAATAAAAATTCAAGAAAGATAGTGAGTAGATCAGCCAGCTTTTTGTCTAAACCAGAGCAAGGGCTTAAGAAATGTTGCTACCTTATACAAGTTTCGTTCAAAAAATTTTTTGATCAAAGAAAAAATTAAATTCCAATGCTTTATCGGGAGAGTTTAGTTGGCTCTTCATTTTGGTCTTTGGCCAAGAATATTAGCGTCAGTTCTTATCGATATTTGGTTTTATTTGTCTATAATTGTTATAAGCTTTAATAAATTAAAAATGAATTGGATTTTTATATGCTAGGTTTATGTTTAATAATTAATAATAATAATAAAAGCACATTTGAACTAGATTTATGTTGTTCAAAAAATTAATAACCTTTAATTTTATAACCGAAATTCCAAGGATATACACATAAATCAATTTGATTTCCACAGTCAAAAGAATGAAAATATCTGCTTAAGCAATTTGTGATTTATATGTAAAAGTCTAAAGCTATGACCGGTGAAACCGAAAATGATAAAATAATAATGTGACGGATATGTCTCAAATACTTGGAAATCATACCTAATTTTACCATATAAAATTCCATGTCAACATCTTTAAAAATGTTGACGCTACAGGGATGGTTCATGGTTTTAAAACCTAAAAAATATCCGCCTTTAATAATTGTTTATCAAGTAGTGCGGTACTCCTTTGCTGCGTAGGGTGTAGTTTCGTCCATTCTCTCCATTTTTCTTTCATGATTTTTCTGATGGTAAAACATATAAAAGTGCTCGTTGTTGCTACAACTAAACTCAACTTTTAAACGTACCAAAAAAAATATATATAAATATCACGTCACTTATTGAATTTTGAATATTTCTGCAAAAAATCATCAATATAACTTCAATTATTTTTTTACGATGGTACTGCTATGGTCTTACTTCTTTCGTCGTATCAACTCCAACATTAAAAGTGCTTATTTTTCAAATTTCTAAGAATAAGTTCACTGAGTGTATATATAATATACATGTAAAGTTGTAAATAATCAACGTGATTTGATACTATAGATGTAATCTGTAATAGATTTATTTTACATTGTTACATTCAGAAAATCATTATGTTATTTGCCCTCTGCAAGATTCTGCCTTTAGGGGTCAAATGTTATTTAAAGAGATACAGTAATTATAGGTTTACTTTCCAATTTATTATAATCATATTCATTCCATGACCTCAGGGAATCAGCAATGCAAGGGAAACATTCTGAAGTAAATAATCAAATACGCAAAATATTGATGCGATTTATTTACTAGTTGTCCTTCTTATATAATTGAACAAAATACTGTCATGATAAGAGTAATATTCTTTATTACAATTAGAAAGCTTAAGTTCAGTTGGAAGGCACGATTTGTATTATTTTGTTTTGTTTAAAATTTATATGATTTAAGCCACGACTCCTAAAGTCTGGATTAATATTTTCATTGTTTCTAATGGAATGTGTTTGTGAGTGTGAGGTGTAGAGATTAATATTAGTTTTTATATGAAGGAGACATTGGAGTATACTGGGTGTCACGAGTCAATATTCGCCCCCAATATTTTGGTTGTTCTTGTATTTAAAAATTAGACAAAAATGGGCTACTTTTAGACTAACAGTAATGGAAATATCACTTCCAGTTGAACCGGAAGTGACACAAGCTTTTTCTCTTAAACGGAATTACTATATTTTTTTATTGTTTCTTATTAAGCATAAATTTCTAAGTACAACAGTTTTTTCAGATGTAAAAAATTCCAAAAAATAAGTGAGATACGAGCAATTTTTTAATTTTTTCAAAATGGCCGGGTCAGATGAATGCGGTGTAAGAAAATTACTAAGTAGGCTATGGAAATTATTAGTAAGGTTGTAGACTTGTCTGTAAAGAAGAAAATACTTGTTTGAATTACTGATAGGTACCAGTATTTTTAGGTTTATTCAAAAACGGAATTTAATTTTCATTTCCGTAGGGGTCCTATGGACAGTTTTCTTAACGATATCTTTCGTAATAATGGAAGTATTTTTAAAAAGTAAGCGCCAAAAAATCATTTTAATAAAGTACCTAACTACATTTAAATCCAAAATTGCAGATAGCCATGAAAATGATAGACATTCGCTACAATTTAATTATTCTTGACTTACTAATTTTCTGAAGCAAGTTTATTAAAGTTTTTATAAACGAGAAAATTAATATAAAATGGCTCAAAAATATTCAAGAGATGAAAAAGTTGAGATGTTCATTATTTATGGAGAGACTCGATGTAATGCAACTAGAGCACAAACTCTGTATGGACAGAAATATCCAGAAAGAAGACAACCTCCGAGAAACTATTTCTCCCGGTTGAAATATCAATTTAGAACTGAACCTAATATAGAAATTGAAGAAAGATTTATTGTGGATGAAGAAACGGAAATTAGTGTGTTAGCTTTAGTGCATGTTGACCCAATCATTTCGGTAAGACAAATTGAACATGAATTACTCGTTTCCAAAGAATCAGTCAGGAAAATTTTTAAAGAAACACGGCTATCGTTCTTATAAATATCAATTGCATCAATTTTTGTATGAGAATGATTATCAACGAAGAATAACCTTTTGTAATTGGTTATAGTTACGCCAATTAAGAAATGAGAATTTTATCAAAAACATTTTCTTCACTGATGAATCGAGATTTACAAACCTTGGGTTATAATCGAAACAACACTCGATATTGGGCAATTGAAAATCCTCACATTATGAGACAGGGGCGTATTCAGGAGCGGTTTAGCTTCAATATTTGGTTAGGCGTACTGGGCGACCATAACATAGGTCCAATAATTTTTTGCGCAACTCTAACTGGAAGAAGATAACTAGAATGCCACCAAAATATAATAGTTTAATCAAATTCCCCATTCCAATATTGACGAGGTTTACTTCCAACAAGACGGGGCTGGAGCACACAATTCTATTATCGTTAAGGATTACTTAAATCAATTATTTCCAGATCGTTGGATTGGGACCCATGGTCCAGTCAGATGGCCTGCAAGGTCGCCTGACTTAACCCCACTCGATTTTTTTATTTGGGCGCATTTGAAAAATAGAGTCTACATGACTGCTCTAACAACAAGGCAAGATCTGGAGGAAAGAGTTCGACACGAAATTGCACGAATAACACCTGAACAATTACAGAATGTTAGACGTGCAACGATAAGTCACGCTACTCTGTGTGTTAATCATAACGGTGAACAGTTTGAACAATTTTTATAATGGTTTATTATAATTCAGGTTTTAAATAGTTTTGTTATTCTATTTATTCATGGTTGTAACGTTTTATTAAAATTATTTCTTGTTTAATTTGTGTTTACTTTTTAAAAATACTTCTATTATTACGAAGGATATCGTTAAGAAATGATTAAAATCGAAAAAATTATAGTTTGTGAATCATTATTTCTGATTAATAAAAAAAAATAGCTCAGCTCCATTAAAAAAAAATTCCATAGGACCCCTACGGAAATGAAAATGAAATTCCGTTTTTTGAAAAAACCTAAAAATACTGGTACCTATCAGTAATTCAAACAACTATTTTCTTCTTTACAGGCAAGTCTATAACCTTACTAATAACTTCCATAGCCTACTTAGTTTCATCTGATACGGTCATTTTAAAAGACTTAGAAATTTATGCTTAATGAGAAACCAAACAAAAAAAAATAGTAATTCCATTAAAGAAAAAACAGTTGATGTCACTTCCGATTCAACCGGAAATGATATTTTCATTCGTGTTAGTCTAAAAGTAGCCCATTATTGTCTAATTTATGTGTACCAAAAACCAAATTTGTAAATACAAAAATAACCAAAATATTGGGGGCGACCCGGCATAGATGCAAGGCAGTGTTAGCACTCTTAGATTTTTAAAAGTGCCTTTACAACCATCACTGTACAATTCTTATTGCCCTTCACTGTATACCGAAAACAGACTAGAGTGGCCCCAGGCGAAGATAGCATAAGGAATTCTGGAAAGTCCAAAATAGGGTTTAATTAAAGTTCTTTGTGATACCTGATTTGTTAGATGACATAACAAGTATATATTTCCCGAAATATTCTTACAAACGAAGCTCGCGTGGTTTTTAGAAGTTAATTTATTATTCAAGTAAACTCCTAGGAACATTACACAATCAGCAGTAGCATTTTTCATATCAGCATTGACTTAACGAATTGAAAATATATATTTTCAGATTTAGATGTAAGTTAGGTCAACTCATTCCCCAAAAACCACTCTTGAACTAACGAGTTTGTATCATGAACATTTGCTAACAAGTTAGTTATGTTTATTCTTTGATATAACAGTTGTGGCATCAGCGAATATTAGCACTAGGAGTGATATTAGGCATGTCATTTGGATAAATAAGGAAAGTAATGGTGCCAATGGCACAGAAGATATAATTTTGAACTCTACACAAAATACGCCGCACTTAGCAACGGTAGAGACATAGTTATCCACATTAAGATTGGACGCCTGAGATGGACCGGACATATTGCAAGAGCTAATGAAAATTACCCACCAAAAAGAATCATCAAGTCAGAACCTCGGTAACATGTCGGAGAGGTAGACCGAGGTTGAGGTGGAATGGTGGAGTTGACGAGGATGCTGTGAAGATTGGCGCAGCGAACTGACAACGGGCTGCGTTGAATAGGGACGAATGGCGAACAAAGCTGAAGAAAGTCGGTGCCCACCTAGGGCTGTAGCACTATTGATGATGATGATTGAATAGTGCCAATATCGATCATTGAGGGACTTCTTCCGTAATAACACATGGTCTCAATATATTATTACCTATAGACACAAACTGAAAAAGATTAGTGAGGTAGCATTTTGCTTAATGATATAATGAAGGGTGGTTTATAAGGTACTTTATAGCTAAAGTCTTATTAAATTGAATTTTTATGAACTTCATTTTCGTCATTTTTGAAGCAGTTTCTTACATTCTTATACGGCAGTGTTCTTGAATTCAGAAGCATGCATATTTCTTGAGCTACCGAGACATTATTAAATATTTTAAAGTACATCGGGCTTTCTGAAAATGGAATTGAAATGTTTAGAAATCACTTAAATAATAGAGAGCAAAAGGTACGGCTGGATAATATAATGTCAGAAACAGTGCGTTAAAAACTGGTGTATCACAGGGATCCATCCTTGGCCCTCTGTTGTTTACGATATATACCAGTCCTGTTTGAAATATTATCAGGTTCGGTTATATGCAGACGATACTCGGCTATATTATACTTTTTCCACTTCAGATGTTGGTATTGCCAACGGTTGTATAAACGAGGACGTTAACAAATTTCCTGGTGATGCCAAGAATCATTGTTTAATAATTAACCCAGTCAAGTCTTATATAATTATTTTTGGGCCAAGAAAATACAGGGAGGAAGTTAAAAATGAAATCAATAATCGTAGATAACTCTCAAATTGTTAAGCTTGATAAAACAAAAAAAAATTCAGGTTTTTGTAATGTATGTATTACCTAAAAAAAATAATCCAGAAGAATTTAAAAATGTTCGAGCCATTAGTATATTACGAACTATATCAAAGCTTATTGAAAGAGTATGGTTACGCGCCGTAAAAGGCGTTTAAAAGTAAACAGTTTTTTTGGGTTTTCTTATAAAAAGTATTTTCAAGGCCATAGGGTCAGAGATGAAGCGTTATTCGGTTCGTGGCGTTGGTAATAGATAAGAACGCTTTTAATTAATAGTTATTATTTTCGGACAGATAGACATATTTTTATATTTTATACTGGGTGCTGGTGTAATAGCTCGCTTGTTTTGTAATAGTGATAAATTGTCGGAAATTTCCTATACTCCTTCTTTCCTCTCCTGTGTACCTTATCAACCGACACCGGCTGTGAGGGAGGCAGAAATCATTCGTTTCTATGGTAAGTTTCTCTTTTTGACTATTTGGGTTACTTTTAATCGTCTATTCATTATTGTATACAGTCCACTCGTTGAATTCTAGTTCTAGTTTTATTAATAGACACATACGCAGATAGGTCTTTCTTATGGTCCTTCGAGCCGGAGAATTAAACTAGAATTCTACGAGTGGACTGTATTCAATAATGAATATACAATTAAATATAACCCAAATAGTCATAAAGGAAAAGTTACCAGGGAAACGAATGATTTCTGCCTCCCTCACCGCCGGTGTCGGTTGATAAGAACCAATGAAATAGTATTAAAGATCAAATAAACGTCAAAATTGGTAATAAGTCTTTAGTGAAAGTAGACAAGGCAAAAAGTCTAGAGTTATATTAGATAGTTACTTAAAATTTAAGGATCATGTGAATAAAATGTTGCAAAAAGGTTATTCCGTTTTAAAGTTAATCTATGGTAATCGACATTGTCTTCCACATATGACTAAAAAATTCTTCTCTGTGAAACTCTGGTTTTGTCTATATTGAATTATGCAGATTGTTTGCATGGCCCCTGTATAAATACTTTGTATGCAAGGAAAATACAAAAATTTCAAAATTCACGAATCAGGCTCGTATATGGAATATACTGAAGCCAAAAAATTTCTCACAAACTCAAAGAGGTAAAATGGCTTACTTAATATAATTTTCATGGAATAATATTAAGCAAAATTCCTATATATCTATATCAAAAAATTAAATTTCGAACCGATGTTCACACATTAAATATTAGATTTAAAGGTCTTCTAACTCCACCTCAGCACCGTACTGAATTGTTTAAGAGATCGTTTAGTTATCAAATTAGTAAAATTTATAAAGGGTTGAAGAGTCAGCTAAAAAACAACTGCATTACTAGATTTAAAAAGGTATATAAATCATATTTGTTCCAACGTCAATGTAGATGATTATTGTAGCCCTGTATGTAGATAATTAAATTTAAAATAATATACTTAAGTTGGGTATTTCAATCTTACAGCTTTATCTCTTTTCTTGTTACTATATATAATGAATCTAATACTGTTATTTTGTTCTGTTTTAGATGTATAAACTTCGCTTCTCTTGTGTACTTAATGTACGAAGCAAGAGCATCGAGTTTGTGCAACTCTAACAGATTGTGGTTAAGTGTAAGAAAAGCATACATGATTTTTTTAAATTGTTTCCGCTTAACTTCGTCATTTATTTTTCATATTATTTTTTACGATAAAGTAAATAAGATGTAATATTTATCTGAAAAATAAGTGTATTATTATTATCTCACAATGTAGGCTATGGATTTCAAATTTGTTTTTACAGGAATATAGCTCACAAAAATGGGATAACTATTTCTAAAACTTTATTCTTCTACAATAGATTTTTTTTTGTGATCCTCGTATAATAGACAGACGATATATAGGGTGTCTCACCGGGAACTAAATCGATCGATATAGAGAAAAGTACGCATCAGAAATTTTGAAAATTTAGATAATTACTAATGTCGGTGTGGCTAATCCAACTAAAATAATTACAAGCAGCTGGCACTTCCGCTTATACCGGAAGTCGATACCAACTTGCTTATTTCAAATGGAACACCCTATATATTTTAGGGTTTTCGAAAACAGCATACCTAAACCTAGCCGTTTCAGAAATATTTGACATTTTATAGATAATTTGACAGGTGCAACGGTTTGCAAGAACCGTTATAACTTTCTTCGTATAAAAGATCCTCATTTGCTTCTTGTCACATAAAAAGAACACAAGCAGAACTACGTTCTACAACTGAAATATATCATATCAAGTGTTCCGTTTTTCGCATTACATTTTGTCAACTTCAAACCGCGAAAACTTGTTTAAATCAAATGGAACACTCTGTATTTTTACGTCAAGTTGTGTAATTCCCCTTTTTCAGATATTAGCATTGTGGGGGTTAAAGTTACAACTTTTTAAAATATTCATGAATTGTTGTAATCATTTTATCAAAATAGTCATGATTAGAAACAATCAGTCAAAAAATGCCAGCACGTTTAAATTATACCAACGAAAACTTTTTAAATTTGTTTATTATTTATGGAGAATGTGATAAAGTAATATCAAGAATCTGCAGCACATTTGCTACTCGATATCCACAAAAACGCAAAATAACACTAACACTGTAACATGCGTATTAATCGAATTGAAGATATGGCATGAACTAAAATAGCAGAGATAAGATCAATTTAAAATATGATTTAATTTTAATTTAATAATTGCTCAAAATTCCGCCCCCGAACCTTGACACATTTTTCGCACCTTCGGATTAGTTCCTCATGGGTAGCTCTTCTAATTGAATCCTGTGATATGTTTTGAAATGCATTTCTTACTCTTTGCATACAATCTTCATTGGTTGTTAATGGACTCTCATAAACTTTATTTTTAATAGTTCCCCAAATGAAATAATAAAGAACTGATAAATCGGGCGAGCGAGGAGGCCATAAGAAAGGTCCATTATTGGCAATCCATTGATCATAAAAAGTTTCTTGCAAATAATTATTAATTAAATATGCTAAAAAAAAATTTACCTATGCATATTAGCAGAAGAGAAAATTTAATTTACCGTTTAAATTTTCCTGATAAAATTATATTGCCACCACTCTATCGTTTCTTATGGCACAGTAAACATTGAACTGCCAACTTTCCTGAAAGTTTCGCTCTCTGAACATATGAGGATCTGAGTCACTCCAATAATGCGAATTGTGTTTATTAAAAAGTCCTTGGTATGATATTATTGAATTTATTTCAGTTGTAGGAAGTAGTTCTCCTTGTGTTCTTTTTATGTGACAAGAAGCAAATGAGAATCTTTTATACGAAGAAAGTTATAACGGTTCTTGCAAACCGTTGCACCTGTCAACTTTTCTATAAAATGTCAAATATCTCTGAAACGGCTAGGTTTAGGTAAAGGATATGCTACATATTTTCGACTCAGAATTTTACGCTCTTTTTGAAAACCCTAAAATATATAAGATGTTCCATTTGAAATAAGCAAGTTAGTATCGACTTCCGGTATAAGCGGAAGTGCTAGCTGCTTGTAATTATTTTAGTTGGATTGGCCGCATCGACATTAGTAATTATCTAAATTTTGAAAATTTTCTGATGCGTACTTTTCTCTATATCTATCGATTCAGTTCCCGGTGAGACACCCTGTACATGCTTTTTTTGTCTGTTTCTCTCTTTGAAACATTGCTGCATGTATGAAAAACAATAAAGACATTTATTATTATTATTTATCTAGAGCGCAAAAGAAAAGAAACCACTTTAAATAGCATTTCACGCCGGATTGTTTGCTTTAAAAATAAGATGGAGATCTTTATTGTTCAATATTCCATGCCTATGAAATATATCACCAATTTTCTTATTTTGCCAATTCTATTTAAACAAATAATTAAACACATGCATTTTTTATACGTTTTTTAAATCTGAATTCGGGCATACTTTTTTATATTTTATTCCTGATGAAATTTCCTAAAAAACTGGCAGTTTTCAGCTATTTTGGAAATATTGGAAGTCAAAACCTACTGTGACTTCATTATACCATTTAAACTATTCGAGACAATATTTTTAGGCCATAGCTCACCTACTTTAAATTGCGTACAGTAAAACAGTCGCCCAAGTTTATTCTTTTTCCTCGAAACAATAAACCAGGCCATCACCTCTTTTACTACACCATCAAATTTATTAACTACCCGGTAATATATCTGCATACACATATATTGATGTTGTGATAATAAACATTAAACTTGATGTGAGGTATGACGCGTTGTCAACATACCTGATTAGATTTACCTTCAGATTTACAAGCATCGTACCAATGACGAGGTGAGATGCTGGTCAACAATATGGTCGCTTATGCAGATGAAAGTCTATGACATTTAATTCTTTAAGGTTGTACACGGTTATTGTAGTACATGTCCTAGGCGTTATGAATGATTAAATTATTCGAAATAAGTTTTTGTTACAGGAGATAAATCTAATTAAATTATATTGGCTAACGCCAAGGTAAATCAACTTTACGACTTTAGATATTCAAAGATTCCTTTTACAATTACTTACTGCGAATAACCTTTTCATTCTTCCTACTCTTTGAAAATAAATTGTCTATCATCATGTCTCCGTTTTTAATTATTTTCAGAATAATTTCTTTGTTTAGTTAAGTAAGCTTTTAGAGCCATATATTTATAGGGCATAATAACAAAAATGATTGAAACAATACGAAATGTGACGTACGCTAAGGGTAAATAAAATAATAATAATAATAATAATAATAATAATAATCTCTTTATTTCCAACAGGTAAGCACCCAATTACAGGAAATACATGAAAACACATATCATTTATATATCAATAGCGAATAAAAAAGAAAAGTAATATTGACACTTAAGTTACAAACAAAATTAAACCTACTATTCAGTAATAATTATATGACTTAATATACTGCCTAGACTATCAAAATTAATATCACATAGATGGGAGATTTTATTAAAATTATTGCACATTACATAAATTGGAGATCTCACCATAATATTTGTCCTATAATTCTTGACATAGAAGGTTGTGTGACGGCGGATTTCAAGTCTGGGTATGTGGAAATTGATTTTATCTAACAAAAAGGGACAATCAATAGTGTTGTGAATTAAACTGAATAAATATTTAATGGAAATTATTTCGCGACGAGTTTCTAATGAAACGATATTAAAACGGTTCGTTAAAATGGACGTATTAATTCCTCTCGGCGGGTAAATGCCATCCTCCTTAAAAAACAAATATTTTAGGAACTTCCTCTGAACTGACTCAATGTTATTCACGTGACATGTGTACCACGGATACCATATGATGGCACCATATTCCAATCTTGAGCGAACGTATGCGTAATATAACAACATTAGGCTAGAAGTTTTGCTAAAACACTTGCAGTTTCTCAATATGAAGCCTAGCATTTTATATGAATTTGATACAGCACTATTAATATGGGCTCGAAATGTTAACTGGCTATCGAAGATTATACCCAAATCTTTGATTTCTGTACATCTGGTTATACTCTCTGAATTTATTTTATAATCATATTCTTCAGGTTTATTTTTCCGAGAAAAAGAGATAACGTAACATTTTTGAACATTAATGCACAGATGGTTCGCACTACACCAATCAGATACGGCTTTAAGGTCATTTTGGATCATTCTACAATCACTTATCGTTCTTATCTCTCTATATATTTTCAAATCATCCGCGAACATTAATTTTGAACAGCTAAGAACATCATTAATATCGTTAGTGTAAATGAGAAATAGAAGTGGTCCTAAATTGGAGCCTTGTGGTACTCCGGATGCATTAATGTAGTAATCCGAACTAAAACCCTCGTACTCGACAAACTGCTTGCGGTTAAAAAAATAAGACGTAAATAAATTAATTAAGCCTGCGGAAAATCCAAAGTTATCTAATTTCATTATTAATAAATATAGATCGATTTGATCAAAGGCTTTCTGGATATCCATGTATACTGTGTCTACTTGTCCTTGCTTATCAAGAATTTCCGAGGCAAACTGAGTTATGCAGGTTAAGTTTGTGATCGTAGATTTTTTATCTAAGAATCCGTGTTGGTACAGGGAAATATATGGTCTAACATTAGGATAAACGCAATTATATATTATTATTTCGAATAATTTCGCAAAATTACATAAGATAGAAATAGGCCGATAATTTTGGAGTACAGCTGGGTCACCTTTCTTTAACACGGGAGTGATTCGGGCGATTTTCCACATATCGGGAAATGTAGCTGTTTTCAAGATTAAATTATAAATGAAAAGTAAGGGTTCTAACAAGGCACGACAACAATCCTTAACAAAAAAGCAGGGAATACCATCAATGCCTGAAGTAAGTTTGTCTTTTAATTTCTTAGATGCTTTAATAATATCGTCTCCATGTATGGTGTTTATATATAGAGATGAGTCGTTTTGCAAAATATCTCCATAATTTTCAGCGAATGAGGCATCCGAAATATGATGGACACTTTGGAAGTATTCACCAAAAGCTTGAACAATTAACTGAGGATCACTAATAGTGTTGTCGTTATTTACTATAACTCCTGGAATCCTGGAACGAGCTTTTTTACTGGTAATGTAAGACCAAAAGTTCGATGGATCCTGAGATATATTGTTCTCTGTATCGTTTATGTATTTTACATGTGCGGCTTTAATTTGCTCTTTAATAATTGCCCGGAGGGTTTTGAATTCGCTTAAGTGTTCGTCAGAGTTGGACAATTTGTACTTTTTAAAAAAATATTCCTTTCGTCGAATATTGTTTATGATATCTTTATTATACTATATACTATATATATTAATTAGGTAGATATATATTATTAATTAGGTAGATATATAGCTTTATTTCAACTCATACATACATACATACATACATACATACATACATACATACATACATCAGAAAGAGAACATAATATGTATGTTCTCTTTCTGATGTCTGTCTATTTTATGAGGGCCAGACATATCTTGCTTAATATCTATTGTAAAAGAATAAAGCTATAAAAACAGTTATCCCATTTTTTGTGAGATATATTTCAGTAAAAAGAAATTTGAAATCCATAACCTACTTTGTGAGATATATTACAAAAACCTGAAGAATAGGAAATGCACAAACGGTTATAGCTTTCTTATTTGAGGAGATACGAAAAAGGTTAAAGAGATGTAAGTTGACGGCAAAGACAATAGGAATAATAATAAATAAATAAGTTATTACATTATACCTCAAAAGAAAAAACAATGCAGCTACGGACAAGTGTTTAGGAGTTATTGCTCCTCATCAGCGTAGTGTAGCTTAGTGAATATCTTATAATCGAGCAAAACTAACAAAGGTAGGAAAGTGCAGTGCACAGTACTCCATTTGTACTGTCATATTTCATGTGCCACATTTAGAGCCTCAAATGAGAGCAATCAGTACGATTAGCTCTATGTATACTGCTCTATTTCTACCTGGAAAACACTAAGTAAAAGGTGATCGGGGTTTGTGAGGCTAAATAATTAAATAAAGAAATAAGTTATTGCTTTATACCTCAAAAGAAACAACAATTCAGCTACGGACAAGTATTTCGGAGTTATTGTTCCTCATCAGCGTAGCGTAGCTTAGTAAATATCTTATAATCGAGCAAAACCAACAAAGCTATAAAAAAATTCGAAAAATAATAATAATAGGTTTTAGTAATAATAGGTTTTTATTGGCATCTAGAAAGTACTATACAAAAAATAAAAGAGACTACAAGTACTACTGCGCGCAAAGGCAGAGTTTGGAACTAAATTCCATTATTCGCACTCAACACTGAAGATACAAAATTTAGCAAACAAAGAATGAAAATATGTCAATAATTACATAATTATGGTACAATGTGTATCGAGTGCATAAATATATGACTACATAAAAAAGAAACGTAATAAAACGTAATAATAATAACATTGTAAGGTATCACTTAACACAAATAGTTCACCAAATTGTACTGGTACACAAAAAATAACGATATTTAATATTTACAAAACACATATTTACATAAAAAAATACTATGAATCAAAAATCACAATGAATCGAAACTGTACGATATAGCACAGTTACAAAAAAGTTATCAGACCTTCGAGCAGCACGTGTTTTAATTCTTTCTTTAAAACAGATGGAATTTTGTTATAATATTTTGCACCATAATAAGAAAAGGAGCACTGAGAGAGTGAGGTTTTATGTGCTGGCATTGTCAATATCTGTTTATGTCTAACATTAACATGTGCATCTGTCCTAAACCTGATTTTACTTAGCAAATACCGCCGATCACCATTTTTAATAATTTTATGAATTAGGAAGCAAATATGCAAATCTCTTCTTTGTTTAACTGTTAACCACCTTAATTCATAAAGTTTTGCCGATATATAGTCATATTTTCTTAAGCCATGTATAAATCGTATACGGGTGTTCTGTATCTGCTGCAGACGTGTATGCTCATAGTGATTTAGAAGAGGCCCGTACACCACATCTGCATAATTCAGATGTGATAACACCAATGAATCACTCAGTATTATTCTGCTTTTAATAGACAACAAATGTCTACTGCTATATATTAATTTTTTTTTTATACATTTATTTAACGTCGGCCTATTTCCGCTACTGAGGCCTAACACCGACGCCTGTAGACGAGCTACCCCCAACCAGGAATTTTGCCGAACCTCTTCCCTTAAGAAGAGTAGGGATCTTTTACTTGCCTAACATTTAATAGACAAGGGACCGACGGCTTTACATCCCCTCCGAAGGATGGTATATCTCCTATACAACCCTCGCCTAAGGTTGTATAGCTTCCGCGCATACACTGATATACAAGCCGCTGGAAGATGTGTGAGGCGAGGACGCGGTTTCCGTTGACATGGTCATCCATCCAACTACTAACTGCGCCTGATGTTACTTTACATCATATATTAATTTTAGTTTACTGAATGCATTTTTAACAATATGTTCCAACCTGCTCCGAAAATTTCAACTTAAAATCTATAAAGAGGCCAAGATTTTTACAAATGTTGCAAATTTGCAAGTCCTGATCATTTATATTAATATAAATACTATCAGTATACAAACCGCATGATGGTCTGCGTCCAAATAGCATTAGTTTGGATTTGGTGGGATTAATAGTTAGGCAATATTTTTCCGATATAGATACTATTGCCAGGCACACATGGTTCAAGACATTTTCTCGAATGAATAATAAATTTGGGTATCATCTGCATAAAAGTGATTAGAACAATACTGTAAACTATCATGGAAAGTCGATGTGTACAAAGTAAACACTAGAGGATCTAATATGGAACCCTGAGGAACTCCGGAGAACATGTTTAATGGATTTGAAATATTATTACCTAATTTGACCATCTGTTGCCTATTTAACAAATAATTTTTAATGAGTAGAATTGCGTTTCCATCAAGTCCCAACTAAAGAAGCACTGATAATAGAGAAAAACGCAGTTGTCTTTGACATACGCCCTTGTGCAAAATGAAAAGAACAAGTATCAAAGTAGGCCATGACACCATTAATTCTGTTTATTTTTCTCTTTCCAACGATATGAAATATGTCACAAAAATTTTAACTGATAGTGTCAATATTTAATATTTTACGAAAACCACATTTTATATCACTGAATCGTAAAAATCAGCTTTGCCTTAATCGTAAAAATTCACTTTATAATAATTATAATTCAGTAATAAGTTATTACAATTTAATACAAACAAACAAATATCTCATAAATAAAAATACAAGTACAAAATGAATATCCAGAAAAACGAGAAACTATGAATAACCGTACTACCTATTTCAATACTGAAAAGAAAATGTGTGTATTTATTTTTCTAACTACAAATGCTCAAATTGTGCACCATGCATTTTAATACACAAACGTGCTCTACTAGACACATCACGCATTACATTTTAGAGCATTTCAGGAGTTACTGCCTCACATACGTTTCTAATTCTGGTTTTGATGTCTTCAATATTTTCAAGGATAATTTGAAATACCTTGTCTTTAATGTAACCCCAGAAGAAAAAATCCAAGGGAGTAATATCTGGTGATCGAGCTGACCATAGAATAGGTCCATCGGTGCCTATTCACCTATCTGGGGTAACTCGATTTAGTGTGAGGTGGAGCCAGCCCCATCTTGTTCACAATATAAATAATTTAATCTTTCTGCCACTGTTAATTCATAAAGAACATTTTGAAATTGGTTTTGCACTAAATTAAGGTATCTATGAGCGGTTATTTTGCCATCATAAAAATAAGGCCCAATTACTTTAGTTCCTAAAAGACCCACCCAAACATTCGTAGAAAATCTTGGAAAGCAGCCTCTCTGCACCAATGTGTATTTTCTCGTGTCTACTATAATGCATATTTCTATTAAAAAATCCATTCCTTTTTTATTTAACAACCATCTACAAAATCTTACTCTCCTCAGCTTATCTCCCTCATGTAAATATTGAACTTTTCTCATTTTGAATCAAGTAGTTTCTTCCGGGTCTTGCCGTGGTCGTCGAACTTGACTTGATGTTGCGCTGATCATCATGTCAGCTTCTTCAGCAAGATTCTAAAGGCTGAATTTGTTGTACACTCCTCGTTATATAACTAGGCGCCGCCTCGCTTCACTGGTCATTCGTCGTGCTTGGTTCGCTTCGCTGCTCATTCGTCGTGTTTGGTTGACCGTGACTTACTACGGCGCTGGTACTTGGCAATACTAGTCTCCACGTATTACTAAGTCGACACCCATCCTCTGTGTTAAAGTTGTTCACGTTTTTCATAATTTCCAGTGATTCTCTAATGATTCTCGAATAATAGCACGTATTCCTGTTTAATATATTGCCGTCCTCGTAGTCGATTTTATCCGTGTATCCAAATCTGGTATTCCTCTGGTGTTCTTTGATTTTGCACTGGACACTCCGTCCTGTTTGTCCGATGTAGCTCTTACCACATGTGCACTTCAACTCGTAAATACATTTTGATAAAGTTTGGGGACAGGGTCTTTGATTGAGGGGAGCATCTGCTGTATTTTCTTCGCCGTTCGAAACCGTACACCTACTTTCTTTTTGAATATCTTCTTCAGCCTATCTGTGACTTCCGCGAAATAGAGTAGGCACGCATACGTTGTTGGTTATTACTATTCTGTTGTTCTCCTCTGGATATTTACTATTCGTTGTATATTACTTTGACTGTATCCGTTCATCTCTAAAGCTTGTTGGACATTCTGTAGTTCCTCGGGTTTGTTATCGTCGTCCCATATTGTGTTGGCTCTGTGGACCAAGGTTCTGATTAACGCTCCCTTATGTTGTGGATGGTGGTGAGATGTCGCATGTAGACACAGTGGGCCAGCTTGCCATTGTGTGACCTTTTCTCTAATACATCTAAGAAAGGTAAAGCTCCATCTTGCTCAGTCTCTATTGTAAATTTGATACTTGGACGCTGTTTATTCAAACGATCGAAGAAAACAGATAGAGATAATTCTCTATGTGGTGATATGATGAACGTATCGTCTACGTAACGTAGCCACTACTTTGGTTTATTCTTAATGCAGCATATAGCTTCCTCTTCAAAAGCTTCCATGAATAGGTTGGCTATCACAGGTGAAAGTGGTGATCCCATGGCTGCTCCTTGCTTCTGCTCGTAGAAGTCTTATGACGAGTATTATGATCGTGAGAGGCTGCATTATGTGTCATTATAGATCTGTTTTTAAAAACAAAGCAATATACCTCATAAATGTAAGTGCCAGCAACGGTTAAAATTTTAAGATGGCGAAAAGTATCTCTACAGGAATCGCGATAACCTAAATCTGCTAATATACTAACTTTCTGTAAAATGAATATAAGTTAGTTTTGCGAGCTGCTTCCCCACTTTATAATACCGTCTCTTAAATGAGAGTGAAAGAAGCAAAATAGAGGGTTTTGAGAATAAGGATACTACAAAAGTTTTTAAGGAATCGAAAAGCATAACAGGTTCTACTTAATTTTCCAGAAAGAATTCGAATGTGTACATTCCAATGCAAATAGCAATTTAACCTAACCTAACATCTTAACATTATCACTAGTTTGCAAAGGGAAGTTATCGTTCAAAGTGTATATGGATCTTTGTGATTTGAATAGTACACACTGTGTTTTGTCGTGGTTTATCAGTAAATAATTTTTCCATGTTACGACTCTATAAGAGAGTGTCATAAGAATTTCTACATTTTCAGTTGTTATCAAGATGTTCGTGTCTTCAGCATATTGTATAATTGTTGGGAATACCTTACTTAAATAGAAGTATAGGTAGAAGTATAAGAAAATCTCAGGTGCAAGGTGTCCAGGCCATACGCCGCTTGTTTTTTTATATGAGGCCACCTCAAGAAAAAAGTTTGTAGGACTCCACCAGCAAACAGAGAAGACATGGAAATTAAATTCAGAAGAACAATTAATGGAATTACTGAATTACAGTTAGATAACATGCTCAGAGCTACCGTCACAAAAACATGATCGTGCGAAGATGATAATCGACAACATTTTGAGCAACTAGATTAAAACATATTTTTGTGTTTAGTGCTTCAGTAAATATTTTATTTTAATTTCATTTCTTAGTTGTAAAAATTTATAACATAATGTAATGATTTTTCATTAATTTTGTTCAAATGTGTTTTACTAAAGTCTTTTATTCATTAAAAAATTTTACCATATTTTATTTTATTTCCACCGCCTGCCTACTAAATATTTTTGTTGCAGTAGTAATAATGTTCATTACTACTTTTCTCAAAATGACAGTAAACATCCATAACCTCCAGGATTCGAACCCGGGACTCATTGTTCTGAAGCTTAACGCATAAGCATTGAGCCATATAGATATTCTACAAATTATTGAAGAGCAGAGCCATGAAGAAAATTTCTGAATGAAAAGAATTTAAAATATTAATATAAAGGAGTCTAAAAATAAATTAGCAGCTTTGCCTGAAAATGGATGTTGTATTAATAACAGCCAGGAAGTACCTGATGATTTATATCACAATTATAATATTTTTGAATAATATCCCAGAAAGAAATATGCACAGTTATTCACCCACGCTTGGGCCACAGAGCAATTTTCATTTTAATGATAGCAACTACTTTGAAATATGCCATGCTACTTGTCACGACATGAATCAAGAGTGATATTTCATTCTTTTAATTTCTAACAACATTTTTAGAATTTCAACTATCGTGCGCTATACTAAAATTGCTCTCTTAAACGGACGCCTTAATTATGATACTTATACAAATTTCAAAATCGAAAACATTTGGTAATTTCTTCTTCAGTCTAAAGAAATTTAAGTTATGTGTTCGTAATCATAAGAGTTTTAAGCTTAAACTGTAACAGACTTCATATTAAATATCACAATGTATTCCAGAAAAATATATTGTTACTTTGAGGTTAAATATTAAATCAACTATGTTGTAAAAAGTATGTTAAAGAAACTTAATATGAATTACTCTTTAAACCGAACTGGACACAGGCTGTTGGATTGTCAATTATATTTGAATATTATATGTAATTGTTGATTATTTTTAGAGTATTTCCTCGAGGAAAGGAAGGGCACGAATTTTTTAGAAGTGTAATGAGCCATATTTGCAGAAAATTTTTACTTGTAGCTTTTTGCAAGAGAAAATAGTACACCAAAATCAATTTAGGTACACCTATTAATAACTGTAATGTAACTATAGCTGAAGGCATGTTCTCATTCAATATTTCATCCCGATAATTATTCAGCTATTTATCAACACGCAATTTTAGGTACTTCTTGATGTAAATAGCTCTTGTTTAGGTAATACTCGTAAATAGGAAACAATTACCTTAAATTTACCACACATTTACTTCATAATTCAGCTACGGACTTTCAACTATCTTTAGCCTGTCGAAGAAAAGGACTTCATCTGCCTATTTTTGACTTTAAACATATTTTAATTTATTTCCATCACTGGTAAATTTGAGGATAATTTGAAACCTGTCTATAATTACTATTAAACTAGTAAACCAAATATTCCTACCTGCCAGAAGGTAGAATTCTGATTGTAAATGTTAGTTGGGATTTCATAAATTTTACCGTCGTACAAACATAAGATAAAGCTTAAACACTTCTTCTCATGCTTTGGACTCAATTCTCAGCTTCTAGAGATAACAAGTATCAGTAAGGAAGTGTTGGTTATATAAATTTTCTCCAAGAGTAACTCCACCTTTTTCCACGGACTCTGCATTCTGGATTTGGTGGTGTATGTTACATATTAATGGATAGGAATTGCTTTAATTTCAAGTATATCTAAGGTTATTTTAACGAGAAAGGGGTATAAGTTAACTATCCTCATGTACCCCGAATCTCTTCTATGTAGAGTCGAGTTAGATTGCCCTATATGTCCTCATACTTGCTTCCCCTGGATCACAACATTGACTAGGATGAGGTCTTTTTGATTTTCAGAGCACCAGTGATTTCCAAACAGGCCAATATCTGCATCTGGCACAGCCTGTTTGCTACTGCGATTTGAGTTTTCTGAGGCCACCAAATCAAATCAGCGTATTTGATAGTTTGTTTTATTACACTGGTTCAGAGCCAATATACCACATAAGGCTTAAAATCTTACGTTTTGCAATGTAATTGTCTACAAGCTGCTTGTATGGCTACCGATTTATATATTACTCTGTCTAGATATTGGTTTAAGTTAAATTTGGAGTCTATAGCGACTTCAAGACAGTTTACTCTCCTGCAGTGGTGTATCCCAAAGAATTAGAGAACGCAGTCCATCTAGGTGTCTCCTGGAAAGAAGAATTTATCCTCTGCCTTATCGGTTCATTGTTAAACCATATTCAGAGCCTTTTGTCAACGATCCGTGAATATGGTGTTAAACTTTCCCCTAGATATGATGACTATATCATCAGCATATGGTTCTAACTTAGAACACACCATTCTGCGTACATCCCTCTGCAACTAACCCATCTAATGTATATTCCAATCCGAGATTTAGTAAATGAGGACAAAAGTACTGAGTTTGATTACTCACCTGTACCGAAACCGTAATGAGTGCTATTAGCAATTAGCGATCTCGCACTAATCACTGCTTACATGGGCCGAATCTTGAATTGAAATATACTTTAGACTCATCATTGTGAATACTACCCTGCCTTGGAGCATGCCGCCAACGACAGATGGCCTCAATGCCGCGTTCTCTTGCTTTTCTGATGATAGAATTGAAAGAAGTGCTGTCGAATGCCAACTCTATATCGAGGAAGGTACCTAGCTCCACGTTCCTATATTCCAGCTTCTTCTCCACCTTCTGGATTAGGTGGTAAAGTGCCATTTCTGTAGACATGCCTGCTCTGTATGCAAATTGATCTTGATGCAGTGGACTTCTAACTAATAGATCATCCCTGATGTGTCATCAATCATTTCTTCCATCGTCTTAAGTTGAAATCAAATAAGACTTGTAGATCTTAAGAACGTGGCTTGAGTATGGGAGTTTTTTCCTGCTTTTGGTATGAATACCATCTTAACTGTATAGATTTTTTGTATATAACCCACCGCTAGGCTGGCTCTGTAAAGCGTACATAATTTTGGTGCCAGTAGATATCGCTGATGTATTATTGGTCAAATTCTGTCAAATCCTGGAGGTTGCAGAAGATCAATCAGAAGATAAATCAAATAAATGTAGATGAGCCATTTTTGGAAGCATTCTTGACATCAGAAAACAATTGATGGAATATTACAGATTAGCAATAATGCCAGTAAAAAAAAAAAGATTTTCTAATTTTTTTGATAGTCAAAAATGCCTTTACTAGAGATTACAATATTACAGTGGTTTTTATTGACAAAAATCCGGTGAATTAATCTTTTATAAAAGAAGCAGTTTCTAAATTAAAATAATAGAGTTTACAACTAAAAAATTGAATTAGCCGTCATCTACATTCAGCCTCAACAGCGGTATAAATTAAAATATGATTTCACTGTACAAGAACACAAGAATGACTTGTTAATCTACGTATTCAGATCACAGAGACCGAAAGTTTCTACAATATGTGTAGGGCGTTAAACGCATGGACATGTTGTTTAGAAATTAATTATCCTGAAATTCTACATATCAGTTCCTTATATGTAACCGCCTTTATTGTTTAATAGGCTACACTCACATAAATATGTTCAACCTAAACTGAAATTTGGTTAATATATGTCCAGTATAAATACAGGTTTTTGTAATTAGGAAGAGAAATTCTGCGCACTTACGCCTCGCTACATTAAAAACAGTAATAAAAGCTATTCCGCTAAACTAGAAGTAGTTTAGAACGACGATTTCAGATGGAATATTTGCCACTCATTTACAGAGCCATAATTGATCCTAACCGAACAGCAAATTTTATTTCAAATAGGTTTTTATATTTAGTGTAAAAATGTAAATACTCATTTTAATGAACTAATTTTTCTATTACATTATTTATTTGCTGATATACTAAGTTTTGCCCAGTATATTGTTCAGAATAATAAAATAGTGTTACGTGTTTACAATCTCCAGTAAACACCCTGTATGTAGGTTCAATAATTACAACAAGAATCTTCGCAAACCACTGATTTATTAATCACTTAATTACAATAAACATTCCTTATACTAAAACACCCTAATTATACTGTTAATCTACTATAAATTCACTACTTTAATTTACAACTTGCTACTGTTTCTTATTTCACGTTATCACTTGCTTGTCTATCTAAAAACTGTTCCAGTGCGCCGATTCAGTCCCTATATATACCCCCGTCGAATGTAGTAGAATATTCCAGAACGTTCCCCAACTTTCGCGACTTTTTTGGCGCCCTTCTCGAATCTTCTATGATTCCAGTGGCGTAGTCGTGCACATAACAATAGTTTGTTTATCCAGGTCAGCCTTCAGGTCATCTTTAGATTAATAAATATACTAGTACCAAAAGCGCTTTGAAAATATAAAAAAAAAAATTTGATGACAAGGTTCCATATTTAAAGGTTTGTGGCTCTTTTGGAAAACGTTTTTGAATGACTGATGGTCGAGAGGTAAGCGCACTTGCCTCTCACCCAAAAGTTCCGGGTTCGATCCCGGTCGTGGCAGTGGAAAATACTGTGAGAGGGATATTAGGTGTGTACTGTGTGTCCCTTGTCTCTAAATGTGTAGCCCCCTCCCACATAAGGCTCTTCTAGAGCCTTCCGGGATAAAGGGGGTCGTTATTACCTGTGGTGTGGTGTATTTATTAATAATGTGATTCTGTTGCATCTTGTTTTTCATCTTAAGCATACAGCGTACTGTAATAACAACTATATCAAACACAACTCATAAGAACAGGACAACTTATAAATAAATAATGATACATACAAACATTTCCTACAACTCAATAACAATGCGATGCAATGAAAATACAGGAAAATGAGAATAGATATGTGCCATTTCCCCCCTTTTTCCTTTTTCTTTTTTATTCTATTCTCCTTTTTCTCTTTTTTCCCGTTATCCTTGACTATATTAGCATAAAGAAGTACTTTTAACATAATGTTTAAATGTGGATAATGACTTGTTTTTAAAATTAGATGGTATGGAATTGTAAATTTTGGAAATTTGGTGACTAAATGAACGTTTGAATAATTCAGTGTGGTGCGTGGGAGGTGTTAGGGTTCCTTTAAATCTGATGTTGAGGTTGTGAACATATGACCTATACAATATTTTTTTAAGTAGATAATTTGTAATTTTATGGTAAGCCATCCAATTCCATTAAGTTTGTGCGCAATACCCTGCCGGCGCAGGACAGTGCACTGAATATTAACCTTAAATAGGAGTTCTGAATAACCACTGTTCTACGGGAGCCCTTAGATTCTAACCATGGACCATATACCGAATCAGCAAATTTAAGTTTTGATAAAACAAGAGACTCGCATAGTATTGTTTTAACCTTTTATTTAAGAAATGACGGTTATTAAAAAATATTTTTAAATTCATATATGCTGTGCGAATACAGTTGTTAATATGATGTTTGAATCTTAATATCGTGTCAAATATTAGGCCTAGACTCTTTGTGGATTCAGAAGGCAATATGTCATGCCGTTTGTATTAATTTGAAGTTGTTCTGCTAGAAATGACCTTACATTTTGAGGCCCACAAATAAGCATGGCAGTTTTATCGGAATTAATATTCAAGGCATGGTTTTTAGATGTTTCTGCTAGAGTTACAATGTCTAGATTGATAATAGTCGATGCCTCGACATGCTTAGAGGGTCAAAAGAAAGGTATAGCTGCGTATCGTCAGCATAAAAATAAACGTGATAGTGCTTAAATATTTTTATAAAAGCAGTATATATATATATATATATATAGCAGCGGACCTAAGATAGATCCCTGTGGAACTCCCGACGGCTCACTGAGGGGAGCAAACACATTGTTGTCAATGTAAATTCTTTATGTTTGGTTGGATAGGAAACTACGAAAGATAGACAGATAGTTAATACGTTTATTTAACCCTTGGCTATACAATCAAGAATACATAGTATAATCTCTGTTTTACATTAGAAACCACATATACACGAAACAAAATAAAAACATTCAAAATGAAAATAAAAGAAAATGTATGTATAATTTACATCATGGTATCTTTTAATAGTCTTTTGAAAGAATTTAGATCAGTTCTACGTAAGCCTGTATTCAATCGGTTACACTCAACAACTCCATTATAAAAAATTGAGCAATGCATTGATGCACTATTGGCCCCTTTAATTACAAAATTTCTGATACTGATACTGATGACATTGCTATTTACAGGGATAGATTTCAATACAGCTAAAAGTATTTCATGATTGATAGTGTCGAATGCTTTCAAAAAGTCGAAAAGCACTAACACTGTAGCCATATTTTTATCAGTCCCCCTCTGTATGTCGTCAGTGATGTTCAGCAGGTCTGTTACACAGCTATGGAGCGGGTGAAAACCTGATTTACCTCAGGCAAAATGTGAAATTTTTAAACATGCTGATGGAGTTGCGAGTCTACCTCTCTTTTTAGTACCTTCGATAATACTGGCAGTAGATTAATGGGACGAAAATCTTAAAATTTTTCAGCATTCGATTTTTTAGGAACCGGTTGTACTATAGCTTCCTTCCAAATTTCCGGAAATACACCATTTAATAATCAAAAGTTAATAATATTTGTGTCAGACAAATTGACATAAAATCACGTCTAGAATTTACAGTCTTCGTTTGTCAGGAGAGTTTCTAGACACCCTGTACAATACGATGCAGCAATTCATTTACCTCAGTAATGAAGACAATAATAATATATATTTTTTATTTTCTTGAAACCACAAAACCTTTAATTAATACAATTTAGATAAAGTACCAATATACTTTTATTTCACAATCACAAATAATATAATATTTAAAAAACTACAGTACCAACTAGTAGCTATAGTGAATACGACCAGAATTTAAACCGTATAAAAACTAAAAGCCAGCAAAAACAGTCGGCATCTGTTGCGGAGGTAAACAGAAATGCTCGTGATAAGAAAAACAATAAAAAGATGCCGGCTGTTTTTACCGGCTTTTAGTTTTTATACGGTTTCAATTCTGGTCGTATTCACTATACTTACATACATAAATTAAAATATTCCAAACCACATTAAATAACCCTGTATAGTCGGGTGTATATTTACTGGCCAGTCAAAAAACGTAACAAAAACATTACCACATCTTTAAAATGTACTCTCTGTACTATCTCGTCTGCAAATTGAATCACATCTTATAGGTTTTATAGGTAGGTCTTTATAGGCGCGGCTTGTTTGATGAGATCATGCCTTATGGGTCATCGGCATTAATATTTAGCTCGTAAAATTTTTGTTGCGCTTTTTTGACTGCCCAGTAAATATATACCCGAATATATTATATTCAATTAATAAAATCAATGGCTAAAAGACGTCACTCAGTTGGACTAAAAAGTAACTAAAATTCATATTTATAATTTATTTCCAGTATAGCACTCTCCTGATCAGTGTTACCATCTGTTTTAGAAATGACAAAAATCTAATTAAAATTTTGCCGATAGCTTCACTTTTAAGCTAGTATTTGAAAAATATTACAAATTTTGTGTAATATCCAAGTATTAAAAATGCTTAGAGGAAAAACTGTTGAAGATTTACATTATTCTCAGTCGTGTGTTGTAGAGTATGAGAAACTGAATTGAAATATCCATGACTTTGATGCCAGATATTACCTATGGTTAGTAGTTTATTCTGTATTTCTTTAAATGATATACTTTTTGTACAAGTCTTTTCTTAATTTTAGGCCTCTTGCCGTTCGTTTCAATCTGATTTTGAAGCCCAAGGCGTTTTGGTAGCCATCCATTTATCCCAATTACAAAATAAGAAATTTCTGTATAGATGAACCTCTCTTCATAAATTAAGGTCATATACAGTTAAACCACCTGCTTCCTATATTGAATAATTTCGATAAAATGTCAAATATGATAAACAGTAATTCGCTTTATTAATAGTTTATTCCAACAAAATGCATTTAAACGTATCTGAAACAGTATTCGTTCATTTCATAGGAAGGAAAAGCTCAATATGTGAAAACTGTTTAATTAAGGCAGGACATACATCATTAAGATGAGTACCTCTTCTGCAAAATTCTTTTGGAAGAAATATTATTGTTGCAACTAGACTTCAATCTTGCAAACCTATTTTCAAGAACTTAAATCTTTTACTTTTATCGTAATAAAGTGAACTTAGTAACACCAGATCATAGTTTACCATTACTTGAAAGAGTGCAAATTTGTTGGTATCATGTGCTTGAATAAGCTACCAGATAATCTTAAAAGTATGAACGACATTGGTTATGGTCATCCTTACTTGTTTTATAATTCACATTGTTTATGTTACATACTTTCATGTTTTAGCTCGATAAAACTATCATGTTCTTTAAAAGATACACTTGTACCGACGTCTTTTCCTATACCTTTGTACATGATTCTCTTACAATTAATACATTATTATTATTATGGTTTAAAATGCCGGACGCCTTACTATAGTTTAATAGAACAAGACAACTGGATATATTTTTGTCAATAGTTGTAAATAAGTGTTGTCTAAATGTAAATAATTGTGGTATTCTGTTCATATTCATTTCTTTTTTGTATAGTTTTTTTACTACATATATCCTCTGATCACATTAATCAATATATCGAAAAAATAACCTTTATGCCTGACCTCAGTCAGAGGCTATTTTTTGCCAATTAATACAATTTATAACAGAAATAAGTATAAACTATTTATCTGGCACCTCCTTTGTGGATCCTTTAATTTGTTTTTTGTGTTATCTGCCTCTTTTACTAAAATTGTCCCACTTTATTCTGTACCTGTTTTCTCAAGCAATATGTGGGCAAGTCATCCAGATCTTTCAATTTAAGATTGAATTAATACATAAATTACATTGGAAAAAATTAAATTCAAAAATCGAAGATTTGGGAATATAAATATTAATTATGCATATAATAGGGTTTTCCCAGAAAAAAAAATTATTGCTGAAATACTTAATTCATGTAAAAAAATGATTTATGGCATATTTATTATCTTATTAATTTTACTAATAGTAACAAAAAAAAAACTTGAACTTTGAAAAATATTGGGTTCATTTTAAACAGCCATAAATTGACGCGTTGTGACGTCAACAACCTGAAATCCAATCACAGAGGTTGTCTCTGTTCAAGATTGTTTATTAATCTTGGTCTCTGTCAACATAACCTCTATTTATTGACAGCACTCAGCACTTTTCTACTTTAGGTAAATTATCAGCGGCACCTTTAACATATCCCTCTTCCACTTGATTCCATTTTGATTGTAGAATTAATAAAACATAAACCAGAAACTGATAAAATAATAATTTCACTCCAAACAATACAAACATAAAAATATAAATTTAACGTTTTAGGTTAATCATCTGTTGTGTAATGTCAGTGAAGGTTAAACTTAAACTACAGTACAAAATATTAACTTCCGACGCTTTCACGAATAACTTGTGCGGCATTTATCTGGATTCTGATTGGCCAATATTTACACGTCCACTGCTTTAGACCAATCACAGTACAAGCATTACAAATTCAAATTCTGAGAAGTTTTAGAGGAAAGCTTTCTTTAACACACAGTTAGAATCTATTACAAACTAATTATATCCACAATCTCATTGGTTTTCCGGTTAGATACGTAATTCTGGCGCGTAAAAATGCCCGTTTTAAAAAGCAGTGAAATTATCAGCAAGTTGTTTTAACGATATTTTCTTAGAAATAATTCTTATTAGAAAAGTAAATTGTTGTAAATTAATAGAATGTTTTATTATATCATTTTCACGACACAAATTGTTAAAATAAAATTAGTGGAAAAACCCTATTATTATAAAGAAATAGCTTACAGCTGGTTTTCTAGGAAGCTACATAAACTAAGTGATACATAAATAAGACCAAATCAAAAATTTAAAGTTCGTGCATGGTGTTGCTGTTTCATTCTGATCTCTGACCAAAATCACTGCTACTAATCAGTGATTGAAGTACCAATACTTTTTTGTTGCTTATTTTCATAAGCGTCTAATGCAAAATGTTAGTAGATATTGAATAAAAGTAATTAACATTTCTCATTAACTATATCTTAAACAATTAAAAGAGAAACTAAAATTAATTCTGTTAAGTGTTGGTCTTTTTTTTAACTGAGAGAATGTTATTCAACCTTTACACTCCACCTCTTCTTATATCAATGATGAAATAATAGATTCACAAACGATTGTCGGCAGTTTGACAGCTTTGCTGATTATTTTGTTAAGTCATTCAATGATCTGTTTGTCAAAAATAGAATTTTCAGTTCATCAATAACAATCCATTGCTTTCCCTAACAGAAATAAATAAAGAATGAGTTCTAACCTCTACCAATAAAATAAAAGCTAATACTAAAGTGTCAAATCTGATATCTGTCTTAGGGGCGAGCGTAGGTGCGTCTTTACTATATACATACTTCGGTATGCGATGTAAAGCAACGACAGGCGCAGTTAGTACTTCGATGTGTGACCATTCCAACGGAAACCGCGTTCTCGCGTCACACATCTTCCAGCGGCTTGTATATCAGTGTATGCGCGGAAGCTATACAACCTTAGGCGAGGGTTGTATAGGAGATATACCATCCTTCGGAGGGGATGTAAAGCCGTCGGTCCCTTGTCTATTAAATGTTAGACAAGTAAAAGATCCCTACTCTTCTTAAGGGAAGAGGTTCGGCAAAATTCCTGGTTGGGGGTAGCTCGTCTACAGGCGTCGGTGTTAGGCCTCAGTAGCGGAAATAGGCCGACGTTAAATAAATGTATATATATAAAAAAAAGATATCTGTCTTTATAATCAGAGACTGTGCGATAATATTTGCTAAATGCTTCATACAAATATTTAATTTGATTCCATTGACATCTTATTTTTCAATGAATGGAGACTATCATAGGTTTTTCCTATTTTCAATAAAGGCGAAAAGGATGACTTGCCCAACTATAGGCAGTTATGGTAATTGGCAACTTTGCTAAAATATTCGAAGCTTTTCTTCATCCATTATTTATGGCTATGCCACAAGATATCACCCAATTTACAGTGTGCTATGAAGAGTAAATCCACAGTAACCAATCACGTTACTGAATATTTAATGTAAATTTGATCTGTCTAATCAGGACGACATATTTACACAAATGTAAATCTAATAAATTTAATTAAAACATCTTAAAAATAGTTATCACCATGTTCACAGACCGGTCGAATTCTTCATCCAGCGTTCCTCTGAGGCTTATATTCAGTTCGCTTCTTTGTAACTTGTTTGAAAACCACATTACGTGTGATTTTGACGTCGAAACATTTTTATATGGTTTAAAACCAAATAAACTATCTAAGACTGTAGAAGATTGCAAAATGAGCTACCACTTATTGTACAAAAGCGCAATAATACCTTATTTTCTACTAGAAAGCAGGGCAAATTTTTTTTTAAACTATAACTTACAGCGTATCGTATTGCATACAATAACAGACCATTATTGTTTATTTAAACTAAAATAAACGGAGTTATCTGTCTTCCGATGATGTAACGTGGTTAGTGAAACGCATGTCGAATGTTGCATTTGAGTGTGTGGGCAAATATTTTGGCGTTTTTTTTAAAAGCTGGTTTTAGACATCAAAGATATTGATTTGTGAAAAATAACCCTCATACGAAAACCCCCACCGTCTCCTTAAACTGGAGACAACCCTTTTACAGAAACACCAAATATTTGAACAGACTCGGATATACTACTTAATATGCATTTCGCTAATTATGTCAGGATCATCAGGACATGATTAAAACTAGAAACCAGTCTTAGTTTTCTCGCGATGATAATAATCTTAAAAAATCTTAGTAAATCTGTCATGCACTCAATACCTAATATTTAGTATGAATGAAAAAAGTAATCTATAATTTATATATACTGTTAATCCTATTTCTACTCTCGAAAAATCATTTAAGGAGTTGTCAAGATAATTCTTTTAAAAGTAGTTTTTATTTCGAATAATTTCTGTACTATTCTGGTCGATAGCCGAGTGGGTTAAGGCGCGAGGTGGCAATCGCGATTAAGCACATGGACATCGCACCACCGGATTCGAATCCTGGCTCCGGCACTGGCACTGTCGGAGGAAATGGTTGTATGTTCGCGTTTTTTTTTTCAATGTGTAACCCTCCTTCCGCACAACCCCTAGCTTCTGGAATTGAGGGTTGTCTAATTTCTGTGGTGTTTATTTATTTATTATGTTTATTTTCAATCGAAGCATTAGTGTTTTGATGATAATATGCAATTATTACACTTAACGCGCCAGGCTTGTAACTTGTATTTCAGCGCTCGGCGGGGCACATAGCCCGGAGAGTAGCTGTTGGTTGCAGTCTGGTTACGTTCCTTATAGTAAAATAAGGATTTTATAGAGGAGTTTGCGACTAAAAATATTATGTTTTAGAAGTCATCCTGTCCACTTGGCTAGATTTAAAATCATCACATCATATTTATTATGAATATTGTAATACAGAGGGTGACCTAGATCACATAACATTTCGTTGAAGCTGGTATATAAAAAAATGTCAAATGTGTCAAAATAAAACCAAGATAATCGAGTGTTTAATGAGTTTCTTGAGAAAAATCGGAGTAAAAATATAACTGTGAACTTTGCCTATTGAATAACTTCTTGTAATTCTCTTTACTATCCGTAGCCTAATTCGGTATGTAAATAGTAAATGTTTTGATGGGTCCCATGTGAGAAGTGTAAACTATCCTACCAGCACCCAATTTTTTGAGTGTGTTCATGACAGGTGTTTAGTGGCCTACATTTTTAATAAATAACTATAATTAATTGGTTTTGTATAATACTAAAAAAAAATTTATAAGTACCGAGTTTTTTTTGGGGGGGGGGGGTTGGCTTGGCATCAGAAAATTTTTTGCCACAGAGTAGTTAGTAAAGTAAAAGGTGGCGACATATTATTTAATTCCTAAATTTTCAAATTAGCCTGTTTCACAAAACTGATAATTGCGTTAAAAATTTGCGGATTGTTAGCACTTAGTAAATGTGTTAAATTGATTGGGAACTGAACATTTAAAATCTTTAATTGATTGATTAGGTTTTCGGTAGCTTGCCGGTGATTGCCAAAAGCAAAAATTAAATGGTTTAAATCGCATATAGCATCGTGGTCACACAAGTAGCACGGCGACTATACAATCCCTAATTTATAAAGGTGTGACGGAAAAGTCCCATGGTTTAGCTTCAGTCTAGTTATGGTAGTAGAGACATATCTTGGGACATGATAATCAAATATGTAAGGGATTGACGCGAGTAAGGAAGGATGAATGAGTACATAGTGTTTTTTCGAAGATCTAACATATTCTGCCCATATCTTTTGCCAGTTTTCTTTTATACCTATTTTAAACAAATTATTAATGTCAGAATTTAAAATTATATTGTTTATTTCCATTTTGTTAATAGCCTCTTTTGCTAATTGATCCACTCGTTCATTACTGTCGATCCCTGAGTGTCCTTTGGCCCAAATAAATTCTAGTTAGCGAGTTTAGTTTATTTTTGATGTTAAAAATTATATAATTTTTGAATTGTTTTGGATTCCTTGAGAGAGCCAATAATACAGCTTGTGAGTCTGATATAATTGTGGAGTTTCCCATATTACCTTCTACTATGATATTAAGTGCACAGTCTAATGCGTATAATTCTGCGGTGAAGATTGAACTCTGATCGAGAATTCTATACATAAAAGCTTGATTGGTGTTTGACATGTAAACAGCACAACCAATTCCTTTTTCATTTTTTGACCCATCTGTGTATATTATTGTTTCATTACTATGATAACTCATTATGGACTTCAAGATATTTTGATTTTCTATAGGGTAGTCACCATAATTAGGGAAAATAAGAGTGGGTTTAAACGAAATAGTGTCGTATTCATTCGCGAATATTGGGTATTTAGATGTAATATTTAAATTGTTATTATATTGATTCGTTTCCAGAAAAGCATCTACAAGAGGAGGATTATTTTTTAGTGACCAAAAACTATTAGTTAGGCATTCAGATGTAAGCGCACAAATTCTTCTAATTATCATATTTGTATTAAGCTCCCTTATTTTAATTAGAAACTTGTTTGCCAGATATTGTCTTCGCAAATTTACCGGGGGTTCCTGTGCCTCAACTAAAATTACAGGGCATGGGGAAGACCTCATGACACCAATGCTTACTGCTTTGAATTGTATTCGATCCAAGGTTAGTAAATTTGTCTTGGATGCAAATCCATACAGTGTACATCCGTAATCCAAAATAGAGCAAATATACGCCCTGTAGAACGTTAAAGATATTTTGGGAATAAGTACTGAGTCTCATATCAATATCTGTCTATTACTTATTAAAATATCACAGTAGGTAGAGTAGAACTAAATTTAATATCTTGGTTCTGGCTGATTTGTCTCAATCCAAGTGCCACAAAAAAAATTCGTTCGTATTTTGATTCTAATATATTTGCTAAAAACTTTATGTCCTATCTCGATAATAGGTACAGAAGCTGAACACCTATGTAAAAGCTAAAAAGTTTGAGATATAGATATGGAATAGGTACAAAATACTATATAACTGACGTTATTTATTTTTCACTATACTTACATTACATACTATACTAGCACCACTGAAACGAGATACGGCTACGTATCGTTTAGTAATTATTATAAATGTTTATCGATTTGAATCGTATTTGATTTAGAATTTATCTAATGTTGTGTATAGTAATTGATCGTGTTTGTTTAACCACTAAACCAGTTTCATAGCATTATGTAACTGTCAGAACTAGATCAATCTGGTCATACATAACACAGGAACATGAACATTAGAAGTACATATTATAAGGTTTCGTGTGTTATCGACTGTTGAAATCTCCAAACATTTAAAGCAATTACTCAAATATTGTGCGTTCGAATAGTGGTTACAACACAAAGTAGCCTTTAAATGATAAAGCAATATTGAAATACAACAACAAAAATTATAATCTACAACACACTGCTTATACATTGCGTCTATAGTTAGTTGTTAATGTGTACCTTTAACCGTGTAAAGGTGTTGTTTTTTATTTCGACTGTTTCACTTAATTTGTACCTAACTAATCTTAAGTATACATCACATTAAAATATCACCTGGGGAGGGATATCCTTATCCTCTCGTCAAACCCACTTAAAGATCACTTCGAGACCCCTTGGAAACATCAATTTAAACAGGTGTATGGTGCAGGAGGCTGGTTATTTATATTTCCATTAGGTTGCGTGAATTTATTTGAACCTATTGTCATTTTTTCACTGCTTTTTTACACAAAAAGGTGCTTATTTGAGATAACGAGACAACTGATCTAATTATTAGGGTTTTTTCGATGAATCGAACTTATGCACTCGAAGTAAATAATTTAATATACAATGAAATATAGATAAAAAAATTAATTATGTCAAATATTTTAAGTCAGTGGTCAATGAATAACGTTTTATTTATTTATTTATACAACATCTAATTCATGATTTGTAAGGTATAATTCAATGCAGGTCGGGGTATTTGCCCGCTGAGTAGTTGTTTCCTGCAAATCATGTATAACAACAGTATATGGGTTAAGTCCACCAAGGGCTGAAGGTCACCGCTCTCGGTACTTGCAAAATGGCAAGTCGCTATGCACCATGGAGACATCCATGATGTCTGGTGTATAGTAGCATTAGACCACATGAGAGAATTCACTTACCTCTCACCACTACACCATATATATATATATATATATAATTTTTCATGATTTGTAAGGTATAATTTAATGCAGGTCGGGGTATTTGCAAATCTAAACTGACTAGTATTAGAGAAGCAAGATAGATATAAAAGACGGCTAAGAAAAACTCTATTGTGCATGGAAAAATTATCAAGATTGTTGTACATGAGGAATATATAAAATATAATGAGAAAAATTGATAGGCGAACATAGGCAGGAAACCCCGTTATTGAAATATATAAATTTTCTGATTGTTATTGTAACAGGAGCAAATATTATATTTAGATATTAGTCCAAGCTCTAGGCAGGTGAAAATTTGATTATGACGTAAGTTAACTCTAGCAATGAAAGTTCAGTTTGTGAAGTATCTCGCTGCAATCAATTTCATGGTGAATGACTTTCTTCAAAAAGTTGATATTGAAGATATTATGTCTATCAGTTAAGCTGCACATAGAAAACATGTCAAGTAGGTTTGATTAAAAAAACCAATAGGCGGATATATATTTATAGATTTGAAGTACAGATATTTAAGAAAGTGTCGCTGCGCGTTTTCTAATTTCGTAACATGGGTATTATAGCAGAGCTGCCAAACAAGAGCTGGATACTCTAGCTTAGATCTCAGAAATGAAAATTATGATTACGTATGTTAAAACCTGCCGTTTGGTTCATGTCACATATAGACGTATCGATATGATCGACAAAAATTAGTTTTTTTGTCAAAAGCTACACCAAGATCTTTAAACGTAGACGGTCGCATTAGTTGTTCGTTGTTCAGCGTGTACTCATAGGTATACTCAGAATTTCTAACTATAAATGACATTACATTATCTTTGCACGTTTAACGATAGATTATTTTTAATATACCAGGAATTCAGATTAGAGATATTATTTTGCATCATAATGCAGTCGTTTAAACCAGAGATTCTGTGTAGAAGTTTTATGTCATCAGCATACATTAAGAAGTGCGCATCTAAATTATTGCGTATCCCATTTGTAAATATATTAAAAAGCAGTCGCCCAAGAACAGAGCCCTGGGGAAACTTGAGAATGAGCTATAATCATAGAACTTAAACCCATTATACGCGACATGAAGTCTATCAGTTAGATAACATCTAAAGAAGGTTATGAACAGGTCTGAAATACCAAAGTTGGAAAGTTTTGCAATCAATATATTTTGATTAAGCCTATCAAAAGCTTTCGTAAAATCAAAGAATATTAGGCCCGTTTGCATCTGCATGTCGGCGGACTCAGATATGAATTATGTAGCACATATTCCATAAATCTGTGTGACTGAAAATTATATTTTTAACATTAGAGTAAAAAATATAATTATGTTGCAAAGGCTTTGCCAAAGTTACAGATAATAGTTATTAGTCGGAAGTTTATTATTTCGCTTTTATTTTCTTTTTATACACAGGACGAACTTTCTAAATATCCGGAAACAGCAGCATTTAATAGATAAATTAAATAATATCATGAGTGGGTGAGCAAAATTTCTCAGTAGAAATGCGGGGATCCCATCAGGGCCCATGGTAAACTTAGGTTTTATTTTTTTTTAGCACATCATTTGCGGAAAATGAAACTATATTAATGCTGTTGATAAATCATCTAACGAGATCTTTCCTGGCTCTAACGTTGAACATGATTGTTCAAAAAAGTCGGCATAGGCATTTTAGTCCAGTCAAATAAGACATTGGCCCGGACATTTGAAATAAAAGCTGAAAATTACCAAAGATGTTAAGGATGAAGTCCTAATTGAAATCCTGAAAGTCCCAAACAATCCCATTGGGGAAAACCCGCCATCTTAGATTTTTGAGTTTTGAGCATAGCGACTGATCCAAGCGTTCAATTTTGTTCAACTTTGCGTCAAATTGCGTAGTTTACTGTTCTTTTTCTTTCAAAACAAATTTTTTAACAAATAAAATCAAACATTTTTATTTATTTATTTATTCAAGAAAGTACATTTATGCCTAAAACATTTGCATTTTTTGTCCATAGTAAATATTACGTTAAATATAGCGTTTCTATGGCAACACATCAGCCAAAGTTTTCACGTAGTCATCGATATCGGAGTCAGCCATTCCATGCGATTTGCGCATCCATTCCCAGCGCAGTAAACGCACATATCTATGCACTGAGACCGCAGCCGGGTTTGCGATTGCAAAATATGATGTGGAGCACCCGCTCCTGTGCTGTATCCTTGTTTTAGCTGATCTGCATCCATCACCCATGCCCATTCTTTCTCCGGCAGGCGATTTTCCATCCATACTTGAACCTAAATCTAAATATACGGAATTAGCATGCTAAGAGTTTTTAAACCAGATGAAGTGACGGAATTTGTCTCTTACCTGGCGGTAAACTCAGTACGAATGTTGCTTAGCCGCTGCGGATGTAGGTGGAAGTGATTTGATGATTTCCTCGTGTATATCCTTCGGCTGATTGAAGACAGGCATTTTATCTCATAAACAAGCGTCGTTTCGGAGCTTCTTGAAGGAACCCTTTTTACCTTTTCTGAAAGGGGCAGAAGTGGTATCGCATCTTGTTGCTGCATAGAAAAGCAAGAGGTGGTCACGGAGATCTCCAAGGGCGGCCATCAACTTCTCACTGCTGAAGAGCCGGGTTTCTGTATTGTTTTTTTCCTGCTATCAACACTTCGACGTTACTTTCAGGGTTGGATGTCGTAGCCATTAGAACGAGAAGGGTCCGTGACCTCCCCTACTATTAGTGATTCTGCGCCGTTGTTGGCAGCTTGGAAAGCTGTTTTCACTGTCACAGTATCAGCGTCATTTATGGCTTGAGCTCTGGTGAGGTGTCTGGATAGTGGTATGATGAGACGTACCTTGTTTTTGACATTTGCCAAGAACGCTTCTTGAGGTGGCGTTGAAGGTGTGGCATCGTAGATTACAGCCTCCGCCGCTGCTCCACTGACGTTTCCGAAGACCACAGTGACATCCCGACCGAAGTGATTATTCAGGTACTTCTCGTACTGAGGGCAGGTTTGTGGAAATTCGCTGGACGCGACCACACGACTCGATGCAGTAGGAGCCCACTGTCAATTGTGAATGCTGCGTTGGCTGGAAAGATATAAGTGGGCGGTGCCATCTCTTCAAGAATGTCGATTAACCTGGACTTTTTGCCTTTACGCATCAAGGTTAGGTCAAAAAGTGCAGGAGGCCTTGCGGCAAGTTCGTATGCCAGGTACTCTCCAAGGTCATTACCGTACAGCAGAATGCGATGAAAAAGTTGGTTGGGATTGATTTCGACGACAGTCCCTTTGACTTTGTTTTTTTCCAAGATGGTGAATTTTTCAGAAGTGGGATTGTTTGGGACTTTTGGGATTCAAACTAAGACATCATCCTCAACTTTTGTGCCAATTTTCAACTTTATTTTATTTCAAATGTTCAAGTTAAGGTGACATTCTGTCTAATTTGACTGGAGTGTTTACACTATGCATTTGGTTCATTCAAATGCTCCCCCGTGTATAACATATGTTTGCTGATGTTAGTCCCCCCCTTTTTTGTTATTATTGTAAGCCCAAAACTTGTTTGGGTTAATGTTAATATTCTTTTCAGCCAGATATATATACTTTCTGAAATCAGTTTTAATGTCTCGCTCAATTTTTCACAGAAGACTCATAAATTCATTAAAAGCAATATCATATCTAATTCGCATGTAAAGTTTCAAGAGTCTTTCCTTATTTCTTATATCTCTGATAATTTTAGCATTGAACAAAGTTGGAAATTTTCTATTATTCTTTATTGTGTATACATATTTGGGTACATATGCTGCCTACTGCTGCTCCTCGTTGCTCGAACTGAATCCGTTCGAGCAACGAGTAGCAGTAGTAGGTAGTTTTCAGTGAGAACCTGAAGATGGCAGATGAGATTATGCCGAAACGTCGTTCAAACAACCGTGACTCCTGGAGGAGTCGACCTTCGACGCGGGAGAGCACCCGGAAGTCAATAACACTTCATTTAACACCCGCGAAAACTTAAAAAACAACATATATATATATATATATATATATATAATGGTATGCCTCAAATCCGTTGGCAGACAACAAATGTAGGCTGTGGAGGGGCCAGAAGTGTGTCAGGAAGACGCCTCTTCTACAGGGGTGGAAAAATTTCATTTCTCTCCGATTTGTCTTCGGCAGACCCTACATAATACAGACGAATAGTGAGAACATGGCTGCTGGCGAAGGTGTGATCAACATCTTCACAGACGGATCAAAAAAGAAGGATGGCGCAGGATATGGAATATACTCCAGAAGTTTGCAAATCAAATATAAATAAGCTATAGATGGGCGAGTCAGTGCAAAAGAGATTGGCCGTAGACAAACTATAGGCAAACCAATTGGGATCTACACAGATTGCTCACTACTAGCCCTGACAAGTTACAGAATTACAACAGGAAGAGTATGGGAGTCACCAAGCACAAGTGTGTGCCTCCAGTATGAATAACATATGCTGGGTCAAAGGACATGCATAGTGCAGTGGCACAAAAAGAAGCAGAGAGACTGACCAAGAAGGCAGCAGGCCTAAATATCTTTGGACCTGGCCCGGCCAGTCTGTTACCGATCTACCCTCCGAACTGTTTCCAAGCGTCGTCCAGGAACAACATTTATGGCTTGTCCTACTAATCAATAAACTTATAAATGATTTTAAAGCAGACCTTACTGCCAATTGCCTTCTCTAGGCACATGACGAATTTATTTTTTAAGTTCAATTCAAATGAATTGTAAAATATTATAGCAGAAGTTAAATTGTACTGACTATCAACTGGGGTGTATACTGAATAAATTGCCCTTAACTGCTAACAATCGTAATATGTTATCAGCAGCAATTAAACAGCATATTGACCATTTATATTTGTTATTTCAGCAAATTATTGTTTAAGTCACATATTAATTAATCGCAAAAGCATACAGTGCTGGCAAGTACTAAACATGAATCAAGGCCTACGGATACCCTCCTTGAGCTCATGCCGTCCTATTTTTAAAAACAACAGAATATTAACCATACATTGTGTATATATATACCAGTGTTTATGCTATGTAAAAAAAATGTAAATCAATTTGTTAAATGTAAGGATGTCAATAATTACCGTACGCGGCAGGCCAACGATATTTACCTTCCTCCTTACAGACTGTCACAGGTGGGTAATGGACCACTAATTACCGCTGGTAGGATCTATAATCACCTTCCAAATAAATTCAAGGCGTTAACTAGCTTCAACCAATTTAAGATGCTAGTTAAAAATTTTCTAATAGAACAGACTTTTTATTCTCTGGAAGAATATTTTAAATATAAATAACATATGATAAATTTATTTATCTGTGATGTTTGTTGTTTGTTATTATGTTATGTCTATATACTCTTATATGTTTTACTTTGTATCCACTTGTATATTTATCTATGTACCTGTTTGTCTGACGAAACTTTTAAATATTGTATTATAAAGCTAATTGTTTTTTCCAAATATTTTTGACATTATCCAAACACTTGTATGAGTCTATATGGAAATAAATTATTATTATTATTATTATAGAAGAGAAGAGAAATGGCCAAATGAAAGAAACAGATATAAACTACGCCGTTGCCACTTTTCTCTTTAGCGGGTTAATCTCTAACATGCTTGCTGAGCTGCTGACGTCAATGTTAATATATCGCTCTCTTTTGCGTGCATTGCTTTCTAGTTATATTTCACTCTATCTTATTATATTGACCAACTAAAGATTTCTTTATGCCAATACTGTATAGAATTCTTAATTTTGTTATAAAAAATCCAGCAAAATTTAATAATGTTGATACGATGAAACTGCTCAACCTGCGTCACTTGGGACTGACGCAGAATATGCTTCCAACATAAGGCACTCATACTATACAGCTCATAATGAAAATCTTCCCAAATCTGCTGTTTTAAAAATAGATAGCAGTTATTTCGCTGTTGGTATCTTACTTAATATTATCCTACATAAATATTACATGTATTTCTGGCATTACGTTCGTAGTCCATTCAGCTAGATGAACGAAAGTATCTATAAAAAGGCAAAAACAAAAGATCCAAAGCTAAATCTAATTCAACCAGAGAAGTATTATAGATGAAAACAATTAGAAAAAATGGAGATACTTCAGGTCAAGGGGTCGGTCAAGGCCATTTGAGAAGTGCACAATAAATGTTCACAAATACAATGCATATAATTTTTCTGCATACCAATCGACGTCACGTCAGCCCAACTTATTTTGCCATTTAATACCTACAATTAAACTTAAAAATATACTCTTCTTTATAGTGTGTGCAATCATACCATTAAGTTTCGGAATAGTAGTTTTAGAAATTAGCGTATTTAGACAGAAAAGACATACACAGTGACACTTTTTTTTGTACCATGTAGTGATATAGTTTATAAAGGAAACAATTTCTATTGTGATCAACCTCATTTTGCCCATGCACATATTGCCAATAATTTTTAAGATTCATGCGATTGTGTCAACAATTCGCTTAGAAGTTCGTCGCCTCATCACTCATTGGTGTCTCTCTTACACACAAAGTAAACACTGTGGAATCTAATTTAAATAACCTGATCGCTTTAAACTAATATAGCAAAACATGGTAGCAAGTAAACGAACTATGGGTGGGACTTATTAGTTATACATATCTCCAGTTTTAATATAAAAAAATATCATTATGCAAATTTAAAATTTTTATAAATATTTATAAGCGCCATTAAAATAACAAGAGATTCTTTCAGATATAAATATTGTTAAGTTGACACATGCTGAAATATCATTAATAATAATTGTGCAAAATCGAAAATTTTATCATAACGGTAAGCAGAATAGTTGTTTTAGCATGACGAGATCAAATTAATTATAAAAAATAACTCAAAAATCTAACAGATGGATATATGAACTATAATATATGTTTCACATTAATGTCAAGAAAGCTGATGCTACATTGTATGATAATTATACAGGGTAGACACTTTAAGAAAAATACTTTATATATTTTCATAGTTTAAATTATTTTAATTTTTTTAGAAATAATATGTAAGTTGCATACATTTAAATTAACTATAATAGATGATGTGGCTTGGAAGCAGCGCGATGTGACAGAGCTCCTGGATACAATAAACTTGATAAATACCGATTTGTAGTATATTATAAATATCTCGGTGGGGCTTACCCTTTCATTCTCAGACTTCGAGTGGACCACTGGCTCATGATTACTTCATCAGAGACATTGTGTCTAATTTTTGAAACAGACTGCAGTTGAAACCTGAATGAACTATTAAAAGAATTAAATGCATGCCCATTAGTTGTTTAATTACGAGGGCACGTTTCCCCTACGGGCGTTGAGGATTCTGAAACATCGTCAGACTAGTAAAGTGCAGCGCAATGATAGCAAATATGTACTGCAGGAAATACTGTAAGCAATGACTTTCAGACTCTAATTACTTCGATATTTTAACGGAACATCCTTTGTTGTACTTTAAATTTACATTCTACTAATATTTGTGGATATTTTTGTTTTTAGCGTTCTGTCTCTAAACTTAATAGCTTTTGAGTTATCGCCATCGAATATTTATTTATGTATTTATTTAAAGACAACTTCTCAGTCAGATAAAAATCAAATTAAAGGTTAGGAAGATACAAGAAGACAAGAAGATATATATCCTTACATACAGACAAACACTCTATTTTGCAAAAAAATTTCGCCTTAAAATTTTTCTTGTATCTCTTCAAATAACGGACATATTTAGCCTAGACGTTTTCAGCATTTTCTGTATTTTCCGCCATAACTCTTAAAGTAGGCCATGGATTTCAAATGTCTTTAAATCATTTTGTAGGTTATATAAATCGCACAATTTTCGTAAAAATAATTTTTTTGTACGACCGATATTAAGTGAGATATTCTCGAGGGCCCTGATAAAATGAACAGCTTGTATATAGCAATTGAAAATAACTAAAAAACAATCTGAAAATCTAACATGTTTACATATAAACACATATGTATAATTACATACATATATATTACTTAATTGCCTAAAAGGGTTCTTCTGATGTTACAAATATGTTAAAAATATCCAAGTTAGCTTGATATTGGTTGTAATGTGAGCACATGAAGTAGATAGGTGAAAATTTTAATAAATTTGTACGCGGAGTTGATAAGTAAAATAGAGAATACGATCGAGTTTGAAAATATGGTATATTGAAGCAGATATAGCTAAATAACTCGGAAGAGTCAATTTGGTTGGTTAAAAGTTTATGTAAAAATAGTACAGCAAAGTACACTCGTCGTGACGCCAAGTCATTCAAGTTAAACCTAGATAACAACTCAGATTGAGTGGTGCTACTAGCTGGATAGACACCATCAGATCTACAAAACACGTATTTAATTAAGATGCTTCCTCTGAACTTTTTCTAAGTTGGAAATATGAGTTTCATAGTTCGGACTCCAGACAACTGAAACGTAGAAACGCTAAACAGTAGAGTGATAGTTGAAACATTTTTAAAGTGTCTCGATTCTCATAATGAAATCCAGATTTTTATTGGAATTAGCTATAATACAATTAATATGACTAACAAAAATTAGTGTCGAATCAAAAATAACTCCTAAGTCTTTAAATTCAGAACATAGGTTAGCAGTTTCAGTACCTATATTATTCAGAAAAGTTATTGAATTAGTTTTCCTTGTAAAGGTCAAATTGCTTTTCGATATGTTTAGCGGTAACTTATTGATATCACACCAATAATTAATTTTTGTTTTCGGGATCTGGCTGTAATCTATTACAATCGTTTACTGAGCTGACCGAGGTAAATAGCTTGAGGTCGTCAGCACACATAAGAGCATTGCATCTCTCAATTTCCTGACAAATATCATTAATAAATATTATAAAAAGTATGGATCCAAGAGCTGAACCCTGCGATACTCCTGAAGTTGCCGAGACTTGAACAGATGTGAAAACATGGTAATGCGCATTTAATAGCCTATTAGACAGATATGAACAAAAGAAATTAATAAAGTGCGAGGTTAGTCCAAACATTGCTAATTTTTTCAATAAAATACCATGATCAAGCCTATCAAAAGCCCTATAGAGGTTACATCAACCTGACCGCCCTGATCCAATGATGTAGCGAGAAAATTGGTAATACATATAAGATTAGTGGTGGTTGATCTATCAGCTAAGAGCTTGCCAAACTTACAGAGGATAACGGCCTATAATTCTCAACTGAATTCTTGTCGCCTTTTTTGAATATAGGACAGATTTTCGATCTACATCAAATTTGAGGCAGTGTTTCAGACTGAAGAGCTAAATTAAAAATAGCAGTCAGTGGTTCAGCAAAGATAATGGCACAATCTCTTAGCAAAAACGATGGAATTCCATCAGGACCTCTAATTAGTGATATATTAAGCAGCGAGATATTGAGTGCGTTGTCATGATCTGCTTTAACGTATGTAGACAATGAAGTAAAAGCGGACTGGAAATAACTAGCAAATGCGTTGACTATGCTTTGTGGATTATTTAGCGGAATGTTATCATAAGAAATTGGATTAAGGATCGTAGATGTATTACGCATATTATTAATAAATGACCAAATATATGTAGGATTATATTTTACTTGAGATTCAGAATTTTCAATATATGTTTTATGTTCCGAGTCAGTCTCTCTCTTTATTTTAGAAGGCAATAATTTAAATAGATCTAGATACTGGGATTCACCTTTCTCTTTAAATAGATGTCATAAACGAGATTTTTCTTTAATATCTCTAATTATACTTCTATTGAAGCATTTTTTGGGGTTTTCTTGGGAATATTCTCTGCAGACAGAATGTAACACCTCATAAAATTGGGAACAAGCGCAGTTTACATTTCTATAACTGGTTAAAAAGATCGGTCAATGCTAGTTAGGTCGTGGTACAGTTTATTAAAATTTGCTTTCTTGAAACAAAATAATGAATAATTTATGATTATTAAGACGTTTATTAAGGTCGAATTTTAGGTTAAAGTACAAGTCTAAAGGTGGACGATGGGCACTGTAAATATCACAAAATGCAATCGCAATTTTAGCCATTAAGTCACTTTCTGTATATAGTTTAGGGAGGCATTTAAAGAGCGTATTTTTTAAATTCATGAAAAAAATATTTTCACATTTATACATTCAAGGAAACAAAAAACTTTCTTTCCGCCCACTCTCGGTTCCTTTCAGCATTTTTTTATTAGTTATGGGTATTCATGTGCAGCTAAATTTAATTTTTGTGAAGAACATATTAATTATTAAAGAGAAAAATGTCGAATTTTTATATCTTCTTCGTTTCAATATTAGATGTATAAATGACAGTAAATTAAATGATTGATAGTAAGTACGTTGCTCCATAGGAGCAGATGGGTTCTCTAGATTAAATTTAATTCATTTTTAATATTTTCTCATGTTGCCATCCATAATAACATCCTGTACATATTTGTCTAGAAACTATATATCTAAATATATTAACAGATAACCTTACTTACTAGAAAGGTTTCGGCAGTGCTTCGATGAATTAAATATGGTTTTCTTTTGTCTTTAAGAGTTCAACAACCTTTGTAATATAATAGTAAGCCCCATGTGACTTGGAAACATTCATACAGCTTTCAACTTTCAGCAAAGGTTATTGTTTTCATCGATTTATAAATAATTTTTAATATGATATAATGTAAAGACGAAACGATAATAGACATTTTAAGGGTGTATAATATATTTTTTCTTCAAACGTCAAAATAACATGATTTTAATGATAAGTTTTGTGAACTTACACTGTCATTTCCCTGACACTCAACCTATAAGTCTTTCATAGTCGCTCACAAGGGGCACTAAGAGCATTTGAAGAAAAAACAACAATATTTATTTGATTCATATTCGACGGTTTTAAGAAAAATAGTATGAGGAGTAATTTTTGCGTCTCAGTTGTTAATGCCGAACTCGCTACGTCAGTTTTTAGGAGTATAATTTTAATAATTCATATTAGCTATTTTTTAAGAAAAATATATGCACGCCACTGGATTCACCACCTCTCAAAACAGGCCTGTACTAAATTTTGTAGAAAATTTTTAAGTAGTCACGTTTTCGTAGACATTAAAAATGCATAATATATCGTTTTCATAGATTTATTCTAAAAGCCAAGTATCCATGAGCAAAAAATTGAAATAAAATTAAATAGTGACATATTATTATTCTTTTTGTTTTGTTTTGTTGCGTTTTTTTAGTGCCGGGAACAGATGAACTTGACTATACCAAGCAGTTTAGTACTTAGTGCCACAGTAATGTTGTCATGTAGCATTACATCATGTGGTAATGGTTTCTGTATATGGAATTGTATAAATATCGTCTTTTGATTATTTAATATCAGCCTGTCTCTTTGTGACCAGGAACTGAACTCTTGCACAGTTATGTTTATTTGTGTTTGGAGTTTCTCAAGACTGTTAGCGACTAGAGTTATTGTTAGATCGCCTGCAAATATAGTTGTGTGACCAGAAGTTATGTGATCAGGTAGATTGTTGATGTAAGGCAGAAAAAGTAACGGTCCAAGCTCAGAGTCCTGAGGCACTCCAAGCTTGACATTTTTCATATCTGAATGGATTTCATTCAGCTTCACTTTCAATGGCCTATGTTCAATATACGACATTACCCAAGACATGATGCTTCCTCTTATAACAATACCATTAATTTTTTGTTTTAATAAACTTTTATCCACAACGTCAAAAGCTTTTGTCAAATCAAATATTAAGGAAATCACATATTTTCCTCTATCTAAAGATGTATGGACATACTTCGATAAATGACAGCAAGCTGTTTCGATAGATTTGCCGACCGAAATACGTGTTGCGATTTAGTTAATGTATTTTTTTCTGCAAAAAAAAAACATTTCTATTATAGACTATTCTTTTGAACAGTTTTAAGACATCGCTTAATAATGAAATCTGTCTATAATTTTCGATTTCATCAGATGACCCCTTCTTATAACATATGACATATGACATATGACAATAATTTCATTAATAGATAAATTGAATAAATATGTTAATTGGTCAACTATATTTTCTCGTATACTTTTTAATACTTTTGCGGTTAAATTATCAAACCCGGTCTTCTTGTTTTTTAGATATAGGTTGCAAACGTATTATCCAAAGTTTTGTTGTCAGAAATTAGTTTAGCATTGTTATGTATCTTAAAATTTGTATCTTAAATTTGCTTTTTTCCTATCTAATTTTTCACTTACAATATTCCATACGGCTTTTATTTTGTTTGGTGCATTGCTTATTCTACTATTATAAAATTTTTGATTAGCATGTTGAATGTTATTTATTTTCTATAATTATTTTCTTCCATATCATATATTCTTTTGCTTCCACACTTTGAAGATTTGTCATTAACCAGTTAAGATTTTTAATATTATTACTTTGTTGTATAAAGTCATTTGTTACCCATTCCTTTTTTGCCAATTAACTGTTTAAATTTTTTCCCATGGATAATTTAACTTTTAGAATAAATTTATGAAAATGATGTATTGTGCATTTCTAATAATGTCTGCAGAAACGTTATAACTTAAAAATTTTTGACAAAATTTAGTTCAGGCCCATTTTGAGAGGTGGTGAATCCAGTGGGGTGCATATTTTTTTCTAAAAAAATCGCTAATATAAATTATTAAAATATTACTCCTAAAAACTAACGTAGTAGGCCTTGGATTCTGTAGGAATCTGGCCCATTTTGCTCCAAAATGCAGTTCAACAAACTCTACAATTAAAAAAAAAACTGTGAAAATCACACACTAAATAAAGATTTTATAGGATGAAGCCACAACAAATGGGTCACTATATAACAATGGAGTTTTTGTTTCTGTTTTGCTAAATTTTAAAGAAATATTTTTGTCTTACATTCTGTGCAAAAACGTTACCATAAAAAATTTCTTACTTGTATGTATTTTGACTGTATATCCATTATTGTGAATGACGTTGCTCTGATCTGTGATATACAACTCAAATGAGCTAACCAAAATTATCAGTGATTAAACATTTACGTTCAATTTCGTCGTGCCAAGAGAGTCTACCATATTGTCTCCGCACACCATAGTAAACGATCGACGTGTCGTGAGATTATTAAAATTATCCAACAGCTTGGGATGGATAACGTTGCGTATCGAGCCTGAATCTATCAGAGCGTCGATTACATGTTCATTTATTAAAACCTTTATATAACGCAAAGGGAACGCTTCGCTCATATAATTTATGGATTCTTGTGTTATATGCATAGGAGTATTGTAATGGTCATGAGTATCAGAAGGGTTGTTTAGCGTGCATTGCTGCCACCTTGGTTGATCTCTGGCCCCTTGAAAGTTTCCCGGTCCCCTGTTGAGATAAGGATTATTGGGGCATTGGTTATGGAACTGCTACTGCACTGTGTCTGTACGGGGTTGCCGGTCGGCCGGGTACTCTGAAATTCCCCGATCTGCCATTAAAATTGGGTTGCCTGCGGTCAGGTATTCTGAAATTCGCTAATCCTCGGAAAAATTATTCATAAAAAAAGGACGGCCAGGCTACCTGCACCGTCCAGATGAGACGATGCTGTCGAAGTTGGGCTTCCATTGCTCCTTATACATTAATTTTGTTGACTAGAGGGTCTCGGCTCTTGACAGTAAGACGCGCAGGGCAGACGTTGATCAACTAGTTGGATTAGCGACGTCTGTTCGTTGACTGAATCCCGTTTGACGTTAATGGCTGCGGCTACTAATATCTCTGTGGATGAGATTTGGTTGCTTCTCAAGCATAACCTAGTATCTATCTATGCGGTTAAAAAAAGCATGTTTTCCGTGTGATAAATACTGCCGTGTCTTCTGAAGACGTTTGCTTGATGGCATACAGTTGAGCGATGGCTCGTGACTGGATGACTGATGAATTGAATCTACTGGAAAATCTTTCCTTAAATTGGGTATACGATGTCGTTAATGTCCGAAACTGTTCAGACCATCGTTGGGCTTCGCCCTTGAGTTGGCCAGTTACGTTATGGAGGCGATCAAACTGGTGGCCTATGCGAGCTCTGTCGAAAAATTCCTCCATAATTTCAATGAATGCTTCAGGATTTTCATGATCGAGCCCATGGAACGTCACGTTCGGACATCTTTGTCTCTCATGGGGCGTACAGGTCGACACGTTCTGTATCGCCTGCACGAAGCCCTCTGCCATTTTCATAAACATACTTTCCATCGAATTTATATTTTGTGGTTGTGAAGCAGATAAATTTTGAGTATTAACGTCCGAAAACAGTCTTTGTGGTTCTATCACTATAGAACTGTCGTCGATGAGAGGCACTGTCGCACGCTCGTAAAATTCTCTTGGGGTCGACTCTTCGGAGTCTTCCACCGTAAAGAAAAAGGGATTTGGCCGCCATGTGAACGATCCATCTTTTCTAGTCTGAAGACTTGTAATACCCTTCCTAACGTGGATGTTATAATGTTCACCTGAAAGGTTCGAAGCGGCTGATTTCAGAGAGAATAACTGTCATAACTACCATCCAATATGTGGTTTATACCTAACTGTTACACAAAAAGATTGAGTAGAAAGTTCAATGTTTATAATTTTGGTGGGATTTTGCTTGCCTGTCTATTTGTATTTTCAATTCAATATCAATTTAGTTCGCTCCTCGGAGCTTAAAAATGCTTGAATCGCAACGACTTTGAATTATATTGTGGCAATTATAGATTCATACGTTCAGGCAAGGAGGTCCCATGCACATAAAGATACTTTTCTGACACCGAAAACATAGTTTTTCCGTCAAAATCGATGGTTGAAAAGTGAAAGATCACCGTCGACGCTAGGGGCTATTTTCGCTAAAACTCTCGAAAAACTTTGACTAAAGACTAGAGAACGTGTCCTCATATTTAACATAACACATGAGTTGCAGGCTGCACAACGTGGATTCGTAAAAGGGTTTTTATTTTCCGGTTTTATTTTTAAAGTCGGTTTTCGTTATAATTTCTAAAATGTTGTGGCCGGGGCGGCATTACGTCCCCATGCAGCGACATATAGTATACTTTCTAAAATTACACTCCTTGATGAGTTTCCAAGATTTTGGCATAAAAAAACACTCCGTATAGCGAACATGTAAATTTATGTATAAAAACCTCTTCTAACGGCGTTTTTACGTTTTAGTCTGATTTAAGCATTATTTAGATACGATTCAGATAAATTTTATTAATGTATCTTATTGTAAACAACTTAAATGCTTTTTTAAATTTTATCTTATAATTGGCTTCTTCTTCCAACGTATTAGGCAATAAAGTTGATTATTATTCTTCCCTAAATGACAAAAAAAATATAATTTACGCCCTGAAGATTTTGTCATAAAATATTAATTATATTAAAATGTAACATGAATATGTCAATGGATATCAACAAAATGTACTACAAAGTCAATTATTTCATATTTTATCTATTCTAAAATAATTTCTTTATTTAGCCCACCTCGGTTTTTAATCGTTTAATAAACGTTGTTACATACGAAATTAATTATTGCGTTACTTGTTTTAAATATCAATATTAATATATCTTTCTTATTATATTACAGGTACATCCACAGCAAAGAAAAGCCTTTCAAGTGTACGGAATGCGGTAAAGGTTTCTGCCAATCTCGAACCCTGGCAGTTCACAAAATACTACACATGGAAGAATCGCCGCACAAGTGCCCCGTCTGTAGTCGATCCTTCAACCAGAGGTCAAATTTGAAAACTCACCTTTTAACACACACGGATATCAAGCCTTACAACTGCTCGGCCTGTGGGAAAGTTTTCAGAAGAAATTGTGATTTGAGAAGACATAGTTTAACACATAATTTAGGAGCTAGTTCGTCTACGGCAATTTTACCCAATCAGACTTTTAACATAGACTCTATAATGAGTAAAACCGCTACAGCGATTAGTAAATAAAAAATTATACCTAAAGTTTGTTTTGTACACTGAGAGAAAAATATTTGTTCAGTTGATTAATTAGATAATTCCAGAATACAAAGTGCAGTGAGAAATAAATAAAATAAAAATTATTGTAGGAAACAATAATAATTTATTTGCATATTATATTATACCATGCAAAAGATTAATAACTTGATCTTTGGAAAATTTGCGTAAAGCTATATCATTTTTTTCGTTATCTTCTGTCATAATTAGTAAAACAAATATTGAGTCTACCTTTGGTGAGAAGTACACCAACGTACATGAAGTTATTACATTTATCTTTAATATTTAGTATATACGCCGCGCCGTAATCTTAGATTTATTTATTATTTCCCACACATACGCGATATTTGTTTTTGTAATTCGATATAATTTGATAATTGTACCTTTAATATGCAATCCAATTAAGTAATAATCATTGATGGGATAAAAGGAGATACGAGGTAAGATTTGTCACCGATTTATTTAAAATATTTACAGGAAGTGTATTTCTCCGTGAAGGATGAAAATTTTTAATTTTTCAATTTCGGGGTATTTGCCAAATAAGAACGTTAGAAGTAGAAATTTCATGACAACATTTTATAGTCGGAAGTTTTATATTTAAGAAACCAGTTAGATTATATAATAATGATAATAATAATAAATACATTTATTTATCCCGTAAATGTGTATTTTTTAGGAACATAAAGTAACTAAATAGCAAATCAGGAATAAAAACGTTGGCTCTCGGTTCACTTTAATCACTGCTCTTCCGTCCAACACGTTTCCTGCTTATTATTTATACATACAAGGCACAAATAAGATTATTAAGTAAAATTTTGGACAGTATTAAGAAATTAAAGAGAAAGAAAAAGGAAATAACACCAGACTATCACGTAACATTTTTAATTTGTGATTTATTAAATATCTACTATAATAGTATAGTAGTTTTAAATTTTAATAATAATAATTATAATAGTATTCTTTATTGCCTAACAGATTACAAGAATCCAATTACAGGACAAATAGTTTATAACTAAATTGTGAACAAATAATAATAAGTATATGAAATTATAACACAGTTGTACATTTGGAAATTGTGCAATTGAAAAATTCTAAAAATTGTCTTTATGTTCCATAGTAATACTACGTAACTCTTTTAAGTACTTAGTTTATTTAAATTACTACATATAATAACATGGGTTAACGGAGCAGTAAGTTGGTTCTAGCCATTACTAAATTAAAAATGTCTACTTGTCTAAATGAGAACCTTGGCACTCGAAAATTCAACTCTCCAAGGAGATGCATGCTATTAATTTTATTGTCCAGAAATTTAAAACCAAAGTTTATACTGACTAATACACGCCTCAATTGTATTGATGGCATATCAAAAGTATCAAGTAGTAACTGATTATCGTAACCTCTTACGGGATAAGAACCGTAAAATGCATATATTTTAAGAAGTTTCTTTGTACATTTTCAATAGCAGATTTTTGATTATTATAGTATGGATACCAAATAAGCGAAGCGTATTCTAATTTAGATTTTACAAATGAATAATAAAGAACTTTTAGTGCTTGCATATTATGAAAATTCTGACAGTTTCTAATAATAAAGCCCAATATGCATAATGAGGAGGATACAGATTGACTAATGTAATTGGCGTAGGCCTTAACATAACTTGAATCTCAAATCTGAATGACTGATCTATAACTAGACCTTAATTTTTAGCTTCGTATGTGTTGTATAGTTTGTACTTATTAAAATTTTTTAGAAGTATGGTCATATTTTTATTTTAGCACCAAACAATATCAACGAAGACATTTCAACATTAACAAACAGGGAACGATTTTCGGCAGCATTTACTAACTTACTTATATCTTGCTTAAAATTTTTACCTACCTGTCGTTCATCTAAGTAATTAAACGAGAGATAAATTAAAATGTCATCAGTATAAAAATGATATTGACAACAACGGAGATAAGAATCAAAATTAACCATGTAAATTGTGTACAACAAACCTCCCAGAATTGAGCCTTGCGGTATACCGCGAGTAATATTAAAACTTTTTGATATCTGATTATGTTTTAGTGATGTAAGTAGTTTAATATTTTCAGTTATCCATGGCGAATAATATTTACGTATTACATGTTTTAGTGGTAAATAAGTATCCAAAAGATAACACAGGCAATCATTTAAAAATTCAACTTTTTAAAGAGGCAATGTTTGCAAATCTGGGTAAAAAGTGCCATAATCTAGCTTCTCTATACTTTACCATGCTATCTGAACTAAAAAAACCATACCATGATCAGAAAAATCATGTGTATCTACCACGCTTTCTTCTGTTAAGATCGAAAAGTCAGAGATAACACTTAGATCTATCAGTGATACGGAGTGGGGGATGAAATTATTTATTCAAATTAAAAATTAAAGTGAATTAAATGATGTTGTGGGCTTGTCTAATTTCAACTGATGCCATTAAATAATCATATAAGTAATAAAATTTCATTTTGGACTGTTAACTCAGAATCTGATTTAAAAAATGCTATAGTTAAAATCTGGTGGTTTATATAAGACTCCTAAAGCAAAAGTTTTTGTATACAAGTTAAAACTTACCATAATTGCTTTATATTTCCCTTTGTTATTCATAACTTATATTTTACATTATTAAAAAAATTATTGTCTCGATAATAAGTAGTAAGGAGAAATAATACACAAAGAGAGTTGGATTGATTTAAGCAACGAATTAAGTCTGTTAACCATATAGAAAATACAATTCTACAACTTATGCACGTTTGCCACTTTTTGGATATCTAGAACAAAATTTATCTGTACTGTAGGGAAAATACCACTAAGTATTTATCTTATTATGTGGTAATATACTTAACTCAATGAAAGAAACAGTTTAACAGATAAAATACATTGATACAATTGTTAATCCCGAAGGTAACACATCTGTAAAATAATAATGTATATTACACTAAAAACTAATCGTTTTTTTATCAAGAAGTAGGTGTGTTTTTCGAAAAAAAAATCGTATTTTAAATGGGAGTATTAACATCAGTTATGTCAATTATATTATTTTGTCAAGAAATTATTTGCAGGGTCATATTTAACTAAAGAAAGACAACAAATAATTCAGTAAAACGATAGTCCTCACATGGGTCGCCCCCGGTTGGTGCAGAGTAAATTTTAAAAACGTCTTAGATAATACAGTTCTTTACAAATTCACTCGGGCTTAGTTTCCTGAACTTAGAGCGACGATTCGCGAAATAAGTTTTAAACGAAAAATGTCCGATTTTTTATCATAGTACATTTAGGTCAATATATTATAAATAAAAAGATTTTCAAAATTCCGATAAGCCGAAAAGGAAGAAGGTTTCGGGCTTGTCTTACTAAAGCTTTTATTTTCAAGTAAGCTCTTACTATTACCGAGATATCGGTGAAAAAATATAAAATAAAGACATAGCCTCTTGAGAGAAGAAAGCCATTTATACAAGGTGTTTTTGAAATACAAGTACCTATATATTTTATTTATAAGTCCATATATAATATGGAGAACAATGCCACTGTTTGATTTTAAAAATTCAAAAGAAAAAGAAAACTTTACGGTTCATCCTGATCCTTCTAGTCTCAACATAATTTTTCGCTACAGTTTCCAACTATACAATTTCAGACGTAAAATGCATTTCCGACCAATTGTTTTCGTTCATTGACTCGATATACACTAAGTATTAGTTGCCTCGTTGTAAAGGTTCATTTGAAAAAGTTAGTTTCTTTCCAAATAATGTCTTTGTTGCAGTTCCAAAAATTTTCCCGCTAAGTTAACTTTTGTTGCAATATAAGTTTGAAACGTCCGAGGAGTATTTTTACGTCACATTTAATTCTTCCTACTTCTCCTCTTCCTACTTCCTTCTTCTGTCAAATTTTAGTATACTTCCGAATTCCAAAGATATAACTCGACGCTGTACTCGAACACGAATGTTTTTTGTCAAATTTCTTGGTAGCTCCGAGAAATGTTTCTTTGAGTTTTATTCTTGATCCTTTGCCTCCGACGGTTTTGAATTCCAAATAAAGGTGCAATAACATTGGCTCCTTTATTGTTCTATCTGTATATACAATTTCTTGTATAATTATTGTTGTTTTACTATTAAGTAAAATTTATTGAAAACTTTTTATCAGTCAACATAACTATCACTTCTGACTTATTTTTGATGCGAACATAATTCATACGACACCAGGGCCCTAAGTGCAATTATCTATATCAGAAACTTATTAACTAGATTAAAAACTAATGTTTATTTAAAGTAAGAAGAGTGGTTCAGATTTTTCGCGAATACAGAATAGATATCTCCGGATCTCCGAAATTAACAAGTATATCAATGTATTGTTTTCAGTAACTACATAGTCATATTAATGCTCAATGGTTTTTATCTAATATGGCCAAACATATGACATATTCTTTTTATGTACTTTACAATACGGATACATTTCATTTGAAGGCGCCAAAAATTAGCATAAGTTATAGAATAATTGTACTTTTTTTGTGTATGATTACTCAGTTATTTCATTACTGAAACCAAATCACCAATCTCGTATGAAAGAGTCTCTTAGCACCTGTACTTGTAACTCTATTGTATTTTTCTTTCAGTGTATCTGTTTTTATATAAAATTGTTAAAGTGTATATGGAGTTTATTTTTGTATTGTATCATGTGAGTTACTTATAATTTTTTTTGTAAATATTATTTGTAAAGAACTGTTTTTATGAATTTGTGTACTTAAAAATAAAATCTATTTTTTATCTCTTGGTGCATTATTATAAAAAATTAAATCAACACATCATAAAGCTATACTTAAAAGATGCAATTATGTTTGTATTTTTTGCTTGAGAGTGATTGCCTGTGATTAAATTTGTACGTCAGTATTATATAGATGTTTAAAAATTAATAATTTAATTGGCATATAAATAAAGTCTCGTAAAATGTTTGGAAAAACTTGTTAAATAGATTAACGAAATGTGTAAGAATAAAAATGTTGTAAGATCGTGAGCCTAAAAAGTAGTACAATTGGAAAGATTATCAAATTAATTTTAGAGAGATAATTCAATGTTTTCAACAGCAATCAATAAATGATATAATGATGCTATTCCTAAGATAATACTTGAGATTAATATCTTAACCGTAAACACAATTAGCTACTATTAAATGTATACTTCTTTTAATGTGTACTATTATAAAATGTTATTAAAAAAAATTTAAATAATCAGTTTCGCACAAGGAGCGAGAACCCATTATCGATTATTTGCTTCCTACCTCCCGCAGTATTTGCTTTAAAATACTATTTATTTGCAGAATTTGTTCTTCATAAAACATATAAGAAAGTCACTGAGAGTTTAGAGCTCATTTTGTTTTTGTTAAAAATAACATCAGACTAGGATATCCAGAAACATGGTCAATGGTGTAAAAACACAGGGTTGAATAAATCCTTAGTAAATATGACAACAGTGATCTCCTTGAGCCTAAATTTTACTATGAGGGGAATGGGTCTGAATGAGTTAAACTGTTGCAAAAAGCTCACAAACATTTTCTTTGTCAATATCAGTTAAGTAAAGTGAGTTAGTTAGTTAACAAGAATACTAACCTTTCCTGAATGGTAATGCCATTGACATGAAAAACTATGTGTAGGCTTATTATTAGCTTTTATCTTAGCTGAGCTAAGTCAATTTCCTTATTTGTTCAATTGTTGATACCAGGAAACAATCAGAAAAAAATTAACTAGTTTAGCTAGGAAGTCCGATAAACGTAGAAGACTATCTTTAGATCAGCTTATTTTTCAGAAATCTATAAAATTTATACACATATCTCTAAAGCGTTATCAAAAGAGTGATAGCTATTATATTACATTCGATTTTAAAAGATTTTTCTTTTAACTAAGGAGCTTATTGATTATTCTTTCGATTATAATATACCTGTCGTCACCTAAGAGTATTAGGAGTAGGAACAATCTACATTTTAAGTATTTTTGCTTTGCTATAAATGATTTAAGATATAGGAAACTAATTTATGATGAGTTTACTCTTCTTTTAGTATTCACGAATAATAAAAGATGAAGATATTAAAACATTAATATATCGGATTGCGGACAATACAACAATCATTTTAGGTGCCGTTCGGCTTTATTTTCTTTACAAATAATGTAACTCTTCAAGTCGATTAAACTTGATGAAAATAATTATGTGAAGTTATATTTCGCCTTATTTGTATTTTAAGAGACATTTTTGCAATCTCACAATATGCTGTTTCTGTAACTGTTAAGCTAGTGTAAATCAGTTGAATGTCAAGGTGTAGTAGCCCATTTATTAGGTAGATGAGTATATATTTAGTTTACAAACTAGCCATAGGGGTTGTCCGTTCACTACGTGCGCCTATCATAGAGTGGTTGAGGGTTGTTGCTTCACTTGACACAATATGAAAGTATTATGAGGGAGGTAAAGGGAGTCGGATATCATGTGACATTACGTCACATGTCATTTAAGCGTTTTTTTTATAAAAAAATAATGTAAATCAGAAAGAATGCGAGATATCGTGATATAATTTTGGTGAATGGGTTCATAAAAATAAGACAATGTGTGACAAAGAACAGATACAAAATAACAGAAGACAGTATGATATAGCTTATATCATAGCAGCGGATAAAGACGTTACTGCATCATAACCGAATCTACTGATAAATTGCAAAGTCCCATTTTCCTTATATACCAATTTTGATGTGGTCTGCAGAAGACTCTTTCTTTGTCTTAAACAGTAAGTAGCTAATAGATTTGGTAAATAATAAACATTTTAACATTCACAGACCAAGCGTATTTAAGAGCGCTGAAGCATATAATTGCCGTATACGCCATGGTGTACGTTTCTGTGCAAGAACATGGATTGGCATAGAGAGTACCGGTCTTATATCACTGTTAATGAAATGCTGGCAATTGTAGTTCACAGAAGAATTCTATCAAGTTTGTGCTACACTCTCAATAAGTCTGGCTTTTGGAGACAATTTTGTCTTTCAGCAGATAAGAAAATTACCTTTAAAATAAATGACTTATTTATTAAACGAATATATTTTAGTACAATTGAAAATCAATATATCTGTATCATAGCCACTGAATGGTACACATTTAAATCCAATTGAAAACATGTGGGTAATTCGATACAACGTCGTAGTTAAAAAGAATTGCTCCTAAATACACTAAAAAATAAACATTTCCCATGCCAGAGAGTTAACAAATATACCAGTAATATGACGGTTCTTGGTTAAAATTCTACCTGTTTGAGTCGTAAAAATTTAATCGCTCGTAAAGGTTTAATTAACAATCATTTTAATTAATATTATGCACTTTAGGGGCGAGCGTAGGTGCGTCTTTACTACGTACATATTTTGATATGCGATGTAAAGCAACGTTAGATGCGTTTAGTTGGATTTGTGACCGTCCCAACGAAGACCGCATCCTCACCTCACACATCTTCCAGCGGCTTGTATATCAGTGTATGCGCGGAAGCTATAAAACCTTAGGCGAGGATTGTATAGGGGATATACTATCCTTCGGAGGGGATATAAAGCCGTAAGTCCCTTGTCTATTAAAAGTTAGCAAGTAAAAGATCCCTACTCTTCTTAAGGGAAGATGTTCGGCAAAATTCCTGGTTGGGGGTAGCTCGTCTACAGGCGTCGGTGTTAGGTTGAAATAGGCGGACGTTAAATAAATGTATAAAAAAAAATTATGCACTTTATTCAAATGCACTATTGACAGCAATGCATCTTGCAGCCATGTTTTTCTTCTTTTCTGGGGTAGATTCCAAAGGCCTATTATATGTGGCCAAACGAGGCTAATAATCGTCTTAAATATATTGTGTTAATTGTTTCGAAAATTATCGACCGAAAAGCTCCCAAGTTGGACCGCATATTTTTGTTCCAGGACTCCCGAATATCTTCAATATGGCCCTATAACGATAACAGGTGCAGCGTATTCGGTCATCTCATGTTCAGTTCCGAAAAGGATGTAAGTCTGGTGTGGTGTACGCACCTAGCCACACTAGCCATTTAATGACATACCAGAAATATATTTTGTCAATGGTACCCTGGGAAAATTAAATAATAAAAAACGGATAGAATAACAACGATCATAATTATTCCAGTTTTAGTTTTGATATGTGATAGATGAAATAAAACTATTCTTTTCTATACCATATCTATTTATTTATGTGATTTAGCAGCTACATCTGGCTTCACCAAGAGCTTTTATAGTCACGCCACCACACACCACTTTTGAAATTAATGGAGCAATCCCGATACCTTGATCAATTTTTCTCCTCCTTCAAGACAATATTGCTCTCCGCGAGAACGGAGAAATCAACGATATACACTGTCTTGAGCCGAAAGTTAATATTTATAATATTTTATGAAAATTCTATTACTGTATATGTCACCCACGTTTGAACTTGAATCAAGCAGCAGATGAGATTCATTATTTTTTGTATTTATTATCGACTTAAACGGCATACTTTCTCAGTCGAAGCTGTAAAACATTAACCGATTCCTCGCATGCGACGTTGAGATTCGGCTCAGTTAATGGGGACGAAATTCATCCGATCGATTATTTAGATGTCTATCCTTCATCAAACTTTTTCGTGATGGATGAGCAAGTCTGGAGAATCATCGTGCTGTGGATTATCTTTGCGAGGTCTCTCAGTAAACTAAATATTTTATGATCTTCTTCGCTACTACACTTTTAGCTCCTATTAGCACTGGGATAGTTCTCATAGTTCATAGAGGGCGCCGCAGGACTTAAGGGAAAACAAAATCGCGAAAACTCTTTCTCACTTTCTTATGAACTAATGGGTTATTTTCATGGTATTGAGGTAAATACGTAAATCAAAAGATTGACCAAAATATAACGTAAAAGTTGACTTAATCACATTATAAAATTTCCCCCCATGCAAAACCCCCATTGCTGCAGCTCAGAGTAAATGTTCGATATGGTCTCCAACTACTTCTATGCCTTTTCCAATTCTATTCATAAAAGATTTTCTTACATTGAAAAATATAGTTTCCTGTACTCTAATAAAATTCGCTGCATTTTTTATTTTGTCCACAGTTCTTCGCTTGACTTGATAGTATTTGCATAGACTAAGGAATTCATATGTCCTAACATCCTAACACATTCTGGATGTTCATTAATGACAAGAAAGGGTCAACCGGTGTTTCAGATGAAATGTTCTTTGACGGTGCTTCACTTAATAGTCTGCATGATATTTGAGATGCATTTACCAGATTTTTTAGCCAGTCATATTCTGATTCCTCACTAGATGCGGTGAATAATTCTATTGATAACGATTGTCCAAATAATAACCCTACTGTTAATATACATTTTTTTCATGAGGCAGAAGTTCTCCAGGCCTTAAAACGCATTAAACCTAAAATGACTGCAGGTCCCGACTCCATATCAGCATTCTTATTGAAAAAGTGTGCTATTATTTTTGCATATCCCCTAACCCTAATTTTTAACCTTATTTTAAAAAATTGTCAATTTCCGGACTTATGGAAACTTTTCATACTCATTAATAATCTTATTCAAGTCTTATTTAACAAATAGGTTTCAGTATGTTACTCTTAACGGATTCAAGTCAATTGAATTTACTGCTACCTCTGGTGTTCCCCAGGGATCCATCTTGGGGCCCTTATTTTTTAATATATTTATCAATGATATAACGGACGAAATTGATTTGCCTTGCTTGTTGTATGCTGATGACCTTAAAGTTTTCTCAGTTATAAACAATATTGATGATTGTTTTCAACTTCAAGCTTGTCTTGAATGCTAGTAAATGCAACGTAATGTCATTCTCATTGAAAACATCTCCGATTATTTTTGACTATCATTTGGTTAGTGATACTATTTAGAGGCCTACAACTTTTCGCAACCTAGGCGTAATCGTTGATAGCAAATTATCATTTACCAACCACATTAATACCATAGCCTCTGAAGCTTTTAAGGCTCTTGGATTCATAGTTCGCACCAGTCGTGAATTTACTAATATGGATACATTGAAAATCCTTTACCAATCATTTGTGAGGTCGAAACTTGAATATGCATCACTTATTTGGTGTCTCAGTTATGATGTTCATAAGAGCAATCTGGAAGCAGTTCAACGCAGGTTTGTTAAACTACCTTGGTTTAAGTCGGATAGTATCTATCCAACTATTGGCTTTCCGCAGAGTCAATTGCTCGAAAGATTCTCGTTGTCTACTCTGGAAGACAGGCGAATATACGTCTCTCAAGTATTCTTATTTAAAACGCTACACAATGATCTTGTTGTTCCTGGAATAATTTGCAAATTAAATCTTCACGTCCTTAGATTAAATTCTCGTAATGACCAAGTTTTTTATTTACCCACTCCACATACAAACTTATTAAAAAATTCGCCTTTGTTCACTCTCTGTAACAATTGTAATAAACTGTGTAGCAACCTCAATATTTCTAATTTCAGCCTTAATGATATAAAAGCTGATGTTTTTAATTAATTTAAATACTTTCAAATTACTTTTGTTTTTCTTACACTGAATTTTAATCTTTATTACCTTCTGTCTTTTTCTAAGTTAATACTGCACATGTACTTCATTAAACTTGTTTTTAATTATCTGTAATTTACTCTTTATATTTATTGATGTTTTTGTTAGTTTGTATTATTCTCTATGCTTTTTTTGTTTATTTTTTGTCTTATATCGATTTTTAACTTTTTATATTGTACTCTACCTTTATGATTTGTTTTTATAACTTTCTATTCCTGTTCTATAATTGGGTATTTTACCTGTTGACCAGTGTATGCAATAAATAAATATCCCCACAACAACATGTCCCCACACAACAAATGTCCCCACACATAATAATCCAAAGGATTATAATCAAGACTACTTGGTGGTCAAGCAAACTCACTTCCTCGACCGATCCATCTGCGTGGGAAAGTCTCATCAAGATAATTCCTGACTTCAATGGAGAAATAAAGGGGAGCTCCATCTTGTATGAACCACATTCTGTTCTGTATGTCTATCATGAAAGCATGTAATATATTAGCAACAGTATTTTGAAGAAAAAACAGATAATATTGTCCATTTAAATTTGGAGGAGGGACCAATAATTGATCGCCGATGATACCACACCAAACGTTAATCTTGAATTCTTGCTGAAAATGGCTTTCTTTAACGGCATGTGGATTTTCTACTTCCCAGTAATGGGTATTTCTCCAGTTAAAAACACCTCGGCAAGTAAAAGTTGCTTCGTCGGTAAATACAGTGTTCTTAACAAAATTTCGATCCCTGTTGTGTTTATTTAGAACAAATTGATAAAATTGTAGCCTTTGTGGAAGATCCCTTCGAAGTAAGTTTTGTACAAGATTGAGATGATATGGATAGAGGCGTTCTTTACGTAAGACTCTTAGGAAATATTGTTTACTCAGCCCTGTTGCCGCTGCTAAACGGCTTGAGCTGACTTGAGGAAGTTCATCCACACAAACTAAAATTTCTAGTTCTTGATCTGGCGTAATTAGTTTCTGTCGTCCTACATCATTTTTATGGCGAAATGATCCCGTTTCTCCCAAACGACGAAACAGATCTTTGAAAATGATGCCTTTATCAGATTTTCTGGTCAGAAGTATCACAACGTTTCGTCAAAATAAAATATGAAAAAATTCATCATCAGATACAGATCCTGCGGCGCCCTCTATGATCTAACGTGATGTAATATATAAATTATTGTTTCTTAGAATAAAAAAGTTCCTCTAGCAAATTTGGCGAAGATCAGTTAAGAAGCTGTTGAGTTATCAAAAAACCAAAAAATAATTTGAACTTTGACACCCTGTATCTTTTTCACAGCAACATTTTACTAAAGCATATTTAGTTATATCTTCATATTTTGACCCAACGAATCTACCCCTGAACTATGGCCTATTATTAATGGTCCACCCTGCATATATATTTACATTGTATTTTCTGAATAAAAAATACTAATCTATTTATCATTAAAGACTAAATAGGTACATTCTGAAAATAATATTGGCCAGACCAATTTTCTACTCATCCTTTACCAGTCAAGAATAACTAGGTGCAAACGTGTCAAATTTAAGAACCCATAAATATCAAAGGGAATAAAATGACTTTCTATATTAATTAATGAAATAAATTCAGATACCCGAGCAACATTTCTTCAAGTCATCAACTCGCTCTACATCAAAGTTAAGTGCTTCTAATAGCCAGCAAATCCATATAAATTATATTTGCGCAAAGTACGAACACAACCAATAAATTCCGGCCTAGAGTCTGGAGCTTACACGCGGTTGTTAGACCGCGTAGGAAATATCATACTCTTTCAGAGGCATATTTTATAGTGACAAGTATTTCACATTGTTGGAGATTTATGGAATGGGATTGCGATATATTATGGAAATTATCTGGCCAAGTGGTGTGTTGGCTGTACACACGTACACACTTCCATATACACGTTCGTAGTGCGATATCCGCTATCTCGTATCGTAATGTTTTAGCGATGGTTAATCGAGTAATAAAGGTAGATACAATAATTTTGTTTATGTGACGTAAAACTGTAAATTAATGTGAAAAATATAACAAACTTATCATTGGACTGTTACTAATTTACATGTATTCAGCGGTCATGTACACGTGAAATTACGCTCAAATAGATACCGCATACTGACTGAATAGCGTTAATCACAATATTTCTTAGAGAATTTTTTTTACTCATATTGAGACTTGATTATGTTTCTAAAATCGTGTTTGACAAACGATCCAAATTTTGTGGAAATTAGTAATAAGGAGCACCCCAAGGATCTGGTCTAGAAGCTTTAACAAAGTTAAGCCAATAAACAGAGAGATATATATACTTTATACAATGTCAGTTTAAGATAACATAAAAAGAAGATCGCCTCATTCTTTTGTAAACCGACCTCGAACGCGTGCGCGTAACTTACTTTTCAAGGCAATACATGCCCTACAATATTTTAAAAATCGTTTGTTATACACACTGTAACACTGTTTTGCAGACTTATTAACTAATAAATTATGACTAAAAGTGGTGAAATGATAAGTAGGTATATGTATTGCTATGATATCCCGCTACAATGACAATACCACACGAGATTAATTTTAAATCTCAAAGTCGTAAGTTCAGAATCATTAAAAGTAGACAGAGATATATAAACACAAAGCAAATGAAACACATTCAAGTTAAAATGAACAGTATATTGCGATACAAATAAAACATAAAATTCCCTATCTACCTAATAAAATAAATATGTTACTAAAATAAAATAATTTGGATAATTATTGTTTTAAAATAAAATTTGTTAATAAAATAAAAATAATTATCGAAATTTTCAATTAGAAATATTCTCAATTATTTTCTAAACTATAAAATGATATACAAGCAATTTATGTGAAGTTTATTACAGGCTCTTAGTCCGTGTAGTTCAATAAAAAACTCCAGCCTCACAGTATCACTTATTTCGATGGACTGCTACAATCTGCTAAGCTCCTACACAATTCATGTGATATATTGGTTTCGATAGGAATCGTTTGACCAACCCTAACCTACCCTATTGAAATCAACACCCATCCTAAATTTGAGCGTCAAGAAAGTGATTACTTGGCGCTGGGACGCTGTTTCCTCGGTAGTTGTCTCGAACGGTTGTTTCAGTAAGCTTTTTCCCATATCAACTACCCAAATTAGGTTAGTGCGCGCATATTTTTATTAGTCTTAAATTGTAATTGTTTTAATCCTCTATTTGGAACTTTTAATTTATTAACTTTCTAATTTGTCGCCTAGACGAAAGGTATTAAGTTCTATTGACTATAGCCAGGAGGGAGTTAATTTGTATTTTCAATTAAGTAAAGTTATTTCGAATTGAAGTAAAATTCGTTCAATAAATTTAATGAAAACTAAATCCATTACCATGTCTACACATACTTTTAAAGATGGCAGACAGCCATGTACTAATATTTAATTTCAAGTCCCTTCCAATTTTACGTGACTATGGAATAATATATTCTTCTATTCAATAGGAAAATTCATAGTTTATCTGAGTAAGATCACAAGCAGCAGTGGAATAATTGGTGATTATTACTACACTGTCCCGTTCTGCTTCAAATATTAGTGTCAAACGATAGTGAAACTTCTTATTTTTTTCACTGTGGGTGTATAACAAGAAAAATATTTTAGGCAAAATCTCTTGTATATAAAACGCCACGTTTATTATCAGAAGTTCAAAACAAATCAGTTAATTGCATCGAAATTAGTAGCATGACATATTGTTGTAAAAATAAAAATATATTACGGTTCCCTGATATAGTGGAAAACTAATTAAAATATAAGTTACTGTTTGCTCAATTTATCTTAGAATGAAATTAAGTGAAAAAATGATAGAATGATGACAGATCTGACCGTGTTATTATCCGTCGGACCAAAAAGGATCTTCCCAAGATTATAAACGATTATCAAAATACTATGTCATGTCAGCTTTGATACTTATCACAAAATCACTACACACAGGCCATTGACAAATGTACAGGGTGAGATAAAAATAACCGTTTTATAGGCAATAAATTTGGTAGTGAAACACTTGCTAAAAAATATGAAATAATATACGCTGCTTGATTTGGTAAATATAAATATTCTTACTTACATAGTTTTGATTCAAGCAGTTAAACTTTATGTATTTTAAAATAACTTATGAATTATTAATGCACAATGTATATAGAAATTTATTGTTGTTCCTATTTATCTATTGCTTATATTTATATTTATTACTGACGTTTATTTTGTTCCTAAAATGGAAGATACTCAATATGAAAGTAGTAAAAATGACATAAAAGTAATAGCATATTTTTAAAAGCCAAAATATGTTTTTACATCCTTCAGATCGTTTCATTACTTCTATGTTAATATATTTGGAATCGAAAAGGTATTTTTATTTGTTTGTGCATTTATCTATGATAATTTTGTTCATGAACCTACATCTTCTAGTATTAAGGATATACAAAATCCTTTCTTCATAAATATTATTTTACAAGACATACTTCGAAGTGTTTTATCATCTTACGAAATATCTCAAAACACCAATTAATATCCACTTTTGCACCAGACTAATGGTTTATTTAAGTCATTTTACAATTTTTGACAACCCTTGTTATTTTTAAACTTAAGAAAACCTTGTCCGTTCTTAATTAAGTAACAAAACCCAACAGGTTTCACTAAAAAATATACTCAATGACCGTATGGGTAACAAAACCGCGAAAATTACTTTATCAATAATTTCCCAAGGGGTTCCTCAAGGCTCTATTTTGGGCCCTTTGCTGTTTTTACAATATGTCAATGATATGCCCTCTTTTGCCCACCTTACCTCATTTTATCAGTTAGCAGACGACAACACGGCAGCACTAAACAGTGTGACCATAAAGAACTCTCTATTAAATGTAACAGTGGCATTCAAAGAATGGAGGATTGATATAGGAATAACGCTATTCATTTAAATCAAGATAAAAGTGCGTTAATGGTCTAACGTAGATTCCAAATCTATACAAAATTCTAAGTCTTCAAAATTTCTAGGTTTAACAATGCAAAACACCATTTCGAAGCAGATCCGTATTGATGGCTTGGTAACTAAACTAAGCAGTGCAACCCATGTCTGTCTATTTATGAAACATAGGTATCACTGGAAACTTTAAAAATCTACTATTCCGCTCATATACAATCTCACTTGCATTATGGCCTCATGTTTGAAGGTGCAGACCTGCACACTAACAGATTATTTTCAGCACACAAAAATATATCACATGTATACTGGATTTACCCAATCGAATACCGTGTAAACCTCATTTATCACTTTAGGTATATTATCCCTTACTTCATTGTATATTTATTAACTTTGTTAAATCTAATATCCATACCTTAATGTAGTAGGGCTGCACTATACAGCTATAAAACCTACAATAATCTTCCTCCCGAATTTAAGGCAATAACTAGTCACATCACATTTAAGAACAAAACCCAACAATTTTTTATAAGCAAATATTTTTATTAAACTATAAAACCGATATATAATATCGAGGTGAAGTCTTTATTGTATTCAGTTCTTTGTTTCTGTGACATGTATTCTAAACCTTTTTTATGTATGTTGTTATATGTCACGAATGTTACTACCTTTTATTGACAATGCCAATGTTCGCCTCGAATTTGCGGCAGTAAATATTTTTTATGATTCATTTAATCAGCAACACTCTAATTTTGCTGTCATTGATAAAAATCGAAAACAGAAGTGGACCTAACTAGGACTCCTGGGTGACTCCAGACAAATACGATACTAATTTTTGTTACGTAAATATCCATAGCGATGTAAATAGAAAATTTTCAAATTGAGAGGACTGGTTAGTCCAGAAACAATTCCAAGTACTGCAATATACGATAATACTATCAGGTAATCCTTTAACTTTTGCAGAAACAATTTGGCTACAACAAAACTTAAATAACTTTCGACGGCTAAAGGATCAGTAATAACATGTTTATGAGAAGACAAAAGGCCATTAAATTGCTCTGACAGTATTCGTCTCAAATATTTACTTTGTTTAGGAATGTTTTGGGACCAATATTTGTAATTATGCCGATTAAACATCGCGTATCTGTGTAATATGCTCCGTCGCAAAGAATACTATCGTTATCTTTACGCAAATGGTAAAGGGAACTCAAAGTTGATTATTTCTAGGTTTTCTACCGACAGTACTTGGTTTTTTAAATAATTTATTCAAGTAATATTAATTAATATTCTCGGCAAATTGATTTGTCATATTTCTATGTTTGTTAAACCAACAGAATTCGTTAGATGCCATCGGACTTGACAGTTTAGCCAAAAATGTTAAAACTTAAAAAGAATAACGACATTTCAAAACAATTATTATTTTGCTGACTCTGTATGTGCACAAACAAAGGAAAAGGATGGTTGTTCCTATTTACACAAACGTCACTGAATAATATGGTCAAACTAAGGTTTACCCTTCTCATTTACTTTAGGTCAATGTTGGCTTAAGTTCAAAGATAAGGCGATTGATACCTTAGATTTTCTACGGATAAACTGTATACTATTTTACAGTGTTGTGGGAAAATTTTTTGTTATTTATAAATATTTATGTAGATTTGAATGAGGTACCAAAATTATAAATAATCTAGTTTATACCTAAAATACGTGCTTACGAATGTTGTTACAGATAAAGATTAAAATAGGCACGGTAACACTGGTGACTACTATTTAACTTTCAGAATTATTTTTTAATTACCTTTAACCTATATTCATTTGAATTACTTAATTTTAATGACAGAAAATTTTAAAGAAAGAGGAGAAGATCCAAAGAATAGCAGAATGTTCGTGTTAAAAACTTGGTACTGACAAGTGACATGTCTGACAACCATGAGATTCATAATTATATAGTAAAAATAATTTATGTGTAATGTTAGAACGAGGTATATGAAAAAATTTCTAAATTTAAAATTGATGCATTTATAATTTTTTAAATAATATTAGTAATTTTCTGGTGCTTTTGATATTAGTATAAAATACAATGATAAATCTCTTGTGCCAAAAATAATGTTTCTTTAAACAGGAAAGCGTCGGATCAAAGGAGATGTGCCAATAAGTTATAAAATCGGCCCCCAATGAGTTCAAATTTTTAAATGTGTAACGCATGGAAGACCATGTTCTCGCCTCACATCTTCTAGCGGCTTGTATATCCAGTGCATGGGCAGAAGCATCCAATCTTAGGCGAGGATTGTGTAGTGGATATATCATCCTTTGGAGGGGATGTAAAGCCATCTGTTCCTTCTCTATTAAATGTTAGATGAGTAATAGATCTTACTCTTCGAAAGAGAAGAGGTTTGGCAAAATTCCTAGTTGGCGATAGCTCGTCTTCAGGCGTCGGTGTTAGGCATCAGTAACGCAAATAGCCGGACGTTAAATACATGTTAAAAAAACACAGTTAGTTAGTGAGACTCAGTAGTAACTACTGTAGGAACTTTAAAGTGTTTTGTCACTAATTGATATTAGAAAGTAAAAGATGTACTATTTCTCGCCGTCTTCCAAACATACGTATCCTACATACATACTAGTCCCAAGCATTTTAAATATTGCATTGTTTTAATAAAATGTTATCTTTTTCATTGTTCTTTGAAGTTTGACTCGAATTATTATACATAAATTATTTTATTTTGTGTAGAAATAAAGATACATTCATTTTTAAGTTACTGTAATGTGAAAATCACATTTCGTATTACTAGTGCCATGTGTTTTCTCCATAGAAATGGCTAACTTCGGAAAAAATAACTTTGAAGCCAGCTTTTCTAAAAACACAACTTAATAGTAATTTCTACTGTATGATGATGACGGAAACTGAAAATATGTAATTTTAAAATTAAATTTACTACAAGGTACCAAATGGAAATGCGGCACCATTTCACAGCAGCAGCAAAGTAGTAACTATCAAGAATTGCCTATTCAAAGTTTCAGTTGCCACTTCATAGTTTAATTTACTACACTATTACAGCTACTAAGTCTTTTAATCTCATAATATGTAGTACTCTTCTGAACGAAATATAGAACAGAAATATAAGTACTTTATTTAGAAAACATATTAAATTAGAATTTTTCCCCATTACTTTCAAGGCATTATGAATTTTTTTCCTCGCCTTATTTAGATTAACGTCCTGGAGGAGTTTAGAATTAGCTATTCCACCACTCAACCAGGACACGTACACATAGACAATTATACAACGACCATTCCCTACGACATTTCCATCTGCCGCAGCTGAGAGTCGAACTCGGGAGTGGTACAGCAACTAGCCGTGTTGGCTCTCACAAAACCTCGTCTAGTCCACTGCCGCCAACTCGGTAACACGTGAAAATGCCACTAAACATCCATACCCTAATCAGGATTCGAACCCGGGACTCCTTGGTTGCAAGCCTAACATGCAAGCGTTGATCCACTGAGACGCTACTACCAAGCTTGTAAGCAGACGTCATTATTTTTAAGAATACTTATCTTCACTATACAATTATACACATCGTGAAAGTTTACTAATATCGGGAATTACATGGTTACATGGTGTATTTAAGAGGTGATACCAATTTTGCAGTAGTGTGCGCTATGGCGTTCACTTTTACAGATGGTCAAAACTTTGTTAACACTAATAAATATTACCTGGAAACTCCATGAGTTTAGAGAGATATGAAGGTCCAGAAAACGACAGAATTTGAAATACTGGTCAGTGTTAAAGCACAGGTCCGTGCGTACTGAACTTGATATTTTGTTCTATATATTTAGCAATGGTACCGAGATTCGAATGGTAGTTGAAACTGTGCAGGCGAGTCCGCGAGACTGGCAATGTAATCAGCCTGAATGAACCATCTACGACTGCACTGGTTTAAAGATAATAAAACGGACAGGCCTACTATCATAAAAAAAACTCGTAAATCGTTTCAACGGCGGACTTAGAGATGTGCTGTTTGTGACAGTGCAGTGCGTAAATACCTGTTATAATATCAAGCGTAGGAGTTTAGTTAGTTATTGTTCATATTTATAAATATTTACTACTATATAAAAGATAAAATATTTTAATTATTTACTAATTTATCATGGCTTTCTGGAGACCGTTTGAAACAGAGGATAATATAGTAACGCTCGAAAATCTTATCATTTTCTTATGACAAACATTTTTATTTACCTCCGCCCATGTACAATAAAGAATGCCGACTGTTTTTGCCGGCTTTTAGTTTTTATACGGTTTCAATTAAATTCGTTTATACTTTACCATCGTTTGCACCTTAACGTTCCGTAAACTTTAAGGTTGTCTCGCTCGTTACTATGACGGTTTTGACATGAAGACTCATTATGATTCCTATTAAAATACATACATAAACCTACAAAAGAGCATTTTCCAAAACAATTTGGGGCGAAATTCGTACTGAAGAATTAAATGTGCATGAAATTAGCATTAAAATACTCTTTGCTTGAAAGTGAGATCCCATATAAATATAGACTTTTTACAGCATATGTATGTATCTATGTGCCATACAACAATATACCAAATATGAAGCATTTGGTTTCATAGTACAAGAGTAATAGCCAAAAAACCACCAAAAAAATTCTACAAATACTTTATTTTCGGCAATTTATAGCTATTTGTCCTCAGTTAAGATTTTCTCATTTTATCTACTGTCAGTGCTTTAAAATATTGCATTTTGAAAATATTTACGAAAGAGTACAGCAATTAAACACTCCCCTTTGTATGTATCTAATTGTACTACATATCAAACTTGATTTAAATAGCTGCAATAATAATGATAATGTTACGTGTTTACAACCTCCAGTAAATACCCCCAAACGTAGGTCCAATAATTGCAACGAGAATTTTCACTAAGCACTGATTTATTATTCATTAAATTACAATAGTTAGTATTTATAATAACACACTAGTTATAACTTTCATCTACCATAGTCTCGCTACTAGTTGTGAATTACAACTTATTATTGTTCTTTATCTTATCTGATTTCTAACTCATTCAGAACTGTACTGAACTGATACCAGCGCCTTGGCTCTGTTACTTATATATTCGTGGAGCTTATTCTCGATCAGTCCAGTCTGTTATTCGAGACATTTCTACTCCTTCCAGTGTATTCAATGAGGTAGCGCCACATTGGGTCGACTAGTGGACTATTGTTTTACTGGTTGCCTATTAGGCAGGCTTTCTTTTAATCTGTCTATTACTAGGGATTAATCTTATCTCCGTAAGAAGACGTGGGCTTACACATAACAATAATATAAATAAAAATCGAAATTTTTTTGGAAATTCCAACATCCAGAATCTCCAAAATGAAGAGTTTTTGGACACCTGTTTATATGAAATTTTGTTCTTAAACTTAACTAAGGAATACTCCTTAAAATATTAAGGTAGGTAATTAAGTTACACCCTCTATAGTTTATTTAAGCTGTAATACATAGATATAATAAACAGGTTTTGTTTAGTGCATATATTTGTTTGTGTATGCGTGTGAGGCTATGGGTTCTTATGAGGACGAGTGTAAGAATTTTAGTGGCCCTGTGAGGACATTTTCTCTGTGAGGAGCCGAATCTAATCCTCGCAAATTTTGACATTGATCTAAACCATACCATACTTGTTTACAGCCTAACATTTGATTTACTATTACGGCGCTATAAGAACATAAGAGGATAAAGTTTGCACGAAGGCCTTAAAGATGTAACAAAGTATTATCAATGTGTTTGTAAGAGAGGATTCTAATAAGGGCTCACTTTTGTAACAACAATATACATTTACAGATTTAGTTATAATAATTATTTCAAAATGGAGCTGATATTGTAAGCCGAAATTATTTATTTAAAATAATTAACACATTAAATACGCTACAAATATATACGAACTATAATTTATAAAATAGCATTGAGCACTTTTTTTGAAATTGCACAAAAATTATAACCTGTTCTTTCCCCAATGTAATGTTTACATACAACGTTATGATTGAAGTGCTCGTAATATCATTAAACATAAAGGAGTGTTCTAATGAGAATTTTTTATTGTAAGAAAACTTGACATAGTTGTAATGTGTCTTTCTAAAATTGGTGGTTTCTTGGCTATTATTCTTGTGTCACCAAACTGAATGTTTAGAAAGTTGGCATGTTGGTGTGTGGCACATAGATACATATACAGCACAAATTTTGCCTTACAGGGAGGGGATCTCACTTTCGACAAATCAATAATTTAACGTTGTGTTCTTCACATTTGTTATTTTTTCAGCATGAATATGGCTCCAAAATATGTATGAAAAATACGCCTTTTTGTAGATTTCAATGTTTAAACTTTCAAACGAACTTTGATTTTTGTAAATCAGTTAAAAAATAGGTGAGAAAATTGGAAAAATCGGAAAGCAGTATTTCTGAGGTTATGACTTATAATGATGGGACGAGGGTCTGAAATATTCATTGAAAGTTCTACTCAATAATACTTAGTAGATGAATATACTTTTATCTGATTCGGTTGCTGTCGCTTGTGCGAATATTTCAGAAAATCAATATGTGTGTTTAGATAGTTTAATGAATATATTTCTTTGTCTTTCATCCAAATCTATAAAAATATACAGCGTGTTGTATTCAAAACAACAAAGATGGTGTCATATCCTAAAAACCGGAAGTGATATCGAGTGGTCGTGTAGGCCAAGGAATGCTATTTCACAAATTGTAATCGATGGATTCTAGTAGAAGGAAAATAGGTAACGTTTTGTCGATTTTATTTCCTTCATCATGAACTCACAGTATACAATATACTATATATATACAGGTTGTCCATTTTATCAGGGCACTCGAGAATATCTCTCTTAATATCGGTCGTATAAAAAAAAATATTTTTACGAAAATTGTGCCGATTTATATAATCTACAAAATGGTTTAAAGGCATTTAAAATCCATGACCTACTTTAACAGTTATGGCGGAAAATATCGAAAATGCGGAAAACGTCTACGCCAAATATTTCCGTTATACGAGAAAAATTATAAGGCGAAAATTTTTTGCAAAGTAGAGTGTCTCAACGAGGTTTTATCTAATTTTTTTTCAAAACCGCTGTATTTGAGATTTACTTTTCAGACTGTTAAAAAGATTCTTTTGAAACGGGCAGGAAATGGCGCCATTAAATAGAGTATTTATTCATTGGTACTACGTTAGTAATTATAAAAACATTTTTATAAAACCAGTATTTTTTTCTTAACAAGCATTGTACTTACCGTGGAGAAGTATGATTAAATAAAACGATACAATAATTCAATAACACACAATTAAGAAGAATAAAGTAAATTCAGGCAACAAAAAAAAATAATCCAGAAAGCAACATGAAGCAATTATGGAAAGAGTATTCGCAGTTATGCCAATAAAAGCGTCACTCCTTGCTCAGAAAGTTAAAATGTCTTTACCAATTAATTTAAGTATAATATCCATTTGTTTGTATTTCATGATTTCACTATTATTTCAATTATTTTAAAATAGTTGGCTATGAACAAACTTGACAATTTAATTTTTTGATAGATCATCTCAGTTAATACTTAAACTCTCACTCAATCACACTCGTTTAAGAATTTAGAATTTTCAAAAATGATTTTCACTCACATTGATCGTTATAATATGTTCGTTACATATTGCCAATGCAATTGTAACTCTCGATTAGCTCAAGTAGAATATAGAAACAGATTTCCACAAGCACTACAGCCGAATAAACTCTGTTCAGAAAATTAACTACGAAACTGAAAAATAATGGTTCATTTTTAAAGAAGAAGACAAGATTGAACAGTGTTACTGACAATGTAAATAAGGTAAACCGAGTTATTAATTATGTAAGAAATAAAAATACAGAAAATTTGGAAACGTCATTAAGAGAAATTTAAATTGCTTGTCATATAAATAAAACAAGTGCCAGAACATTTTTAAAGAAAAATGGTTACCGGTGTTATAAAGCCAAAAAAGTTCACAATTTACAAGCGGGGGACAAACCAAGGAGGTGGCTGTTAGAAAAGAAGCGTGCCGATCCATTAATATGTAGTAAAATACTTTGGTCCGGCGAGGCAAATTTTTCAAATAATGGATTTTTTAATCGCAATATTCATGACAAATGGACTTCTGAAAATACACATTGGCATAGACCGACTGAGTTTCAAAATCATTTTCAAATAAATGTGTGGATAGGTATTTTAGGCACCAATTTAATAGGTCCTTATTTTTATGATGGTCACCTCAGTGGTCAAAAACTTTTTGATAAATGAATTTAAAGAATTCTTAGATGAACTACCTTTAGAAAATCGATACAACTTTCAATATTTTCAACACGATGGAGCTCCTCCCCACAATTCCTAGATTTGCCTAGATCATTTAGACGAAATTTTGCCTCAACATTGGATAGGTACAAATGGATTTATTGATGGCCCCCTCGTTCTCCAGATATAACCCCAATGGGATTTTTTCTATGGGGTATATTAAAGATAAGGTGTTTTCGACGACACCGCAAAATGCAGAGGACCTAAATTAAAGGACCTAATTAAACAGGCATGTATTACAGTTACCCCCGAAACGCTGAGTAATGTTTTCAATACAGTGTCTCGCCGCGCTCGATTTTGCATAAGAAATCGCGATGGACACTTTGAACACCATATGATATCTCAAAAATTATTTTGAGGATTAGATAAATATTAACGTTCTGTGTGCTATATTCTTTTTATTATAAATTCATTTTTGTTAACAGAATTTACTTCATTCTTCTTAATTGTGTTAATGTTTTATCATAGCAAAGATTTGAACAACTTATTGAATTATTTTATCGTTTTATTTAATCATACTTCTCCACACCAAGTATAATGCTTGTTAAAAAAAGTTTTTATAATTACTAACATAGTACATACATATGGCATGTGATATATCGTTGAAACGAGAGGGAAATACTCTATTTAATGGCGCCATTTCCCACCCGTTTCAAAATAGTTTTTTTAACAGCCTGAAGAGTAAATCTCAAAATACTTACAGCGGTTTTGAAAAAATAGATAAAACCTCCTTGAGACACTCTGTTTTACAAACAATTTTCGCCTTAGAATTTTTCTCGTATCTCTTCAAATAAGGGAGATATTTGGCCTAGACTCAAAGTAGAGCATGGATTTCCAATGTCTTTAAACCATTTTGCAGGTTATATAAATCGGCACAATTTTCGTAAAAATATATTTTTTTTATACGACCGATAATAAGTGAGATATTCTCGAGGGCCCTGATAAAATGGACAGCCTGTATATAATCGTATACTATATAGAGAATGCGTTCTTCTCTTACCTCATATTAAAGGATAATCTCTAAAAATTAGGTAGCAAACGTATTTTTGTTTATTTAACAGCTGAGAGGAAGCGACTGGATGAATACGGCAAGTTCAAATTCCCAAAGAGTGATATGGTTGTTAAGAAAGTCACATATAAGGTTAAGAATTCTATATCTTGCATTTACCAGAAAATTCTTCATTCATAAATACCGAAGATAATGAAAAAAATATTTTGTAAAATTATGCAAATTATCATTAGTTTTAAGAGGAAGGCTTTAGCTGTATATAAATACAGACCCTTGAGATCTGGCATTACAAGAATATATAAATTTCAGCAGTCAAAATATTTTAGTGTCGCACGCCATACCTCTATAACTTAATCGATTGCACTACAAGAACCATCATACTACCGTCATAAACTGATCCATAAATTTTAAAGTTGCATTATGTTCATATTTAGTGAATTTCCTGTTGTGAAACACAAAATTTATCACCATTTCGTTTCATCATTTCATCACATTATTCGACGACCATAAAATACACAAGAATCACATTCCGTTAACAAAACCTTGGAAATATACTCGTTTGGTATCTTAATATAAAAAAAATCGACCATCCGGCAAATAAATCGAATTGATAGACTTGTGTTATAGTGTAGTGTCCTAAGCTAAGATACTCATTGAAAGCAATGTGGATGCGTGGGCCCGGTACAGGAGGGGCATGACAAATCAGTCTGAGAGACGTGGAGGGCCAAGGGGGCCCACAACATGCTCGATCACCTTTGACCTCAGCGTTCTCAATGGACCGCCATCATTTCATCGGACACTATCATTTGTTTTCTTACGTTTAACTCTACGTTAAGTTGCCCGTCCTTTTCTCAATTATCACTCATAAGATTTTGTCTCTGTTAGTCTCGAAAGACGATCCAAGATGTGCTGTGAGGTAATGATTTGAAAAATTGTACAATGGAATATTTTTGTCGATATTTTTTTTTTGTTTCCTTGTACTTGCTTGACATTCTGAGTTTTGTCATTTGTATGCCTGATTTCAATATTGTACAGGATCAAACATACAAGGCACAAGTTGTACAATAATCAAGTTCCCACAAATTAGCATATTTCATCATTTTTTAAATGTGAAGTTGAAGTGATATAAATTATTACACTGAGAACACCTCAAGTAACATTAGTAACTATTAACCAGTTTAAACTACATGTAGTTTTATAATTAACGATACGCATAATTTTCCATTTAAGGAATTAGAAATTAAAATTAATTTCCAAGAAATGAATCCAAAATCAAAAACAGAATAGTAATATACAAGGTGTTCGAAATTATGCAATGTTCCAAAATAAAGCCAGTGTTTAATGCTTAATATTAATTGTGGTTAGGAAACTCTGAACAAAATTACATTTAATACACAAAATTCGGGAAAAGCAATATTTTATTAACGGTTTATCCTTATTTCTCCCAACTACTACGAAAGTAACAGTAACTGAGACGAGCACTTCGAATCGGTAACTATTACGTAACCACCGTTAAATCTAAGACTTTGACATATAAAACTTTATCTGATAAATCTACAGTTTTGCCATGTTGTTTGTTACTTTATCAAACGAGCAGTATTAAAATGCGTTTAATAGAAAAACAACTATTAATATCAAGCAATGTATGGTGAGTATTACCTGAGAATCACACAGACATGTTCTCATTAATATGTACAACAGCCTTTACCTAGTAAAATAGATTACGAATCTGTACGCTATGGATCATCTAGAAACTTTCATCTAACACTTCTAGACTCCACTCAGAGAATAGCACTCAATCTTGCATTAAGTGCATTTCGAACAAGCCACTACACTTCATTGTAATTGAAGTAAATACTCCTCTTTCGCTCTGCGTAGTTCCACAAGGATCGGTTCTGGGTCCGACCCCGTGAAATTTAATGTTCAATAAAGTTTTACAGCTGCCCCATTCGAGCGGAGTCACAGTGACAGGGTACGCTGATGACCTGGCCATAACAGCGGCAGGCAACTAGGTGGATGGGGTAGAGGCAGGTGTAAATTAAACCATTAGGAGAATAGAGCGGTGGTTAAATGGGGTGCAATTAGAACTAGCCCCAGAGAAAACAGAGTGCAATGAATGATCAGAAAATAATTCTCCCACCCTTCACAGTAAGAGCAGGGCAGGTGGAGGGGCTTTAAATATTTAGGAATATGGTTAGACCCACAGTTAATCTATGGGCTACATGCATTGAAGACAGCAGAAAAGGCAAAAGGCGGGGGAAACCGCAGCTGCTTTAAGAAGGCTTATGAGCAACACGTATTGGCCAAAGACTAGTAAAAGAAGGGTACTATGCAGTGTGGTGCATTCCATTTTACTGTATGCAGCCCCAGTATGGGAGAGTTCAATGGCAGCACAAAGCACGAGAAGGAGGCTTGAAAGAGTACAACGCAGTACTGTGCTCGGAGTTTTCAACTGGGAAACTGTAGCATATGCAATAAATCAAATAACGAGGATAGAGGAAGAGGATAGCTGAAACCCAGCCCCGAACTCCTAATCATTTTAACCGATGGAGGATGTAAGGGAAAACGTGGGAAGTTGTACTAACACCAATTTATGATGAATGGTCCGTGGCCTGATGGAAAGCGAAAGTGAAAGTATTTTAGTTGGTAGTAATCCGACGTTACCAAGTGCGGCAGACCCTAGCGCCGGATGTCCGTGAAGGATTTCCCCTCTACCATAAAAAAGAAAGCTCTGAGAAGAGATCATTTTTACAGGAATCTTAAAAAACAAATTAAAGAAGTCCGACCCTGGAATTTAAAAAAAATATGATAGCAATCAACTGTGATAAGTGTATAAAGTGCCTAAAATTTAAACAAAATCCGAACAATAGTAAGGACGTTCTGGCCAAAATAAATTTAGACCAAAATCAGTGCGATAACCCTGTATCTCAGCGACAAAAAAATTTCAATGACCGTTCTTGAATACCCTAGTGGTCCTCTACCGCCCCTGGAAGTATGTACAGTTCCACATGAAACACTTTGAATGAGCAAATATAAACAATTATTCACAGCGTTTTCTAAAACGGAGAATAGTGTTGGAAGCGCACCAGTTACTCCAATTGGAAATCTATCATGGTCGCTACATATCGTACAGCTAAAACATCGATTAAGCTTTGAGTTATTGTCAAAAGTCCTGCGTTTTATCACACGCTCAGACTCAGAGAGTAGTCTAACGCCGTTAAAAATTATACCAATGATAGATTCGTTAGCCTTAAAAATATTTATTTTGCTGCATGAATTAGAAACTGTAGGAAAAAATATTGATTTTATGTGGATGCTGAGTCAGGTGGGCATTCACGGATATGAAGTAGCAGACCAAAAAGCACGACAAGTAGCAGACATAGAATGCCACAACAGATAAAAATTCGTCCAGCAGATCTCATAAACACGCGGAAAAAGGTAAAGTTTTGAAGGGTAGAATATCTGGGACAGAGAACAGAAACACTCGTCCAACCATCAGTATCAATTTAGAAAATACCTAAGAATTTAAATAGACAGAAAAAGTGGTTGTTGAGAGATTAAAAATTGGGTATGCCGCCCTAACAATCATACATTTTTAGGGAACCATCTCCAAGATGTTAGGAGTGTGACGAATCTCTTATAGTGGAACACTTTGTTTTGGTCAGTTTCAGATTTACAATTGAGCGAGGCCGTACGAACCTAAAAAATACAATGAAAAAATATAAAACAATGAAATATAGAAAGGGATTCCTTACCTTAAGATTTGTAACTTTTATAAAATTAAAAATTATTGATGTTATTATTTTAGTTGTTTAATGTTAACTTTTGTTTTTCTTAACGATTATTATTATTATCAATATTACTATTATTACAATTGCAATGAGTAGAAGGTAGAGGCTTATAATACTCTGACACCAGCCAAATTACCTATAAGTGCAAAACTGTAAATAGTAAATTAACAAAAAATATCAGTATTGTAGCACAATGTAACAAATTAATATAAATAAAAAAGAAAAATACACTAAATAAAGAAAATAATACCACATTAAGGCCAGGGGTTGGGTCATTTTTATTAGGAAGGAGAATGCCACAAATAACTTTCAGACAATATTGAGACATGTGCTAGATGGTTTTGTCGAGCCCATACTGCACAGCACCACTCTAGGAATTTCCAGGGCGGTGAAGTACCTAGATATCATCCTAGACTCTAAACTGCCCTGGAAAGATCATATAGAGAGGCAGATACAAAGGAGCACCACTACCCTCTGGGTATGCAGAAGGACCTTTGGTAAAACATGAGTATTGTGGTTATTATATCGATACCATCTGCATATGCTATGTCAGAACCGACCTATTAAAGATTGCTCCTCTACTATCTGGATTTGCATCACAGATAATTTTTTCCAAGGCTATTTCAGAAAGTTGACACGCCAGCGTGTCACCTTGTCTTAATCCTTTATTTGATTCAAATAATATTGATGCGTCGTTTTGTACTTCACTGACGATGAGATCTTTGCCATAGTCATTTTTATTAGGCATATCAGTTTTTTTGCTACTTCCAGATCATTCATTGCTTGAAAGACGTTTGGACTTATGATGTCATAGGCTGTTTTGAAGTCGATGAAGAGGTGGTACATATCGATGTTAAATTCTTGGGCCTTTTCAAAGATTTGTCGTAGACAGAAAATCTGATTGACAGTTGACCGAGCAGGTCTAAATCCTGCTTGGTATTCTCCTAAACGTGTCTCCGTGTATAGTTTTAATCTCTCGCGAAGAAGATTTGATAGGATTTTCTAGGTAGTGTTGAGCAGCATTATGCCCCTGTAGTTTACACACTCCAGCTGGTTTTCTTTTTTATGTAAAGGACATATAGGACTTCTGTTTCATTCTTCTGGCATGTCTTCTTCAAGCCAGACTCTATAGATTATCTTATGCATAGCGTTTACGATAGGTAGATTTATTGTTTTTTAATTTTTCTGTCGCACATTCGACTTCTTCTACCGTTGGTGGGTCTATGGAGTTATCGTTTAAGAATTGCAGTTCCATGCTGTTGTTAGATTCACCGCCCAGCAGCTTACTGAAGTGTTCTACCCATCTGTTTAAAATATTCTCTTTATTAGTCAATCAGATATAGTAATTACTAATTTTGTAATATTAGTTGTGTCTACTATTAATTTCATTTTATAAATATGTCTGTTGTGTCTTTTCCCTCTCTTTTATAATATTTCTATATTTACCTTAGTCACATCATTATTTTGTAACTTCCGGAAACTTAATGTTCTTTTAATTTAGTTTTATACAATTTTTAAGTTTCCAAGATAACTGGAAGAAAATCGGACTAAGGTACTATCAAAAAACTAACAAAAAACTACTTATATGTTGATTAGGAAGATATTTGGAATAATTCTCTAAAACAGACTAATGCTAATTTTGTCAATGAGGTTATATACAACTGGCTCACCGGCATTACTCATTTAAGTTTTTGATATAAGCTCATAAGAGACGAATAAACGGGCAACTTGACAAAATTATAATAATATTTAATTCAGTTACAACGCGACTACATAGCCAAAACGTTTTTACCTTGTACTTCCTAAAGTCTTCTTAGAGAACTTAAAAACTCTTCACCTGTCGCATATAAAAACGACTAAAACTTTACAAAGTTGTGCAATGTGAACTTCCAAAGAGTGATTATCTGATTACTGCTATATAGATATCATATATAACTTTATACGATTGTAATTTTTATTTCGTCTCTTAAAATGATTAATGATCGTCATTAAATGTTTTTGTAAAGTAATAATGACAATTATTGCAGTAACGGCATGGCTACTGTTTAAGTTCCAGTATAATATGTAGCACTTTAGAAGTATTTGACTGTCGACTAGCTAATTATAAAATAGATCAATGAAAAATTTGAATTGATAGATGTATAAAAAAAATAAAAAGAGTTCTTAACAAATACTTAAATTGTTTCTCAACAAATAACTATTGGAGAATTTTCCTAATGAAAGTGCAGAAGTGTACAAAAACCGTAAGTTCGAAGTTACATTAAAATTTAAAAATATTGAAATTTTCAATAAATTTCTTACATCCGAAAAATGTAAACTTTTCCTATTATATGTACTGTAAAAAAATCATAAATAGAATTGAGGAAATCAGATTAAATATGGGTGAATAATCGACTAGGAAGTAAACATAGATAATAGGTTAGTGAATTATACGTATTATTATATTCAAGAGCAGAATTATGTGGGATTCAGCTGTTTATTTGTTTATATTATAAATGAATAATAATTGTAATCAAATAATATATTAGTGGAAAATAAACATTAATTTTTAAATTCTAACAGGTCACTACGAATTTGCATTTTTCTCAAAAATGATTGTAACATTTTTAATTTTCCACCCAGAAAGAAAACTAAACACCAATATCAAATGAGTTTTGAAAGTTTTATTGTAAAATAGCTGTCAATTTTTTAATTAACGTCCAATTATGTGTTCAAACTGACGCCTGTTCTCCGTAACGAAAATTTCAGCCCTAAAATACCTACACCGTGCAACCTTTCTTATCTCATCATTGATAATTTCTTGAATACTTGTGTTACTCTATTTCGCTAGTCTTCTAATGCTTTTTGTGGCCCGGAGTAAACTTTATTTTTAAGATATCACGAATAAAAATCAAGGGGAGTGAAATCAGGTGACCTAGGTGTCCATCATAGTAGTCCATTGGTACCAATCCATCGTTCTTCGTTAGTTTTATTTAGTTATTTGCAAATGATATTTCATCTGGTGTAGCTCAAGGGTCCACCATTGGACCATTATTTTTTATAATATACACTGCTCATATAATTCAGTCACCAATTGTAACATACAAGCTTATGCTGACGATACGCAATAATATTATAGTTTTGCATTAAATTAATTTAATCGAGCACAGACTGTCATCAATGACGAATTAAATATTATTTTCACCAAGAGTCAACAACACAACTTGAAATTAAGCTCTACTAAATCTAAAGTCATGATATTTACATCCAAGAATTACTATAACTACTATATATTACTATAATATTAATAATAACATAAATGGAAACATGCTGCCAGTTGTTAGCGTAGCTAAAAATTTGGGTTTAATATAGATGATGACCTCAGGTTTAAGTCTCACGTAAATAATTTATTGCAGAGGTCTTATTCTGCTTTAAAAATCTTATATTCAAACAGATTTGTTTTAAGCTTTCATTTAAGGAAGACTTTATCAGAATCGCTTGTTCTCTCATTCTTTAATTTTTGTGAGTTTATATATGGACCTTGTCTTGATAACATTTATAAAAGTAAAATTCAAAAAGTGCAAAATTCTTGTGTTAGGTTTATTTTTGGTTTGAAAAAGTCTGACCATATTTCGCAAAAAATTAATGTGCTCAAATGGTTAAATACGGTAAATAGAAGAATATTCCACCTTAATATTTTTCTGCATAAAATGTTAATTCACAAGATTGGTAATATTGTTGATAAACTTACACAACGATCTCATATACAATCTGTTAATATTAGACAAAAAAAATAAGCTCACTATGTCTCATAACACATTTGTTATGACTGGTGGTCGAGAGGTGAACGCACTTGCCTCTCACCCAAAATTTCCGGGTTCGATTCCCGGTCGTGGCAGTGGAAAATATTGTGAGAGGGATTTTTCCACTATACACGGATATTGCGTGTGTGTCCCTTGTCTCTAAATGTGTAGCCCTCCCACACAAGGCTCTTCTAGAACCTTCCGGGATAAAGTGGGTCGTAAGTACCTGTGGTGTTATTTATTTATTTATAACGGCCTTGTTTCAAAGAAGTTTGACCTACTATGCTGTTTTCAATTATAACAAAATTCCTGTAGAGGGACGGACGTGGGTGCGTCTTTACTATGTACATTCTTCGATATGCGATGTAAGGCGCGGTTAGTATTTGGATGGGTGACCGTTCTAACGAAGACCGCGTCCTCGCCTCACACATCTTCCAGCGGCTTGTATATCAGTGTATGCGCGGAAGCTATACAACCTTAGGCGAGGGTTGTATAGGGGATATACCATCCTTCGGAGAGGATGTAATGCCGTCGGTCTCTTGTCTGTTAAATGTTAGGCAAGTAATAAATCTCAACACTTCTTAAGGGAAGATGTTCGGTAAAATTCCTGGTTGGGGGTAGCTCGTCTACAGGCGTCGCTGCTAGGCCTCAGTAGCGGAAATAGGCCGACGTTAAATAAATGTTATAAAAAAAAAGTTCCTGTAGATTTAAAATCATTAAGCATCCAATCTTTAAAAAATAAATTAAAGACATATCTTCTGCATCAGTAGTGAATGTACATTACATTGAAAAATAATAAAATTAATATTGCTTTTTTATATATTTTTACGTCATTTATTTCATTTTTATAATTACATTTTTATTTTGTAAAAACATTATTCCAGGGTTAATCAGAGGGTTAAGTGTAAGAGCAGCTATGGCTAAACTTCGCCTCCTGACTGCCCATAATGTAAAAGAACCACCATTTATTTTTGTAAATGTGCTATTTGATAGAAATAAAAACGATTTATTATTATTATTATTTTTATTCAAATAGCAACAAGAATTTAAACATGAAGCTGCAATAACAAGGAGATTATTACAAATAATTTTCAAATAAGTCACTATTTTGCTCTAAACACTTTTCAACTCTTCTCTTGACACTTATGTTGTATTTTCAATAAACTGGGGTTTGTTTCTTGGCAGATTTCACGAACACGTGCTTCCAAAGCTGCTCTTGTTGAATTCATAAACAGTATCTTTAATGTGACCCCATAAAAAAAAATCAATGCATTCAGATCTGGGGACCTCGCTAGCCATCTAATCGGCCCGGAGGTTCCGGTCCACCTGTCCTCAAAAATAACTGTTAGAAGACCGTCCGCCATGCTTGCATTGTGAGATGGGGCTCCGTCTTGCATAAAATGAATTTCTCTAAATGTTGCCAGAAGTAAATTATCAGCTATAATAACCCTAGAACATTGATAATGTACGAGATAATTTTATGACAATCGAAAGCACGTTGTTTGGTAATAGCTCGCGGAGGGCTGTTACCAACCAACGTGCTTGAGAAATTTGTCATAAAATTTTGAGGCATTTGTCAATACAAGATGGATATTCGGTCGGAAAACTTTATTTTTAGTGCTTCTCAAAAACTTTCCTCTCTAACCTGATACTTTTTTACACATTCTAACTCAGAGAAAAATCTAGTTTTGAAATCCAAAAGAAAAACTGTGTAAGTAGACATCACTTACGGTTAGAGGTGAACCAGCAGAACAATAAAAACATGGTGCAAAATTTCAAAACTATCTTTAATAATAAGAGAAGAAAAGATGCTGTACCAGCTAGAAAATCACCCGGTATAAATTATGAATAAAAAGTTTTCCATTTAAAAATAAAAATCGACAAACATCGACGTTTATTAAAGAAACAATATTCCGAGTTACTTATGCTAGAATTTTTTACGCAGCACTGTGTATAAGCGGTATATCAAAATAGATATTTCCGATTCCTCGCCCCTTTTAGGTTCTACTTTATGGTATTAATCTAAAAGAAAGGATACCGAACTGCACTGCATTCGAGGGGAGGACACGGAGTGCCCCCCAAGGTGTAGTGACAGGCCCCCCTGCTGTTTTTTTAACCGAAACACCATTCTCTAATATTGTCGTCGCTTGGGCCATTGTCGTTTGTATCCTTTATACGGTTTCTTAATGGACTTTTAAATGCCGTCGTGAACGATAAAAATACTTGAAGCTGCTAGCCCCGATGTTATAAGACCTTTTTCGCTGTTTAATTGCATTTTTTCGGTTTGCCGATTTTATTAGTTACCTGTATCCAAATGTCACAAATGGGCCTATAAAAGTGCGCGGTGTTATATCCACTGCTATAGTAGGGATTTTTTTATTTTCGTATCTTCACAAGATTAAGTGTATTGGAATTAAAGTTAATTTATCATTAAGTCATTTACCGTCGCATAAAAATATTAGGTGGCATTATAGTTACAATACTTATAACAAATAAATTTCGACAAAAAATTTAAATTAAAAAAATAACAGAAGCGTGGCTTAGCGATTACTAAGTGGTTAAATCCAAGTTGAATTGAAAATCGTAAAAAAACAAAAATCTAACTTCGAAAAACGTAGTTCACTATTGATTTTTTTTATACTATACGTAACAACATTTTATTTGTATATGATTTGCATTCACTATTTTAATGAGAATTAGTAAGCCATCAACATAGTTTTGGAAAGGAAATTGAGTACAATATATATACAGCTGCTATAATCACATACTTAATTTACGAATAGTAAAAATATAACAAGATCATTTCATGATAATATGGATTAATGGGTCCAGCCCAAAGGCGGTTCAACATTAGCAATATACAAACACAGTTATGAATATACCGGGTAACCCAGAAAATACCTACCCCCCCCCCCTCACTTTATTCTACATTTTAAAAAATAAAATTCTGAAACTTGGGAAATATACGTATTAATGGCCACATTTTTACCATTCGGTGGTCAAAAAATCACTTCCGGTATGCCCAGAAATTGCCACAACTTTGTTATTTTAAATAACACCCTAAAAATTTTACCACTTTTCTCATAAAGCTGTAATTTCCATTTCCAAAGCTTTTTTCAAATTTAAAATCGGATGGAAAATAACCTTGGAAGTGGCATTTATTTTCTATTCCTAGTTGGCTTTGGAATTCATGAACAAATTTAAAAAAATTTCGAAGTAGACTTGGAATTTGAATAAAAGGGTATTTCTCAACAAATTAAATGTAAAATTGGCCTATTTTGTTCATTTGCTTGGATTTAGAAATGTTTTTTCCATTTTTCCATTTCATGGAAATTCAATTTATTATTACTCCAATTTTTCAAATAATACCCTGTATGTTTTATTTTTTATCAGATAGAGTGATAAATTTGCATTAGATTGGTTTTCCTGATTAAAAATTTAATACAAATTAAAATAAATATTAAGCTTTTTGTAGAAGCGTTTCGAATTGTGTCCATATCTTGCAGTAAGCCATGAAAAACAGATGAAAAATTGTACACAGCATCTGTCAAACCGTTATTGATGAGTGAAATAGAGGCGTATTTATTATTTGTAAATTTACAACTAGATGCTTTATTCAATATAAGATACGATTCAGTGATTACGGTGAATATCAGAAAAATGCCCATGCGGCCGCCCGTCTATATTATGAAAGATATCCCGATCGTCGTCAGCCATACCGGCAGTATTCTAAAACTCTGGAAGAATCATTCCGAAATGCAGAAAATATTGAGGTGGCAGAGGACAGATTTATAGTAAGCGAAGAAATGTGGCTTACAGACACATATGTACTCATATTTCTACAAGAGAGCTGACAAAAGAGATAGATATTGGTCGTGAGATAGTAAGACGTATATTAAAAAAAACATGGTTTTAAATGCTACAAACACCAATTGCATCAAGAATTATATGAAAACAACGGAAACAGAAGATTGATCTTTTGTAATTGGTTTACTTAACACGTATACTTAAACAATAGACTTTTATTTAGTGATGAATCTCGTTTTACGAATAATGGCATATACAATAGACATAATCTACATTATTGGTCTAAAGAAAATTTACACGAAATGTTATGAAGGTTACCATCAGGATAGATTTGAACTGAATGTGTGGGCTGGAACATTCCGCACAAAAATTATTGTTCCTATACTATTTCAAAGACTACTAGCCGCTGCGCGTTACTTAAGCTTTTTACAAAATAAAGTAGAAAACTAACTGGATGAGCTTTCCTTGAGATTTCAGAAATATGTACTTAAAACAAGACTGAGCACCATCTCATAATGCTGGTTTTGTGGGAAATTACCTTAGTACAAAGTTTGACAACCGTATAATATCTACGAATGGAACTATCAGGTGGCCTGCTAGGTCACCAGACCTAACTACAATCGATTTTTTCTTTGTGGTTATCTAAAGGACATAGTATTCTCAACGCCGTCTGAAACATTAGAAGAACTCCAAAATAGAATTTTAAATGCCTTTGAATCAATAACTCCAGTCATGTTACAGTATTTATTTGTGTCATATTGTTCTAAAAAAAAATAAGCATTAAATCATTGGCATTTCTTCCATTTTTTAGAGTTAGGAAATTTTCACTTGAAAACTAAAACTGTCAAAAAAGGCTTATAGGTAAGAAAACGTACCTTTTTTGATCCTGGATACTTTAGAGCATAAAAATTAATCTTAGACTGAAGTTTAAGGTATAAACAAGCTATATCTACAAGGATTTTTTAAAAATTATTATTTTATTTAATATCTATGTCTTAACATAGAGTGGAAAAAAATGATAAAGCTTAACTTTCACGTGCAATTTATAAGAAACAAAAATTATGAAAATTAAAAATAAATATACCATTGGAAAGCTGAATTCTTTCTCTTTAAAACGCTATCTTTGTTTTTTTTTAATGGGTACAAATTGTCTTCATTATGTGGCAGCGGTCGAGAAATGCTTCATTTCCCTATGCGACGCGCTTGAAATATTGAGCTGAACTAACGAACTGTAATAAATAATTTCTCATGCTAAGGGAAACATTTATTTTTAAAAAAATTTATACTATTTTTTATGTAAAATTTACCGCTCTTTCACGTGGTGCTATCCGTTTGTTTATTATTATTATTATTATTTTGCGAGATATTAACAAAAAACTGAATTTTTCCGTTTCAGGGGGTTGTTTATAAGGGTTCGCGGGGGTAGATTTTGGTAAACTTTTTTGAGCCACTTTCTACTAGTAAAAAACTAGCCTTTCATGAAAAAATTAGCGAGGTCACAATTAATTCTAACCTTTAATAGGGAGAGAAATACCAAAAATAAAATAATATAATAACTAAAAATATACCTATACTGTCAGTAATCCTAATAATAATGTCCATAATAAATTATATAACTACATAGAATTAGCAACAAACACCCACATAGACAAACACGTAATTTGTAAAAGCAAGCAGTATTACTTATAATACAGATATACAGACAGGGTGTCTCACCGGCAACTGAATCAATCGATATAGAGAAAAGTACGCATCAGAAAATTTTTAGTATTTAAATAATTACTAATGTCGATGTGGTCAATTCAACTAAAATAATTACAAGCAGCTGGCACTTCCGCTTATACCGGAAGTCGATACCAACTTACTTATTTCAAATAGAACATCCTATATATTTTAGGGTTTTCGAAAAGAGCATAACATTCTAAGTCGATAATATGTAGCATATCCTATGCCTAAACCTAGTCGTTTCAGAGATATTTGACATTTTATAGAAAATTTGACAGGTGCAATGGTTTGCAAGAACCGTTATAACTTTCTTCGTGTAAAAGATCCTCATTTGCTTCTTGCCACATAAAAAGAACACAAGGAGAACTACGTTCTGCAACTGAAATAAATTCCATAATATCATACCAAGTGTTCCGTTCTTCGTGTTACATTTTGTCAACTTCAAACAGCGAAAACTTGTTTAGGCCAAATGGAACACCCTGTATTTTTTTACGTCAAGTTGTATAAAATTGAATTCCCTTTTCTCTGATATTAGCATTGTGGGGGTTAAAGTTACAACTATTTGAAACATTTGCGATTTTATTAGAAATTCATGAATTGTTGTAATCGTTACATCAAAATAGACATGATTAGAAACAATCAGTCATTATCTTGTGTCAAAAACTGCCAGCAGGTTTAAGTTACACCCACGAAGACTTTTTAAATTTGTTTATTATTTATGGAGAATGTGATAAAGTAATATCAAGAACTTGCAGCACATTTGCTACTCGATATCCAGAAAAACGGAGGCATTCACCAAACACTGTAAAACGCATACTGGAAAATTTTAAAAATTATGGTTCTGTCAAGGCAAAAATGCAAAGAAGAAAGCCTATTGTTGATAACGAAATCATTGAAATAGTCATTCTGGGATATTTTCATGCATTTCCAAGGAAGTCATTAAGACAAGCTGCTCTGGAATCGGGACTATGCAAGGATTCAATTCACAGAATCTTATTAAGACATAAGTTTCACCCGTTTTCATTCCATATGGTTCACGGACTAAAAAAAAACAGATTTCCTAAGAAGACAGAATTTTTGTGAGTTTATTCTAATAAGGTCTGAGGGTCACGATTCTTATTTGGGAAATATTATATGGACAGATGAAGCAAAATTTACTAAAAATGGACTTCTTAAAAGACAGAATTCGCATTATTAGAGTGACTCTAATCCTCATATGTTCAGAGAGCGAAACTTTCAGGAAAGTTGGCAGTTGAATGTTTACTGTGCCATAAGAAACGATAGAGTGGTGGCATTGCAATTTTATCAGGAAAATTTATAGGTAAATTAAATTTTCTCTTCTGCTAATATGTATGGTAAATTTTTGTTTTTTTTTTTTTAGATGAAAGATATCTGAATATCTGAATACGAAATGCATTTCAAAACATATCACAGGATTCAATTAGAAGAGCTACCCACGAGGAACTAATCCGAAGATGCGAAAAATGTGTCGAGGTTCGAGGGCGGAATTTTGAGCAATTTTTAAATTAAAATGAAATCATATTTTAAATTGATCTTATCTCTGCTATTTTAGTTCATGCTATATCTTCAATTCGATTAATACGCATATTACAGTGTTAGTGTTATTTTGCGATTTTGTGGATATCGAGTAGCAAATGTGCTGCAAGTTCTTGATATTACTTTATCACAATCTCCAAAAATAATAACAAATTTTAAAAGTTTGCGTTGGTATAATTTAAGCGTGCTGGCATTTTTTGACATAAGATAATGATTGATTGTTTCTAGTCATGGCTATTTTGATGAAATGATTACAACAATTCATGAATTTCTAATAAAATCGCAAATTTTTCAAAAAGTTGTAACTTTAACCCCCACAATGCTAATATCAGAAAAAAGGGAATTGAATTTTACACATCTTGACGTAAAAAAATACAGGGTGTTCCATTTGACCTAAACAAATTTTCGCGGTTTGAAGTTGACAAAATTTAACGCGAAGAACGGAACACTTGGTATGATATTGTTGAATTTATTTCACTTGTAGAACGTAGTTCTCCTTGTGTTCTTTTTATGTGACAAGAAGCAAATGAGAATCTTTTATACGAAGAAAGTTATAACGGTTTTTGCAAACCGTTGCAGCTGTCAAATTTTCTATAAAATATCAAATATCTCTGAAACGGCTAGGTTTAGGTACATGCTACATATTTTCGACTCAGAATTTTATGTTCTTTTCGAAAACCCTAAAATATATAGTGTTCCATTTGAAATAAGCAAGTTGGTATCGACTGCCTGTATAAGCAGAAGTGCCAGCTGCTTGTAATTATTTTAGGTGGATTGGCCACATCGACATTAGTAATTATCTAAATTTTAAAAATTTTCTGATGCGTACTTTTCTCTATATCGATCGATTCAGTTCCCGGTGAGACACCCTGTATAATATATATTTTGGGATCAATTAATTTATGAATGTTCGTCCTAGATTTATTTTGTATCTATGTTTTAATTTTCTTTTTAAATAAATTCATTGAGTTAAATTTCTTAATCTCAGATAAAATGAAATTGTACATTTTGGGGCCCAGATCTTTGAGCAATGATTTTTTTATATTTTAGGTATTCGAGTTGCATTGCTTCTGTAGCGGCATTGATAATAATGAGCAATTCCCTCTAGTTCGCTTTTATTTTCATGTTATCTAGTTAGTATTGTCAAGCAAAATAACTGTCGAATGGTCAGTATTTGAGTTTCCATATATAATTCTTCTGAGGGGATATGATTTTTTTTAAATTATTTTTAATATAAATTTCTATGCATTCTCTAGCTGGGTTACGTGATTGTTGGCCGCACCTCCCCATGCGATTATTCCATAATTTAAGTGAGTGTCCACTAGATCAAAATATAAGGTTTTTAACTGCTTTATATTTAGTAACAGGGATAATTGTTTAAATTAATACTCTAAGGATCTGAGCTTATTAGTTACATATTTTGTATGAATGCCCCATCTTAAATGATTATCTATGTAAATTCCTAAATATTTAAAATTTTGTAAGCCTTGTATATAAGTTTCATTATTGTTGACATTTATATTTAATCTCTGGAAATCAGATAAATTATTGCTATTAGATGTAAAAGGGGCATAGTAAATTTTTGAATAATTAGCTGTTAGTAAAGAAGCTGTTAAAGAAGCTTCTCTTTAAGGTTCTTCCAGTTACTATCAGAATATATTATGGCCGTGTCATCGGCAAAACTTACTGTCATCACTCAAGGGTAAATCAAATAGACCATTCAAGTACATATTAAAAAAATTGGTCCTAAGGCGGTTTCTTGTGGTACACCATATTCTACCATAATTTTATTACTGAAGGTGTTGCCAATATTTACACATTGTTGCCTATTTGACAGATAACTATTTAGTGACATGTATGGAATGCCCCTAAACCCTATACCCTCCAATATCTGCAATAATTGAACACGATAATGATAGGCTATGGCATCTTGCGTTGATTTCTGCTCCCTGAAACCAAATTGCTTCTCTGACAAAATATTAAACCTATTTAAAAAGCTAGTAATTCTATTTTTCAATATTTTCTCAAATTTTAGCTATGTTGATATATATTCTTGGGACACCCTGTACACAAGTCAAACTACGAGCAACTCTATAAGCGATTAAACCAAGCAATATGCGTTAGATATTATAGTACTATGTTAGTAGTACATAACACTTAACATTCTATAATTAACAACTTATATCAGAATACAAGTTGTTAATTAAATGTAATCGGAGTTATCGTTATAGTTATGTGTGGCTATATAGTCACTTATACATTAACAAGTGATAGGTACCACGTACCGGTTTAAATCAAAATTTCCTTGGAGTACCTCAACATACTGGTTTTTTCAATAACATCCATATACAGTAAATTCACAACAAAGGATTTAACAACTACTCCATTGGGTAAAAAATAATAATCAAAAGCACCGCCTCATAAATGTAATAGGACATTATATCGTATGGGAGACCCCACTATTGTGTCTTTAGCCTTTTATCCTTGTCTTATAAAAGGATAAATTTATTCTAAACCGCGGCTTTTGCTTTAACAATTCTATTGTTATCCAAATCGGGCCAATGGAATTGGCGAAAGCAAAACGATGTTCTTTTGTCTGTCGTTTTTTTAAGGGAAGATTATCATGGGCGGCGGAACAACATTTTTGCAAGGGAGAAACTGAATCACGCTGAACTGTTGTAATGTTCACCAAAATAATACACTATTGAATCTATAACAATGGGTAAATAGGCGTAAGCTTAATTTAGCATCCATTAAAATGTTTTTTTTTATTTTAATAGTTTATGATCTATTGGCAACGAAAATAGTTTTTACTACTTCAGCACTTGTGATCTTAAGCAAATCAAATTATTCAGTGCTGAACATTTAGTAGCAAACAATATAGCGGGGATGCAAGAAAAGACCATTTTGCTGACAGTAGTTAATATAATTATGTAAAATAAGGCCGGGAAAGAGATAATAGAATATATCGGTCATTCATTAAAGCCGATGCAGAAATCTGTTGTAAAATTTGCAACACGGATCATCTCTGTTTGTTTGTACTGTGAATGATGTGAATGAATTAAACATTTATTTCAAATGCAGTGGTTTAAACAACATGAGAAGACACATTGTAGTAAGAAGTTGCTGATAACCTTAAAGACTGTTCCGAAACTGATGTGTCAAAATGCATTAACTGTGTAAATTCTAATCTAATAATTTTTTTTTTAATGGAACACCGATAAATGTAAATCAAGAACTTACAAGATATCTTTAGTTGGTAACAAATGACAACTAATAATGAGTAACTTTGAAAATTCAGATCATGGCAAAAATTATAATATATGATTTGCAGGAAACAACTACTCAGCGGGCAAATACCTCGACCTGCATTGAATTATACCTTACAAATCATGATAGAGCGGTAGCCAATATCATTTGTCAATTCCCTGACCAAACATAAACCGGTTTCTAACTTATTAGTTCTCATCAGTATGCCATAGGTCATAGAACAAACAAATGATAGTGGCCAAGCTGCTAGTTTTATACAAACTATAGTAAATTGAATAGTAGTGAGAGGTAAGTGAATCCGTTGAGTAGTTGTTTCCTGCAAATCATATATTATAACAGTAGGTTAAGTCCATCTAGGACTGAAAGGTCGCCGCTCTCAGGTACTTGCAGAATCGCAAGTCGCTATACACCCATGGCGACATCTATGGTGTATAGTAGCAATTGACCATATGAGAGGATTCACTTACCTAAAGCTTCGTAGAGCACGAATTTAGCACAGAGGTCAATTTTATAGCTAAAACGCTTGGAGTATTAATTGAGCTTGAGATTTGAGCTCTTCAAATATTTATATGTAGATAAATATAATTTCTATGTAACTATTTTTATACTCTTCTTTACATTTGTGGTCTCCATTGTATTTTTTCCTATTTTATTTGTTTCTTTCTTTCTTTTCCTACTTTTAGCTTTTGGATTAGTTAGTTAGTAGTACTTTATTTTGTACACTTCAAAGTGTCCTCTAATTGGGCGTGAGCCTGTTGGGTAATAAACGATTTTTATTATTATAGAAAGAAATAGAATGTCCATGTCAAATTATGTACTAAAAAATTTAATTTGTTACGTGCTAGGGGAGGTGAATATGGAGGTTTTTTTTCTTCAAAATTCTGCCGCCGTAATTAGCCGGTAATTAAGAAAAACTGATATTCAATACGACCTTCCCTTAGTACGGTGCATTACCTAGGAGCTCCATTAATCTTGACCCTTCGAAGTGATTGCTTCTGGAATAAAATTGCGCTTTAAATTCCTTAATTTCTTCAATTATCCCAATAATTATTAAGTTTCTTGTACAATTAATAGAAACCGTTGTTAAAGATAATTGAGCTCTCCGAATTACTTTTTTTTTGTTTTTTCGCTAGCAAGAAAAATAAGGAAATTATGATCGATAGAACTCGCGTCTTCATATTTCCTATAATTTACCTAAACTTCATCAAAATCATAAAAATAATGCTGTGCAAACTGGAAATGCGATCACAAATTTGTGAGAGAATTTCTTCATAAGAACTCCCCTAAAGCCAAAGCGTTAGACAGGGTGATATTTTCAAAAGTGACATGGAACCTTAGTAAAGTATTATTAAAATTTTCATAATAATCCTTATAACTCGCAAACGGGTAGAGATATTGAGTTCACATTCGGCATCTAGGTGGTACTATGGAACAGAGGCATGACGTGACAAATACGAAAAAATCTTATAACTCGTGAACGGGTAGAGATTCGAGTTCATATTTGACACGTAGATAACACTATTAAAGAGACACGGAATCCGAATGATTCTAGTGATGGTACAACCAGATGACGTCACATCCACGCAAGGTCCTTATAACTTTACAACCGGTAAAAATGTTAAAGAATACGCCAGACCCTCGATAAATTTTTCGAAACTATAACAAAATTCGAAAATATTTTTGCTTGAAACGCGTGCTCCACGTGAAAACGCCCTTGGAGAATGGTTTTGGAGATATTAAAAGAGATTCGCTCTTCGGAGCGTTTATTATGTAAAAAATAAAAATTTTAGGAAGTGTCGCTGCACGGGACGTAACGTCGCGCCGGAGATAAAATTTTAGGAACTATTATGAAATCCGATTTTTATTTCCAAATTAACCGTATTTTTATTAACCACCGTTAATACTGCACTGCAACTCATACATCTTATTAAATATGAAGAAAGGTTAAAAAGTCTTCGGTCAAAATTTTTCAGGGAATTTGGCGTGAGAGACAACATTTTTTACAATTGATGATGTCTGATCTCTTGACAATTTTTAAAGAAAACATTTTTACAAGGCGCTTCACAATTTTTTAAAATGTTTTTAAAAATCAGTTTATTACTACAACATTCAACTTAAATTACATCTTTTTCTACCAAATAACCCCCAAACAATAGTGTATTGTTTTATTAGGAGTAAAAGTGATACTTTTTTGATGAGTGTGCAGTACAGAAAAAGTACTTTTACTTCCATTGCTATTGGCAACGCACAGCTATCTGAAATGTCAAACTTTAATGTCATGAAATGAGTAAGAAATATCATGATTTTGAAGTTTGAAGAAAAAAATACATTTTTCAATCCGTCTTTTTAAGTCAGTCTTACGTTTCTTAGTTGTTGTAGAGTCACTTCTCAAGAGGCCTCTCTTATTCTCTTTCACAACTCTTCCCTGTTTGTTGGTCTTGTCTTGTAGATTTTTTCTTTAAGTATTCACCACATCTTTTGTAAAAATCAACGTTAATCCACTCCCATACAATAAGAGCGTTATGAATTGAAGGTCCATCTGATAATGAAAAATACTTAACGATATTTTCAAAATACCACAGTTAGAAATATGGCAAATGTCATCTATGATTTTTCCTTATAGGCGAATACGACTCAAATCACCAAAAATTGGTTTTACAGGTTCTGTCAAGTCGCCTATGGATACTTGTTTATTTGCCAATTCGTCAATAAAGAAAAGTCACAGGTGATAAAATGTCACCTGTGTGTTATTTTGAAAATATCATCAAGTGTTATTCATTATTAGTGACAATGGATGAAAATTGACTTACGATTGCAGAAAAAATAGAAATAGTGAGATGAGTAATTGACAATGTGCGCTGTTTTCGTGAAGCACCGAAAAATTTAATAGAAGGCATTCAGATCGTCTCTCAATATCTAACACGACAGTACTTAGAATAAATCGAATGTTTAAGAATAAAAGAGTAACAAACCGAAACCCACGTGATGTTTATGATGAAAATGTCCTAAATTTTAGGTAATTCTAATCATAAAATTTCTGGCTGTTTCATAAGAAAGAAAATAAAGCCATTTAAGCCAAAGTTTCTCCATACCTTGGAAGAGCGAGATAGAAAAAGAAACATATATTATATCAACACAAATTTTTTTCAAATTATTATGTAACCAACAAGAATAACCCAGTGTATTTCTACAATGATTGGCCATGTGATAAGTTTGTTATTTTTAATATTAACGTTTTCGCAATTTTTAATAGGAAAACAACCCATGCTATTTTAAATATTTCAGGAAAAATCTCTTGTTCCAATGATACGTTTATGAGATAAGTTAACTAATAACTTTAGAGTTTACAATCGACTTGGGGTCGGGGAGGTTTGAGGAAATTCAATCGAATCCTGCCGAGTGCGATTTTTTAATATTTATGACAGTATTGTATGCGATATATCCATCGGCTTGCCTTACTAATATTGTGTCCTAATTCTAAATTTACAGTAGTTAATTTCTTCAAAATTTGTAATTTCATAATAAATAAGAAAGTCATCCGCAATAAGATGAATTTTACACTTCTGCAATACATTCCCAAGATCACTGATATATGGATGAATAATAAGGTACCAAGATACTCTATTGGGGACTCAAAAGTTACTCATCTTAACCTCAGATAAATTGCTATTAATATTTGTAATGCAACTTTATATCCAACTTATAAAATGGATCAAATTCATATCATTTTAGCTTTAATATTAACACATTACGGTTTCAAAGGTCGTTAAAAACGGCGCGAATCTTAACCCCTGGTTTATTCAGCAACTTGCTTCCGTTCCATAATTACTAACTGCAGCGTAGTTTCACAGGAATGTTTACCACAAAAACCTGATTGTGCACATAAAATTTTATTAAATTTTACGTAATAAATTAATTGGTTAGAAACCATTAATTCTAAAGTCGCTTCACAAAATGGTTGTGTATCTGTGTACTGGTCTCAACTGTTCAGCTAAATTAGCACCTATTCCGTATTTTTGGAATTGGTACAACCATAAATGTTTTGTAACACTCAAGCATAACACTTTTTCCAAATTTATATTAATCATATTTCAACACGGGTACATCTAGAACATATTTTATTAACGTGGGAAGCAGCATTTACATAGTATTTTAAATTATTTATAAATATTTCAAATGATTCATTGACATCCTTAGTTCACATCCTTCATATCACATTTTATTTTTAAGAATTGAACCGATTGATCGGATATGCCCTTAAGGCATACGCTAATGAATATATTAAATAAGTCTTTATCAAAGTTAGTTTAGATATATTCAATAGCGTTGGAAGAAATAGAAGCACATCTACATACGAAGTACTTATTGTATGCAACATTTAAATATTTACTTATATCTAATCCATGCACCCATGCTGCTACGTCTATGAAACATTGCTCTTTTATCTGCTTTTTTAAGTGACAGATGTGTAAGTTGTTAAAATGTTATTTTTATACCGCAGAACTTGTTTAATCCCCCCTTAATTTTGCCCGGATTAAATTCTTTCGAGCGTGTTTATATTCGAATTTGCTTACTGAGGACTAATTTCTTTGACGGGTCCTTGTTAAATCGGCAGCAAATTATAGGGTAAGGATAATGAGAGAAAAATTACCAGGAGGAGTATTACATTCACTGAAAATCACTGGTATTACTGTGGAAACCATCGGTTGCAGTTTTATTAGGGTGTTAATCCAAAATACTTCACTGGTTAATATTTCTTTATTGTTGCATTAAAGAGTAATCCTAAGAATGTTTCTGACATATACAAAATAAAAATAGGTAGTCTAATATTCCGTGAGTAATAATTTTGTAATAACGAATGTAGGTGCCTACTGTATGTGAATTTAGTAGACTAGAAATACCCTTTCCCAGATCTTCTCACCTCTAAGATAGCAGAAGTTTCAAGAAGCCGTTACTATAAGTAGAAAAAATTTGCAAGGATGTAGCACGGTAATAAGAGGGATTCTGGATTATCAACTATTTTCCTGTTGTTTTTTATGTTATTTTGGAGCACTGAGGAAGATATTTTTCATATTGGAATTTTGTCTGACTCTATTGGGTATTACTGAAAATTATCGTCAATTATCCCTTTTGGACGTGACCCATTATTAGCAAATTGTAATACTTAACACACACTTGAAAAATTTAGAAGTTTTACAAAAAAGAATATTAAAAATTATGTTAGGTAAAGAACGTACTTATCCCTCAGATATCCTCTTCAAAGACGCCAATGTAATGGACATTAGGCAAGAATTCTTTTTTCAATGTGCCTTATATCAGTGTCAATCTAATATGCCAACCACAGCTCTACAAAACACAAGAGGAAGTATAAATGATAATTTAAGACCACCTAAAACCAAAATAACTTGTAGACAACGATGTTTAACTTACCTAAGTCCAAGAGCATGTAATACGTTACCAAACAAAATTAAACGCATATCACTATTCAGTAAATTAAAAACTAAAATAAAGCAGTATACCCTACAAAAATCTAGAGAAGAAATTCATAATACTTTAACCCTAAACAATATAATAATAGGCTATTTTAACTTTCTAGGTTTCGGTGTCACTATTATTGTTGTGATTTTTATTGTTGTAATTATAATTGTTGTAATTATAATTGTGACTATAATTAGGTTTATAATCCCATAAATTTGTAATTTTGTAATATAGTACCATCACAATATGTCGCAATAACGTCATTCGTTTAGAATTACCTATATATGTGATTTATGATGTGTGCACATGGTTTATATGTGTACATGATTATATGTGTGTATGATATTAATTGTACAATCTACATTAGATATTCTTTATTTTACAAGTGTCATATATTTTGCATTACATTTTATACCTTTATTTTGTATATTTCATATATTTTCATATTCCATATGTATTTTAAAACTATATTCACATGTGTCTCCTCTTTCATGCACAGTGCTTTGATGCACTTATATGAAATATCAAGTTTATTTACATGTTTTTGTCATTGAATTGTATATCTTATATTTATCTGATAAATAAATTCTATTCTATTCTATTCTATTCTATTCTATCCTATCCTATCCTATCCTATCCTATCCTATCCTATCCTATCCTATCCTATCCTATCCTATCCTATCCTATCCTATCCTATTCTATTCTATTATATTCTATTCTATTCTATTATATTCTATTCTATTCTATGCTATGCTATCCTATGCTATCCTATGCTATCCTATCCTATCCTATCCTATCCTATTCTATTCTAAATGGATTTCTATCGAAAACTCATACAGTTTTCAGTTCAAAACTAACAAGGGGTGTTCAAAATTATATTTTTAAATACTTATTTAAAATCCTCACGCATATACCGTATGTCTATTTTACAAGTGCCACACCAAATATCTTTCTTAATATCTATTGTAGAAGAATAATGTTTTAGAAACAATTGTCCCATTTTTTGTGAGCTATATTTCAGTAAAAAGAAATTTGAAATCCATAGCCTACTTTGTGAGATATATTACAAAAACCTGAAAACTAGGAATACCACAAACGGTTATAGCTTCCTTATTTGAGGAGATACGAAAAAAGTTAAACATATGAAATTTGACGGCGGCAATGACAATAAGAATAATAATGTGTATCAAAAAATTCGAAAAACGCAGTTGGCTTTGACATACGCTCTTGTGCAAAAATGAAAAGAATAAATGTCAAAGGACGTCATGACACCATATTAATTCCGTTTATTTTTTCTCTTTCCAACGATATAAAACATGTCACAAAACTTTTAACTGACAGTGTCAATATTTAATATTTTGCGAAAATCACAATTCATGTTATTGAATCGTAATGCCATGATTAGTGAAAAATAATATACTTATACAGAGATATAAGAGAAATAAGTTCAAAATCTAAAAACGCGCGGTTCATGTTCAAAAAAAGTAGTAAGGCGAGGGCATGTTGCGGATAATGTAAGAAAAAAATGTGATGCTTGTTTTGCTCGGGTAGCTGGTTTGGAGATTATTCCAGGGTTAAATGTTAATATTAATTAAAATCCAGATCCAAAATAAGACATTTATTCTCCTAATAATTATATATACAGTGTGGCCTTATCTTTTATGGCTTAGGTTGCGACAATCTTGTTATTACATAAGTACATCATAGTAATCGGAGAAAGAGAGAGAGTGTAACATATTTCCTCTATGTACGTCGTCGTAACCCCAATTCTCTAATCGAAGTTCCAGAACATAACAGACGCGACAAAGAAATCTGTTTCAGGAGAGATCCAGTTCAATACACTCGAATCAATCTGAGAGGAGGTCCAGTTCAACGCACTCGAATCCTCCCTAACAGATACTTGGTCAGCGGCTGCCACGGCGCCGGAGAAGCTTGATCTTCCGGTTATCCCAGTTCAATACACTCGAGAAAGGTGAAAGCCAAGATCTGAATTTACTGGTTTCTGGCTAGCTATTTTATACCCAAAAATCACGGTCACGTGGTTTGCACACGGCACGCAATGCACACGGCACGCAAGTTGCGGCCTGGTGAAGTCAGAAGTAAAAGTTAAAAAAAAGAACTAATCAGGTATTGAACTAATCTAAAACTGAACTACTTGATCCATGCATAATTAAAATAAGTTAAACTGGAATGAAAGTATACAGTATTCTTGTAGTATTGTATACTTCATTACATTCCCCCCTTTCTTCGCAAAAAACTAATCTCTCTCTACGAATCAAAAAAAAAAATTGTTGTCCAACATACATCTTAAAACTAAACAGGTAAGTTAAAATTATTTTATATATTTTACATAAACAATAATACAACAAGCGAACAAGTTTTTCGGAATCCATCATCTGATTCCGAAACGGGTCAAAACATCAGGGTGCCCTTCTTAAAAAATTGTAGTACGCCTCTGGTTATATGTACAATGCAGGCGTGGAGTCATCTGTGGGAATAATCTTAAAACAAAGAAACATAGTATAAGTATGGTTCAAACAGCAGGTAAATAAGTTTTTGTTTTTTTTTCTTCCCTTTTTTTTGTTCCTATTTTTTTTTTTTTTGAATTGTATTGTATTTTGTATTGAATTATGTTAACCAAAATGAAGAAACCTCTTTGAGACAAATTAAGAGAAACTATCGCATAAAAAAGACAGTGCAAGAAAAATATTAAAATAAAAACGGATTTCGATACTGCAAAATTAAGAAAGTTCAACATTTAAATGAGAGGATATAAGCCGAGGTAGCAAGATTTTATAGTTGGTTGTTAAGAAATGACCCGCTGATATGTAGCAAATCCTTTGGTCGGACGAATAAAATTTTTCTAATAACGGATTTTTTAATAGAATATATGCATTAAAAGTGAACACGAGAAAATACACATTGGTTCAGAGAGAATGCTTTCCGGGAATGATTTTCTACGCATGTTTGGGTGAGTCTTTTAGGGACTAAAGTAATTGGACCTTATTTTTATGATACCAAACTAACCGCTCATAGATACCTTAATTTCCTGCAAAACGAATTTCAAGATTTTCTTTATGACTGAACAGTGGCAGAAAGATTAAATTATTCATATTTTCAACAATATGGGGCTCCACCTCACACTGCTGTAATATGTGCAAATTATTTAAATCAAGCTATGCCAGATAGGATAGGCGCCTATGGACCCATTCTATGGCCAGCTCGATCACCAGATATTACTCCCTTGAATTTTTTCGTCTGGGGTTACATTAAAGACAAGGTATTTCAAACTGCCCCTGAAAATATTGAGGAAGTCAAAACCAGAATTAGAAACGCATGTGAGGCAATTTTCAGTATAGTAGTAGGTAGTACTGTCATATATAGTTTTTCGTTTTTTTCGGATGTTCATTTTGTACTTGTATTTTTATTTATGAGATATTTGTTTGTTTGTATTAAATTGTAATAAATAATTACTGAATTATTTATAATTATTATAAAGTGAATTTGAATGTGGTTTTCGTAAAATATTAAATATCGACAATACTAAATTTTTGTAACGTGTTTTATATCGTTGGAAGAGAAAAAGTAAACGGAATTAATGGTGTCATGGCCTACTTTGAGATTCGTCCTTTTCATTTTTGCACAAGAGCCTATGTCAAAGCTAACTGCGTTTTTCAAATTTTTTGATAAACATTTTATTCCTATTGTCTTTGCCGTCAACTATCATCACTTCAACTGTTTCGTATCTCAAATAAGGAAGCTATAGCCGTTTATGGGTTTCCTATTTTTTAGATTTTTGTAATATATCTCACAAAGTACGCTATGGATTTCAAATTTGTTTTCACTGAAATATAGCTCACAAAAAATTGAATCATTATTTCTAAAACTTTATTCTTCTATAATAGATATTAAGCGTGACATTTGGCGTGTCCCTCGTAAAATAGACAGACGGTATATCTAAGATTAATTTTTTTATAGATTTGTATTTTAGTCCTTAGTTAACTCGATGAGTACAAACTGCAATTAATATTGTCCCTCTATATAGAGTGAAACCAAAAAATAACAGTCTTATTCAAAATATATACATATATCTTTAATAAATAGACAAAACAAAGACAAAGAATGGTGAACATTATTTAAAGTTTATCTGTCATCTAATTCTTTATTCAATTCTCTGTAAGCCGCATTAGACGGACAGTGAATATTTCGTTCATGCGGAGCATCCTTTCCTGTTATTGTAATTTTTAATGGAACAAATATTTGATTGTCTACAACTCTACAGGTCCAATGTTTGTTAAATGAATATGGTTGCAGCGCGTTCCTTTGGGTCTTTAAAAAATTGTACTAATGTATCGATATATAAAAGCTAATATTTGAGTTTTTCAAATTAATTTGGTATGATAAAATTGTCTCCAACATTTAATGTTTTTTCCAAATAATAAAAGTACTCTCTACGTTTGTAAAAATATCCTTGGATTCTATACTGCACTGCAGCATATTATATAAATAAGCATAATATACTGAATTCACTGCATTAAATCCAAGTTAACTGTTTCTACTAAATTTAGTATTCATTTGTTAGCCGCAGACCAATCCAAATTAGTAACGGTCTGGTAAGGTAAGCTGCGTTTAATTCGAAATAGTGCATTGTGCTCTCTAATTTGTGTTATCTTTCTGGTTAGCGACCTATCGTCCCGTTTAAAGAAATGCAATTTCTGGGATGTATCCCACTATTGGAGTCATGTCGTGGCAATGTGCATATAGGTCTCTGAAAGAGCTGTACCTGTCAGAATTCGAAATGAGGCGCATTCTGTGTTCAAAAACTTTTAGTTTGTGTACATCAGTTTTTTATTCTGTCTGTTAAGTCTGCTACCCCTGGTCACGAGTTGATACAGAGTCAGAGATAGACACACAGTGTAGACTTTTCGTACTGTTTCGTTTATGTGAGCGTTAAACGTTAGTCGCTAGTCCAGTCTAATCTCCAAATACTTCAAGCACCTTTTGATTGGAATTTGTCTTCCCCGGACCACAACTGGTACCAAAATCCTACTTTCAGTAAATTCTCGCGTGAGGGCTATTGCCTCTGATTCTTCCACCGATCGTAATACGCCGCAGCATAGGCCATGTGCGCCTTTAAAAGCATATTTGCTGCCTGTGCATTGTGAGAGTGTGCATACATGACCGAGTTGTTGGCATACTTGGCCAGTCTAGTATTCGGGAACTCTAGGAAGTCGAAGACGTACCAGTTCTAAAGTTTTGGTGACAGGCACGACCCTTGCGGGATAACTAGGTGAATATCCCGTTATGTTGACAGTTTATTGTTCACTATGATCTGCAGGAATCTGCCTGAGAGAAACGAGTGAACAAGTTTGATGACGTAAGTCGGGAAGTTCTTATCGAACATTTTGTAGTGTAACTCTGGGGTCCAAACGGTATCGATGGCCTTCTCAATATCGACGGGCACCATAACGGTGCTCTTCCTAGGTTGTATTGTATTTTGACGTCGTTAACTATCCTGATGACTTACTGTACTGTGCATCTATCCATCCGGAACCCACATGGGCACCCATCGTTAATGTGGAGCTCCTCCTATGTAGCATCAAGCCTAATCAGGACGAACTTCTCCACCAATCTTTAGATCGCCGACAGTAGACCTGTTAGCGTGCTTGGCGTTCTTATTTGACTTCAGAATGGATACAACCACCGCACATTTTCATAGGTATTAATGATATACGTTAATTGAACAATACCCTTTTTTTTTATACATTTATTTAACGTCTGCCTATTTCCGCTACTGAGGCCTAACACCGACGCCTGTAGATGAGCTACCCTCCCTCAACCAGGAATTTTGCCGAACCTCTTCCCTTAAGAAGAGTAGGGATATTTTACTTGCCTAACATTTAATAGACAAGGGACTGACGGCTTTACATCCCCTCCGAAAGATGGTATATCTCCTATACAACCCTCGCCTAAGGTTGTATGGCTTCCGCGCATACACTGATATACAAGCCTCTGGAAGATGTGTGAGGCGAGGACGCGGTTTCCGTTGGAATGATCACCCATCCAACTACTAACTGCGCCTGGCGTTGCTTTACATCGCATACCGAAGTATGTACATAGTAAAGGCGCACCTACGCTCGCCCAACAATACCCTTCCTCTGAAGATATTTGAGAAGTTTATACTCGACGTCATCTTTACCCGGGGTTTTTGGTTTGGTAAAGTCTTGGCCATATCTGCAACTTTCGAAGGCTTCACTATGACTTTAAGAAATTCATGTCCCGTCTTTTGCACGTCATCGTCAATAATTCCGTTAATGTCATTTTCGATATTGTTGTATATGTTTTCAAATTGGGAAGCTAGGTCATTGAAATATGTGTATAGTCAAGACGCACATAAACTCATCCCTAAAATGAACTTTTGCATTTGCACCTTTATACAGGTTGTAGAATTACAACATATCAGATGATGATCTAGATATTTTCTCATGCAACCTTAATAAGTTAAAAACGTTTTATTTTTGATAAATAATAATTCGTTTTTTTTTCTTAAAATTTCAGTCTTAACTCCATTTGTGCCCATTCATTTTAATAACTATGTGTCTACCTTTTCTATAACTACTATACGTTGTGATTTATTTAAATCTTTCTCATCTCGTTAGTCATACTTATAACTCTTATTTACTCTCCTGTTCTGTAGTTCGGTTTACTTATTTGTAGACCAGTAGGTATTCTAAATAAATAAATAAACTGAAGACAGTAACCAACTATAACCACAAAAAATTCATGCGAATGCAAATTTTCCATTGACAATCATTATACGTGGTCAAAATTGAACATTTTCTTATAACTTTTCTATTTGTCTAACGTGAAGTAAAATACCTAGAAATGGCCCTCATTCCCTCAGCAGGATGAGTTCAAAACATATATTTTAGTTAATTAACCTTAAATATGTAACTTATGAGGTTCTACAACATGGAAAAATTATTTTCCTAACCTTAAAAATAGTGAAAATATTAAGCCGTCTTCTCTTAAATGCAACGCCTTGTATAAATTGTACCTAAAATAATTTCTAGTATTGATTGACTTTAGAAATGTACTTTATGAAAAAAGAGGTAACTTTCTATGTGAATAAATAGCGTTACGTTAAATAAATTTGCCCGGTACAAATAATAAGCAAAACCGACACAAACTGTTATTTATTTATACAAATCTAAAGGTATCCAAAATTTTACACACGTGGCAAATTCAACTACCTAACACCTGGTGAAACTATTTAAAAGAATGGCAGTGTTTGTATATGCTATTTACCAAAAACACTCTCAAGTGCGAAATCGTGCAAAATCCTACTCACTAAACTCAAAAAGGTACCCATGCGGATTTTAACACTTACAGACCACCCGAACAGATTTAAATTTCATGATTTCTGTCAGCAAAGTATTGTTATTGTACTCAATAATAAGCTACCATTTTGGGAATTTTCCAGTCGAACACCTTTCAACGTTTTATTTTACACCTTCTTAAACATTAATAAACAATCATCAGTGCAGAAATTGTAGCAAAGAATTGTGACCTAAGTACTATTTAAAGGATTATTTTATTTCACACCTGGACTTAAAGTGGCTGAGATAAGGACCTCACATGGAGCAAAGATAATTTAACATGCTCGGAGAATAGATGGATGGTTTCAGTGTTTGCGCTTTTAAAAATTATAAAAACAATTACATCAAAATTATAGCTTTTGATCCTTGTGGGTAGTAACTATTATGTACTGTATAGTATAATCTTGCTTATGAACGCAAAATATCTTATTTCATCAGAATTATTTATTTTACATTGCTTTATTTATTTTAATGGTAGTAGTAGAAACTAAATAAAATGTAGGAGAATGATGGAGATTAATAGTATGTGAGTACACGGATAAATACAGTAAAAATCCTGGTGAAGTAAATTTGAAATTATCTTTTAAGAGAAGCAATGTTACAACTAAAAATGTCGGTGAATTTCGTTGTATAAATTGTACATATTATAAAGTGAAGAACACTGTCTAATAGTGCGGTCGAAGAGTTTGAAAAACGATGAAAATCAATTATTTTCAGAACGATGTCTTTCACATGAACAAAATTATGTACACGGAAGACCGCCTTTTACGCATTTACATGCCGAACACTTTTTTGCAGCTACTGGCGATTAGTTCTTCATAGCTTTTTGCAACATCCGGAATGGCGGACCACAATAGCTGCAACCTGTCTTTGGATTTTTCCCATCCTCATATATCTGGTAATGGAGGTTCAAAGTCTATACCAAACACAGTGTTCCCATATTAGGGCTTGTAGGGTGGTTGGTTTAATATGTTGAATTAGTGCATTTTGCATTGGAGGTATACGCTCAATTGTTCTACATTTCTTCTTCTAGTTTTCTTTTATGAAAAAGAATCTCTACACTCATTAATAGTGTTTAGGGGTCATACAGAGAACCACAAATCTTAGCACTGCACGCATAATCTCGTCAACTGGAAGTGTCCCCAATAACAGTTCTTCAAATACCTAATTAATAGTAGAATCTTCCATCCACACCTTCTAAATTTTTGCCTACTCCACAATATCACAACCCGTCACGGAATGAAATATTGGTAGATAGCTGCAATCCAAAGTTGTTGAATATTATTAATTTTTTTAAAAGCAGACAATGCAGTGGCTACAACATGTGAATTCACGGCACGATTGTTGACGCCAACTGTGACCATTATCAGCGGTAGGCTTGGCGTGAATGAGAAGGCGGTCGTCTGCTCCGTCATGGGTGAAGTCGTGAAATATTTTGACAAGAAACTAAAAAACTGATTTTTGTTATTATCTACTCTTTTTTTTTTTTTTAGGGGCGTAGTCGGCGCCTTAGCTAACCGAAACAAGAGGCCCTCTTGAAATCCATAGTGGGAGATCGGACCGGGACCGCTTTCGCATTACTTTAGTCTGATCCGTGCCGTCTTTTGACGCCGCCTGTCTTCGTTGTCTCCTTCTGTGGAGCTTTCCTACGTCCCCCATCTATCGGTGTCATTTGGGGTTCGGAGGTAAGAGGTAACTTTTGACGCCGCCTGTCTTCGTTGTCTTCTTCTGTGGAGCTTTCCTACGTCCCCCTTCTATCGGTGTGATTTGGGGTTCGGAGGTAAGAGGTAACTTCAATCTAGAAGCTCCTCTTGTTTCTTTTGCCGGAGCACTGCCTCTGTGAATCTTGATACGGCTTCCCAGTAGTGTTTGCTACGTAGCATGTTGCCCACGATGTTATTGGGCGTTATCCGGCCTCCCATTGTCACTTCTAAATGGAAACGTTCTCTTATCCATCTGTTGCATTCAAAGAACGTGTGGTATGCATCGTCTTCGGATCCCTTCTCGCAGTAAACGCACTCCGGACTTTCTGTTTTTCCCATCTTATACAGATAATACAGATAGGACTTGAAAAAACCGTGCCCGGTCAGGAACTGGGTTAGGTAGTAGTTCACCTCTCCATGTCCGCGGTTTGCCCATACAGCTATCCGTCCTATCAATCTGGCTGTCCACCTTCCTCTGGTTCCTGAATTCCAGCGTTGTTGCCACTCATCTGAGGGATCTTTCTTCTCTCTTTGTCCTGTTCCTATTCATCTCTAACCTCCTTGAAAAAATCCTCTTACGTTCTTGTGCCAGCAGATCAATCGGAGGTGTTCCTGCTATTACCAAGACGGCTGGTTCTGGTCAGCGCTCACTACTACTAGTGCCCCTCTTCGCTGCACCGCAGCAGCGCGCTTTCGATACTTCTCCACTTGCAGTGTGTCCGCCCAGATCTCCGCTCCATAGAGCAGTATAGATTGCGTCGTGGACATTAGCAACCTACGCTTGCTCGCTTTGGGGCCAGGTACATTCGCCATCAATCTGCTAAGAGCAGCTGTTGTTTTAGCTGCTTTATCTGCCATGCGCTGGATTTGTCCCCAGTAAGTCAGCTTCGTGTCTAATGTGACTCCTAGATATTTGACGGTGCTTTTGGTCTGAAGCAACTCCGTGTCAATCGTCATATCCAATTCGGTGGGGATTCTCCTTTTCGTCAGGATTACTATCTCCGTCTTGTTTACTGCCAGCTTAAGTCCGTGATCCTCTAGCCAGGAGGTTACTCGGCGCATTACTTGGTCTAGTCTCCTCTGGGCCTGTGCTTCGTCCCAAGCTACAATGGTTGCGGCTTTGTCATCCGCATACCCGACTAGGTGCGTTCCTTCTGGCATTTCCATTTTCAGTAACCCATCGTACATGATGTTCCAAAGATCAGGTCCTAGAATCGATCCCTGCGCCGCTCCAGAGGTTACTGCCTTTTCTCTAGTGCCCTCTCTAGTGTCATATAGTAGTATCCTATCCTTCAAGTAGTCCCTGAATATTCGCAGTAAGTATGGGGGTACTCTAAAAGTTTGCTCTAATGCTTCTAGTATATCTATCCATCGTACCGAGTTAAAAGCGTTCCTCACATCAAGTGTAACCAGCATGCAGAAGGGTCTGGTTCGGTGGTCTCCTCTCTCTGTAGCGACAGTTTCCACTACCTCCTCAATTGCGTTTACAGTGGATGATCCTTTCCTGAAACCGTGCTGACTGGGGCTTAAGTCGCCAGCCGCTTGTACTGCTGTTGATAGACGTGGTTTTAGCAGCTTCTCTAGCAGTTTCCGTGCTGCATCTAACATGCACAGAGGTCTGTAGGACGCTGGGCTATTTATCGCTCCTTTGCCCTTACTGACTAGCACGAGCCGTTGTCTCTTCCATCGGGCGCAGAAAACCAGATTTCAGACACCAATTGTATATGTCCAGTAGTAGTTGTGGACAGGCGTTTACCGCTGCTTTGATCGCCTCCACGGGCACTCCATCTGGTCCTGGCGCTTTTTTGCTGCGTAGGGAGTCCGCCGCTCTTACCAGCTCTTCTACGCTAAAGGGCGGGATATCCTCCGGTGCGACAAGTAAATCTACCTCTTCTCTTAGTGGGTGGGTAGGAAATAGCGTGCCTACGATGTCATCCATTGCTTCCGTGTCGAGCGACGTGCATCCCGGCGAGGTGCGGAATTTACTGGTGACAATCTTATACCCTTTACCCCAGGCGTCATTTTCTACTTCATCGCAGAGTGTTTTCCAGCAACGGGCCTTACTGTGCTTGATTGCGTCTCGGAGCTCTTTCTTTGCGTGCCTGTATTCAGCTGCTCTTTCCGCTGAGACTTCGGCCCCTCTCGCACGCATTGCGTTTCTTCACTTCCGCAGGCATGTCCTCCTGAGGTTAGCGATTTCTTCGGTCCACCAGTATACAGGGTTTCTGTTGCCTGATGGACTTTTCTTCCGGGGCATCGATGCCTCGCAGGCGTGATGAATGAGACGCATCGTGGTGTCAACTATAGCTTCCGCGTTCTCCCTATCCTCCTCTTCGCGGACGTTTCTAGGCAGCGAGGCATAGCCGTTCCGTATTACCGCAGAGAACTTTTGTACATCCATTTTCGCGACATTCCATCTTTGTGACTTAGATAGCTCGCTCCTTTGCGTTTGTCGTTGTCCAGTCACTTGGAAGCTTATGTACTGGTGGTCGCTCCTTGTGAGGTCTTCTATCACGCACCAATCCGCTATTTTCGCAGCTACGCACTCTGTTGCCAAGGTGATATCTATGATGGTTTGCCTGTAGCCAGCACGCCTAAAGGTCGTCGACGTTCCGGTGTTCAGCACGACCAGGTTAAGTCTGGACGCCATCTCGATGACCAACCTCCCTCTTGTGTCAGCCCAGGTCATGCCCCACTCTAGCGCTTTGGCGTTGAAATCGCCGATCACTATACTTCCCTCTAGGTTCTGAACCGTGTCCTCGAGAGAATCCCGGAATTCGTCGATTGTTACGTTGAGGGAGAAGTAGCAGTAAGTAACTCTTCCGCTCCTAATCCATACATTATAGTGGAAGGTGTAACTAGGATATCGCAACGTTTAAACCAAAAAAACTAACTACTATTCACTATCACTATCTTCAATCTGGAAAAAAAATGTATATATTAGAAATAATAAATATTCGTAACAAGTTATCATAGCATGACGCCTGAAATTTAAAAAGAACGCAAAACTAAAATGGAAAAATAATTTGAGGTGTAAATTAATGTCAATTAGTAGCCTGAATGAGGAAACATTTAAATAGAAATTTTGACCTAAAAAGGAAAAAAGTAGCACTGTAATGATCATTTTTAAAATTACATGAAATAGGTAATAGCATCCATCACAAGATAGTATACAATAAAGTTTTAGTTTTATTAAATAGATCGTTTTTGAGACCAAGATACGGTGGAAACATCTGCATAGTCCATATAAATTAGAGTTGCGTATGTTGTATGTAAAATTTACTAAAGTAATCTATTGGTCTAGTAAACGGTTTGGTTTACCTTAAAAAGATGAATTATCTTGTTGTTTACATTGGCACCAGCAATTTGAGAAAAAATGACCTTGTCAATGCAAAGCACAGTAACTTTTGTCAAATTTCTAGGGCCAGAGCTAACGTTGAGTTTATTAATCGATCTTCATAATTAAAAATGTCCCTCGACTGTCAAATTCGTATTCTATTTGCAGAATCGTTTAAATAGACTTTTAGTACCACCACAGAATTTTATGACCTCAAAAACATATTAATTAATATCAGAACAGAATGTCAGATTTCAAATCAGATTTGAGCAAAATATGGTAGCTTAAGTAAGTGGGTTCATGAATAGGACCTGTTCCTTGACCATCAATTTGATGACGCCATTACTGGTGAATGGAGTTTGAAAATTTTGGGGTCTGGACCGTGTTTTGTATATGTAGAATCTATATCCAAAAAGAGCATGTTTTCCGCCGGCACTGAAGTATTTTTATGTTCTCCAACCGCACTATGAGGTTTGTTAGTTCTAGTTGATTGGTTCAATAAATTTGAGCACATAATGTGAGCGCATTAAGGATACGAGAATTCAGAACAACAACGTTATATTTGTATTGTTCGAATTTTTTTTACCGTATCCCAGGTCACCTGAATGACCTTCAGGAATCTTGGAGATTTAGATTTGTCTAAGAATAAAGGAGACGAGTCCTTACAGTTTATAGTGCGATCCGAAGGACTTCTTTTATCGATTAAGATCCGGTTTATCAGTACAGGATTAACACTTAAATGTCAAATGAAACCTAATGTTTCGTTTGACATTTATCCTCTAGTTACGAGTTAAAAGTGCATTGAAAAACCGTACTTGCAAGAGAGCTAAAAGGTAGGTACAAAACCCCGTCAAATAATGTCAATTCAGTATTAAAAATTGATGTGTCTGAGGATTTTACTCATAAACTACGGAGAAAATGAATTACAAAAATAATGAATGTATAGTAAAATACACAATACGAAAGTCCAAATATTCCACTGTTTCATATGAAAGGAAATAAATTCATTTCCACCCATGAAGGTGCACAATGTGCGTTTCCAAAACGATTGAAAATAATGGCCTATAGCTTGGGACATGTTACGTCTTCAATCGGAAAACTCAAATAAAATCTGATTGCAATAAGCTCCCAGCAGGCAGATTAATTCCCAAGAAAGGACTACCGTGCAGGACCGTTGTGCATCGCCAGTCGCAGACTAATTTCGAGCTTGTTAGCTCTCATCAGTACGACATAAACGAACGCTAAACAACCCTACACTGTTACTCTAGTCTATTATTTACAGATGGGAGAAGTCCGCAATTTGTCGAATAGCTTGTTGGGTGGCAATGGATTTATTTCCTTTCATAGGAAATAGGACTTTGGACTTTCGTAGTATGTATTTTACTACACATTCATTATTTTTGTAATAATAAACCCACTTCGCGTTGACTTATACTTTTATTTTTAGAGAATGAATTTATCGGTGGACCTCACTAAGGTCTCTAATTTAATCTTTTTGAATATACTCTGATAAACCATGGTAGATGATGTATTTTTTGGAAAATACAGCTACTGGTACGATTGTTAAATATCTGTGGCGTTCACATAAATTTTGTTTCTTCATTAAATTTTTTTGTAAAATTTAATTAGCCACACTACTAAAACACATTAAAAAAATAATAGGGCGACTAAGGCATATTTCGAAAGATTTGGGATTCTTTAACAAGTGAATGTAGTGAAGAACACTACCTAATTTCTTAACTAATTCTCGAGTCAAAATGGTGTACCCTCTGCAAGAGACAATTGGTATTATAGATTTATACTACTGAAATAAAAATTCAGTAACGGCTGCAGCCAAAAGTACTAATACCCGCAAAATTGCAATACAAAAGTACGTAATAGAATTGATATAGAAAATTATAGAAAAGGGATCAGTTGGTAACAGAAAGCATAATCCAACGAGACTGATTAATGTCGAAGCTATAGAAGCTGCACTTTGTTCAATAATGACATGTCATACATGAAACGGCGAAAATTCAGCATAATATAGCATAGTCACTATAAAAGCTATTCTTCCACTTAACCCAAAAAGAGGCAACAAATTTACAACATGCATATAAACACTAGTACACATACTTACAATTTTATTTATTATTTTTTTACGCACAAATGAGACTTTTCTTCCTTTATTTTCTTTTTTTCATAACCTTAACAGTTATTAAATAGTTCAGGTACTGAGATTGTCTCAGAGTTGATAGTGATTCTCACAATGGCCTTCGAGTTTCATACTCCAAGACCTCATGAATTGAATGATTATTATGGTATCCTATGAGATCATAATTGTTTTACCCTCTTTTACCGGTGGAAACATATTTAAAATTACTTAGAGATTAAGTTGATCCTATTAGAAAATGACGACATTCTTTCTGAAAATCTATAATCTCAACAAGACGGACCACTTCCGCATTTTGCTGTGACTGTCCGTCAATTTTTTAATGATACATTCCCTGGTCGTTGGATAGATAGAAGTTCGATGATCTAGTGACCACCTCAGTAACCAGATTTATCCCCTTTAGACTCTCGTTTTGGGGGTATTTGAAGACAAGAGGCTTTGCAACTCAACCAGAATCGCTAGATGATTTATAACATGGGATTATTCAAGAATGTCAACACTTAATTTTTGGTAATGTAAGACAGACCTTTGAGACGACACTGTGTCATTGCATGGAGGACAACGGAAGTCGGTTTCAACACCCAATAAATTAATTTCTGGTACTGAATAGCTTATTACCCTAAATCTTTTTTTTTTTATTGAAAATTACGTGCAGCTTCCATACTATTCACATAATCCAGTCAAATAGTGAAAAATAACACCACCATCATGATATCTGTCGTCAAGAACCCATAAAAAACCTTGTCGAGTCCGTATTTTTTTATTTCTTGGGGTAGGTTCAACCCCCGGAGTCGGTCCGGAGCATTCTAGTGTAAATTAACTGAACTTATTATTACTCACCAAATAATCCGATCCGACGAGCTCAAATCCAAGACCGAGAAGTCGAAAAATTGGGGTGGTTTTTCTTTGATAGGGATAGTACGCAAGGGTTTCAGAACTCGAAACGGCGGTCACCATCGTTTTTCTCGCCCTCGAAAACGGAGGGTAAATGTATCCTACAAACTTTTGATGTTTAGGCCTTTTTGTAACCTCGTTAAATGGACTATTTTAATGGTTCTGTCTTCAACAAGTAGTGGCTTGCGCTATATTGACTTTTGAGCATTTTGCCCATGAGAACTATTATTCTTAAGAAAGCCAAGACCTATAACACACTAAAATTAGGTGCAATTTAACCGAGAGTCATTTTCTTATCATTCCGTGCGGGGTACTTTATTTTTTTTTTTTTTTTTATTTACCATCAGTTTACGGTAAATCTATTACAATTCAAGTTTAAATGTGAGGATGATTTTTTCCTGTCATTTTGATTATTAATAGCAAGCATGTTGCTTAACGTTCCTCTTGTTCATCATCGCCTTCCCCTTCTGGTCGCTCAACTTGAATTTTCAATTAATTATCATCATCCTCATGGTATGTTATATTCGGCTCTTGATCGTGCAAACACTCCTCGCTTTTGTAAAATTAAAAAAGTTTGAGTCGGAGTGCTTCGGTAGAGACCCTTAAGGAGGTACGTGCACTTATTTTCGATTGGAGAATATCTGTATAGGTTTTCCAAATATTTTCTGCACCAGAGTCAAGGCCTCCCTCTATATATGCAGTTGAAGCACTTGGTAATTTGTCAAAGTTTGAGAAAACATATTTTATTGCCAGTGATAAGGTATTTTCCACCACCCTGTATATTACTTCTTGAAATAACACACTAGTTTTAAACGAAATTAGAATACTTATTTTTATAACACTGCACAGAGAATACACTTAAAATTAACTTAAAGTAGATTACAAAAATTTTCACTTTTCAACAACGAAAGTTTTGTCTTGGAAACATAAAAATTTACTCGATTTTTAGATTTGATTTGAAGATTTGAAAAATAGATGCGCGCGGGCAGAATAGATTGGTTTTTTACTTGGAGCTACCAAAGAAGAACGGTTGTAGAACGCGAATCGGAATTGACTTGCCCGAGAGACACCGCGCGCGGTCTTTTATATTGTCGCTATTGTTGTGTGTGTCGTACACCGCGAATCTCGCATAATCGTTTTTCTGTACCGTCCATTCAGTGCGGGCACGGTCCAAAGCTGGATAGGTGAGCGCTCATCATGAAGCTGCGGTCGTACTAAGTGCCACGGTTGGCGCGATCGGAACGAACGGAAATAAATTTTGATAACATAATTTATTTGTGCTGCAGGGGGTAGATTTGATATAAAATATATGTGCAGATACGTAAAATGTTGAAGGAGCGGAAGTAAATATTGATGAAGAGAAGAGCTGTAACATGTCGTGTAGTCAAATGAATGATAATTTATTAATTAAGACGCAGTATCGAATAGGTATTTAGGTTGAACGAAGAATGGCTTGTAAAAATGAACTAAATTTTGATATCGGGGCTATACAAAGAGTCTTATGAGTGGTTTGATAATATATGGGGGCTATAATTTTAAAGTTATTATTTTAAGAAGATTGAGCTGTAAAATGGGAAAATTGAATGTTTCGACGTTACTTTAGGCATCTTTAGGAATTATCGGGTTGTAGTGAATTTTTTCGGAAATTATTTTGGAAAATTGTAATTTTTTGATAATTTAAGATATACGGACACTTTTTTTCTAGTTTGACAAGGCAAGCTGAAAGGTGGATTTATTTGGTAAATTTTGATATTTTTTTGAGTTATTCTTTTTATGATGCGAAGTAATAAGTAAATAAATAAACACCACAGAAATTAGACAACCCCCAATTCCAGAAGCCAGAGGCTTGTGCGGAAGGGAGTTACACATTGAAAAAACGTGGACAACAACAATTTCCTCCGACAGTGCCGGAGCCAGGATTCGTACCCGGTGGCGCGATACTTGTGTGATTAATCGCGATTGCCACCTCGCGCCTTAACACACACTCTAAAGCTTGATGAAAGATTAAGGCATGCTTGTCCGTTACACTGACTACAAACTGAGGAGCATTGCAACCCTACTTTTCTACATTCGCAACTCGAACCACAGACTTTCTTGCAATTGCAGAATATCGTATTGAGCAGATCTTCTGGTGCTGGTGATAATAATGTTATTGTCGGTTCCAGAGTTTCATTTTGCAGAACCCATCCCCATTCCTAGAGTCCTAGGCCTTTCTCTAACCAAGTTTGGATCTGGTAGTAGACAGATTGATATGCTGTCGAGCTGCTGCTGTTGTAGGTGGAAGAGATGATAGCTGTATTGGTTTGTTGAGTCTTGTTGATATGATAAATTGCGTATATAGAAAATTGTCAATATTGTGTTATGTGTACTTTGAACGACAGCACTCGCGAGGGTGCCCACAGGGACACCTCATCGAATGTCGAAAAAACACCGACAAGATAAATCCAAGAAAACTAATTCTTTCATCTACGACGCTTGGAATGTTCGTACTCTGAACGACAGCACTCGCACCGATCGGCCTGAAAGAAGAACTGCTCTAATAGATAGAGAATTTCACCGACTTAATGTTGACGTTGCAGCTCTCAACGAAACTCGATTTTTGGAGGAAGGCTCTCTCACAGAAAAGTACTACACTTTCTATTGGAAAAGTCTTCCCACCAATTCAAGAAGACAACATGGAGTAGGATTTGCCGTTCGGAATCAACTTGTATCCAACTTAACACAAGTACCACAAGGCCTATCCGAGCGTCTAATGCTGCTACGCTATGAGCTATCAGATGGCAACGCGGTAAATCTAATAAGCGCCTACGCTCCCACTCTGGATGCAAGTCACGAAACCAAGGAAAGCTTCTATCAACAGCTGGAAGAAACCCTCTGTAGAATACCTAAAACGGAACGACTCGTTATTCTTGGCGATTTTAACGCTAGAGTAGGGAGAGATGCAGACACCTGGCTAGGCATCATAGGCAAGAACGGTTTGGGCAACATGAACGCTAACGGTCAACTACTCCTAACTAAATGCGCCGAACATGATCTAGTTATAACAAACACCATTTTCCGACAAAAGGATAAATTTAAAGGCACCTGGCGTCACCCCAGATCAGGTCACTGGCATCTACTGGACTATGTTATCGTACGTAGAAAGCATCTCAAGGACGTCCAAATTACAAAGGCGCGCATTGATAGCGAATGTTGGACCGATCATCGTCCTGTTGTCTCTAAAATGAAAATTGTTATGAGACCCAAACACCGAAGAACTCAAGTAAAACGTAGACTCTGTCTCTGTATTAGTAAATTGCGTGACCAACAAACCGTCGAACAGCTAAAGAAAAAAGTTCAAGAGAATTTGAGTGCACTAGAGGAAACCAATTCTGTAGATGTCGCTGTTACCTGGACACAAATTAAAGACAGTTTAAAAAGTGCGAGTGAGGAAATTCTTGGCACTGCAGCAAGTAAAAAACAGGAGGACTGGTTCAATGATAGTGAAGCTTTTATACAAGAACTTCTTGACCGCAAACATACTGCCTTCCAAAACGCTATCAACCACCCCAACGACTCATAAAAAGCAGAAGCTTTTACCCAATCTAAGTATGAAACGCAACGCGAAATTAGAAGAATAAAGAACGAGTGGTGGGCAAGCAAGGCCAGAGAAATTCAAAGGTACGCCGATTCACACGACTACAGGAATTTCTTTCAAGGAGTAAAAGCAGTGTACGGCCCCAGTCGGAAAAATATGTGCCCTATTAAAGATTTAAATGGAAATCTCCTCAAAGAAGACCAGGAAATAAGAGCCCGATGGAAAGAACACTACTCTAACATTCTTAACCAGCAAAGTCAAGCCGATCACGATATTATAAATCTTATCCCTCAATATGACACCTTCGAAGACTTAGATAAACCACTAACAACGGAAGAGATCTTAACCGCCATTGGGCAACTAAAAAATAACAAATCTCCCGGCGCCGACTCCCAGCTGAGATCTTTAAAGCTGTGTCGTCAGAGCTCATACCCTACCTCAAAAAACTGTTTGATGTCGTGTGGGAAAGTGGTCAAGCCCCGCAGGAGCTTTGTGATACACTTTTAATCAACCTCCTCAAAAACAAAGGGAGCGCTGCGGACTGTGGAAATTACAGGGGTATAGCTCTCCTGGCTGTTGGAGGGAAGATACTCACTAAAGCGATGGCAAATAGGCTAACACCTGTTATGGAAAAGTTACTTCCTGAAACACAGAGTGGCTTTAGACCAAACCGAGGCACATCGGATTTAATCTTCACACTTAAACAGCTTCAAGAAAAAGCACTCGAACATCAAGGAGAAATTCACATGGCCTTCATTGATTTAACCAAGGCGTTTGACTCGGTGGACAGGGAAGTGCTCTGGAAAATTATGTTCCGCTTAGGTATCCCTAGAAAATTTGTGGAAGTATGTCGCAGTCTACATACAAACAACAACGCCCAGGTTATGTATAATAATGAGGCAACCGAACCTTTCCAAACCCTCACTGGAGTTAGGCAGGGATGTGTCCTGGCACCCCTACTCTTTAATTTGTTTACCACTGCTCTACCAATTATTGTTGACAACAAACTGACAGTCAGAGGAATAGGTCTCAGATACCGTTTTGATGGCGGTCTCTTTAACATAGGGCGCTTTAGAGCTTTCACGAGGACACGCACACGATTCATTTGTGATCTCCAGTATGCGGATGACTGTGCACTTTTAGCCTCTACGCCGGAAGAGCTTCAAGAACTTTTAGATGTGTATGCCCAGAGCTATGATTCCTTGGGACTTAAAATCAACATTGGAAAGACTAAGATTATGTCAACTCCTCATCAAGTGAACCAAATAGACATTACACTTAACGGAAATTCTCTTTAAGTGGTGGATCAGTTCAATTACTTAGGCAACGTTGTTAATGACAAAGCAAACATGGACAGCGAGATTCGCAATAGAATTAACGCTGCATCTAGAGCACTCTGGGGACTTAGAGAGAGAGTATTTGACAACCACGACCTTGCTTTGTCAACGAAAATGGCTGTCTACAGAGCAGTTTTCATTCCAACACTGCTATATGGATGTGAAAGCTGGGTCACTTACCGTCGTCATGTGAAAGAATTAGAACGTTTTCAGCAAAGACACCTCAGAAGTATGATGAAAATCCGTTGTTTCCATCACATATCAAACGTGGAAGTACTCAGGAGAGCAAATAGCCTTCCAATTGAGGTGCTTATTTCAAGAGCACGCCTAAGATGGGCAGGTCACGTTCATCGTATGCATGATAACCGCCTTCCTAAATGTACACTTTATGGTGAATTGCTAAGCGGTAGAAGAAGGCGTGGCGGTCAACGAAAGAGTTTCAAAGACGCTCTCCATGAAAATCTAAAATCCTGCGGTATTGCAGACGAGCAATGGGAACAACTTGCAGCGGACAGAACCGAATGACGAGGGGTTGTGGCCAGCTATCAAGGAAATGTTGCTGCAAGAAGGCCGAATCCAAAACCTAACCAGGTCTATGTTTGTCCTGACTGCGGTCGACATGTGCTCTCCCGAATTGGCCTCTATAGCCATAGTCGTGTGCACCGTAGATGAATGGGAATTACAATAGACTACACCTTTTACTTGTTTTTTATTGTACACAATTTATCGACTGTAAGATTTTTATACTCGGACTCGAGTAACGGCTAATAATAATTATACATTTTCAAACAATGTTTCTGAAGGGCAGTTTTCTTGCAGTAATACTTGAGCTGACTGATCCAAATTGGAATGCTTCTCGAACTGTTTTCCTTCTTAAACGGAGCAGATGTTGTGTCACATCCACTGAAGACGTGCCAAAATATATCTTTTAGAACGAGGACATTTGTCGAAGCTTTTAGACGAATACATTATTTGATTGGCTACATTGCCCTGGCCATTTTTTTTTTTAATTTCTTGCTGATGTGATTGAGTACGCTCTATTAAAAGGACTAACAGATCAATATTTTTCTCTGTTATGATGATTACTTATTAATTACTAAATAACTAAGATTTCTTAATAATTATAATATTTTAAATAAATGATTAACTTTATAAACCGTACTTACTATGTATTGGATTCCACAGTTGACCTAGCGTCGTCATACATACTACTTCCCACTCTTCGCGCTTTATCTTGAGATTGGTTAATTATATAAAATATTGCTTAAGACCGAATTTGTAGAAAATGTTATGCTCTACAACTTTTCTAGTAACTTCAAATGTTATTTAGAGCAAAGGAAATAAGATATTTGCAAGAAACCGGTTTTTGCGATATTTGACCTTGAATATCTTGGCTCGCTTACACGAGATTCTACGAGATTTTTGAGCTTTGAAATAAAATGTCAAAACAAAGATTTATAACTTATTATCTTTCATTCCGAGGTTTACCCTTTTTTCACCTTATTTGACTGTATTAACATACTATCACCCCACATCTAAGGAGAAACTAATGATCTAAAAATACAGGGTGTTCCATTTAGAAAAATTGTAGGGGTGGCTCTATCGGTGAGGGGGTGTGCCCATTCATAAGAAAGTGTGTTGCCTATTATTTTATTACTTGTTTTTCGTTTTGCAAAAATCAATAGATCCTAATTTATTTAGGGTGGTTAGATTTTATGCAAATGCACTGTATAACTACGCCTCTGCTTCTGACATAACTCACACATATGAAGTACTAAGAGTTTATGCAAATTAAAAATAATTAAACACATATTAAGTAGTAACCAGTAACAAGCTTGGTACTACTGACACAGCTATAATTAAAATGGTAAATACTAATGCTCAAATTCAAAATAAGTTTAATAACGCACATAAATATAGTTAGCCATAAAAGAGGTAAGGATTATAAAATATGCGTATATTTTACTGTTTTAAACAGATTCCTTTTATTAAGGCTACCATAGTGGCCATTAGATGAAATTTATGGTACGTAAATTACTTTTGCATAATTACAAATGGAAAATTATTTTCATAAATATTTTTAGAAATAGCCTCTGTATATAAAAGCATTCATTTTATTGTAGAATGTTATAAAATCATTACGATTTTACTATTACATTACTTATAGTAATCTACATTTTAACTAAGCGCCTACCTACCGAATATAGGAATTTATTGTTATTGTTATTATAGGTAGGTAGTAGGTTGGAAAAAAAATCCAATTTGTTTTATTTGAAATTTATTCATTGAGGAATATTTGTGTAGCATCTTAAAAGGCGCAGGTATATTTGGAAGAAAATAAATAAGGTGAAATATTTAGTGAATTATGATGCATTTTCTATTAAATTTTATGTTAAAAATATGAAACCGTTTTGAAGAGCTATCTTTTCAATTGTCACTTTGTTTCGGAATGATTCCTTTTTTATTTTTATTTTTTTACTTTATTTGTACGCTATTCTAGGGTAAAAAAATTTGTATTTTTAGCCTATTGGGCATTTTCTTCAATGTGACAAGAGTGACAAGAAAATCAATAAGATAATTTGATGTGCACCAAATAATGAGAAAAAAGACATAATCTTAATTACTCAATTACCATCTAAAGAAAGTGTTTGGGATGTCGTTAAGCTGTCATGCTGCATAGAACAGGATTAAAAATAGGAACTATATGAAATATAGCACTTCACTTCCCCGGATAGGATATTGCACTTTTGTAAGCTTCGTTATTATTAATTTGCTGAAAAAAGTCATTTTTTATAAAAAGTGTTGCCTATCTTAGGAAGTCATAAGCGTTGAAGATAAATTATACAAGGTATTCTAAAAATTGGAAAATATGAAATCGACTTTAAGCAAACTACCTTTTATATATTTTTAATGAAAGTTTTATCTACCTTTTTCCAATTATGAAAAATTAGCTTAAAATTCTTCTAAACTTACGGAGTTTATTTAATTTAATTTTTTTTTTGTTTATCTATACTATTGAAGGGTTCGTGCAATTACAGAATAGAAGAAATACACACAAAAGAAAAAATTACACTTAATAAACAAAATAAAGAAACAAATTAACAAGAAATATTTTAAATATAAATGTACAAACAGAGGAGAAAAGTATGAAAACAACAGTAAAAAAGCAACGAAATATATCAGTCATAAATCCATCTTTTTAATTGACGCGATATTGCAAGCCATAATAGTTCAAGATACCAGAGTCGCCAGACGAACGTCATTTTAGCAAAGCTCAAATTTTCACAATCGCCCGATTCTCGCGCGTGTAGTTGAAGGCTCGAATCAACTCTGTACAGTTTTTTTTACTACATTTTGTACGAGATGTATTTCGGCTTGATTAGCAACTAAAATACCCAATACGAGTATTTCTTAATAGAGTAAGATCCTCGAGCCTCCAGACCTACAACATTTTTGCAAAGCTAAGATTTTCTGATCCAGGTACTGAAGGTGAATAAAAATCTTAATTACTCTTTTACGTTAAAGTAGCATAGCTGGTTTTTATATATGTTTACAACATTCTTTGGGACTTAAAATCAACATTGGAAAGACTAAGATTATGTCAACTCCTCATCAAGTGAACCAAATAGACATTACACTTAACGGAAATTCTCTTGAAGTGGTGGATCAGTTCAATTACTTAGGCAACGTTGTTAATGACAAAGCAAACATGGACAGCGAGATTCGCAATAGAATTAACGCTGCATCTAGAGCATTCTGGGGACTTAGAGAGAGAGTATTTGACAACCACGACCTTGCTTTGTCAACGAAAATGGCTGTCTACAGAGCAGTTGTCATTCCAACACTGCTATATGGATGTGAAAGCTGGGTCACTTACCGTCGTCATGTGAAAGAATTAGAACGTTTTCAGCAAAGACACCTCAGAAGTATGATGAAAATCCGTTGGTTCCATCACATATCAAACGTGGAAGTACTCGGGAGAGCAAACAGCCTTCCAATTGAGGTGCTTATTTCAAGAGCACGCCTAAGATGGGCAGGTCACGTTCATCGTATGCATAATAACCGCCTTCCTAAATGTACACTTTATGGTGAATTGCTAAGCGGTAGAAGAAAGCGTGGCGGTCAACGAAAGAGGTTCAAAGACGCTCTCCATGAAAATCTAAAATCCTGCGGTATTGCAGACGAGCAATGGGAACAACTTGCAGCGGACAGAACCGAATGGCGAGGGGTTGTGGCCAGCTATCAAGGAAATGTTGCTGCAAGAAGGCTGAATCCAAGACCTAACCAGGTCTATGTTTGTCCTGATTGCGGTCGACATGTGCTCTCCCGAATTGGCCTCTATAGCCATAGTCGTGTGCACCGTAGATGAATGGGAATTACAATAGACTACACCTTTTACTTGTTTTTTATTGTACGCAATTTATCGACTGTAACATTTCTATACTCGGACTCGAGTAACGGCTAATAATAATGTTTACAACACAATATTTTTTCCATATAAACTAAAATCAAAATGTAAATTTTTTTTATTTCATAGCAGTCTAGATCAAAATTTATAATTGCTATAAAAAATAACAACTTGTGAGAAATTTATAAAAATCGCCAAACGTGTTCAAAAATTCATCCTGAATCTAAATATCTAATAATATACAGGGCGTTCCATTTAAAAATCAAATGTTAGGGTCATTTCCGACGAAACCGGATGTGGTATCAAATTACTTCTACGTCAAAAAATACAGTTTTCTGAATGACTCTAGATTCCCTAGTTTCATTTCGATATGTTCAAAAATAAAAAAGTTATAGGTTCCAGCCCCTATTTTGTGACACCCGGTATAAATGGATTAAAAGCAATTCTTTTAACGGTGTGCCAAAATTCGAAAATTCACAAACATTTTATATATTTTTTTCATAAATTTGAGAATAAATTAAAACATAATATTTTTAGTCGCAAACTCACCACCAAATGACTACTTAAGAATTTGGAAAAAATAGGGTACATTTATAAATGTTAATATATACGCAAAAAAATTCTCACACTTATTCAATTTAACCAATTTATTCTCAAAAAGTTCAAATGTGCTTTTAGAATGGTAGATCAGTGTGTTAAAGCGATTGGTAGCAAACTGAGTTGCCTAGCGAAGTGGGTTCGATTCCCGCAAGGCGAAACAATTTTTCATTTAAAAAAATTGCCCCAAGAGTGGTTCGGAGTCCACATTAAACTGTAGGGCCTCGTCTCTCTTTGCCTAGCACAAGATCCTTGAGATCTTCCAGGTGGTTACTTCGGTAACTTGAGAGGCGGTTAAGAAAACATTTTAAGAAAACGCTTTTAAGAGGGCGGAATATTAAAACATAATATTTTTAGTCGTAAACTCCTCTATAAAATTCTTATTTTACTATAAGGAACGTAACCAGATTACAAACAACAGCTACTCTTCGGACTATGTGCCCCACCGAGCGCTGAATTACAAGTTACAAGCCTGGCGGGCTCAAGTGTAATAATTGCATGTTACCATCAAAATGCTAATGCTTCAATTGTAACAAACACCAGCCAAAAGACTGATCGTACTTAAAGGAGCTCTCGTGCCAGTCGTTACACACCACTTGCAAACTGCAATTTCGAACTGTTGGCTCTCGTCAGTGCAAGGTATGAGAGCTCCCTTAAGTAGGATCAGTCTTTCGGCTGGAGTTTGTTGCAATCTAATGCTTCGAATTAGCGTTTTTATGGTAATATGCAATTATTAGTCTAGTTACGTTCCTTATAGTAAAATAAGAATTTTTTAGAAAAATATTATGTTTTAATATACCTGCCTCTAAAAGCACATTTAAAATTTGAGAATAAATTGGTTAAATTGAATAAGTGTGAGAAATTTTTTGCGCATGTATTAACATTTATGTACCCTCTTTTTTCAGATCCTTAAGTAGTCATTTAGTGAAGATAAGCCAACTCTGTAAATCAAGTAAAACAATTTTACTACTGAAATGCTTGAAGTGCTTCGTTCTCCATTATTTTCACTATAGAGCACAATAAAAATCTGAACAACCCTACTTTTATAGAACTATATAATTGGACACGCACTAAAAATTTAGTCCTACTTTTTCACAACTGCAACTGCTATAAAGTTATATTGCCCGTTAGCCATTATACAGGATTTTTATATAATTAACATAACTCGAACGGTTAAAACATAATAAGACATAAACCATTTAAATTTAAATTTTATTACGGGCATGGATTTTTTAACAAAAGAACTGCTGCCCGTTCTTCTATTTACAACAGACAGGCATTCTAAATTTGAACCAAATTTAAAACAATTCACTAATAATTGGCCCGTCATAATCATAAAAATACTGAACCCCTAATAAAAAACCATGCATGCACTTAAGACGGAAGCAGGGCGGGAGTAGCCAGTTATGAGGGAAGATTTTTTATGAATTAAAACCAGCCGATTGTTTAAAATGTTTATTCAAGCATAATAGTATCCAACTATAACTATATCTGAGTGTAAACGAAAGGATTTTTTGTAGCTTTAATCCCAGTGTCATTAATTTAACATTTTCCGAAAAATTGTCATGCAATAATGTTTTTACTCTTAGTCTTAGAAATACAAACAATACAAACATATGAAAATAAACAGGTAACATATGTGGTTAAATAGAGCATGTAAACAATTAACAACAAAAAAGAAAATAAAAGGCTAGTCCAAATAGGACGATGCTGCTATGGATTCGACTGACTTAGATCCATATGCATATTGAGAACTGTTATGTAAGCAGAACAGGTCAGACAGACCCGAAAAAGAAAGTTTATGAAATAGCAGGTTGTGATTAAACCAGTAGAATGCTTTCGAAAAATTCATGAAGTAAAATTTCTAAGGCTTTACAAAAGTTACAGATAATTGATATGGATCTGAAGTTGGTGATATCAATCTGTCACCTTTTTTGCATATAGGACAGCTTTTTGACTGTTTCCATCGCTCGAATAAATTGCAAATCACTATACATTCGTCAAATATAACTCTAAGTAAGTACGCAAGAACATATGCGCTTTCCCTTAGTGAGAATGCTGATACTCCGCCAGAACCCGTGGTCATTTTCGGTTTTATTTTTTTAAATCAGCTGTTATTATGCTCCATCATTCACATCAAATTCTGTTAGTAGATAATGTCGCCGAGTATTTGTTTACTCATCGACTCGTTATTAACGGTTGATGAGGGAGGATAGAATGAATTGCTGATAAATCGATGTCCTTCGAATCGTCCAGAAGATGGCCATTATAGGACATCTGAGAAGGTATGGCAGACAATCGCCTTCTGCTATTAATGAAGGACCAAAACTTGCTATACTTTGGCCAAAAACTAGAGAGCCAGGGGCGTGCGGATTTACGAGTTTTGTAAATTCCCTAATATAATATGTTTACGCTGTTACCTATTTGTTTTCCTTAAGTTTGGAGAATTTTGACGAATAACATCAATTTCGAAGGAATGAAAGTCCTCAGATTGAGTTCACTATGCATGAACTACCATATCTTAAATTTAAAATATTATTCTTAAATTTCCACGTATTCAGCGGTGCTTGGTGCGTTAAACCGTTATAACTCAGTTTAAAATTAGTGTACATAGAGTGCGGTCGTTTATCAGTTGGGCGGTATTATTTTGTTGTTTATAAAATACGTATTTGCAGTATCATAATGCCTTAAAATTTTATTTCGTGTGAAATATTTATATTGTGAATGGTTTATGAATTGGTCGGCATTAATTTTTGTTTATAAATTACGTACGTGTTGTATCACAGTGCCTTAAAGTTTTATTTTGTTAGTGCTTTAGTGAAAATAAGTGTAATTGTGGGATATCGTAATATTTTTATATGTGAAAAAATAGGAGCTTTTCCCGGTTGTTCAAAAGAAGTGATAAAAGTTCATACCCCTAGAAAGTCTCCATTAAGCTTCAAGGAGAAGAAAATTGTTTTGAATGTATGTCATGCAATGGAGAAAGATCATCCCATCATCAAGGTATACCGGCGTGAGTGAGCGGACCATTTACAGAATTTTAAGACAAGAAAAAATTAAGGGGATATTCAGAAATCTAAAGCGAAATCTGGAAGAAAAAAAATAATAATAGACAAATTCCAGAAAAATGGAATTCGACGTAAAGTTCATAAATTCTTCTATGATAATGAAATCCCTACTGTTAGAAAATTAACACACACCCAAAATGGGCAAATTGATGTTAAAAAAATGTTTGCATGATATGAACTTTGTATTTGCAATAGGAATGAGGAATAACCTCCTACTTGAGAGAAATGATATTATTTGTTGGCGAAGGAATTATATTCGGGCAATTAGAGCTGCCCGTGGAAGGGGAAGAAAATGCTATTATTTAGATGAGACGTGGTTAAGTGAAGGACATACTGTAACGCAATTTTGGCAAGATATAAATGTAAAAAGTGTTCGTCAAGGCCATATGGAAGTTTGGTCAACAGGATTAAAAATGCCAACAGGAAAAAGAAAACGCTTAATAATAACGCGCATAGGAAGTGATTCAGGATTCGTGGAAGATGGATTTCTATCGTTCGGATCACAAAAGAGTGGCGATTATCATGAGGACATGAATGTGGATGTTTTCGAGAAATGGTTTGCAAAAATTCTCGCTACGATTGAACCTGGATCTGTCGTTATTATGGACAACGCCCCGTACCACAGTCGATTACTTTAAAAATTACCAACCAGTGCATGGCGAAAAGCGAGAGTTCAAGAATAGTTAGATGGTAAAAGTATCCTATTCGATCGTGCTTCGCTGACAGCCGAACTGCTAACCCTAGCGAAACAGCATTCGCCGATATATAAGAAATACATTGTGGATGAAATGGCTAAAGCTAGAGGTATTCACGTATTTTGGCTGCCGCCTCACCACTGTGAACTCAATCCCATTGAGCTTATTTGGGCTGAAGTAAATTAGAATTTATAAAATGCCTCCTATCCAGTGTATTAAAAAGAGTTACAGCTGATTATTGGCAAAAATGCATAGGACATGTTAAAAAAGTTGAAGAAAAAATGTGGAATACGTATATTCGGATTGACGCAGTGATTGAGCCAATAATAATAAATGTAGGAGCCAGCAGTGATAGTGACAGTGGTGGTGATATGTTATTTAGAACAGTTATTTATTTTTAAGTTGTAAGTCTGTTTATTTATTTTCTTTTTTAACCTGTTACTCTCTAATTACCAACCCCGTCACCATCCTTTCCCGGCAAGGAATATGCTCATGCCTCCACGTTGGTCCTTGCTGGGCAATAAGAACAACTGGCATGGTTAAAATTTTTATAAACATCAACTATTCTACAGTTTTAATGTCGGATTACGTGAGTATTCCACTCCTTATGCCTGCCATTAAAAATTTTCTTAAAAGAACTCCAGTTTTTCTTTTTGGCTGAGTTGAGCGTGAAAATAAATTTAATTATATTTATTTTTTATTTTATGAAATATTATTATTTTATATATACCTACATAAATATGTATGTGGCGCCACTGAGTGCCCGAAATATACAATTTCTTTATTTCTTTCCAAGTTTGTTTACGATTGAATAGTTAGTCGAGAAAATTATTAGGTATAAAGGCGGCACGTTAAATCATTTACTCTATGCGGTCGACTAGGTCATTATATTTTTCTCTATTCAATTGGATTATATGGTAGTACGAGATGCCGCCGGTAGAATAAATAGATCTGAATCATACAAGTAATAAATAGATTCAATTATTTCGAACAATGCTTCGTATTTTTTCGTAAAATGCTGGTTCAGTCTAGTATTTGGTTTCGTCCGATCTGTGCGTTATATTTGTGGAAGTGAAAATGTTTAGACCCTAGGAAAATCGTTAGGATAATTCTCAGCCGAACCCAAGGAGGATACACAGTGATGAATATGAAACTTTAGATTCGGAATCTGATACTGCCTTTAGTAAAGTTCCAAATGTACGTTTCAGAGTGGATAACAAAAAACATCGCTGTGAAACAGGAAAACAGATTTGCCTGAATGTTTATCACAATATCATAGCAATGGAGGCTTCGTGTAGTCCAGAAGATAGCTTATCTTACTGAAGTTTCAAAATCATAGCTAAAGAGATTACTTTGATAAGGAATACGTAAGAAAAATTGACACCGTCTGTTGCCAAAATGATTACAATTACAATATACGACATGTAAAAAAGAAATGAAATTCCTACTGTAAAGATAGTTCATCAATAACTTTTGAAAACTGTCCATCACTTTTGTATAGACACATTAAGACTAAGAAGATGGTTACTAAAAATTGGTTTCAAATTTTAGATAGTGAATAAACTAATAGCTTATGTAGTCTTGTGTAATGGCGTCCAAAATACTTGGAAGCCATATAAAATTGTCGAGTAGAAATTCGTCCAATATATTATCTTGACGAAATATGGTTTGATACCCACGATACTGCTAAGAAAGGTTGGATTGGCAGTACAAAGAGGTATAACGTTAATATGCCGTCAACGTTTAGTTATTCTACACTATGGTACAGAGAAAGGTTCAAAGGAAGTTCAAAATTATTTGAAACTGTGTGGGATAAACTTGGTCGAGTTTAATGTCGATGCAGGCAGACATTTTCTAAATGTAGTTTAAAAATTGTCAAATTTAGAACAGTGTGATCGTCTTGGATAATCTGTCGTGCCATTCAAGGTTGGAAGAAGCAATTCCAGTCTAACAGCAACAACAAATTCAAGGCTTTCTTATTGAAAATTATCTTTGCTTTGAGGGACAAAAAACAGTTACTAGAATTTTAAAATCAAAGATTTTTGAAAAAGAATTGGTGATTGATGATTCAGCGGAAATGTTTTAAGTTTGCCGCTCAATTATTGCTTATTTAACCCATAGAATGAATTTGGGGTCTACTAAAAAAATTAGTACAGTATGTACAGCGACAGAATGCCTTCCTTAAGTTTAGTGATGATGTGATTAAACTGTTGAAAAAAGAAATGGGCCATATTTCGGCTAAGGATTTTCACAAAAAAACGATGCAAGATTTGAAGACAATTTTCACCCTCGCGCCCCCTACGTGCGGATTTTTGCAAAAGTAACGGTGGATTACTGTATTGTCTTCCGATCTTAGTAACTGTACAAAATTTCATCAATTTATTATGTCAGGAAGTGCATTAAATAAAAGATGCAAGATTTGAACCTAACCTTAAACTTTCATTCCTATCTATCAGGTTTTTAGTAGGGTAACTAATCATGATAATATCGAAGGAAATATATTAAAATTCAATATGGGCACAAATATACTATAATACGCCCCTGTTCTTCAAATTCCAAACCGGTAATAGTATCGCATCGGCACATTTTTGTAATGATATATATTATTATTACAATATATATACATATATACTATAAATGACATGTCGACTGAAGTCGTTACAAAGAATCGGGAAATTTTTCATTATCTTCTATTTGTCGTGAGGAAAAAGCATTTTACAAAAATTTATTTAGTAAAAATGACACTTTAGATAAATAGTCATATTTGAAATAAGGAACATGTATTCCGGCTCATCTGGATGCCCAGGACAAAGTTAAAGGACAAAGATATTGATAAAGACATACTATTTTATGAACATGATAATTTTGCTAGATATGTTAAATTTAAATAAACTTTTTCGTCGATAGAAGATGTACACAATATACTGTATTAAATCAAATGCCTCTGAGTCACATAACATGTCAATAAGCATGTAATGTAGACCGTTTATAAATATACTTATTACGTATATTATAAATTGCTATAAGGGGGACATTCTAATAGAAGAGATGTATACTGGTGGTTACAGGATACAGCTGACCGAAGGGACTGTATTAAAGAAAAAAGGACATCTGTAAGAGCAAATGGAAAGGCGATATGAAAATAAGGCTCCATGAGGAATATGCACAACAGAGGGCTGCATTGAAAAAAACTATTAAAGCGTCAAAGGAGCAGGCTACGGAAAATAGTGTGCGAAGATGTTGATGAACATATTTGGGGGTAGGGGTACAAAATAGTCATGAAAAAAATGAAGATGAATTCACCAGCAAAGAGTCCGGGTGATGCAATGCAGTTCGCACGAAAACTATTTCTGGCACAACCACTGACTAGATGGGAGGAAATAAACGTAACAATGGATGAAATACCAGTATTTACAATAGAAATGCTTAGACCATCGGGGAAAATTAAAGAGGGGAAAGTGCCAGGACCTGATGGCATTGCTCCAGAAGTTGTAAAGGCTCTAGTGAAGCAACATACTGAGGAGTGTCTCCGAATAATGACTTAAGTCTTAAAGGAAGGGAAGTTCCCAACAGAGTGGAAGATAGCGCGACTAGTACTCATAGAAAAACCAAAAAAGGATGGGCAAACAGGCATAAAATATAGGCCACTGTGCCTACTTAACTCCTTAGGGAAGTTCTTGGAATACTTCATCCTAGAAAGACTTAAAGGAGAGACTGAAGCTAGAGGATGACTTTCAGAGCACCAGTATGGATTTAGGACTGGGAAATCGACCATCGATGTTAGAAGGCGATACAAGGGGCAGCGTTTAAAGCTAGAATCCCGATAAATAAGAAAGAACTAGGGATAATGATTAGGCTAGATGTGGAGAAATGCCATATGGAGTGTGTACTATGACGGAGTGCTGAGAATACCAACTTCGAGGGGAGTAACACTGGAAGGTCATACAGACGATCTGGCTGTGGTTGTACAAGCGAAAAATGGATGGATGATCGAGGAAAAAGCGAATAACACATTATAGAATGTACATAAGTGGATTGAAAGGAGAGAGCTGAAACTGGCCCCTCACAAAACAGAGGTAATTATACTAGAGGGAAAAAGGACACTAAAAAAATATGACACTCCAAGTACAAGGGACAGAGGTGGAAATACAGGAAGAGGTGAAATATTTAAGGGGTCATTTTTTATAGAAATAATAATAATAATAATAATAATAATAAACCGCCACCATAATTCCTTTAATAATCTCTTCTACTGGTCTCGTCCCGAAAACATTAAAGAAAAACATTAAAGCTCTAGAACTACCAGAACATACTTACCTGATCATGCAAAAAGCCACATTGTTGCAAACCACGAACATTGTAAGATCTTTCTTGAGAGGCACATCTGAGGCGAATTGAAGCTTGGCCTAGTGCCCGTTTTGATAGCCATGTTACCCGAGAAACGGAGTTAAAAAAAAAAAAAAAAAAAAAAAAAATAATAATAACAGTTGATTGACAGATGTGTCACGCAGGACTCCATGCAGTATAAGCGGAACCTCTCTATCGCCTGGATCGACTACCGCAAGGCATTCGACATGACATCGCATGAGCTCATTGTTCACTTGCTCTGATGTCTTGTGGTACCCGGTCCCGTATTGAGATGTATTGAAGAACTGATGCCGCTCTGGAGGACTCGCTTTACCACAACATCGGGTAACGATAGAGTCCAAACAGAGTCGGTGACATTCAGAAGAGGAGTATTTCAGGGAGATTCCCTCAGCCCCCTTCTGTTTTGCATCTCGCTACTGCCATTATCCGTCTCGCTCCGGAAAACCCGTGGCTACAACTGCGGTACCCCCGGCGACAGGAGGCATAAGGTCACCCATCTATTTTATATGGATGACCTTAAACTTTATGCCTCTGGAGAGAGGGATCTCCAACAGTCCCTTAGGGTGGTACAGGAGTATACGCAGGCTGTCGGTATGCAGTTCGAGTTGGACAAATGCGCACTGATCCATCTCAAGAGAGGACGATGCGGTGACTATGGAGAGGACGCGCAGCTCGTAGACGGAAGCATTTTACACCATCTAGATGCCGGAGAGCCGTACACTTACTTGGGTGTCGAGCAACGCTCCACCCAAGAAGTGAGTGTAGTGAAAAACGCTCTCCGCGGCAAGTATCAGCACCTACTCCGACAGATCTGGTCTTCAGAACTGTCGGGGAAGAACAAGGTGTCTGCTACAAATATGCTTGCCGGTCCGATCCTTCTCTACTCTTTCGGAGTAGTGAAGTGGACTAGAGAAGAGCAGCGTCAACTCGATGTAGTAACCCGCAAGAAGATGCATCTCAATAGGAGCTTGCATCCTAAATCGTCCGTTCCACAGTTATATCTCCCACGACATCGGGGAGGCCGTGGACTCTTGAGCTTGGAGAGTCTCCATAGCAGGATGGTTCTGGAGGGAGCATGTAAGGTCATCAGGAGTTCGGATCCCCTCCTCTGCATGGTCCGAGACCATGAAAATGCAGAGGTAGGAGTTTTTCTCTTTAAGGCAGCACGGAGAGCAGCCGATGAACTTGGTCTCATCTTCGACGTCGAGCGGGTAAACCCCGACTCTGTCACCGAGTTGGAACCCGTTCGACTAAAAGCCCACATTAGAGCTGCAGAACACAGCATCCTTCTGCAGCTCCATAAGGATAAGCCATTGCACGGGATCTTCTATAAAAATATAGAAGACCTCGGCTTATCCGAAAGGCTGACCTTCGCTTTCTTAAGGTCAGCTGGGCTGAAGTCTGAGACCGAGGGATTCATAATGGCTTGCCAGGATGGTGTATTTAACACTCTCGTCTATCGACGTCGTGTAATTGTTATGGAGGTCCCTGATGTCAGCTGCAGGGCCTGCCGCAGGGCGCCGGAGACTGTAATGCACTTACTGTCGGCTTGCCCGACATACGCAGTCTCGGCCTATATTCATAGACACAACGCAGCATTACGAGTGCTTTACTATCATCTAAGGCACTCGTATGGGATAGATGAAACACCAGTGCTGCCTTACGTTCCGGGGGATATTGAGTCCGTTGTGGGGAATGAGAAGTGCCTAATTTATTGGAATTACTCGTTTCCCACCGTCAGGCAAATACAAGCCAACAAGCCTGACATAGTACTCCTCGACCACCAACTCAAGACAATGTATGTCGTGGAATTCTCAGCTCCCGCTGAGAGCAACATTGTCTTGAAAGAGGAGGAAAAACGGACAAAATATCGAGATTTGCTCTTCGAACTCCGCAGGCTTTATCCAGGCCATTCTGTTAAAATAGTGGTACTGATTATAGGAGCCCTCGGTGGAATGACACAGACGCTGCTTTCAGAACTAAAGATCATACCGGCATGCCGAGATTCGGCAGAGATCTTAGCCGGCAGAATGCAGAAGGCTGTCATCCTCGGTGCATTACGTCTACTCAGGGCACACGATTCGCGGACCCGGTAGTCACTCACCCCACGGGCGTGGGGAGTGGCTATTGGTATTACCAGCTCCCCTCTGTGAGGGTCGGAGCCACAGAGTAGGGTGACTGGGTTTTTGTAAAAAAAAAAAAAAAAAAAAATAACAGTTTTATTTTCCTTCGAAATTACAATAAAATACATGAAATTGTACTACAAAAGAAAATAATACAAAGGAAAATCACTAGGTTAATGTTCAAGCAGGCAGAGGCGAGCTCTGCCCCCCCGGTTTAATACACTCACCTAGGCTAAACAAAATACATTTCATAGTCATTTATACCTAAACCTAAAAATAACAGCTAAACTAAAATTAAATTGAGATGAACAGCGATTAAATATTAAAATATAAATTTTTACGTTGCCAAATAGTGATGTTACTGACCGTTATAAAAGTGCTTTGTCAGATGGTTTTTAAAGTTTCTTACAGTTTGCTGTTTGATATTTGTAGGTATAGAATTGTAATACTTAGATATATTAAAACTAAAAGACCGTTCGTAAAGACTAGTTTTATGAGATGGAGGTGTTATGTAATTTCTGTTTCTAACATTAATGTTGTGAATATCAGATCGAAAGCGAATTTTATTATATAAATAAGCTGGTGTCTTGCTGCAAATTACTCGATGATATAAACACAGAGTCTGTAGTTTTAACCGATTATTCATATTCAACCACTTTATTTCCTTTAATTTGTGTGATATATGCTCTCTACGGCGTATTCCAAATATATATCTAAGACATGAATTTTGGGTTCGCTGTATTCTATTTTTGGTTAAAACATCAAGGCAGGGATAATAAACAGGAGCACAATATGAAAAATGTGATAAAACAAGTGACTCACATAGTGACGTTTTTATTTTCTCTGATAGATAATTTCGATATGGATAGAGCAATTTTAAGGACAAATAAGATTTTTGAATATATTTGGTAATTTGTGATGTAAATCTAAATGTGTTATCAAAATCCAATCCCAGATTACAGGAAGTATGCACAATTGGTATATTGGAGTCATTTACTTTTATAATAAAATTTTCAGCAATTCTAGCAACAGTTAATTTACTGCCAAATAAAATCAGCTTTGATTTGACGGGATTTAGAAATAAAATATGTTCTTTTGAAACTTGCTCAATAATATTAAGGTCTGAATTAATTTTCATGGCTGCTTCTACGGGTTTATTTTTATCAAAAGACAAATATAATTGCGTATCGTCTGCATACATATGAGACGTACAGTGAGCCAATTTAAACATAATATTTTTAGTCGCAAACTCCTCTATAAATCCTTATTTTACTATAAGGAAAGTAACCAGAGTGCAACCAAAGTTACAAATCTGGCGCGTTAAGTGTAATAATTGCATATTACCATCAAAACGCTAATGCTTCGATTGCAACAAACACCAGCCGAAAGACTGATCCTACTTAAAGGAGCTCCCTTGCCAGTCGTCACACATCACTTGCAGACTGCAGTTTCGAGCTGTTGGCTCTCGTCAGTGCAAGGTAGGTATGCGAGGTTGCAATCGAAGCATTAGCGTTTTGATGGTAATATGCAATTATTACACTTAGCGCGCCAGATTTGTAACTTTGGTTGCACTCTGGTTACTTTCCTTATAGTAAAATGAGGATTTATATAGGAGTTTGCGACTAAAAATATTATGTTTAATATTCCGCCCTCTAAAAGCACATTTGAACTAGTGAGCCAATTTGTTACAAAAATTACTGGTGTAAATACTGAATAATAGGGGCCCCAGTATTGACCCCTGAGGAACACCGACTCTAAGTGAACACACAGTCGAACAATTATTTTCAATTTTTACTCTTTGAGTTCTATTATCTAAGTAATTCTCTAATAATCTAACCGCATCTTTACCTAAGCTGATAAAATGGAGAATAGAAATAAGTAACCTATGTTGGATGGTATCGAAAGCTTTGGTAAAGTCTAATAGAACTAAAGCTGTGATTTTGTTATTATCAGATGCCTCTAAAATATCATCTGAAACTTTTAATAACGCAGTTGTGCAACTATGTGCTCTCCTAAAGCCAGACTGGTGACTTGGCAGAATTTCATGATTATTTAAGTGTGACATTAATTGAATATATATAATTCTTTCCAAGATTATCGACAAAGTTGGTAGTATACTTACTGGACGTAAATCTTTCGGTAACAATGGTTCTGACACATATGAGAATAATAATAATAATCTTTATTTTATACATTATACATACATCATACATTATACATTATCAGTCTTGTAATTACAATAATAATATAGATGGTAGGAAGAATGTACTAATAAAGAGAAGGACCCCAGAAGTATCTCTAAGATACTTGTACGGGTACAAAATGTGTCATCGTATATACAAATGACATGGCATAATTAATCTAGCCTGGTGGCAGTTGTTTGTATTCAATTTTAGCGATATCCATTTAATATTTGGGAGTGTTTATAGATGAAACTGGCAGCAAATGCTCATCAGATATTTGGCAGCTATAGAAACTTATCAATATGTTTTGCACAATAAACATTCTTCAATAAAGTTATACGTAACGAATATTGTCCAAGATTGTTTTAACTAAGCAATGTTTTCTAAAATATAACGTAAAAACTGGAATTTTCTTTCCACTTCAAAAGTTTACTCTTTCAAGGTGATCCACCTTAGATTTTCTGCCTTTGCCTTTGCTGCCACTAGGCTATTTTCTATCTTAGAAACTATAATTTTTACATGCTAATAATTATGTAACTATACGAAAATGAAGAGTAATATAAGGCTAAATGCATCATATAATAATTTTACTTATACATTGTTTTTATTAATCTATTTTTAGATAATAATTTTCGAGGAAAAAGTATAAAAAATATGTTATTAGATATATAGGTAAGTAAAGTGTAGCATCAGTATGGTGCGTATAAATTACGATATTTTTGTAATAGATTTTATTTTACTGTATATGGAAATGTTATTGACATCTAATATTTTTGATCAACTAAAACGTGGAACATATTCCTTTCATTTTCAGAAATATATTTCATGCACGTTAACTTAAATTTCTTTTTATTATTGATTTCTTTAATTTCAAGCGGTAATGAATTATATATTTTTGGAGCTAGATACGAACAACATCGTTGCCCTACGGTTTTTCGTCTTTTAGGGATTTTTAGGGTATTTATATTTCTGGTTCTATAAAGGGGATGTGTCTCTACTATAATTCTTTTATTTTCAGTATGTTGTTTAATGGCTAGTGCAATGCAAAATAATTGTCTTATGTCCATTACATTTGCGATTTTAAATAGCGCATCAGATCGGTAGGTATGTTCTTTATTGTATATGACTTTTAAGACCCTTTTTTGAAATATATCTAACTTTGCCATGTTGCAATTTAAGATCCCACCCCAACCTATTATACCGTACCTTAGGTGTGATTCTACAAAGGCTTTGTACATTATTATTAATTGTTTGCAGTCTAATATATGTTTGAGCTTTCTAAAGAGTGGTATTATTCCGCGTAATTTTTTTAATAATTCATTCACATGTGCTTCCCAGCGGAGATGTTGATCTATATGTATACCAAGATATCTTATAGTTTTCGCGTATGCAATATTAAAATTTTTATTGTTTATGTTTATATTTAATACATCATATTTTGGTAGTTGCGGTTTATAAGATGTAAAGGGAATATAAAAGGTTTTGTCAAAATTTATTGATAATAATTTATAATCAAGCCATTTTTTTATTTTAACGAAATCGCTTTCTGCTTTTATTTTTAGGTTAGTCCACGTATCGTCTTCATAATAAATTGCTGTGTCATCCGCAAAGCTAGTTATATGACCATCTGTGTCTACGAGAAATAAGTTGTTGATGTATAAAATAAATAATAAGGGTCCTAGGATGGTACCTTGAGGAACACCACAATCTATAGTCCGATAACCACTCTTTCTCTCACCAATACCCACGCATTGTTTTCTGTCGGAGAGGTAACTCTTTAATAATTTTAGTGGTAAGTTCCTTATACCTATGTTTTCAAGACTTTCGAGCAGCAGCCGATGACTTATCGTATCGAATGCTTTGGCTAGGTCTATAAAAATACCCAGTGAGGGCTTTCCTTTGTCGAGTGACATATATATTTCCTTAGTGAGACATTCAATTGCATCCGATGTTGATTTCCCTTCCTGAAAACCGTATTGATTGCAGGATATAATGTTGTATTTATTTACGAATTTCTGTAATCTTAATTTTAGTAATTTCTCAAATATCTTGCTGAAGTTTGTGATTAATGAGATAGGCCGATAATTAACAGGCTCCAGCCTATCACCTTTTTTAAATATGGGTTTTATTAGTGATACTTTGAATGCTGAGGGGCATACTCCATCCTGAAAGCATTTATTCATTATAAATGTTAAAGGTTGAGTTATGTAATCTACGATTTGCTTTAGTGATTCAACTTTTATTCCGTCAATACCCGCCGATTTTTTATTTTTTAAGTTCATAATATTTTCTCTTACTTCTTTTTCGTCGGTTGGATAAAGAAACATTGATTTGTCATTTATTATTACTTTTTCTTTATAATTTTCATCTCTTTCTATCAATTTGGCCATTTTGCTACCCATTTCTGAATAGGTTTCATTAAATGACAGGACATATAAAGAAAGTGGCAAAAAAAGGCGGAAATGAAGGCTATGTCACTGGGGCGAGTGATGCCGAACACTGGGGGATCAACACTAGGAAGATATTGGGATCAGTGGTACATTCTATTGTATTATATGGAGCGCCAATATGGTGAGAGGCTATAAAAAAGAATAAATATGGAAATAACCTGACCAAAGTGCAAAGGTAAATATTAATAAGGATGTGTAGGGCCCATCGAACAGCAGCTACAAGTGCTTTACAGGTTATCCCTAGAATACCACCTATAAACTTGATGGCTGAAGAGCGTATAAGGGTATACAAAGGAGGAAGTAAAGAGAGAGGGGCTACCAGAAGAGATCTGAAAGATAAGTGGCAGAGGAGAGGGGACGAGCACACAGAAAATGCTCAGGGGACAAAGTGGTTAATTCCGAGAATTAAGGTATGGAGTGATAGGAGGTATGGGGATGTCAAAGACCAGATGACACAGGCTCTCACGGAGCATGAATGCTTTCGAACATATCTTCACAAGATAAAAAAGGTACATAACGAACTCTGCAAGTACTACGAAGACCATGCACTAGACATTCCGGAACACTCGTTTCAGTTTTCAGTGTGCAAGATGGCAGAGACAAAGGGAAATTATGAATGTGGCAGTTGGATAGGAAGTAATGATAGACAGGATGAGTCAAATAATGCTGGAGTCATAAGAAAAGTAGATAGCAGTAGAGACTTTTATATGTGGGGTGATGGGAATGAAGGAGACAAAAGAAAGGGAGAGGCAACAAGGGGAAAGAAGAATGTATCCAGTATGTTGAAGTGATGCTACATGGCGGTTACGGCATGCTGGCCAGACAGAAGAGGGGAAGGTATTTAGTCAGTAAAATCTGACACTGCTGTATGGGAAATAGTTATTTTCTGTCCCTGTGAACGTAGCTGTTGTAGAACCTTTGCCTAAAGTTAATAGCCCAGTTAACTATTCAGGTCTTCGACCAATATCAAAATTATCAAAAATTTCAGAAGTCATTTTTCTACAGCTCAAAAAACATTTGTCTTATCAGAGGATGGCACCAGAATTCCAGTTCGGTGTTAGACACGTGGGCAGTACATCAGCTACTCTTTTGAATGTACATGACGAAATTTTAAGTGCTGCTGACAACAAGCAAGTATCCCAATTCTATTAGATTTCTTCAAGGAATTTGATACCATTCATAAACATCTATGCAGTAAGGTTCTTCAAATTTTGTAAAAGCAGTTAGTTTTACTATGTATCTCGAGAGACGATCTCAGACTAGCAGATTTGATCTATTCATTTCGTATATGGGTTAAATCTATATAAAGTGGACAAATTCTTGTTGCCTGTGCAAGGGCTCTAAGTATAAAGAATTTTCTTAATTGATATTATGACCGAGACAGACTGCACTTCTAATCGCCATATGTTTCAAAGTTTGATATTTTTTGCTACATCCGTTTTTTGCAGACTGTTTTTTACGACATATTCGATTTCGATTATGGCAGGATGTCAGAAGTTCAGGTATAGTCCAGGTATAGCAAGGTTTCATATTTTCACGAACGGTTAAGAGCGTGTACTTTTAATAAGGCGACGCATTGTTAAAGGTCTTTAGTGCTGTATGACCGTATCAACCTCATTGTCTTCTCAAACAGATTTCTATGCACAAAGCGGGTCAGCCTCAAAAGGCAACTCAGGAAACTTTCAGTATATATTCTTGTCTCATGCGGTTGTTATAAATGCCTTGGTCTTCAGATGCGGCATTTTCTCTTTCAGAAATAGCAGCAAAGGCTACCATTATTAACATTACTATTATTAAATAGAAATTATATTCGTCCAAACTGAAATGTGGCAGCAGCAGTGTTGTTTAACAGTATCTTGTATCGAGAAAGACGCCTTTCTGATTCTGAATAAATAAATATACCCACTTAATATTTATTAATCCTATAACTGTAAAGGATTAAGCTAGTCCGCCTCTGACTCTTTATACCACAAGATCGCGTTGGGTTGGGCAAATTCAGGAAGAAAGGCGGCTCGTGACAGGTCCTTAGGTCCAAAGAAGCGGCGTTGTGCGGGACACAAGTAATGACTGACGCATTTTTTGTTCATTTAACATTGTTACGAGGTCCAGAGGTTCATTAGAGCTGCTATAAGGCTCACAGCAGGGGGTACCAGAAACCTTTCCCCCTCGAGAGCGCGCCGCTATAACCGTGCGGAGGTGTTATAATGTCGGTAACTAAGTTTTGACGGGTTTGATTATAATTAAAAATAATTTAGTTGAGCTAACAACGGATTTCGTAACTGAAAGTCTTTAGGGAATATTAAAGCTTTTAAAATTTTTTTGGGTATAAGTAATTTAAATATTTATATTAGTTTAAAAACTGAGGGAACTGATTTAAAACAGGTCTAGTGGGTTAATTATCCTCTGTTAAATTAACTGAAGTTCAGTATATACAGTTAGATGAAAAATGAAAACAGTTCGGAGAAAATACAAAGTTGCTAAAGATTCTTCAATCTTATTATTATATTTGGTTAATAAAGCTCTCTACTTCGGAATTCTCGTGCAGTAGATATACATATAAAATATAATTTTTCCGTCGCAAGCTCCTCTATAAAATACTTATTTTATTATAAGGAACGAAACCAGAATGCAAAAAACGGCTACTCTCCGCGCTATGTGCCCTGCCAAGCGCTGAATTACAAGTTACAAGTCTGGCACGTTAAGTGTAATAATCGCATATTACCAACATAACGCTAATGTTTCGATTGCAACAAGCACCAGCCGAAAGACTGAGCCTACGTAAAAGAGCTCTCGTACCAGTCACACAACTTGCAAACTACAATTTCGAGCTGCTGACTCTCGTCAGTGCAAGGTAGGCATGTGACGACCGGCACGAGGATCCTTTGACTATTTAGTACATCTCGGTATCTTTACGATAGCGACATGTAAAATAGTCAGCAGGCGCCATCTAGCGGTCCAGTGTCTGTTGCAATCTGATGGAATTTGGTGATAATTTTTTATTGAATCCAAGAAATGTAGATTTGGAAAATGTTTATTCATTGATAACTTATAACAAAAAGCGCCTACAAAAAAATTAAATAAGAGATGCATTTAAACATTAATTACTAACTAAATAAATATATACATATTTACGTACAAAAGAAACACACCTTTTGTTACAGACAAATATGCTTTACAGCATTATATTTCAGACATGTTACTTCTTCGAGGATTCAGGCAGAAAAGGGTCCGATGTATAGATCAATACCTACGACGAACCTTGGTCTCCCCACCTAACCTGATCTCTAGTTTGACCTAACTGCTTAATGCAGTTTATCACAACAAAAATAATTAATACTCAACACAATCGAAAAATTAATAGCCTGACTAGGCTTAGCAAAGTTCAAATGTGTTTCTAGAGGGCAGGAAATTAAAACATAAATTTTTCGTCGCAAGCTCCTAGATAAAATCCCTATTTTACTATAAGGAACGTAACCAGACTGCAACCAACAGCTACTCTCCGGGCTATGTGCCCCGCCGAGCGCTGAATTACAAGTTACAAACCTGGCTCGCTAAGTGTAATAATCGCATATTACCAATAGAACGCTAATGCTTCGATTGCAACAAACACCAGCCGGAAGACTGCTACTTAAAGGAGCTCTCGTGCTAGTCGCCGTCACTGTAGTAATGAATAGCAAGGACTACCACAGTAAAATAGAAAAACTACTGGAAGACACCGCATACCAAGCGATTACGACAGATCCCACTACCTACCAGGAGAAGACCACCAGATCCAAAATTAAAGCCAGCCCTATCGACGATCAAGTGAAAAACCAGATTATACCGAGAGAGAAATCTTCATGATGTCCCAAATTATATGGCCTACCCAAGATCCATAAGGACCTATTGTTAGCTCTGTAGGGTCACCATTACAGGAGTTAGCGAGATGTCTGGCTAGACAGATGCAGCCATTAGCAGAAAAAGCAAAGTCTTATGCGAAAAACGCACAATATTTTATCGAGTTATTAAACAATGAGACTGTCCAACCTGAAGATATTGATAGTGAGCTTCGATGTAATGTCACTATTCACTAACGTACCGATAGAGGAGTCACTCGAATTGATCAAACGAAAATATCATCCGGAGGAGCACATTCTTAGTCTAACTAAACACTGTTTAAACAACACATACTTTATATATAATGATCAGCGCTACAAACGGAAGGAGCACCGATGGGTTCACCGTTATCTCCAGTCATCGCTAATCTCTTCATGGAGGACCTAGAAGTTTGTGCAATATAAATTTCACCACTCAAACCAAAATTTTGGTTGAGATATGTGGACGTGTCGTCCAGATTACGAATGTGTCATTCGTAATCTGGACTCATGGGAGAGAATAACTAAATAGTTTCTTAGACCACCTGAATAGCATTCACTATAAGATCAAATTCACCATGGAGGTACAAACAGATGGCAAGCTTCCATTTTTAGACGTATTAGTGAAAAAAAAACAAGACAGGACACTAGGCCACACAGTATACAGAAAATCCACTCACACGGACAGATATCTAAATGCGGCATCACATCACCATCCAGCACAATTAAATTCAATAGTAAAGACTCTAGTGACACGTTCTCAGAGGTTGGCAGACGTTGACCATATCAGCGAAGAGATGTCGTCACTTCAGAAAGCACTAATGAAAAATGGATTTTCGGGGTACATAATACAGAAGTCGCAGGGGCCATACAGATAAAAAACCCAGGAGGAATCCGAGAAACCAGCGGCAAGCACCTTACGTGAAAGATTAGAGATAGATTACAGTATTTTGATTAGTAAACTGGACAACTTCAAATTTCACTATTCATTATTAAATTTAATTGATTCATATTTGCAGGATCGATATTTATTTGTTCAATACCGAGGTTGTCAATCTATCAGTTTCTTACCAAGATTCGGTGTGCCGTAGGATCCGATACTGAGACTATTTTTCTTTATCTTGTTTATTAAAGATATTCTGGAAGGCTTCGATAATAACACTCATTTCCCATATACGAATAAAAACATATCGGTTGATCGATACTGTGTGAAAATCTTCAATTTTGCTTACATACTCTTAACCTTTGCTAAAAAATGATTTTATCGGCAAAGAATGTCACAATGCTTCTCGGACTCCAAAAGTCCAAATTAAGTCCTTTTAACAGATCACTGACTCTTGAAATACCATCTCAGGAACACGGTCAAGGCAGTAGGTCATAAATGCAGATATTGCAATGCCGCATTAGACTAAAGTACGTAGAACAAGCGAAATTAACACGTGAAGACATATGGAAACTAGCTCACAGAAAAATCACAAGTTTAGTGAAAAGTCTTGGAATCCTAGTCATCAATTAGTTGTAGGGTAATACACAAAATAACTTTTAGGCCAAAATGAAGTAAGGCTAACTATCAACCAAGCAACCCCTACAATCTACAATCTATAGTTTACCCTCGATGCAAAGACAAGTATTTAACTCTTAAAACCAGCAAATGTAATGTCTTTTGGTAGAAACGCAAACATGCACATGTTTAATTACAGTGTTGGACATGAAAGATTACAAATATATCTTATGAACAATATGTAGAAATGTCAACTGCTTCTGCTATTAAAAGTATTAGTTTTGTGATTCCTAACTGCAAAGGTTTTAAAAATATGTCCACTCATTGGCTACTTTATGTGACTTTCGTTAGATCTCGCTTTGAGTACGCTTCTATTTTGTTATCTAATTTACAATTCTAATATTCTACAATTAGAGAAAATGCAGCATAGATTCTTAATGTCTATTGGAAAGGAAATATTTTAAAAAGTGATGAAACAAATAATGCCCTGTACTATGTCTTTCTTATGAAAAAAAAACAGTTGGTTTGGGCATGTTAACAAGAATAAAAAGTTAATTAAAAAAGTATAAAAATATTTTCTCCTTTTTTCCGAAGTTTTCCGGATTATTATATGCTGTAAGTGATAAAAGGCCAATAAAAATCAAATATTTGATAGTAAAGCTACAAAATATAGCACATTTTCAAGGGGGAAGTTGATAGGCGGAGCATATATGTGTGCATTTGAAATTATTGTTGATATTCAGCAATGGAGGTAATAGTTAGTAAAGCCTTTTCATTGTCGCTGTTGCGGTACTTCATTATAATTATACGTAACTATTTCTTTACACATACAAAATTGCTGTTCATTAATTTATTTACGTATGATAATACACTCTTTCTATTTACTTCTTTATAAATTTGAGCACATTTTTCGTCTTAATTATTACTTTGTACGCTAGTTCTACTAGTAACAGTGAAATATAATCCACATAAAACAAATGACTCGTAAACACATCAGAAGGGAATATTTTTTTTATACATATTTCGTTATTTATAGAAGATATTAGTGAACAAACGCTATGCCGCTATTTTTAATTATAGTTATAAAACTAAATCAAAATTCCAAATAAATAATGAAATTTTTAATTGTACACAGTAGGAGTCCCACAATATATCTTGAGTTGTGAAAGAAATGAAAACATAAAACTTTGTTTCCATATGAACTATGCCTTCCTAAACCTTTTGTCTCTGGAACACAGACCAGCAAATATAAATCTATTTCAAAATTAGGTTTTTAATTTATGTTCAAACGTATTAACTGCATAAGAACATTCCATTCTAATATCATATTTATGAAAGAATATATTGTAGGTTTTCTTTATTTAGGTATTTTATATCATTATTAATTATTTGTTGAAAAAACGAAAATATGAGTGTACTATATTTTGGAATATGAAACTAGAAAACATGATAATAGGATAACTGTACACTAAAAATATTTAAAGAGTATTCTGAAAAAATCCTTAAGGCAAAAAAATATTAAAATATTCACAAATAGACACTATGGATCAAAAAGGGCTTTCAGTGCATATAAATAATAATGAGTACAATATAATTATTGAACGTGAAGAACTTAGGATCATGTAATACTTTGATTATAATATAATGTGTAAGAAGAAAAAAAGGTTTAAAAGGTATATCTATGAAATAATTCCGTTAAAATGAATTGAAAGACTCTAACTGAAAACATATAATTGAAGTTTCCGTAATGTCCTGAAAATAAAGAACATTTTCTCAAAAAAAATAAGAAATTTTATTATTCAAAATTCCAAAAAATAGAATATTTAACAATATTGAACATTTTCATTTTGGTTCAATGTGTTGGTCATTATGTTACTAATAACAAAAGTGTAGGTTTTGTGGAGCTATGTGATTATAATAAATAGTATCTAACGTTAAAAAAGGTTTGTAGAATATTCGGGAACACTTCATAAAAAATTGAGTTTCATAATACAGCCGTAAATCTTCTTTAATCCAGTCACATTATGAGTTTCACCTCGGAATGAGAGATAATAAGCTGTAAACTTGTATAAACCTTTATTTTGGCATTCTATACGTTGTCCGAAAAGTCTCATAAAATCTCGTGTCCACGTCTTATGATATTCAAGGTCAAAGGTCACAAAAATCGGTTTTTCGCAAATATCTCGCTTTCTATAATTTTAATGATATTTCCATCTATTATAAAAATTGTAGAGCATAAAATTCTCTACAAATTTTGTTGCAAATATTTTTTTATACGCGTAACCGTTTTTGAGATAGAGCGCGGAGAGCACGCAGTGCTTAGCCATACATAGCATAATGCAAGGTCAACCGTGAGTCCCGGTAAATAATACGTAGTTTAAAGTTAATTAATCACAAAAAAATTCATAATTATGAATTATTTGCATTATTTATTACTCAATACATTATATCTAATAATATTTTTCAATTATCAAATATATTCGTTTAATAATACTTACCTACTAAGTGTAATTAAAAAAAAAATTAAGTATATTTTAATTATACCTTAATATATCTAAATTAGATTTTGAGTAGAAAATATTAGAGTAAATACATTTTAGTTATATCTTTATTTAGCAATTATGTATCATACATTTACTGCAACTGACGTTCAAATAATAAATAAATAATAAATAAACAGGAATTACACATTGAAAAAACGCGGACATACAACCATTTCCTCCGACAGCGCCAGCGCCGCAGCCAGGATTCGAACCCGGTGGTGCGATGTCCGTGTGATTAATCGCGAGTGCCACCTCGCAATACAATTACAATTACAAATTAAAATGCTTTATTGGATAGTATTTACATGTCAAATTCTATTTTATTTATATCATTCATATTCAGTGCACAGTATCTATGTTATACCGACGCGTTACAGATGAGCATCAAGCTCAGAAACGAGACGGGGGGCCGATCTTATGCCAAATAATAAGAATAGAATTAAAAATTAATGAAATAAAAATTGTTTTCCAAAAAGGTTAAACTAAATATCAGTTTTTATACAACATGTTTAAGGAAAATAAAAATTATTGAAGTGCTATCTGATACATTAAAATTATATAATAAACTCGCAGGAAACTCATCGCCGAGAAAAAACCTGCTTAAAAAAATATATATTCACAATTTAAAACGCTCCGATGATTTCAGTGGTATATACAAAAATAAGAAAAATAAAACAGCTATTTGAAATAAATTAAAATAATATTTTTATTTAAAAGGTATGTATACAATGTTCCAGAGACACATCAAATCATCACAGTTCCACTTATCCTGTAAGAAAATTATACGTTTAAAAATATTTGTTATCTATCCGAATAAATCGGAAGATTTTCATGTATGAGCTTATGGGTGTGCTCAAAATTATGATGTTCCCGTATGTCTACCATATTCGTGGTAAGAGGGGAATTATGTATCTTTGTTTTAAAGAATTTTTGGGAAGTTTCTACTATATAATCCCTGATTAGAGGGATGTTATACTCTCTATGAAACATTTCTATAGGAGTATACCTATTTGTACTTGTAAGTAATCTAAGGATTTTATTCTGTGTCCTTTGTAGTCTATTACATTGCGCATCTGAAATTGTGTTCCAAGACGCGCATGCATAGGTAAGGATCGGTTTTAACATAACTTTATAAAGGGTTAGCTTGTTATCCTTAGTTAATGTGCTCCTTTTGTTGACTAATGGATATAGTCGACTTAAGGCAGCATACGTACTATTTATTACTCTGGTTATGTGAGGTCCGAAGCGTAGTCTCGTATCCAGGGTTACCCCTAGATACTTGACCGTGCTCCTTTCCTCAATAACCTTGTCATTAATTGTAATTTTATTGAAGGTTTTAATGTTTGTAAACTTCCTGTGCATCGTAATGATTTCAGTTTTTTCTGCGTTTGCCTTAACCCACTCGGCTATCGACCAGACAAATGTGGGGAGGATTTAGGTAAACTTTAATAATCAGAAGGACTTGAATCTCAATTTTCTTCTTCTTCATCATCGTCTTCCGTTCGCTCGAAAATTTCCAATTCATTATCATCATCTTTGTTGTCAAGAATATTTGTCTCGTCAAGGATTTCTGGGTCAAATGCACCTTCTTAATCGAAGTCGCTTTGATACGGTGAAGCATTGAGGCAAGCTTGCCCATTACACTGGCCACAAGCTAAAGAACATTGCACCCTGATTTCCTGCATCCGCAGCGTGAACTACAACAGCCATTCTCGCAGTTGCAAAATATTGAGCTCTCTAGTTCATCTGGAGCTGGTGGTAATAATGTCGTTAACGGTTCCAAGAGTTCATTTTGCAGCGCCCAACCCCATTTCTGGGGTTCTATATCATTCCCTAACTAAGTTTAAATTTGATAGTATACATGGTCGATATGTTGATGAGCCGCTGTACTTGTTAGTAGAAGATTGGATAGCTGCACAGGTTTATTAAGCTTTGTTGACTTGACGAATTGCGTATAGCGAAGATTTTGGAGAATTATATATTGCCAACAAGTGCGTACTCCATTTTCATACAATATTTGTACAGGTCTCTAATGAAAGTTTTTTCCCTTTTTTGAACAGCACAGATGTCGTGTCACATCTACTAAATGCATGCAAAAATAAAATGTGTTTTTTATAACGACGATATTTATCGAAACTTTTGGAGGAGTATATTTGTGTTCTGACATTGCATTTGCCTACTCCTTTTAAGCAAATTTCTTGTTGATGTGATTGAGTGTGTAAAATTAAAATGACGAGCAAATCTATATCTTCTCCTATGATGACGGCAGTCCTTTGATGTTTTGATTCTTCGATGGCTATTTTGATGATAAGAATATCAGCATCATATTTGGCTTATTTTGTAATGATATTAACAGTTTTTAATTTATCAGTAAACATATCAATAAGTTTCTTTTTTTTATATCGATTTGACAAAAATTTCTCTTGGCGAAACAAAATTTGTAGAGAATTTTATGGTCTATAGGAAGCGATATATTTGCGAAAAACCGATTTTTGTAAGCTTTGACCTTGAGTACCTTAAAACGCGGAAAAGAGATTTTATGAGACTTTTGAGAAAACTTTTAGAATGCCAAAATAAAGGTTTATACAAGTTTACAGCTTATTATCTCTCATTCCGAGGTTGACCTACTTTTTTGGCTTAAGTGACTGCATTACTTACATCTTATCAGTTTTCCAAGGTTTTCTCAGCTATGTAGTTGATAAAGTGCTAACGGAAATAGCATACTATATAGTAACGGCTAGAAAAACATGCATGTGTTGTGAACTACACGTCAGGTTGTTATGCCGCCACTCATGTTATAATAGGTCAGTCAAATTAGGGCTTGAATCGAAAATAATTACAGTATTGTTATTTATTCTCCTTGATTGCAGACATTGTTTACTGAATCATTTTCACGGTTGTAAATCAATCTTATTTTCATTCTTTATGATGGACGGACTTCGTGTCGGATTCAGAAAGAGCATGAAATGCAAAGAACTATGCTCAGTGTCCTGAGCATGTTGGTCCCCGAGTGAACAAGGTCAGACACCTATAGAGTAAAAGGGACCAAGAAGTTCCTAAGAGGTAGGGTTGTGTAAATTTCGCTCTTGGGTTCAAGGGTAATATGCGGCTAAGATCTATGAGGTCTTTGAGATTATACTTTTGAGGAACTATACCAGTTTAATTGTTTTCTTAAGCAGAATATTTGGTATTTCAGCTTTTACTCCATCAAGTTTTCGGAGCATCTAAATCTGATATTTTAGCCCTTTTGGTCATACATATTTGTGTTTTCATGTTAATCTGTACAACATTCTATTTCTGCAATGGAAAGTTGTATGTCTCTGCGCTTTCTGAATGTCCGGCATCCAGGGCACCCCCTCGTGGTGATGGCTGTAAGGGAGTATCGCCTCAACAACATATTGGAACTGCCCTTGATGTAGTATTTCTGAATACGATATATGCCTCTTATGTTAGAATATTTCTGAATTGATTTTATTGATGACAATGCGTATAGACAGTCTGGAGCAGAGGAGTGAAGCGAGCAAGCGGCGAATGTAGCATTAGGGTAGAACAATCATCTGCATACGACGTATCCCAGACTAACTGCTGGTCTGGGTTATGAGTAAAATATTTAAGAGGTTAAAACAATGGTAAAAAATTACTACTCTTGTAAATGTGAATTCCTCAGCACTTGGAGCGTTCCAGCAAAAACAGCTGGTAATATTTTTGTCACGCTAAATAAGATTTTAAGCCAAGAAGTATCATCATAATTGCCCAATATTGATGTTTTTTTAAATGTAGATTTTGAAAAACGTTATCATTGTATATATTTGCTGGAAAAGGTGGAAAAGACGGTGGAACACAAGGAGGTGGCACTGTGTGCCTTTCTCGGCATAGGGGGGCATTCGACAACACATCCTTCAACTTGATCATTAAAACTGCAAGAGACCGTAGCGTTGAGGCCATCTATTGCAGGTGGGTTGGCATACCGGGTACAAAACTCACATGACCTGGCTTTCCATGTAGGGTAGTCGGGACATATGAGGATAATCAACATTGTAGTAGATTCTTTATTAAGCATGAGGTCAAACTACATGGTTCAAAAAATTACTTTTAACAGTCCCGACATTGTCTCTATTGGAGAGAGAGGGGATTGGTCAACAGGAGCCAGGAGCTAAGGAGGATATTACCCAAAGGCCTGGCCTGATATACGGACGGGTCTAGGATGGAATCAGGAGCTAGAGCAGGAATACATGGAGTGAGACCCAGGGCAAGTATAAGTCTTTCTCTTGGACGCCACTGTATCTCAAACGGAAATTCTGGCTATACTTGAGTGTATACGTGAGAATATTAAACGACAATATGTTAACCAACAGATCTCCATTGCATCGAACAGTCAGGCCGAACTAAAGGCATTGGCGTCTAACAAAGTGTCTTCCAGACTGATGTGGGACTGCCATGAAGAGCTCGGAGTTTTGGGTGAGCGGAACAGAGTTAAAGTACTGTGGACGCACCAGAATAGCCGGCAATGAAACATCTGATGAACTTGCTAGACAAGGAGCAGCTAATACATTCAATGACCCAGAGCCCATGCTGGGCGTTACCAAAGGCTCAGCTAGAGGGGTAATTAAAGACTGGGTCAGGAATAAACACAATCATTACTGGAGGAACACACCAGGTAATCGACATGGGAAAGCACTCATTAAAGGACCATGCCCAAAACAAACCGTAGAACTACTCTCAAAGAACAGGTTACAGTTGAGAATTGTGGCAGTTCTCCTAACGGGACATTCTCCTGTTAAGAAGCACCTGCACAGAATTGGCAAGTTCGATGGCTACCTTGACTGCAGATTATGTGGCAAGGTACCAGAGACAGTAGACCATATTATATAGGAATGTGAGGCACTAGCCGGCAGAAGATATAATATTTACAGGCCAACACAAACAGACCCGAAAAACATTCAAAATCACCCATTCTCAGACCTGTATAACCTCATCAATGGCAAAGAAGTATTAAAATGGCCAGTGTTGATCGAAATAGGGAGTGCTCAATAAGCCCAAGAGGCTGCAGTGCCCTCGGAGTATTTACAGACGACCTGTGAGAAGAGGTTTTAGTCAGTAAGAGTCTGACACTGACCCAGCTCAAGTTGGCAGCACATGAGGGTTTCCCCTTCTCGTAAAAAAAATACGTATATTTTATTTTGTTTATTTGAAAGTGGGATGGACATTTTTAATTTTATCTTATCAAGATACATCACGCCTTCTTGATATTTGGCAAACGATTCAGGACTATATTTCGTTTGCAATTTCTGAGCGTTCTATTTGACATATAGCATTTGCCTTAGGCACATTCGATTTGGTCATAGAGTGCTTTATATTCACCAACTTTGATAAAATTACTCCTCTGCGGAAAGATATTCAATTTTGAATTTTTCAACCACTTTCGGTGTTTTTTTTTCAAGATGATTGACTTATGAATATAGAGCATGTTCAGATTTCTTAATAATTTTGTAGTGAACCAGAGAGTATTTTTTTATACCGATTCAAATACAAGAATGCTATATATTATGCAGATAATTACTCACTTCTTCAAGAAAACATTTTTTTGCAATCAGGAAGACAAATTACATGAAAATGGCCGATAAAATTTCCCTGGAAGGTTGTCATTGAAAAGAATTAATTTATTCAATCAACCTACTGCACTGAAAGACCGTGATATAGTTTACTGTAGAATACATTCATATTTTTCGTAAAATACAGAATAAAACAAAGTAAAAATGAATATATTTTACAATAAATTTCAATTAATATGTTTCACACTTCTGATCATTAGCAATTCAGATTTGGAGCATAAAATAGCAACGCAGAAACAAACAAAAAAACTTGTAAGCAGCTAAAAAATCAATTTAAGTTCGATAATTTGCATACTCTCAATATACGACTTTGTAAGTAGGTGTAAAAAAATCGTATCTTGCACACTCCTACACAGCAGTGAATGTATTTTTAGTTGCGTTAATAGCAACAAGGAGATAGCTATAAATGCCATATAAGTGCGAGAGAGAGCTGCAAATCCTCGTGACAACGAAATTTATGAGGGAAAATTTGAATTATAATTTAGAATGTGCAGACGAACCATAATTAATTCCATAATTTTCTGTATTATTCTATTATTTAGCAACCTACGTTAGGCTATAGACAATTTATTTTGCTTTGTTGTGAATAGTTAACGTATATATCTTAAAATTAAAGAAGTAGACGTACATATTGAGTAAGGTAATAATTAGGATAAGCAGACAGGCCTGCATGCAGGTAGGATTCAGTTCTTTATGCAATGAAAACTATCTTTAAAATTTAATATTAAATAATAACCTTCGTGTAAAACAAAAACTTTTATTTACTGTTGCAGATAAATCTAAAACGGGACAGCGAGTTTGCACACATTGTCTTTCTGGCCTTTTTAGTCCATGTTTTAAGTTATTTCACTTCATTTCCATGACGCTACATTTCCAGAGACATAGTCGGGATGTTGCAAGATAATCCTTTTCCTTCCTAGTTCATTGTATTTTTTTATACATTTATTGAACGTCGGCCTATTTCCGCTACTGAGGCCTAACACCGACGCCTGTAGACGAGCTACCCCCAACCAGGAATTTTGCCGAACCTCTTCCCTTAAGAAGAGTAGGGATCTTTTACTTGCCTAACATTTAATAGACAAGGAACCGACGGCTTTACATCCCCTACGAAGGATGGTATATCACCTACACAACCCTCGCCTAAGGTTGCATAGCTTCTGCGCATACACTGATATACAAGCCGCTGGAAGATATGTGAGGCGAGGACACGGTCTTCTTTGAAAAGGTTGCCTGTCCAAGTACTAACCGCGCCTAACGTTGCTTTACATCGCATATTGAAGTATGTACATAGTAAAGACACACCCACGCTCGCCCCAGTTCATTGTATTTCGTGTGCAAAGTCCATCAAGAGTATGAAACAATGCTTGTATAAGCAAAAAGTTAAGGGGTTGACTAAGAATCAAGAAATGCCGTAAACAGATCCGATAAATTCTAAGCTCGAACTAAAGCCTAAAACCCTAAAAAAGTTTCTATTTGGATTACTAAATCCCTGACGAACCTCTTAGACAAATTGATGTAAACTATTTTCAGAGCAATTTAAAATGGCCACAGCATAAGTCTGGTGGCATGGGAAATATGTCACATTGCAGACCCATATAACTAATATCTAACCTGTCAGTCACGAAAAAAATAGTAGAAATTAAAAAAATATGCTGTAAGATAAGCAGTATTAGTTTATAGAGGCGAGTTCGCTATAGTTGAGCTGACGGAATAAATATATGAAGACGTGGCTGCCAGTGAATTGTCGCAGGGCATTTTCTTTGACCTAGGCAAATAAACCGAGAGATGGTGACAATTCATTGTCTTCGATTTCTTACAGCATGCCTTTTGGAGTAGTGAAAGTGTACCCTGTGACAATAAGGAAAAGCGGGTACTAGTCCGTTGCACGCTTTCCTGTACGCTGCCCTTTCATTAAAAGAAAGTTCAAACAAATTTAATGTGTTAGCAATTATAGCCATGCGATTCGCAGGGTCCCTAAGGGCTCGAACGGACACGTAAATTTGTAATAAAAAAATACAATTTTCGGCGTTCTCGTGCTGCATGCCGATGAGAAGAATTAAAGTTTGTCGTAAAATCCCTATAAAAAAATTGGCATGTGGCACTCGTTCTCCCAAAAGTGGAAAAGTTCTGAAAAGTCCTGCGAAAATTTCAAACGATTTGGGCGTGATTTCATATTGCATGCCATCTTAACTGTGTACCATCGTTATAATGCATTGCTGTAAAAAAGTGGCATGCAGATTACGAGGTCCGAAAACAGAGGCGCATCGAGAAAGTTGAAAAAAAGGAAATTTTTGTGGTTTTATTTTGCATGCCTTTGTGCATTTCGCAAAATAATGTTGTTTTAAGCTCAAATAAAAAAATTGCATGCATATTACTGGAACCCAACATTGAAAAAAAATGTTACCAAAAATTCATGAAGAGGGTACAAAAATTAAAACAAAGGTTCTGTGATATCACTCAGCATGCCATTTCCTATTTAATAATTTTTTTTTTGAGCCCAACCAGAAAATAGCTAATCGATTGCTATATCCTAGCATTGAGAAAAAATTGCATATTTTCGGGAAAATCAAATTACATCTGCAATGCCTCAAAGGTTTAATTACTTTTCGGAAAAAAAAAATAGTATCCTTAGCTGAAGTAAAAAATAGCATGCATAATTTTTAGATTCCAACATTGGAAAAATTTGAGAAAAATGTCCAAAAATAAAGTAGGAAAATTTTATGTGATGTTACTACTATTAGCAAAATTGTGACGGGTTTTTCTCGTTCAATAGCGAGAAATAGTTGTCACTTTGACACTCGAGCTTTCTTATTTGGTTACTCGGGCGCCAGTTCAAATTTAGAGTGAACAACATTACTCAAAAGTTTGTAAGCTGAACTGAGCAATAACAAAAGTATATTATCTTTCTCGCTGCAATTTACAATTCTAAGTTAGCGATAGTTATATATATACAAACTAAAAAAACTAAGCACAAGTTTACACAGGCAACAGAGAAAGATTAGCAAGCAGTAAAACAAGATTAGTGGAAAAAGCAATCTAAGTAGTAAAATTAGCGAATAACAGGCGAACAGTGCACGGATACCAGAAAATGAGAAGCAAACAGAATTAATTACAGTGTTATATGACAGGTTATGATATAACGCGGGAGCTTGGCTACTGCGCAATAACGATAAATAGTACGGTGTCAATAAAATGAGAATAAATAATATTATTTTTAGAAGGGGCTTGCGTCGTGAAGGTTCTAGTCCTGGACTCAATAAATATAAGAAAAAGAAATATAGAAAAACGGAATACAGTTAAGTACTCAGTACCAGCCCGGAATAAACAGTAAGCAATTCATCAGAAAATATCAATCAGTAAAACGTGGAATAAAATTCATTAACAGTAAAATGAGGAATAAGAATTGCACTAGCTAAGTATTTACAAATTTCTTACTCTTTCCAACTTAGCGGTGGGCACTGGTAAATTGGTAGTCGACTGTTCGCTTCAAGTTCTGGAACCACGTCTGATTTTAATAACTGGGAAACTGGGGCGGACTATTTTATAGCCGTGCTTCCCTACCATGAAATCGCGAGAATCCCCACTTCTTAGAAACGCGCATGGACCGAGGTGCTTCCTACGAGATAGCGATGCCGGCTGTATTAGATTATTGAAAGTGCTGGTAATTTATTATTACGGGCGTCAGTTAGTATAAAAAAAGTATTTTAAATATTGTATTATCGAAAATCGGTTTCAAATAATTATTCTAACCATCTACGAAAAAGAAACGGATTTAATCGGCCACAGATAAATTAATTACTTTAAAGAGTAAACAACAATTCCTAGTTTCAAACAGTAAATATTGCTTGATAATATACTATAATTCGCTTAAAGCGGTACAATATATATTTTATTTTAACAGAAAACAAGAAAATACTCTTCTAGAGGGTACAAATAAATATAAATCCTTCACATATTTCGGTACTTAATGAAAAACACTTACTAGCGTAGTTAAAAAAGTAATTATTTTATTATTTTAAGGTAAAAAATGACACTTTATGCAATAAATAATAAATCAATTAAGGATCATGTTTCACCATGATGTTATTATAATCCGAGCCATCAGATTTCTCATCTGTAGTGACGGAATTAAAATCCTATCATCATCGTCAAATTCGTCCTCGTCGTCAACGCCTTCATTGTCGGAAGAGTTTGTGTCTATTTGTTCTTAATCCTCGTCAGGATTATCCTCTGAAACTGCAGAAATTGAACAAAAAAAATGTACGATTGGACAAAAATGTACAACAGTATTTGCCTTTTAACATGGGAGAATAAATTCAACTGGTAGAAAAATAATTACTAGTTTTTCAAGTCAATTCAAATATCTTTAGGTAGCGTTTCGATAACTGTCTTGTTGTTTTCTTCAGGATATCTATTTTTATTATAACATTTAAATTAATCATATACAATTTCAATACAAACATAAATTTAAAACATCTTACAATTTCAATATAATTTCTATCTTACGATAGGATAAAATTGTGTATTGATGTAATAATAATAATTTCTTGCCCGTTATTAATAACATCACATTACTAGTGTATCTCTCCATATGGCATACTGACTGATATCACAGAACCTTTGTTGTAAATTTTATACCAGCTATATATATATTAATTTTTTAATACTTTTTTCTCATTTTTTTCAATGTTGGATTCCGCCAATATGCATGCCATTTTTTATTTGAGCTTAAAACAACATTATTTTGCGAAATGCAAAAAGGCATGCAAAATTAGTTCACAAAAAGGTTCCTTCTTTTTGCTACTTTTCTTATTATTTATGATGTGATGAACTTCTTCGCCATGCATATCATTTCAATTTTAAGGATTTTTACACTATAAAATTTACATTTAACTTTATTTGCTGTTGTTTAAGATCACGTCAAGTCGCTTGAAATTTTCGTAAATTTTCCATTTTTGGGCCAACAAGGGCCACATGCCAATTTTTTATAAGGGTTTTAGAATACCAAATTTAATTCTTTCATCGGCATACAGCGCAAGAACGCGGAAAATTTATTTTTTTAATTACAAGTACACGTGTCCGTTAGAGTCCTTTGGGACCCTGCGAATCGCATGCCTGTAATTGCTAAGACATTAAAATTGTTTTAACTCTCTTTTAATAAATAAAATTTTGTTTTAGTGGAAATGCAGTTTTCCATATGACCGGAAAGCGTGCAACGAACTAGTACCCGCTTTTCTTTGTTGTCACCAGACGCACTTTCATTCCTTCAAAAGGCATGCTGTAAGAAATCGGAGACAATCAATTGTCACCATCCCCCGGTCTAATGAGAAATGACACTGTATGTCGTTTACATACATACGTCTGTTACATACTCTTGGCAATTATTGCAATATATAAATGCTACATATATTTCATATTAGTAATTTATTTCAATCTGTGAAACACACATTTTTGGTTACATCTTGCTTATCTGTCTCCAGCAATGTATATTTAATTAATTGTAACGGATATGAAACAAGACATCTACTATAAATGCAACCACTGTTGATAAACAGTTTACTTTTTTCACTTTTTCATTGGGGAGTATTGGCAAGGAGCGCTGAATAAATGAAACTTCGCCCATCACTTGGTCACCAGACAGTAGAGGAATTATATACCTAGCAAATTACATATCTGAGCTATTCCATAACACTATATGAACACAAATTATACAGGTTTGTAAACGCAAGTAAAAATACACAATATAGCCACAGAAAATAAAGGGTTACCACAAATATCTAAATTTTAAGAATTAAATTGATTAATCAAAATATTTTCAAAGATAACGTCATCAACAACAGTTATCGGTAATAAAGGTATATATTTAGCGAGTTGACTGTAATTTTAGAGGAGCATTTAAGAAAATACTGGAAATTTTACTAAATCTACTTTCTGAACTAACAAAAACATGAAGGCCTCCATCATAGTTTCGTGTTATTTTTTTGTATACTTACATATTATATAAAAATGTTTGAATTTTATTGTACCTATATAAGTTTGTATTCATTCCTCAAAAACATTTATTATTATCCTTTAAAACAGAAAAAATATTTGAAATAACTATTTTCATATGGTCTTGTTAGGACAATAGCCTTATTTTTGTATGTCTAAGATACGATTTTCATTGGGTTATATGAAGGAATATTCGAAATAAATCAATTTTTGATGATTTTATTAACGGAATATGATCATTTAGCTATAACAGTGAGACAGAATATAGCTAGTTGTGACAATTAACTTTAAACACATATAAAGCAACATTTTATCTTATTTTACACATTAATTATAAGAAGTCAAAACAGGAGATCTACTTTTGGGGATATGCGCTGAATTGCTAATTTCTAACTTCTAGTTCAAAGTGAGGAGGTTCTGTCCTGATATTTGAAACAAATAATACTATTAGAATTGCATTGTTAATAAAAAAAAGTTTTTCAACATATCTATATGATATTCTTCATTCTCCCGCCCCTTTTTTTTGTGTCTTCGAGGTTTGTCGCCTGATCGGTGATTTCGACAACAGTTTTTCTCGATTTACGCGCAAATGGCATATCCTAGAGGAAAACGTTATAAGACTTTCTGACTTGCCTCTGACACTTATATATGCTTCCTTAGTCGAATTTATACATTTTTAATTTTCGACTTTCGCTACTCACATTTTACTGTGAAACTGATATTTTGACACAATATTACCTCGACCCTTGTATCCATCAACTGTAGCGTGTTATTTTTCGATTGGACGTAAATTGCGACTGGGTAAGTATTCCAGAAACACAATCTAGATATTCTACGATTTTCCAAGATTATAAATCGATACTTTTTTATCAGTAAGTTATAGGCTGGCTTATAATATAGTAGCCACCTGGTATAGTCGTTCCAATATATCTTTTTGAGGTACATCAACAACTTTCGACATTTTCATAAATTTTATCCACAATGTTCAACATACTATTTTATCTCACCCAAATGTGATCCAAGTATTTCAAAATTCAAGACTTTGCCTTCATGCACGCGTATACAGTGTGTTGTGTAGAGAGTATGCTTGCTTAACTATCTAACAGATATTGGGTTCGATCCCCAGCTTTAGTACTGGCAATGTTGGTGTGTAATACATGTCTATCTGTGTTTTCAAATATATAATCGGTGGTGGGTTTATGTTCATTGTTTTTAAAATAAGTGAGCAATGAGGAGAACAGCCTTGCATTGTTTAACTTCTTTAAAAGGACACTAATATCGAATGCATTAAAGGAGTCTGTGTAACTTATTTTTATTAGATATTAATATCTACATACTGGGAGATACATTGGATTGTAAACTAACGGTTTGTAACGAACACGACCAAAACCGTGTTGACTTGATGTAATCTGCTCCCGAACATAGAATAAAGTACTTCATACAATGTTATCTCACGCTTTAGCAAAACTAACAGATTTCAATATCATTTCTATTAAGCCTCAAAGATAGTTAAAGATAATACGATAAGAGATTTTTAGATACTAAGATGTTGAAATTAAAGAATATCTGAAAGTTATCACCATATCCTCAGTTTAATTAAACTCTACTCCGTGATAAGTAACATAATACTTTATTTTTTGTTTATTGTGTAATTCGTCATTTGTAATATAAGAGATTGACAATCGTAATTACTTAAAAATGATAAAATTTTTATTTATAAAATAAAAAAATCTATAAATAATTTTCGTACATTTCTATTAAATGAAAACAATTTGCCTATAATTTACAATGATATGTCACGCTGATGCATGAATATAAAATAAAGGGAAATGAATGTGTCGACTGCATGTAACATTATACTTATAGAGCTGGTCCTCAGCGGCACAAACCCAATGCAAACGAGTATCGTAAGCAGCATCAACACTTCGAGGAATTATCTGAAACGTGGCCTGCCACCCACAAACACAATTAAATTGTTTTAAAAACGTTATTTCCAAATAAACAGGTATGATCTATCCGACAAAAGTTTACCAATCACCAAAATGATTTTTCTCACACCAAAACTGACATCACGACGCCAAAATGCAACTATTGTTCTAACTGAACATCAAAGGAGACAAAATATAGATAGATTACTTTTAATTGCAGTTATGTGTGGTATATTTAATGTAGTAAAATAAAGTTCTATGTACAGAACTTATTAAAATCCAATATATTTTCTCGGAGGTAAATAACTGTAGGTAGTTCAAATGTCAGGGACGTTGCTATAGTAAGTGTCCTTTTAGTCGGTGTATTTTAATTTTTATGTGCTCATATTTTAATATTTTGAAATTAATAAAATTTGCACGTGGAACAACGATTGCAGTAAAGTCAAGTAAAATATTACTACATGGTCCCTGGGTATATCTAATGAAGTGGGTTCGAGTCACACCTATCGCGAAGTAATTTTTGCAATTTTCCCCAAGAAGTGGTTCCAAGTCTATTATAAACTGTAAGGTTTCGTCTCCCTTACTTAGACAAATCTAGATCTCATAGACTTAACAGGATCATTCAAGTAACTTGAAGGACGGAGAAAAATTAAAAAATTAGAAAATTAAGCATTATAATTTTTATAGTCAATACTATTTCCTGTTTTTATAGAAATGGCTAATGTGTAAGTGCATGCGTCTAGTTTGTAGGATAAATTATATGCAAATATTTATTAGGTTAAAGGTAATCAAAGCATTTGTAAGTGAAAGTAAAATGCGTATTGTATTAATAGCTACAATTTATACTTTCTTTTGCACTTTCTTCAGGCACAGTGTTCTGGTGCACTCAATATGCAGTACTAGTTCATTTACATTTATGTATGTTGTACTAGCCCAATAAAATGGGACGAGATTTGTCGATTTGGATGAAATAATTCAGAGCAGGTTGAAATTTTGGAGACAGGCCTATTTTGTGGTACTTTTTAACATATCAAAAGTCCCCACCCGTAGACGCCGGCGGAGGGGAGGGGGCGGATAGGTAAAAAAAATTGGTTTCTCGCAAAAAAACTTGGAAAGTATCAATTTTACTGGTAAATATGTACACATGAAAATTATAGATAATAAAAATCCGCACAATTTTTTTTTTAACTTCGTACGACCTATTGGAGCCGAAATAGGTTTATGTGAAATTTTGACAGTTTTGTGACGCAACGGAAATGCGCTCGTTCTTCTCTAATATATCAAAAAAGATCATTCGGATCGCAAAATGTTTCAAACGAAAGTTGTAGAGAATTCGGTTGCGAAGAATTTCCTTTTATTTTTCATTTCCATTCGATGGTTTTACTACTTGTATAGATAAACCTACAAGATACTCAAATATTTCGTCTACCGCAATTGACTATGTATGTACTAATTTTAAAAAAGATTCTTTTGATTTCTCTACAAATATATTGTTCAATGGTATGTCAGATCACTCAGCGCAAGTTTTAGGTCTTAAAACCAATTTTGAAAGGAACCAGACAGACTATAATTATACTAGAATTTACAGTCAAGAAAATTATACTACCCTTTTTTATCACTTAAATAAAGAAAGTTGGTTAGATATATATCAACTTGATAACGTCAATTTAGGATTTGAAAATTTTGTAAATATTCTTAAACATTATATTGATATATCTTTTCCCATTAGGAAAGTATATTCTAGTAATAAGAATAAACATTGGATAACAAAGGGCATTAAAATATCGGCCAACAAATTAAAAGAACTCTATGTAAGAAAGTGTGAAACAAAAAGTGTGAATGATACAGATTATTATAAAAAATACAAGAAGCTGTATAAAAGTTATTTCTGCTGCTAAAAAACTAAGCAATGACAAACTATATGAGGAATCTGATAATAAAAATAAATGTGTCTGGAAAATTATAAATAATTCTACAAACAATAACAATAATAATCACCAAATTACTGAAATGAGAATACAAGATCGTATAACAACCGACTTTAAACTTATAGCGAACTCCTTTAATAATTACTTTACAGATATTCCACATAAACTTCGAGAAAATATTACTACTAAAAATGTAAATAATATAAACGTTAAACAAACTAAACACTATGATACAATCTTTATAAATCCTGTATCTGAATATACAGTATATAATACGATAATGGGACTGAAAAAATCTAATTCTTCTGGCATCGATTTCATATCCTCCAATTTATTAAAATCTGCTGTACATTACATAACTTATCCATTGACCTATCTTATAAATCTATCATTAGAAAAAGGCATTTTTCCTGAAATATTTAAAACATCACGTATTATACCTTTATATAAAAAAGACACAAGAGAAAACATAGAAAATTATAGGCCTGTAGCATTACTTAGTTCTATATCCAAGATATTAGAAAAAATTGTGTTTGAACAAATTATGTGTTTTCTTGCATCTAATAATATCTTACATGACTCCCAACATGGTTTCAGGAAAAAAAGGTCTACGCAAACAGCAGCAATACAGTTCCTTAGTCAATTATATAGAACACTGGATGAAGGCAAAAAATCTGTGGGGCTTTTTATGGACTTAAGTAAGGCATTCGATTTAGTCGATCATGAATTGCTTAAGGAGAAATTTAATTCTTACGGTCTCAGAGGAAAAATATGGGATTGGTTAACATCTTACCTTCAAAGTAGAAATCAAATTGTCGATATGAATGGTGTTTATTCAGATCAGACCGAAGTTAACATAGGCGTCCCACAGGGGTCCATTTTAGGACCCTTGTTGTTTTTAATTTATATTAATGATCTTCCTAATATTGTTAGCTCTCAAAGCACTTTAACAATGCTTGCAGATGATAATACATATCTATGCACTGATTTAAACATTACAGAAGCCATTTCAAAAACACAAATTATGATTGAAAGATTCAGAAACTGGTTAGACACTAACAGGTTATGTTTAAATAGATCTAAAACAGTGTTTATTAATTTTTCATCTCGAATTCCGTCAACAGGTAAAAGTTATCTACTAAAAGTAGAAGGAAAGTCCATTGCTCAAGTAGAGAACACTAAATTTCTTGGTTTATATATAGACAGCGTTTTGAATTGGGACGTACATACAGAATATCTATCAAATAAGCTTGCTTCATTTTGTTATGTTTTGTATAGATTGAAAAATATTAGTAATAACGCTACTTTAATGTCATTTTATCATGCACAATTTGCATCACGCTTGCGTTATGGTATATTATTTTGGGGTTCATCATGTCATTTTAATAGAGTATTTAAAATACAGAAACGGGCGATAAGAAACATTGTAGGAATATCGCCAAGAGTATCATGTAAAAGTTATTTTAAAGATTTACATTTGCTAACGCTCCCATGCATTTATATTTATGAAATTTTAAAGTACGTTAAAATAAACTTGGAAACCTTTACAATCAATGGCTATTTTCATCATTATGAAACGAGACAGAGCTCTATGTTATCAATTCCAGCACATGGTTTGTCCTTATATGAGAAAAGTCCTATGGACGTAGGAATTAAATTATATAATAAATTAATTCCAGAAATAAAAAATATAGAAAACATCAAACTTTTCAATAAAAAACTTAAATTATTTCTACTTGATAATTCGTTTTATAGTGTTCAAGAATATTTACAATTTTAGATTTAATTAATTCATTGTACATTAAATATTATGTTTGTTTGTAATTTAATGTTAGTTTATTTTACATACTTTGTTCATGTTCTCTACAATAATGCTTTGTTTAATATTTTTTTAATGTTCAAAATATGCGAATATTCTGTCTCTACACTTTTATACTTGTACACTTTTGCATTTTTATTCATTTACAATTTCATAATTGCATACTTATTGTAATTTTGTAATTTTATTTTATCTGCAATGTTCTGACGTTTCCTATACTATGTTATATGGTCTACTGGAATAAATAAATATTATTATTATTATTATTATTATTATCAATATTAGCAGAGATATGAATTCTTAAACATCTTTATAGATCGCTATCAGAACACTTGTTTCATATTATTTCCTATTATTTGGGTTTTCTACCACATGTATTATTATCCCCTTCAAAAACAAATCACAGAATCGCCAAAACAATAGAATTATTGGAAAAAAACCTCTGCGCCCGTGACGTTTACGTCAAAGGAACAGTCAGAGGTTATGTTTTGCAAATAATATAAATTGGAATAAATATAGAAAAAATGTATTTTGCTCACGTTTCGGAAAGTAGTCTCTTTCCGTTTTCAAAGCTTTTTTGGAAGAACTCTTATTTTGCTGTGTATGTCAAATACACAGCTTTAAGATTCTGTTTATGTTATTTCCATAGATACTTACTACTTACACAGAACACAGAACTGATGATATTTTCTTTTAGATAATGTTGAGTTTGTTAAGTTCTTCTTTTAACATTGGTAACCAGGTTAAATATCTATAGAAAAATTCGATACGCACTTATCTTAATTTAATAAGATTATTGCTGATTCTTTAATTTTTCTTTTTTTGGTATCTGCTTCTTTTGTTAAAATTTTTTCCAAGTCCCAGTTTATTCTATGTCCGTTTTCCCAAGCATGTTCACAAATCTTTGATTTCTGAATTTCATTCTTTCTAATGTAATTCTTGTGATCATCCAACCTCACACTGAAAGGTCTGGATGACTCACCCACATAACATTTATCACATTCGCACGGGATATTGTAAATACAGTTTTTTGAATTTTGCTCCCTGTTAATCGGTTTTGTTTTTGCTAAAATAGATCTTAAAGTGTTCTCCGTTTGAAATATCGTCCTAACATCATATTTGTCACCTATACGGCGTAGCTTCTCCGATAGTCCGTATACATAAGGAATCATTGCTGTATAATGACGTTCAGGTTATTGTCGTACATTTTACAACACCCCTTTTACATTTATTGACTGATTTGAGTTAAAATTTAAATATCTATTAGTATGTGTTGGTTTTCTATAAACGCCTGTTTCAATTGCATTATTTACCCTTTTAATTAAAACATCTAAAAACGGTAGTTCATTTCTACTTTCTACTTCTAATGTGAATTTAATAGACGATTCCTTACTATTTTTATTTTCCAAAAAACTGTCTAGTAAATCGACACCATGAGGCCAAATTGCAAAGATGTCGTCAACATATCTCCACCAGACAACCGGTTTGTTTATACAATTTTGAACATGTGTGTTCTCAAAGTTCTCCATAAATATGTTACTTAAAATTGGTGATAATGCAGACCCCATAGCCATACCAAAATCCTGCTAATAGAACTCGTTGTCCAATTGAAAATAGGTTGTTTTTATACACATTGTTAAGAGTTACATTATGCTATTTACACTTAATTTAGTTCTAGTTTCCAAATTATTATCATTTAGCAACCTATCTTTAACTATTTTTAAGGTTTTATCTACCGGAATATTGGTAAAAAGACTAACTACATCAAAGCTTACCACTTGTTTCATGATAAAATCGATAAAAAGTCGAAAACGATAGATCGTACGTATATAGTGTATCTAATGAAAGTTAAAGACAATCAAATTTTGAATATGTTGGTGTATATACAAAATCATTTTGATAGCGAGTGAATGGAGTTAAAAGTGGAAAACATGAAAAATTGTCATTTTCAAGTGCATTTTGACAAACGGCTATGTTTTGATTGGCTTTAGGCAATAATGACACTAAAGGTTCTTTGAAGAGAATTAAATTATCTGTAAAATGAGCTGATAATTTAATTCTCTTCAAGAAACCTTTAGTGTTATTATTGCCTAAAGTCACATGTTATCAAAACGATTCATACATCAATGTATTCAAAATTTTATTCTCTTTAACTTTCATTAGATACATTATATGTGTACGGTTTATCGTTTTCGAGTTTTATCGTGTTCTGATAGCGCGCTATAAAGATGTTTAAAAATTCATATCTCTGCTAATATTGATCGAATAAAAATGAAAAATAAAAGGAAATTTTTCGTAATCGAATTCTCTACAACTTCCATTTGAAACATTTCGCGATCCGAACGGCCATTTTTAAGAATTGTAAAAATTTCAAAAAACTTATCTCTGCTCCAATAGGTCGTACGAAGTTAAAAATAAATGAAATTGTGCGGATTTTTTTTAAATGTAATTTTCATGTGTACATATTTTACAGTAAAATTGATACTTTCCGAGTTTTTTGCGAAAAACCGATTTTTTTACCTATTTTCTTCCTCCTCCCCGCCTCCGGCGTCTACGGGTGGGGACTTTTTTGATATGTTGAAAAGTACCACAACATATGCGTATTGTCGAAATTTCAGCCCGCTCTGAATTATTTCATCCAAATTTTCCCATTTTATTGCCCTATATTATTATACTTACAATAAGCATTAAGGTCCTGTGGAAATTTTCAATTACATCGATAAAACTTCATCTAGTTTCAATGACTGACCAACTTTGACAAAAAAATTTCCTGAACATGTACACTATGGATTTGGAATGTATTTAAGTACAAAACTACCAGCAATAAGTCATAGCAATTATGGTAAAATGGAAATGTCATAATGTTCATTACACTTTTACAATTTTTATCTAATTATAAATTATTTCAAACTATTCAGTGACTTACTTCCATTTAGAACAACAGGTTTAACTTTTCGTGTTCTAATGATTATTATTAAATCATCCATCCCTGAGATAAATATGTGACATTTTAATTTAAAGCATGAATATTTGTAGCGAGATTAAATCTTGGCAATTCCAACAATGCGCAGCGTCCCAGTATACCAGTAGGTGATACAATCGTACCATGGGTAGGTAAAGGTAAAAGGTGGACTGGTACTCAGATATAACATAAGTCAAAGGTTATAGTAATATAATGTCTCAAGTTACAGCATCTTTAAGGAAACCGACTTAAAACCTTTGTTCTACTAAATAATTCAAGAAATAGATGTGCATAGCCAGTGTACGTACATTTAAGGACTTTATGCAAAAGATAATAATGCATACTCCATTTTACGCTAGCTTTTTAAATCGATATTTGACCCTGAACTAAGAAATTTATTTTCTTAAATCTTTTAAAAATATAAACATAAAAACTTAATTGAAACTATCGAATAAGTAACTGTTTTATATCTGCAGATATGCTCTATAAGGCTTAAATTAGGCAAGCTGTAGGCCATACCATTAGTTGATTATTGTATTTTTTTAAAATTGCAATTCTGTAGGCCGGCGTGAACCTACATTGTTAAGGTATATAAATTAACAATTACTAGTACTCTGTATGAATCTCGTATAAAGGTTCTATATTTTTTAGATTTGGCCAAGGCTTCCAACATGGAGAAAAACTTCTCAATGTTCCTGAATGATATGGAATTGAAAGTCTTTGACATAACAAACAGAACTCAATATGTTAAAATTGGGATCGTATTAAAAGGTCCAAAAAAAAATCAGGTTAGTGTGCCACAAACTACGATAGCAGAACCAATACTTTGCCATTCGTATATTAAGTTTTTAACAAACATAAATATCAATAGTATAAAGTATAGGTTATTTCACATGATGATTATATTATACCAATCATTTTTAATGCAATTAAGTACCTGGGATACTATAAGAGATCGAGTAATAGAAGTGTAAAAAAAAGTGAAAGTTTGGCTATAGTACAGTGTGTCCCAAATTTGATACCGACCATTACGATATCGGTAACTAAAAGAGATAGAGAGGCGGTTAAATTAGAAAAGTTGTGGGAATTTTAATGCTGATTTTAAATCCGTCGAGAAATCAGAGCCAGCTACGATCATCTTCGAGCTATTTTCAAAAAACTGAAATTTTGTGTTTTCGTTTCTGTAAAAAATCTGAAAAACGAGTAATCGTACGAAGATAAAACTTTAACCAACTTAAGGCACTTTCTTATGAACTTTTTATTAGTATCTTATTTTTTTTGTAAAGGGTTTAGTTTCTGAGATACGACCCACAATTTTCAATTTCAATTTCAATATTAGATTTTTACAGATTTAAAATCTACATTAAATTCTTGTTCTTCTGATGTGTAACACTAATGGTTTATGTTCTTAGTTAGGACACCAAACAACCATCTTTATTTTCATCGTAAGTAGGCTATGTACAACGTGATAAATTGCGCTACGACTGCTTGCATCTGTTTGATGTGCATTGGTATAGTAGGTAACTTCAGTTCTCAACTAGCAGTGACAAAATACAACTTACGGTGGGAGTGAACTTAATGAAGTTGAACAATTCTTGAAAACATCTCAAAACAAAAAACTATAAATTGTGCTTTGTAAAATGCGTCAACATGCTGTACATCAACCTTGAAAGATTTGATGTGTATAACTGTTATATCAGAAATAGTAAAGAAGCAGCCCCAATGTACTGTAATTTGTACCCAGAGAGGCCAGAGAGGCGATGATCTAATAAGACAATTTTTCTTAGATTACAAAGAAATTTACAAGAACATAGAAGTTTTTCCGCACCTCGGCAGAAGTATGGTCACTTAAACCCAAGAGAACATTTTAAATATTGAAGAAACAACGAAACAACTACAATTTCTACTCGAGAATTATGTTAGAGAATTGTAGTGGCAAAAACAAGTGTCCACAGACACTTACAAGATAATAAGTACCGCTCTTTTAAACCAGTGATCATACAAAAATGAAGACCCGGAGATGTTGAACACCGACTTGTGTTCTGTAACTGGTTCACTACTCAGTCTAATCTAATTGAGAATTTTCCATTCAATGTCTGCTGGACTAATGAAATTATAGTACATTGGGGCTGCGTCTTTACTATTTCTATTATTTCTGATATAACAGTTACACATGTCAAATCTTTCAAGGTAGTGTACGGCATGTTGATGCGTTTTACGACGCGCAACTAATAATGTTTTGTTTTGTGACGTTTTCAAGAATTGTTCAACTTGATAAAGTTCACTCCCACCGCAAGTTGTGCGTCTTATCACTGCTAGCCGAAAACTGAAGTTACTTCAGTTACTTCATCACTTACTATACCAGTGCGCATCTAATAGATGCAGTCGTATTTTAATTTATCAAGTTCTACATAGCCTACTTAACATGAAAACAAAAATCGCTGTTTGGTATCCTTACTAAGAACATAAACCATTAGTGTTACACATCAGGAGAATGAGAACTTAATGTAGATTTTAAATCTGTAAAAATCCATGGAACCCATAAGAAAACTGAAAATTGTGGGTCGTATTTCAGAAACTAACCGCTTTACAAAAAAAAAAAAATAACAACACTACCTGAAAGTTCCTAAAAAAGTGCCTTTAGAAGGTTAAAGTTTTATCTTCGTGTGATTGCTCGTCTTTCAGATTCAATGGGGTGAGTTTAAACTGTGCAAGCCCATCTTCGTAACATGGGCGGATACGTCTAAATAGTATCCGGGTTATGCGGCGTTGAACGTCCTCTAAAGGGATTGAGTCACGTATTAAGGTAGGAAACCATACACTGTTTGCGAATTCGAGTACTGTACGGATAAAGTGATGGGATTCAAGTAGATGAAAGTTTAATTCAGAAGACATACTTTGATGTTGGCTTTTTTAACTTATCGGTCAATATGGTTGGACCGGGAAAGATTGTGTGTAATGATGACTCCCAGATCGTCGTGAGAGTTGGACGAACCCAGTTGTTTGCAGTTAATATTGTACACCAAACATGGATTGTATTTTACTAAACGGAGTACTGCACAGTTATCGATATTTAACCTATCTAGATCTCTTTGCAACTGTATGTGATCAGCTAGTGGGGTGCAGTAAGTTTTTGTGTCGTCTGCGTAGAAAGAACATCGCGATTTTATACAATGCCGCAAATCGGATGTACGCGATAAACAGCAGGGTTAATAAGACAGATCCCTAGGGGACCACACTGAGCACGTTGCTGCTGTGACTCACTGCTCAGCTCCCAATCTTCCAGTGTTAGTAACAAGCTGTTTTTCGGCATTTTATCAAAGTTTTTGCGGAAATCTAGATATACGATGTCAACGCATTTACCAAGATCTAACCTGAGAGACCAGTCTCATACACAACACACCAAGTTAGTGTCAGCTGAGTTACCTGGGATGAACCCGTGTTGTTCGGCAGTGATAATTTGATGTGCAAGAAGAAAATGTCGCATACTGTGCACAATGATTGATTTCATCATCTTGACAACAACGGAATAATATTCTTTCCTATTATTTGGGTTTTCTACCACATGTGTTATTATCCTCTTCAAAACCAAATCACCGAATAAATAATATATATCGGAATAAACACAGAAATAATGTATTTTACTGACGTTTTGGAAAGTAGTCTCTTTCCGTTTTCAAAGCTTTGTTTGGAAGAACTCTTATTTTGCTGTGTACGTCAAATGCACAGCTTTAAGATTCTGTTTGTTATTTCCATAGATACTTACTACTTACACAGAACACAGAACTGATGATATTTTATTTTAGATAATGTTGAGTTTGTTAAGTTCTTCTTTTAACATTGGTAGCCAGGTTGTACAAATATCTACAGAACAATTCAATACGCACTTATCTTCATTTAATAAGGTTATTGCCGATTATTTTTTGTTATCTGCTTCTTTTGTTAAAATTTTTGCCAAGTCCCAATTTATTCTATGTCTATTTTCCCAAGCATGTTCACAAATCTTTGATTTCTGAATTTCATTCTTTCTAATGTAATTCTTGTGCCCATCCAACCTCACGCTGAAAGGTCTGGATGACTCACCCACATAACATTTATCACATTCGCACGGGATATTACAGTTTTTTGAATTCTGCTCCCTGTTTATCAGTTTTGTTTTTGTTAAAATACATCTTAAAGTGTTCCCCGTTTGAAATACCGTCCTAACATCAAATTTGTCACCTATACGGCGTACTTCTCCGATAGTCTGTATACATAAGGAATTATTGCTGTATAATGACGTTCAGGTTTTTGTTGTATACGATTGTCCCTATTTTCAATATTTATGAAAACTCTATCAACAAAGGCTTCAGGGTATTAATTTTGTACTAGAACCTTTTTTGATACATTTTTTCTCGCTATTTAATATTTCATTATTAAATGAAATTACCTTGGCCCTATTGTATAAACATTTTACAACACCCCTTTTAACATTTATTGATTGATTTGAGTTAAAATTCAGATATCTATTAGTATGTGTTGATTTCCTATAAACGCTTGTTCCGATTGTATTATTTACCCTTTTAATTAAAACATCTAAAAACGGTAGTTCATTCCTACTTTCTACTTTTAATGTGAATTTAATAGACGGTTCCTTACTATTTATATTTTCTAAAAAACTATCTAGTAAATCGACACCATGAGGCCAAATTTCAAATATATCGTCAACATATTTCCACCAGACAACCGGTTTGTTTATAAAGAGGTTCTAGTACAAAATAAATACCCTGAGGCCTTTGTTGATAGAGTTTTCATAAATATTGAAAATAGGGACAATTAGATACGACAAAATCCTGAACGTCATTATACAACAATAATTCCTTATGTATACGGACTATCGGAGAAGCTACGCCGTATATGTCACAAATTTGATGTTACGACGATATTTCAAATAGGGAACACGTTAATAAGATCTATTTTAACAAAAACAAAACCGATAAACAGGGAGCAGAATTCAAAAAACTGTATTTACAATATCCCGTGCGAATGTGATAAATGTTATGTGGGTCACCTTTCAGTGTGAGGTTGGATGAACACAAGAATTACATTAGAAAAAATGAAATTCAGAAGTCAAAGATTTGTGAACGTGCTTGGGAAAACGGATATAGAATAAACTGGGACTCGGCAAAAATTTTAACAGAAGAAGCAGATAACAAAAAAAGTAAAATTAATGAATCAGCAATAATCTCATTAAATGAAAATAAGTGCGTATCGAATTGTTCTGTAGATATTTGTACAACCTCTCTACCAATGCTAAAAGAAGAACTTAACAAATTCAACATTATCTAAAAGAAAATATCATCAGCTCTGTGTAAGTAGTAAGTATCTATGGAAATAACATAACCAGAAACTTAAAGCTGTGTATTTGACATACACAGCAAAATAAGAGTTCTTTCAAGAAAAGCTTTGAAAACGGAAAGAGACTACGTTCCGAAACGTCAGCAAAATGGATTATTTCTGTATTTATTCCGATTTATATTATTTATTCGGTAATTTGTTTTTGAAGAGGATAATAATACATGTGGTAGAAAACCCAAATAATAGGAAAGAATATTCGTAGAATGCCACAAATAACTTTCAGACAATAACGGAAGTAAGACTAATTGGATGAAAATTATCAGTGCTTAACTTATCCCCTGGCCTTAACGCATGCTTGTTTCCACTCGGAATGTAATATTCCAGAAGCGAAGGCTAGTTTCAGTATTATACTGAGTGGTTAGCAGATTGAATCAATGCAAGCTTTAAGCAATATGGCGGATATTTCATCAGTGCCAGGTGCAACCGACGGGTCTAGTTCACGAATTTTCTCAGCAATTTGCTCTTCTTAGAAATCAATATTTGTCAAATCAGCGGACACTCGAGGAAGATGATGAATATTGGGCAAAGCATCAGAAGATTCCACTGTGTAAGTGTGAGAGAAAGTGATTGCAAACAAATTAGCTACTTCGCTGTGATTACTATAAATTGATCCATCCGCCCTTCTGAGCTGAGGCATAGCAACTGTCTCGCCTACGAACATACTTGTACAGTCTCTTGGGATCATTGCTAACTGCCAAGCCTTGTTCAAATTCATCCCTGGCACGTGATAAGCGCAGCGACAAATGATTTGAAAACAGTCGGTGAGCATGGAAGTCCTCATCACTTCTGCTGCGCCTAAATCTTTGCCATAGTGCTCTTTTATGGCTAATCATTGTCGTGATATCCTCATTAACCCAGGGTTTTGATGGAATTGTTACATCAGTTTTGTAATGAGAATTCATATTGACAGTGTTAAAGAAGTTATGTCTAAAAATATTCCAACAAAGTTCGACATCATTCACATTTAACAGCGTATCCCAGTCAACTGCTAATAAGTCGCTATCAAGAGACGTATTTCCTTTTTGCAGACTCTTTTCGAAATTTGTTTTCAACACAAATTTGAATAGTAGACCCCAGGGCAACATGACCGGAATTCTTAATTGGTGAAAGATATGTGAGGTCACCTAGTAGGTTTATATTACAGGTGACAATTAAATTGAAGAGGGAGGGTCTCTGGTTTTGACGAAATCTAGTTGGTTCAGGTCCAGATATAGTCTGAGTGACATGTGAATTTGGTAAAAAAAATCAATCAGTAGTTGAGATGATTCGGTCACGTGCAAGTCCAAAAAGGCAGACCAGGTTAGCTTGGGCATGTTAGAATCTCCCATACTATTAAGTTTGTATAGGAAGCAGCAAGGTTGACCATTATATCAAAGGTATCTCTGTCATCGACCGATGACGTGTTCGGTGGTCTATACAAACAACAGATAACTAGAGAGACATTATGGTTTTGGATAAGAAGAGCTAAACATTCAGAAACAATTCGAGTACCAACTATGTTGCTTTTTCTACAACATCTGCAAATAATTTTGATTACAACATAAAAGTAAACGAAGCGAAACAAAAAAAATTAAATAAGTTTTTAAAGCAATGGTCAGCGTCACAAAGTACAATTCAATGTGTTACTATTGTCTCATAATTGTGTATATACACAAATTAGATCTTACCTTTACCCCAGTCCACTTTTATGTCAAGAATATTTCTCATCACCAGGGGTCAGTAATGAAAATGCCGAGCCGACAACGACAACTTGAAAATGTTTTATTCAGTATATTATCACCTTAAGTTGCGAATAGTTTGATGAAGAAAAATACTAAACTATTTACACAAATGAATATTTATGAAACACAAAGCAACTTCTAAACTCGTCATTGTATGGCTTAAACAACAAGTTATAACTAAACATAAATTAATTATCGATTAAAGGCCATTAGCATTTCCATAACCGCTGGTGGACACACTTCTAATCGCTGGCGGACAACACCTTCACCGTATCCAATCCCGGTTTCATGTTTTCTCGGATTGGCAGGCCAGGTATAGAAGAGCAAACTTATTCCGGCCAATATTTACGATAGTGTTTTATCAGATAAGGCCGAGTAAGGTGTCATGCTCGCGGGTGGGTCTCCGTATTTAACATTTTATGGGCGCACCGAGTTATCTAATAGACTAAAGGTGTTCAAAATTAGGCTCCAGATAAAGAAATCTGTTATTTTACAGTTACTAATTGCTTGAGATTGTTTCCTACAGATACCTGTACAATTAAATTGTCCCCGAGTGTAGATTAATTGTTATTGATACAAGCAGTGGATATGGAGATATTTTATTTTGGATTTGAAGAAAGTATGTTGTCACTGTTTTCCATTATTATATGGCTGGTACACAGCTCGATAACAATTAATCACGAAATCATTCGTGGAATATTCACACCTTTTTCAAGTTGCCTAATATTTTTTACATTAAATAAAAGCTAATAACATAAAAAACAAAATGTGTTTCTATTGTGTTTGTGAACTTTGTTTTAAAGTTAACGCCTTATAATAAAAGGATGGACGGGAGAATAAGAATTATAATTAAACCTTGAGATTTTTATTATTCACACTGGCAAATCACAATAAAAGTATATTGGCATTGTAAGTGAGAAAAGACAACTTGTTTAAAAAATTTTCAGGTATTTTAACAGTATCCTTCAAGAGTATTTAGGCAATCTCCGTTTTAATTGTGATCGTCAAAAGATCGTTGAGAAAATATTATATACAACTCGTAATAATAGTTATTTATCGGTGATCATCCGGACAGTACACACTTCTCCACTACTCGTTTGAGAAAGTAGCTTTTTTTCAGCATAATTCTAGAAGAACTTACTACTTGAACTAGTCCGGGAAGAGACATATCTTTATTGTCATTGTACTTAATAACCAACAATCATTGCCAAATTAGTATAAAATATTGAATTAAAACAAAAACCATACACTTATACATTATCTCCACATTAAAACATAATAAATTTAGTCTTTAAAACCGGTGTAGTTACTAGCCAATTTAAAGTATCCACTATAGCCCCTATTTATAAATCTGGCAATCCTAAAATAATTAGTAATTATCGACCAATAAGCCTAATTGATAACAATGCAAAGGTATTTGAAAAATGTCTTAAAGAAAGAGTAATTAACTTCCTGAAGAACAACAAATTACTCTCTCCCCACCAATTTGGATTTACAGAGGGATTAAACACAGACGGCACAATGTATGAAGTAATGAAGTAGGTAACAGATAACCTAGATAAAAATAAAAGATGTCTTTTTAGATATAGCTAAGGTTTTCGACACGGTACCTCACGAGAAACTTCTTAATGTTCTTGAAAGCTATGGAGTTAGGGGCATCGTGCTGAAAGTCTTTAAACCGTACTTAACAAATAGAACTCAGTGTGTTAAAATTAGAAACGTATTAAGTAATCCAAAAAATGTAGAGATTCGTGTGCCACAAGGTACGATATTAGGAGCAATACTCTTCAATGTATGTATGACTTCTTTAACTAATATAAACATTAATGGTAAGGTCATTTCATATACAGATGATACTGTGCTAATTTTTAGTGGAACTTCCTGGGATGACACAAGGGATCGAGTAAAAGTAGGGGTCAAAAAAGTTAAAGACTGGCTAGATACCTATAAATTATTATTAAACATAAGTAAAATAAATTACATTGGTTTCTCTATAACATCTGTAATTCGTCCTAATTATAGCAACATAAAAGTAGACAAATAAATGATAAAATAAAGGAGACCACAAGTACTAAGTATTATTATTGACATATCTTCCGAGGAAAGGTATTGTGCAATTGACATATATCGATAACGCGATCCTGCGACTACAGCACTGGCCCATCCAGTGGAAAGGCGCCGTGGTCATTCCCATCTTGAAGCCGAACAAGAACGCGAAGTTCGCCGATAGCCCATCTCGTTGCTGTCGATGATCTCTAAGTTGGTGGAGAAAGTTGTGCTGATCAGATTGAACACTGTCCAGGAGGAGCTTCACATCGACGATGAGTCTCAGTTCGGGTTCAGGAAGGGCAGAAACACGGTACAGCAGGTCGTTAGGATAGTTAACGACGTCAAAGTGCAATACAACCTCGGGAAGAACATCGCCATCGGTGCTCCTCGATATTGAGAAGGCGTTCGACACCGTCTGTATCCCGGGGTTACTCTACAAACTACGCCACAACTTTCCGACTTACTTCATTAAGCTCATTCACTCGTCCTTGACGGGCAGATCCCTGCAGGTTCGAGTGAATAACAAACTCTCAACACGGCGGGACAATCGCGCGGGAGTCCCGCAAGGATCATGCCTGTCACCAAAGTTGTACAACCTGTACGTTTCCGATTTTTCAGAGTTCCCGAATACGAAGCTGGCCAAGTACGCCGATGACACAGCCATGTATGCGCATTCACACAACGCCCAAGCAGCGAATATGCTGCTGAAGGCGCACATGGCTCGTGCCACGGCTTATTACGACCAGTGGAAGATTCGTGTGAACGCTGAGAAATCTGAGGCGATATTCTTCATGCGTCGGCTTACAGAGAATAAAATCATAACACCCATTTCGGTCAGGGGAATCAGAATTCCAACTAAGAGACGTTTAACACCCACATAAATGAGACTGTACTATACTGTCTATTCCCTGTCCAGGTGTTTGTATCCGCTTATGGTCAGGGGTAGTAGACTCAACAGACAAAATAAAAAATAGTTGTACACAATGGTAATCAGGCAGTCAATCACATACGCGGCGCCGGTGTGATACAGCATACCGGCCACGACAATGAAAAGTGTTCGAGCACAAATTTATGCGCCTCATTCTAATTCTGGAAGGTACACCTCTCTCAGAGACCTATACGCACGTTGCAACGACATGACCCCGATAGCGGATTACGTCCAGCAGATCTCCCAAAATTTCTACTCCTTCAAGCTGGGCGATAGTCCACTAACAAGACACATAACACAAATTAGACAGCATAATGCCCCATTTTGGATTAAACACCCTTTACCGTACCAGACGTTACCGATTTTCCGGTAACCCCTGAAGCCAAATTTCAACAACTATAACTTCCGCTTACCCTATCCACCTTTACTGACATTTCTTACCTTTTGTACCTTTAAATCTTTCCTGTCCTCCTCTTCCTTTCTGTTTGTAAACCTTTTTGTCGCGTTTGTTTTTTCTTGTTTTCTTATTGTACATTTTTGTCTCTAAATTCATTTCGCTTCACAATTTTTTAGAAAATCAAAACATATACAACTCAATTTTTTTAAAATCAAAGTTTAGGCCAGCCATGCGCAGCCCAGCATTGACTTATCTCGCGGAAAGCGCCTCGTTCAAATTGAGGTGCTAACGTCAGATACGAAATTAAAAGTGATTAGTGCGTAAGTGTTTTAATTTAGTGTAGTTTTTATTCAATTTTGTTAAGTTTGTTCTTTGAACATGTTCCTAATTTTAACACCTTTTATAATCCGTATGCGACGGAAGGAGCCTAGGTTTAGTTGTTTTAATTTTGTTTTTAGCCGAACCACATTAGCGCGGTGGTTGGACGGTCAGACCCGATGTGGGTTTTGGGAGGTACTTTTTTATATTAAAATAAGAAATAAAGTCTTATTGATTGATTGATTGGTATTATTATTGACAAAAACCTAAAATGGGACTGACATGTAATATACTATACTTAACAAAAAGAATTGGGTGCCTTATACACAAATTTTATCTCTTAAGGCAATTAAGTATAGGGTGGTCTATACAATAATACTTAAAGCCGTTATTGGTAGCACAAAATACCATACTCAAGATTATTTTAAATAAAAATAGGCTATATTCAACAAACACTGATATACACTGAGAGAATATGCGATGTTCGTAGCGTATTCATCATTTCAACTTGTTGTTTTGTACACAGACACTCAAAACTTAAACAATATATTAATTATTGCCATGTTATTCGAAATAGAATAAACCAACACTTAACCATACCAATAAATAGAAAGCACATAAATAAAAAGTTCATGAATTATTTGGGATCTAAATTCTAAAATCTTCCTCCATTAAATATCAAAATAATAAGCAATATAAAAAAATTCCGGAAAGTCTGTAAATTGTTTATTGTACATAATTATAATTCATTTGCGCAAATTTTGTAAAAAGTTAAAAGTGCTTCTTCAAAAGTTTTCTCTCGTCGTTTGTCAGCATCTAAATTATAATTTTTATTATTTATTTTTTTAGATAACCTCCTTGTGAAATCACTAACAGTAAACGATTTATATAATGTAGATTTCTACATACTGTTTTTAAAGAGGTACATATCCATTTTACCATTGTGGTTTACTTTTAAATAACGGGGTAATAGTGAGCAATGGTACAGCAGAAAGATGGTTTTGTATGTTAAAAAATTGTTAGCTGACAATCTTATGAACCAAAAATGCAGCCAAATTATTTTAAAGAAATTATTATAAATTATATGTGTATATGTTATACAAGGTTTTAAAAATCTCATTTCTATAAAGGAAATTTTTTACTTACCTTAAATTTATTTATTTTTCTGCAATTTGAAAGGTGTTTTAACCCCATTATCTCAGAAATGGTACAAGAAATTTTAAAAAAAGTGTATTAAAACTTGTACTTTTCGAGATCTACTGCTAAGCCTTTTCATTAATTCTGAAATGCTCTGTATAATAAATAGGTACCTGTTTGTATGGAAGTTAATTTTTCTTGTTTCTTCTTTCCCGTTCCCTTACTATAATACATTTTGCGCATTTCAAAGCAATCAGTATTTCGAGTTCGAAACTGTCCCATTCAAACTAGTACTCGGTCAAGTAAAGGGTAGGGAGGTATGAGGCGCCGTTTGGGTCAAAATACAAATTTCTTCAATATATATATTATTGCATAATATATATAAAATTTCACAATATACAATGTTTTAAAACGTCGATATATATAATTTTCGTTGCACTATATAGAATTTTCGGTCGAAATACAATTTTCTGTAATACATATTATTGCATAATATATATAAAATTTCACAATATATAATATTTTAAAACGTTGGTATATATAATTTTCGTTGCACTATATAGAATTTTCGATCGAAATACAATTTTCTGTAATACATATTATTGCATAATATATATAAAATTTCACAATATATAATATTTTGAAACGTCGATATAAAATCTTCCTTGCAATATATAGATTTTTCGGTTCCTTAAAATGCCGCAATATAATGAGGGTGCTCAATGTAGACTGGATGTGACTGAGGCAAGAACCTTATATTACGTTTTTTGTCTGTTTCGTAATTTTGTAGTTTGTCATCCCCCTCTGGTTAACCTGTTTGAGATCCGTGAATTTTGTTTAATAATAATTTTTAGTTAAATAACAGTTATGCTTTTGCCACTTTGTGTAATCTAACCTGAGTATGGATATTACGGAATACTTTGAATAATTAATTTATGATTATGATCAATGTTACCGCCGACAATTTGATTCAGATGTCAGACTAGTGGAGGAATGCATATTAATACTTGAGAACCATTGTTTTGTATTAAATGCATTGTCGGCGAATGTAGAAAATGAAATAAAAGATAAACTTAATATTATACACAATATGATATGGAGTTTGTATTCAAGATTAGAAACGTTGTTTGAAGGTAAGTACTTTACTAAAAATCATAAGAAAATTATCAAAAAAAATCCAAATTTGCAACACGTACAATAGTATTAGTGGTTACCCTAATGTTTACTTGACATCTTAATATTTCAGACAGACCAAGTAATGGCTCTCATTACACGGGTTACATACCAACACGTGTAAGGAATGGTCGCGTTGGCAGACAAAAAGTCGGCATAACTGCTGAGCAAATTTCTCTTTTGCAAACTGGCGGCTGTTCATGGACAGATGTTAGTCGTATGTTAGGAATATCCAGAAGATCTTTATTCAGATATAGAGAAATGTTTAATTAATAAAAAAACAGTTCATAAGTGTTGAGGAACTAAGGGCTACCATTCAAGAAGTTTTAAGGTTAACTCCTGGTGTCGGCGAAGTGTACGTTTTAGGAGCTTTGATAGCAAAAAATTGCAATGTGCCGAGATGGAGAGTTCGCGAACACTTAAACATATTAGATCTGCAGGAAGAGCGATGAGGAAAAGGAAAACCATAACTAGAAGGATTTATCGCGTAAAGGGATCAAATTATTTATGGTAAGTACCTCTGGGTGGGACATGGTACTTTATTGATTATTAGTGCTTTCTAAAACTCTGTTTGCAAGATTTTTTAATTTGTAGGCATATGGACTCCAATCATAAATTGGTCAATTTTCGTTTTGTGTTTCATGGCTGTATTGATGGATACAGCCGTCTAATTATTTATCTGGAATGCAAAAACAATAATAAAGCTAATACGGTTTTATCGATGTTTGAAAATGGAACTGCAAGATATGGATTACCTAGTAGAGTACGTGCATATCGGGGAACAGAAAATGTAGAAGTGGCTAATTTCATGATTACCGGAAGAGGGCTCAATAGAGAAAGTTTTATCACTGGAAGGAGTGTCCATAACCAAAGAATTGAACGGTTGTGGTCAGAAGTTAACAGAGTTGTCTCAAAACAATTATTTTGGTTTATGGAGGAAGAGAATTTGCTGAATGAACAAAGCGAGACTGATCTATTTTGTCTACATTATGTCTACTTACCACGAATAGAACGTTCATTAAAACAATTTGTTAATCAGTGGAATTTTCATAAGTTGAGTACTATGGGATCACAAAGTCCCATGCAATTGTGGAATATGAGTTATATAGAGGGTTGCAACTATTTACTTAACGAAGATCCAAATTACCTAGAAAATGAAGAGCTATATGGTGTAGATGAAAATGGCCCGCTTCCAACCTTGGAAACTGAAAATAATGTTGTAGTTCCAGCATCTGATATCATACTAACACCCCAACAGTTAGCTGAAATTGAAAATGCAGTACCCGATCCTCTGTTAGAAGATGATAATTATGGAATAACACATTATTTAACTGTTCAACGTATTATTGAAAACATGCTATAGAATTACCAATTAAATATTTTAATACGTTGGCATTTTTTATTTCCAAGAAATACATTATAAAATATATATTATAAAAACTAATAAACATACATAAAAACGTAACATTATAAAAGTAATAATAAATGAACTGAAATAAGTTTAAAAAACAAGAATCTTCAACAAAAAACAGTTATGCAAATCCAAATTGCATGCCATTCAATATAGCATAATCCATGTTGTTTCTAAATTTCTCGTACGATATTGGCAAATATAAAATAGGTGCACAAGTATTTGCTTTCGGCCACAGAAATTCTTCATTATGTAGAAATTCCAATTGAGGCTGCATTTCAAAACCTAGAGGTGGTATCTTTTCAGAAGCCCTCTCAATGGAGCGTCGTAACTGATTGCAAAACTCATCGCTTTGTAATATTTGTGTTACAACATTCCTCAAAGCGGGGGTAGTGAATTGTTCTGATGAGTCACTCATCTTCACGCTAAAAATATTATTGGCAGACACCAATACCAGATATTTCAAAAGATAATTTAATTATTTACCACCCGTGCTAGTTTATATAGAAATTACATTGGTATTTACAAGCCTATTGCTGACCACTAAGAAATAATAAAATCAATTTATTCAATGTACTTCGCCACTACCTTTCAAACGCTGCAATTGCAAATAGTAATTGGTTTGTTTATAGGTTAGATTGCACTAAACTTGAGAAATCCAACTCAACAGCTGATCGAACGTGAGCCGGTATAGCAGAGAAACAAACAGATGGTAAAACGCATAATTGAATGAGGCGAAACCCTACACCTACACGTACAATTGAGCGCCCTCATTATATTGCGGAATTTTATGGAACTGAAAATTTTATATATTGTAACGAAAATTATATATCGACGTTTTAAAATATAATTTATAGTGAAACTATATATATATTATGCAATAATATATGTATTACAGAAAATTGTATTCTGACTAAAATTTCTTATATATTGTGACGAGAATTATTTATTCGACGTTTCAAAATATTATATATTGTGAAATTTTATACATGTTATGCAATAATATATGTATTACAGAAAATCGTATTTTGGCCGAAAATTCTATATATTGCAACGACAGTTATATATATTACGAGAAATTTTATATATAATATGCAATAATATGTAATACTGCAGAAACTTGTATTTTGGCTCAAACGGCGCCTCATAGGGAGGCATTAACTTGGTACTAATATTTCCTAGACTAATATACGAACTTCGACAAGATGTATGAAATTTAAAACTTTCCATAACAGAGAATATCGCATTTTTATGAATAAGAATATTTTTGGTATCATCCTGTCGAGATTCAGTTGCTTTTATTAACCTTTTTTTTTTGGTTTATTGACAATTATGTCCTTAGAGTAAAATATACATAACAAATTTTCCTCCATTTTATTTACAAACCGTTCTCGCCTAGTTTTCATATAAGAACTTACTTACGAAACTTTATTTGCCAAATTTCAAAAGATGATAATAATAAACACGAAAGAACTACTCTACAACATCCTATATACTTGCTCAATACATAAGCACTGTTAATACTACTGATTATCGAACGTTATTGCAACATGCAGGTGCGACTCGGCAGGTCGGGCGCATTATATTAACTATGAAAAATGGAACGTATTAAAAATTCGATTTCTCGCAAATCATGAGACCTGTTGAGCTGAATCCTTTTTTAATAACTTTTCTATATTTTTGTCTATATTTAGCTTCATATATACATACATAAATTTTGAATAATTAACAAACTTGCTCACATGGTGAAATTATCAATGCACGGATTTGCTAGTGACGACTTTGGGGCTTATTTTCTCGAAAAGGCCTTACATTCTGAAAATTCGGAGAGTGGCGTTAGAAGCGCTATAGTTTCTTGAGTAAGTTCACAAAAATTTATAATCGTAGCTCAAACCGCTAATTTAATAGCGTGATGTATGTTTTAAAAAACACATTTTTCAAATTACTTTTCATACATGAAAAGAATGATTTTTAAAAATTCGGCCCTACTAAAAAAGTTGTACAAATCCAGTTTGGATAGCCAAAATTAAGCCGAGCAAAATGGTGAAGGTCCCATTTAGTTATACCTTTAAAAAAACTGCCAGAAATAAGCAAGATTTTTTTTTAATATAGATTTATTTAACGTCGGCTTATTTCCGCTACTGAGGCCTAACACCGACGCCTGTAGACGAGCTACCCCCAACCAGGAATTTTGCCGAACGTCTTCCCTTAAGAAGAGTAGGGATCTTTTACTTGCCTAACATTTAACAGACAAGGGACCGACGGTTTTACATCCCCTCCGAAGGATGGTATATCTCCTATACAACCCTCGCCTAAGGTTGTATAGCTTCCACGCATACACTGATATACAAGCCGCTGGAAGATGTTTCAGGCGAAGTCGCGGTCTTCGTTGGAACGGTCACCCATCCAACTACTAACCGCGCCTTACGTTACTTTACATCGCATATCGAAATATGTACATAGTAAAGACATGCTCGCCCCAAATAAGCAAGATAAAGGAGCGATTTTACTCCACCAATTTGCTGACAAATACAAATTGGTAGTAAATTATTGTGGAGTTTGTATAAATAGAATAGTATAGATAAATGTAATATAGTATAGTCAGAAAAATTGTGTATTCTGCATGCTTCTGAATCGATTAGAAAATATCATTAATAAATAGCATAAAGAGCATACGTCCTAGTACACTACCTCGAGGACCACCGTTAATATTCAAAAGTTTTTCAGACTTAATATTATTTATTTAGGATTGTTGCCTTCGTCCATCCCGCTGGCAATGTCGCTGGGTAATGGAAGTTGTCTGCTCCTTTTCAAACGTGTAACCCTCTTCCGGACAGTCTTTGGCTTTGAATTTGGGAGTTGTCTACTATATATGTAGTGTTTATGTTATATTATTGACTATTATGTAAGAGTACTCTTGATACTTTTTTATGTCATGTATAAGAATGTATATTATTTTTGTAAGATCAGTACAGATGAGGAAGTTAAACACTAACGAAACCCGAGATAATTTTCTATAGTGTAATTTATGAACGTCTCTGTAATAGTATTACTTAAATAAAAATTATAATTAATTACGGAATGTCCCTCAACCGATAATGAATTTACTCAGGCATCTGTTAACATTTTGTATTTTTATTTAGTGCTTTTTAGTTGATTTAAGGATTTTAGAAAGTTTGCTTCATCCTCATTTGCGGTTCTCGACTGGCAGTGGATGGGTGGTACGAGATATAGAGTTACTGACATTTTAGGCCCTTTTGCAAATTTATGTGACAGACTCTGGTGCCATGCAACACAGCTACTGTTTTTATCGTCTTTTTATCTGTAGATTTTCAACTTCGATAAGGTGGCAAGTCTGGATATTAAAGAAATTTAATACTTTTCATTATCTCGGTAATAATTTCACAAATCACTCTAATTTACGACAAATAATAAAAATAAACTTTAACACAACATAAAATGGTCAGAGTTATTTCGGACACGGAATGTTTAATTTATTTTTTCTGATAAGATGTGGAGGCAAATGCTTTTATATTTATATTTTTATGGCCATTTTATTGCCAAAACTAGAAATAGACTGGTTATTAAAAATGATTAATTTAACTTTAACATTCATTGTGCTTGAAAATTAATCAGTTTTAATTTTTACAGACAACTATTTCAGATTTATATACTTCATTCAAGAGTTTTTTTGTATAAAGCTTCTGTTTCAAACAATGACTTTTTATACAAGTTACTCAGAAAATGAGACGACAACAAATGTTTACATGAGAGAATACTTAATGAGAAACTTCTCTAGTTTTTTGAATTTCACTATACAGGCTGTACATTTTATCAGGACACTTGAGAATATCTCAACTCTTAATATCGGCCGTACAAAAAAAAATATTTTTACGAAAATTGTGCCGATTTATATAACCTACAAAATGGTTTAAAGACATTTGAAAGCCATGGTCTACTTTAAGAGTTATGGCGGAAAATATCGAAAATGCGGAAAACGTCTAGGCCAAATATCTACTTTATTTGAAGAGATACAAGAAAAATTCTAAGGCGAAAATTTTTTGCAAAACACAGTGTTTCTACGAGGTTCTATCTAATCTTTTTCAAAACCGCTGTATTTTGGGATTTACTCTTCAGGCTGTTAAAAAAATTATTTTGAAATAGGTGGGAAATGGCGCCATTAAATAGAGTATTTTCCTTCCTTTTCAGCGATATATCACATGCCATATTTATTCATTGGTACTATGTTAGTAATTATAAAAACATTTTTTTTAAACCAATAATTTTTTTTAACAAGCATTATACTCGCCGTGGAGAAGTATGATTAAATAAAACGATAAAATATTCAATAAGTTGTTCAAATCTTATCTATAATAAAACATTAACACAATTAAGAAGAATAAAGTAAATTCAGGTAACAAAAACAAAATAATAATCAAGAAAGCAACATGGAGCAATTATGGAAAGAGTATTTGCAGTTATGCCAATGTATAGAGGTCCTCCATAAAAGCGTCACTCCTTGCTCAGAAAGTTAAAATGTCTTTACCAATTAATTTACGTATAATATCCATTTGTTTGTATTTCATGATTTCACTATTATTTCAATTATTTTAAAATAGGTGGCTATGAACAAACTTGACAATTTAATTTTTTGACAGATCATCTCAGTTAATAGTTAAACTCTCACTCAATCACACTCGTTTAAGAATTTAGAATTATCAAAAATGATTTTCACTCACATTGATCGTTATAATATGTTCGTTACATATTGCCAATGCAATTTTAACTCTGGGTTAGCTGAAGTGGAATATAGAAACAAATTTCCACAAGCACTACAGCCGAATAAATCTCTGTTGAGAAAATTAGCTACGAAACTGAAAAATAATGGTTCATTTTTAAAGAAGACAAGGTTGAACAGTGTTACTGATAATGTAAATAAGGTAAACCGAGTTATTAATTATGTAAGAAATAAAAATACAGAAAATTTGGAAACATAATTAAGAGAAATTCAAATTGCTTGTCGTATAAATAAAACAAGTGCTAGAAAAATTTTAAAGAAAAATGGTTACCGGTGTTATAAAGCCAAAAAAGTTCACAATTTACAAGCGGGGGACAAACCAAGGAGGACGACTTTTTGTACGTGGCTGTTGAAAATGATGCGTGCCAATCCATTAATATATAGTAAAAGACTTTGGTCCGACGAGGCAAATTTTTCCAATAATGGATTTTTTAATCGCAATATTCATTACAAATAGACTTCTGAAGATACACACTGGCATAGACCGACTGGGTTTCAAAATCGTTTTTCAATAAATGTGTGGATATGTATTTTAGGCACCAATTTAATAGGTCCTTATTTTAATGATGGTCAAAGGCACCTAAACTTTTTGAGAAATGAATTTAATGAATTCTTAGATGACCTACCTTTAGAGAGTCGACACAACTTTCAATATTTTCAACAAGATGGAGCTCCTCCCCACAATTTCCAGATTTGCCTAGATTATTTAGACGAAATTTTGCCTCAACATTGGATAGGTACCAATGGATTTATTCGATGGCTCCCTCGTTCTCCAGATATAACCCCAATGGATTTTTTTCTATGGGGTATATTAAAGATAAGGTGTTTTCGATGACACCGCAAAGTGTAGAGGACCTAAAATCTTGAATTCAACAGGCATGTATTACAGTTACCCCGTAATGTTGAGTAATGGTTAAATGCAGTGCCTCGCCGCGCTCGATTGTGCATAAAAAATTGCGGTGGACACTTTGAACACTTGATATGATATCTTAAAAATTATTTTGAGGATTAGATAAATATTAATGTTCTGTGTGCTATATTCTTTTTATTGTTAATTTGTTTTTGTTAACTGAATTTACTTTATTCTTCTTAATTGTGTTAATGTCCTATTATAGCAAAAATTTTAAGAACTTATTGAATTATTTAATAATAATAAAATTTACGCATCGTCTGAAAGGGCCACTGTGTGGTGAAAAAATTGATATATTAACAAATAAATAAAGTGAAAATGTGTAGTATCTCACTATTGCTCTGACTATGCATTTCCATCAAGTAACGGCGTAATCAAGTCATCAAATGTTTACATGTATATTCGAGTGTATTGGGCAAAATTATATGTTTTACCTAAGTTTTTTATTTGCATAAAGAGAAGGAAACAAACAATTGTTGACACTGTTCTTAATTAAAAACAAGTAATACGAGTTAAAGTAATTTACTTCAAAATTCTAAAACTGCTTCAACTCTACTATTATTTTGATTTTTTTTTACCTTCCGGAGCTTGTAAAGTGCGCTTACTATCAGTATTTTTTTTTTTAAGTTGTAAAATAGCACAATAATTCTTCTTTATACCAGTCAGAATCATAATGTGAAGTTAGAAAACAATGAATCAAGATATGCTATGACAAAGCAGTATATTGTATATTTTTTTGCTTTCGTATATTACTAAATGATTCGTTAGAATTGATGTGTTGATGGGTTAAATTTAGCGTTTGTCTCGTGTTATGCTCAGGCAGAGGATTGGTACGTAGTGTGTTTAGTATTTTCTTATTTATTAGGTATCCTGTTTCTAAAATAAATATGCATGTAAGCGAGCGATAAAAGAGGTTTACAATGATCCCTTGGTTTTGCTTTACATAAGTATCTTAATATTCTTCTTTGTAACACAAACACAGCATTCAGAAAATGTTGAAAAGTAAGCCGTTTTTGCAGCCCTGAAACCCAGTTCACTTGAAGTTATTCTCACTGCATAACAACTAGATGCCAATTTTTACTTAAATTAGAGACGTGTACATAAAATTTTAGCTTCCCATGAATATGTAACCCAAGAAATTTAGTATGGGGTTTATTATCAATAGGTTGGTTATCCAAGAAAAAATCAGCATAGGTAAACTTGAAAGTAAGTATATTTGTTTTGTTTATATTGAATACAAACGAATTAAAATCACTCCATTTTTTGTTTTATCTATATTCGATTTTATAATATCTCGTAGACTGTTAACATTTTACTATACCACAAAATGATAGTATCGTCGACAAAAAGCGTAAAAGTGACTAGAATATCAATAATGACTAAATAGTTTATGTACAACAAAAATAAAATGGGTCCTAGTACAGATCCTTGTGGCACACCACAGTTGATATCTGTCACATCCGATATGTCGCCGAGGGTTTTTACAACTTGAGTACGGTGAGACAGATACGATTTATTCCAATTAAAAAATTCACCCCTAACTTGAAATACTTATTATTTTGTCTATTTTTAAAGAAATAAACAGTTACAATTATTTAGGCATCATGTGGGATTAATAGTAGCACTTCAGTACTTAGAAATAGAGAATAAAATGGCACTTTTTGATTACGAAGTGTGAAAATGTTATCTATATTTCATGTTAGTAAATTACTTTTATCATAATAGTGCATATTTTTGGTAGCATATTGCTTACTTATTCGCAACAATGTACGGATAAGCTATTTGTAACAAATGCGGAACAAAACAGCCATAACAAATGCCTAGCAAGAACCAAAAACTGAAAAGCTTTCCAGCTAAATTAAGCAATTTTAGTGGAAACTCGATTTTTATATAGTCCAAACATTGTTAACTTTTACGTGTAATTAGGTAGTTAACATTTTTTAAAGCAATAGAAAATTATAAATTACATTTGTAAAATAAACAAATAAACAGAAATAGATTTTTTAGTTTTAACAGAAACTTTTGGACAGATTGAAGCTCAATTTGACAAATAAACAATACTGAATAACAGCAATCTGTCTTTCACGACGCATATGTCCTGATATTCTTAACAAAAACTTAGATACATACTTGCAGGCAAAGAATAATAAAAGAGCGATATAACTAGCAATATTAACATTTTAAGTAATACAGTAAACTCCTAAAAACGGTTGAAGGTATTGGTTTCGAAACATTTCATTCAAACTTATGATTAGCTATTTAACAAGTAGAGTACAACGAGTAAAAGTTAATAATGTTTTAGTTCTGGGAAAAATGGTGCAGTATGGCGTGCTTCAAGGAACGATGCTGGGACCTATGCTCCTTAATATCTATATAAATGATTTATTGAAAATAATTAGATGATACCGCGGTATTTTATAAAGCCGAGTACTGGTCAGGACTAAAACGAGTAGTAGAACTTAAATTTCTAAGTTTCTCAATAATAAACTTAGCTATTAATTTTACGAAAACACATTTTCGTCGTGTAACACAGATAATAGCAATCAGAATGTGATAGGCTACTTGGACCAGTTTTGTATTATTTATATTAACTGCATCTTAAACAGTATGTCCCAGATCCTTTCTAGAGTAAACAAGGCCACTAGATCCTTAATATGCTTTCGAATCATAATGTTCTGTAAATAAATGAAAAATATTGTCAAATATAAAATATAAAGTGATTCAAGTTTACAATAGCACCATTTTCAAAACATAATATTATTAGTCGCAAACTCCTCTATAAAATTCTTATTTTTACTATAAGGAACGTAACCAGATTGCAACCAACAGCTACTCTCCGGGCTATGTGCCCCGCCGAGCGCTGAATTATAAGTTACAAGCCTGGTGCGTTAAGTGTAATAATTGCATATTACTATCAAAACGCTAATGCTTCGATTGCAACAAACACAAGCCGAAAGACTGATCCTACTTAAAGAAGCTCTCGTGCCAGTCGCCACACACTACTTGCAGACTGCAGTTTCGAGCTGTTGGCTCTCGTCAGTGCAAGGTAGGCATGTGACGACTGGCACGAGGATCACTTGACTATTTAGTATATTTCGGTATCTTTGAGATAGCGACATATAAAATAGTCAGCAGGCGCCATCTAGCGGTACAGTGTCTGTTGCAATCAAAAAATAAATAGCCTGACTGGGCTTAGCATAGTTCAAATGTGCTATTAAAAGGCGGAATATTAAAACATAATATTTTTAGTCGCAGACTCCTCCGATCCTACTTAAAGGAACTCTCGTGCCAGTTGCACTGACGAGAGCCAACAGCTTGAAACTGCAGTCTGCAAGTGGTGTGTGACGCCAGGCTTGTAACTTATAATTCAGCGCTCGGCGGGGCACATAGCCCGGAGAGTAGCTGTTGGTTGCAGTCTGGTTACGTTCGTTATAATAAAAATAAGGATTTATATTGGAGTTTGCGACTAAAAATATTATGTTTTAATATTCCACCCTCGAAAAGCACATTTGAACCAGCACCATTTTCTGTTCTCAATTACTCCAGGTAAATAATTTACCGAGGCAATTGTAAAAATTAGCAGTCTGTGTTTTGTGAGCACCCTTAATCTAAAATGATTATGATGTGTAATGTAAATGTAAAATATATGCAACCTATAATCCGATTAGATAATTTTTTATTTTTTATTTACCTCTGTTTCGCAATTACTCCATTGGGCGTGCATCTGAATAGTGAAAGTTTTGAATTCCATCAAGATTGATTGAAAAATAAGTGAAAATTTGATGATGCAAAATTTGAATACGTAGAAGAGGGTTTAACACTCATATGCGCGAAAGTTTGTTAGGTTTATTTCGAAGATTTATTGATTTTTTCACAAGGCAGCTAAATAAATCAATCGTCTAAGGTGTAATACATGTTACACAAATTGACCATCCCTTTGTATTTCTGAGAAAATTGTCGTGAATTCTTGTGAATTATTAAAGCAAGCGATTTATATTTATTCTGTATATCTACTATTACTTGAAAGTGAGTGCCAAATAAATTTAGTAATACATTAAATTTTCATAACATATATAAGCAAACAAAGCGATAAATTCCAGTAGTTAAAAATATGTTTAAATAGTTTAAATAAAATATACATCTAATGTATTAACACTAAACCAGTAATTTCACATGAGGAAATTCTTAAATGGAATTAAAGTTCATACCACAAAACGCGAACAAATACCAACGATATTATTAAAATTTATGGTTATAACTATTTCCTAGCGTTGAATACCCATTCATAAAATAAACATGGATTTGAGAAAAAAATTAAAATTTATGGCTTCTACCAAACCCAGTCTGTAATGGTAATGCTCATCGTAAAGCAAATTCAATTGAAATAGAGTTCTGAATCGAGTTTAAGTTGTCGTTGTGTCAGACAGTGTTTATACAGGACGGATAAATAAAATTGATAATAAGGATATTTTGAGATTAAAGTATGAGTACGTATACGTAGAAAATCGCTTTCAGATTCGATTTTTTAAATCAAAATTTTGCCTAACAGAGTAAGTCAGTATAATTCTTTTATTTCGTAATTGTTATTGAATTCAATAAAGCTGAAGTAAGTTGAAATCGAACTTGGAATCTATTTAATGATTTTGTTTTTATCATCATGAATTTTACGTGAAAAGCTCTACATGCCCCACATTAGAAAGGAGAAAAATATAACTTAATTCTCGACTACACTATTCGTGATGTCAAAATTTATCATAAAATATAATTGCCCAATGTAATGAGGATAACTGACTTGATGAATGAATCTATCATCATGGCGTCCGATGAGGAAGATGTGTCAGATGTACTCCAATGAAGTAAAATATAAATGTTGTGCAAAGAAAACATGTAAAAGATTAGTGTGTGTTAATTGTTTATCTATTTATCATATAAGTTGTGCGAAAACAGCCAACATAAAAATACTTGGCGGACATAAAGCATGTATTGCAGTAACATAAAACCAAGTGATTAAACGGATAAATCCAAATTAATTGCGTAACAACAAAGAAACATCTTGAAGACATAGTACAGGAAGTGAAAGGTAGGAATAGTGCCCTAGAAGTTGCAAATAAATTGCTGCAAGAAAAAATAAAATTTGTGGAAGAAAAGTCGCATATGCATCAGAACAAAAAACTTATAGTAAAGTACTAAAAACTTCTGAAACCAGAACAACCAGTAATCAACAGATGGCACGAAGTAAAGTAGCGAAACCTGCAATATCGACAGGGTCGCAAATGTCACGACACACAGATGGCAGTGGAACATACAACCGATGGTGTTGATAAAATAGAAATCACGGTACCTATCAGAGTTACAAAGAGGATAGAAAAAACTCCCAAGGTTCATTTTGAAGATGCTTATGTCACGGAGGAATTAAACGAAAGTAAAAACAAAAATGAGCAAGGGTTTGTTCCAGTTAGATATAAACAACGACCGATAATTCGTAAGAAATTTGGTGCATAAATAATTCCGAATGAACAAGCAACAAGTGGCTTTAGCAGTGCACAAAATAAGGTTTGGTTATACGTATATAGGGTAAATCGTCATGTAACGGAAGAAACGATAAAACAGTATATCAAAGCTAAACCAGGTTTTGAAAATAATGAAATCAATGTAAAGGAGTTGATTTCACATCCTAACTGACTTAAAAATTTCGTAGTTAATGCTCCACTTTCTAAGGAAGACTTAATGTATGAAGAAGATTTTTGGCCTGATGGCACCGGCTTTAAACGCCTCAGTTTAATAAATATCATACCTATCGGCAAAACTCAGATTGTCTATAAGTAAAAAACATAAAAACATGAATCAGATGCCGCCTAAGAACAATTTGTGTGATCTATCAAAATGTGCAACTACTAAGTAACTGCATAGATGAAATAGACATTTTCTTAAATGGTAATAAAGATTGTAATTTTTTTTTGTATCACTGAATATTGGAAATCAGAACCTCATTTAAAAGCATATACTGTTCAGAACTTTAAATTAGTCTCTAGGCCCTGCAGGGAAGAACATAAGCATGAAGGCAGTGGTCATATATGCAAAAATAGGTGTTAGTTGTAAAAGTAGATATAAAGTCATTGTCTGCATTACATATTTTTGAATGTTCTGTACGTGAATCCAAATTTGATAATTCAAATGTCAAAATCATGTCAATTTATAGGCCGCCCGACGGTGATATTGATATTTTTTTAGATAAATTGGAGGAAACCCTCTCTTTAATTTCACCAGTAAATATAAAATATTTGTTGCATGCGATTTTAACATCGATTTATTGCAAAATAGCAGATACAGTGCTGATCTATGTTCATCATGAATTCGCGTCTTTTAAATCCGACAGTCGTTGATCACACCAGAATTACAAACTTTACTAATCATGTGTGGACAATATTTTTACCAACGACGAGAGTTACAATTCCGAAGTTTTGCATACCGTTTTCTCTGATCATACGGCTCAGAAAGTAATAATCAAATTGACACAAAATGATAATCGATTCACAATGAAGAGAATCTTTAATTATAGAAATAAAAAGTCCTTTGAGAAAAATGCTGTCACAAATAGGCACAAAATATATCAGATAGATAAAGAAAATGAAAATAAATAAATAAACAGTGGGATGATTTTATGAATAAATTTCTTTCTGTGTTTGAGGACACGTTTGCATTAAGAAAGTTAAAAATTGGCATGAAAAATAATACTGATTTGAGAGACGATCCTGAGATAAATGAATGCAAGACAGGAAGTAGCGTGGATGTAGTTTACAAAGAACCTTATAATAATGTAAAAAAATTACAATAAGTTACTGACAAAGGTCAGGTCTAAAAGGTTCCAATATATACTCGGTAACTCTTACAATAAATCAAAATATACGTGGGATATAGTCAATTAATGAAAAAGTTTAACACTTTCATAACATACGCTGCACCTGAGTTAGGTTCACAGTTACCAAAGTCTTCTTTCACTTGTAGAATAGTGTAATAAGTTAATGTATGTAAGGAGCATGGACAAGAAAGAAATCATAGAAATTGCTCATAATTTGAAAAATAAAATGATAAAATAGCACTTATAATACCGTTACATAAAAAAGATGATGAGCCTTTAATTGGAAATTATAGGCCGATAAGTCTTTTGTCAGTCTTTTCTAAAATATTTGAGAGGGTAATATATAACCGATTAATGAGTTATATGGTGTCACAAAACTATTTCAATCCTTTCCAGCATAGGTACTTGAAGAATCGGTCTACACAAACGACAATATACGAATTCACATAGATGATACAAGACATTTTAGAAAATAACATAGCATTAGAACTTTTCTCGACTTATCCAAAGCGTACGATTATATAGATCACAAAATACTTCTCTATAAGCTACAAAAATATGGTATAAGAGGTAACTTTTTTCATTTCATTTCTCTTCACTTCACTTCACTTCACTTCACTTCACTTCATTTCATTTTATTTTATCTCCTTGTTTGGCACCCATCCCGGGACCGACCCTGCGACCGCCGCGTTAACGCAGCGGTGCATCGCAAGGCTGGGCCGAGACGGAACCGGTTCGGCGTGAGCAACAATTGTATAAAACGAAAAAACTAGACCTAAACTCCTTTTAACATGGTAAATATAAATAGGTGATGTGATACAAAAAATGCTTAAAAAGAAAGCTTAACGTTAACAAGAACAACACCAAAACTTTGGATTTTTCCGTTCGCGCACTTCACTTTATTTTAATTTCGATTCTGACGCTGGCACTACAACTTGAACAAGGTGCCATCCGCGAATTACTCCAACGACGGGCTGCGCTGGGTTGGCCTAAACTGTGATTCTAAAAATTTTGATTGTTCTAAGATAAAATTTCGATACTGTTACAAAATTAATGAAGGAAGGATGAATTTACAGACAAAAATGTACAAACAGAAACGAAGAACTAACAAACGCGACACAAAAATTCACAAAAACAAAAGAAGAGGGGGACAGGAAAGAATTAAAGTCGATGAAAGGTATGAAATATCAGTGAAAGGTGAATAGTATTAGAGAAGGTATAGTAAGTGAAAGTTTGGCTAGAGTGGCCGCCGGAAGATTGGCAACGTCTGGTAAGATAAGGGGTGTTTAATCCGAAATGGGGCATTATGCTGTCTAATTTGTGTGATGTTGCAAGCCTAATACATAAGCGTTGAGTCGCTGATATCTTCTAAATGTTATCGTATCTGTGTATGGTATAGCCTCTTCTATTCGTTTATTAAATACTTACTGTACTTACTTTCTGTTTATATCACAACTAAACCAAAATAAATTTAATCTAATTCTCTCACATACAGGTAAACAGTACTTTGGCGGGAATTTCCATTGGTTAATCGATATTACCATATACGTGATCTGATCAATTCAATTCAACAACAAATCTTTATTCAACTATAACAACAAACAAATCCTCCCTAAAACCCGCCCCGGGACCGACCGTGCAACCACCGCGCTCGCGATGGCGGATGGCAAGGCCGGGCATACCGGATCTGGTTTGGTTAGAAGACAAATTTTTAATCTTAACCTAGACACCTTTTACGAAGAGTAAATAAAAACAGGTAATAACTAATATTAACAATATCTAATACAAAAAGATTTTAAAAAACTTAAAACTACACACTTATTTTTAGGGACTTTTCACTTTACACTTTTATTTTTAATTTTTATAGTTGACGCAGGCACCTCAATCCAAAGCCTCTGCCAGATGTATGAACGCCGGGCTGTGCAAGGCTGGCGTAAACTTTGAGTTTTAGAGTTTTTGATTTCAAAAGATTTTGATTTGGTAAAAGATTTTGTGACGAGAAATTAATTTAGAGACAAAAAGGTTACAAACAGAAAGGAAGAGGGGGACAGGAAAGATTTGAAGATACAAATGGTATGAAATATCAGTAAAGGTGAATAGGGTAAGCAAAAGTTTTAGTTGGTGAAGAATGGCTACAAAGGTTGCTGGAAAATCTGTAACGTCTGGTACGCTAAGGGGTGTTTAATACGAAATGGGGCATTATGCTGCCTAATTTGCGTTATGTGTCTTGTTAGCGGACTATCGCCCAGCTTGAAGAGTAGAAGTTTTGAGACATGTGCCGGACGTAGTTCGCTATCGGGGTTATGTCATTATAACGTACGTATAGGCCTCTGAGGGAGGTGTATCTTCCTGATTTTGGTATGAGGCGCATAAACCTGTGTTCGAACACAGTTCCTTCATTGTCGTGGCTGGTATGATGCATCACACCATAGCCGCGTATGTGATGCACGCCGGACGGCCTGGTTATTTTTAGGCTTTGTTTTTATTAATGAAGTTATACTATTATTATTATACTTGTATATTTAAGTTAGTTACAAAATTAGTGTTAAAAACGGTTGTACCTAAAGCACTTATTTTAAGTTATACAGACTGTGCAAATCAGTTAATGCTGAATTTGAAACAGGTTCTCGATAATTTAGAGTCACCTGGTATAGTTTTCCATCGGCTTTATCGTATATGTTGTCTAAGTTTGTAGTAAAGCTCTAAAAGTTATAGACAGGTTGGGAGACCACCAAGTGGAAGAATTAAAATCAATAAAATTATTTTATAACCTTTGCTACTTTTACTTCACGTTGTCGTTTACAATGTTTATCTTTTAATGGAATTGAATATAAACTCATTCGGGCTGAGCAGTTAAGTTGATAAGTGTGTAGGCGACATAAGGAACGTGTATCTGAAAAGAAGACCGATAATGACACCAAAAATCGTCACCTTTATATTCACCTGTTGAGTGTTGAACTTTAGAATGTAAATTTATCCCATCATTTCTCTAAGTAAGTGTAAAATAAAGTACATCTTCTAATGTTCCTTGGTTTTTTATTATGTAATATCGATTTTATCATGTTAACCAGCGGAAGAGAGAAAGTAATTTATAAAAATAAAAATATCATATATGCATAGTCACTATCAAGGTTAAAGTTAAGAATTATAAGTTGAAAAATACTATTTCCAGTAAATTATTAGTTGTGAACGTAAATGTTACTGACGAAGGGCAGTTTTATAAATTTTTGTAGAGGTATGGTGTTTTTATTTTTCTAAAATTCTCGAACGGCAGAGGTGGCTTCATTTTAGGCATGGGGAACACTAAAATGCAAAAATGTATATAATCGGGTGTATATTTATGGGCAGTCAAAAAATACAACAAAAAGTTTACAACCTCATTAAAATACTATTACTCTCTATACTATCTCGTCTGTAAATTGAATAGCTTATCTCTATCGGTTTTTAATATACGTCGGTTTGTTTACCGATGTTAATGATTAGCTCATAAAGCTTTTGTTGCGTTTTTTGACTGCCCAGTAAATACAGGGTGGGCCATTAATAATAGGTCATAGTTCTGGGGTAGATTATTTACAGAACTTTGTTTAAATACAAACACGAATTTAACGATTTTGAACGAAGGAACCTTACAACACATCATAGCAAGCCTCCTCATTTTTATGGCTTACCAAAGGCACATAAACAAAATATTCCTTTAAGACCAATAATTGTTAGTTCTACTAATTCACCATGTCATAATTTGACCAAATTTTTACTTAAAATTATTGATTCATTATCTAGAAATACCGATTCATATATTAAAAAGTTTAGGAAAACGATATTCATGAATCACACCTGATGGTTAGTTTAATGTAGTTAGTCTTTTCACCAATGTTCCGGTAGATGAAACCTTAAAAATAGTTAAAGATAGGTTGCTGATTGATAATAATTTGGAAACTAGAACTAGATTAAGTGTAAATAGCATAATGGAACCATTTATTATTAGCCGTTACTCGAGTCCGAGTATAAAAATGTTGCAGTCGATAAATTGTGTACAATAAAAAAACAAGTAAAAGGTGTAGTCTATTGTAATTCCCATTCATCTACGGTGCACACGACTATGGCTATAGAGGCCAATTCGGGAGAGCACATGTCGACCGCAGTCAGGACAAACATAGACCTGGTTAGGTCTTGGATTCGGCCTTCTTGCAGCAACATTTCCTTGATAGCTGGCCACAACCCCTCGCCATTCGGTTCTGTCCGCTGCAAGTTGTTCCCATTGCTCGTCTGCAATACCGCAGGATTTTAGATTTTCATGGAGAGCGTCTTTGAACCTCTTTCGCTGACCGCCACGCCTTCTTCTACCGCTTAGCAATTCACCATAAAGTGTACATTTAGGAAGGCGGTTATCATGCATACGATGAACGTGACCTGCCCATCTTAGGCGTGCTCTTGAAATAAGCACCTCAATTGGAAGGCTGTTTGCTCTCCTGAGTACTTCCACGTTTGATATGTGATGGAACCAACGGATTTTCATCATACCTCTGAGGTGTCTTTGCTGAAAACGTTCTAATTCTTTCACATGACGACGGTAAGTGACCCAGCTTTCACATCCATATAGCAGTGTTGGAATGACAACTGCTCTGTAGACAGCCATTTTCGTTGACAAAGCAAGGTCGTGGTTGTCAAATACTCTCTCTCTAAGTCCCCAGAGTGCTCTAGATGCAGCGTTAATTCTATTGCGCATCTCGCTGTCCATGTTTGCTTTGTCATTAACAACGTTGCCTAAGTAATTGAACTGATCCACCACTTCAAGAGAATTTCCGTTAAGTGTAATGTCTATTTGGTTCACTTGATGAGGAGTTGACATAATCTTAGTCTTTCCAATGTTGATTTTAAGTCCCAAGGAATCATAGCTCTGGGCATACACATCTAAAAGTTCTTGAAGCTCTTCCGGCGTAGAGGCTAAAAGTGCACAGTCATCCGCATACTGGAGATCACAAATGAATCGTGTGCGTGTCTTCGTGAAAGCTCTAAAGCGCCCTATGTTAAAGAGACCGCCATCAAAACGGTATCTGAGACCTATTCCTCTGACTGTCAGTTTGTTGTCAACAATAATTGTTAGAGCAGTGGTAAACAAATTAAAGAGTAGGGGTGCCAGGACACATCCCTGCCTAACTCCAGTGAGGGTTTGGAAAGGTTCGGTTGCCTCATTATTATACATAACCTGGGCGTTGTTGTTTGTATGTAGACTGCGACATACTTCCACAAATTTTCTAGGGATACCTAAGCGGAACATAATTTTCCAGAGCACTTCCCTGTCCACCGAGTCAAACGCCTTGGTTAAATCAATGAAGGCCATGTGAATTTCTCCTTGATGTTCGAGTGCTTTTTCTTGAAGCTGTTTAAGTGTGAAGATTAAATCCGATGTGCCTCGGTTTGGTCTAAAGCCACTCTGTGTTTCAGGAAGTAACTTTTCCATAACAGGTGTTAGCCTATTTGCCATCGCTTTAGTGAGTATCTTCCCTCCAACAGCCAGGAGAGCTATACCCCTGTAATTTCCACAGTCCGCAGCGCTCCCTTTGTTTTTGAAGAGGTTGATTAAAAGTGTATCACGAAACTCCTGCGGAGCTTGACCACTTTCCCACACGGCATCAAACAGTTTTTTGAGGTAGGGTATGAGCTCTGACGACACAGCTTTAAAGATCTCAGCTGGGAGTGAGTCGGCGCCGGGAGATTTGTTATTTTTTAGCTGCCCAATGGCGGTTAAGATCTCTTCCGTTGTTAGTGGTTTATCTAAGTCTTCGAAGGTGTCATATTGAGGGATAAGATTTATAATATCGTGATCGGCTTGACTTTGCTGGTTAAGAATGTTAGAGTAGTGTTCTTTCCATCGGGCTCTTATTTCCTGGTCTTCTTTGAGGAGATTTCCATTTAAATCTTTAATAGGGCATATATTTTTCCGACTGGGGCCGTACACTGCTTTTACTCCTTGAAAGAAATTCCTGTAGTCGTGTGAATCGGCGTACCTTTGAATTTCTCTGGCCTTGCTTGCCCACCACTCGTTCTTTATTCTTCTGATTTCGCGTTGCGTTTCATACTTAGATTGGGTAAAAGCTTCTGCTTTTGATGAGTCGTTGGGGTGGTTGATAGCGTTTTGGAAGGCAGTATGTTTGCGGTCAAGAAGTTCTTGTATAAAAGCTTCATTATCATTGAACCAGTCCTCCTGTTTTTTACTTGCTGCAGTGCCAAGAATTTCCTCACTCGCACTTTTTAAACTGTCTTTAATTTGTGTCCAGGTAGCAGCGACATCTACAGAATTGGTTTCTTCTAGTACACTCAAATTCTCTTGAACTTTTTGCTTTAGCTGTTCGACGGTTTGTTGGTCACGCAATTTACTAATACAGAGACGGAGTCTACGTTTTACTTGAGTTCTTCGGTGTTTGGGTCTCATAACAATTTTCATTTTAGAGACAACAGGACGATGATCGGTCCAACATTCGCTATCAATGGAATCAATGGAACCATTAAGAATGTTTATAAAAACAACCTATTTTCAATTGGACAACGAGTTCTATTAGCAGGATTTTGGTATGGCAATGAGTTCTCCATTATCACCAATTTTAAATAACATATTTATGGAGAACTTTGAGAACACACATGTTCAAAATTGTATAAACAAACCGGTTGTCTGGTGGAGATATGTCGACGACATCTTTGCAATTTGGCCTCATGGTGTTGATTTACTAAATAGTTTTTTTAGAAAATATAAATAGTAAGGAACCGTCTATTAAATTCACATTAGAAGTAGAAAGTAGGAATGGACTACCGTTTTTAGATGTTTTAATTAAAAGGGCAAATAATACAATCGAAACAAGCGTTTATAGAAAATCAACACATACTAATAGATATCTAAATTTTAACTCAAGTCAATCAATAAATGTTAAAAGGGGTGTTGTAAAATGTTTATATAATAGGTCCAAGATAATGAAATATTAAATAGCGAGAAAAAGTGTATCCAGAGGTTCTAGTACAAAATCAATACCCTGAAGCTTTTGTTGACATAGTTTTCATAAATGTTCAAAACACTGACAGTCACGTACGACAAAAACCTGAACATCATTATACAGCAACAATTCCTTATTTATACGGACTATCGGAGAGGCTACGCCATCTAGGTGACAAATTTGATGTTAGGACGGTATTTCAAACGGGAAACACTTTGAGATCTATTTTAACAAAAACAAAACTGATAAACCGAGAGCAGAATTAAAAAAACTGTATTTGCAATATTCCGTGCGAATGTCATAAATGTTATGTAGGTGAGTCATCCAGACCTTTCAGTGTGAGGTTGGATGAGCACAAGAATTACATTAGAAAGAATGAAATTCAAAAATCAAAGATTTGTGAACATGCTTGGGAAAACGGACATAGAATAAACTGAGACCCGGCGAAAATTTTAACAAAAGAGGCAGATAACTAATACGGAAAAATTAAAGAATCGACAATAATCTTATTAAATGAAGATAAATGCGTATCCAATTGTTCTGTATATATTTGTACAACCTGGCTACCAATGTTAAAAGAAGAACATAACAAACTCAACATACGTAAATATAGATAAGGCATTAAAATTTTTAAAAAAATTCTAAAAGAAAATATCATCAGTTCTCTGTAAATAGTAAGTATGTATGGAAATAACATAAACAGAATCTTAAAGCTGTGTATTTAACATATACAACAAATAAGAGTTTTTCGAAAAAAGATTTGAAAGCGGAAAGAGACTACTTTCCGAAACGTCAGCAAAATACATTATTTCTGTATTTATTCCGATTTATATCATTTGTAAAAAATAACTTTTGACTGTTCTTTTGACGTAAACGTCACAGGCGCAGAGCCTTTTTCCCAATAATTCTATTATTTTGTAGATTCGGTGATTTGTTTTTGAAGAGGATAATATATTTAGGATAATATTTAAAAACGTTTTTTACCTGACTCGATCGGGTAACGACTGGATAAAATAAGAATGGAAATGATTCATCAATCGTTATTCCACAATATTTCGAAGAAAATCCGTCATTAGCTTGAGGCAGGCTACAAGGGATTCACACGTACGTAGATGGCTTAATGAAAATTTTCCAAACAGATGGATAGAACGAAATAGCCCTCTTATTCATTGGCTGCCGCGTTCTCTATATCTAACACCTTGATGTTTTTTTGTGGGGAATTTTAAAAGAAAAAGTTTACTGCACGAGACCACAAAATGCTGACGAATTAAGAGAAAGAATTGAACGAGAGTGCATGGAAATAACACCACAACAATTAATGAAGATCCGTCAAAATTTGAAACGGCCTATAAAAAATGCGTAAGGTATGAAGGAGACTATATTAAGAACACAAAAGTTTGAAATACTTTGTTAAATTTTTGAGTTATTTTTTTAAATTATTTTTTTCTGTTGTTGTATTATTTGATATTGTTCATGTTATTAAAAACACTAATTTTTCAACTTTTGTTTCCTTAGATCATAACAGACTTTTATACACGTCCAGTTTTGAAAATTGAAAAATTTTAAAATTTGACAATTGAGTAACAAACACCCTATATGAGGTATCGAGCTAAAATTTTGCATGAGTCTATTTGAGGTAACTGTGAATCGAATACGCTCGCTATCCCCTTTTCCCATAAAAAATGCCTAATAGTCGATTTCGACCCATTTCTGGCCGATAGCCGCGTTGGTCAAGGCGCTAGGTGGCAATCGCAATTAATCACATGGGAATCGCGCCAGCGGGTTCGAATCCTGGCTCCGGTACTGGCACTGTAGAAGGAAATGTCCGCGCGCTTTTCATTAAGTAACCCCCTTTCGCAAAAGCCTCTGGCTTCTGGAATTGGGGTTTGTCTAATTTCTGTGGTGTTTATATATTATTTATTATTATTTAGGGGACCTTAGTGGGCCTTGAAAATATGAAAATGAATTTTTTTTAAAAATGGTCAAATAACAGGGTGCTGCGGTATTACATCGCACGCACTGTATATAATTTATCTGTTATGTAATTATTGTTATTTAAAAGTATGTTTTATTGATCATTGACAAGTTTGATAATACTACCAAAAATAAAATCTGGAAACAAAGAAAAGAGTTTCAATTTAACTTTAATAGAAAACGATAAAGAAACAGTAATATTTTTATGCAAATTACGTCGAAGTTAGCCAATATTTTACATCTATTTTTTTTCACCATTTGTCAAAACGTTAAACATTTTCTGTAGGCTAGAGCACGTAGCTATTAGCGCGAATCGTTTAAAAAACGATTATGTCTTTGTAACACCTTCATCAATAGTATTGACGTCATTAAGTCCATCAATTACCCTATAATGAAAAGCATATTTGAAATATTTATTTAAGGACAAGTCGGCATTGATAAGGAACGGCATTTACAATCAGATATATGTTTAGTAGTCGATGAAGACAGCATTGCTCTTCCGATTACAGATTCAATCTCAGTAGGTACATAATTGGTAAAGAGCTGAAGATGGTATCGTTGTTAAAATACCCGCGGACTATAACAGATTAAGTTAATCTAATAAGCGGGACCCCCACACTGTGATAAATTGTATTGCTCGTCCAGAGACGATACTATTTTAGCAGACCTATTATCTTTTTTTACAAATCAGTTACAATTATTTATTAAATTCAATTTCGTTTGGAAAATAATCCTCATATACATTAATAATATCGCTGTAATTCGATAGATTACGTATCGTTTCAGTATTGTGTATCTACTTATAGAGTACAAATAACACAAAACTTATTTAATGTACAACATAAATATATTACTCGTATTCAATTTGTTTTGCTCGTTTATGGGGTGAGCCCTTAAAGTAAATAAATTATATACCTATTACTTTTATTAAACCATGAATAACCAGTAATGTCTGCTCCGTTTGCAGGAGGAAACAGACTACTAATTCCTATTTCCTTTAGTCGCTTAATTTATATTAATGTCCTGGTGTAGTTTAATCACAGTTATTCCACCACGTTACCAGAGTATGCTATAGTATCTTGCAGACATCACTGATAAAGTTAAATAAAATTACGATAATTTAAAAAAATTTCTGGTCATAATAATTTGATAAAAAAAGTTATCTTATTAGTCATATTTCCAAAAAACTATGGATATCTTGTAATTAATGCGAAAAATTCAGCACAGTTAAATACCACCTTTGCCCATAGATATTCGTTGCAGTTACTAATTTTCCAATATCACTGATTTTGTGAACGATCCATCTTTTCGCGTCTGAAGGACTTTTATTATACTTTCCAAAATGAATATTAAGCGTTCACAAAAAAGGGTTCAAAACGACTGTTTCAGACGAAGAATAATACAAAATCTATACTTATTGGTCGTTTTTGCTTAACTGATTCACTGATGGTACCAATTGGATATCGTAACTCTATAAAGCTAACACAGTAAATACTAACACTTTCTTAAATTTAAACCTGAAAACACAAGAAAAAGACAATATAAAGTTCAAAAAATATATATTAAATCTTTTAAAAAATTATGTTTTTACAAACCGTTTAAGAAAAATGTATTGACAAACTATAGTCTGGCTCATGTGCAACACATAGTGAGGAACGGAAAGATTCATAATGTACAGTTTATAGCTAACGATTACACAAAAAGATTCAAGAAAAGTTCAATGTTTATAAATTCTTTGGTGGGCTTTTGCTTGCCTGTCTATTTACGTATTACCAGTTCAATAATAATTTGGTTCGCTCCTTGGAGCTTAAAAATGCTTGAATCGCAACGACTTTGAATTATATTGTGGCAATTATATATCCATACGTTCAGGCAAGGCCGTCCCATGCACATCTGAGTACATGGTAACACTTTTCTGACACCGAATCACTGCGGAACCGGTTTAGGGCAAATACGCGGAAAACACATAGTTTTTCAGCAAAAATCCATGGTATAAAAGTGGAAGGTCACCCTCGACGCTAAGGGCTATTTTCGCTGAAACTCTCGAAAAACTTGCATGAGTTGCAGTGCTGCACATCGTGGATTCGTAAAAGGGTTTTTATTTTCGAAATTTCGTTATGCTTTCTAAAATTTTGTGGCCGGGGCGGCATTACACGTCCCCGTGCAGCGACATTTAGTATACTTTCTAAAATTACACTCCTTGATGAGTTTCCAAGATTTTGACATTAAAAGTCTGATTTTGTTACAGTTTCAAAAAGTTTATCGAGGGATTTGGCGTGTTCTTTAACAATTTTACCGCCAATACTTGATTAAATTACGATATAAAATACTCCGTTTTCGTACATGCTAAATTGCAATTTTATGAACTCTTACCTGCTTGCTTTGCTTATTTACCCTTATTTCGTCGATTTACCCCCGAACTCTTCAATGGAGTTAGATCAAAATATAATCTAATTCCAGGTCTTATTATAATACATAAGTGTACCAAATTTCAAGTCAATATCATAAACACAACACGCTCAACATTTTTTTCAAATTATAAAATCTGTAAGCGCCTACCGCTGCCTAGTTTTTCATTGCAGTTACTAAAACTTTGATCTCATAATAGTTTCAATTTCAATAAAGCTGACTAAGCGTCGGAAGATATTACAGTAAAACTGAAATTTATTATCCCCCTTTTAAGGGGTATATCTCCCCTATTATTCATTTTCGGAAACAAATTTATATAAAACACTTCCATTATCTTTGGATGTATGTAAACATTTTTGAGGTTGATTTTTCTATAACACACGACAAAATTGTGTAATTTCCTAGTTTTTGATTTTTTTTCCAAAATAGTTTTGATCAAAATTTAAAATATATTTTTATTATTTTGACAATAATAATTATGCAATGTGTCATTTAACATTCTTGTTTACGTTTTGTTTAACACGTCATATAATTAGTCGTGTAAAGGTTCATTTTAATGGTCAGATCATTTGATCTTGGTTGATTAAAATTCACATTCCTCTTTTTAATTTATCGCGATAAAATAATAATAAGGACGATTTGCTTGTAAAAGATATAGCACGTGTTCAAAACGGCATTTTATCATATTAAATTTTTAATTTGCAGTAAAAACATTCTGGTTCTCCCACGCTATAAAAGCAAAACCAACTTTGCTCGAAATATCTCTGTGGCTACATCTGACTGTGATTCACCAAATGTGGGCCACCAATTAACAACGTAATATACATAACAATAATATGCATATCTTGGGAGAACGTGTACAATTTATTTGCATTAAAGCAAATTATTGTACATATAAAATAATACTCTGAAGACTTAAGCTTCTAACAAGAGAAATATTCACTTGTACGAAAGCTCTGTTTGAAATTGACGTACTTATATTAATTTATTTAACGTTGACATATTTCCTTGGCTAAGGCTAGTTACCCACGACTGATGACGAGCTATTTGTGACCAAGAAATTTTATCGACCCTCTTCTTCGTCGGAGAATAGAGATTTTTTAACTACCTAACATTTGATAGACAAATGACCGACGTTACATTCTCTCCGAAGGAAGGTATATCCCCTGTGCAATTCACATGCTGATTTCATTATCATTTGCAGTGTCAACTTCTATTTTCTGAATGACAGTTCACATTCTACCATTTTTAGAAAATGAAGAAGAAAATTTAATAAAACAAGAGACGAATAAATACAACAAACAAGATAAGCTTGGATAAGCTAAAAAGGAATCATAATTAGCTAATAGATCTGGAAGAAGTATTGCACTTCGGATAGACAAACAACGAATACATGCACTGGAAATTGTAGAGGAGCAGACCGTAGAGCATGGACGGAATCACATCTCTAATACAGAATAGAACATTACCATAGAAATACGTCTACGATTCACAAAAGTACGACTAAATTGACGACGGCAAACATAACCATTAATAGAATATAAAACAGTTGTAAAAGTACTAACAATGCAATGAAGGATTAAGGGCAAGTCGAAGAAAAGAGACCGAGATATCTGCTGAAGAAAGTGCAAATACTGAACACTGTTTCTCCAGAATTTATTAGCAATTATGATTTACGTCTAAATGATTTTTATCTCGCACTGAATAGAACATTAAAGAATAGATAGAATTGTGTATTAAATGAAATATTCTAACTTTCAACCATGTTCTGACACTAACTTTTCGACAATAGTAATAAGATCAGTTTAGCCGTGTATGTTATCCGGCACATCTATTTAAAATAAATTTACATCCAGTGTAATAAAACTTTTTTGGTAAAATGTAGTGGGAAAATTATTCCATTCTAGCAAGCCCCTTAACCGAGTATCATGACCATGATCCTGTTGATTCGCCAAAAACAGTGAAATATTTTTATTTACACATTTCTAAAACGAATGTTCCAACAACCGTTAAAATTTTCATATTTTTAAAGGCATTACAACATGATTGACGATGATCTGATCGAAATTTAAGTTCTTCATTCTCAAAAAGACAAAGTTTGTTCACATCTCCTCGTATTCTAAAAAAAAATGAGTTTGTTTTGTCTCTATTTAACTGCAAACAATTTTTTTCTGACCACAGAACTTTACCCTGATATACATGTTCGGCTGTACTTTTAAGACTGACTAAATCATTTTCTACTACTAAAATATTTGTATCATCGACATAATATACAGTATGAGTTGTTGGGGAGTTGCTGTTTAAGAAATGAATTATGTCATTGGCAAAAACTATAAATAGCGAATGTCCTAGTATCGACCCTTGCGGTAGACCCTGTTTAATACCATTACTAGTACTTGTAACATTACTTATTTTAACAATTTGGGTTCTTCCAAGACATAGTCAAAGGCATGTGAGAAATTTACAAATAAGCTTAAAATTCGTTGTTTATTATCTAAGATTGTGCGAATGGTCACGCTACCCTAGCCAAATTCTTAAGTATAGATAGATAGGTTATCTAAGATGTCAACATTTATATTTAGAAACTCGCCCAGCGCTGATTCAGTACTTTTGTTTTGTTTGTGATGAGACCATGATGCGATGTAGAAAGAATATTATTTTTGTTTAAAAAAGTAGTTAGCTGTTGTTTTATTAGTAGTTCATAAAATTTAGCAATACTACAGATTAGACTTGTAATTGGCAGAATTATTTGAATTACCTTTTTTTGTAGAGTGGTATAACTGCGACCAGTTGTAACTTATTTGGAAATCTTCCTTTTTCTTTAGCTAACTTTTTTAAATAAACTAGAGGCCTGCACAATTATAAAGTGCATTCTTTTATTTAAAATATTATCAATGCCAGATGCATTGGAGTTTTTACACATACTAATTGTCTGATTGTAGTAAATATTAATATTTCGAAATTCTAGGTCTAGGATGTTATTGTCATTAGGGGAGGTAAAACGTAAATTGAAATTATTTGCAACATCTAAATCACCCATTTCAACATTATCAATAAATATAACAATTTCACTTTATTTGTTATTTTTTTTTTAAGATTATTTATAATTCTCCATATTGTTTTGGATTTATTGTCAGACGTTGTAATTTGACTGTCATAACATTCCCTTTGAGTAACTTTTAATTTTTCCCTATAACACTTATTAAGATATTTACTAATCAAGGCATAATTAATAGATCACTCGACTTACGTGTAAGGAAGAATGATCTTAATTATATGAGCAGTGTTGTCGAAGGATTATGTCACCATGTAGATGTAACTTGCGGTAGGAATCGTACGACGTTCAAATATTAAAATTTTTGAATCCTATCCTTGGTGCGTGGCTACCCAGTTCGCCTCTGTATACACTCCCACCATGCAGCCGTTGTTCATCACATGCATCACTGGTTTAAAGTATTTTAAGTTTAGATTGCTTTTATCACGGGTTGGGATTTTACTTTTTGTGAGGGTTGTTATCATAATCCGACGAGACTGCTCATATGTTTTTTTTATACATTTATTTAACGTCGGTTTATTTCCGCTACTGAGTCCTAACACCGACGCTTGTAGACGAGCTACCCCAACCAGGAATTTTGGCGAACCTCTTCCCTTAAGAAGAGTGGGAATCATTTACTCGCCTAACATTTAATAGACAAGGAACCGACGGCTTTACATCCCCTTCGTAGGATGGTATATCCCCTATACAACCCTCGCCTAAGGATGTATAGCTTCCGCGCATATACTAGTATATAAGCCGCTGGAAGATGTGTGAGGCGAGGACGCGGTCTTCGTTGGAACGATCACCCATCCAACGTTGCTTTACATCGCATATCGAAGTATTTACTTAGTAAAGACACACCTACGGTCGCTCGCCCTGACTGCTCATATAATTAAGATCATTCTTCCTTACAGATAAGCCGACCGATTTATTAATTATATTTCGCAGTCTCGTCTCGACACCATGTAGATGTTTAAAGGACTATGCAATCTATACTTAACCTCGTATTTATGTATTGTTTTTCTGTTATGAACATCTAAACAATACAACAATAAATATATCATTAACACTTTCTAATGCTAGCAAAACAGTCTTCAAATTTACAGTAGTCCGATACATAATTAAATATAATATAATAATACTTTATAACTTATACAAGTTACTAATACTACGGCCAGTTTTCCAATGCCAAAACAAGAAGTGTAAGTCAAAATATGCTAATAAATGGTAAAATACCTTCAGACAAGCTTGAAACTTCAAATGCATTTAATACATTTTTCGTAAACCTACCTAGGAAATTATTGCAAGTAAATAATATCCCCAGTAATACAAAAGATTATCCACTAGATTTTCCCTATTTTCTCCCCTTCAATGACCCAAATTTTAATTTTATTTTTAATTCGGTGTCAAAATCTGAAATTATCGATGTAATAAACAGTTTAAAAAATTCCAAATCAGTTGGTCCTGATTTTTTCTCAATAAAAATTGTAAAAAAATTTGCTCACCTATTGGCTGAACCTCTATGTCACATAGTCAATGAATGTTTCCATCACGGTTGTTTTCCTAACTTATTAAAACTTTCAAAGGTTATTCCATTGCATAAAAAAGGAGACGCTACGCTGCTCTGCAACTATAGACCCATCTCATTGTTGTCTGTTTTTTTCAAAAATCTTTGAAAAGCTATTAGCCAATAGAATCCTAAATTTCCTAGAAAATTATAATGTCATCTTGAAAAATCAACACGGATTTTATAAAAATCGATCAACAATATCAGCTCTTGCAAATAGTTTAAATTACGTTTATGAAAATCTGGATCGAGGAAATAAGGTAATTGCTGTCTTCTATCAAAGGCATTCGACTGCGTAGATCACGACATTTTACTAAAGAAGATTGAGTGTTATGGTCTGCGGGGTCAGTGCAAGTCTGTTCTCCAATCTTATCTAGCTAACCGAAAACAATTTGTTGAATTATGTAATACCAGGTCAAGTGAATTAATGGTGGACATAGAAGTCACTCAATAAATGACATAGACAGTGCTTTTTCTACTTTTTATAATGCTTTTGAAGATGACATAACTATCATTGTTAGTGCCGAAAGTGAAAAACAAGCTATCGCCAAGCTAAACGAAAACGTCTGCTGCTGCAAATTATTTTAAAAATACTAGACTTATTCTAAACCAAGAAAAAATATACTCGCTACAGTTCCATCCTATTTCTTCGAATTGTATATCTAGTCCTTTACTGAACCTAAATGGAAAGGGCATTCAACAAGTAACGGAATTTAAATTATTAGGAATTTTCATTGATCTATCCCTCGATTGGAAATTTCATATAAATTTTCTTTGTAATAAGTGTGCCAGTGTTTGTTTTGCGTTGAAAAGGTAATGCCAAATTTCCAGCTGGTAAAATTTTTTTATTATTCTAATTTTGAGTTTCGTTTGAGATACGATATTATCTTTTGGGGGAACTCATCAATGTCAAATCGTGTATTTATGTTGCAAAACAGGGCCATACGCTGTATGTTTGGACTCAAATACCGAGAGCCGTGCAAGTCCATATTTATTGAGAATAATATATTAACCTTACCATCACTGTATATTCTTGAAATATTAACTTTTGTTAAAAAGAATCTTGCTCATTTCAATTTTCAAAATGCTTTCCATAATTACCCTACGCGTCATGGTTTTGATTTACAATATAATATACATCGAATGGAATTATATGAAGCCAATCCCTATTACATGGGTATCACTTTGTATAATAAACTAGATAATGATATAAAAACCATACCCAGTATCAAGAAGTTCACATCTGCTGTTAAACAAATGCTACTAAAGAAAGCTCACTACTCTGTTAATGAATTTCTTTTGTCTTAAATTAATGTATCTTGTAATAATTAACCTTTTTTTTCTCTAAATTTTTTTAAATTTCTATGTTTGTAGTTCTATGTATTTTCTATCTATGTACATACATGCACGAATGCATGTACGGATTCATTCATGGGTGTATGTATGTATATTGCTTCTGTTTCTTATTTATATATATATTAATATTTTTTTTATATGACTTGTTCTATATCATTTGTATAATCTCTTGGACCAATAAAGGATTATTATTATTATTATTATTATGCCATGTATCAAAATTATTAAAATCTCTGGCCAACAAATTGCCAACAAAATTCAACAAAACAAATTAGATTGCACTATAAATATCCTGTATAAAGCTTTGTATCAATTCCACGTGCCTTTAACACATTCTTAATCCACTCACTTAACTCTTGAGTAGATGTAGTGCATATTGGCTTCTTTATTATTTAAATAAGGCTATTTTTGCAGTCCATGTTATGCAGTTTTTAATAAATAATTAAAAATAAAGTTCACGTCAAGCAAAGATTGGGAATATCCCTAAAATAAGGTAAAACAAGTGTTGGCTGCTGTCTACCGTGGTCAGTATTATTCCTGTCCTTGTAATTTTATGAATACGATTTTCCAACTGTAACATATTACTTATTTTTGATCATATGCACTAAAATATGAACTAATAAAGTTGCTGGTTTTAATGTTAATTTTCCCATGGTCAAATATTCTACGGGATACAAAATTTTACATATAAACTAACACCAGATATGGGTCCAATGTTGAATAATACTTTAAGGTCTTATGTTAAAAAGCCCTTTTAAAAACAACTTAATATATTCTCATGATCTGTATTCATTAGTAGAACAACTGAATCAGATAAGCCTCCCTCAGTACTTCGTTTGAAAAATTTAAATTTGCCACCGATTACAAATTATAAATACATGAATCCACTGAGTTAGAGCACTTTTTTTTTATTAACTGAATTTTACAGAATTAGATCCTTACAAGAATTCAGACATTAATAATTTTCTTTAACGCTTTGGATATTAACGCAACAAGTGGAAATGCATAAAATAACATGTTACATTGGCAAAACTTAAGACTTGCTGAAAGGCATGAACACAACAAAATTCTGAATCTGATCTCCATGAAACATAATCTGCACATTTTGAATTTAGTTTTGAAGCATGTAGGTCCACTTGTAGTACACAAAATTTGTTGCAACTAGCTTCAAAATAACTAGTGGGTAACTCGTCTAAGTTTGACTACTCTACATTATATCCTATAATAAATACCTTTCGAGTTTACATACGAGAGCAAACATATGAACATTTTTCTCTTTACAGTCATTTCACCTTTTTATAAAGGCCTTTGTATTTTACTCAACTTATTCAGCTTATACAGCAGCCGCTAGTATCGTTATCAAGTCCCCTACTTATAACACTGAATACATACGTTTTGTGAATCATCTCCAAGTGTTAAGGGTGTGTTTAACTCTAGATAATTTATAAGTTTATCCCCGTTCTAATAAGTCCTTACAAATTTCTCAAACTCTCTTATAGACAAGATTTCATTTCTATAAATTGTGTACATAATTTTTGTATTTTTAGTTAATAAAAACATAACCATATCTACAGTGTTTCAATTAAATCCTAACAACTTACACCGCTGACTAGTCAATACATTTTTCTTTTCACTATTTACAATTTGGTAAAGATGGCAGCTGTACACAACCTTATGCATACAGTTCAATTCATATAATTCATAAGAAAATTTAACTATAAAATATTTTCTAGCAAGTTTATCAATATTACCTAAGATATGAATCTTTAAATTCCACAAAACATAAATAATAACTGTTACGTAATAGACTTTTTACGTTGCGACAATTCTCCAATTTCAAATGAAGTGAGGTTATACATTTATTAAGGTTACAAAATTTTTTTGATTTGATTGAAATTTTGACTTTCTTTTATTAAGAAATAACTGGAAAAAACATTCTCCAACTTCCTGTGTATAGTGCGATATCACACGGTTTTTACATAGCTTTTGAACTTTTCACCTTACTTTTTCCTGTTTAGCAGGCTTAATAATATTTAGGAGGAAACTATCTGTGTCTCAGAGCAGTATTAAGGGAAAATTTATATCCACTTAGTCTCTTTATTTCCTGTCGTTCCTCCTCCTTTTATTCGCCTCCTCCTTTTCCTTCGTTAGTTTTTCAAATTTTCACCAAAAAGTCAATGGTCAATTATTGAGTTATATTCAGTAACCTTTTTTTAAAATGGTTCGATGCTTGGCAACTATTTAACGTCTGTAATGCCAACAGCATCGTTTTTTTGCCATATTCAGACATAAAATGCGTAACTCTTAGATGAATTACATCAAAAGTATTATTATTTATTTAATATAGTATGACTTTATGTTAGCAATTATACGAGGAGTACATCTATATTTTGTTCGATATATTAATAATTTTATTGAAAGGAAAAAACCATATCAACGGCATTTTACCATATTAAGGCATATAATGCATAGCCCTTCTTTTAGTTTAATTATATTAATATGTTCCAATTCACCATACCATAATTAACCAAATATTATTATTTATTCTGTATAGTATGATAGTATGTCAGCAATTTGATGAGGGGTACGTCTAGATTTTGGATACAAACTAAAATTTCTTAGACAGCAATCATGGCACGCCATATGTAGAGTACTGTCCATTACCTCGTATGATTAGTTTTCCTTCAAACAGACTTTACATAAAATTATTAACTACTTTTATTTGCTTGATATATTATTAATTTCACTGAAAGAGAAAACCATATTAACGGCGTTTTACCATATTCAGGCATATAATACATAGCCCTTCTTTTATTTAGCTTATTTATATTAAAATATTCCTATCCACATCATAATTAACCGAGTATTATTATTTATTCTGTATTGCATCGCAAATACCAGCAATAGTATGTCAATATTTCGGATTGAGCCAACATTTTTTAGACTTCACTCATGGCACAACATATGTCGACCATTACCTCGTATACTTGGTTTTCATCCATATAGTATTTAACTACTTACATCTATTCGATATTTTATGAATTTCATTAACAGTAAAAACCCATAACAACGGTTTTTTTTACCATATTTAGGATTATAATACGTAACTCTTCTTTTGGCTTAATTATATCGAAATGTTCCAAATAAACAAGAAGTTTTTATTTATCAGATATTGCATGACATGTATCAGCGATTTGACGAGGAGTGCGCAGAGCTCTGGATGGCAACCTGACCTGCATAAAAAAATAAAATGCTATAGTCCCAAAATCAGAGATGAATAAGAAGAAAGAAAAAATATTCCGCTATTTCTTTCCGTCGTGAAAACATTTCATTTGCACCCTGTATTGCTTGGCATTCAGTATAAATTAAATTATAGTTAGTTAGATTATTTAGCCATAAATGTAATCACCCGAAAAAGATTTTACGTAACACATAAAGCTTCCTCTCATCACTCATACTTTATGATTTACGTTAATACGAGGCAGCTGCAATTCTTTTATCAAATATGACAAAGTGGCGAAAAAGAACAAAAATCGCGGTGATGGCTCTGAATGAGCTGGCTGAGACTTGACAATTTTAAAACAACTAAAGCTGCCCATAAATAAGGCTACGAAGATGGTACGCGTGGGCCGAACATAAAACGTTCGCGGCCTTAAATCATGGCACTCTGTATGTCCATAAAGCACTGCCACACACACCGACAGCTCTCGCGTTATCTCTGCTTTGCCGATGATTGGTGCAACACGAAAATTATGATGTAACCTAACTTATCAGAGTTTTTTTATGTTAACCCTAAGTTATACCACGTCCACACTGCTATCTAATGGTTATCTACAAAGGTGTACCACACTAAGGCAATTAAATTCATTATAATATTTGCATATCTTTGGGAAGCAAGAAAGCGTACTTGTATGCACAATAAAATATCTTTTTACATTGGCAGACTGGTAAAGGAACGACTCACTAATTAGCGCCACCTATGCAATAAATTTTTCCAACAAGCTGCATGGTGTATAAACAAATTGTTATAAGGATATTAGTTTTGCAAGTTATTGCATTGGAATGTAGTGGAACTTACCTTATTATATATAAGTTATTTCAGTGGCATTCAACTGAATATTTCTATTCTAAAAGACTATGATTTATCACAAATATTTATGTTTTGTATGACCCGTCAGCATAAAGTTTTATTTGTAGTGCAGTTTTAATGCTTTCTTTACATGAAAACCAATCGATATAGGAGTGACTAAAACTAGTGTAAAAAAAAACAAAATGTTTGCAGTGAACATTTTTTTTAAGGAACGTTGAATACCCTGTAAAATTCCTTCATCGTTCTGTAGCATTGTAAATTTTTCTCTTAACTATTCCATCGTGTCAATTTGAGTAATATAAACTCGTGATTTCAGTGAAATCAAGAGAAGTTAGATCAGGAGACCGAGCAGGCCACTTGATCGGTGCATCTGCACCACGACCAATCCATCTATTAGGATAGTGTTTGTGTAACCATATTGTACATGTTCTGGTATAATGCGGTGCTGCACCGTCATACATAAAAAATATTTCTCCACCTTCGCAATGAAATATTAGGGGTAGACCGGGGCTAGTTGGCTAGAGGCGCAAGTTGACACAATGCTTAAATTTCGCTCGCGCAAACTCGAAGTAGGGCGCCACCATCGCAGAATTGTTGCTTGGTTGGCGAACCGTATACTCTAAAGTTATTAGTCGTCAGTGTTGATATGTTTGCAAATAGTGCAGCATAAGCTGAATTTTTGTCTGGTAATTCTTTTGATCTCAATAAAACTCGTTAAACGCCATTGTAAACGTATAAATAAAATGATCTCTACACACAGATATAAAGTGTGTAATATTAAGGTATCAGCCAGCGAGATTTCAAAACATTCGCTTGAACTGTGAACTGGAGATTTAACCTAAAAAATCAAAAGAACATATGGGGCAGGTTGGCTACAGAGCCAAGAGGGTTATTTAATTAAAAAGTATTTTTTTTTCTTTAAAAGGGGATTACATAACAAACCATGGTTTCATAATTAATTGCAGACGTTGTTATAATGGTACGAAAATACAAAAGAAAAACTATAGGAGGTGGTTACCCTGCCGATTTAGTTCAGCGAGCTATGGATACCATAAATGGTGGAAGATCTATCAGACAAGCCGCCGCCAACGACTTCGAAATACCGTTTTGAACATTGGCTAGATATTTGCAGAAGGAAAAAGCTGGCGATACAAGTCGAGGCTACAAGCGAACTCGATTGGTGAGTTGTTTGACGTTAATTTTTTAAGCATAATATACCTCCGAAAATTCTAAATCCTTTTCTCCCTTCAAGCATAAGACTTTGTATTTCTCTAATTGTTACGGATATTTTCTGCAAAACAAGAGAAGACTTTGGTGTTGTATCTACAAAATGCATCAGACATTTATTCAGACATTTGCTTATCAGTATAGCAATGCATTAGATTTAACAGTGCCAGACTCGTGGATTAAAGATAAAATTACCGGTCCGGATTGTTTTTCATTAGTCTTAAAACGTTCCAACGTTAGCCATTAGAAAACCCCAAGCCACAAGCCTTGCAAGGGCTACAAGCTGCTGTCTTCAAAAACTTAAATACTGTATTGGACCGTCATAAATTAGAGGCAAATGATATTTATAATTTTGATTAAACTTGCGTAACAACTGTCAAGCATCCGTAAAGAATTGTTGCCAGACGTGGAGTAAGTCTAGTGGGGAAACTCGTCTCTGCTGAAAGGGGCACGTTAGTGACGATGGGTATAGCGGTATCTGCCTCAGGAAATATTGTACCTCCATTTTTTGTATTTCCGTGCGTTTATTTCAAAGACCACTTTTTAATAGACGCTCCAGTTCGAAGTGTTGGAGGAACAAACCCTTCAGGATGAATGACGGAATTTTTTTTTATAGAATATGTTAAACATTTTGTTAAACATGTTCCATAGAGCGACCTGTTCTATTGTTATTGGACAGTCATGAGTCGCACCTATCAATGCCCACACTTGATATTCTTAAGAAAAATGGGTCACTGTCCTCTCCTTTCCTTCGCATTGTAGCCACAAATTACAACCTCTTGATCGCAGCGCCTATGGTCCCTTTAAAAAGGCAACTAATAGATTTTGCGATTTATGGATTGTGAACAACTCTGGGAAAACTATGACAATCTACGATGTTCCTGTAATAGTGAAAGATGCTTTGCCAGTAGCCCTAACATCTACCAATATTTTAGCCTGTTTTAGAAAAACAGGAATTAATCCATATAACGATCAAATTTTTACAGATTTAGATTTTATGCCATCTTACGTGACAGATAGGCCAATTGACTGCGTTGCCAAGATTGCTGAAAATCCTTCTATTGGTCAGGCTAATAAACAGCCATCTGCTTCTTCCAATTTACCTGCTTCTAATTCAGTGGTGCAACAATTAAACAATGAAGAAGAAACAACTCAAAGCGCACATAAAGCGATATCAACATGTGTTTCAAAAGCAAGTACTAGCTCTGTTACCTCTTCAACTAGTCACGACTTTTCTGCTTTAACAACTCCCAATAGTCGAGATACAAGTCTTATGCTTCCAACACCAGAAGAAGTTAGGCCCTTTCCCAAAGCATCACCACGACAGTCTAAAGTAGTAAATTACTGAAGGAAAAGGATTTCTGCTGTTCTAACGGATACATCAATTAAGGGGAAGTTAGAAGAAGAAGCGGAAAAATGCAAACTAAAGAAGGCACAGAAAAACTTGTTCCCAAAAAACAAAACAATATAAATGAGTGATGGTTGCAGTAAAAAGAAAGCACACAAAAGTAAGAAATTAAATGGAAAAGGAAAAGAAAATATAAATAATAAAAAACAAAGTGAGAAATGTTGAGGAATCTAACGAGGAGGACGTATTCTGTCTTATCTGCATTGAACGCTTTGAAGATAGAAACGAAAAATCGGTCCAATGCATTCAGTGCAAAAACTTGGCCCATGCCCCTCACTCAGGGCATGTTGGCACAAAATTGATTCAATATAAAAACATTTTCTGTGCCTAAATTGTTATCATTAAAGTTAACAAAAATGTTATCGAGACAAAAGTGATTTCTGGTGTTCTTATTATTTACAGGATTTAAACCAAAAGATAAAAAGGTGTTCAAAAGCAAAAGAGTATTGTTTTCATTCGTGTTAAAGTGCACGTTGAAATCGCCCGTTACAATGATTTTTTTAGTTTTGTTTTTATTCTTACTAGTAATTATGTCTAAAGCTAGTGATAATTTCTCTAAAAATATATTAAAGTCTCCATTTGGAGATCTGTATATAGTTAAAATTTGTGAAACAGAGTAATTTATGCCCACTATTTCACAGTGAAATTCAGCTGATAAATTATTTACTTGTTTAATGGGATAACAGTTAAATCTTTTTAAACAATATATTGCAACACCCCGGTGTATACTTTTCATTCTAGAAAAATTAGTTACAAGTTTGTAATTTTTTAGGCACACATACGATATTTCATCATTTAAGAACCAATGCTCATTAACGCACAAAAAGTCAAGTTTGTTCTCATCTAGAAATAGTTCTAATTCATTCCATAAGTTTGTCTTGGTGATTACCTTGAGTTCTCTACTTCGAGTAGGTGGAGGAACCCTTTTTCTTTCGCGGAAAGGGAGTAAATTGGTCTTTCTTAAGGATGGTTTTTCAGTTTTAATTTATTTTGGACCCTAGTCGCTAGTTAAGAAACTAGAACGGTACTTTTATATTGTAGGTGTTCAAGGAACGTTCAGATCAAATTTCGTGAGAATCGGTTCACCGCCTCCCACAATATGTATATAAATATACTGAAAAAAAGTAAATAATTGAATTACGGCTAACTTGGCCAAATTATACCGAATTTTATGAAATTTCAGACGAAAGTAACCTATATAACAAAAAAATATCCTGTCAAATTTTGGAAAAAAATATCCAATAGTTTGGCCGCAATTCCATTTTTAGTCCAAATTCCAAAAAATTTTCAAAACGTTCCCCAGTTTGTCCAAATGGTCCAACGAATTTTTTTACCAAAATAAAGGTATTCTTATGTACTTTCAGGTGATGTAACTAAAAAACAACTTTTTTTAATTTAGCCGATTTTTTAATCATTTTTGGTATACAGGCTGTCCATTTTATCAGGGCACTCGAGAATATCTCACTTAATATCGGTCGTACAAAAAAATTATTGTTACGTAAATTGTGCCCATTTATATAACCTACAAAATGGTTTAAAGACATTTGAAATCCATGGCCTACTTTAAGAGTTATGGCGGAAAGTATCGAAAATGCGGAAAACGTCTAGGCCAAATATCTCCGTTATTTGTAGAGATACGAGAAAAATTTTAAGGCGAAAATTGTTTGCAAAACAGAGTGTTTCAACGAGGTTTTATATAATTTTTTTCAAAACCGCTGTATTTTGAGATTTACTCTTCAGGCTGTTAAAAAAATTATTTTGAAGCGAGCGAGAAATGGCGCCATTAAATAGAGTATTTGCCTCCCTTTTCAACGATATATCACATACCATATTTATTCATTGGTACTATGTTAGTAATTATAGAAACATTTTTTTAAACCAATAAATTTTTTTTTAACAAGCATTATACTTGCCGTGGAGAAGTATGATTAAATAAAACGATAAAATAATTCAATAAGTTGTTCAAATCTTTGCTGTAATAAAACATTAACACAATTAAGAAGAATAAAGTAAATTCAGGTAACAAAAACAAAATAATAATCAAGAAAGCAACATGGAGCAATTATGGAAAGAGTGTTCGCAGTTATGCCAATGTATAGAGGTCCTCCATAAAAGCGTCACTCCTTGCTCGGAAAGTTAAAATGTATTTACCAATTAATTTAAGTATAATATCCATTTGTTTGTATTTCATGATTTCACTATTATTTCAATTATTTTAAAATAGTTGGCTATGAACAAACTTGACAATTTAATTTTTTGACAGATCATCTCAGTTAATACTTAAACTCTCACTCAATCACACTCATTTAAGAATTTAGAATTTTCAAAAATGATTTTCACTCACATTGATCGTTATAACATGTTCGTTACATATTGCCAATGCAATTTTAACTCTGGGTTAGCTCAAGTAAAATATAAAAACAGATTTCCACAAGCACTACAACCGAATAAAACTCTATTCACAAAATTAGCTACGAAACTGAAAAATAATGGTTCATTTTTAAAGAAGAAGACAAGGTTGAACAGTGTTACTGATAATGTAAATAAGGTAAACCGAGTTATTAATTATGTAAGAAATAAAAATACAGAAAATTTGGAAACATCATTAAGAGAAATTCAAATTGCTTGTCATATAAATAAAACAAGTGCTAGAAAAATTTTAAAGAAAAATGATTACCGGTGTTATAAAGCCAAAAAAGTTCACAATTTACAAGCGGAGGACAAGCCAAGGAGGACGACTTTTTGTAGGTAGCTGTTGGAAAAGAAGCGTGCCGATCCATTAATATGTAGTAAAATACTTTGGTTCGACGAGGCAAGTTTTTCCAATAATGGGTTGTTTAATCGCAATATTCACTACAAATGGACTTCTGAAAATGCATACTGGCTTAGACCGACTAGGTTTCAAAATCGTTTTTGAAATGTGTGGATAGGTATTTTAGGCACCAATTTAATAGGTCCTTATTTTTATGATAGTCACCTAAGTGGTCAAAGGTACCTAAACTTTTTGAGAACTGAATTTAATGAATTCTTAGATGACCTACCTTTAGAGAATCGACACAACTTTCAATATTTTCAACAAGATGGAGCTCCTCCCCACAATTCCCAGATTTGCCTAGATTATTTAGACGAAATTTTGCCTCAACGTTGGATAGGTACTAATGATTTATTCCATGGCCCCCTCGTTCTCCAGATATAACCCCAATAGATTTTTTTCTATGGGGTTATATTAAAGATAAGATGTTTTCGACGACACCGCAAAATGTGCAAAATGTAGAGGACCTAAAAGCTCGAATTCAACAGGCATGTATTACAGTTACCCCCGAAGTGCTGAGTAATGTTTTAAATGCTGCGCCTCGCCGCGTTCGATTGTGCATAAGAAATCGCGGTGGACACTTTGAACACTTGATTAAAAATTATTTTAAGGATTAGATAAATATTAATGTTCTATGTGCTATATTCTTTTTATTATTAATTTGTTTTTGTTACCTGAATTTACTTTATTCTTCTTAATTGTGTTAATGTTTTATTATAGCAAAGATTTGAACAACTTATTGAATTATTTTATCGTTTTATTTAATCATACTTCTCCATGGCAAGTATAATGCTTGACAAGAGAGCTCCTTTAAGTAGGATCAGTCTTTCGGCTGGTGTTTGTTGCAATCGAAACATTAGCGTTTTGATGGTATTATGCAATTATTACTCTTAACGCGCCAGACTTGTAACTTGTAATTCAGCGCTCGGCGGGGCACATAGCCCGGAGAGTAGCTGTTGGTTGCAGTCTGGTTACGTTACTTATAGTAAAATAAGGATTTTATAGAGGAGTTTGTGACTAATAATATTATGTTTAATATTCCGCCCTCTAAAAGCACATTTGAAGTATAATGCTTGTTAAAAAAAAATATTGGTTTTAAAAAATGTTTTTATAATTACTAACGTAGTGCCAATGAATAAATATGGCATGTGATATATTGTTGAAAAGGGAGGAAAATACTCTATTTAATGGTGTCATTTCTCCCTCGTTTCAAAATAATTTTTGTAAGAGCCAGAAGAGTAAATCTCAAAATACAGCGGTTTTGAAAAAAATTAAATAAAACCTCGTTGAAACACTGTTTTGCAAAAAAATTTCGCCTTAGAATTTTTCTTGTATCTCTTCAAATAACGGAGATATTTTGCTTAGACTTTTTCCGCATTTTCGATATTTTCCCCCATAAATCTTAAAGTAGTCCATGGATTTCAAATGTCTTTAAACCATTTTATAGGTTATATAAATCGGCACAATTTTTTTGTACGACCAATATTAAGTGAGATATTCTCGAGGGCCCTGATAAAATGGACAGCCTGTATACATGCGCGCGGCGATTTCCCCTCATTTTCGGTTTTATACGTATGCGCGCACAAGTATAAATGTAATTATTCATTATAAAAATTTCAATATTAATAATTAAAAGTTACAAATCTATATTTACTCCACTATTATTTATTACTTCATTGTGATGTAGTTTTAGCTTGTTTTGTTATGTTTTATTAAATGTCCATTTAAAGATCCATACGAAAAAATCAGGGATATTTGTTATTTACTTAAATTGTCCATCTGCCATCAGGACTGCGTTTAGATGAATCATGCTTCCATTAGTTCAACAAATTTTTGATGCATCAAAAACCAATAAAATTACTAATTGACATTGTCAATCGAGAAGCTATCATTAATTCAGATAAAAACATTTAATTAATCAATGAAGCCAGTCCGAATAAAAATTCTAAAATATGTGAGGCATTTCTTTTATAAGGTGGCTATGAAGGTACGTGTGGGTAGTAAGAATCGAAAAACACAGCAGGAATTCGTCACGGTATCTTTTAATCGACCGTGTAAACTATAGGCACGTATTGTGTGATATTATTAATGATTCTGTAACAGCTTGTATCAAAACTTCAAATATAATTTTTATTTTGTTATTATAATGTGTGAATTATTAAAAATAATATATACGATATTCACGTAATTATCTGATTGTTTGATTCATAAGGACTAGCATTAAACACCTGTAGGCCGAAGCAAAGTTAAAAAAAAACACAAAGAATATCAAATAATATCAGTGATTTAAGGATTTTATTAAGAACATTTTTGAAACAGGTACAGTCTGAATATAACCTTTTGTATCGTGTTCAGAATTATTCAAGAATCAGAACCTACATGCTCAAAAAGTTTGAGACCTCCTATTTTTTTTAAATGAACAATACAATTTTAAACAGTTTGTTACCTAAGAAAAAATGGTATTAAATTGAAATTCGGCTATTGTAAATTTTTTGAGACATTGGGGGTTGAATTTTTCCAAAAGTAGGGGAGGTGAGACGAGAAGTTTATCCGATCGATCTCATCAATATTTACAGGTGAATTTATCATAAAAATACAACATTTTTCCCTTTGTCTATTTTCCCTAAACAATTATTTTCCGAGATTTTTCCAAAAACATGAAAATCGGGGATTTCAGAAAACTGGAAAATATTTAAAAAATAAACATTTTAAGAATCTTAAACATAATATTTTTAGTCGCAAACTCCTCTATAAAATCCTTATTTTACTATAGGGAACGTAACCAGACTGCAACCAACAGCTACTCTCCGGGATATGTGCCCCGCCGAGCGCTGAATTACAAGTTACAAGTCTGGCACGTTAAGTGTAATAATTGCATATTACCATCAAAACGCTAATGCTTCGATTGCAACAAACACCAGCCGAAAGACTGATCCTACTTAGAGGAGCTCTCCTGCCAGTCGTCACACACCACTTGCAGACTGCAGTTTCGAGCTGTTGGCTCTCGTCAGTGCAAGGTAGGCATGTGCATTTTAAGAATCTGTACACTGAGACTTGCACATTTCCGAGATAGAGCGATAACTGACAAGTTACTACCTTTGAAACATGTCATACATTTTCACAAAACAATATATATTGAATCCGCCATCTTATTTTTGCAAATTGTCGCATCGAATTCGTAATCAGCGAGTCATCAAACATACAAATATAAATTTTCGTGAATTTTAGTGTACTTGCTGAATATTACTAGTTTTACCAGCTATTCGAAAAATACGCCAGTGTGTGCCGCCTCGGTAAATATCTGGGTGTTTTCCGAAAAAAAAAAAAAAAAATAGGAATAAAAAGTTGTTATTGTCAGACAATATATAAACTACTATGCCTGAATTTTTAGAGATTTTTAAAATGCCTCTTTTTCAAAATTTTCGATTTTTCATATATTTTAGGAAAATCTAGGAAAATAAATTAGAGAATAGAGAATAAATTCAGAGAAAAGTTTAAAAAAAAAAAATTCTTGTATTTTCATGTTAAACTCACCTGCAAATTTTTAAACTCTCAAACTCTTTGTTTGAAAAATTTCAACTAGTGATATCTCCCTTGCCCTAAAAACATAAATATACCTTCATATTTCAATTTTATACCATTTTGTTAGATAACAAATTATTAAAATATTTATTATATATTTGACAAATTGGGAAGTCTTATTAAAGAACACGCACCAAATATTGACCAGTGCAAAGCCAAGGGAAATCCCTTCGACGGGATGAAATGAAATCCGACTTAAATATCTTGCAGGAACCGCCGATACATAAAGATACCATCGGGATGACGTCTTTGGAAGTACAATAAAATTCCACTTAGAAAATCTTTTTACTCAAAATTTTTTGAGCTACCATGAAAAGTATATCATTCATTACCTTTTCCAATAATAGTAAACAGTATTGAAATTTCACAAAACGTAATAGATTTTGTACTTCCAAAATTAATTTTCTATCCGACGTTTTGTAGCACTGCAAGTCACGCTAGATATCATCTATGAGGATGGATTGGTAGTTCCTCAAGATAGTTCCAGAAAGGAGATTTTTCTAGGACATCGAAATTTTTACCCTCAAGTTAATAATAGATTTTAGTGGGAAACTAACATGTTTTACGCCGTATTTACTCATTTGTGATCGGGAGTATTTGCCGTCCTTTTACCATGCACTGTGTACATGTGAACCGCCTTGCCTGAACGTACCAATAAAGAATTCTAATCTGTTGCGTTTCAAGCATTTTCAAGCTCTACAACTGAATACCCAAAATTACCTAAGTGAATTTAATACGCATAAAGACAGGCAAGCGAAGAAACTCCAAAATTGCAAATACCAAACTTAAACAAAGTTGAGTCTTTTTGATGTCAGTCGATTGCTTTGGCATAAGACATAAAATGATAGTTGGGAACTGCATTGCACGAGGTCTTCCAAATGCTTACCATGTGTGGTATAAATCGATATCTTTGTTAACATTCTACTTCTTTTTATTGCCTATTTTAGATTAACGTCCTGACGGAATTTAGCATTAGCTATTCCACCACTCAGCCAGGACATAGACATACAGATAATTATACAACGACCCTTTCCTACAATATTGCCATCTGTTGCAACTGAGACTCGAACTAAGGAGTGGTACAGCAACTAGCCGTGTTGTCTCTCACACAACCTCGTCTAGTCCACTACTACCAACCCAGTACCACATGAAGAATACCACTAAACATCCATACCCTAGCCAGAAGTCGAATCCGGGACTCCTTGCAAGCCTAATAGATAAGCGTTGAGTCACTGAATCTGTCTAAATGTCATATACATATATTTATACAACTACAAATTTCCAAAACCCAATATAACATTTATACCTAAATCGTATCCTCTTTCATTTGTGTCTTATGTGTTATATTTAGAAACAACCTGTTAAATTTATTAAATTTCAATTTTGTTCCCTCAAATAATTGGTCTAGAATTTAGCCTAAAGGTAAACAATTAAAATGACTTCAATACCGACGAAATTGAATTTTCAGTTGAAGATTTTTGTTGTACATTAAAGTTTATTGAATTTATTGAATTCCGGAAAGCTGATTGCATTACCAGAATGGATATTTTTGGTGCAAAAACTAACGAATAAACTGATCAAAATTGTCGATAGCATGAATGAAACATGAGCATTTTCTTTGACACTGTAAGTAGTACAAAATGAGTAGATGAAATTAAAGTTGTCGACAGTTTTATGTAATTTATAATGAATGAAATGGCACGGCAAGACTCAACTAATTCTTTTACCAAAAAAATAAACAAACGACTGCTGGAGAAATCATGTTATAGCCTTTATTTTTAATATCTTATAAGATATTGGTTTATTTCATTAAACATAAATGTTGTTGGAAGGTGCACTCCATTTTTTACTGTGAGACCGTACATAAGAAAAGCAGTATTGCAATATTTTATACTATATCATATGGTGTAGATATTATTTGTGTAATACCATTTTTGAGAGGAGGCCGTGGTAGCAGTTGAGATTTCTCAAAGTAGTTCGATAATTTATTTACTTTCATTAGTTCTATACATTAATAAAATGGTTTGGTTTTACTGAAAATTGGAAAAATCAAACACTTCTATCACTGAACTATTATCTGGGGTCTAAGTTATTAAACACCTTTACGTGTTCTGAAATTATATTTAGATACCGTCTTAAATTATATACAAGAATTTTTTGATTTAAAGCAATTTTTTGTCAAATATGTTGGGAGACTTTTTCTATAACCTTTCTCATATTATATATATTTAACATTTTATAGGTTTGAAGATGTTTAACAAATTCTCCGTCGAGGTTTAATTGTATTCTTAATATAAACTTCCAAAATTATAGTGCCATATAATGCTAAACTAAATTTTAAACATATTTTTTCATTCAAATAGCAACATAAGCAAATGAGAATACGTCAAATTTGCAGACAAACTTATACCGTAAGAATAAATTGAAATTTGAATAACATTCACTGGTCGACGATAAATCAATAAATAAATGGCCAGAGTACATATTCAAACAAATATACGATGTAATAGCAATAAAGCTTCAAAATTATCTCCGATCTTACACATTAAAATGCACCTAGACAAATAAGCTTACTTCAGTACTGGAAGAATTACATGCTGCGATAAAATCTCGTGTTTGCCGAGAAGTCTTCATCAGGAATGCGGGTGCCTCAGCCGGGAACATAAACTTACAAATAGCTTATTTTTGAATTCAGAGAATTTGCTTACGTTTAAATTTTACAGTAGGCGCTACAAAATGACACTATCAACAACTAAGATGGCATTTACTTCATTGATGGCATATCAAACACAGTCTACAGTGAGCCAATGAAAATATTGATAATAATCAGCTAGTACTGTCGTGAGCAGAAAAAATAGGACAACTTTTTTTTTTATGTCAATCTGTCTCTATTTGAATATGTAATGGTAGCCGAAATAAAACAGATATCACTTTTAATTTATTTTTTCTTTTAATGCTGTAGTTATTGCTATAGTAAATGATGGATGGTTAATGAGACAAATTGCACTGCGTTATAACATTAACAAAAATTTGGAGTTTAACATTTTAAGAAAGTGGAGAATAAACGGTACGATTAGTAGAAATCCTGGATCAAAGGACAAAGGATATCCTACTTAATAAGAAACTCACTATTAATATTTCGTTATTGCACCATTTCTATTTATAACTTCTATAAGTCTGTTTGGCATATAATTAAATAATCTTATACAATAATCATTAGTAATAATATTTTATCATGCGTTATTTACTATTTCCAGTAATTTTTCGGTATTCCGTGCTCTCACATTTCGTTTTTAGATACTTCTTACGAGTAGTCCCCATACTTCTTCCACAGGGTTAAGATCTGAAGTATGACTGGGCCAGTTAAGAACATTGATGTTGTTATCTTGAAACCAGTTAGTTACGGTATGAGCAGTATGAACGGAACAATTGTCTTGTTGAAATATGAACTCATTATTAGGAAATAATTGTGACACAGAAGGGAGTATAATATTGTCTCAAATCCTAATATACGTTTCACTATTAAATCGTTCCTCAATATGCCACAAAACACCACGTGCCGATATCCAAGACCACATATTGACGGAAAATCTACACTTTTATCATTATTAGATATATATTTCTCATCGAATCGAGTATTCGGAGGGCGGTAAACATGAATACGACCGCTGTGTGTTGACAAGAAAGTTTCTTCGTCTGTATAAATTACATTGTTCCAAAAATTTACATCATGCGCTAAAAATTCAAGCGAAAATCCTACTCGAACTTCTTTATGTTCAGCTTTAAGTAAGTATTTCTGTGCTACTGCATGACAGCATAGCTTCGATTCTTTTACTCGCCGGCGACCAGTACTACTCGATCCAGGAAAATTCGTTTCTTCAGCAGTCTGAATAACTGAGTAAAATGGATTTTCTACTAAAGCGTTTACCAATTGCAAATCTTGTTGTTGAGTTGATATCCTTCGACGCCCTGATCCAGGATTTCTACTAATCGTACCGTATATTCTCCACTTTCTTAAAATGTTACACACCGAATTTTTGTCAATATTATAACGCAGTGTAATTTGTCCCATTGACCATCCATCTTCTACTTTAGAAATAACTCCAGATTTAACTAAATCGCTTATATGAAGTAGTTTTTTGCACACTTAATAAATTATGACAACTAACTGACAATGTCACAAAAATTAAAGTTAGATGTACACAACTAGATTTTAACAAAATACCGTTATAAGACTTGTCCTATTTTTTTTTGCTCACGACCGTACTCTTACTTCCTTTCCATGAAAACGTGAACAGTAAGGTTAGAGAGGACATTACTTTAATTTCATAAGCTGAAAATTGTTGTTGAACATGTCAAAAAAGTCCTTTCGATATCTACTTTTAGTTGTTTCTTCAGGAAAAACAATTGAATATCACAAAAAGTAATGGTAAACATAACCAATATTTTTTAAAGTGAAAAACCACCATTTTTATTTCGTATTACTGCAATAATAAAATAACAATTATATCTTTTTCAGAAATTATTGAAATATCTTTAATTAAGTCATCTATTGTAAATTATGAAGGCGAATCAAATACATTTATAAACAGTTGATATATTTTAGTTTTCTTAAATATTTTTTTCTTAAAATGTTTTCTTAACTGCCGCCTCTCAAGTTACCAAAGTAACCCCCTGGAAGATCTTAAGGATCTTGTGTTAGTTAAAGAAAGACGAGGCCCTACAGTTTAATGTGGACTCCGAACCACTCTTGGGGCAATTTTTTTAATGAAAAATTGTTTTGCCTTGCGGGAATCGAACCCACTTCGCTAGGCAACTTAGGTTGCTAGCCAGACGCATTAACACACTGAGCTACCGTCCCCCGTGTAAATGAATCATTACTTTTTCTAATACATATCAACGTATTTGTTGTGCAATTTAAATATTTCTAAGCAGCTCTTGTCCCTTGAATGTTATTACTTATATCTTGATATACAATACTATTCAAACAACCCCATAAAGAAAGTGAAGTGCCACCAAATACGAGGTGATCGTATTATGATAATATGTATCTGTAGTAAGTATGCCAAAGTCTGGTTGGATGAATTTTTCATGTATATCCTATGATATCCCCTCAGCCTTTAAACTATGTAACATAGTAGCCGTAGCAGAGCCTCTGATAATTCTGAGAGCTATTACCTAATTATAATTTTAACTGTAAGTTTAAAAAGTCTTAAAATATTCAAGAATATATCAGTCGAACAAGCTGGGTTCCGCCATAACTAAAGCAGTGTAGATCAAGTCCTGTCCCTTACAACCTATATTGATGTGGGTTTCCAGAGGAAATTTAAGACCTCAGTAGTATTTATCGATCGAACTGCAGTCTATGAAACTGTTTGGTGGAAGATATCTTGCAAGACTACTTGACAACTTACTGATAATATTCTAAACAATAAAATAGTTCAAATAGTCATTGGGAATTCAACCACCAGAACAAAGATGCTGAGTAGCAGATTCCCTAAGGTGCAGTTTTGGCCCCTCTTCTGTTTAGTTTGTACATAGCCGTCATGTTAGGAACAGCGTACAGAAAGTTGTGCTACGCTGATGACTGAGTACTGGTTACAAAATGTACATTTATTGAGTCCACCGAGGAAATCCCAATAATCTATTTGGGCATCATCAAACAGTCCTTCCTCATGTGGAGACTTGCGTAATATAACCAAGTCAAAGGTGTCAAGCTTTCACATAAACAACAAGGCGACTCGCAGAGAACTTCGCATAGGTTTAGAAAATAGAATTCTAGCTCACAATAAGACCTCAAAATAACTCGGAGTGACACTTGGCATCGTTCAATATGTACAAATCCAAAACTGCGGAAAAATTTAAAACAAGAAATAACATTATTCAGAAATTAGGGGACACCACTTGGAGCTCATCTGCATTTACACTGAATCTTCGGATCATGAACTTACTTTCTCTGTAGCTGAATACCGTGCTCCAGTCTGGATAAATAGCCCCTAGGTAAAAAAATTTGGCGCAGAGCTGAATAACGCTATGAGAACCACAAAACTCCACTACATCTCCGGAAGATAAATTCGTTAGTTAGAGAATACAAGAAAATACTTAGAAACGAGGAAATGCCAATGTTTAATTTTTTAATGCAACTTATGTGTTAAGATATTATACGCTAAAGCAAAATGTTCGCTGAAAACTATTCTATCTCAACTTTGCTTAGTTCACAAATTCTTTTAACAAAGTCCCGAAAGACGCCGAAATTAGATATGTAAACCTTCGTTCTCTAAACTCTTCGCTTATTTCTATTTTAAAAGATCTCCACCAAAAAAAATTATTCCAACTTATGTTATTACAGCACAAATCAAGGCCTGCCGTTTTTCCACGAACGTGTTTTCAGAAAGTTCTTCTCGTCCTCAGACGCTTTATCTTCCCATCTCTTCCTTGGTCTTTCGATGGTTTATGTTAAAGAGGTTTTTCAACTTTTTAATGATAAAAAAGTTTTTCTCCTACTAGCTTGACTTCTTTGTGTTTTGAAGGTTTCCTTCTAACCACCTCATTTCTTGTTTTATATTTTAATTTTATCATTTATCATATCATTTTTAACTCGTTTAGCAATGCTCTCCTGGTGTATTTAAAATGTTCGTAGCCCATGTTTCCATGAAGTAGCCAATGTTTCGTTGTCTTAAAAGTTACATGGTATTAGTATTTATTAGCCCTTCTTCCAACCAACTCACAATCTAAGGAACATTTATTTCTTCATATTTTAGTCCTGATCTCGCTTCTCTCTCTGGTTAGTTTCCTAATCTTCCACAAAACTACTTGGTTAGAGATGCTTAGCTACGCTATATAGAAACAGTAACTTGTCTGCCCCATCACGAAGGAAGTGGCTATGTGTGTTTTTGTAGATATAGGAGGTGTTTTTGACGGCACCTCTTACGGATCCATACAAAGAGCCGCAGAATAAAAGAGAATACAGCCGCCAATAATTAAATGGATGAAATTCATGCTAAGAAACAGAACAATTACCACAGACGTTTGAGATGAGTGGGCCACGGTGACTACAGTCAGGGGTTGCCCACAAAGTGGCGTTCTATCACCCTTGTGGTGGTCAATGGTGGTCGATGATCTCCTCCATAAATTGAGTAATTTTGGCTTGAACGTTCAGAGCTATGCTGAAATTGTCGTAACTTTAAGAAGCAGGCATGATGTTATGATCTCAAACATTATACAAATAGCCTTAAATTAGTCGTCAGATGGATTTAGTGTCAATCTGAGCAAAACAGTTATTGTGCCATTCACCAAAAAGATAAAACTAAATTTGAGAACTTCTATGTTGAATTGAACGGTGCTGAACCTTTCCATGAGGTTAAGCATTTAAAAGTAATCCTAGATCAAAAACTTAACTGGAACTTGTACTTCGAAAGGACACTTACAAAAGCAATAGCGGCTATTTGGACATGTAATATACTAGCAAAACTTGGGGCCTGAATAAACATTGATCTTATCTTTCGGTTGTCAGGCGCATGGTGACCTACTCATCATGCGTATGGTGACCGAAAACAGAAGAAGAAATAGCATAAGGAAAATTGTAGAAATTGACAAGCCTTCTTTGCTTATGAACTACAGGAACAATGCTCTCCTGTCCTATAGCAGCTATGGAAGCGGCAATGCTCGACCTACTTCTTCTGCGTTTGCATCTGAGAAGGGAGATAGCACTTAGTGCTCTAAGACCTATCAGGCACTTAAATTCAAACCAGGCGACCTGGTTGGTCACTTAAGGATTTTGGAGGATATCCATTTTGAGTCCACGACCAAACTTACTGGCTCTATGCAAATCAAGCAGGCATTTGAGTGGCTCTTTCATATGCCAATTTAAAGCTGTCAAACGAGTAGGATCGAAGCACTGCATATGAAGAAAGGGTCCCTCATTTGGTGCGCAGATGGATCTAGTTGGAAGAAGGGGCATAGCGGGGCTTAAATGCAGGCTATCCAGAGTTCTTTGTAGCACCCTAACCATCTTACAGACAGAAATTTACTCTATAGATCTGTGTATCCAGGCAATCGAAGGGCAAAGACTCTCAGATAGCCAGGCAGCACTACAGCCTCTAAGGTCCTATACCTTCGAGTATAAAATTACCTGGGAATGTAGACAATCTCTGAAGCAACTGGCTAATAACAATAAGGTTACCGTGATGTGAGTGCGAGGACATGAGGGAAGGAGAAGGAAATGAATAGCTGAACTGAAACGGAGGAGATTCAATAATAGGAAAAGAAACATAAATCCTACTGGAAAAGTACTCCAGGTCCAAGAGAATCGAAAAAGTTTAAGACTTATTTGGCAAATAATGCTTCTTTTGCAAGGCTTTTCGCATTCGAAAAATACGAATTAAGGCTGACTACAGGCCTTTTAACAGGTCACTGCCCCTTGAGGTACCCTTTGACGAACATGGGTAGGCTGTAAATAATAAATGCAGATACTGTGATACTGCAACTGAGACTGTGGAACATACACTTTGTGAACGCATTAAGTTAAAGTATCTGACCTGGAAAAGATAGAATTAATGCTTGAAACATATCAAAACTAGCTCCCAGGAAAATCACAAGCTTTGTAAAAAGTCTTAAAATTCTGGGAATCAATTAGTTGTAGGGACTCGCAAAGTATATTTTAGGTCGAAATGAAGTAAGGCTAACTCAGAGCAAGCGACTTCTTAAACAATCTGCAATCTGTAATCCCCATCACTATACCAGTTCTAACTTCATTAATAATCATTAAAACAAACAGCAAACATTGCTAGAACTATTTAGAAGTAAGAAAGGACTAAATTATGCCATTAATAATTAACTTATAGAATTAGAGAGTGTTACGTGTTTAGAGCCTTTAGCAAACACCATAAGCGTAGATTCAATAATTGCAACATGAATAACACTAACCACTGATTAATTTAATAATTAAATACCTTACAATAATTAATCCTCATAATTACTACACTAATTACAACTTTTAATCACTATACGTCACCATTTAACAGTGTACTTTTCGCCAATCTGATCACTTCTACTTTTCTGATATGTCCAATTTTCTTTTGAGGAGGTCTCAAAAAATGAAGTATATAAAGCACTTAATTCAATCAATTCAAATGCCGCTGGTACTGATTTCATATCAAAAAAGATGTTGCTGTTATGCTTTCCAGACTTGTCTATTTGACTTATATAATAAACTTATTGGCCAAGGTGTATTTCCAGACGTTTGGAAAGAAGCACTTTTTAAACCTCTTAATAAAGTTAAATCCCGCACAGAATTTATTGACCAAAAAGTTTGCTACCAGTAATGTCAAAAATAATAGAAAGACTTACGTTCGATCAAATCATTAAATATGCTTTCAAACATCAAATAATTCAAAATAATCAGTTTAGCTTTAGAGTACCATAAGTGCTCTTCTGAAAGTATCTGATGGTATAATTAACAGCTGTGATGCAGGTAAAACCACCGCTCTTGTGTTGCTTGAATACTCTAAAGCATTTGATACGATTTGTAACAATTTACTGCTATCAAAATTGAAAGTTGTCAAAAATACTTTTCTATCTAAAGCGAAGGTGCTTGAATCTGGCATATCGCAAGGGTCTATTTTGGGGCCGTTGATATTTATATTGTATACTGCCGATTTTTTCAGTGTTCTAAAGACATGCACATCGCATTTTTATGTTGACGATACACAGATTTATAGCATCTTTGTTTCATCACAGACTGTGCAGTACATTGATAATATAAACCAAGATATCAACAATTTTGTAAGTTATTCGAATCGTCATTGTTTAAAAATTAATGCAGGAAAGCAATGGGCAATTTATTAAGGATAATACCAATATTCTCGTTTAGAATCAGAAACTAACATCCGTGGATAGTGTAAAAAATTTGGACCTACTCTTCGACTATAATTTCAAATTGCAAAAACACTTTAATAGCATTAGAAAATCTTACTGTGCATTAAAAAAATTATATGCTTGTCGTCATATTTTAAATCAAAAATTAAGAACACTTTTAAGTGAATGCCTAGTTTTATCATATTTCAACTATTGCGATTTTGTTCACGGTACGTGTCTTGATCTAATTAATGCGTATAGGATTCAAAAGTTTCGAAATACACATAAGGTTCATATTTAACCTAAAGAAGAGCGATCAAGTGTCTAAAAGAATTTTTGATCCCCAGGCCCTCCCCGTTCACCAGCGAAATTTTGGGTGCACTGAGAATTTAGCAATTAATCACCACTCAACAACTTTATTTAATTCTATCCCGGATAACATACGGCAGATAACAGTAAATTCTTTGAAATTCTATTACAAAAGATTTCTTCAAGACCAGTGAACAAAGATCAGAAACAAAAAATTTTTTTTTGTAAATACCATTATTTTGTAATTTTCTTTGGTTGAGTATTTGAGCAGCCTTTAGGGTGGACTCCGCCATATATTCTCAATAAAGACACTTTATTAGTATTATCATCATTATTATTTTCAGTGCGTTGGTTCTGCTTATTTTTTCTTCAAACATCGATTAGCTATAAAAAAATAAAGATAAGAAATTTAGCTGTGCGTTGCCATTAGCAACGGAAGTAAAAGTGTTCGAGCGGAAGAAAAAGTACTTTTACTTCCACTGCTAATGGTAAGGGACAGCCGTCTGAATTGTAAAACTTTAATGTCATAAAATGAGTAACAAATATCAGATTTTCTGACTTTTGAAGAAAAAGTAATAATCTAGACACAACGTAATATCTTTCACTGTTATGGTTATTTAAGATACATGTGCAGTAAAACTTTCTTAAATATTTTGTTGAAAATCTATATACAGATCAGTTAGCGATATGGCTTTAAGTTTTAATCCATCTTACTTTAATTTTAAATAAAAGTGATTGGCATGGTGTACAATGAATTTACACTTCAAATGTAATCGGTAAGAGAATTTTTAACAATTTAAGCAAGTCATTTCAGTACCCGTGGCATTCTCGAATCCACGTCGATCTTGAAGCAGAAATTCCAAAAATTCTGACACCGACGACTTAGAGAAAGGACATAATGAAACACTAGACCATTTAATACAGCAAACAATGCTGATGAACAGCCTCGAATGAATGGGCACATTTCTAAAACAGTGTGAAGTCCGTCCATTAACGACCATTGTATCTGGGCGAGCCGCAGGGATCATGGTTCCAACTAAATGCCCATATTGTTATCGAGTTATCCTTGTATTTGATTATGTGATTACCGTTGTCAGAGGCGTAGCGAAGAGGAGGATACGACCAACTTTATACATTACCACAAGTGAAATGATTCCTTGTCTCTTTAATACAAGTTTAATTTTACATTTGCTAGTTACGCCATGTTGTGTTTACTAAATTTCATCAGTCACTCTTCGAATATAAGAACATTTTAAATCTCATCACATCACTTTTTAAGATTAATTTAGTAACTAAATTTGTATATTGGTTCTCTTAAAAATGGAAGTGGCATATAAAAAATGTAAATCGATGAAGATAAAGAACTCTCTAAATATCTTACATGGTGAGTACGGAAAGCTAACATTCAACAGTTCGAATAACAGAATATAAAATCAGTTAAAAATACGATCACAACTTTGGGACTTCTATTTGCCTGTATAGTCCAAATATATTGTTATTAATTTTGGTCCTACAAAAGCATTAAACAGGACATACAGTGTGGAAGTGTATTTAAAGTGCTTTGAATTTAGCATAATAGATGTATGTAGCCAATAGCTGGTATGTGATCTATATGGGCAGTAAAGGTTAATTTTGAGCCAAAGATGATTTCAAGATCCTTGACTTGAATGCATGTAGTAACCCATTTTATTGCCTATTTTATAAGAAAAGTTATTTCTCCTCGTAAAAGTCATCTCATAATATTTTGATATATTAAAAGGTAGCCTATTATTCTGATATCATGAATTTATTTTTGAGAGGTCATGTTGTAATCGACGTGACGATAGCCTTCTTCGGAGTTAATAGATGGAAACATCTTAAGATCATGGGCATATAGAAGGACATTACTTAGTACATCTCGGCAAGTATCATTGAAAAAAATTATAAATAACAGTGGTCCCATAATAGAGCCCTGCGGAACTCCTGAAGTCGCTAATACTTCAATAGATAAAAACCTATGATACTCCCACGTTTAATATTCTGTTACAAAGATATGATACAAAAAAACTTGGAAAGTCGAGACTTAAACTAAAACTGACGTGGCACCTTTGTAATAGGAGCTCATGATCCAGTTTGCCAAATGCTTTAGAGAGGTCTGTAGAAATTTTATTTGTTTAACCATCATGATACAGCATATTTGCGATGAAATGTATAAAGCTTACCAAGTTGGTAATTGTAGACCTACCTGCTGGAAACCCGTGTTGACTATAGAAGACTTGAAATTTAACATGAAAATTGATTATATCGTATAAGGAAATTTCAAAGAGTTATAGGTCTGTAATTTTCAATATCAGTCTTACCACCTGTTAGTCTGTTTTTTTTTTGTAAAAGGGGGAACTGTTTTATACATATTTGTGATTTTTTTTTTGTTAGTTAGTGGACCATATTACGGAAGACATGTCTTTACCTTGCTTTTAAAGTGTAATGTTATCGTATCGCTGGGTACATTGCAACCACTTATGTACGCTTGTATTAAAATGGTCCCTATTAATGGTCCCTATTGCATACGACAGCTGTTTTTTGGGGGAGAGCATAGGGTTACAAGTCAGGAGTGTGGATATGAGAGGGCGCCACTTGGTTGTTAAAAGTCACTCCCAATTCTGCCCAACCAAGAAGCAAAATGGTTTCGACTATATTTTACTACTGAATTGAAATTTATAGATTGATTAAACGATTAATGATTATTTATCTAAGAGAAAACTATACTGGTACTATTATCAACTCATAAGATAAGTTCACCAGAGGCGATGCATCCTCGGAACAAATACCTTGCATGAGTTGCTTATAGTGCTACACAACACAATTTTGTAGAAAAAAATTATTATGGAAGTACGAAACCATTTTTTGGGGTAGTTCCTAAAAAGGATATCGAAAAGTAAATTTTTGATGTAGTTTCTAAAAAGATGCCTACTTAAGTTGAATTTTACTATAACTCTAAATGGGATCAACTAAGATTTGAAAGCATAATGAAAATATCTATTTTTGTTCCAGTTCCAAGACTAAATGATATCACGTGAACTAAATTGTTTTTGTAGTTTCGAACGGAACAATTTTTAATAAATAAGTTCCAAATTCATTATTATCGAACGAAGACATTTTTATATTTCACACGTGGTTTCAGTCAGGTTTCGTTGCAGTTCTTAAAAATCCCTTTGAATAAAATTTTTCAAGGAACTTATCATTAATCACTAACTGTTGATAAGGATACCGACAGTTATCCAATGGGGAAACCAACCGTAACTGATACTAGGAAACCACTTATCTCCAAAAAGTTAATTATTTAGATTAAGAAATGTTTAGTGTGTTTATATAACTCTGTATTATTCTGCATTGAAATATTGCATATTTAAGGTTTTTGATATTGTCATCACACTGTTATACAATTTATTTGACGTGTATGAGAATGAAGGGCGAAAAATGGTAGATTTGTGTTTAGAAACAGATCATGTATTCTTTGATCTAATTTTCACGTTATGGACATTAGAATGACATATCATTTAGGTATGTTATTTGATTGTATTCCTGTTTGAAGTTAATGCCGAAAAAATTTAGTTAGATGAAGTTCACAAGCTAAAAGGGATCGGCAAATTATTTTATTTTAACCATATCATTATCTTAATCCAAATATAAGTCTACTTCAATTTTGTATTTTTGTAAGCAGTTTGCTGTTATAAAATCAACGCAGGGACCAAGTAATGTCTGCACAATTAGAGTAAGAGACGTACGTACGTATGCATTTTTTGAGACGTTGCGCTTATTTGTTGCGTTATTTCGAAATATTTGTCGTTTTTGTGTTTATAATCGTGCAGTTATAGTTATTTAGTGTATAATCTAATTAACAATTACTGTTAAAGAGAAAAGACTCATTGTATATAGAAGTTTGTAACCTGTGTATTTACAGAAATAATTTTAAGGTAAACAGTTTTTATTATTTTCCGTTCATAATAATAACAAATAACAATGTTACATACAATTATTAGATGATTGGAGGAAAGGTTTGAAGTGTAGCTGTTTGCAAAAACAACGCCAAAAAGGCAAAAGAGAGTGGTGAGATGTTGATGTTTTTTTCCTTCCCTAAAGACCCTCTTATTAATTGCTGTGTCTAATATGACATGATAAAATTTAATGGCCCTCTTGTTAAGTTTTATTAATAAATTATTGTATGCACATCTAATTCTAATAAAAAGTTTGCATTAAAATTTTTTAATACTACATAATTGTAAAGGTTGGCCTGGGGAAAAATTTATACTCAGTACGCCATAAAATAAGAAACTTTTCTAAGTAACTCTTTTCGTTAGGGCGAAAATTAGTATCATGTATGTTTCTTCATCTATATTATAACTTATTAAATTCGCTAAGAATTATATAAAGCAATGAAATCGAGACTGAAATCTCGGGCAAGAAATTGCACACAAGATTAAAAGAACCTACTTCAGTCCCTTGATATAAAATGTACTTCTTTAATTGCATATATTAATTGGTTATAAATTTGATATATATTAATGTCAGTTTTAAATTCCAAGGAAAACGTTATCGATGTTAATAATCGTTAATCAAAAAAGTCAATTTATTAATTTGTGCTTGTACATTAAAAATACAAAATACGGAATTCAAATTCATAACTAATTATACTTCTATACTAATGGTTTGAATGCCAGAAATTCGAATGAGCAGGCAGAGTGACGCGTTCCCGCATTTTAAATATTGATCTCTGATTGGTCGAAAGTTACCATGCTATCTATCTAACTTTACAAACCTTGCACTTCGGTTACTCCCCAGAGTGTGAAATCGCTTACCCTTTTCTATCTTAACCGTAGGAGGAGATTGAGAGTGGAATTTTCAATCTGAAACGCTGCACAAAACTACGCCGTATCAAATATTAATGTTGTTAACGTAAATAATTCCCACGTCAGACTTGGGGGGACGGGTAAATGTGGGTAATTGTGACGTCATTTTTACCATATAAAAGAAACTGCAGTGCCCATGCAAAAGAGGAATCAGACCTGAGCTACATCGCAGGACATTGGGTTCGCTGTTGCTCCCTGGAGATCACAATTGCACCACACCTTAGGTACATCGCTGGACATTGAGTTCGCTGTACCATTCTTTGGCGTACTCTTTATGAAGTACCATTTTAACCTATCGGTTACGCTCGACGAGTACGTTAAACATGAAGAAGCTGGGGGAGAGCATTCACGGCGACACAACGCTATACAGAACGCACAGAAATTCAGCAGGCATAAATTTTAAAGGTGATCGCTTGCTTATTTCGAGACTTTATTTTATTATTTGCAATTGCATTCATATTCTGGTTTCGTCGGGGTGTAATGGGGAAAATTGGCGCATTTGTGGTACTAAAAAAATATTAGGTTTTTTTTATGAGGCTTTGATTTTTAACAGGGAAACAGGATAAGGTTATATTACAGTTTAGTTAGTTATGAATTCATTCACGAGTTTAATTCATATAATTTCACTTTCTGAATATTTTACTAAGGAAATTTGCGTTTGCAAAATAACAAGTTTATATTCAAGAACTATATATTTTCTGCGTTTATGCAATGACAAGAAACTTTCACGCCCATTGTTTTTCATTTGATGTACTTATTAAGGCTACTGTGTGCCTAATTTTGGACATGTAAAATGTCATAGTAATGTTTATCTTTCAAATGATTATCTGAGATTTCTCACCAGCGATGTATTTGGTTTTCTATGACTAGTTAATAACGATCCATCCACTTAATTACCTTACGCTCACAAACTGTACAGGCCATCGGTCAGTGCTGAGTTAATTAGTCCGTAAACTTGTTCGTATTAAGAAGGGTTTACTTTTCGTCGAGTACTGAACCGGGACGTCTCGTCTGTTTCATTTATCTACCCACCTTGTTTTAGGTTATTGGACAGTCATACAAAATTTGGTAGACTGCTTGTTTTAATTATAATGAAAGGATTTTTCCTCAACATTCTATGATCTTTTACATGAGTATTGAATGCTTATTTCTCAACTTAATTTTGATAATGTATAAACATGACATGATTCTTGTCCTCTGTTTTGCATTCGATTCATTATTTGGCTATTGCTAACAACTTTAATTATAAATCATTATTATCTAGCGATTGCTAACAACTTTATTTAATTATAAGCCATTATTACCTAGCGATTACTAACAGCTCTATTATAGATTGTCATTATCAGGCCATTGCCACAACTCTAATTACTATTAAAATAACACAGCATACTTTTGTATCTCAGTTCTTGTTATTGCATCAAAACATTCAGTATATCTGTATGGTCATTACTATAGCGACGCATATTTTTCCTATTATAATATTTAGACAATTATCTCAAATTTTTGGATTACTTTTGATTTCATGTTCGACTATTGTTGCATCAATTTATATAAAATAAAATGGTTTTTTTTACTATTTTTTCCCCATCAATTATTGTCTTATTCTTTCACCTTTACCTTTTCGTCGTATAAGTAATAAACTAAATAAATGATTTTGTTTCAAAGCAAAATAGAAAACAAACTTCAACTATAAATGTACAGTGCATCTTGAGTAACAAAATACTATATAAATAACATATATAATTAACCAGGTCTCTCAATTAATAGACAGTTTGTTCAAGTTTACCAGGTATTTCAATTAACAGAGTGATTAATTTTCTAAGGTATATAGTATCAGACAGAAACAAGTAATATTAAACTTTATACAAAGGAACCTGGGATAATTAAAAAGGGTTACTACACACACAACGAAATTTGGGTCCTACACTAACAAAACGGCAAACGGAAAATCTTATTTGTTTATCCTTCAGATAGATAAATAGTGCTTAGTTTCCTGATGACATAGATTACCAGTACTTTCTTTAGTAATTAAACAGAGTACCCTCACAATCAGTACAATATCTTAACCAAGCTTTTCTTTTAATTTTTTTAAGCTCATAAAAGTCTCTGTAAACCATGGCTCTATGCGCGTGTTACATTTGAAAGTAACTCTTTTTAGAAGAGTATGGCGATTAAAAAGATTTTACAGATTTACGTTGAGGAAGTAAACTTTTTCTTCTAGAGGGTTAAAGATATATATAGGTTAAAATTTCAGCAGAAGGCAAAATTTCTTCTGATTCTTGTAACATTGCCGGTGTATGCTGTGTGTCTATTCTAGCACCCTTGTTTTTATCATATACACTTAAAATATTTCACATAAAAATTAAACCAAAGGTTCACTGCTATGCATGTGATTAGCAGTTGCATGGCTTTTGCGCATAATAATATCCCAGAAAATATAATTAAGCGGCTACCTACACCGTTGATAGTCATTGGTACCATCATTTTTAACCAAGAACTTGAATGCATCGCTTTACGTTTAGACTACCACTTCGCTACAACTCGCAATCTGAAGAAAAATTAGGACCCCATTTTGTTAAATTTTCTTTAGCCCTTTCTAAAATCAAATAGATGATATATCGTGAAATAAAATAATGACAACGATTATAAGAGTCAAAACTTCACCATTGCAATCACGATGTGGATCTATTGGGAGGTTATATGACTTTTCCTCTAAATTGATAAATATTAAAAACACATTTGCTTTTTGCTAGAATTCCTTCCCGCGCCACTGAATCTTGGCAGGTGCACGAATTCCACGCGATCTACCTTTGATTGATTGAATTCTCGTATCACATTGTGTTCAGACTTGGAGATGCATTGTATTAAAGGTGTTAACATCATTAATTTTTTATTGTCTAGCCTAACATACGTTGTTCAATTCGAGAATGACTTATTTTAGCAACATAGTGTCATTTATTATACGTTTTGTTTAGTGTTGTGAATGATTAATAGAATCTAGTGTCATATTATAAAGTTAGATTTATTTTAAATATCTGTAAAAAGATATTGCGGGCCATCGTTTATTGGAAGAGGCAACCACCATCTCCCTGGTGGTCTTCAGGTCGGTTCTATATGTAATATTCCTTATTAATCGAGTTGATTCAATGCAATATTAATAATATATACCGTCACTTATAAAGCTTGATTCGAATTGGACACTTGCCATCTGGGTATCTCGCTTAACTCAGGAGATAGAGGGTAGGTTTAAATTTGGCAAAATTGACAATTTTTTGTTCATTATTAATCCGGAGGAAAATATTTTACTGGTCTTTTGGCCATAACTTTATATTTATAATCAATCAATCAATCAATCAAGATATGCTTTATTGTCTAAGAATGAAATACTCATATTGACAAAAGTATAAGTCGAGGACGTTATATGTGCTGGTGACATCAATTTAAATCTGTATAATTTAACCAATACACAAGTCGAAAGTTTTAATAGTTTTTTAGAATCATATGGTCTTATTCAAATTTTGGACGTGCCAACACGTATTACACCATATAGTAGTACGCTTATCGATTTTATTGCAATCAGTGATTCATCTCTGGTTAGGGATACGTTTGCCATTGATATGCACAATATATCAGATCATTGTCTGGTATCGTGTAGTCTTAACTATACAGTACCTAAACAAAAACAGATTTTTCTCTCATATAGAGATTTTAAACAATTTTCCCTGCCAGATTTTGAAAGGGATTTGCATATGTTAAACTGGGATGTCATTTTCGACCTTGACGATGTTAATGATATGGTGGAGGTTTTAAATACTAATATATCTCACATATTTGATATACATGCTCCTTTAGTACGCGCTAGAATAAATAAACCAAAGGCTCCATGGGTGACAGACAACCTCAAACGCATGTGCAAAATGCGAGACAACGCGTTAATTAAATTTAAGAGAACAAAATATATGGGAGATTGGGAATATTATAAAACATTAAGAAATTTAACTACAACTATATCAAGAAATGAAAAACGAGCATATCTGGAGTACATAAATAGAACAAAAAATTCTAAAAAACTATGGAATGCGTTGAATGATATGAAGGTAACCACTAAAAAACAAAAAAGAAATTTACCATCAAAATTAAATAAACCTGATGAACTAAACAATCACTTTATTAATTCTGCAAATATAACCCCTATTAATAATGACACTTTTTTATTTTATATGCACAATAAATTTGATGATAACTTGCAATTTTCATTTTCTGAGGTATCAGAAGAAGCTATCTCTAAATCCATATTAAAAATAAAATCAAATGCGCAGGGATGGGATGGCATTTCATTAAAAATGTTCAAATTATGTTTACCTTTTTTGATAAAATATGTTACCCATATCATAAACCAATGTTTAGTAAAAAGTACTTTTCCTGTCCAGTGGAAAGATGCCATTGTTACACCCTTGGCTAAAGTAGATAATCCTGAAAACTTCAGTGATATACGTCCCATTAGTATTTTGCCGCTTTTGTCGAAAATTTTAGAGAGAATTATATACGAGCAACTTAACAGTTATGTCATCGAGAATAAAATAATTCCCGAAAATCAATCGGGATTCCGTCAAAAACATAGCACTACCACCGCCCTCCTCAAGGTCATAAATGATATAATCCAAGCTTTGGATAAAGGTGACATCGCAGTTTTGACTTTAATAGACTACTCTCGTGCTTTTGACACAATTGATCATCAGCTACTACTTGCTAAATTACAATACTATGGTTTAAATATTGTAGCTTTAAATTTTGTAAGATCATACTTAAGTAACAGGAGGCAAAAAGTTGTCATTCAAGAACAACATTCACATTTTATTGACATTAAAACTGGTGTTCCCCAAGGGTCCATACTGGGACCTTTGTTGTTTATTATATACGTATCTGACTTTCAAAAAGAACTTGTCAGCTGTAATATGCACCAGTATGCTGATGATACACAATTGTTACAGAGTTTTAATATCAAAGACATAGTGAGACACGTTGAGCACATTAATACAGATATTCTCAAATTAACAGAAATTTCGCAAAATCACGCTCTCAAAATAAATTCAACTAAATCATCTGTAATAGTTTTTTGTAGCGATAGGTTTCATGGTGATGTCATGAACCATGTTAAGATTTATATCGAGGGACAGCAGATTGAACACAAAAATGTTGTCAAAAATCTAGGTTTATATATAGATAATAAATTACGTTTTAAACAACATATAAACAAAAATATTCAAAAATCCTACTCAACATTAAGACATCTATATTCAAATAGGCATTTTCTAACAAAAAAAATTAAGCTTATGCTCTGCGAATCATTGATTTTATCTCTTTTTAATTATTGTGACGTAATCTACGGTCCTTGTCTTGATGTTGTCTCTATTAATAGAATACAACGCATGCAAAACACATGCATTCGATTTATATATGGCCTTGGTAGAAGAGAGCACGTGTCACCTAAAATCAACGAAGCAAAATGGCTGAATATGAAAAATAGACGTAAACTACACTTATCCACTCTTACCCACAAAATTATTACAACAGGTACACCTACGTACCTAAAGGCGCATCTTGTCACACGACAAGCGCAACATGCACGTGACTTAAGATCGGTGTACATGCTCGATATACCAAGACACTCATCTACTTTATTCAGGAGGTCCTTTTCTTATTTTGCAGCACAAAATTATAATTCAATACCAGCATTAATAAAATCTAATAGTTTAAGTTCCTTTAAAAAGAAATATATGGCTCAATTATTCAGTGATCAGCTGACTTTGATATAACAACTTATTTTAAGCATTTTCTTTTTCTTTTTTCTATTCTTTTCGCAATAAAGTTCATTTACTCATAATACTCATATTACTTTCTATTACTTGATTAAAAATTTTTAGATTAGTTAAGTATTAGGTTAGTCCATTATTAATTTTCTAATTTTAAAATCAATGTATAAATCTGTATTTTGTTATTTCTACGTGGTTGGGTGGAAGAGCAGCTTTGCTGAACTCCGCCACAAATAAAGGCAATTTATTATTATTATTATTATTATTATATGTATAAAGTATAATATAACATATACAATCAGTTAATTTTAAATTCAAATTACAATAAGTAGGGTAGGTAATATGTGTGTAGGTACAATAAAAGCTACATACATAGGTATATACAAGGATGTAAAGAAAAGAAAACCAATACTATAGATAGAGATCAGATAGATAGATCAGTAGATATTTTTACGCCACCATATGCATGTCATAGTTGAGAGTATCACAAAAGGAAGGAAGCAAGAAGCAAAATATTTTAAAATGAATCGTCATAATATTCACTAAAATTAAATAGGTTTTTGAATCAATATGTCTTTCATTGCCTCACTGAATGTCTTTAATTGAGTTATATTTCAGAGGCAAGGGTATACGGTTGTATATTTTTTTGCTTCCGTATATTACTGATTGCTTCGTTAAAGTTGATATGGGGATGGGTAGAGGCAGGGTTAAATTTAGCGCTTGTCTCGTGTTGTGCTCAGGCAGAACATCGGTATGTAGTGTATTTAGTATTTTCTATACTATTATTGTTAGGCATACTGTTTCTAGAATAAAGATGCTTGTAAGCGTCAATATTTTGTGAGCGATAAAAAGAGGTTTACAGCGATCCCTTGGGTTTACTTTACATAAATATCTTAGTGCTCTTTTTTATAATACAAACACAGTGCTCATAAAATGTTGACTGCACATTCCCAAGAAAGGGATTCCTTATCTTATATGGGACTCAATCAGGTAAAAGTAAGCCGTTTTTGCAGCCCTGAAACCCAGTTCATTTGAAGCTATTCTCACTGCATAACAACCAGATGCCAACATTTTACTGAAACTAGAGACATGTACATCAAATTTTAGCTTTAAAACCCAAGAAATTAAATATGGGATTTATTCCCAATAGGTTGGTCATCCAAGAAAAGATCAGCATAGGTACACGTGAAAGTAAGTATATTCGTTTTGTTTATATTGAATACAAGCGAATTAGAATCACACGATTTTTTTACTTTACATATATCTGACTTCATAATATCTCGTAAACTGTTAACATTTGTACTATGCCAAGAATGGTAGTATCGCCAGCAAAAAGCGTATAAGTGCCTTAAAGGTCAATAATGGCTACATCGTTTATGTATAACAAAAATAAAATGGGCCCTGGTACAGATCCTTGTGGTATACCACAGTTAATAATCTGCCAAATCCGGTATATCGCCGAGGGTTTTTACAACTTGAGTACGTTGAGACAGATACAACTTAATCCAATTAAAAAAATCACCCCTAAAACCATATCACAAAAGTTTTTGAAGCAGTATTCCATTACACTGTTCTAAATAAGCTACTAAACTATTTTTAGACACTTCTTAAGAATCTAATATTGTTTATTAATATAATGGACCTATAGTTTTGTTTGTCAAAAACGTCGCCCTGCATGAAAATTGGTGTTACTACTGATTCTTTAAAATGTTGTGGAACAATTCCCGTGCTAAATATTGTATTTATTATATGATTTAACGGCGTAATGATATACTGACGAATTGTTTTCATCAAACTGGAATTTATTTCATATAAGACCGGGCTGTATCTATTTTTTAAAGAGTAAATGTGAGATATTTGCGCAGTAAAAATAGCACAAAAAATAAATATAAAGGAACTTTTTCCATAAGCAATTTTATTGTTGGATCCTGTTGGTGAGGTGCTCAGGAGTATCCAAAAAATGTTTGTACTTCAAAGACCTTGTGCTCTAACTGTTATTAACAATTAAATTTTTTTAACCGCGTTTTTTAACCTAAAAATGTGAATAACTCGAGATATATGGGCCCAATCGGGCCAACATAAAAGAAACAAAATCTTTGTAATTGAATTTTCTAAAAATCTATGTTTAGGTCTTATGCGCGCAACCATAACTTACAAAAGTGACAAAACTGGGAAAAAATCGTGCTCATTACTTTAACAAAAACACCATGAAAATTTGATGCGAAAATATTAAATCCAGTGTGCGCAATTGAATTTATTATTTAAAATTTGAATTGGCCGCCATTTTATGCCATTAAGTCCAAAACGGATCATTTTCCTTAGAAAGTTAGATCTCATGCCAGCTTTTTGATGCCGTAAAAAAATTTTTGTTTAAAACCCAATAAACAGAAAATTTATTTTTTCGGCCATTTTGAAAAAAAATTTGAAATTTGGTTAAATTTGGTCGAGAGCCGAGTAGGTTAAGGCGCCAGGTGGCAATTGCGATTAATCAAATGGGTATCACACCACCGGGTTCGAATCTTGGCTCCGACACTGGCACTGTCGGAGGAAATGGTCATATGTCCACGTTTTTTCAATGTGTAACCCACTTCCGCACAAGCTCCTGGCTTCTGGAATTGGGGGTTGTCTAACTTCTGTGGTGTTTATTTATTATTATTTATTTATTATGTTGTCCCGATCGGGCACTCGAATTATTCATATTTTTAGGTTGAAAACGCGGTTAAAAAATTAAACTGTTAATAACAATAATTGAAGCACAGGGCCTTTGAAGTACAAAAATTTGTAGGGTACCCCTTAGCACCTCCTCAACAGGATCCAATAATAAAATTGCTTATGGAAAATATTCCACTTCAAATCGTACTTTGACTGCATCATATGATTTCTTTATCATTTACCGGTTCAAGAAATAAAGAATGAAGCACGTTTGCTAGCTTTTCTTGCAAATAATATTTATTTCATAGTAGATAAAAAACAAAAAAGCTTTATTTCACTAAATTCTTTTTATTTCTGTTAAGGTTTCTGGTTTCGTGAACTACAATTTTGATGATGTGAAGAAAATTGTAGTTTAAGAAACCGGACGCTTTAACGAAAAAAAAAGAACTTAGTGAGATAAGACTTTTTGTTTTCTACTCTGATATTCACAGAAATAAGTATTAAATATATTGGCTTTTTATGCTCGTCGATTATTATTTGTTGATATTCGTCTCTAGCATTAATCATGTTATTTTCAATATTTGTGACTTCCTTTACAATGTACCATTTTTTTAAATCATTGTTATTGCAATCTTTACGCCTATTTTTATGATAATTGTTTTTAGCGTGTAATACAATCTTAAGTTTATTTCCATATGTCTTATATTTGTTGTTAGTCCTGTGATATCCTTATAGTTTCTTTTTTAGTTTATACATAAGTTTAATGGAGCTTATTATTCCAGAGATTTAACTTGTTTTAATAATAATAACTTTTATTAGATGCAATAAGATATATACATGAGTATTTACACTTAAACAATTTAGACTACGTACTTAAGCAACATAATGAAATTAAGAGCAACATGGAAAGCCCTCACGTGGATATCTAATATAATATATAATATATTTTACTGAATATAAAATAAACAATATAATACTTAGGGCAAAAAAGATATAAAGGAAGGAAAGAAAAAATAAAACTAGAGAACACTATGTCAAGATCAAGAAATACAACTATTTATACAATATTAAAAGTTTCAAAAGAAGACTAACAATACACCATTGTAGGTATCAAAGTTGATATGCTGCTCAGAAAGAGAACGTCGTAAGTACGTCTCTGTAAGTAGTATGATGTCAGCTAAAAATTTTTATACGCATAGTTATTTTTTCGATCCACAATCAAATGTATTTCGATTCGTTTCTTATCAAATAGCCAATGTTTAATTCTTTTTTTATACAATTTCAACGAATTTGTTGTCTTTATATCATTACGAAGAGAGTTGTATAGTATGGTACTGGTTTATCAACCTCTTACTGTGAGGCTGTGGGGGTTGCAAGATAATACAAAAGGAAAACACACTTGGGCTGCTGTGGGTAACAGATCGTGGACACTACCTAGTCCGGATAGGTGAAATAGCGACAAAAAAATTCACTAGCCTAGAAATCTCAGGGCTTAAAGCCCAAGTTTAACATAAACTATTAGAAGTTTTTAGTTTATTAACCATAAAGTCGCTGAGGGTTCCATTCTTAATGATCACAGACGAAATAATAACATTCTCTTTCAACATGAAATGCACTATATTACAGAATTTACAACTTATGGTTCTTTAATATGAACCTGGCAATGTGTAGTTTATATGGCTATATTCTGATAAATATGTTACAAAATAAATAAGGAAAAATTCCCCTCATGTAGCTACACTTGATTTACAAGCATGAGGATTGACTTTATAGTCAATCCTCATGCGAGATATACGGCCGCAATGAGTGACATTAGAGAACGTACATAATTAATAATGAATGAGTAAAATCTTTGTTTAAATATATAAAAACGTAAGTTAAAAGAAAAACAAATATTGCTACGCAGAACCACTGAAGGTGGTTTCCAGGTAGAGGAAACTTATTTGGTACGATACCCAGACATCAGCAAGTGGTGAAGCTGCAGCCCTACAGTGGTGACTTCGGACGGCCAGACGATGGTGGTTGGTTTATAGCCTTCCTAAACCGTTCAACGTTTCAGCCTAGTCCGTGAAGATACATCCATTTAAATTGCAAGTCGAAAATGCACCTTAGACGTGCCTAATGAGAGCAATTGAAATCAGTTATGTTTCACAAAAAAAATAATTTACCTCTGATTCTTCGAGGGTACAATCCACATAAAACTCTAGTAGAATGGTGCAGCTCATTGACAGGAACGAGTCCGTCTCTCTAGCAAACGAGACACTTCGCAGGAATGTGGTCAACCAGCCTATACATGTTTGAAACACGTGGGTACGGCGGAATAAGATGGTGATAATAAGGTTAGCTCACCTGTACACCTAAATCCCGCACAAATGCAGAGAAGACGCCCTTCATAACAAAAATTTCTGACAAACAGAAACAACCAAAATGGAGGAAATTTTATTGTTGCCGATAATCCCAAAATCCAACGAAATGACATAAATAAATTAAGTTTCAGTAATTATCGACAGTGTATGCTCAGCTAACAATTTTTACCTTTCGTTTTAACTAGCCGGAAGGCACGCGACCACTCCTAACGGACAGAAGCACGATATGTGGCCCGCGAAACACATATGTGCGTTGCGGGTCACATATGCATTAAGCCTGTAACAAGTACACTACCTAAGTACCTGTGACTTCTTTGACCGACAGTTCTGTCAATTCTTGGAATCTTCACCGACTCTATGTTGTACCTCGTGTTACGAGGATGGTGAATTGATTCCAAATATCTCCTGTATTTATAAGCACGTAACAGTAAATATTGACAAAACAGTTGTCTTAGATCAAAAACTTTACACTTTTCATACAGTTTCTCAGAAGAGTACATCAGAGGTTTCTGGTAAATAACTTTAAGTACCCATTTTTGCACCGTTTCTACATTTTTTATGTAATAATTCGTAGCATTACCTCATGCTGTAATGCCATAATTTAGATGTGACTGAACCAACGCATAGTAGAGCATTTTTAGTTTACTTTCATCTAGAATTAATCTAAGAAATTTAAATTCTCCTCCCACTCATTACCTTAAAAAATATGGCCGTGTCATCGCACATTGATAGGTATATCAAATAATTCATTAACGTATATTATAAAGAGTAATGGCCTGAGGACTGTACCCTGGGAAACTCCTTACTAAATTGTTTAAAAAATATTAGTGTAAGTGTCCCCAATGTTTACACAGTGAGGCCTTTCACGGAGGTAACTTTTCAGCAATGTATTTGCGGGACCACGAATTCAAGCATCATTTAAAGTAGCTAACAACTCCGGATGATCGCGTCAACAGCTTTTGCTAGGTCAACGAAGACGCATAGAGACTTTTTTTTGTATCTAAAAAGTTGTATATATGCGTTGTCAAGTCAGCTATTGCATCGACCGTCATCCTAGTCTCTCGGAATCCATATTAATTATTTGATAGTATATTAAATTTATTTAGAAAACACATTAATCTCTCTTTTAGAATTTTTTCATATATTTTCGCAAGACTCGAGAGTAAAGAAATTGGACGGTAATTGTTAAGATCTTCCTTGTCATCGAATTTATATAAAGCTACTTTGAATGTCCGAGGGATTTTTTGTGAGCAAAGAATGTATTTATTATGGTTTGTTGTGTATTTTATTGTTCCTAAATCGATTGATTTAAAAAAAATTGAATTGAATTAAATAAAGAGTCAATTGATAAACAATGTTAAGCTTCTTAAATTCATATACTTGACTCTTTGCTGAACAATCCGTAGTTCATGATGAAATGAAAAAAAAAATAATATAATGTATTTTTGAATGTTATAACGTAGGTAACAAATTCTACTAACGTTGACAACTTTGACTATTCTTAAATATATTCTATAGAAACTTTATCATTATTTTCATTATAAATTTAACACAATCCAGCAAAATAAATATATTTTTTTTAAAATAACATAAATATTCCTAGACAATGCGATCATGATTAATATTAAGAAAGTTTGTTTGCAGACTCCGTAAAATTTACGTTTTGTAGTGTTATTAATTATAACAAGGACCAATCATTATTATGTTTGTCTTCTGAAGTCACTCACCGCATCTGTTAAGAAACTTCACCTAATTAAGCTCATCCTTCCTAACTGATTCAGTAGAGATAGGACGGCCTGTAAAATTGTGAAGGCCAAACGGCCTGAAATTCAATCCTGATTTATCTGAAAAAGGCAAAGAATAACTGTCCGGTCCCGTGAGTGCTCCACGTATGACATTACTCTGTTCGGACAGCCAACATCGTTGTAAGGGCCTAAGAAACATAGCCGGGTTATTTTTATTCGTCCGCGCGTGTGGTCGATGGAAACTTCTTGGTGACGACGTTTTATAGTCATCGCCCGGGATCTACAAGCGGACAGAAATGATGCATGTCTTTATCAGTCAACGATTAAGAGAAATTTTATGCGCTTTATTATATATTTGTTTTCGAGAATGCAAAAGTTGCTTTTGTTAATTTTATTGGCAAGTCTTTTATTAGCAATTCTTTGTAACGATGAATTTAATATAATTGACTTAACTGATACCTGGCAGACAAACGAAATTTCTAATTCAGAATATTTTTCCGAAATATACTCTGTGTTTAGATCAGATAGAAATTTAGATATCACTGGATATTCCCGTGGTGGTGGAGGTCTACTGGCTTTCAAGAATATGTGTAAAGTTTCCAAATTGAATCTAAGTGCAATAAAAATATCATTTTCAAATATTGAGATTGTAGACTATAAGTGTCACTTATAGTCCAGGTGAAACCAGTCATTGACCAGGAAAATTAATTCGGATGGAATATTTTTGTGCCATCTTGTTCAAAATGTGCTCCTTAATAAGACAGTACAGTTTGCTAGATGGAAATGTGGTCAGGAATTGTTTAAACAAAGCTGTTTTAAACAATTATTTTTCATACCATTACAAACAAAAAATGTTCTTAGATGTTTTTCTCTGAAGTTGATAAATTTATAGAAAAAAATTCTTTTATATGCGAGAGATATTTCAATATATATGCACAAGGCACTGTAAGTATATTTAATTTTTTGAAAGCCTCCTTACAATCATCTCTGTACGCTGGACCTGCAATGATTCTTGCAGCCTTTCTTTGCACTGAAAAAACTAATGTAATATGCGTCGAGTGGCCCCCATACTAAGATGGCATAAGTCAAATTAGATTGGATCAGTCCATGATAGGCAATTAATAATGTTGCCTATGACACACAACTTACCAAATTACGTAGCAAGAAACGTTCCTCGAGACATTTTTGCAGATTAGCTCTGTGTGTTTATCCCATGTCATAACACCCAATAATTTAAAACAATTAAAATATTTAGCATCTAAAAACTATAGTTTCTGCTTTGTCGTCATTCAAAACTAGTTGATTACTTAAAATCCAGTCTTGGACTAATGTCAGACTGTTACAGGCTTCTTTTAATACTATAAAAGTATTTGTATGAGACTGAGCAAAAGTTGTGTAATCCGCGAATAGGGTAAATCTAGACAATGTTGCACTGTTTGACAAATCATTCACATAAATGAGAAAAAGGACTGATCCTAAAATAGAGCTTTGGAGTACACCGAGTTTAATATCCATTCTTTTCGACTTTTTGTTATAGATATTAACATTTTCAAATCTGTTAGTAAGGTATGATAGTATCAAATTCTTACTACTTTCCGAAAATTTATAAAAGCCTAATTTATCTACCAGAATATTATGCGAGACGCAGTCAAAAGCTTTACTCAGTTCTAAAAATTGTACGTAAACAAATTCTTTTTTAGGCAACTGTCACAAAAATGACGTTTATCGGATCTGAAAGCATTCCTAAATTATCTTCTTATGCTCAATCTTATTTTTTTGGCCACTTTCACTTCACGGCCTCATGTATTACTTGGTCACCATTAATATTTGAAATATGTCACGGCTTGTCAATAAACTATCTAGTGACGTTTTCATTTTTTTTTTTTCATTTTTTATTTTACTTTTAACATCTAAAAAATGTAGTGTCCACCTCGGCCAAATGATCTATCTCGGCCTTATCCGAAGTTTGCTTGGCCTCGGCTATGCCTCGAATGCATCCTTTATCGTCTCGCTTTTAATAGGAAGGCATAAGGAAGGCGCAATTGTATCCATAAATAATTCAAATTCGAAAAAAATATACTATTAATATTTTTGTACCTATCTTTACTACCACAGCTGCTTTATATTATACTTTACTAGTAGGATTTTACTCATATTTGTTCTGTAATTGGATTTCTATTTGTTGGGCAATAAATCATTATTATTATTATTATTACTATTATTTAATTTGTTATGTTTTATCTAGTAATAATACACTAGTGTTAATTCTGTCGAATACTTTTGAAAAATCAGTGTATTATATATAATTAGTTTGTATTAAGTACCGCCGGGCCAGCGTAGGTGCGTCCTTACTATGTACATACTTTGGTATGCGATGTAAAGCAACGACAGGCGCAGTTAGTACTTGGATGGGTGACCATTCCAACGGAAATCGCGTTCTCGCCTCACACATCTTCCAGCGGCTTGTATATCAGTGTATGCGCGGAAGCTATACAACCTTAGGCGAGGGTTGTATAGGAGAGATACCATCCTTCGGAGGGGATGTAAAGCCGTCCGTCCCTTGTCTATTAAATGTTAGGCAAGTAAAAGATCCCTACTCTTCTTAAGGGAAGAGGTTCAGCAAAATTCCTGGTTGGGGGTAGCTCGTCTACAGGCGTCGGTGTTAGGCCTCAGTAGCGGAAATAGGCCGACGTTAAATAAATGTATAAAAAACAAAAAAGTACCGCCGTGTCCAGTTGTGAGTTTGTTCTTGATTCTTTTTATGGGTTCTATCTTTCATTAATAATAGCGTCCACATGACATGATTGATAAAACACTCTGTTAGAGTCTGCAAATTATGTAAATGCGGTTGATTCTAATCACTTTATTGTACATATCGGCAACACCTTTTTTACAGTTGTTATAAAATCAAAATTTACTAGAGGTGTGCTTTATAGAGTTTTCTATATTGGTGGTACAATTTTTAAATGAAACTTCAATGTTTATTTTGGCTACCAGTTTCCTAAAACTAGCATTTCTCATAGGCTCGCCAAGTGTTTTGTTGAAGTCCGATATTTTTCTTTATATCGGCATTAAGTATGCTGGGATGCCCCTGTTATCGATAGTATGAATATTATGGACGCAGGTTTCAAGTATATGATTTATTATTTTATAAAAAATGAGCAAATTTCCGTAAGTTCCAATTAATATATAGAATATGATCGTATAAAAGAGTAAAATTAGCATCTTAACAGTATCACTTTCATGATATTGCGGTAAACGTAGACAAAAGTAATATCATATTTTTTGCTGATGACACGTTCATGTCAAATTTTTCTCAAAATTGTATTAATGCTATGAATGCAAGTCAAGAAGCCCAAATAAGTACTGAACTATGCTTCCAAAGTAATGTCTTAAATTTAAATATTAATAGAATACAAAGAATAATTTTTTCATTAGGAGAAATTGAATCCTCCAACAATAATAAAGATGTCAAATTCTTGGGTATAACTCTGGGTCCAACCCTTAAATGGGACAAACATGGTTCAACAGTAGCAAATAAGCTAAGTAGTAATATATGTCATCATCATATTACTCTCTGTTTCTCCATCAGTATTGAAAACAGCATACTACGTTTTGTGCCAATCTGTCATGACATTGCATTGCTAGTCTGGGGATCTGGGCATCTTGGTCTAGAAAATTTATGTATAATGTAAACTACAGAGATCAGTGTCGTAATTATTTATTCTAGAATGCCTTCCTGTATGTAAAAAATAATAGCTCAAAGTTTAATAAACACTATGATATGCACCATTATGGAACAAGGAATAATACTTAGATACCAAGATCATGTAGACTAACCAGAAGTCAAAAAAGCCCGAACAATATTGCAGTCAATTTTTATAATCTACTTCCAAATCATTATAAAATATTACCACTGAGACAATTTAAAAATTAAACCAAGGAATTTTTAATAAATAATGCTTTTTATTTATATGATGAATATTGCAATTTTAAATACAAATAAGATGTTGGGTACCTATGTGTTGTGCTTGCTGCTGTTTATATGTAAAATCTATTATTATGTGTGTGTGTTTGTAAAACCTAATATTATATCTCTTATTTGTAAGTTGTAGCTACTTACACTTACTTACTTCCTATTCTTCTCTTTTATATATATTTTTTATTTGACATGTTAATTTTTGTATTCCTTTCCTAATTTTAAGTTTTATATATTTTTTATTTTTAACCCAATATAGACTTGTGTATTTACTCTGTGAGTGTATAAACACCAAATAAATCTATCTATCTTTAATTATTACGACCAATAACACTGAAATTCTACAAAGTGTAGATGTTAAGCCTGTGGAGCATATCTCGGATCATAAGCTCGTCTACTGTAGTCTTAACATAAAAGATAATAAAGAATTACCAGTTCTATAAACAATTAGAGATTTTCGAAATTTCAATCAGGAAGCGTTTTATAGTGACCTAAGTTCTATCCCTTTTGAAGTGATTTTTGCCACGAATGACGTTAATGATAAGATCTCATTTTTAAATGATAATATTCTATTTCTTTTTAATTACCATGCACCACTAAGAACCGTATCACTAAAAAATATTCTCCATGGATAACGCACAACATAAGACTGCTTATATCGCTCAGAAATAAAGCTCGCAACAAATGGCACCAAACAAAAAGTAAAGCGCATTATAATTATTACAAAATTTTGCGAAATTATACCACTCTGGCCTGCAAAAATGAGAAAAAAGCATACTTTGAACACATATTGAGGTAACCGGCATCAATAATCTTTGGAAAAACTTAGATGTGTTAAACATTAAAAACCGAGGAAAATAAATATACTTAATGCCTTGAAAAATGTTGATGCAATTAATAGTTACTTCATCAATAGTATTCCTAATATGCCACCCAATCAAAATGTAATTGATCAATATAATAATACCGTTAGAGATTGTATCACTGATACCTTTGAATTTTGTCCTTTATCTGAATATAAGGTCCAAAAAATTATATATAATATTAAAACAAAGGCACAAGGCTTAGATGAGTTTAACATTAAATTGCTATTAATGTGTTGTCTCTTTGTCTTACCATTCGTCACATATATTATTAATTTTTTGAATTTTGAATTTAGAAGGAAGTACAACCGATCCTTAAAAAATCGAATGCTGAACAATTTAAAGATTTGCGTCTCATTAATATACTGCCAGTTTTGTCGAAGGTACTGGAGAAAGGGATAGACTTGCAACTCCATCAGCATATTTCAAAATTTCACATTTTGTCTGAGGTACAATCAGATTTTCGCTCACTCCATGGCTGTAAAACAACCCTGTTGAGCATCACTGATGACATATTGAGGGGGACTGATAAAAAAAAGGTTAGTGCTTTTCAACTTCTCGAAAGCATTCTACACTATTAATCATGAAATACTTTTAGCTATATTGAAATCCATCCGTCTAAATAACAATGTAATCAGTTTCTTTCGCAGTTTCCTATCCAACCGAACATGAAGAGTCAAAATTGATAAGAATGTGTCTGCCCCCCCTCAAGTGTGTCATCGGGAGTTCCACAGGGATTTATCTTGGGTCCGCTGTTATATACTTCAGATTTTATAAAAATATTTAAGAACTGCCACGTTAATTTTTATGCTGACGATACGCAGTTATACCTCTCTTTTGATCCCTCTAAACATGTCGAGGCAACAACTATGATCAATATAGGTATTGCGGCCCTAGTAGAAACATCTAAAAATCATTCCTTGAATATTAATGCAGATAAAACTGCCTTGTTTATTTTTGGGCCTCAAAACTTCTAGCAGAACGACTTAAGATTATTGTAAGCGGCCACCATATACTGCCCACTGAATCCGCAAAGAGTCTAGGCCTAACCTTTGACACGGTGTTGAGATTCAAATCTCATATTAATAACTGTATTCGCACAGCATTTATGAATTTAGAAATGCTTATTAATAACCGCCATTTCGTAAATAAAAAGGTTAAAACAATGCTATGCGAATCTCTCAGTATATGGTCCATGTTTAGATTCTGAGGACTCCCGTAGAATATAAGTTATGCAGAACTCCTGTTTAAGGTTAATTTTCGGTGTCCGGCGCAGGCAGGCTATTAAACGTCGTTTCTTACACTCGGCGTGCTTATTTCACAAAATCATTATAAATAAAATTAAAAATTATCGGCATAAAAAAAATTTCGTATAGGTCATATGTTTACAACCTCAACATCAGATTTAAAGGAACCCTAATACCTCTCATGTACCGCACTGAATTATTCAAACGGTCATTTACTTACCAAATTTCCAAAATTTACAATTTCGTACCATCTGATTTTAAAAACAAATCATTATCCACATTTAAACGTTATATTAAAAAGTATCTATTTATGCAAATATAGTCGAGGATAATGGGAAAAAGGAGAAAAGAAGAAAAAAAAATACAAAAAAGGTAAAAGAATAAAGGGGAAGAGGCAAAAGAAAAAAGAAAAAGAAAGAAAGGAGAAAAAATTTAAAAAATGGCGCATTCTTTATTCTCGCTTTCCTTCATTGTTATTGCATTGTAATTGAGTTGTAGGATATGTTTGTAAGTATCATTGTTTATTTGTTTATAAGTTGTACTGTTCTTATGGGTTGTGTATGATATAGTTGTTATTATTATAGTATGCTATATGCGTAAGATGAAAAACGGGGGTAGTGTCACTCATTACCATCTGATCTTCGGCATTTTTCCATTAGGCCATCTTAAGTGTTATTTATTTATATGTATGATGTTTGTAATTTATTTGTATTTGTTTAATGGAAAATAAAGACCTATTATTATTATTATTATTATTATTATCTATTTACCCCGACCCGAAACATTTTGTGATTTAAGGGTACATTTTGATAGAATTTTAAATTTTGTACCATACATCAATTAAATTGTTGTAAAAGCATACAGCTTTGTTGACCCCATTATAAGAAATTCAGCAATAGTTAATAATAGCGACACAATTAAGTTGTTTTATTTTGCTCAAGTTCGATTTAATTTAGAATATATTTTCCACTTTAACTAAAAGCAGATAAGGTACGATTGAATTAAAATCTTCATTTTACTTACGTAAACCCGCATGCACACATTATGTACTTTCTTCAAGCTTAATTGATTCCTAATCATAAAATCCTTTTGAAAAGACAGTTGTGTACATTGTGTACAAACATTGTATTATCAACATATAATAGTCGGTGGATTAGAATCAACCGTTTCACTGTAAGCATTGTACCCGTTAGAAATATTTACATTTAGAAGAATAAAATCTTTTTCTACGAGATTCCAGCGCAAACCATAAAATTAAAAGTGTTTAAACCCATATCCATTGTAAGTTGACATTTGGGCGGATCACATTATAAAAATCGGACATAGATCTTATACTTAAACATTAGCTATGGTCAGCAGTTGAAATTTAAAGTCGTTTCTGACACATTTCAAATTTCAGTAGCGGTGAGCGTTCCAAAAGCAACATTTAACATAATACTGGAAGCAGGTAGTAATTTTAGGTGGTGTTTAGGGGCAAAAATGATCTAATGTCATTGTCAAGATGTCATATATTGAGGTACATTAAATTTGCGGACTTTTTGATCCTCAATTTTCCTTTTTTGATGAACGTTAGTCACGGACGAGATGCTTTCAATTGAAAAATGTTCTTTTATATTTTGTCATGTATAATTAAATTCTTTTGCGTATTTCTAAACTAAAACCCTTTATTGAAAGCGGTATGTTATGTAGCATTCTTCACTAAATGGCGTTTTTCGTAATAGCTACAGGATATATTAACAAATTTTGCAAACCACACCTCATCGGATACATTATATAGCCTTTGGTCTATACTTTCTCAATAAACGGTCGTAATGAAACATCGAGTTTAACTACAATGCTAAATTAAAACAGTGTGATTAATTTTTATTTAAACTGTTGTTATATCACTTTGTCAAAGTGTATAAAACCGAAAATAAATAAATAAACACCACAGAAATTAGACAACCCCCAATTCCAGAAGCCAGGGCTTGTGCGGAAGGGGGTTACACATTGAAAAAACGCGGACATACAACCATTTCCTCCGACAGTGCCGGAGCCAGGATTCGAACCCGGTGGTGTATGTCCATGTGATTAATCGGGATAGCCACCTTGCGCCTTAACCCATCGACCAGATAAAACGTTCAATAGATCAATAAAATGAGAAAATTTGGATGAAATAATTCAGAGCGGGCTGAAATTTTGTGGTACTTTGTAACATATTAAAGTTCCTACCCACCGGCGGAGTGGAGGGGGGGGAGAAGACTTTACTGTAAAATATGTACACATGAAAATTATAGGTAATAAAAATTCACACAAATTCGTTTTTTTTAACTTCATATGAGCCGAGATAGATTTTCTGAAATTTTTACAATTTTGCGACGCAACGGAAATGCGAGCGTTCTTCGCTAAAAGTCTCAAAAATGGTCGTTCAGATCGCAAAATGTTTCAAATGAAAGTTGTAGAGAATTCGATAAAAAGTCGAAAACGATATATCGTACGCATAAAGTTAAAGAGAATAAAATTTTGAATATGTTGGTGAATATACAAAATCGTTTTGATAACGAGTGAATGGAGATAAAAGGGAAAAAATGAAAAATTGTAATTTTCAAGTGCATTTTGACAAATAGCTATTTTTTTTATTGGCCTTAGGCAATAATGACACTAAAGGTTTTTTGAAGAGAAGTAAATTATCTGTAAAATGAGCTCCAAGTGACCTTCATACGATGAATGGTTCACGAGTTACAGCTGTTTAAAGCTATGCGCAAAAATTTCTTTTTTATTATAAATTAAGATTTTCCTGCAAGAACTGTGCATAACAATTGGTTTTGACATGTGTTTATTAGGTTATATACATATAAGTCGTTCGCAAGGTATATTTTCTTAAAAAAAAGGTTCTTGAAAACTGTTTTTGTTCAGAAAAATTGAACCAATATTATTTTTTAATGCCTTTTTTTGTATATATCATCGTTTCTTTTGACTTTACGACAAAATTCCATAAGACCTAAATGAAAGCTTACAAAATCTCCTACAAAAAATACTTTTTCGTGTATGATTTTTAATAAGTAGCGGTAAGGTACTGACGATTGAAAATGCAGTTGATTTATAATTTTTAGCAAACAGGTAATTTTTGTCACGTTTGAAGTATAAAAAAGTACATTTAATTATATTTTTTCATTTTTTGAAGTATCAGAGGTTATTCTGTGAGCATTTCTGAGTCGTTTTATACTGGGTCCATATTTAAAAAAAAAAAATTATGCACAGTTCTTACAGGAAAATCTTAATTTATAATAGAAAAAGAATTTTTTGCTCATAACTCTAAACAGCTAGAGTAGTTTCAAAACCTCATGAGCTTTGACCTTCATATGTGCAGAGACATAATTTCGGCCGCCGGGTGTATTACACCACTTCCTAATTAGATTTATTGCTCATAGTGTGTCTCGAGCTCTCGCTGAAATGTTTTCACTACATACTTATATCGCAGAATAAGCTCCGCCTTCTGCGCATTTCGCGGCTCATGAGGTTTTGAAACTACTCTATAACTCGTGAGATATTCATCGTATGAAGGTCACTTGGAGCTCATTTTATAAATAATTTAATTCTATTCAAAAAACCTTTTGTGTGATTATTGCCTAAAGCCAATTAAGAAATAACTATTTGTCTAAATGCACTTTTTTTTTATACATTTATTTAACGTTGGCCTATTTCCGCTACTGAGGCCTAACACCGACGCCTGTAGACGAGCTACCCCCAACCAAGAATTTTGCCGAACCTCTTCCCTTAAGAAAAGTAGGGATCTTTTATTTGCCTAACATTTAATAGGCAAGGGACCGACGGCTTTACATCCGCGCATATACTGGTATACAAGCCGCTGCGCGAGGACGCGGTCTTCGTTGGAACGGTCACCCATCCAACTACTAACTGCGCCTGGCGTTGCTTTACATCGCATATCGAAGTATGTACATAGTAAAGACGCACCCACTCTCGCCCCTCTAAATGCACTTGAAAATTACAATGTTTCAGATTTTTCCCTTTTATCTCCATTTACTCGTTATCAAAACGATTTTGTATATTCACCAACATATTCAGAATTTGATTCTCTTTAACTTTATGCGTACGATCTATCGTTTTCGACTTTTTACCGATTTTATCGTGAAACAAGTGTTTAACAAAATGTTTAAAAATTCATATCTCCGCCAATATTGATCGAATAGAAATGAAAAATAAAAGGAAATTGTTGATAAGCCAATTCTCTACAACTTTCATTTCAAATATTTTTTTAAATATATTTTGCGATACGAACGACCAATTTTGAGAGAAGAACTCGCGCGTTTCCGTTGCGTCATAAAACTGTTAAAATTTCAAAAAATCTTTCTCGGCTCCTATAGGTTGTACGAAATTTAAAAAATACTAAATTATGAGGATTTTTATTACTTATAATTTTCATATGTACATATTTTACAGTAGAATTGATATTTTGCGAGTTTTTTGCAAACAACCTATTTTTTGCCTATTTTCTCCCCCTCTCCTTCCCTCACGACTACGGATGGGGACTTTTTATATGTTAAAATGTACCACAAAATAAGCCTGTTCCCAAAATTTTAGCCCGTTCTGAATTATTTCATCCAAATCGACAAATTTCGTCCCATTTTATTGAATTACAAAGCGGTAAGTGAGATAAGTATACAAAAAAGGTGCACACGTAATTTCCATTTGTAGCTCTAAATTTATTTTTAACTCTGTTAGAAATAGCTAGATATTAAGAAATGTGAAATTAAAAATTAATCTATTATGGCTAAGATGTTAAAATATTTCAATGCAGTTTCCTTCTGTTATAACAAATCATTTTACAATTTAGTGACTTTTATTAGGTCCGATACCTACCTTGGTCATTCATTTACTTCAAATTCACAACACTATGTGCAAACTAAACTTTGCTCCATAATTCTAAATGAAACAAACAGGTCTTATTTTGAATTTATAAGTGTGCACACTCATCTAAGAATTTCAGGTTAAATGGTTTAAGTGTTGAGTGATGCATGCAAAGATATATGAAAATAAAATCACAAAGTAAAAGACAGGAAGAAGAGCACTGTGATGGAGGATAAGTTTTGATCTTTTATTTGCATTATTATAAAAACATATTTTGTAATACATCCAGAAAGTTCTTTAATATTGAAAAATTAGTTACAATAATACCCAACTTGATAAAGTCAGATAACAGCTTGCTAAATAGTTACTTTCATTTTAGTTATGTTTGTATGTTTTGAATATCAGACGATAAGAAATGTACAAATTTGAAAGAAATTAACATAGATAATCCTCTCTAGTTCAAGAAAGTTTTGCTTTTTTGCCTACGATTTAAACGCATAAGTTCTTGTTGAATCAGCATTTGTCTCCTCGTTGTTTCAATCACATTGAATAATGAATTTCTTCAATAGTAACACCTTGTTAACTACTCTATAAAAACAGTTGCCTAAATAACATCCTTCGACACACAATGGGCTAATGAAGTAGGTTGCTAATGATCTTACCAAAATACAATTAATATTTTTTAACTTAGTTTCTGAGTATTCATTTAACTACCAATTGGAACTACCGAAAACTAAATTGCTTTAAAAATAAAAATTAATGAACTGCTTAGGATAACTTTGGTGAAAATTATTAATGTTAAAATTTCTACTATCTCACATTAATCTTAAAGAAAAAAACTTATGATTTGATTCCACACAGTGGAAGCTCGAGATAAATCTATATACATACTTTTGTTACTTGTCTAGTGCATATCTTTATGATGAGACACAATTCTGTCTCGATGTTTCTATTGCCAATAAAGCCATGTTGTAAATTGAAGTGCAAGTTATTTCGATAAAAAAACTCGTAAGAGGTTCCTTTTTAACAAGTTCTGTCACACTAAAGAGAAGACTTATTCCTGTAATGTTCGTACGTATTTGGGAACTTTAACATTATTTGTAAAGATTGCTTTCCCAAAATAGAAACTTATTACATAGGCTTACCGGACTACAAAGCGAGCATTTACATTTTTTTAGGAGAGCATTTGAAATCATCAAAACAGTTGTAGGTCAAAGGTTTAAGTTTATTATTTAGTGAAAAAACACCCTGTTATAATATAAGAGACAAGAAAGATATTTACAGAAAATACTACTTTTGGCATAAGGAAATTATAGTCATTCGAGGAACTATAGTTGTTTGTAAGAGTAGTAAAATACAAGTTAAAACCTTTTGCCACTTTTTTTTCGTACACATATCCACAATTATAATTATATTCTTGCCTTGTAATTTTCTATACACCTCCATATATTTACTATAAATTCTGAGTTAAATTATATTGATTATACTTTTATAAATTGTCAATATATCATGTACAAGTTATTCTAATCCAACGAAACAAGATTAGAAAATGTATAATTTTAGATAATCTAAAATTTCACTACAAATGCTACTAATTTCAAAATTCACTGTCCACTGAAACGTCAGCCAAACGTCGAGAAGATTTATAACTTTTGTCAGGTGTTGTAAATTAGTTTAAGAACACTGAAAAATTGTCATAGCGGTGATTAAAAGATGAGACAAGCTCCCAACATTACCTACTAGACAATATCTTTTGACTCGTTTAACAAGTAATACCATATATAGGTTTAATGTACGTCTGCAAACAATAAGGAAATGACATCATGAGTGCAATTTAATTCAAAAGATTTGTTGCCTGCATGTGACACTCGACTTGAAATTAGTCAAATTGATGTAAATATTATTTAGAAATAGTACGTTTAAAATAGGTAGTTACTTGGTGATTAATTGTCAACCTATTTGTTAAACGTATCATTACCCACACAGTTCACAAATATATTTCCTAATTTTAGCTACACTAGTATACATAATTTTTTTGGAGGACCCATTTTCAAAGATTGTAATGTAAATATTAATATAGGTTGTAAAGTAATAATTCTCATTTAATGAAACTATTTCATAAAACTTAAATTTATGTACGAAACGTAATTTATGTGTAAAATTGTGGTTGTGAAAGAAGTTGATATTTTCCAGTGCAGATAGAATAAGACAGGGTATTGGTTCGTGCCTTTCTACTCAGCATAAATAATACTTTATTTACGTACCAGATTCCAATCAATATGGTAAAGAGTGAAATAGGCTTCGCAATAGCTTTTGGTATTACTACAATCATATGTGAAATGTACTGTCGTGAACAGAAGAAAATAGGACAACTTTTTTTTTCTAATGTAAATCTGTCTCTATTTGAATATGTAATGAGTAGCCGAAATAAAACAGATATCACTTTTAATTTATTTTTTATTTTAATACTGTAGTTATTGCTATAGTAAATGATGGATGGTTAATGAGACAAATTGCACTGCGTTATAACATTAACAAAAATTTTTTGTGTAACATTTTAAGAAAGTGGAGAATAAACGGTACGATTAGTGGAAATCCTGGATCAAAGGACAAAGAATATCCTTCTTAACAAGAAACTAACTATTAATATTTCGTTATTGCACCATTTCTATTTATAACTTCTATAAGTCTGTTTGGCATAGAATTAAATAACCTTATACAATAATCATTACTAATACTATTTTCCCATGCATTATTTACTATTTCCAGTAATTCTTCAGCATTCCGTGGTCTCACATTTCGTTTTTGGATACTTCTTATGAGTAGTCCCCATACTTCTTCCACAGGGTTAAGATCTGGACTATGACTGGGCCAGTTAAGAACATTGATGTTGTTATCTTCAAACCAGTTAATTACGGTACGAGCAGTATAAACGGAACAATTGTCTTGTTGAAATATGAACTCATTATTAAGAAATAATTGTGACACAGAAGGGAGCATAATATTGTCTAAAATATTAATATACGTTTTACTATTAAATCGTTCCTAAATATGCCACAAAACACCAGGACCACGTGCCGATATCCAAGCCCACGTATTGACGGAAAATCTACCACTTTTATCATTGTTAGATATATGTTTCTCATCGAATCGAGTATTCGGAGGGCGGTAAACACTAATACGACCGCTGTGTGTTGACTGGAAAGTGTTTTCGTCTGTAAAGATTACACTGTTTCAAAAATTTACATCATGCGCTAAAAATTCAACCGCAAATCCTACTCGAGCTTCTTTATGTTCAGCTTTAAGTAAGTATTTCTGTGCTGCTGCATGACAGCGTAGTTCCTATTCTCTTACTCGCCGGCGGCCAGTACTACTCGATCCAGTAAAATTCGTTTCTTCAGCAGCCTGAATAACTGAGTAAAATGGATTTTCTACTAAAACATTTACCAATTGCAAATCTTGTTGTTGAGTTGATATCCTTCGTCGCCCTGATCCAGGATATCTACTAATCGTACCGTTTATTCTCCACTTTCTTAAAATGTTACACACCGAGTTTTTGTCAATATTATAACACAGTGCAATTTGTCTCATTGACCATCCATCTTCTGCTTTAGCAATAACTCCAGATTTAACTAAATCGCTTATATGAGGCATATTAGTTTTTTGTACACTTGCAATAAATTATGACAACTATCTGATAATGTCACAAAAATTAAAGGTAGATGTACACAACTAGATTTTAGCAAAATACCGTTATAAAATTTGTCCTATTTCTACTTGCTCACGACCGTACACATTTCTTCAATTTTTGGAATATGGAAAATTCAAGTTTTATAATTATTCTCCAAGCGGGTATAAAGTTGCAATGTTAACTTTATTAAATATTATTCGCTGTAGTATTCGCTGGCTATGCTAAATTCTTTGTGTAATTTAGGAAAATTTGAGAGCTTGGTTAGTCCTAATACGACTCCAGCTGTCGATACTGAAAAAATGTCACGCGTTGATGTCGAGGTGATGTTGAGGTTTTTGGAGAATATTTTTAGTTTGACTTACAGTAAACTTCTCAATATGACTCTCAGCCACAGCACTGCTTTTTCAACTAACTTATTTTGGTGAAGCTTTTCCCGTTGTCTGCTAAAAAGGTAGTGGCTGTTCTTCTAAAGCAGAGTGGCTTTTAAATATTTCCACGTTAGGAAGTTTTAGAAAAGCAGCTATTTTTTAGATAATCGATCCAAACTTTTGTGCCCTAAAGGCTGTTTGATGACTTTGCCATATCTCATTTGCATGAAAATATCTATAATTTTTTCCCTTTCTCAGGTTTATATGCCCCTTATTCGTTGTTATCAACTTTTCTTCTCCTACCAGAACGGATCTGGCCTGGTTTGGTTTTTATCAGGAATTTTAATCCCAAATGAATATATTATGTACCCTTTTGCATATAGTAGTGGCTGACGTATGTTTCAAAATTAAAATAATTTTTTCTATATTCATTTTTATTTCGAACCATTCATTCATTCATTATGGGTCACCATATAACATAGCAAATTGGCGCCCAACGTAGGTCTTTAACAATAAAGTAGAATAGATCATGATTTTTTGTCTTACATTGTAAGTACAAATCAATAATTATGTTTGCGTAATTGCTGTATTTTGATATGAATCTCTTACAATGATTTTGCAATAACTGAACATTATATAATCAGTGTCATTATGCTGAAGGACAATAATTAAAGTGCGGTTTGTTAATTGACTTTATTATGACCACTCTAGCTTATTATGGAAATTTTTACTTAGTCGGTAAGTAAAACAAACCGTTTTTGGAATTCTCTTTCAAATATTATAGTATTATAGTCATTATAGTCTAATTTATGTGGTGTTTTCTTTTTTTTACAAAAAACCAGTTACCATACTCTGTGGCTCCGACCCTCTGGTAATAAAGCCACTCCCACGCCCGTGAGGTAAGTGACTACCGGGTCCGCGAATCGTGTGCCCTGAGTAGATGAACCGAGGATGACAGCCTTCTGCATTCTGCCGGCTAAGATCTCTGCCGAATCTCGGCATGCCGGTATGACCATTAGTTCCAAAAGCAGCGTCTGTCTCATTCCACCGAGGGCTCCTATAATCAGTACCACTATTTTAACAGAATGATCTGGATAAAGCCTGCGGAGTTCGAAGAGCAATTCTCGATATTTTGTCCGTTTTTCCTCCTCTTTCAAAACAATGTTACTCTCAGCGGGAGCTGGGAATTCTACGACATACATTGTCTTGAGTTAGTGGTCGAGGAGTACTATGTCAGGCTTGTTGGCTTGTATTTGCCTGACGGTGGAAAACGAGTAGTTCCAATAAATTAGACACTTCTCATTCCCCACAACGGACTCAATATCCACAGAAGCGTAAGGCAGCACTGGTGTTTCGTCTATCCCATACGAGTACCTTAGATGATACTAAAGCACTCGTAATAGTCGTAATGCTGCGTCGTATCTGTGAATATAGGCCGAGACTGCGTATGTCGGACAAGCCGACAGTAAGTGAATTACAGTCTCCGGCGCCCTGCGGCAGGCCCTACAGCTGACTTCAGGGACCTCCATACTCGTGACACGACGTCGATAGACGAGGGCGTTAAATACACCATCCTGTCAATATCCATTATGAATTCCTCGGTCTCGGACTTCAGCCCGGCTGACCTTAAAAAGGCCAGCCTTTCGGATAAGTCGAGGTCTATATTTTTGTAGAAGACTCCATGCAATGGCTTATCCTTATGGAGCTGCAGAGTGATGTTGTGGGCTTTTAGTCGAACGGGTTCCAACTTGGTGACAGAGTCGGAGTTTATTATTATTATTAGGCATTGAAAACGTTGATTAATAACTTACATCTAAATCCTTTGTATAATGCTTCCAAATTTAATTTTTTCGAATAAGGTTCTTTTAGGTACCAGTTACCATATATTTATAGTTATTTGCATTTGCAAGATACTTATTTGTTCTCATTTAATTCTCAATTTTTAATAAAATACAATTTCAATTTTTACAACAGTATCAACAAAAGTATTAATAATAAATAAAATATCATCCGCAAAAATGTGCCTTCCAATCCAGTTAAGGAAATGTCATTAATGAACATAGTGAAGACCAAAGGTCCCGATACGCTATCTTGGAGTACTCCATTGATCACTTTACGTTTTTCCGATAATGTTTCTCTATTTTGGTTATTTGATAATATTTTGTAAATATGGTTGAAAACTAGATTATCAAAACCTAAATAAAATTTCAGTTTATTTCAAGATATTTCCTTAACTACTTCAAAGGTTTGTCTAAGTTCTAAGAAAGCCGTTATATTAACCAGAACTTTATCAATTGCAAAATATGTAATTATTGTTATTTTATTGGAAATAAACATATATTATTATTATTATTATTATTATTTAAATATGAATTAAAATAATTAATTGTTTTTCGAAAAGCCTTCTAAGCCAATTAAGGAAATGTCATTTATGAACAAAATGAAGAGCAAGGGTCCTGATATTCTACCTTGGGGCAGTTCATTGATCACTTTACGTTTTTCCGATAATGTTTCTCTGATTTTGGTTCTGATAATATTTTGTAAATATGGTTGAAAATTAGGTTATCAAAACCTAAATAAAATTTCAGTTTGTTTCAAGTTATTTCCTGTTAACTACTTCAAAGGCTCGTTTAAGATAAAAAAAGTCGTTATATTAACCAGAACTTTATCAATTGCAATTTTAAATATGAATAAAAATAATTAATTGTTTTTTGAAAAGCCTTCTAAGCCAATCAAGTAAGTGTCACTTATGAACATAATGAAGAGCAAGGGTCCTGATATGCTACCTTGGGGCACTCCATTAATCACTTTACGTTTTTGCGATAATGTTTCGCTGATTTTGGTTTTGATAATATTTTTTAATTATGGTTGAAAACTAGGTTATCAAAACCTAAATAAAATTTCAGTTTGGTTCAAGATATTTCCTGTTAACTACTTCAAAGGCTCGTTTAAGATAAAAAAAGTCGTTATATTAACCAGAACTTTATCAATTGCAATTTTAAATATGAATTAAAATAATTAATTGTTTTTTGAAAGCAGTTTCATGCGAGTGTCCTGTCCTATAGCAGATTGATTTAAAGATAACTCATTATTTTTACAATGAATTCTATTAACTGCTGTTGGACTAGTAACTCTCAAGAATTTTCTCCATTCAAGTTTAAAATTAATTTCATATAATATTTATTTCGCTATTTAATATACTTACTTGTAACAGTTCAATTTTAGGAAATTTAAATGAATCCTCGTCTACATCAATACATCAATACTACTTACATTTACCATGTAATCATATTGAGAGTTTAAATACACGTTCGCTGTGATGATAGTAGTCATTTTGAGGATATTTAATATTACATTGACGTCAGAAATGGTATATGCCATAGGTATTGACATTTTTTTATTGTCAACTTTGAATCGCAGTAGGTGCATGAAACACAACAGAAGTATCATTAATTATGCAAAATATCTTTCTTTCTATTTAAAAAAACAAAGATGATTTCCTGTATTTCCAGAAGTGTCGCCATTTTGAAAATATTGTATTTAGACATGCAGCAGTTATGCTGGGCTACCAAATTTCATAGTAAAACGATTTTGGGAAATAACACATTTTCAAATGAACGAGCCACGTGTTTTACCCTATATGCTTTATCAAATTAATTTAATAGTTTTTCTGAACAGCTGAACATTTAGCTGAAATTTTGAAGTAAGTACATAATAATATTACAAGACTGATAAAATGTACTTAAATAAAAAATGTACTTTGATAAAAAAATTCCGCTAGATTTGATAAATCTTGGTTAGCCAGTCATAATTTTACAATAGTTTTTTCTTTTCCGGCGAAACTGGAAGTTGTACAACATGCAGAGGAGCAATGTAAAAACGCAACAATGTTTCATAAATTCATGCTTGAAGTTGTTTGAGTTGTAGAATGTGTCTTTTGTATTACCGTAACCTGGTTTGTGGAAATAAACATTAAAATTATTTGAATTTAATTAGTTTAGCAGAGCTTGAAGATCAATATCTTGACCCACAATGACTATGACTTTAGTAGGATCTTCAGCTATTTCAATGGCCGTATTAATAATTAGGGTATCAGCATCTTCTTCTGTCTGTTTACATACAAATCGTTCTGTTTGAAATGTTTCTGTCAATGTTTGTAACAATTTTCTCTTATTTCATTCATTAGATAAAAATTTCTCTGGAGTAAATGGAATTTTTGTATGATTCTGAAAATGAAATTTAGAGCTGCCCGCGCGCTCGAGACCGCGTAGCATTAGAACTGGCCCGCCACATCAATAATCTGAAATAATTATTTTAATGACATTATTTTCAATTTATTTTTATCCATGAAGCATAAAACAATTTTTTCTTGAACAAAAACTGTCATTTCTAGCAATTTTTTTTATGTAAAACTATTGTTTAAACAATTTGTTTCTCAACAGCCCGAACCTTAAACGGTTAATCAAAGTTCCCTTGTTTGATATTATATTAATATTACCGTTTTGTATCACTCTCTATACTTCATTTCAATAAACAATGAATAATTCGTGACAATTACGGAAAAATCGATCTTGAAATATCTTTGCTTTGGTTTTTCCCATTTTTGACAATGTTTTTCCACAGTAACAGTATGATTTTTTTATGCCATTCTAAAGTAAATCCGTCCTGAAATTTTCAAAACTCAAAATTTTGTTAATCAACTTTTTTGATTGAAAATTAGGCCCTTTTTCAAATTAAAAATCAAAAAATAAATATTTCGTTTAAAAAAAATTACAGCTTAGTCCATTTTCAACAAATTGCATTCCTTTCTGTGGGAGAAAAAAAATGAAAAATCAAATAATTGATATTAGACGTTTTTCTCGGTAGTTTTGAGGTTATGTTAAAAAATAAGAGAAAGAATATAAAAATAACAGTTGTAGATCTGTCAATTATCCACAACTTTTGCATTTCACTTTTTCGATAGGAGGTCAAGTCTAGCACGCCTATTTCCACCCCCTCCCTACTTTCGGTTATTTGTTGGGGTCCAATTGATTTTTCCCCACTTATATACCATTAATCCTAAATTTTCCGACCATCCAGATACTGCCGAGAATTTTTTCGATTTTTGGCCGCTGAAAACCGGTTCGACACTGCACTATTTTGAGTTGATAAGATACACAATCACTTACATGATTTCGGAGGAGGGGGGGGGTACCCTTGTCTGCGATAACTGATTAGCTATATTTCTGTACAAAGTTGACGTTTTGAACATTGTTAAATTATTATTATTAAATTAACATTTGCTTAGCCACTTATAACATTCACCTGGTACATAATGAATATTTTATGTTCATCGCTTACTCAATTACCTTTAAACTATGTTCTACCTCAATAAGCGCACTCCTGTATATGTGTTTAAAATTAGAGGGGCCACTATGAATTAGACCAAGTAAACGGAAAGAGATAATTTCGCTACCGTATTATTAAATACCTTTTTGACACAGGTTAAAGTTTTACGCTTGTGGTTTTATGTACGGAAATAGCAACAAAATATTAAAACTATACAAGGTAACCGGTAGTTAAGTTCTAAGTTAATTATAACCCACATGCCTAGACACTGATACACAACTGTTAACCGAAAAAGAGGCCGACTGCTGTTTTCAAAGAAAAATGCCGTTTACGGTGGCTATTTATTTTTAAAACAAAGCAATAATTTTACGATATCCTACACTTCTTAGAAGCGTCATAATTCATAATATACATTGTACCTTTTTGCGAATATTATTTATAGTACAACTGACCGCTTCTGATGAGTTTCATATATCAACAAGGAACATATTCAGGTAAATAATATGTGGTATACGTAATACTAAGCTGCCATGCCATATACAATTAGTTACAATCATTTTCGTTAGACAGAAGTAAAATAAAAAGTATGTTGGATAGGTTCAAACACGAAAAAGTCGATTATAAAAATGGTAAATGCTAGACAAATGCTTACAAAATTTCTATTTTATTCTGCATATCAAGTAATTTATTTTTCAATTATTTTGTGAACATGACATGTATCTCCGAATATATCTCGATATTGTTCTAATGAATTGTAACTTTTTGCAATTTTAACAGCAGGTGACTTTAGTTCACAGTTTCTTGTTGATGTAATATACGAAAAAGTCCTATGAAAACGTATTCTTTCATCTGGAACAGTGACTATTATTTTGTTTAAGGTAGTTACATCATACGAAAGATTATTAATAATTTTATACAAATAAATAATGTCAAAGTAAATTTAGTGTCATTATTTATTTATTTATTTATTTACATGCACTGCTCAACAGGTAAACCCATTTAGAGAGCAGGACAAATACACAAATTTAGCATTACATAGCAGTATGGTACAGGTACAAAACAAAAAAATACATATAGAGAAAAAATACAAAAAAAACACAATACAAAATACAAAAAAGTACAAAATGAAATTACCAACCAAGGAAAAACAAAGGTTCAAGTAGGGTTAAAGAGTTTTTTTAATATCATTGATTGAGCTGTGAAAAATGTCAAACAGTCCACAGTACTTGTTGTAATTGTTACACATAGTATGGAGAGGAGAGAATTTTAAAACATTAGAATGTGGGATGCCGAGGTAAGAAGTTTGTGAACTTCTGGAATTGAAATTCGGAACGCGGAAATTTAATTGACTTAAAATGTCTTAACAGTGTATATTGCTGTGAACAATATTGTATAAAAGTACGAGAGAAAAGTATTCGCGTCTGGTAACCAAAGTATTTATAGAAAATCTAGCTAGGAGTTCTTGCCGCGGGAAGCCAACCTTCGGGTATACTCTATCCGACTTAAACCAGAGCAATTTTACAAATCGTCTCTACACACTCTCCAAGGGTTCAATGTGAATATTGCAATGGGGGTTCCAGACGAGAGATGCATATTCTAGTTTAGACCGGACAAAAGCAAAATAGTGGATCTTTAGTGTACAAATGTTTGAGAAATCTCTGCTCATTCTGATTATAAAGCCAAGTGTTTTAAAAGATTTGGCTACAACATTGTTTACATGCGGTACAAATGTAAGCTCTTTATCGAAGATTACGCCAAGGTCTACAAGGGTATCAGGTCTCTGAAGCACTGCGCCATCTACATTATAGTCGAAAATAACCGGCCTTGCACTAGTTGTGTAGGTCATAACATTACATTTTGACACGTTTAGATATAATTTGTTTCGAGTACACCAGTTGCATATGCGTGCTAGACTATCCTGCAGTGTGACGCAGTCCTCCAGAGATGAGATTGTATTAAATATTTTAAGATCATCAGCGTAGAGCAAACAAGATACTTGATTACAATTCACGATATCATTTACGAAGATGTTGAATAACAGGAGTCCAAGAATTGATCCCTGCGGAATACCAGACGTTGCACCGTATTCGACAGACCGAAACCCACCATAAGCAACATATTGCTTCCTATTTGACAGGTAGGAGTGAAAAACTGAAATGAGTTGAAAAGAGAATCCAAAATCAGACAATTTATTTAGCAATATAGTGTGATCCAGTCTGTCGAATGCCTTAGAGAAGTCAGTATATATTACGTCCGTTTGCTTACGCTGGTCAATGGCTTCTGAGATATACTGGGTGATACAAGTTAAATTAGAGGTGGTGGAGCGCCCTTTCATAAAGCCATGTTGATATACCGATAATTGGGCACTAACACTAAAGTAAATTAAACATAGGAAGATGATCTAAATAAGCATGACCTTGTATGTAATACGAAATTAATATGCTTATAAACTTTTCTCCACACTTTCCAATATTTGTTAATATTTGGTATGGGACCACGGAACAATAATCTAGTTTGGATCTTATAAAAGAGAAGTATAATATTAAAATAGTCTTCTCACATTTAAATGATCTGCACTTACTTAGAATAAACCCTAAATTTTTATAGAACTTATTTGAAATACTTATTATATTAAATGTTAACTTGGAGTCGAATACCACACCCAAATCACTTTTTGTATAAACCCTCTCTAATTGTTTTTTTTCCAATTTCATATTTATAATCAATCATATCTTTACGCAACGTCAAAGCCATTACCTTGAATTTATCAATATTAAATGGTAACTGATTTTTCAAATTAAATATTTTTTTAATGTCATCTTGCAATTTTCTATTTGCTTCAATGTTTTCATATCATCGGCAAATAGGCTAATCGATGAACATTTTATCTACAATATCATTTATAAAACTAAAAACAAAAGTGGGCCTAGATTTGAGCTCTGGGGAATTCCTGAATCTGATGTGTAGTAGTCCGACTCGGAATTATTTGTCATTACATACAGCCGCCGATTTATCAGGTATGTAGACATAAATGTTATTAAATCAGTAGAGATCAAGAAATTTATGAGCTTATTTAACAATATATCAACTTTATCAAATGCTTTGGCAGTCAGTATAGATCAAATCCATTTCGTTACTATTTGCCAAAGCATCCGTCAGAGGATTCCCAAATTCACTACATTCCCATTTACTTACCTTTTCTTCTGAAACTCATATTGAAAGTTTAATATTTTATTCTTAGCGTGCTCATAAAGGCAGTGATGTACAATGGTCTCGAATATCTTAGATAAATTAGAAAATATAGCAATGGGATGATAATTTATAACTTCTCTTCGATCTTCACTTTTAGAAACAGGAGTAAATCTTGCTATGAATTCTTTTTATTTCTAAGAATTAAATATTAATGCTAATAGCTTAATCTTAGCAAGCAAGCGAGCTGACGTGTCGTGTTTAACTGTATCTCAAATTTTAACATAGAACGGAAACAATAAAAATGTATCTACGATCAAATAAGTCAGGTGATAATAGAGAACGTGAGGGTGGTGAAATCGATCTCACAGAATTATTAAATAACGACGTTATCAAATCAGTGTTTGATGACATTGTAAAAAAGGTAATACAGAAACTTAAAACAAAAGTTGTTAATTTGCAAGAAGAAGTGGTTATGTTAAGAGAATCAAATATAGAACTAATCCACCACCTGTTAACAAACGGTGAGTCTATAAATAATCAATCAGTACCTCATGATATAATTAAGGTCAATAAATTAACATCACTGAATAAGTGGTCTAGTGTAAAGTCCACTGTTGGTTTTAGTAAAAACAAAAACGATAGTCATAAAAACATTCAAGAATAAGGAAGTATCTATGACTAAGGAAAAAACGACTGCTATAAAACGATCTACAAAATCTGAGGCAAGCCCAATTGACAGAAAAAGCAATGGCGGCTCATCAAAAAATACGTATAGCAAAGGAAAACATAATAAATCTACAAAACCTATAATGTTTGGTACAGTGTCTCAAAGTACTTCCAAGTTCACAGCTGTTAGTAGGAAATCCTGGATAAATGTGGGAAGTGTAACTCCTGGTACCGGTATTACAGGAATAAAAAATCATGTTGACGAAACCTTCCCGGGTCGTGAAATCGAAATATTACCTAAATGGAAAAATGGGAGAAATGAATCATTCAAAGTTGGCATCGATTATGATCTATTAGATGAAGCTTATATTAGTGACAACTGGACGAAAGGTTCGCTCATATAAAAAATACTCATTTTTTTTCGAGACTAGTAAACCATTTTCAAAGATAAATAAACCTCGTAATAAGTTAATGATTAATATTGTTCATCTAAATGTTCAAGGTATGCTCAACAAATTAGATAAAATTGAGATACTGCTTATAAACACCAGAATTGACATAATGTGTATTATGTAGCACTGGATATGTAAAAATAACGTTAGCAATATAAAAATTCCGAATTATAACATAGTTAGTCATTTTTCTCGAGTAAATCATATACATGATAGATTTCTGCTAATGGTAAGTTCTAAACTTAAAGCCAATAAAATTCCGTTAATAAATCAGCTCTCTGTCGAAGGGCATATTGAAATATGCGTGATAAACTGTAACATTTACAATAAAGAATATGGCGCCATAGTTGAATACAGGCCTCCAAATGGTGATGTGGGTATATTTATTATGAATTTAACGCATGCTCTAGAAATTGCTTATGATATGTCTGCGAATGTTATATTATGTGGCGATTCGAACATAGACTCAATGAAAAAATGTCCCAACACCAATATGTTGTATTTTACTCTTTTGAATTAAATCTAACTTCTAGTGCAACTCGAATATTCACAACCGCTAAAAACGATACCAATCTGTCATGTATTGATTATATGGTCACAAATGTATCGACAAAAATATCAAAGTGTGAAACATTAAATCCGAACATTGCTGATCATCTTGGATATATTCTAATTATGAAGTAGATGAAATTGTACCAAACAATAATAATAACTCCAAAATAACTTTAAATAAAAGGCGTATAAACTCTGAAAATATAGAAAATTTCAAATTTAAAATTATCCGAGTAAACTGGGATGATTCTTATGATTTTTTTATCAACACTATTGTAGGGTGTTATGATCTTAGCTGTCCAATGAAAAAAAATATTGTACATAGTGGTAAATCACATAACTTCAAAAAAGAGTTGCTAATTAACGAGTTAATACATCAAAGTAACTATGTAAAAAACCTATTTTGGCTAATGAATAATCTTCAAAGTAGTGAAATCAAAACATTGTACAATATAGAAAAGGCAAAGTATAAAAGTATAAGTTCGCGAAACAAAACTTCTACACAAGTAAAATATATAATGCACCCAACAAATCAAAAGAAACCTAGAAAATTCTCAATGATAAGTTAGGTCGAAACAAACACAGGAAAAGTAACATTGTTTTAAATTATTATAGTGAGCAAATTACTGACAAACAGAAAATAGTAAATATATTTGCACACCATTTTGCTGTGGATACTAATAACAAAATAACTTGGTTAACGCTTTAGTTCAAATTTATTTTTGTCGTGTTTGACATATAGGGAACGTACAATATATTTTGCGCCTATAACTGAAAATGAAATTAATGAGGCAATGACTTGCTTGTTTGTATGACTGGTGGTCGAGAGGTGAGCGCACTTGCCTCTCACCCAAAAGTTTCGGGTTAGATCCCCGGTCGTGGCAGTGGAAAATACTGTGAGAGGGATTTTTCCACTATACACGGATATTGGGTGTCTGTCTTTTGTCTCTAAATGTGTAGCCCCCTCCCTCACAAGGCTCTTCTAGAGCCTTCCGGGATAAAGGGAGTCGTAATTACCTGTGGTGTTATTATTAATAACAAATTTAAAAAATAAAAAATCTATTTCTTTTGATGGGTTAACAGCAGAAATATTGAAAAGTATTAAAGAAACTATAATTAACCTAATATATTGAAAGAAGCAATTGTAATACCCGTTTATAAATAAGAACCTACTACAGAAATTGAAAATTACAGGCAAACCTCTGTATTAAGTGTGTTATCTAAAGTTTTCGAAAGAAATATTTACAACCGGCTACGTGCCATCTATTACAATATGTCTATAATGTTGGACAAAACTCCATATAGTGACGCTGCAATTCGATCTTTCAAAGTCATTTGATACTGTTAATAACGCGATATTATAACAAAAAATGTATTGCGTAGGTATGAGGGGAAACATCTTGTCCTGGATACTGAGTTATATGAAAGGTAGAATATTCAAACTAAGATTAAGTATAGTAGAGCCAGAAGTATACGATATAGCAATGGGGGTTCTTCAGGGTTCTGTTCTGGGGCCGTATTTCTATTATACGTCAATAATCTCCCTAACCATCTTTCTCATGGTCGTGTAACGATGTGTGCTGACGACCTTACAGAAATCCTATCAGCAAATACCCCTGAGGAACTTCATGAATTAGTAAGTCTTACACTGGAGAAAGTTAGTTCATGGTCCCAAAGAGATAAACTGATCCCAAAATAATAAAAAAACCGTGTTTATTAATTTTCATTTATAAAGACCGCTGCCACATAATATGCAATTGATTGACGATATTAACTTATCGAGCTGCTCGGTACTTTTCTAAATAGTAAACTGTTTTGAGATCTACATATAGAGCATGTCTGCAACCAGTTGAATAAAGCCTATTTGAGTATTTTACAATTCAAAAGCACACTTGATGAGTCTGGACTTTTAAATACCTATTATGCACTAGCATACTCGCGTATGACCTACAAGATAATATGTTGGGGAAACGTTAAAAACATAGACAGGATATTTATATGTCAAAAGAGAATATGGGGTATAATGAGAGTTGTAGAATTGTGTACAAAGATAAAAAAATTCTCACCACACCATGTATATTTATGCCCAAATGCCTTTGTGACATTAAACAAAATATGGACCTATTTGTAAAAAGATACAATAGGTCTGTCCACAAAAAAATTAATTTACATTAAAAGTAGTGAAAGATAAATGTTTTTACCCAATAATAACGATATTGGAAGTGTGGTTGAAAAAAGTTAATCAGAACAACAGCAGCGGCCATAGAAATTGCTTGCTTTATTTCAGTAAGATAAACGCATATGACGTCAGATGCTCGCAAGCTCGGCAGGCGCCAGATCATCTGTATGCTGCGTTAGGTTTATTCCGTGTCGTTACTCTCGTTCTCTTCCGAACGTAGATGTGATTATGACATTCGATTTTCTTTCAAAACACAGATAAATACGACTATGATAAATATCATGACAATCGCAAAATTACCACATCACTATAGCAACACCTAGAGTATCGCAGCGTATATCGCATTGCGAGTATGTGACGTCACTCACGCCAAGAGAGCGTTTTCTAGCATCGATGCGTTGAGGTAATATCTATTAGAAATAACGCCAAAAGTAAATGACTACTTTAAAAAAAAACTTTGTAGGGGTTTATAACACCCATAAATCTATGATTTCCAATTAAAAACTAAATTCTATGGAAAGACCTATTATCACCTATATAATACAAGGCATGGCGATTTGTTGAGCATACCAAAATATATGACAACAGCATTCAAACACTAGCACTAGCAAGCACTACAACTGTATCATATTGTATAATAGCTTACCACAAGAAATTAGAATGATCACACAATATAATATAAGGAGGTTTTTATAGCATTAATGAATTTTTTAATAGGTAAAATCAAAAGCTAGCTGTATATATTTTTTAAACTCTTTACTTACGATGTAACTAGTAGTAACTCTTTGCGTTTCTATAGTATTTGTAAAGTTTTATATCATTTGTAAAGTTTGACTACTTATTTAAAATTGTATGTTACTGTGTAAAGTAACGACTTGTTTGTTGTATATAACATTATAAACAATTGACTTGTATCTTAGTGGTGAATAAATGCTTCTTGGCAACCCTTAATTATATAGTTTGGTATATTATCATGTCTCATTGTATTCTTTGGTTTTAATTTATCTATTGCCATGATGACATCAGCATCAGAAATCTGCGTAATATTCAATAGTTCTAGTTCGTCATTATTAATTATACCATTTTAGAATGTAGGATCTATTCATTTAGGTAACTGAAAAACAGAATTAAAAAACCTCATTATTCAGAATCATTTCTTTGGTATTCTAGTTTTATTATTTTTGACAAAATCCCACAATTGCGTCACATCGCGTTTGATAGTGTTTTAAATATTTCCGATATAGTTCTTATGTGATGCTTTGATCTTTTTTATTTTAGATCTTAAATTATTATAATCAATTTTACATTGTTCTAGTGTCGTGCTTTTATACAAGTTCCTATTTCGTTCTTTAGCTTTAATATGTCGTTTAATTTCTGGCGTGTACCAGGGAAGAAATTTATGAATCTTAGTCTGTACTTTCGGAATACATTTATCAAATATATATTTCATATAATGCTTCATCTGTATCAGATATTGAATTCAATACATCCCAGTCTACTTACTCCAATAATTACCCCAATAATGCCTGTTAAATATTGTGATATAGTGTATCTAAGTTAAATATGCATGTATCTAGGAAGAAATTTGTTTCAATACCTACTTTTATACTTGGATAATTGTCATCTTCATTAATAAATAGTTCGTGATTTCTTTCTACTAAGTATTGCTCATTAGATACAACAACATGTAGTTTCCTACCGTTTACGTTAGTGATGCTATAATGCGTGCCATCTTACTATTTTCAAATCTCAATTCGACATCAGGTTTCGTTCCATTTAAATTTGGGTTACCCATTATAATAAAATTGTTATTAATAACATAATCTAATGCTTCTAAATAACTAATTATTGATCATAGTCCTCTATTTTTAAGTTTGGTGAAATGTATATAGTAAATACAAATAATGGCTTGGATAATAACTTAACCAGCAGCATTTCTACTGATGAATTTTCATTCACTAATTTAATTTTGTCACTGCAAAATTGCCATTAAGACATCTCCACCCATGTTTTTTTCGTCACTAACTTATCCCGATCCTCTCTGAATACGACATAAGTAAGTACTGTCAAACAATTCCTTATCTCTCATTCCTATGCCATCGTAAAGCGACGTTTCTGTAACCGCAACAATGTCAAAATCCGATGCCACTCAACTAGTATAGAACCCAATCGTTTTAGTTCTTAAACCGTGCACATTTTGACAATAGATTTTTAGGTTCACAAATCAGTTTTAGTTATATTAATTATATTCTTGTATGATGGGCAATTTCTTGTCCAGTGCGGCGTGGTTTATTACTTCACTGCTTTTATGTTTCTCATTATAGTTCAAGCAGTTGACACGTGTGTATCCATATTTTTGTTTGCTTTACACTTTTTTAAAATGTGATTACCACAACACATGGGGCACATTGGAATGCTTTTTTTACAATCCTTGCATAAATATCCATATGTAGAGCATCAACTGAATCCAACAGGGAACATTTCTTGTATCTGAGATACATATATATGTATCTCAGATACAAGAAATTGCATGTGGATATACATGCAATTAATTTTCTACGAATATCAGCTGATATAATTAAAATTACGTCTGCATATCCGCTTGTTTAAATTTTACATATTATTTTTATTTCATCCCTCCTGAAATTGTCAATATTATCTTTGTGAATAACTTTATCTATATATTATCTCAAAGCCCTTTTTATCCGTCAAGTAATCCATTTCTGCCCTATGTACACAAATTTTGGTTTTGATTTTTTGCGCCAGTTTTATATTATATTCAAATCCGAAATTACTCTCTAAATTAGTTTTAATCAAATCATATGACTTTTAGTCGCAATATTACTGCCAATCTGCCATTGGATTGATTGATAATTATTCCATAGATAATTTAGAATCTAGTCCATAAAAATAGAACAACTTTCGATATAATGCCCATTGGGAAAGTACCATCTTTTATTTATTTTTATTTATTTATTTATTTCAATACAGATCCAACAGGCAATCGCCCAGTTACAGAATAGGGTGGAGAAAGAGAGTATACAATAGTATATATAAAGAGAGTATACAGTAATATACAACTACAAACATACATAGGTATACGTAAATAAATTTAAGTGAATATAAGATATATAACCATTTACACTATATAGGTACAGTACAAATTTTAAAAATTTTAAATTAGACAAATTAAAACAGAATTCAGCTATTTAAGAAAGTTCTCTTAATTTGATATATGCTGGAATGGAATATATCAATACTGTCCTCGAGGGAACTGTAGATTGTAATCATTTGATAGCTTGGCGAAGCAATTAATATATTGGTTCGAGGAATAGGGATGTTAAAAATATTATTATGGCGTGAAGACACTTTAGGGACACGATACATGATTAGATTCAGCAGGGCTGTACAGTCCACATTATTATTGACTAGTTTATAAAGAAATACAACTGACTGCATACACCTTCTAGTCCCAAGACTAGTAAGGTTAAAACGATTTAACAATGTTTCCTGAGAAATACCTCTGGGTGGATATTTACCATCCAGACTATATACCGCTGACTTTAAGAAACATCTCTGAGTTTTTTCTAAGGATGCCATGTGTATATTATAGATAGGATTCCAAATTATTGATGCATACTCCAAGCATACAGGAGACACATAAAGTACACGAAGTGTATGCATATCAGTGAAGCCTTTAAGGTTACGTATAACAAAACCTAGTCTTTTAAACGCAGCTAACGTGGTGGCCTTAATATGATTAGTAAAGGTCAGTTTTTTGTCAAAAATGACCCGGAGATCCTTGATAGTATCAGGTCGCTGTAAAAGCGAATCACCCAAGTTATATTCAAAAATTTCAGGACTAGATTTTCTGTAGAATGTAGTTACATTGCATTTAGACGCATTTAATGGTAGACTATTACTGCTACACCAAGATTCAATCAAATTTAAGGCACCTTGGAGATGCCCGTAGTCTGCTGAAGATGTTGTTTCGATGTATAATTTCAAGCCAAGCACACACATCAAGCAATGTACATCGAAGTCAGATATTATGTCATTTATAAAAATATCAAAGAATAGTGGTCCAAGTATGGAACCCTGCGGAATCCCGGATCTTTGATGGAAATTAGCAGATTTAAAACCATGGTACTAAACAAACAGATACCTATCGTGTAGGTAATTGGCAAACAACTTTATTAAGCCTGAAGACAGACCAAATGAATTTAATTTCTTCAGCAAAATACCATGATCTAATCTGTAGAACGCCTTTGAAAAGTCCGTATATATGACATCAAGTTTTTCACAAATAAACTGGGTTTTACACGCAAGATTTGTAACTGTAGATCGCCCTTTCATAAAACCGTGTTAATCAGTAGACAGCAACCCTGATACATGATTGTACATTGCATAGTGCAGCAAAAACTCAAAGAATTTTACCAAAGTTGCACAATAACGTAATTGGTCTATAGTTAGTAAGGTCACTTTTATCTCCTTTCTTGTAGACTGAACAAACGCGAGATAGTTTCCAAAGCTGCGGAAAACATGAGGTTTTCAAAATAAGGTTAAATATGACAAAAACCGAGGAGCAATACTTAATCAAAAATGCAGGTATTAAGTCAGGCCCCATGGTCTTAATATTCTTAATAGCAAGTAAAACATCCTCTTCAGACACAGATTTAATGTCTAACATCATCACATTGAGATCGTACATTAGATCATCAATCTTAGCTACTGGATCTATAAAGAATGAGAAAAATGGCCTGCAAAACTGTCCACTATTATCTGAGGATCCTCAATTATATTGCCATTATATGTAATTACTGAGGGAACAGACGATACATTATTTTTATGGTGGACGAATGCCCAAAAGTTGTTCAGATTAATTTTTAAGTCACCCTCAATGGTACGCAAGTATGTAACATAGGAAGAATATCATTTTTTATTTGGGCTCGTAATACTTTTAATAAATTCTTCAAGACATTACCAGTACCCTTATATTTATTAAAGGCCTTGCCTTTTTGTTTTATTTTGTGGACAATTTGGGTATTGAACCATGGTTGATATGACTTAGAGGTTGGTTTCTTCCTAGGTACACTCCTCTCAAATGTGGTATTTAGTTTGTTATAAAGAGCACCCACAGCCATATTAGCTTCACTATAATTTCCAAGGAAGGTCCAATCAATACTCGCTAAGTCATTATATAATTGTACAAGATTGGCTTTGCGAAAGTTGAAATCTGAATTTGATTGAAGCGGAAAATTTTCCTTGGGAATTTTATCGATGTCTAACTCAACCTGTAGAGCAGGATGATAAGAGTCTTCCGGCAAAATTACTTCAGGAGCGGCAATCACACTCCCTGCTACTATAAACCAAATTTAAAATATTATTAAACTGGCTGAGTTCAAAGAAATTGCAAAAATTTTGGATTAAACTATTACTGTAAAGTATTTGTGAATCTAATTCTTAAAGACAATTAAAAAACATACATAGCATACTTTATCAATTGTCGAAATTACATTATTAGGTGATTTTGTCCTTTACTTATTTGTGCAACTAAAATTAATTTACACAGACGAACTTTTTTTTAAACATAAAAAGAAAAGTTTTGTTTTAAGTTTTTCAGTCGTAAATAATATTATTCCTTTCTGACATGACCTCATTTTTACTCCCCAGTGGTATTTCGATAATTAAAAAACAAAGACATAACCGTATTATGTTCCGAATAAATTTTTTAATATAAACTCTTGATAATACTTAAATATATTTAATTATTAACGGACTGACCACCCAAAGTTACTATGTAGGTCTTTCAAGCCACAAAGTGGACAAATGCAGGACTGAGATGGTTATAGAGGCTGTACATGCGTGCAACTGTGACAAAAATGTGACGTTCGGTTCATCCGGTGAAGATTTTAAAAATGTCTACTTTAATTTATCGCTTGTGTTAGTTGTGACACTACACTAATTGGGAAACCACACTAAATTATTGACGACAAATTGGCGTTTCGGAGTTGTCGTTGCAGTCCAGTAAAAAATATCACTTGAGGTGGTTAAATTGTAATACGCTGTGTGAGCTCTAGCAAAATAACAACTATTCATTAGTTGTTATTGCTATACTAATAAAAAATTGTGTGACTTTATTTATTCCACAAATAATAATATAAATAAATGTCTGTATTAATCTTCATACAGTTTTCTATATAACAAATACCATATAAATTGCTATATATTTATTATTAGGTACTATTCAGTTGTAAAACTTCTGTACCATCGAATCTCAATGTAAGATAGAAAATATTTAATACGAGGGAAACAGTATAATAATAATAATGATAATAACTTTATCAATCCAAGAGATCAACACATTTGATATAGGAGAAGTTTAAAAAAGAATAACAATAATAAAATAGGGCACATAAATAAAGAACACATAAAAGGAGTATAAGAACATATTACCACACGATTATAATAAAAAAATACATAAATAAGGTTAAATTAGACATAACTTATAGATTTTCTGATTACAAAAATTCCTCAACCGAATAGAATGTATTCTTTAAAAGATATTGCCTAACAGCTAATTTAAATTTATTAATACTAACTAATGCCTTAGATAGATCATTTTTAATATTACTGCCCATACAGGACTGCACCCATATAGTACGGATTGGACTTAAACATTTCTAATCGATGTATATTGTACTGAAGATTAGAGCCGTGGCGAGTAGGATATTCATGGTATGTATTCAGAGGCAAAAATTTTGACATATTTGTTTTTACAAAAATTAAAATGCCCAAGATGTACAAGCAGGAAAATGTTAAAAATGTTTGCTGAATATACGTACTTTTACAGGATTCTCTGCATTTAAGGCCAAACATAAATCGAATGATTTTCTTCTGCAGAAAAAATACCCGATCCGCTGTAGTTGAGGTGTCCCAACAAATAATACCATATATAATTCTTGATTCAAAATTTGAATAATAAAAGGTTTTTACAATATTTAAGCTGACGATCTGACACAATCGTTTTACTGCAAAACATAGACTAACGCATTTTTTACAAATGAAGTCTTCGCGATTTTTCCAGTTTAACGACATATCAATGTAAATTCCTAGAAGTTTAAAATTCTCTAACTTGTTCAATGGATTTGCCTTTGAATTTAATGAGAGGACTAGCGGTATAGTTGGATTCAATTGGATGAAACTGTAACGAAAATTTTTGATTCATAATTAGCCTTGAGTCTTTAAAATAATTCAGATCAGAACATTATTCAACTTTATTCAACTTCAACTATACATGTTTAACATTACATATTCAAATGCACATAGTGTTTGGTATTGGACATTAAATTAACAACATTATCAGTTTTATATATTACATATTGAAAAACTTAAAATAAGTTATATTTAATACAACCCTGGCGAACAAGAAGACTCACCTAAGCACTATACGTTGCTTGTGTTGTGTCGTTCTTCTTATATCGCCGAAGGAAATCTAACTAAAGCAGGCAAATTGAGAAATGAGCAGAGCAAGAAATTATGACGGATAGAATACAAAATGGAAACAGTAAAGGAGAATGATGAATACAGCAAATATTAATGACAAAATAGTACACAATATGAAATAAGGCGAGGAAGTGGGGAGGACAGAAGCGCACATATGAAATAAAATTTCTTACTGTGGGATTAAAACAATTTCGTAAGTTTGTCATTATTTACATTTAAGAAATTTTTTATACCTAGTTTATACTTACTTAATTTCGTTATCTTTTTGAGGCCAGCTGGTAGCTGATTGTACAGTTTAGGACCAAAAAAGAAAACATATCTCTGCGTGTGAGTTTTTCTGAAAATTGGTAAATTAATAGATAAATTCTCCGCAAACCTAGTCTGTCTAATTTCTTGTGGAGGGTTATAGTTTGTTTTGTTAAAAAACATCCATATAAGGCTTTGGTAAATGTAGATACTTCTTATATTAAATAGGCCGCTCTCTTTGTATAAGATTTTAGTTGGATATAGTTTGGTTCTTTTTAAAATTATTTTAATAATTGCATTTTGCACACATTGTAGCCTATCCAGGATATTATTAAACAAACCACCCCATGCACTAATACAGTATCTTAGTATCGACTCAACTAAAGAATAGTAAAGAATGAGTCAGAATTTCCCTTAGATTATAAAATTTATAAATAAGATGTCTAAGCCTTTTTGTAATATAGAAGGCATGTTGATCCCATCTCAAATGCTGATCCATTATAACACCAAGATATTTTATTTTATCTGTTTTATCTATTGTTGGACATGTAGTACAATGTGTTTTATCTGCACAGGTTATATTGTGTATTTTTAGTGTGTTTTCTGCAGGTTGATCTGATTGTAATAAAGTGAATGTTATATATTTGGTTTTAGAAACATTTAATATCAACAAATTGAAGTTTAGCCATATGTGTATGTTATGTATGTTATATTCAGCTGCATGATATACTTCGTTCCAGGTATCACCTGTGCAAATAATGACAGTATCATCAGCATATGAGATGGGATGACCCTTAAAATTATTTATTCGGCTAATACTGTTGATGTATACGAGAAACAGTATCGGGCTCAATACTGTGGAACACCGACTGTGACATCACGTGGTTCACTTATACAGTTATCTAGCTTTACACGTTGCACTCTGTGTGACAAATAATCTCGCAAAATGTTTAAAAGGTTGGTCCCCGAATACCATAGTTATGCAATTTCTTTAATAGTTTATCGTGTGATACTGTATCGAATGCCTTGGCCAAATCAAGAAAAATAGCTAAACATTTCTTCGACTCGTCCAGGGCATTCACGGTTGTTCTGAGAAACTCTACAACAGCGTTTTCGGTGTTAGAGTTGTTGATAAAACCAAATTGTCTTTTAGTTATTACATCGTGAAGGTTAAAGAAGGAAGTTAATCTTTTTTTTTATAGTTTGTTCGAAAATTTTTGCGAAATTATTTATCACAGAGATGGGTCGGTAATTTGTTAGCTGTTCTAGATCGCCTGATTTATGTACGGGTGTAATAAGTGATTCTTTCCACTGAGCGGGCAGGTTACCGTTTATATATGTTAAATTAATAATGTGAACTAGCGGCTTGACAATGTGTTTATGTATATTTTTTATTAAGTCTGTTTTTATTCCATCTGGACCGGGCGAACATTTATTTTTGAGATATGAGATTATATTAATTATTTCTGTATCTGATACGGGTTCTAAAAACAGCGTAGGTGCTACAGATATGTCACTTAGGAAATTATCGGGTAGTTTATCATATTTTTTTATTTTTTGTAGCATTTCAGGACCCACGTTTGCAAAGAAATCATTTATAACATTAACTTTTTCCCTATTATCCGATATCATATTACCAATACTATTTAGATTTTGTTCGAGTTTTGATGACATTCTCTCCGTAGTTGTATCACTTACAATCAATGAAATATCGTCTGCAAATAGGCAATAAAAAATTGGTATAGATTCTTCTATGTCATTGATATACAAGAGGAAAAGTAGCGGACCCAAGACAGTGCCTTGTAGAACACCAGTATCAGTATCTAACTTGCTGGAAGTTACACCATAGTAATCGACAAATTGAGATCCGCTCGATAAGTAGGACTTTAGCAGTAAGTTACACTGACCACGCAAATCATAGCATTCAATCTTTTTTAAGAGAACATCATGATTTACGTAGTCAAATGCCTTAGATAGATCAATAAACATTGCCATAAACTTATTCCCCATATCTACATTCTTATATGTCTAATCTAAAATACTGACTAGTGCAGAAATTGTAGAATGTTCATTCCTAAAACCATGTTGGTTCGATGAGAGAATTTCGTTTAACTCAAGAAATTTAATAATCCTACTTGCTAATAATTTTTCGAAAATTTTTAAAAAAACAGACAAGAGAGATATTGAACGATAATTACTCAAATCCTTTATATTTCCTTTTTTATGTACACATATTACTTTCGAGATTTTCAACAAGCTTGGAAAGCTGCCTTCAACAAAACATTGATTTATTATGTGACAAAGTGACTTAGCTATGTTGTGAGCACATTGTTTAATTGTTTTGATTGAAAAATTATCATACCCAGTGGAATTGGAATTTTTTAATTTATGAATAGTCTCAAGCATTTCAGATTCAGTAACAGGCTCAAGATAAATATTGTTATCTGTTCTAGGAACAATATTAATATTCATTTCATCGGTGATGTAATCTAAACGTATCAGTGATTTGGGTACATTTACAAAAAATGAATTAAAGGAGTCGGCAATTTTCTTTTTATCTGATGTTTCCTCATTTTCTAATATTATAGCGGGTGTTTCATTTTGGACGTTATTTTTTATGCTATTATTTATTATTTTCCAGACTGTCTTAGCTTTATTGTCAGAGTTAATTATGACATATCAAAATATAAACGTTCTAATAACACGTCGCTAAATGGTTTTATATTTCTTATAATATCCTGCATCAATAATACCTACTTTGCGTAGACTATGCAGTTCCTTTAAATGAACAGATGATATTTTAATGCCAGATGTTATTCAAGGCTTAGCAGAGGAACAAACATTTATATTCTTCCTTATTGTTTTAAAAGACAAATCATAATAATAAGACAGAGTATCTGAAAAAACAGCAAATTTTCTGTCAACGGTTTGTTCAATAAAGACACTGTGCCACTTTTCGCCACTTAAATGTTTATTAAAGTTACTTAAGTTTTTCTTTGAAAAGGATCTAAATTTAATATAGTTGCTTGATGTGATATTACTTGTTTCAAAAGTTATTTTTTGGGCAGAGTGATCAGAAATTCCCGTAAAAATAATATTTTTATCACAAACATTAAAATTAGCAATAATATAATCAACAGCTGAAATAGAATTGTTCACAACCCTTGTAGGTTCATTAAAAACAGGATGTAAGTTAAAGGAGGTAATTATATCTTCTAAACTAATAGTGTCATTATTCTTATATAAGTAGTTAATATTTTAATCGCCACAAATAACAATTTTATGCACATTAAAATTAAATGCCATATTTAAACAATCTTCTAATTTGGATAGAAACGTATTAACATCCGTATTAGGCGCCCTGTACAAACAAATTATACAATAATGAATGTAATTAATAGTTAGTTTGATAGCTGATATTTCAAAAAATTTATCTACATTTAATTTTGTCAAATTAGTGACCTCTGTAGCAGTAAAATTCTTTTTTACAAGAATAATCAAACCACCATGCAAATATATATAATATGTATAATAGCATATCAATTAACTAACAGAATAAATTACAGAATTATCTATATTAAGAAATTGACAATTGTACGTTCTAAAAAACAACAACCAAGTTTACTCACATAAATATACACAACTATTAAATAGAAAACAAAAGAAAATGTAGCTATTAAGCACAAACACAAATAGTTTGTTAGAAATCATTTTTCTGATAAAGGGCTAAATTCAATGGGGCACTCACTAATTGTTTTTGCAATGTTGTAAGAAAATGACCTCTCAAAAAGAGCAGCTTTGTGCTGGGGTATGGGACATGTCTTTTCTTCTGATTTCTTCTGTCCTGTACTTTGATTTTATTTATTTATTTAAATATAATACCTAACGGGACTAAAGCCCAATTACTGGATAAGGACAAAAAGTAGTTACACATAAATATATATAAAGAGATGTAAAACTTAAAATACAAACAAAAATTATTAAAGACAAATATATACAAACCCACAATCACAAATAAATTAAACCATTAAAAACTTATGATAGTATATAACATTACATAAGTTCACAAATCAGACAAAGTGTTTTAACTAAGTGAATAGAGCAAGCAAATATATCAAGTTCTTCTTTGTACATCTGGTACTTTTGAATCATTTTATAAAAAGGTGAAGCAGTGAGTAAGTTAGTACGGGCTGTAGGTAAGTAAAATGCCGAGTTGGATCTTAAATTTGTGCGATATAAAATTCTTGACGTAGTTGACTCTGAACTTACTGCATTATTTATGATTTGTTGAAGAGAAATAATCGAATACATAGTACGCCTCTGATATAAGCTGTTTAGTTCAAACCTGGCCAATAGGATATCCTGAGGTATTCCACGTGGATGATAAATTCCATCAACAACAAAGTATAAAGATTTGAAATATCTACGCTGAACTTTCTCTAATTGAGTCGTATACGTTGTATATAGAGGACTCCAAACCACTGAAGCGTAGTCCAGTTTGCAGCGAGCAAAAGTAGTGTAAAGAGTATTTAAAGTTTTTATGTTGTTAAATTCTTTACCATTACGCAAAACAAATCCCAAACTTTTATATGCTGACTCAGTCGTTAGACGAATGTGTTCATCGAATGACAACTTGATGTCAAAAGTAACACCAAGGTCTTTAAACTGAGTTACTATGTTCGGAATAACATTGTCAAACTGATAGTCAAAAAACTCAATGGTTTTAGGGCGAGAATAGGACAAAATGTTGCATTTACACATCAATAATTTAATTGGACTAAATTATCCTGTAACTTCAAACAGTCCGAAATAGATTTAATTTCAATGTAAATTTTCAGATCGTCCGCATGTAATAAACAGCTGACATTAAAAAGCTGTGTTATGTCATTGATAAATATAACGAAAAGTAACGGCCGCAGAATCGAACCTTGTGGAACTTCTGATGATTGAACTTTTCAGATTTGAAACCACGATACTGGACAAACTGTCACCTATCATTAAGGTGCGACCTATAAAGATTTAAGTAAATTAACAGAAATACCGAATGTATCCAGTTTTGATAGAACAGAATAGAATAGAATAGAATAGAATAGGATAGAATAGAATAGAATAGAATAGAATAGAATAGAATAGAATAGAATAGAATAGAATAGAATAGAATGGAATGGAATGGAATGGAATGGAATGGAATGGAATGGAATGGAATGGAATGGAATGGAATGGAATGGAATGGAATGGAATGGAATGGAATGGAATGGAATGGAATAGAATAGAATAGAATAGAATAGAATAGAATAGAATAGAATAGAATAGAATAGAATAGAATAGAATAGAATACATTTATTCATCCAATAGATCATATACATGATATAGGACAAGTCAATAATTAAATTTTGGCCGTACTCAAGCTTGTGATATTTCGTAATCTTTTCAGTGCGAAACAGCTACTTGCACACTTACCACATAAATAAGTTACATGCGCTTTCCAATCTAAAGACAAATCTATATTCATACCTACCAATTTAAACGATGTGATGTGTTGAACTGATCTTCCGTCATTTTTGATATATGCACTAACAGGATGAAATTCCAAAACATAAGTTTTATTTTGATTCAGCGCAAGTTTTTTATTTTCAAAATCTTCCGAACTTGAGAGTAAATTGGTGTTTAACAAGTTTATTGCGCCATTTAAAGATTTTCCACATGCAATGATTATAATATCATGTGCAAAAGCACAAAAGAACGTAGACAGATAATTACCTAGGTCGTAAATAATAGCGTTCCCAGCACACTCCCTTGGGGAACTCCAATGTCGACCTCCAGTTCTTTAGATCTGGTACCAAAATAGTCAACGTGTTGCTTTCGATTACTTAAGTATGATTTTAAAAGTTCATTTCGTGACCCTTTTAGACTATAACGTTCTATGCTTTTCAGTAGAATACTATGATTGACACAGTTGAAAGCTTTTTAAAGATCAATAAATAAAGCTATAACTTTATATCCTCGGTCTAAGTTTTTATATACAAAATCTAAGATATTTATAAGCGCTGTTATTGTTGATTTATCCTCCCTAAAACTATGTTGGTTTTGGTGGTAATAATTTTTTTCTTTCCAGAAATGAAATTCTACGTTTAGCAAGTAATTTTTCAAATATTTTTGAGAAAACTGATAGCAGTGAAATAGGACGATAGTTGGAAAATTGTTTGCTGTCTCCACTTTTTAACAGAACTAGCTACGGAAATGTTTGATTGTATATTACTATTGATCTGTTTTTTATTCAAAATTAAATTTTTTGGAAGATTGATAAAAAAGTTGTTAAATTCATTGGAAATTATTTCTTTATCTGTGATTATTTCCGGTTCTATTTCCATTCCAGTGTTACAGTGTATATTCGACTTATTTTTTGTACAGCTGTTTATTATGTTGCATATGGCTCTAGATTTGTTTGCAGAGTTTGTGATAATATTATCAAAATACATCTTTTTTGCTTGTTTTATTACTTATACACTTGTTTATAACATTTATAATGGTCTTTAAAACATAATTTTGTTTTTGCATTTTAAATAAAACTTTAAGACGCGTCGCCGATATCCTAATGCCCTTTGTAATCCAGTTATTGTTATTTTTTTGATCAAGATTTTTTGTAACAAATTTGAAACTTGAGTTGTAATAACCATTCAAAATAAAGCCTATGTACTTAGTTTCAACAGTCTCCTTTTGATAAACAGTATCCCTAGATTCATTATTTAAATATTTTATAAATTTTGAAATATTTACTTTCGAGAAAGATCTAAAAGTATATTGATTTTTACTATGGTGGGTATTTACATAAAAAAAAATTTTTTGGGCAGTACGATCTGATAGACCTGTTTCCAGGATATCTTTATTTATTAAATTATTATTAAAATAAATTTGTCATTATATAATCAATAGCTGATACTCTAGTATTTTGAAAATGAGTAGGTTTGTCTAATACAGGATTAATACAGTAAGAATTTACGATGTCTAAAAGGTTCAAGGTATCTATATTCCTACATAATAAATCAATATCCACCACATATAATTACATCAGACATTTTCTCATTACTACAGATTATATTTAAATACTCTTCAAGTTTAGACAAAAAAATATTGGTGTCTGAATTTAGCGTTCTATACAAACATACAATACAAAAAACTCTATCACCCAGCGTAAATTCAATAGCAGAACATTCATATACCTTATCTACGCTTAAGTTTACTATTCGTTTATTTTCTGTTGTCTTTAGAAAATTTTTGGTTAAAATAAGAGTACCACCATGTAGGAATGACTTTCTACAATAATAGCTGGATATGCTATAGCCAAGAAAATGTACATATTTTATCTCGTCCGAATTAATCCATGGTTCAGAAATACAGAAGACATCAATATTTTCTTGAGATAAGAGAAGTTCAATTTCTTCAATTTTGTTTTTTATACATTGTACATTATGATATTCCGCACACAAATTATTTTCTTGGTTTAATGGGGAATGGTAGCTTAGTGTGTAAAGCGACTGGCTAGCAAACTGAGTTACCTAGCGAAGTGGGTTCGATTCCCGCAAGGCGAAACAATTTTTCATTAAAAAAATTGCCCCAAGAGTGGTTCGCAGGCCACATTAAACTGTAGGGCCTCGTCTCTCTTTGCCTAGCACAAGATCCTTGAGATCTTCCAGGGGGTTACTTCGATGACTTGAGAGGCGGTTAAGAAAACATTTTAAGAAAACATTTTTTTTAATTGCTATTCACTACTTAACAATGACATAGTTTTTTGTTTTAATAATTCCAGTTTATTTAAATAACACGGGCACATACTTGACTTTGCCGAATGATTTATGCCATACGACGTTTTATAGCTTTTATTTGACTGTATACAATTTGCACACCTATTACAACTGGAACTGCAAACTTTTGTTTCATGTCCTTCAGCACATATATTACAGATAGGAAACTAATTATTACATTTGATCGAAAGATGACCAAAACTACAACATGTATTGCATCTTTTGATTTAATGAAGTAGTTTCGTCCGGGTCTTGGCGTGGTCGTCAAACTTGACTTGACGTTTCGCCGATCATCCTGTCAGCTTCTTCAGAAGGATTCTAAAGACTCAATTTGTTGTGGTACACTCCTCGTTATATACCTAGGCGCCGCTTCGCTTCACTGGTCATTGGTCATGCTTGGTTCGCTTCGCTGCTCATTCGTCGTGTTTGGTTGACCGTGACTTGCTACGGTGCTGGTACTTGGCAATACCAGTCTCCACGTATTACTAAGTCGATACCCATCCTCTCTGTTAAAGTTGTTCACGTTTTTCATAATTTCCAGTGATTCCCTAATGATTCGCGGATAATAGCGCGTATTCCTGTCTAATATATTTACGTCCTCGTAATCGATTTTATGGTTCTAGTTATTATGGACATGTTCTGCTATCGCCGACCTATCCGTGTATCCAAATCTGGCCCATAAACATAGTAATTACACAGTAATTAAACTGGGAGAGAATAAGTGATTCACATAGGGTTGCTTTGATTGTTTTGCTGTGAATGTATCTGTGGGTATACAACATCTTTAGCCTGGTATATGAGTTTTGTAATAAGTAGGTCACATGACCTGTGAGTTTTTGGATTTAAATCAATAACGATACCCAAGTTTTTAGGTTTATCTACGATTTTTATCTCCCAATTTAATTTCTGTTTCATTATATTTGATATTGTCAAATAGCATCACTTACAATGTGAACAATCTATATTATGGTGTCTGAAGGACATTACCCTTCCTAAAGTGGATGGAGAAAAACGAACGTTCCTCAGAGCTTAAAAATGCTTGGATCGCAACTACTTTGAATAATAATGTGGCTGGCAGTTATATATTCATACGTTCAGGCAAGGCGGTCCCATACACATGTGAGTGCATGGTAACGGAACTTTTTTGCCACCGAATCACTGAGAAACTGGTTTAGAGTAAATACGGGGAAAACCCATCGACTGCTAAAATTGAAAATACACCGTCGACGCTTTTTGCTTTTCACGCCAAATTCCGCGAAAAATTTTGACTAGAGACTTTTTAACTCCTCCTTATATTTAACATAACGCATGAGTTGCAGTGCTATGAAGCGTGAATTCGTAAAAAGAGTTTTATTTTTGGAATTTTGGAAGTTGATTTTTGTGATAGTTTCTAAAATTTTCGACGGAGCGACGCTACGCCCTCGTGCAGCGACATTTAGCATGCTTTCTAAAATTACACTGGGTATATTTTCAATATTTTTGCATAAAAATACACCGTAGAGCGAAAATTATATTGATAAAAACCTCTTCAAACGGCGTTTTTACGTGGAGCACGCGTTTCATACGGATTTCATTATAGTTTCAAAAAATTTATCGAGGGTCTGGCGGGTTCTTTAACAATAACTTGGAAGAATTAGTTTCTAGATCATGCTGCTCCGATGGACTAATTAGATTCTAAATCATCATTTATTTTCCTACGATTACAAAACTGCTATTCACCGCTGTCAACGTCATCTAGTGGAATATTTTAGTAATCACATTTGTCCGGGACATGTGGCGTTTCTCAAATAAATGACTATTTTTATTATTACTCTAGGCAAAGCAAACAGCGGACAGCGGTTTCTCTCTAAAAGATAGATCTATACAAAATAAGTCGAATTTTGGTAAAAATACCATATATGCAAAATGTCAACGTGGGCCTTCTGAAATATGTAATTCAATTGGCTTCTGCAGAACTCGAATATCTATATTATTTTCCAAAATACATCTATGTTATATTCGTAATACACACGTGTCAGGAAAATGTCAACTATTGTCGAAATTCTCAAAATAAACGTCATGTCATATTTTAAATTGAAAAATAGTTGTTTGTTTTTGTCGCACTCGGTCTGCGACTTTGAGCGTCAACATTACCACTCGTGTGTTAAGTTTCACCTTCTGTGCTCGTTTTGTAATATACCATAACATGTCAAGTGTCGCTAAGTTCACATTCAATCTTATTGCCTGTGAATTAGCTGATAGGCTGATTTGGGGTTTTGCATTAATCAAATTGTACCCTCTTACTGAGTTGTAAACTTACCCGACGTCAAATAAAATTCAAAATTTCTATTCATTAAGTTACTATTAAATATGCCATATTAAGCGCTCAATGTTCTTTTATAGATTTATATCTTAATTTTTTAATAAAAGGTACCTATGCAACAATAACAAAAATGTAACGACAATTAAATATGACGCACTGCTTTTGGACTACAGGTTAACGATAATAAATTTCAAAAGGATTTTATGATCCTATGCAAGTACAACTACTTTTATATTGAACGTGGAATCCTATAAATTAATTTTCTTCAACATCACTTTCACAATTGCGTAAAATTAAACCAAACCCAGTGAGATAACCTTTAACTACCTAACATTGTTTATTTTCAGTTGCACAGAAATATTGAAAAATATTTCTGAGATAATTAAGAAGGTAACAAGTAAAAAAATAATAAAGAAACGTTTTCGTTTATGATTTATTGTTTTTCGGCACTAAGTATCGTATATACATCAATTTCGACTTGCCAGCAGACGCTAAAGTAGTAATTCAACTACTTGTAGTAATGATTCGAAAAATTCTAAATTAGACTTATGATGTGGGAATACACGAGTGAATAGTACTGAGATGTGTTATTCAGGTTTTAATATACAAGAGGTTAATTTATACAGAGTAATTTTTTTTTAGACAAAACCTGTTTACCTTGAGAATTATTCGAGAATTAAGGGCTTTGAAAAATCGAGACACAAAGTAGATTTTTTTCTGTGTCCCTTAATTTGCGAATAATTTTCATGGGTAGCGGTAACAGATCAACTTTAATTGATCACCTACTCCAAATAACCCTAGTAAGCCATCTGCTATAATATTTTGTAATGACAGTGTACGTGAATTTGTATAAAGATAATTTAATATACAGATCGGAAATGGTATCGTCTTCAATCATAGCTCTAAAAGTCTTGGTGTTATTACTGATTACAAATTAAGGTTTAAGGAGCATATAGTGAGTAAATTATTAAATTATATATACTCCGAGACACTTTTTAAGCATTGATGTGAAAAAAATGATACGATTCTTTAGTTTTGTCTCATTTTATTCACTGTGATACGGTTTATGGCATTTTATTGACAACATCGAGGTACAACGTATACAAAAATCCAGAATTATTGCCGTCGTTTAATTTTTGGAATTCAACCTAGTCAAATAATATCTCACAAACTGCATATTGGCTGAATATGTACAATCGTCGTAAACCGCACATGGCTTGTTTTTTTCATAAAATGTTAAAATTGAAGTCACCACCTTATCTCCTCAACAAGCTGTCCTTTCACGCTGACATTAATATTAAACGTAAGCATATTTTTACTATACCTCAACATAATAAGGAAATTTTCAAAAGGTCATTCTCTTATAACATTACTACATTTTATCAATAAATTACCTTTTGATGGACTAATCCTTACATTTAAAAGTTTTAACAAGACATAGAAAATATGTAATGCCAAACCAATAAATCGTTCATTTGTTTCTTCTATTTCCTCTATTCTTCTGCTTTCCTCTCTTTTCTCTTTCTACGCTCTAGTTATCTGTTTTATCTTTTTTCCCTTTCTGCTTTGACGTATTTCTCTAATTTAATTATATTATGCATTTTATGATTGTCTAGATATGAATTGAAAGCTATATTATATATATTTTTTTTTCATATAGTTTATGCTGTAGTGGAAGAACAGTTGCTGATTGTGTCAGTAAACTGAACTATTCTGCATTTTATTTATCTGTCACTTGTATCGTTACTTATATAATATATTGTTGTGAGTTTGGGTGAATAATAAGTGCTTTATTATTATTATTCATTATTTTCTAGCTATTTATTTTCTGTGTTCTTAATTAATACTTCTACTACTGGAACTGTGGAAAATAAAATTCTAAAATCATCATATTTAAGTCATCTGAAAACTTCGTCAATTTTTTTAAATTACTGCCAAAAGCTACCTGAGACCTACAAAATATTTTTTTTTTTATACTTTGGGGGACGGATGAACCTAAAAAAGTATAACTATTTGCCGTTTTATAATTCTACTATTCCCTTCTTGATCGGTTGTTTTTTTTGTCATTCTTTTTACATCTATGACTTTAATACTTGACTCTATATTATTTAAAATATAAGCTTCGTCGAAGAAGGTATCTACCATACGGATGACACCTTTTTTCTGTGTATAAAATTAGGGATTGTAGAGTCGCCGTGCTGCTCGTGTGACCACGATGCTATAGGCGATTTAAACCATTTAATTTTTGCTTGTGGCAATCATCGGCAAGCTACTGAAAACCTAATTAATCAATTAAAGATTTTAAATGTTCAGTTCCCAATCAATTTAACACATTTACTAAGTGCTAGCAATCCGCAAATTTTTAACGCAATTATAAGTTTTGTGAAACAGGCTAATTTAAAAATTTAGGAATTAAATAATATGTCGCTACCTTTTATTTTACTAACTACTCTGTGGCAAAGATTTTTCTGATGCCACCCACCCCCCCCTCCCCCCCAAAAAAACCTACAAAATAAAACATGTTGTATTAAAATTCTACAAATTAAGGGCAATTTACTACCGTCCCCCGTGGTTCGCACCCAGAAAAGAAGAAGTCGAGGTGTTGTAATAGGTAATAATAAGTAAACACAATCCATCATAGTCAGAAGGAGTCTGCGAACCGGGTCATACCCAAAGCCCTCGCTGTGAATTGCTTCGCATTATCGGATGCTTTAAGTGCCATATAAACGATATAAATGGTCAAAGATCAAACTAATTTTGTTTGTTGTTCAGTTTGCAAGTTTATAGGTGCTTGCTTGAAAGTTGCAAAAATCATATATGATTATTTTAGCGTATTGAAACAAATCTGGATAAAAATACAGTTATAGAGCCTATAAAAGGTAATGTTAGTTGTAAATATTTCGATCAATATGGAATAATGTTGAATGTATTCAAAATATTTATTTCATAGAAAAATAACTCCAGCAAAAATTTCATTCATCCTCAGACCCACAGTAACCAGTCTAGTTTACATCACTCAATATTTAAGTGAAGAGTTTAATCTGTCTAGTCAAGTTAATGTGATTTACTAAGATTTTTGCAAGGCCTTCGACAGACTTGAGCATAACTAGCGAAGTGGGTTCAAGCCCCATTATTCCCAAGAAGTGGTTCGGATCCCACTATAAACTGTAGGGCCCCATCTCCTTTAATCGGACACATCTAGATCTCCTAGACTTAAGAAAGTTATTTAGTGACCTCAAAGGTGGGAAAAAAACATAAAACATTCTAAACATTTATTTGAATGCATTTTAAATTGTAATTTTGCTCTCTTTATCTTTCAATTGGGCACTGTGCCTGTTGAGTATCATAATAAATAAATAAACAAATATCACCAACTGATTTGGCAATTTAAAATTTTTCTCTGTTGAAATCTTTTTAATAAAAGTAAAATATGCTACAGTTGAAAAAAGTTATTTAGTTGACGATCGTTTAACAATTACACTAACAATGTTTTAGTAGGAGCAACACAGCCACATCATATTCTTTGAAGCGAGAAATATGCATTAATTATTATTTTTTATTCAAAATTTTCAAAATCGAATCAAACTTTTGATTCAAGCTATTTGGATGATTCCTTATAACTCTTGCTAATATAATTTCATTTTATTGGGAAGACTGATCTAATTTTATTTCTTCCATTCAATTTTGCATCGTGCGTGGCCTTACACAAGTAGGGTAAATAATTATTGTTTCATAAGTAGACACTAATCAGACCAATTTGGTATAAATCGGGCAAGAACTAATAATGTTATATGTTGTTCAATCGTAAGTGAAATGATCTCTATGTAATGAAAATGTGTATAACCTGTCTTCTTCTCTCTCGGCTCTATCTTTCTTGGATGTAACAACACCCAAATCATACATAAATGTTTATACTATGCTTGGCTTGCCGATGCATTTTATCCCCCGTATTCCACCAACTGTGTTCTATTAAATAAATAGGATTCAATTAGGGATAGCAAGATATCTGACACTCCAATTGCATTGAGTTTAGAAAGGAGTAGAAAATGATCGATTTTGTCGAAAGCTTTTTGAATGTCAGTATAAATAACATCGACTTGGCCTTGTGTGTCCAATATGTCCGAGATATACTGTGTAATACAGGTCAGGTTCGAGGTAGTCGATCTTTTTTCCATAAAACCATGCTGATACGGAGATATATGACTTTTGATTTCACAATATATATTTTCGTAAATGATAATCTCTAGGATTTTGCCAAAATTGCAAAGGATAGCTATAGGTCTGTAGTTTGTTATTAGGGAGGGATCTCCTGTTTTGAGGATAGGACATAGTTTAGTTGTTTTCCATATATCTGGATAGGTACCTGTTACTAAAATAAGATTAAATAAAAAACGCAAGGGTGCTACAGAAGTATTGATAAAGTCTTTAACAATGAAACTCGGTACGTTATCAACACCGGAGGTTAATTTGTTTTTCAATTTTTTTGCTGCGTTAATTATGTCCTGGTCCGTGATTGGTTTAATGTGCACGTGTGTGTTATTAAGAGAAATAAGTGGAACTTTGTGAGAGGGATCGGATTGAACGTACATGTCCGAGAAGAAGCTGGCGAAGCCATCCATCACAGATTGAGGCGTTTCGAAGGTAATGTTGTTATAATCTGCAGAGCCAGGAATTCTAGATTCATTCTTTTTGGTTTGTACAAATGATCAAAACTTGGAAGGGTCAACGTTAATATTTATTTCGATATCATGTATATTTAAAGTCTTTAGAATCCTTCTGAAGAAGCTGACAGGATGATCAGCGGAACGTCAAGTCAAGTTCGACGACCACGGCAAGACCCGGAAGAATCTACTTCATTATCTGAAAAATGTTTTATACCTCATAGGCAGCTTTTATATATTGCTTAATTAGGGATCTTAGGATTTTGAACTACTCCAAGTATGTGTTAGTGTTAAACTTTTTGTAGTTTATGTGCGCCCTATCTTTTTTACGGATGTTATTAATTATTTCCAAGTTGAACCAGGGTGGGTCGGTTCGGCTGTTTTGTTTGTAAACTGGAACACATGTATTAAAGATATTGTTAACGGTATTATAGAAATGTTGGCAGGCATCATTTATGATGACGTCACTAAGCGAAAACTAGTAAAATTATAAATGTAAACATAATAAACAAACTAAAAATACTGTTTTCATGAGGCCGTAAAATGTCAAATCAGGTACGTCATCCTACTGCTGCGTCTGCTGCCATGTAAGGAAATATCTTAAAAATAACTAAGGTTTGGCGCCCTATTTGAATAAGCGCTTAATGACGTCACGAAAGTTTAACTTAATTTTTCTCAGCTTAAATAAGAAAAATAAAAAGAGAAACAGGTGTCTCTTATTTTTCTCTCTAGTTTCCGGTTTTCAAATAAAAAAAACGCAGGAAAATATCCTAAACGTAATGGCAAGTAGAAAACGTGGGAGTGTATAGGAAAATGTCGATATACAGAGTGAATGCGATACGGTGCGCCTATAACTCCAAGAATATTAATACTACGTAAAAACGTGTCTGAACCATTTCGATAGAGAATTTACTCATCTTTAACTTTAGTAGCCATATTTTTTTAGTGGGACCATTCAAAATTGAGATATTTGCAAAAAAAATATTGTTAAGCGATATTACCCCGAAATTGGTGGTGTTCCTGGGGGCGGGCGAGGGGGAAAAATTAGTATCTAAAAGGTACTGATTCCAGCAGTAAAATCTGTTGTCCGATTTAAAACGGTTTTTATGCATTCTCAACTGCCTGACGACTGGCCAATAAACAAAAATAACATGAATTAATTATGTTAAAAGATATTTGGATATGACAGGATTTGCCTGCTTGGATAATTCCATAAAATAAAGAAACTGCTTGCAGGTACTGTCAAAAACCAATCTAATCGTTTTACTACTGATAATGACATATGATAGGTGCAAGGATTTGAAAAAATGAGTTTTCATTGACTATTAGGTTGATGACTGAAATAATCTCTGTCATATATCCCAGATATTTATCGAAATATGTCAACAACAACTGAAACTAATAATTGTGTATCTAATGTATAATACACTGTGTAATTATCATTAAATGACAAAGAAAAATAATTGCATTATTACTGTTAAAACAGAAATACTTATCTGGTGATGTGAAGCTATTACGTTTTAATTTTAAAGAAAATTAAAATCATGACAGGTGGTTAGGCATAACTAAACAAATACAATTCCTTCACAGATTCATGGATATTGACCGCAATTATTTCTAATATAATAATAGAGCCATAAAACATTCAGAATATGATCGAGAAATAGCTTCCTTACATTATTCAATTGTCAAACCACCTCCTACTGCTATCTTACCTAAATAAAACCTTCTTACTCCATTTATCTTTTCGTAGTTTAGTTCAATAAGGGTTCAAAAAGAAAGCATAGCAAATTAAAAGTTCTTTTCTGTTAAAACCAGGTTAGCCACAACTTATATGACGGTGGTAAATCAAACAAATACGTACTCACAACTAAAATGTTCATTTTCGGAAAATCGAGTTTCTCTTTAAGTTCGTTGGACTTATTTTAAATTTCTAATGGTTTATGGAAAAAGAGTTCAATAACCGACGTATTATGTCGCACTTTCAAGAGGTATATTACCAATAATTGCATACAAAAAAATGATCTAACGTGTAGATGCGGTGAACAAAATTATTAGGCACTGAGGAGGCTTATGAAAACTTTATAAATAATTTTAAATCAGCAGTATTGGGAAAAAATATTTGTAGAATGCCGCAGTAGTACTGTTAATTGATCTAATAAAAATTATAATTTAGATTTTACATTCATTCTGTGAAATGTACAAGTTTAATTCATAATTACAGTACCTATAGTAATGAAGCAGCTAAATTAACTAGTAATTTGTGACGTTTTCAGATCTCAGTTTACGGCACTCTGTGAATAACATAGTCTATCGTCATACACCTGATACCATAGAAATTAGGTTTTGGCAGTAAAATATTGAAATTTACACTACCAAATGCCTTACTAAGTTGCATGCAATACCACTCATTTGGAAACCCTTTTCCAACTCGACCAGTCGTCTCAGAACTTTATAGTAAGTGGTAAACATAATATAAATAATAAGTTACGGCAAATGTATACTAGTAAATAAACCAGGAGTTCGATAAATGAGAGAACACTTGTTTCGAAATACAAAGGAAAATATATGAAATACAAAGTAAATACGAAATACAAAGTAATATATAGAATATAGATATCAACAGAAATAACGATAAAAAGGATATTAACATACAGGCTGTCCATTTTATCAGGGCCCTCGAGAATATCTCACTTAATATCGGTCGTACAGAAAAAAATATTTTTACGAAAATTGTGCCGATTTATATATCTTACAAAATGGTTTAAAGACATTTGGAGGCAGAAAATATCGAAAATGCGAAAAACGTCTAGGCCAAATATCTCCATTATTTGAAGAGATACCAGAAATATTCTAAGGCGAAAATTTTTTACAAAACGGAGTGTTTCAACGAGGTTTTATATAATTTTTTCCAAAACCGCTGTATTTTGAGATTTACTCTTCGGGCTGTTAAAAAAATTATTTTGAAACGGGCGGGAAATGGCGCCATCAAATAGAGTATTTTCCTCACATTTCAACGATATATCACATGCCATATTTATTCATTGGTACTACGTTAGTAATTATAAAAACATATTTTTAAAACCAATAATTTTTTTTAACAAGCATTATACTTGCCGTGGAGAAGTATGATTAAATAAAACGATAAAATAATTCAATAAATTGTTCAAATAATAAAACATTAACACAATTAAGAAGAATAAAGTAAATTCAGGTAACAAAAACAAATTAATAATAAAAAGCATATAGTACACACAGAACATTAATATTTATCTAATCCTCAAAATAATTTTTAAGATATTATATCAAGTGTTCAAAGTGTCCACCGCGATTTCTTATGCACAATCGAGCGCGGCGAAGCACTGCATTTAAAACCTTACTCAGCATTTCGGGGGTAACTGTAATACATGCCTGTTGAATTCGAGCTTTTAGGTCATCGAAAACACCTTATCTTTAACATACCCAAATAGAAAAAAGTCCATTGGGGTTATACTTGGAGAACGAGGGGGCCATCGAATAAATCCATTGGTACCTATCCAATGTTGAGGCAAAATTTCGTCTAAATAATCTAGGCAAATCTGGGAATTGTGGGGAGGAGCTTGTTGAAAATATTGAAAGTTGTGTCGATTCTCTAAGGGCAGGTCATCTAAGAATTCACTAAATTCATTTCTCAAAAAGTTTAGGTACCTTTGACCACTGAGGTGACGATCATAAAAATAAGGACCTATTAAATTGGTGCCTAAAATGCTTATCCACACATTTATTGAAAAACGATTTTAAAACCCAGTCGGTCTACCAATGTGTATTTTCAGAAGTCCATTTGTACTGAATATTGCGATTAAAAAATCCATTATTGGAGAAATTTGCCTCGTCGGACCAAAGTATTTTACTACATATATGCTACATAATGGATCGGCACGCTTCTTTTCCAACAGCCACCTACAAAAAGTTGTCCTCCTTAGTTTGTCCCCTGCTTGTAAATTGTGAACTTTTTTGGCTTTATAACATTGGTAACTATTTTTCTTTAAAATTTTTCTAGCACTTGTTTTATTTATATGACAAGCAATTTGAATTTCTCTTAAAGATGTTTCCAAATTTTCTGTATTTTTATTTCTTACATAATTAACAACTTGGTTTACCTTATTTACATTATCAGTAACACTGTTCAACCTTGTCTTCTTCTTTAAAAATGAACCATTATTTTTCAGTTTCGTAGCTAATTTTCTGAACAGAATTTTATTCGACTGTAGTGCTTGTGGAAATCTGTTTTTATATTCTATTTGATCTAAGAGTTAAAATTGCATTCGCAATATGTAACGATCATATTATAACGATCAATGTGAGTGAAAATGATTTTAAAAAATTCTAAATTCTTAAACGAGTGTGATTGAGTAAGAGTTTAAGTATTAACTGAGATGATATATCAAAAAATTAAATTGTCAAGTTTGTTCATAGCCAACTATTTTAAAAGAATTCAAATAATAATGAAATCATGAAACACAAACAAATGGATGTTATACTTAAATTAATTGTTGAAGACATTTTAACTTTCTGAGCAAGGAGTGACGCTTTTATGAAGGACCTCTATTATACATTGGCATAACTGCGAATAGTCTTTCCATAATTGCTCCATGTTGCTTTCTTGATTATTATTTTGTTTTTGTTACCTGAATTTACTTTATTCTTCTTAATTGTGATAATGTTTTATTATAGCAAAGATTTGAACAACTTATTGAATTATTTTATCGTTTTATTTAATCATACTTCTCCACGGCAAGTATAATGCTTGTTAAAAAAAATTTTATTGGTTTTAAAAAAATGTTTTTATAATTACTAACGTAGTACCAATGAATGAATATGGCATATGATATATCGTTGAAAAGGGAGGAAAATACTCTATTTAATGGCGCCATTTCCTGTCCGTTTCAAAATAATTTTTTTAACAGCCTGAAGAGTAAATCTCAAAATACAGCGGTTTTGAAAAAAATAGATAAAACCTCGTTAAATCACACTCTGTTTTGCAAAAAATTTTCGCCTTAGAATTTTTCTCGTATCTCTTCAAATAACGGAGATATTTGGCCTATACGTTTTCCGCATTTTCGATATTTTCCGCCATAACTCTTAAAGTAGGCCATAAATTTCAAATGTCTTTAAAGCATTTTGTAGGTTATATAAATTGGCACAATTTTCGTAAAAATATTTTTTTTTTGTACGACCGATATTAAGTGAGATATTCTCGAGTACCCTGATAAAATGGACAGCCTGTATATGTACATATTTTTATGTTTAATATAATGAATATGCCATATCTGGAGGTTCTATACCAGTATAAAATGTAGAATTAGCTTATAAGTGGGTGTAAGAACTCATGAATAGAGATGCAGTTAATTATAAGCTTAAGCCTATATATTATAATATTTATTAATTCATTAAATTATTTTTCCTTTAATTAAATGATTTAATTTTTATTTTTTTAAATTGATATATTCAATGAAAACTTTCCTGTTTTGTCCTAAAATATAAATTCTTAGCGTTCTTCTAAATAGCGAAATTGATTTTATGTCTTTAATAGTGTCAGGGACTGAATTATAAGGTTTGGGAACTAGAAAGTGATACACTCTTTGACCTTATAGTTTTTAACATCAAAGGATATAGACATTTGCTTTTTTGCTTTGTATCATATGTGTATAGCGGATATCTAGCTATATCGCTTTTTGATGTTACTTCGCATTTGCAAAAATGTAAAACAAATGTCTCATGTCGCAAACCTTAGATTCTAGAAATAAAAGGTTACTGGGATGATATCTATTATCTTTATGTAGCATTATTCTGCAACGTTTTTAGTGCATGTAAGTGAGTTTCAGTTACACCACCACTTCCTAATATTGCATAATAATTCAAGTAACTTTCTACTAAACAGTTCTCATTTGTTGAATTTTCAGTATATTCTGCAGATATTTAAACTTATACTAGAAATGGCCTACGGCCATTTCTAGCTCTTGCAGAGGCATTCGCGCTTCGCGCTCATAGTGGCGCCTGCGGCGCCACGCGGGGATGCTCCCTCCGGTCGCATCCCCGCAGTTGAGGACGCATGAAAGTCGGAGATATGTTCAAAATTCTAGGATCGGTCCTCGGATTAGCCTCAAAATTCTAAGGAATTGTCCCTGAATGCGCCTAAATATTAATCATTATTATTATCAATATCAGAATTAAAATCAATATCAAAATCGACATGAAAGGATGTCGAAATGAACATGAAAGAATATCAAAATCAACATCAAATTCAGTATCAAAGTCAATATTAAAATCAATATCAAAACCGTTATCAAAATAAATATCAAAGTCAATATTCAGTATTTCATTTTTCAGGATTTCATTTTTCAGTACCTATTTCATTTTGCAGCATTTCATTTTTCAGTTTTTCATTTTTCAATATTAACCGAACATATATTTTAAGTTCGTATACGTTATAAAATATTGAAACGACATTCCCCGAATCGTTCGAGGCACGAATTCATGAAAGAAATATCGATAAAATGTAATGAAAGATGAGGAAAATCTATTTAAATTTTTTTCTACTCCCTTGCGTAAATTTGCCGTTTGCCGAACAGTCTATAGAATGGATATGAAATCAGTCAATCACAGCTAATCTTCCCAAAAAACGGTATATCACTGAAAATATTTTTTAAATACAGACAAAATTTTAGATGTACGGCAAAAAAAAGGAGCTGTGGGTGAGGATGGAACCAATTACCAATTAAAAGCTTTTTTTATTGTTTTATAAGTACAATTCATTCTATTTATATTGATTTTTCTCTGAGCTAACGTTTTTATAAACCTGCACAATGTGCATACAAAAACTAATTATCCTGTTCTAAAATAGGTAGTTCCTCATAGATACAGGTTGGCTGATGGTAGCCGAAATCAATATGCTTTAGATTTATTTATTGTTGTTTTAATTTATCATTTATTAACATTTTATGATATTTTTTATTTTTTCTTTATGATTGATTATATTTTATCTATTATAATATTGTGTAGGATTTATTAAAACCTACTTAAATTAATCATTAGTTCTAAAAATAAATAAGGGTATTCTATCTGTTATATACATAATAAGGTTAAAAATTTAAAAGACAGAAATAAAGATGAATTTTCAATTAAGATAAAATGTACGGTAAAAAAAAAAAGAGCTGCTGTGGGTGAGGATGAACCAAGGACCGGAAGGCTTGGAACGCGTCGACTATTACCGTCCGGCTACCGCGTCGCCTTTCCAAAATGTTTCACGTACATCATGAGATTCAGAAGGAATTATTTGACGGCAACAAAATATTCCGTTTTACTATAAAGTAGCATTTTCTAAAGGCCACAACTTTCTTAATATTTATAGTAGAGAAATGAAACTCTGCATAGCGGTAGATAATTTATTTAGCTTTATTTTCGTTAGGTACGAACATTTTCGCCGAAAACGGCCTATTTGCCGAGATATTCGGCTTTTAACGAAAACGCTACGTATTTTGGCCACCCGACGTCGTTTCCTTCAAAACGCTCTAGCTCGAAAACGGTTCGTCGAAGGTGATATCTGAAAAATGGAAACGATTCCTCATTAAATAATCTTGTCCTTTGGGAGTTTTTATTTTTAAGAAATTTCCAGCGGTTTAGAAGTTATTCAAGGAAAACCGAAAATGTGCGTATTTCGCCAGAATCGTGAAAAACCACCAAACACGCATTTTTTAAACGCTCATATCTGGCGAAAAACACCCCCCAGACGGCCGTACGATGTCGATACGGAAAGTACATGAATGGCAATGAAAGCAAATCGTAAATCCCACCGGCATAATCGAATTATAAGGCCGCCAGGAATGAAACAAAAACGGAAATTTTTGACGTTTACCAAAATAAGCGGGCGCCTACGTCATCAAAAAGGAGCGACGCAAATTCATTTTGTGGGTCGTAAAAGCGTGTAGGGAAAGAGATGGCCGACATTATTAGCCTAATTAAAAATATCAACCCCGAAAGGCACGCGTCGCCAATACGAACTTGGGACGTAGTTCGGCCTCCCGCTTCCGCTCGTCCCGCTCCCGACCTCGGGCTCTGCCGCAAACCGGAGAATATGCGCCAGCAAAATTGCAAAACGCAAGGGGCTCGCACCAATACGATTTTAATATTAAACTTATATAGAATAAACTGTAATTTTCTAATAATATAATCTGTGTGAATCCCATCGTAAGTGTTGGTCTTTGATGATAATACCCAAGTAAGTTAAGTGTCAACAATTTACGTTGAAACCAATTTGTTATAGTAGTTAAATCAGTTTCTACGATTTATTTTAGTTCATCGTCCCACGTGTAAGCTTTATAAAAAACTACAGTATCATTGGCAAAGCTGATTATTTTGCCTATGCTTTGCAAGGAAAATATTCCACTTACATAAACTGAAAATAGTAGCGATTCTAACACCGTGCCCTGTAGTACTCCATACTCGATATTTAGTGGCTCGCTCAGTTATCCTTTACTCTCGCAGACTGAATTTTATTGGTTAAATAACTTTTGAAAAATTTTAAGCAGGTGCCTCTGTCTCCAATATCTTCAAGTGTCTGTAAGAGTAATTCATGGCCGACTGTGTCAAGCACCTTACTAAGATCAATAAATGTACATTGATAAGGTTTTCTCTCATTTAACGCTAAATAAATATTAGTTGTGAGATCTATTATTGCATCTTTGTCTGATCGATAGCCGAGTGGGTTAAGGCGCGAGGTGGCAATCGCGATTAATCACACGGACATCGCACCATCGGGTTCGAATCCTGGCTCCGGCACTGTCGGAGGAAATGGTTGTATGTCCGCGTTTTTTCAATGTGTAACCCCCTTCCGCACAAGCCCTGGCTTCTGGAATTGGGTGGAATTGGGGGTTGTCTAATTTCTGTGATGTTTATTTATTTATTTATCTTGTGTGGAAATTCCTTTTTTGAAACCATATTCAGACAGCAGTTTAAATTTATTCAGGTTTGAGTTTAGTCTCGCTTTAATCACTTTTTCAAATATTTTAAATAGGGTTTTTATTAGGGATATTGATCTATAACTTTGTATGAGTGATTTATCTCCAGTTTAATAGATTGGTGTTTTTACCGCCTCCTTGAAAACAGTTGGCCATAATCCTACTTCCAAACATTTATTTATTATATACAGCAAGAGATTAGTGATATAAAGTAAGGCAGTTTTTATAGTTTTCGCCTTTATATAATCTACTCCAGTAGATTTATTATTTCCAGGGCCCACGCTTCATTTAAGGATCCGGGAATGCTCAACCATAGTTTCGCTTGAGTTTTTAATACGTATTTTTATTTTATTTTTAAACAATTATCTTATATATAAATTATATAAAATTCATACAAAGTATATATCACTGTCGGCAAGAATTAACTTGAGCAAACGTTGAGCAGCTACCTGGTCCTGTGGTCAAGTGCTTTGGATGTCATCTCTATGAGCCCAACATTTAAAAAATATTTTGACTGCTTGTTAAACCCGACATCAGGGGTTGGAACTTACAATTAGTCCTATATTTATTGACCCTAATTACGGAATCAAATGGTTTACAGTCTGTGAATATTTACAGGGCGCACTGTAGTGCCATGAACTTGACAGTAGTGTCGCATTAAATTCTATGAATTTAAAGTGCAAAGTGAGAGTTTTTGTTTAGTATTTATCTGATTTATTGGTACATTCAAGAACAATTCCAGATGTAGGACACCGATGCTTTCAGCAAATATGTGTTAACATTTTTTTATTACTCCTCCGTTTCATTCCACGGAACTCTGGCTAGGCCGACAGTAATACAAAATATTTTTATTTTTGCGCATAGTTGTAAAATGCCAATATAAAATATTGATATAGTACAAATGCATACAAAACTCCAATTTATTTTATTTTTTTAATAAAAGCAAATCGAAAGTGTTTGTGAAGAGTTTTTCTCAAAAGTGTACTTGGTAAGTGTTCATAGTTTTTAATTGATAATGCTTACATAAATTGGGGCAGTTTAATTAAAAATAAGTTGTAGAGCTTTTTAATTTTTTACAAAGACAGGAGGGTTATTAACTTGCTCGGTAAGTTGAAGCTTTTATAGCACCTACCTAGCAAACTCAAGAGATAGATATAAAATATAAGAATAAAAGTATAACATTATATTTTTCCGACAATACGCGCCAAGCAGTAAACAAGCATACAGTGTGTACCAGTTTATGTGTTACACTTAATATTCTCTGTAATGTTTATGATAAATTTGCTTGAAAATCGAGTCTGACTAAGGTTATTCTGTATTCTTGTCGAAAAACTTCCAGGGATCAAAATAGCAATATAGTTGTTGTTAGAGCTAAATTTAAGTTCAGAAACGCGTACAGATCTAAACGGTATTTTGACTTACGTGGAGTCATTTGAATGTCTGTTGATGGGATCAATTTGGCTAAAGGTTATTACCCCAATAAACTATAAGAGTGTAGTACTACAAGAAAGGAAAATTACAATCGATGTATAAATTATAAATCTTTCTAACCTGCTGGACGATTTAAGTTTTACTAGAAATAACTGGCAGTCGATTCTCAATGAATGCAAGCTAGTTGCTGAAAACTTAGATATGTCTTAATTGCCTGAAAAACGAAAAAGAAAAAGAACAACTGTTTTGATGCAAGTAATCCAAACGATGTTTTTTTAGAATTAAATCCAGAGGTAAATTCTTATTGTACTATAAGGAACGTAACAAGACTGAAACCAACAGCTACTCTCCGGGCTATGTGCTACACCGAGCGCTGAATTACAAGTTACAAGCCTGGCGCGTTAAATGTAATAATTGCATATTATCATCAAAACGCTAATGCTTCGATGCAACAAACACCACCCGAAGGTAGGCATGTGACGACCGACACGAGGATCACTTGACCATTTAGTACATTTTGGTATCTTTGGGATAGCGACATGTAAAATAGTCAGCAGGCGCCATCTAACGGTCCCATGTCTGTTGCAATCGAAAAATAAATAGCCTGACTGGGCTTAGCATAGTTCAAAGGTGCTTTTAGAGGGCGGAATATTAAAACATAATATTTTTAGTCACAAACTCCTCTATAAAATCCTTATTTTACTATAAGGAACGTAACCAGACTGCAACCAACAGCTACTCTCCGGGCTATGTGCCCCGCCGAGCGCTGAATTACAAGTTAAGTGAAATAATTGCATATTACCATCAATCGAAGCATTAGCGTTTTGATGGTAATATGTAATTATTACACTTAACGCGCCAGGCACGTAACTTGTAATTCAGCGCTCGGCGGGGCACATAGCCCGGAGAGTAGCTGTTGGCTGCAGTCTAGTTACGTTCCTTATAGTAAAACAAGGATTTTATATAAGAGTTTGCGACTAAAAATATTATGTTTTAATATTCCGCCCTCTAAAAGCACATTTGAACTAGAATTAATGTGTTTAATATTCTTTTGGATTGCATGATTGTAAATATTTCGGCTCGATTTGAATCTGCAAAAAATATATATCATCTTTTTAGTCTTTTATGGACATTTCTTGATGATAATGATGAGCAAATTAAAAATAAAACAGATAAACTTCAGAGCACATACGAACATGATATTGATCCAAAATATTCGATGAAATAAAGCACTTAAAAGCAATTTATCTGTATATATTTTACCAAAAACTGTTTAGGTGCAATTTTTGTTTGATATTATTTCAACTCATATTTTATTTTTTAGATATTTGATAATTTAATGCGATAATAGTACCAGTACCCTGATGTATTATGTATTAAAGCATTATAGTTTCATATTTTATCTGTTTACTTAAAAATATGTGTTATTGAATATACGCATTTTCTTTGTATCGCGACTATGTTAGTTAGATATTCAGTGTAGTAGCAACACTAATAAAAAAAAATTTTTTTGCTTCAGATTATGATGTTAAATGTAGTATATTTATACAGTAAACCAACGTTGGGATACACCTTTTCTAAGGAGTTTGTCCGGGACGATGTACAGCCCCCGGACCCGACGTGGCTCTCGACGGTCCTGTACGGTTCTATCATTTTGGTTATAGTCACCGTTATTATAAATTATGTCATATCCTTTAATATTATATAAGTTAATATCTATGAGTTTCTGTGACAATGATAGCATCAATATTAGAATCTAGCTCCGACAGAAATATTTTGAGTTCGTCTAAATTTCTATTTATACTTCGAATGTTATTATGAAGTATTGTAAATTTGTCTGTATTTTTATTTATTTTTAATATTTCTTTGGCTTCATTACAGTTTTGTAAAGTATAAGTGTCAATAGCATCCAATGTAAAGTCTCTAACATACTGATCCATTTTTTTATGTTAACCTATATAAGTCTGCTGTTTAACTAAATTTACTATTTTTCGAGTGAAAAAAAAGTATTTATGTAAATTAAATCACTCGTTTTAATAATAAAAAGATAAAAAAAGGGTGTATTGGAACATAATAGATAATTACTTCCAAACCTTATAATAAGTATAGAATTAGTGCATTTGTTTTTTAAATAACCGTGTTGATGTTTATGTAGTAAATTTGACTTGTTTACAGATTCCAAAGTCTGCTATATAAAAGTTTTTTAAGTAATTTTGAAATAGTTGTAATAAAAGCCACTAGTCTGTGATTATTAATTAAGTTTCTGTTGCCATTTTTAAAAACTGGTGTTACATGCGATTTTTTCAAACAGGTCTGGACAATACCTCGAATGAAAAATTCGTTAAATAGTTTTTATTCGCTAAAGATTTTGTTAAATCTATTATTTCCTTTGCATTTGTTGGACGGAAGAATACGTTTTTAAATTTCTTTTTTACATTCTTTATGTCTCTGGAGTATGTAATTTTCTTCGTTTATAGAAATAAGTCTTGTTTAACAATGTCTAAAAAGTAAGTATTAAATCTAATTGCAATATCTTTAGGATCACTAATTAAAATCTCTTCATGTAACGGATGAATATTTTGTTTTTCTGTTGTTTGAGCAACTTCTGGCTTAATAGTTAACCATACAGATGTTATTCATTCTCATTTAACTGTAGCTTTTTCCGATTACAATTTTTAGAATATCTTTTTGGGAAATTGCTTGATATTTTGTTACACTTGCGCTCAAGTTTTGATAAACAGCGCTTATTTTTACACGATGTTTAGTACCTTTAGCAAACCAGGTTTTTTTCCTTGACTTGAATTTTTTTATATGAAAAAGAATTCATAATTGTAAAACAGCCGGCGATGTGCAAGAAGGGCGAGAGAAAAATGTGGTTAAAAAGCAAATCACTTCTAAAAACGTAGGGTCAGCATTGGGCAAATCATTTTTTGACAACTTCTACCTACTAGAACTACTCGTTTTATTAATCAAATTCACCTTTTCACCCAATCTCATATACGACAAAAATTAGATAGATTGACCCTGCACAAATTTGTACTAATAATGTGTGTGCATCGTATTATAAAATATTTTTATATATTTCTCAAAACAATTTAAATACTCACCTTGTAATCTTAATTACTCTACTATTAACTGCACTACCGCTATTTTAATCCTCCCATAATACACATATAAATAACCATAGCTAAATCGGTTAATCATACACTGTATTTATCTCGCTCAAACAATTTCAGCCTGATAATATCATTATCTGCGAGCTAGCCTGTAGGTCTCCTTTAGAAATCACTTGTAATAGGACCAATTATTATTCACTTAACAAAGCTGTTTACCAACATTATAAATCGACTACTTAAATTAAATATTTTATTCAATCAAGACTTAATAAGATGTTAACAGACTACCATTACTAAAGGTGTGTTTACACTAACTTGAAATATGATCAATATAATTTAAGTTTGCAGGTGTATTTGTATGAAAAATACAATGTTGTAATAAATAAAATAATACTTTTTTATTTATATTTTAATATAAGTATAAATGTTAATTAAGTTACCATCATTTTCTTAGTGTAAGTATAACTTTAGTGGCAAATCATGAGTCATCATTTTGGTAGCGAAGACTCAAACAAATTAATTTTGAAAGCTGCTCTGGAACTTCCTAATGGACTTTGAATTTCCAATTAATAAATCTATTATATTAACAAATATATATTTTTTTATCTTATAGGGTGCCTGAATGAAATTAATTTGGTTGAGGTTATTCAACTGATTGCAGGTACTAGTAGTGCATGGTATATTTTAAGACGATGTGATCTAGAAATGAAAAACGAACATTTTTTTAAGTACTTTCCTATGGCTAATTGCAACCATTTTCGTTTTATAAATAAATAAGTGTCAAATTCAAGAATAAACTTAACGAAAGAGGTTCCCTCAAATAATTCATTAGAAAAATTTATAATAGGTGTTTGACGTGTTGTCCATTTTGATTGACACACGTATCTATATAATTTTTAAATGAGACCATTTCTTCCAATCCATTGAAATGAGTAAATAGTATTTAACTGGTCCTTTACTGTAATGTTTTTTTGTAAATTTTTTTGCTGTTTTCTTTATTCGACAAGCAATAAAACCTCAGTTTGGTATAAATTGTCGTATACAAGGGAGCATTTATCACACTTATCGGTCGTTAAAATTTGTATTAAATTTAAAATATTTGGAATTTTACAATATGAACTTAATAAAGCGGAACTTGTAGACATGACTTTTGTTTTGGGCGAGTTAGACAGAAATTGTTTACTTGCCAATATAATTTATCACCAACGTTATCCTGAAAGAAGGATTCCTGATGTTAGCAGCTTCCAAAATCTTCTCGATAGATTTCTGGAAACTGGAATTGTCGAATATAATATAAGTGAAAGAATAAAACGTGTTGTGAACAAAGAAAATTGGTGCTGGCAACTGTTGAGAATCCCCATGTTAGTCAAAGAGAAGTGAGCTCATTAGTAGTAGGAATAAGTAGACGGTCTGTGGGTCGAATCTTAAAAACAAATAAGTTGCATGCATATCATATTCAAATGCACCAGGAATTATCTGATGACGATTTTCAAAAGTGCCTACAATTTTGTAACTGGGCCAGAGGTGAAATGCAACATGATGTCAACTTATTCAGTGATGAGGCAACTTTTCATAAAAATTGATTGGTTAATAAGTACAATTTCCATTATTATGCTTCGGAAAATCCTCACTTTTTTATCCACGTTGATAACCAACACAAATGGTCTATAAACGTTTGGGGAGGAATTATTGGACCACATGTAGTAGGGATACATTTCATTGATGGTACATTGAGTGGAGCTACTTATCTTCATTTTTTGGAAAACTATCTGCCGCCATTATTGGTAAATATCCCTGAAAGAATCAGAAATAGGATGTGATTTCAGCAGAATGATGCTCCACCACATTATTCAAATGCAGTTAGAGACCAGTTAAATAATACCTACCCTAATCAATGGATTGGAAGAAATGGACCCACTAAATGACCTGCTAGATCCCCAGATCTTACACAAATGGATTTATTTCTATGGGGATACATCAAGAAAATTGTTTATAGAGGCACACCAACAGCAGTACAAAATATGAAGAAAAGAATAATAACTGCCTTTACATCTATCACACCGGCAGTTTTAGGAACAGTGGGAATCTCATTTCAAAAGCGCATAGAGATGTGTGTCAATGAAAATGAGCGACATGTGGACCATTTACTACAATTTGAAGTTTTTTTAAGTTTATTTTTTAAATGAAAGACATTAGTCGAATTTTCAATTTTATAATTTACTATAGGGCTTTTGAGGATACATATATTTTAAATTCAGCATGATATTTTGGTATAATCAAACTCAAATTTTTTTCTGAATATGATAAACATTCACTTATAATTTCCAACTAAAGATATAAAAATTGAAAATATCAGCTTCTACTTTAATTTATATATTTTTTAAACTTAAAGCATTAAAAGAATGAACTGTTATAAGCCTACTTGAATTCGAAATTTAATTGCAAATAAGTCTATATTTCTATTTTAACTGTATTGCAATTAATACCGGATATATTCGTCAAATAATGCAATTATTGTTTTAAAAAATTATTTCATAATGTCGACATTATGCAAAATATTTTTTCACAACTTACTTACGTAGCATTCACTTGATTAATAAAATTCACCTTTCCAATCAGTATCATTTACGGCTAAAATTTTAATAGATAAATTGCTTATTTATTAATACTCTTTACATTAGATTTAATTTTCGTAAAATGCAGGTAACGCCACCTACCTTCTGCATATTGCATTTTTCGGCATATTACTCTTTATTGTCCGTTCCTATATTTTTGACATAATTTCTTTCCACCGCAACTAATGGCAATTTTACAATGACCGTAACCAGAGCTACCAAGATAATAAGAATACAAAGCGGGTGCTATATAACCACAAAGACACTACCCGAACTTGCTCTATCATAAATTACAAGTAGTGCACTATTACACTGACACACATTTCGAAAATTTCTTTGAATTTTTTAATGGAGCAATTGAGAAGAATGTCAATTTGGCACAGACCACATAATGGAACAGTAGTCCAAATAGCAAATACAACTTTTGAAGTAATGATTTACTGCCGATACATTTGTTAATTCTACTGTATTTGTTACAGATTGTATTGTATTTTGTCTAAAATATTTATGGTTAATTTAGAGTTATATTTTAACTGATTTTAAACTATAAATTTCTCTTCTTAAGAAATGTATCAAGAAAATATTGTTTAATTAAGTGTGTAGATATTTAACAAAGAAAAAAAATCAAACAATTTACTTAGCAGTACGAATGATCTACGTATTCATTCCCAAAATATGTATATGTCTTTATTAGTGGATTAAATTTAGATTTCTATTTCAGAAAACATTTTCAGTGATTGAAAATAATGAGAGGATGTTAATAAAATTAAATAACTAATTATTTGAACAACATATCTTTTTAAAGATCTTACTAAAAGAAGATTACATCATCCTGCTCTAAATATATCTTTTTCCATAGACCATCGATTGCGAAACAACAACAATGTAAACAATTACGTTGAATCTTATAATTTCCGTAAGGCAAACTATCACACAGTGTACGACAGTATCAGAAATTATGACTGGATCGTTCTAAATTTATTTAGTGATATAAATTCATCATGTGAACATTTTCACATTATATGAAATACTTGACTCTTGGGTGCCTATATATTTTTTTAAACCAAAAGGGTGATTCATGAGGAGAGGATTGTACTTTACCAGATAGAGAACATTGAGGTGATCTTAAATCCTCATACAGTAAAGGCTGAAGCGGACCCGTTTTCGAAATATATATTATGTATTATATTTTGTGGAAGAACATTCTTTCGCCATATATCTGTAACGCGTAAACGAAATCCAATGAAATTTTATATGTTGATTACAGTAGTCATTCACCATCTAATGCCTGGGATGGTAATAAAATAAATATCAGGGCCGGACCCAGAATAAAAATATTTTTAAGTTATTTCTAGAAAATAACACTCTGTGCACTGTTTATAAAATATTTGATATGAAAATATATATTTACACCTAGAATATACAACATCCCATGAAAAATATTTTCGGGGCATTTCATTGTTTATATAAAAAAATTAAATTGTTGATGGTTCAAATCTTCTTTCTTTTACATATTATTTTTTGTCTTCTATCTGCACTACCTAAAGGTAGTGCAAATAGGGAGAATAAAAATTCGTCACATATACCTGGTAAAATAAAAAAAATATATTGTAATGTATGTGTACTTCATAAACTTAAGAGTTTTTACAAAATACCCTATCAAATTTACTAAATAATGTAAACACAAGATGAAAGTGGTTTCAACATGATGGGGCTACGCCGCATTTTTCGGTGTAAGTCAGAAACTATCTGAATAAACAGTATCCAAATAGGTGGATTGGTCGGGGTGGTCCCATTGCATGGCCCCCGAGATCGCCAGATCTCACACCCCTTGACTATTTTTTGTGGGGCTATTTAAAAACTGAAGTATATAAAGAAGAAATAAATACCAGAGAGCAGCTGATTGCAAGAATTGAGCACTTTTGCAATGAAATTAAAAACAATTTGGAAATTGTTATAAAAGGAATAAATCAAATGACAAATCGATCAAGAAAATGTATTGAATTTGGCGGTGGTCACTTTGAAAATAAACTGTGATTCAAAATAATTTAATTGGATTTAGTAAGTTTGACTGATTTCTTATGTTCCTGGCAGGATCACCATGTAATATTGGTGGATATTTAGTTGAGTTTAATTATTTATTAAAGTTAACATGGTACTTGTTGGAATAAAATATAACACATCTAGTCCCCTTGAGGACTAACTATATTTTCTATTCTATAAAAATACTTACAGTCCTCATTTCAACATGGTGTAATTTAGTAATATGCCTACTTCTAATAACAATATTTAATAACAAACATAATATTCAATAACAAACCTAAAGGTATACTTACACTATATTATTAAGCTATACTTATACTACAGCAGTTAAATTGTTAATATTTATTATTTTGTTAACTTTATTAATTACACACTTTTAATTTATTTTTTATTTTAATGCTGTAGTTATTGCTATAGTAAATGATGGATGATTAATGAGACAAATTGCACTGCGTTATAACATTAACAAAAATATGATGTGTAACATTTGAAGAAAATGGAGAATAAACGGTACGATTAGTAGAAATCCCGGATCAAAGGAGAAAGGATATCCTACTTAACAAGAAACTAACTATTAATATTTCGTTATTGCACCATTTCTATTTATAACTTCTATAAGTCTGTTTGGCATAGAATTAAACAACCTTATACAATATTCATTAGTAATAATATTTTCCCATGCATTATTTACTATTAAAAGTAATTCTTCGGCATTCCGTGGTCTCACATTTCGTTTTTGGATACTTCTTACGAGTAGTCTCCATACTTCTTCCACAAGGTTAAGATCTGGGCCAGTTAAGAACATTGACGTTGTTATCTTCAAACCAGTTAGTTACAGTATGAGCAGTATAAACGGAACAATTGTCTTATTGAAATATAATAAGGAAATAATTGTGACACAGAAGAGAGCATAATATTGTCTAAAATCCTAATATACGTTTCACTATTAAATCGTTCCTCAATATGCCACAAAACACCAGGACCACGTGCCGATATCCAAGTCCACATATTGACGGAAAATCTACCACTTTTATCATTGTTAGAATCATATTTCTCATCGAATCGAGTATTCGGAGGGCGGTAAACACGAATACGACCACTATGTGTTGACTGGAAAGTTTTTTCGTCTGTAAAGATTACATTGTTCCAAAAACCTACATCATGCGCTAAAAATTCAAGCGCAAATCCTACTCGAGCTTCTTCTTTATGTTCAGCTTTAAGTAAGTATGCTGCTGCATGACAGCGTAGCTTCGATTATCTCACTCGCCGGCGACTAGTACTACTCGATCCAGGAAAATTCGTTTCTTCAGCAGCACTGAGTAAAATGGATTTTCTACTAAAGCATTTACCAATCGCAAATCTTGTTGTTGAGTTGATATCCTTCGTCGCCCTGATCCAGGATTTCTACTAATCGTACCGTTTATTCTCTACTTTCTTAAAATATTACACATCGAATTTTTGTCAATATTATAACGCAGTGCAATTTGTCTCATCGACCATCCATCTTCTGCTTTAGCAATAAGTCCAGATTGAACTAAATCGCTTATATGAGGCATATTAGTTTTTTGCACACTTGCAATAAATTATGACAACTAACTGACAATGTCACAAAAATTTAAGTTAGATGCACACAACTAGATTTTAGCAAAATACCGTTATAAGACTTGTCCTATTTTTTTTTGCTCACGACTGTACTTATATGTGATGAATTTTTATTCTTCATCTTTGCACTACCTTTTGGTAGTATAAAATATTTATTTTATAAACAGCATATAGAGTGTTATTTACCAGGAAAACTTAAACATATTTTTATTCTGGGTCCAGCCCTGACATTTTAATAATATCCCAGGCATTAGATGGTGAATGACTACTGTAATCGAAATACAAAATTTCATTGGATTACGTTTACGCATTACAGATATATCGCGAAATAATTTTTTTCCACGAAATATAATACACTCTGTATTTCGAAAACGGGGTCACTTCAGCTATTACTGTATGGGAATTTAAGATCACCCCAATGTTCTCTATCTTTTGGTAAAGTACGACCCTCTCCCCACGAATCACCCTATATATAATGAATTTAAATCATGAAGAACTTTAATTAAGACAGACACAGATAAAGCTTATGAAATATATTTAAACAATATTCAAAACTATTATTAGACATGACGTTAAATCCTTTTGGAACTATATTAACTCTAAGAAAGGTATATCCACTATCCCTCAAAATTTAGTATATAGAGATTGTCAGTTACATAACACACAAGAAATTGTAGACCGATTTGCAAGATTTTTCACTAACCCATTTACTAACCCCAGAGTAATAAATAATGATTCGTTTAACAAATCGTTGGAACAATAGTACTTAATAAATTTTCTATGAATGATGTCTTATATGCCTCGAAAAAAAGGACCTGATAACGTACCAGCTTTTATTGTTAGGGATTGTGCACACATTTTTGTAAAGCCCCTCCGTATAATTTTTTATATACTTCCTGACATATGGAAAAAATCTCGTTTCTGCCTTGTTTACAAGAAGGACAAAAATAATGTAGAAAACTATCGGCAAATTACTATAATTTGTAATATAGAGGGGCAAATTAGTGTGCATCAACAAGGCTTCATTGAAAATAGATCCACGATCTCAACTTATTTTGTGTTATGCAGTATATTGCTCAATGTATGGCTCTCAATGTCCAAGTATATGCTATTTACACGACCCCAGAGCCTTTGATAGAATCGACTAGAATCTATTATTACATAAGCTAGATCTTGTTGGGCTTTCCTTATCACTGCTAAAGTTATTTAAACCTTATCTTAGCCAAAGAATGCAATATGTTGAATATCGGGGTGTAAAATCATTCGAAATGTCAGTTACGTTCGGGGTTCCCCAGGGCTCTGTTCTGGGGCCTCTCCTTTTCACACTATTCATTAATGATATTTTATATAATTTAGATGTATGCAATATTAGCTCTGAGGGTGAACGATTGGTGCTTATTTAATAATCTTCCACTAATTGTTGAGAAGTGCAATGCGATATCTTACTATAGAAAACAATATTCACTACTAAATAGCAACACATTACACTGCCCTAAGAATATGAGAGATCTTGGGGTCACCTATGACAGTGAATTAACTTTTAATATACATGTCAAAAATGTAATGCAATCTTCTTTTAATAATTTGGGCTTTATAATGAGAAATTCAACAGGCTTTACTGGCGTGAACACGTTAACATTGCTTCGGTCAAATCAAAGTTTGGATATTCTTCACTAATATCAACAGCTTTGAGGCATTGCAAAGACGATTCCTTAGATATTTATCCCTTAAGGAAGATAGGTTGTATCCACCAATTGGAATACCACAAATCCTTCTGCTTGATAGATTTTCATTACCTAGCCTGAAATAGCGCAGAATTAGACAGTCATTAATATTTCTGTATAAAATATTAAATAATAAAATAGACTGTACTCAGGTATTAAAACAAATACTCTTTCATGCACCAAGAACCAAGGCGCATAATAACATTACCTTTTATCTTGCCATATCGAAACTAATTACAATTACAACAACCTGCAAGACATACTGACATATTTATTTGAAGTATAAATAAACTTAAGATACTGAATACTGTGCAATGGTTCTTCTTTTTTCATGTATTTTCTCTTCTCAGGTCTGTTAGAATTTTATTATGTATTATATATTGTTATATATAATATTCCATTTGACTTATTAACTATTAATTTGTGATATTTGTAATTGGTCTTGGCTGTTGGATGGCGCATGTAAATAAATAAGTAAATAAATAAATAAATAAATAGCTGTATTTATTTAGTTTCCAAATAAACTTAAAAAATAGGCTTTTTAAATACTAACAAATTATTGCTTTTGGCGACAAGCAGTAGGGATCTCTCTTAAAACGAATAAAATTAATTTTACACCAAGGTGATAATTTTTTGCAACATTATTAAATACCCAATGTAGGTGCAACGAGTTTAGTTCTATTTGTCAATTTATTAGGAAGAATTCTATAATTTTTTGACCGCAACTAAAGTCTAATAGTATACGAAATAAACGTATCATAAAGAAATATACCATTTTGTAATAAAAAAAGTTTGGTAAACTTTATACTATGGATACATTTTTGTATGTTTATTTTGACATTTAGAATCGAATAAAAAAGAAAAACAATCACTATTATCTTACAATATCCAAATTCCAATTTTTAATTGCTATAAAAAAATTAGTAAAGTGCCGCTTGTAGTAATGAATGCCGTAGCACTTGAGGTATTACTTTAATTGAAAATGAGCTATAAAAATATATTAATAACAAACTATCAAAATATTATTCTATATTGAAATTTTTTGCTGGAAATTACTTAACAACTTCACATATTCAGAAGTCCAAGCAGCAACCAGAAATGTGTTAATATCCCTTTAAGGCGCAATTGCTGAAATAAAACGCCCACGCCCACGTATGTTAGTGCAATAAAAAAACGGTTAAAGTTCGTCTATTACAATAGATGGTAGTCATAAATATTTACCGTCAAACTAGTAACGTAAACTACCAAAAATCTTCTAAATTGTTTTAGAATAAGGTTAATTTGATATAAAAACATTTTTATAACTTTTTATAGGATGCGAGAGGAATGTTTTATGATAATTTAACAACAGTTTGTAAAAGATAAAAATAGGTGTACGCTGCCATACGCTGTTTTCTAGTAAGATTTAGCAAGCTTCATCTTCACATTTCTTAGAGGAAGTTAAGGAGGTTTATCACATAATTGCAAATTTTTATGCATCTGAATCATCTTCAAAAAATAAACAGAATGTTATAATAATAACACGTTTATTTTCAACAGGTTGACACCCAATTACAGAAAATAATGAACAAAATATATAAAAATAACAATAATGAGATGAAAATTTACAAAATCACATTAATTTACATTACATTACATAATACATACATGCATAACATAGTACATCCATACATTACATAATTACATAAATTTATTATTTATTAACTATAAAAAAGATTAGATAGATATTATAGATTAGATTGTTATAATTAGACTTAATCAGTTAAATGAATCTTTGTAAATATGAATAATGTGGTTTAGACTATCATAGTTGAGGTCGCACATATGAGCAAGCTCATTAAATATCTTGCACAAGTTAAATATTGGAGACTTAACCTGAATATTAGTTCTGCTGGTATTGACGTAAAATGCATTGTGCAGACGAGCGTTCTGCCTTTGGTTAATTCTATTTACTAAGTGAATACAATCTAATTGGTTATGCAGTATAATATAACAATTGTAGTGCTGTACAATTTCTTCTAAGTTCAAGCGAGTCAAAATAGAATGAATGTAGTAGTGTATTGTGATCAAAGCCCCTAAAGGGATAGGACCCATTGGATTTGAAATATATATATTTAAGAAATCGTCTTTGTACGAACTCAACTTGCATTTTAGAATTTTGATAAACAGGTGACCAGATAACAGAAACATATTCAAGTTTACTTCTTATAAATAATACGTATATTAATTTCAGAGTGTTGATATCCGTAAAGCTGCCTCAGTTCCTCATACAATACCCGAGTACTTTAGAAGCCGAAGTAACAATTGTGCTTATATGAATAGAAAAACTGAGCTTGGAATCGAATGTTACTCCAAGCTACTTAAAACTTGTACATCGTTCAAGATCGGTATAATTAATGGTATATGCGAATAAAACTGGCCTTTTGTTATTGTAGAAGGATATTATCTTACATTTAGATGTATTTAGTTTTAAGCAGTTATTCTCGCACCATTCGTTAACTGAGTCTAACGCTATTTGCAAGTTAGAACAGTCGTTTGGCTTGCTTACTTGAGAATAGATTTTCAAATCGTCCGCAAAAAATAAATGTGTAGAACTCATAGTGAGGGATAAATCATTAATAAATACTAAGAATATAAGTGGCCCTAGGTTGGATCCTGGAGGAACTCCGGATGTTGCAAAAAAAATTGCGAGAATTATATCCACCGTATTCTACGAACTGTGTTCTACTAAATAAATAGGATTCAATTAGGGATAGTAAGATATCCGACACTCCAATTGCATTGAGTTTAGAAAAGAATAGAAAATGATCGGTTTTGTCCAAAGTTTTTGAATGTCAGTATAAATAACGTCGACTTGTCCTTGTGTGTCCTATATGTCCGAGATATACTGTGTAATACGGGTCAGGTTCGAGGTGGTCGATCTTTTTTCCATAAAACCATGTTGATACAGAGATATATGATTTTTGATTTCAAAATATATATTTTCGTAAATGATAATCTCTAGGATTTTGCCAAAATTGCAAAGGATAGCTATAGGTCTGTAGTTTGTTACTAGGGAGGGATCTCCTGTTTTGAGGATAGGACATAGTTTAGTTGTTTTCTATATATCTGGATAGATACCTGTTACTAAAATAAGATTAGATAAAAAACGCAGGGGTGTTAGAAAAGTATTGATACAGTCATTAACAATGAAACTCGGTACGTTGTCAACACCGGAGGTTAATTTGTTTTTCAATTTTTTTTGCCGCGTTAATTATGTCCTGGTCCGTGATTGGTTTAATGTGCACGTGTATATTATTAAGAAAAATAAGTGGAATTCTGTGAGAGGGGTCGGGTTGAAGGTACACGTCCGAGAATAAGCTGGCGAAGCCATCGACCACAGATTGAGGTGTTTCGAAGGTAATGTCGTTATAATGTACAGAGCCCGGAATTTTAGATTTGTAGATTTGTACAAATGACCAAAACTTGGAAGGGTCAGCGTTAATATTTATTTCGATATCATTTGTATATACCTCATAGGCAGCTTTTATTTGTTGCTTAATTAGGGATCTTAGGGTTTTGAACTGCTCCAAGTATATGTTAGTGTTAAACTTTTTGTAGTTTCTGTGCGCCCTATCTTTTTTACGGATGTTATTAATTATTTCCAAGTTGAACCAGGGTGGGTAGGTTCGGCTGTTCTGTTTGTAAACTGGAACACATGTATTAAAGACATTGTTTACGATATTATAGAAATGTTCGCAGGCATCATTTATGTCAGTGCAAATTTTAATATGTGACCAATCTGTTGCCTGCTATATTTCATACATTAATGGAAAACTTGCACGCCTAAAGTTACGTTTTTTACAGGTATCGCTATATAGTAAATCTTTTGCTGGGAACTTGTTACATTTAATGTCAATGGTAAGGGCAGGAAGATGTGGGTCCTCCTTTATTAGAGGAGAATCGTCTCTACTTACATTGTAAGGTATATTAGTCAGTATTAAACCAAGAAGCCTGCCATTGTGGTTGATGATCGAGTTAGTTTGTTCAACATTAATGAAATTAGAAAAATCTGAAATAGATCTGGTCATAGCATCATTGAAATCGACGTTGTAAAGTAGTACATTAAAATCCCCCAAAATCAAGAGTTTCGAGTCCGTAGAGAAACAACTGAGCGTTTCTAATGATTCTATAAACAATTCGAACTCGTTTGAGCTTATTATAGGTGGAATATACAGTATAAAAATTGACACAGACATATTGCACAATACTACCTTACATCCTGCAATATTAATACCAGGAAATGAGGGGTTTAGAACATCTACGTTGAGCCGAGAATATTTAAAAGAACTGTCAATAGCCAGTAGTACTCCACCGCCTCTGGCAAGGCCCATTCCAGCAAAATTTCGATCATTTCGTTATATGGACATTCGGAAAATGTTCTATTTTTTTACATCTAACTAATTATAAACAAATTGTAGTGATAGATACAGTTCAAATCATGAATGTTATCGGTCATGTCATCATAGGATATTTCCGAATCAAATCATCTCAAGGTCATACAGAATGGCACGCATGGAGGTATCAACATATGCAAAAGACAAATATTTTGTGATAAAAATATCTGGACAATAATAATACCATGCAATACAATGAATTTTAAACGTTGCCGCATTTAATTTTGCAATTCATCTAATGGATTTCTTGCAAAGATAAAAGGTAACATCCGTTACGTTTTTCCTGATTAAAGCACTCGATTAATTTCACCATCATATTTCTGGCTACTGCATTCAGTCTTTTATTTACTGCACGCTACTGAGTTGACAGAGAACTGTGTGATAGATTTAATAAAATCCATTTTATTGTCGATCATACTTTCTAATTTATTTTGTAGTCAACCGACTACAATTGGCGACCCCGACGTTCATTGGAGTTGTGTTCAAGTCAACTTTTTCCTGCTACCTGCCATCCTTAGTTTTCCTGCTACCTGCTGCGTGTCGAGTTTCCTACTGACCCCGATTTCCCTGCTGCCTGCAGCGTACCGTCCTCCAATTTCAGGACCTCACTACAAGATCCCAGTTCATCAAGCCCTTTTTTGTGGAATATCCAGAACAGTACTGATTACATATATATATATCATCATAATTTAAATTGATCGACCAAACAATCAATAGTTGACAGTGTGTCAGTATTATTACTTCTGCTCTGCTGATCATGGTTGATCGACCCCCGGAACAGATTAATTTTTTGCCTTCATCAGACGATCAACAGTATCAACAATACGCGCAGTACGCCACCGTTTTAAAACTTCTCCCGTTTTGGATCTCCAAACCTTATATTATGTAGTTTTCGCAGTTAGAAGCTCAATTTATTGTAGCTCGTATCACGAATGAAGAAGAAAGCACGACCACGTTTTGGCTAATTTACCACTGGAAATTAGAAACAATGTTTATGACGTTATATTAAACCATCTGGAACAAAATTTATATACCCATTTTAAAATATTATCATCGTACGGCTTTCTTCTAGCGAAGAAAAGCGATTAGATAATCTCCTTACTGGGTCGCAGATGGGCGACCGTAGGCCCTCTGATTTTTGTAGACATATGATAGGTATCGTCGGTGGATCACATATGGTTGGTCAATAAAATTATGGAAAAGACGTCTACCAAAAACTGTTTATATAATAATAATAATAAATGGTCTTTATTTTCAATATGTGTTTAATTTACAATATTTAGACATTAAAGATTATTGAAAAAAGCCATGCACAGCACAACTTCTGTTTTTCATCTTAAGCTATTGTGTCAAAGGCCTATTGTAAATCCGAGAAGATGGCTAAGACTTTCTTTTTCGATTCGAAGTTACTCAGTATAGTGTCTGTTAGCAGTTGAAGAGGTTCTTCAGTACTAATATTCTTCTGGAATCCATATTGATTTTTTGATATTATTTTATTCTTTTCTAGGAATGACCGAGGTCTGTTGTTTAGACACTTTACAAAAATATTTGCAATATTATTTATTAGCGATACCGGGCCCTAATTCGTCATGCTATTTTTACTGCCATTTTTATATATTGGTACCACAATACTTTCTTTAAAAGCAGGAATTATATAATTTTAAACATAAGATTTATAATGTGGGCAATACTACTACGACTAGCTAATAGTTTGCAAAGAAGTTTTAAGGTTTTCGTTGTTATACCGCCTTTCCCTGACGAGGCAGGAATATATTACTACTCAATTTATAACACCTTGTATAAAATAAAATGGCTAGATTCAATGTAGAACTAAAGATTCTCTCTCAAAATTTTAATTATAAGTAGCGATGGAATACTATCCTTTAACTTGTATAATCAACTTGTCAAAAGAGTTTATCTCATGGTAAGCTGTCGGCGAAACCTCTTTTGAAATCATACTAATCACTAGTATTTCATGAACATAAAAACTGAAAATGACGAGGAGATTTTTCCAGTACTAACTGATTGATTTTTAAATGGATATACAATAATTGATTAATTTTTTAAAGAGATAACATAATTAATAAATCAAACAAACTAGTTTAAGGTAGATATTTTAATAAGTCTCAACTGCGGTAGGCTTCAAAAATTAGCTCCATCATCAGGACGTCTTAATTGATATATCAAACAGTGACTTAGCAATTTTAAGTTAATTAATCTATATACGACTTACCACTGTTGGAATATATTATTAATTTAGATGAACAGATAAAATTAAGGGTTCTTTATACCTAATAGCTATGTGTGTTCCTACTTTATGTCGATTAATGGCTAAACGAAGGTTAAATAGAAGTAAAAGTTATACTCCTCATCGGCTTATTGAAGCTTTTATGCAGTACATTTCAATAAAAACTATGTACCATATATAAATTCGGATATATTGATTTTTGTAGAAAAGGCAGGTAGGCAATTGTGGATGGGTCCAAGCACTTTGAGGACCAAACTGAAACAATGTTAATAATGTTTTTTACATTTTTCTTTTAGAAAACTGAGATTAGTTCTCTAGAAGTAAAAAATTAACTGTTAAATTTTGCATAATTATTAATTCTCAAAAAAGAGATGTCACATCCGACATATAATAATAATAATAGTAATAAATTTATTTGAAATTAGTTGACATGATGGTATATATTATTAGTTTAAATATTGTGCCAGCTCTTATAATTGTGTTGGTAATTTATTCATAAAAAACATTTAAATATTATTATTTATTAAGTATAGTACTTATATACTAAAACTAAAAGGTTCAAATGTGACATCTAAGCTCACAGGGAGCTTGTCGTGTGTCTATCTATTCCTAATTATTTAATGTATTTAATTAATATATTTGTACATCATATTAATTAATACATCTAAATACAATAGAAGAAAATAAAGTATCTATACTAGTGGAATGAATCGAGTACAGAGGGTAAACAAATATATCATTTTCACAAAATTTAATTAAATTTATCTATATTTTCATTTACATATGTTTTAGTTATTCTCTTATATTTTTTAAAGTATTTTATATCTTTTATTGATACAGGTAATACGTTATGCAATTTAATTCCCGTATAATCTATACATTTTGAGAAGGCTGTATTTGTTGGTTTTGGTCTTATATTTTCTTTCATTGCCATCGAGCGAGTTAAGTAGTTATGGTCTGATTTATTTTTTATTTTGGGTTTTTTTGTACATAATTCAGAATATCTATAATATATAAACTGTCAATATCCAATACTTTAATATTTTCAAATAACGATTGTGTTGACTAATATCTAGGTTTGTTCAAAATAATTTTTAAAATATATCTTTGAATTATTTTAAGGGTATTTAGAGTACTGTCGTATGCCCCGCCCCAAATTATTATTAATTATAGACTCTACTAAGGCTTTATAAATATCTCTGAGAGAATGTAAATCCATGTATTGTCTAAGCTGATAAAATTTATATACTAACTTTCGAATTTTTCCTGTTAATATTTCCACGTGTTTATCCCATTTCAAAAACTGATCGACATATAAGCCTAAGTATTTGATGTTTTCAGTTGATTCAATATAATCTTCACAACTGTCGCAAGTAATGAGATAGGTTTTTACATTTATACAATTTTAGTTTATTAATATGGGATTTCCTGCTGAATTTAAAGAAAATGTTAAACATTTTGTTATTGTTTTATTTAGAGTTAATAAATTTCTTGTTAACCAAATTTTTACGTTGTGAAGTCCCTTTTCCGCTTTAGTTTTAACTTCCTCCCAGCTGACATCGGAAAATAATACGACTGTGTCATCGACATAAGATATGATTCCCCCTGAAATATCTAAGTTAAGCATGTCATGTATGTAAATTTGAAAAATAATTGGACCTATAACTGTTCCTTGAGGTATTCCATGCATAACTAGTTTTTCTTCACTTTTCTCTGAGTCTATGCTGATAATCTGTTTCCGATTTGTTAAATAGTTTCTGAGTAAATAACCGCATATGCCTCTGAAACCATATGTATCTAATTTTTTTAGTAGATTTTGATGAGAAATCGTGTCAAAAGCCTTTGCTAGATCTAAAAAATATTGCCAGTGGCTTTTGATTCTTATCATTATATTATTATATTTAGCTTTTGATCTAAATAACTTGTCACATTATACAATTAAAACATTGCATCGACAGTAGACACTCCTTCTCTAAATCCAAATTGGAAATTTGATACTATATTATATTTATCAATATGTTCTAAAAGCCGCTTCTTAATGCATTTTTCTATGATTTTTTAAATATTACTAATAAGAGATATTGGACGGTAGTTGGAGATAATATTTGCGTTCCCTTGTTTAAATAACGGCGTAATAATAGTTATTTTAATGCTTGTGGAAAATAACCTTGTTGGAATATCAAATTTATAATGTATTGCAATGGTCTTAATATATAAATCAGTGGCTCTTTGATTGTTTTTACCCGAATAGCATGAATGCCCGTTGCACTATTGTTTTTAAGACTATTTATACTATTTATAATTTCATTTTCTGAAACTGGATACAAAAATATTGAGTTTTTTTATTATAACTTTTGTATTTTCTGTCAAAATTTCATTTTCATTATTGTTTATTATACCTTGAGTCATTTTGTGTCCAGTTTCAGAAAATAAGTATTAAATTCGCAAGGAACCTCCTTGGGTTCTATAAATACCTTATTTTTTATTTGAATTTGATTTATTATTGTTTTATTTTGTTTTATGCTTTTATTTGTTGATTATCTTATAAGCTCCCATACTTTTTTACATTTTGACTAGCTTCTTTGAATTGAACTTTATAATATTCACTCTTACTTTTTCTAATTATTTTGTTTATCATATTCCTGTGTCTTGTGTATTTAATTTTTATTTCTAAATTATTGGGATATTTTAATAATGCTTGTTTTAATTTGTCCCTGTTTTGTATAGATTTTATTAACCCCTGACTTATTATGGCTTTAGTTTCTGTTCATTATTCATTTTAGAGCGTATTAATTTTGTGAAATTTTTTATTTTATATTTATATTTAATCATGAACTTATTTGTCGCAATATTTACATTGTTTTCATTGTAAACCTCTGACCACATCTCATTCTTTAAGTCTCTGGTAACTTTTCTATAATCTATTTTTTCGCATATTTGTGTTAATTTTTTTATATTATCTTTACATTTTCATTCTATTAAATAAAGTAATGTTGCATAATGGTCAGTTATACTACATTTCAAGATGTATGCGATGTTATTTAAATTTGTATGTTTTTGATATTTTAAAAAATATATGGTCTATACACGTGGCACTATTCTCAGTTATTCGAGTTGGTTTATTAATTTGAGGGTAAAACCCTTTTTCACTTAGGGTATTTATGTACAGTTGTGTTTTAATATTGTTTTTATCCGATATATCTAAATTTATATCTCCTACAAATATTTCTATTTCATTTGAATTGTGTGATTTAATTATATTTTTCATATCCCACTGTACGTGGCTATAATATTAGAAGTTTTATTTTTATTTTTTATATTTAAAATTGTAAAATTTACCTCATTTAATGTAACATTACGAATATTCTGAATTGATACTGAATTATGTACATAAATTATAGCCCCATCATTTTGACTGAAGTCGGCTTTATTGTAATAACAAGAATATTGTCGTATTTGAAAATTTGTCTGAGATTTAAATTGGCATGTTTCAGAATACTACGATATGAATTATATGTTTGTTACTTTGAAACTCATTAATATTTCCTCAAAACTTTTTTGCATACTTCTAATATTCAAATGGCATACATTTAGATCAATTATATGCATAAATATATTTGAAAATGCATATTTGGGCTTATAATACTGCATCTATAATGGACTAAAGGAAGCACAATATGCATATACCAGGTGATACAGGGGCATGTTTCGCTTGGCAACTTTTTTATTTCATAAAATATAATTTTTAGATTTGGATATACGTTTCAAAACTTAACACCCTCATAAAAGTTGTAGTTATTTATTAATTGATTTTGACCGGTTTTTTTAAGATACAACATCGACAACTGCACTTTTGGACAAAATGTAATATTTAATTTTTTTAAATCATGGCCTACCGCGATTTTTCTAGGGGCTAAAATTGAACAAATCATATTAGCGATTTCTTTACGTAAAATCCGAATACATCCCTGTATTCAGCTCCCGCTTAAATGGGTATGTACCAAATTACATTAAAAAAATAATAAAATTTTTGCAGATAAATTTGAAAATGAAAATATTAGTACGCATATATTATTGCAGACATAGTAAGTCATGGAATAAACATTAAAAATAGACAACAAAGTTAAATCTAACAAGCCATGAAAATATAATGATGCTAATCACGGCGCAAAATTAACGTGGGACCAATAATAATGACATGAAATAATTGTAACAATTAAACACTAAAAAAAAATTTATTAACAACCATAATTCTACTTAAAATTTCTGTAGCTTACTTTATCAATAGGCGTGACTAATTCACCAGGGGCGTATCAAGTATGAGTAACAAACATTGTACCTGTTGCTCCAAGCACACTTAAGCCCATTTAATGGTGACTTGTTGCATTTGCCAGAAAATGTATATGCATACCTGTGTGGGATTAATTTCCCCTGAAACTAGATCCATAAATTCAAAGAAATCGCAGGGGCTGTCTTGGACCTGCAAAGACTGCGGAAAAATTGGTTAGGATATTAATTCCTTAAAAGAGGTCGTCGTAGCCCTTCAAAAGGAAATCGAAGAATTGAAATCAATAAAATTACCTGATAAAACACAACAAATTAATGATGGTTCATTTGAGGAACTTCTCCAAGAATTTGGTGAGTGTCAAAGTCGTAAATGCAACTTAGTTCTGTTTGGCGTTGCAGAGCAGCCCGCCACACTTAATAAAGAGGAACATACGTCGGCAGATATCCATATAATAAACTCCATTTCACCAGCCGTACCTTGTAATGATTTACGTCCTTTACGACTTGGTCGATTTGATATTAATAATTCTCGTCCGCGTCCTTTAAAAGTTCGCTTAGATGACGAAAAATATATTTATGATGTTATACGTAGTGCCAAAAAATTGAAGAGCTCAGAAAATTGTCGATTTCCTATGACCGAACACCAAGACAAATCGAGCACTATAAGAATTTAAAAAAAGAGTTGACTACTAGGAAACAAAAGGCGAAGTTAATATAACCATAAAATACATCAAAGGTATTCCAAAGATAGTCAATAGTGATAATTTAAACTAGATACAGCACCCAATTGCATAACCAGTAATTTGTTATGCTGCTGCTACCAGAATGTCAGAGGACTTAATACTAAAACTACACAGTTCTACAATGCAGTCTTAGCTGGTGATTTTGACTTGATCTGTCTTAGTGAAACTTGGTTAACTAACGATGTAAATAGTGAGGAATTATTTCCTGAAGCATACAGTGTTTTCCGCTGCGACAGAAACCTTGCCACCACAAATCTTACTAGGGGAGAAGGTGTGTTATTAGCAGCGAAAGTAGAATAAGGTACTAATTAGATCTGTCAAATTTACTAAATTTAAATACTAATATAGACATTGTTGGCTGTAAAATATTATTTAATTATTTTAATGTTTTCATTCTTGTTATTTATATTCCGCCGTTCGTTTCACTTGATAATTTCAATTTGTTTATGGAAAGTCTGTCATCACTGGAATTTGTACAAAGCAAAAATGTTATTATAATTGGAGATTTCAACTGCCCATATTTTAATCTTGACGCGAATAACTCTAAGAATCAAACGCTATGCAACTTTCAGGAATTTCTTAATTTAAATCAGTTTAATACAGTCTCAAGTCTAAATAATAGATTTCTCGACTTATTGTTTAGTAACCTAAGGTTAGTACAGGGGATCTATCACTGGTTGGTGAAGATGCCCATCATCCTTGTTTCAATTTTAGTGTTCCGTGTACTTTGAACAATTATACCCAGTTTAATCGTAATAATTCTGCCCAGAAAACCTACAACTTTAGGAAATCCAATTTTCCTGGCTTATATGAGTCAATAATGAACATTAACTGGGCTGAATTATATAATAACACTAACGTAAACACAGCATGTGATTTTTTCTACAGTTCACTTAATAATCACGTTCCGCAAGAAATTAAAACGTCATGGTATAATAAGTTAGGTCACTTTTTTAAGGTGCTTTGGTTGACGTTAAAAAAATTTCTACCGTCATTTATTTCTCAGTTGGTACTACTAAATTTGTTTTTTCTTATGTACGCCATATTGGATTTTTTGTATGTTCTACAGTGCTCTTAATTCCCCTTTCAATGGTGTATCACAATGTCAGGAAAAAATTAGTCACTGATGAAAAATATGAAAAAATTTAGTTTGCTTAGTAAGTAGGCTATGAAGAAAATTTATTTTAAAATAATCCGATTTTATTAGATTCAACAAATTAATTAAAAACTTAAAGAAATTGTTCAATATGTCGTTCTTGTTCATTAACGCACTTTTGACATCGTTTTGATATTGAACTACACGCTCTCCTTAAAGTATTTCTGTTAACAGCTGCCAAAGTATTTCTTACACGTTCTTCTAAAATTTTAATATTTTCTGGTGGTCAAATGAATAAACTTCATTTTTTGTATGCCCCCAAAGAAAATAGTCCGACGGAGTGAGATCAGGAGACCTGGCTGGCCATAGAACGTTGCCATTATTTGCAATAATTTTATTATCAAAAGTTGCTCTTAAGAATTGTGTGTTACTTTGTCGCTATTATGTGCTGGACAACCATCGTGGTGAAACCAAATCTGGTTAATATCTTCTGCAGCAAGTCTAAGAGCTAGTATTATTTGTTCTTGCAACATTCGCAAATAATTTACACCGCGCAAATTAACATGGTAAATAAATGGTCCAATAATACGATTAAGTGGAAAGTATTTTTTTATAATGAATTATTATCAATGAACGATTTAAATAAGTTTACCTTTGATGTCACACCAGACATTGCATCAAAATTTGGTTTGAAACCTTCTTTGAATAATTATGTGAGGGTCCTAGATACTCCAGTAGTGTGTGTTATGTCTATTGAATACATCACAATTAGTGAATCTAGTCTCGTCTGGCCATAATACTTTTGAATTAATGTCTGGGTTCTGTAGACATTTTTGTACATACCAGTCACAGTATGTTACTCTTCTCTCAAAGTCATTTTCTTGTAAACCTTGAACGATGGTTGGTTTGCATGGGTGATAATGATTTTTATTTAAAATGTTGTGCACAGTTGTTTTGGGAACACTTACCTGATTTTAAATTAGTCTTACAGATTCTGTAGCATTATCTTCTATGTATTCTAATACAACGTTATTTCGCTCTTCGTTATCTATCTCATGAGTATCATTTCTTTTTCCATTAAACCGTCCATAATTTAATAAATTAATAACAAGAGTCCTAAAATACCTTTGATTCGGCTCCACACGTTTTGGAAAGTTATCCTCATAAATTCTTGATGCCTCATCAGTATTTCTATTTGATTCAAAATAGACCTCTAACATATCTAACTTTTCTTCGTTTGTATATCTCAAAGCCATAATAAATTCAAAAAAACAACTTAATAATGAAACGCACAAAATTAATTATTACAAAGTAATGGTGGATCACAGTGAAACACTAGTAACAAGAAAAACAGCAATTATGACAACAATAATGTCAATTAAACATTATTTTGTCTATTGTTATGGTAACAAGATCCATGGCATCTACTATTAGAAAAATTAATACCATTATTTTCTTTTATTTGGACGGTGCAAATCAATTCAACAACGCATTTGAATGTTTTAATTTTTTGTTTTAATTTTAAGTTGAAACTAACAAAATCGAATTATTTTAAAACCATTTTTTTTTCATAGCCTACTTAGAAAACTTAATTTTTCATATTTTACACCAGTAAATAATTTTTTCCTGGCATTGTGATACATCATTGAAAGAGGAATGAAGAGCACTATTGGACTTATAAAAAATCCAATATGGCGTCCATAAAAAATAAAATAAGTGGCATTAACTGAGAAACAAACTTTTTGGTAACGTCAGCGAAAACACCTAAAAAAGTGTCCTAACAATGTACTTATTAAAATATCACTAGTCATCAAATTAGGCAGATACGGGAAGTTTTTTAAAATGCATCTTTTCAGTTTTTGCAAGTATTTCGGAAACGAAGATAGCTAGGCCAAATTTAAAAACAGCATCGAAACGGTCACAAAATTCTTCAAAAATTCCCCATTAACCGTTTTTGTATCTCTAATAATAACAGAGATAGCAATGCATGTACCCCCCATTTGGGACACAGTGTATAAAATAGACCGTTGAACTACATACCCGTAGATAAACAATATGATAATAATGAAGTAGTTTATTCCGGGTCTTGCCGTGGTCGTCGAACTTGACTTGACGTTTCGTTGATCATCTTGTCAGCTTCTTCAGAAGGATTCTAAAGACTGAATTTGTTATGTTACACTCCTCGTTATAAACCTAGGCGCCGCTTCGCTTCGCTGGTCATTGGTCGCGCTTGGTTCGCTTCGCTGCTCATTCGTCGTGTTTGGTTGACCGTGACTTACTACGGTGCTGGTACCTAGCAATATCAGTCTCCACGTGTTACTAAGTCGATACCCATCCTCTCTGTTAAAGTTGTTCGCGTTTTTCATAATTTCCAGTGATTCCCTAATGATTCGTGGATAATAGCGCGTATTCCTGTCTAATATATTGACGTCCTCGTAGTCGATTTTATGGTTCTCGTTATTATGGACATGTTCTGCTATGGCCGACCTGTCCGTGTATCCAAATCTGGTATTTCCCTGGTGTTCTTTGATTCTGTACTGGATACTCCGTCCTGTTTGTTCGATGCAGCTCTTACCACATGTACACTTCAACTGGTAAACACCTTTTGATAACAGTTTGGGGACAGGGTCTTTGACTGAGGGAAGCATCTGTTGTATTTTCTTCACTGTTCGAAACCGTACACCTACTTTCTTTTTGAATAAAATCTTCTTCAGCCTATCTGTGACTCCCGCGACGTACGGTAGGCATGCATATGTTGTTGGTTGTTGTTGTTCTTCTTCTGTAGTTCTCCTCTGGTTATTTACTACTAGTTGTATATTGCTTTGACTGTATCCGTTCTTCTCTAAAGCTTGTTGGACTTTCTGTAGTTCCTCGGGTTTGTTATCGTCGTCGCATAGGGTGTTGGCTCTGTGTACCAAGGTTCTAATTAACGTTCCGTTAATTAACATGAAACCAGAGGAGAACTACAGAAGAAGAACAGCAACAACCAACAACATATGCATGCCTACCCTACGTCGCGGGTGTCACAGATAGGCTAAAGAAGATTTTATTCAAAAAGAAAGTAGGTGTACGGTTTCGAACAGTGAAGAAAATACAGCAGATGCTTCCCTCAGTCAAAGACCCTGTCCCCAAACTGTTATCAAAAGGTGTTTACCAGTTGAAGTGTACATGCGGTAAGAGCTACATCGGACAAAGAGGACGGAGTATCCAGTGCAGAATCAAAGAACACCAGAGAAATACCAGATTTGGATACACGGACAGGTCGGCCATAGCAAAACATGTCCATAATAACGAGAACCATAAAATCGACTACGAAGACGTCAATATATTGGACAGGAATACGCGCTATTATCCGCGAATCATTAGAGAATCACTGGAAATTATGAAATACGTGAACAACTTTAATAGAGAGGATGGGTATCGTCTTAGTAACACGTGGAGACTGGTACCGCCAAGTACCAGCACCGTAGTAAGCAACGGTCAACCAAACACGACGAATGAGCGGCGAAGCGAACCAAGCGCGACCAATGACCAGCGAAGCGAAGCGGCGCCTAAGTATATAACGAGGAGTGTACACAACAAATTCTGTCTTTAAAATCCTTCTGAAGAAGCTGACAGGATGATGAGCGAAACGTCAAGTCAAGTTCGACGACCACGGCAAGACCCGAAAGAAACTACTTCATTAGACAACGGCCGTGAAAACCTACATTCTACTAATATGATAATAATAACGTTAATTTTTTTTTGTTTATTTTAGGTACTTATATCATTTTTTTATCTTGAAAATTACTGATTTTTTTGGAAGGGTGGGTTAGATGTAGATGCTAAATTACATTTGTCGCCTGAGGGGCCAAATGAGGACAGCCCGACACTATTCAGAGATGATGCTTTGCAACATTATTAAGTACTCTAGTGCACATTCTTCTAGTTAATTTTTCTGATTATGTGGGGATTATGTATACCAAACTTGATGCTATGAAGTTAGGTCTTAGTATGGTTAGCCCCGTATAAATTAAATTATAACCAAAATTTATACATTTTAACAGACATTCGTTCCAGACTTTCTTACAATATTCACCAGTGCCTTCTTTTTATCCGAATTGTCCATTAACCATTAAACCATTAAAAATATTTTTATTTTGTTTATCTGTGGTTTACAATTCATTTTGTGTATTTCATTTATTTCATTATTTTGTGTACAATGTTATTTATCCCGACTTTATACAAATTTTTGTGGCAAAAACGAATAAAGCCAGGCGGCGGATCTCATGCCGATGAAATTTGAAACAAAATTATTTGATTCATCTGATGCTGTTGCCATCCAATATGTTTTAGCAAATTTTATATTATTATGTCCCGGAGGTTTACAAACTGAAAAGGATTAATTCTACGATTAAATTTTATTTACAAATTATAAGTGTTTGCCCAGGAAAATAACCAAAACCTGGTTTATCCGAATTGTCCAATGCTATACAACTCACAGTAAAGTATAACTACTTAATTCTGAAGTTGATTATGATGTTTATAACATCTTTATCCAGAGGCTTAAAACATCTAGACATAAAAATGCTTATCACACAATTGTGGTAACATTTCAATAATTGCTAGCTATTTTAAAAGTAACAGTAAATCCGCGGAGGTAGAAGAGAACAATCATCAGATGATCAAGTTTATAAACGAAAAGGTCGCGGCGTGATCTCGGTGGGCTGGGAACTGGAACACGACTGGAGGAGAATTCGGGAACCTCCCGGCAATTCGGGTAACCCCCGAGCGTTTCGGGTACTCTCTACCGTCATGAAATTAGCTAAAAATGCGGAACTGATCTACACTTAACTCTTCTTCCAACGTCGTGATGTACGTATCTCTTATTGGAAATTATACCTAGTTATATAAAGAAGCTTTTTATATTTGTCAAAAGTAATTGACTGTAAGTATAGACTCACTGTTAACAATCTACTGTGTTTTTATGCCTGCTACAGGGTGGCCAAACCAATATTTTTTCATAAATTTCTTGGACATATCAACTATATAACGCCTTCTTAACATTCATATTAGCTCAGTGCCTATGTACATTGCAACTTACAGGTGGCGATAAGTGTACTTTCAAGTTTCTACTAGCCTGTGTAAATGCTCATCTAGAAAAAAAATGGTTCAGTTTTTTTTATTTCACATCCTGTGACAGTTGATGAAAAAATTGTTGTTATAATTTTTGTAATGCATCAAATTCAGTACAGTTTTGATTCTTTCGCTTTTATTTTATGATTAATATTACTTTCTAAAGCAGTGGAAAGGTAAAAACGAAGAGAGTAAAAAATGTTTTCCTCATTTTTCTTTTTGCTGGTAAATTTCGTAGTAATAAAAAAGTATATATTTTTTAAAACTTGCTTTTCTTAAAATCGTACTAAAAAGTAAAAAATAATTGCAAGTAAAGCAAAGCGTGCGCACTTTGTATGATTGTACGCATGATCAATTTTGAAATTATCAGCAAATAATAGTTTTTCCAAGTCGATAATCTGTACCAGGTCATTTAAGAAGAGCAGGAATAATAAGGGACCAAGATTTGACCTTTGAGTTACTCCTGAAATAGGAACGAACTATTTAGAATCAAACCCATTATAAGATACATATTTCGTGGTCAATGTGATCAAAAGCTCCTGCAAAGTCGGTATATATAACGTCAGTCTATCCTTGATTATCAAGCGTAGAAACCACATATTGCTAAGTCCGTTATAGTGGAGCGGCCTTACATAAAACCATATTGGTGTATTGAGATTGAATTTACTTCTGCAGGATAAATATAACTGTGAAGCGATATCTCAAAACGTTTTGCAAAATTGCAAAGAACAGAAATAAGTCTATAATTAGTTATTTGAGGAGGATCGCTGTATTTAAGTACGGGACATAGTCTAGCAATTTTCCATGTGTCGGGAAAATCGAGTTTTTAAGTATTAAATTAAAGATAGTAGAGTTGTCAAAATATATCTACAATCATTCACTAAAGAACTTGGAATTTGATCATAACCTGATGTCATTTTATTCTTTAATTTCTTGGCAGAATTCAGTCCATTTCAGTAAATTCACTTATATTTTAAAAACATCCAAATAGTTACAGCAGTTATATAATGTCAATCAAATTTCTCCTCGTCGGTATAGGATAAAATAAGAGAATTTGATTTCAAACTATGTAGACGTTTCACTTTATTTTAAAGCTTCTTCAGGGCTAGTATGACATTCCCTTTGCAAGCCACCTGTTACTTATTGTCAATATAACATAATAATATAAAGTGTAACAATACATTTAAAATACACCAATAAATAAATTATTTTATTTGTGATCTTCAGACAACAAGACTGTGTAGTGATCACCGACTTCTGTTATTATAGTAGGTACTTATCGGATGACTTGATTGTTTTGCCCTAGCGAAATAAAACCGCCACTTTGACCGGCATGTCTCATGCCAATTAGGAAATGTATATAACTCGCATATATTCTTTCACAATAATACGTTCATTGATCCATAGTCAGTAGAGGTTTTCAAACAAACTATTCATATCCATTAAAATTATTGACCTAGATAAATTTTTCAAAATATGTTTACAGAAAACAATTACGGTTTCTTATTCCCCTTTACCGGTTTTATTAATGGCACGAAATTAATTACGCCCTGTATATGCTTCCCAGATATATATTGTCATATATTGATCCACTGGCATTATCCACAATGAGAATAACACCTTCTATAGTTTAAACGTCAATATTTTATGAGTACTTGGGCGTATCTCCGCCAAGGAGATACAACGACCTTGTCCAATCTTCTAGAGGCTTGTATATAAGTACATACGCCGCAGCTATGCAATCTTGGACGAGGATTGCATAGTGGATATACTATTCTTGGAGGGAATGTAAAGCAGAGGATCCCTTGTCTATTGAATGTACGGCAAAATTCCTGATTGAGGATAGTTCATCTCCTGTCGGTGATAGACCACAGTCGCGCAAATAGGCAGACGTTAAATAAATGTAGATGAAAGCAAAGATCTAAACATATAATATAACGTTCCATCTACTAATGTACTGATTACATTTTCTAATACTGATATTTTATTTGCGGGCCTGAAGCCACAATATTACTTAATTCTCGGTGCTGATATTAGTTTTATTTTGAAATCTGGACAAATGAGCTTGTACTATATACAGTGTGTCCCACTTCGTACTAAGCCACCCCTATAACTTGGCTATTTGTATTTGGATTTGTATATGTTTTTTACAGCACATAATGCCCATAATGAACTACCTTTGGAAGGTACAACTGTTACCCAATCTCTATTTTATAGCCAACTGTGATGTTTTTAAAATGAGAATTTTGCAAAAGTAACAGTGTGATAGAGGAAAAATATTTGGAAAAATCGTTCAGAAAAATTAAGTAAGTTCAAATATTAAGTTTAATTTGAAAATATTGATTTTTAATTTTTTTGAAAAATATTGCGTCAGAAAAATTTGAGGTTTGGGTTAGTTTAGAGCATCCAGATTGCTATGAATTCCAGAAAATAGTTGGAAATTTTTTATTTAATAAACCAGTTTACATAATGTTGGTAATTTATTTAATTCAAAGAAAACCGAACACAATATTAACAATGCTAACAATAATAATTGTCTGAAATATTTTTCCAATAGATCGCCTTCAATTTCAATGTATTTTAAAATTCTTTTTTTATTATGATTCGATACTTTTCTTAACTCTTCAGGAGATATTGATCGACAAACTTCCAAAATTCTGTTACACAATTCTTGTAGTGTGCTTGATCTGCTTTTATAAACTGTTTCTTTAAGTGCACCCCATAAATAAAAATCCAGGGGAATAATATCTGAAGATCTGGGGGGAAACTCGCAAAGTGCACTATTACGTCCTATCCATTTTCGAGGAAAATTTCGATTAAACCTTTTTCTCACAATCAAGACATTATGTACTGAGCAGCCATCTTGCTGGAAATGGATATCTCTTTGCAATGCAAGCGGTAAATCGTCTATAACATCGGACAATTCTATGTTAAGGAAATTCAAGTAAACATCAGCATTTAAATTTCTCTCGACAAAAATGGACCAATTAACCGTGTTCCCAGGATACCATTCATTTTTTGGGAGTACTGACTTTTGCATGTGATTACCCAATTTGGATTATCCGCAGCCAAATATCTACAATTTTGTGACGAATCCACGCCATTAGTGATAAATGTGGCTTCGTCTGAAAAACGACGGACCTCTAGAAAATTGTCTTGTAGCCAATAGCAATATTCTAATCTTCGTTCTGGGTCCTCTTCTTGCAACGTGTGAAGAAATTTTGGCTTGAAGGGTTTTAATCTGTGCCTACGAAGGCAACGCCAGATCTTGTTTTTTGATAAATTTAATTCCCGCGCAATTTCTCTTACACTGGTTCGTGGGTTTCCAATAATAAAACCCAGTATAATATCATCATCTGGATGCCTTTTTGTAGGTTTCAATTTTGGCTTTACAGTGCCGGTTTGATCAAATTTCCTATTAAGGGCAGCTAGAGTGCAATGATGTACTGGAGGACGATCGGGCTGTCTACGATTAAATATTTTAGCAGCCCCTTTGAAGGAACGAACATTATCTCCAACGAGACGAATAATTTTCACTTTTTCTGGAATTGTTAATTTCAAAGGCATTTTGACGTAAAATTTGTCAACTATGGTATTTACAATAATTGATGTAAGTAGATTGACATTCATAGCAATCTGGATGCTCTAAACTAACCCAAATCTCGAATTTTTCTGACTTGTAATATTTAAAAAAAAAAACTAAAAATTAATATTTTTAAATGAAATTTCATATTTGAACTTACTTAATTTTTCTGAACGACTTTTCCAAATATATTTTTCCTCTATCTCAATCGCTAATGTTACTTTTGCAAAATTCCCATTTTAAAAACATTACAGTTGGCGTTGAAATAGAGATTGAATAACAGTTCTACCTTCCAAGGGTAATTCATTATGGGTATTATTTGCTGTAAAAAATATATACAAATCCAAATACAAATAGCCAAGTTATAGAGGTGGCTTAGTACGAAGTGGGACACACTGTAGATCATACACAAAATGCTCAGTGGCCTCTACATTATATCATTTATTGTAATTTTATTTTTAGTTCATACGTAAAAGTTCTACATTATTTAAATCTTCTACAGATTTCGAATATAGTCGAAGTAAATTAGGTTTTCAAGAGAAATAATTTATAAAGTTTTAAAAATTTGGGTACGAACTCTCTAAAGGCAAGTGAATATAGATGAAAAGAGTTCCCACCTCTCTGGAGGGTGCTTCATCCCCTTTAGCTTAAGAAACCACCCTTCAATGTTACCTCCTGCTAGTTTTTTACAATTATCTCGAAAACCGTTACCCTGACGTCAAAAATGAATAGAAATTAAATTATTCGCTATAGAATTCTACATAATTTACGTCCTATACAATTTTACCCTATATGGCATCCTAATCTCACAAGTTTAGATCAAATACTAAAGTTACGCAAAAACAAGTAATAAACAACTTAAAATACCTTGACCACAGAAAAATGTTACATAAAAAGCAGATTGTTGTTTACAATCCTAGCAATAAAAACAAAAAATGACTTCAAAAATGTTTTTATTACTACAATATAATACTACTAAAAACTAACAACTGCTTATTCAATAATTGGATTATCTTCAGGTAATTCTTCCTCTACCAATGAATTAAGACATCCTTGTTCATGACAACTGGAGCACATTGTTGGACATTTTAATCCAACCTTAGCACAACCGCACCGTTTTCCGCAAACTTTTTTACAATTACAAGATATCAATTTAAGAATGAAAGTAGGAGCTGGTATCTCAGTTGTAGGATTAGGCACCAAAATTTTTCTGACTGATTTCCAACCCCAATCATTAGGCTTCAAAATCTTTCCACACCAGGAGTGAATTTGTTTGAAAACGCGATACGAATGTTGTCCTAAAGCAACAGATGTGGGTGGTAGTTTTGATAACAGTACCGCCTGATTAGACTGACCAACAAATTTGTTAAATAAAATGAATCTATATTGGTTTAATGATGTAACAGTACGAGGTGCCTTGTATAAAGCAAGTGTAATTTTTTCTCCATCTCGAACAATGTCAGGCTTCATCGATGATGGATTGTTAAATATATTGAAAGCATCGTCCAAGTCCCTTCTAGTATTTATCAACTTTACAGTTTGTGTTTTTCCTTTGCCAAAAAATCCCGATGCAGTATCACATCCACTGAATGCGTGAGCAAATAATATGTTATTTTTATAGTTATAAAGGACTTCCGAGTTCTGAATATCGAGAGAACTATATGCCCTTTCCTTGATATTTCCTTGAACATCTCTTAAAAATCGAACATCTTTATCAAGAGGACAAAGAGCAATTATAAATATGAGAAGGTCAACATCCTGTCCCACGACAACAACCGTATGATTATTATATGCTTCCTTAATAGCGGTTTGGACAATTAGCGTATCAGCGTCATCTATTACAGAAAGAGCTTGAAAGCTGGCACATTCCAATTTTTTCTTCAGTTGATTAATTGAACGTTGTTTATTCGCCAGATTGTTCAGACAATTTTTTTGTGAATCAGGAACAGGCGTTTTTTCGTTATATATTATTTCAGGAGATATTCGTTTCAACAGTCTTTATTGTCTTTCGATGCCTTTTGTACTCTCCATATTTTCAGAATAGCCGTCAAATACTACGATTACTCGTTGACCGTACCGTTTTTTAAATGAAATTAATATAAGCGGTGTAGATGTCTGTAAATGTCCCTTGCTTCGGCCAAATCACTCGATGAATTAAATTGCCCCCATCTACAATATATGTACGTTCACCAGGATTAATAGGACGCTCTGTAACAGAGTTAAAAATGTTATACAGGGACGAGCGTCACGATTAAAATTTTGTAAAAATATGCTTGCTTCTATCATCGTAATTTTAGGGAATTTGTCTTCTCTACCATTCTTAATTAACTTCAAACTCTATTTCTGCGATTAGGGCTCGATGTAGGAAAAAAATTTATAGAATATAAAAAATGCATAAGAATAAATAGAATAAATTAAGTTCTATACATATTTCTCGCCAGGGTAACGGTTTTCGAGACAAATTAAAAAAACTGGCAGCATGTATCATTGGAGGGTGGTTTTTGAAGCAAGGGGATGAAGCACCCTTCTGAGAGGTGGGAACTCTTTTGATCTATATTTGGATGGCTATTAAGACTCTGTACCCAAATTTTTAAAACTTTATAAATTTTTTCTTCTAGATGCCATTATTATATCTAATTTACGTCGACTAATAGGTACATGGAAAAATGAAAAATATGATCATATCCTTTTAGTAGCTAATAAAATTACTAGCAAAAATTTCAAGTTCCCGGCACATATTAGCTGTAGATATTTTGCACATACATAAATGAAGAGACATACAAAAAATTAACGCCGTCTCTGTTGCTATCCAACATTGTTGGACACGATAATTCCGTCATCATCATATTCCGAATATGTTTCTTCGCGATCAGCTCGCTCCCTTGCGCTTGTTGTAGAAAGCGTGCGGGTGTGAGAATGTAACGTGCGCCCGGTTCACAACACAGTGCTGCCGCCTCGGGGCCCCCGAATCACTCATCTTCCATTCATCCGTGAGCAGGAAGGCGAAAATGTTGAAGAGATCAACGTGGCTGCATGCCGTGATCGCCACAGTCACACAACACCGTTTTCCACCCAACGATAGAAGATTAAGGATGGTTCATGTGCTCCTCAGATAATTACCAAGCTAATTTTAGATTAGAGCTCGACTAACTAGATTTTCTCGACAGATAAATAGATCGTCCATTTACCATCTAACGATGTCTAATATATAAACAAAGAAAAAACATTTCACATTTAGTGAAAGATGAGCTGTTCTAAAACTAATATTTTTATATCGACGTTTTAAATATTAAGTACTAACAGTGTTGGGCACAATTAATTTGTTAATTGAAGGGCTTGGGGCGACAAGGCTATATGCCACTCAATATAATTGCGTTTTAACTTTTTGTTCAAATCCTGAAATCATTGGGATATTCTGTTTTTTTTTTTTTTAAATATGATTAGTTTGTGATCATACCTATTATATTAATATAGTTATAGAAAAAACAAAAAAAGCATATATTTCTAAAAAAAGTGTGGCTTAAACCTTTAATGCTACAAACATTTTTATAACAAACATAGAAGAAAGAATAACATAATATAATCACGTTTCTTCATCGCTAATGCTTTCAATTTCGCTGAATTCGTCAAAATTTTCTACTTCAACAATATCTTCTGCAAGTGTTTCCTCATGTATTTGGTTTATTGGCACTCCAATATTGACATAGTAGTGGTGATAAATAGGTGGAATGTACTCAATGAGTTTAGCTACATTTTCAATTTTTTTTGCGTTCACAGGAACTGCTTCGTTATACTTATTTTTGAGGTCTGTTGAAAGTTTGATAGACTTTTTTTTTTAATACATTTATTTAACGTCGGCCTATTTCCGCTACTGAGGTCTAACACCGACGCCTGTAGACGAGCTACCCCCAACCAGGAATTTTGCCGAACCTCTTCCCTTAAGAAGAGTAGGGATCTTTTACTTGCCTAACATTTAATAGACAAGGGATCGACGGCTTTACATCCCCTCCGAAGGATGGTATATCTCCTATACAACCCTCGCCTAAGGTTGTATAGCTTCCGCGCATACACTGATATACAAGCCGCTGGAAGATGTGTGAGGCGAGGACGTGGTTTCCGTTGGAATGGTCACCCATCCAAGTACTAACTGCGCCTGTCGTTGCTTTACATCGCATACCCGAAGTATGTACATAGTAAAGACGCACCTACGCTCGCCCCTCCTCACTACTTGATTCTGCAACTCTGCAACTCTTTAAAGTAAAAAATATCTTTTTGCTCAAGTTCAATGACTTTAAACGGATTTGTCCTTTTACATTTTCGTACTGATTCATACCAGTCCTCTGGAATGTACACCTGTTTTTGATACTTTTTCTTATATTTTTTTATCATCGCAAAATCTCTGTCTGACGGCAGATGTGTATGTCCTACTACTAGGTAGCGATGTTCAATTGTTTCAAAAACACCTTCTTGTACAAGCTGTTGCCATAAGCAAATTAAGGCCCAATTTTTATTTTGACCGCCGCAATTGTCAGCGAAAACAATAAGGTGTTTAGCCTCTTTAGCTGCATTTTCCTTCAAGTGCTTGTACAAAATGCTAGCTATTTCTTCGCTTCCTTGCTTTGCTACATTTTCCGGCCACATGTACATGTATCCCAAGCCTGTTACGCAGTCGTGGACTCCCAAGTTGTAAGTCCAAATTTTCCTTAAATAAAAAGCTGGGCCGACTGTAAGGTTTGGAACAGGCACAGCTTATTGTAGATCAAAAGACAACATGAAAGTTTGTTTATTGAGTTTAGCCTGCTCCGTTTCATATTTTAGATTTGCCTGCATGGCCTTAGCACGCCGTTGATGAAGTTCCAAATCAATGAGTAATTTTTTATGTTTATCAACATTATTCTGATTATGATCTATTTGAATTTTGAGGGAATCGCAAGTTTTGCAGATATCAATTTTGGGAAGTTTAAAACCAATGTTATATTCACTACAAAATATGCGCCGGTATTTGTCTTATTCTTTTCATTACACCATTCCACGTAGTAATCTTTGTACAGTGATGAAATCGACAGGTCATGGTCAATGATCTCTTACACTTTGGCATATTTATTAGGACGATTACGATGTTTACCACGCTTGTCAGACTGTGGTGTTGTTATAACTGCTGATATTTGCTCACAGAGTAACTGGATTCTTTTAGAAGAATTTTGTAGGCCATGGATGGCTAAGAGCTCGCTTTTACACACTTTAATGTCCACTCCGTTAATTTTGACAAAATAGTTAATGGTGACTTTTCTTTGGGGCACCTGCCTTTTTGTTTTTTTTTTTTTTGGATAAGACCTTTTATGGGGACGGATTTCATACTGGCAAACAAATATATATTTTGTTTATCATAATCTCCAAGATTCCAAAATGCATTAAATATGTCGACTTCTTTACCCAATAGAAGTTGTCTGCATTTTTTTACAGGTACATGGGAGTCCTATTTCCTTCGATGGTACATCTTTTCCTTTTTTAGAGGTATAACTGACCAGAATTACGTTTAATTTTTCGTTTAATCTTCATCCTTCTCCGCAAATTCGATTTTCGCCATCTTGATGGAGCCGCCTTTTCTGGGGTTACTAAAGCACCTCTTTTGACCGTGGTTGTACTCTCATTCTGTTGGGCGTCTCCTTCACTTCCCTAAAATATATCTTAGATTATCTCCAGTCTAATATTAGCTATAGCCTTGTTGCCCCAAGCCATTATAAAAAATAATTGATAATATTTTTGGACAAAACGGTACAAGCTGCATGCCTGAAATATTATTAGCCGTTACTCGAGTCCGAGTATAAAAATGTTACAGTCGATAAATTGTGTACAATAAAAAACAAGTAAAAGGTGTAGTCTATTGTAATTCCCATTCATCTGCGGTGCACACGACTATGGCTATAGAGGCCAATTCGGGAGAGCACGTGTCGACCGCAGTCAGGACAAACATAGACCTGGTTAGGTCTTGGATTCGGCCTTCTTGCAGCAACATCTCCTTGATAGCTGGCCACAACCCCTCGCCATTCGGTTCTGTCCGCTGCAAGTTGTTCCCATTGCTCGTCTGCAATACCGCAGGATTTTAGATTTTCATGGAGAGCGTCTTTGAACCTCTTTCGTTGGCCGCCACGCCTTCTTCTACCGCTTAGCAATTCACCATAAAGTGTACATTTAGGAAGGCGGTTATCATGCATGCGATGAACGTGACCTGCCCATCTTAGGCGTGCTCTTGAAATAAGCACCTCAATTGGAAGGCTGTTTGCTCTCCTGAGTACTTCCACGTTTGATATGTGATGGAACCAACGGATTTTCATCATACTTCTGAGGTGTCTTTGTTGAAAACGTTCTAATTCTTTCACATGACGACGGTAAGTGACCCAGCTTTCACATCCATATAGCAGTGTTGGAATGACAACTGCTCTGTAGACAGCCATTTTCGTTGACAAAGCAAGGTCGTGGTTGTCAAATACTCTCTCTCTAAGTCCCCAGAGTGCTCTAGATGCAGCGTTAGTTCTATTGCGAATCTCGCTGTCCATGTTTGCTTTGTCATTAACAACGTTGCCTAAGTAATTGAACTGATCCACCACTTCAAGAGAATTTCCGTTAAGTGTAATGTCTATTTGGTTCACTTGATGAGGAGTTGACATAATCTTAGCCTTTCCAATGTTGATTTTAAGTCCCAAGGAATCATAGCTCTGGGCATACACATCTAAAAGTTCTTGAAGCTCTTCCGGCGTAGAGGCTAAAAGTGCACAGTCATCCGCATATTGGAGATCACAAATGAATCGTGTGCGTGTCTTCGTGAAAGCTCTAAAGCGTCCTATGTTAAAGAGACCGCCATCAAAACGGTATCTGAGACCTATTCCTCTGACTGTCAGTTTGTTGTCAACAATAATTGTTAGAGCAGTGGTAAACAAATTAAAGAGTAGGGGTGCCAGGACACATCCCTGCCTAACTCCAGTGAGGGTTTGGAAAGGTTCGGTTGCCTCATTATTATACATAACCTGGGCGTTGTTGTTTGTATGTAGACTGCGACATACTTCCACAAATTTTCTAGGGATACCTAAGCGGAACATAATTTTCCAGAGCACTTCCCTGTCCACCGAGTCAAACGCCTTGGTTAAATCAATGAAGGCCATGTGAATTTCTCCTTGATGTTCGAGTGCTTTTTCTTGAAGCTGTTTAAGTGTGAAGATTAAATCCGATGTGCCTCGGTTTGGTCTAAAGCCACTCTGTGTTTCAGGAAGTAACTTTTCCATAACAGGTGTTAGCCTATTTGCCATCGCTTTAGTGAGTATCTTCCCTCCAACAGCCAGGAGAGCTATACCCCTGTAATTTCCACAGTCCGCAGCGCTCCCTTTGTTTTTGAAGAGGTTGATTAAAAGTGTATCACGAAACTCCTGCGGAGCTTGACCACTTTCCCACACGACATCAAACAGTTTTTTGAGGTAGGGTATGAGCTCTGACGACACAGCTTTAAAGATCTCAGCTGGGAGTGAGTCGGCGCCGGGAGATTTGTTATTTTTTAGCTGCCCAATGGCGGTTAAGATCTCTTCCGTTGTTAGTGGTTTATCTAAGTCTTCGAAGGTGTCATATTGAGGGATAAGATTTATAATATCGTGATCGGCTTGACTTTGCTGGTTAAGAATGTTAGAGTAGTGTTCTTTCCATCGGGCTCTTATTTCCTGGTCTTCTTTGAGGAGATTTCCATTTAAATCTTTAATAGGGCACATATTTTTCCGACTGGGGCCGTACACTGCTTTTACTTCTTGAAAGAAATTCCTGTAGTCGTGTGAATCGGCGTACCTTTGAATTTCTCTGGCCTTGCTTGCCCACCACTCGTTCTTTATTCTTCTGATTTCGCGTTGCGTTTCATACTTAGATTGGATAAAAGCTTCTGCTTTTGATGAGTCGTTGGGGTGGTTGATAGCGTTTTGGAAGGCAGTATGTTTGCGGTCAAGAAGTTCTTGTATAAAAGCTTCATTATCATTGAACCAGTCCTCCTGTTTCTTACTTGCTGCAGTGCCAAGAATTTCCTCACTCGCACTTTTTAAACTGTCTTTAATTTGTGTCCAGGTAGCAGCGACATCTACAGAATTGGTTTCTTCTAGTGCACTCAAATTCTCTTGAACTTTTTGCTTTAGCTGTTCGACGGTTTGTTGGTCACGCAATTTACTAATACAGAGACGGAGTCTACGTTTTACTTGAGTTCTTCGGTGTTTGGGTCTCATAACAATTTTCATTTTAGAGACAACAGGACGATGATCGGTCCAACATTCGCTATCAATGCGCGCCTTTGTAATTTGGACGTCCTTGAGATGCTTCCTACGTACGATAACATAGTCCAGTAGATGCCAGTGACCTGATCTGGGGTGACGCCAGGTGCCTTTAAATTTATCCTTTTGTCGGAAAATGGTGTTTGTTATCACTAGATCATGTTCGGCGCATTTAGTTAGGAGTAGTTGACCGTTAGCGTTCATGTTGCCCAAACCGTTCTTGCCTATGATGCCTGGCCAGGTTTCTGCATCTCTCCCTACTCTAGCGTTAAAATCGCCAAGAATAACGAGTCGTTCCGTTTTAGGTATTCTACAGAGGGTTTCTTCCAGCTGTTGATAGAAGCTTTCCTTGGTTTCATGACTTGCATCCAGAGTGGGAGCGTAGGCGCTTATTAGATTTACCGCGTTGCCATCTGATAGCTCATAGCGTAGCAGCATTAGACGCTCGGATAGGCCTTGTGGTACTTGTGTTAAGTTGGATACAAGTTGATTCCGAACGGCAAATCCTACTCCATGTTGTCTTCTTGAATTGGTGGGAAGACCTTTCCAATAGAAGGTGTAGTACTTTTCTGTGAGAGAGCCTTCCTCCAAAAATCGAGTTTCGCTGAGAGCTGCAACGTCAACATTGAGTCGGTGAAGTTCTCTATCTATTAGAGCAGTTCTTCTTTCAGGCCGATCGGTGCGAGTGCTGTCGTTCAAAGTACGAACATTCCAAGCACCGTAGATGAAAGAATTAGTTTTGTTGGATTTAACTTGTCGGTGTTTTTTCGACATTCGATGAGGTGTCCCTGTGGGCACCCTCCCCCGGAGATCCGATCGGGAGGGTATTTTACCTCCGGATGATTTTGTCCCACTTGAACGCTCCATCATTTTTTAAAGCCTTAATCGACTGAAAACGAAGCTGCATTTGAAGTTTTAGCTGGAGCAGGTATGCAACTGACCAGCTCGGTTGCGGAAGGCGAGTGGTGTGGTCCCATGGCACAAAAGGAGACTGCGACGATGGGGTAACCAAACGATTCCAAAAGCAACCTTTGTGTGCGGTGGGTTATTTTTACCGCACTCTTCGTGAGAAGGTGGATGTGCTCACGGCAAAAGGTAAGGGTTATTCCGCCCTTACTCGGTCGTTAGAGCCTCGTTAGTGAAAACAGGGTGCACCAAGTTCAAATTGAACTCATCGCGAAGGTGAGGTTAACAATTGAGTAGGAGAGGCTATAGCTTGCGCTTCACTACCCCATTACACCCCCTGAAATATTATTAATATATATTAATATATTAATATTATAGCAACATGGGTGTAAGCCACAAAAATCGCTCAAATATCGCAATTTCAATGTCAAACTAAATACCCCCAAACAGAGGTCGGTTTGTGTGAGAATAAAGTGTGTATTTTGGCTCTAATATATATATTTGAAAAAGAAAATTTTCAAAATACACCCAACAGAAGTATAAGCCTCATTTATTTTGAGAAAAAAGGTATAAGCCACATATAAATTTTACTCACTTCGTCTGACGTGCCCATAGACGATTCATTGTCACTATCACTTTCTATATAATCTCTGTTCTTCACACTATCGTCCGAATCAAAATATTGTTATTTTCATCGCTAGAATTGCTGTCAGGAAAGATTCTTCGCTTAATAGCACCGTCACGCGTGGACGCCATTATCAAACTAACAGGTGGCTTATATGATTCTAGCCTAAATATTTGATAAAATTGTTTTTGCTCAAAAACACTACATATATTTTATGCCGCCATCTGTTGATGAAAAGCTACAAGTTTTATTTGGTAGATGTCTTTTCATATGGAGCATCTAAAAATGCGCTTAGCGCGGATTTTATGAAAATGTGGCATATAGCCTTGTCGCCCCAAGCCCTTCAATTGTAAGGACAATTAACAATTCATTAATTAACAAAAAATTACAACCGGTATCAATTGCAATGAAATTACATTTTTAGTGGTTAACTAACACGAGTTTCTAAGAAAATGTCTTAATATGTCAATTTTAAATGCTCTTAGTTCAGAGATAGATTTAACATTTTTTGAATACCCTAAAAATTAATGATGTAAATTAAATACCTTCTTTGCCCGGTACGCATGAAGATAGTGTCTTGGATAAGTGAATAATGTTTTTTAATTCTTATTTAAGTGAAAAAATGTAATATGTAGGGTGTGTGAGACAAAGATTATTTACACTTGACAGTAACGAGTGGTGTAATCCAGGGAAGTAATTCGGGCCTACTATTATTTTTGCTCTGCATTAACGATCTTGTTATGGCCATTCAATCACTCAAATTGTTATAAGCAGATGCTCTAAACATTCTTAATATTATAAATAACTTCGAAAGCTGTATGCCACTGCAAGATAATTTTAATAAGTGTATAAATAATAACTTCAAAATGATTAAGCCCTATTCCTAGGATGGGAATTGCCTTCAGCACTGAGTATAACTTTTAGTGCTCTGTTCCATGTTGCTAACTAATTGACGTTGGGCCTATGCACCACTGATTGAGCTTCTCCTTGCATAAATGTGTGTATTGGCAGCAGGTCTATGGGAACCTTCAGTGTAGCGATTTTAATGGTCCCCGTGGAGCACAGGCAGGCAAGCCTTTGTACGTCGCTTAGTAGTCTTATCACTCCCGATGTCTTAGTCCGTCATACCATTGATTAATATGATATCATGGGTCTTACTAACCTACTGTAAAGCCACAGGATCATTTTGGGGTTTAATCTCCAGATTCTTTCCACAGATTAGCACGCTCTTCCCCAGGGCAATTGTTGCGTTCTGCCTCATTTCTAGGTGTGGGCATTCCATGTTAACTCTTGGTCAAAGATTTTTCCTAGTTATTTCACCTCACAGGCAATTTGAATTTTCGCTCTATTGAACATTAGGGGTTTTAGACCTTCCAGTGCTCTTTTCCGGATGAGGTGTAGCTTTGTAGGAATTTATAGACACACTATCTGTTGACAATATTTAGAACTCTTTACGAACGCCCCGACATCATGTTCGGAAATGGCCCCTTGACAAGTATTTCTAGGTGGTCAGTGTATCTTGGTCAGTAAAAGCCTTCTACAGATAGATTTTGGAGAAGTAGGAGTGGAGCCAATAATGGTTAGCCACTGTACTGGAGATAGCACTCATCATTGGAATTAACCTATACTCGACATTGTATTAATGATAGCCTCGCCTAAACTGGATATTACAAAGCTTTCATCTAGGCTGGTTTTATCCATTGACGGTACTGTTGGAACTCCGTTGTTTGTGTGCGTTGTCGCATTATTGAACATTCCTTTATGTCTAAAAGTGTTGCTACTGTTAGTTCCTTGTCATCCAGTGATTATCCAGAGCAAGATCTGTTGACTGGTAAGCATATTGGTGCTCGCTAAGGACTTCAGGGGCTCAGTATTTCATCTCTGATGTATCTATCCAACAGTCTTTCCAACATATTGGGTAGGAAAAGATATAGGCATATGGGTCTATATAACTTGAGCGTTTAGGTCCTATATTCTACCTATTTCTGGTAGCCAGATGCTCTTCGCGTTCCGCCATATATATGATATGTATTCCAGGCTAGACAGGTTTGGAATGTTTTAAATAGATCAGGCATTAATACGTCACGCACATTTTGTTACAAAATTGGATATAATCCATCAATCTCAGGAGTTTTAAGTGGTTGAAACTTCTTCTTCTTCTTAGCGGTGCAATAATAACTTGTGGCACTCAGGCCTTCTCTCCCATTGTGCATCCGCTAGCTAGTCAGTGAATTAAAACATAATATTTTTAGTCGAAAACTCCTTTATAAAATCCTTATTTTACTATAAGGAACGTAACCAGACTGCAACCAGCAGCTACTCTCTGGGCTATGTGCCCCACCGAGCGCTGAATTACAAGTTACAAGCTTGGCGCGTTAAGTGTAATAATTGCATATTACCATCAAAACCCTAATGCTTCGATTGCAACAAACACCAACCGAAAGACTGATTCTACTTAAAGGAGCTCCTGTGCCAGTCGTCACACACCACTTGCAGACTGCAGTTTCGAGCTGTTGGCTCTCGTCAGTGCAAGGTAGGCATGTGACGACCGACACGAGGATCACTTGACCATTTAGTACATTTCGGTAACTTTGGGATAGCTTGACTGCTGACTATTTTACATGTCTCTTCATTTTTAAATAAATGTGTTATTCTAGGCGGATAACCGGTAGCTTTCAAAAGTATTAGTAATTTTAACGTGTGTTAGGTCAGCTTTTATTTTCAACATTTCTTAATTTTTTAAAAGAAAAACTTCATGCTTTTTAAAGGACAATCAACAGCGAATAAGTGTACATAAAAATACACCCCATGTATACTTGGCTCTTAATTTGCAAAAAAATATTGTTTTTAATTTTTTAAAATTCATTAGGTAATAATTTTTGTATTTTTCTTTATGTTGCTATTTCGTTCAAATTAATTCCACAATACTAAGGGTATGCCCAGAATATGTACATTAACTTTACCATTACCATTTATCATTAAAACTATCTTTATTTATTATACTTACATGTCATTGTTCAGTATTTTATTTATCTCAGTTGTACAGAGTACAGATGAACTCGGGTGACGGAGGAGCGAAGTGAAGGGATTCTACATTCACGCGGGCCAAATCTCAGTACTTACCCAACCGTGTCGCCTGTTATATGTATGACCGTAACCACAGGAAGTAAGTAAGTTCATGGAGGAGTAAGTAAATTGATGTATTAGCCAAGTATTAAATATAACTTCTCTATCATGTTGCACTGCAATTTTTTATATATATATCTGTGGTCTTGCTTCTCACGCCTTATTTAGTCTGCACCCGTTTTAACGCTTTGCTAGTTGCCCTGGGGTACCGTTTGTTATGTGTTACCACTTTACCACTTACTGCCCCTGTCATTTGAGTCATTTGGTACTACTAATTTCGTTACATAGCTTGTCCTCATAACTGCATTTAGTAAACAAGTATATTTGTATATAGTAGGTTTAGTTTAGTAAATTAATATTGTTTATCAAATTCTGAGTTTTAGTGTTTGTGTGTGAACGTCTAATTTCCCAAATTGACCCACTGGAGTGCCATTTCTCCACTTGAGCTACTCTGCCTCGCGTATCCGGTTTATGGGTAGTGTGTCCTATCACAACTAGGACTGGCACCCGAGCCAAAACCGAAAACTCGGTTCTGGGACTCAAGTGTCAAATAGTGGTCTTTCTTCTTCTCGTCTGAGGTGGATAAAAATGCGCCACAATCCTAGCGAGAGCAGGCAAACCAGGCTTATCCTACTGCAGCGTCCGCGGCTTTTGAGAAAAAATATAATTTTAGTGTCTCCCTTTTGGTGAAGTCTAGTGATTCAGGAATACTGTTATTAGATTTACTATAAAAGGCTGTACTATAAAAGGCCACATTAATTTTGTATTAAAAATCTAAGAGGTTTTCATGTCATTTTGAGACGCCCTGTATACCGCTATTGCGATGAATTCTCTTGCACATTTATAAATCATGTAACTAATAATAAAATACCTAAGAAACAAGTTTTTAGCAATGTCTAGTCGTTTGATTTCTGTAAAATTTACAAATATCAAGTTTTCGCATTAAATTAGACACTTCCTACAACACCTAGGCACACAATTAAAAATAAATTTGACGACCTTTTTATGTAATAGACTTTATAAAGCGCAACATCGCGGACTGTTAAAGATACTATTTTAAACCGCCCCCAAACAACAGTTATTATAATGACCCTAGGCAGTAACTTCGAAAGGCCATAATCAAAATCAAAAGTTATGTGCAAACCAAAAGTGTTACCACCCACTAAAGATGTTTACAGTTCCTCCTGTAAATGTCAGTCAGGCTTATTTCTCAACATTATTTAAAGTTCGTTTCTCTGCACTTTCTTAACAGCAATTTCTTTACGTACAGTGTTATTCAAATTCGTTGGCTCTTCAGTTCAACTAAAGCAGATTTAAAATGTGGGTATAAGTCACAAAATCGGCCCCTAATGAAATCGAATTTTTAAATGCCTTATTGGAATTCATTACATTCTTTAAATAATATACACGATATAAGCTTTGATGATATGGTTGAGATTTATTTCAGCGATATAGGATTATAAGTTAAAAATTGGCAGAAACATTCGATTTTCGACATTTTGTCGTTTACGTTTTCAAATAACACATTCAAGAATAACTGATATTTTTAAATATGTGAGTGTGTTTGAAATACTGCAACATACAGTGCGGTCCCTACGTATAGAATAAATTTATTTAAAGCCTTTAATTGCCATTTATTGGCACAAAAATAATACCCCCCCCCCCCACGCCTTCACGCCCTCTGAATTATAACTACTACTGAAAATTTTAAATTAGGAAGGGGATCGTGCGGCATCTCGTTGAAAAGGGATTTTGGTTCTATATTCAGCAGAATAAAGTTTTTCAAATTTGAGGCATTAATTACTGAGAAAAATTAATTTTGAAAATGTAACATTTTGTTAATGTTGCATACTCGGTTGAGATATATTTTAAGTTATTAATTTTGAAAAAAGTTGAAATTCATATGTCGATGCTTTAAAAATTTTTAATACAAAATTGTGCCCACCTCAACCCTTTACGTAAAATGAAGCAGAGAACCTCACATAATGTTGTAGTTGTATTATCAATTTGTTAGAATGTGTTTCCAATTTATTTTATAATTTAATGAAATGTTCAAAATGATCGCCAGTCATAAACTGAACTTAGAGAACAAAAATTTATAATTCTCTAAGTGAAGCACACATCATTGAGATGGGTGTACCACGAGGAACAGTATTAGGTTCAATTCTGTTCTTTCAACAACATAACCAGTATAAAAAAATTCGGGATTACACTGATGACACGGATATGGTTTTCGTGAATGAATGTTGAGAAAATGGTTATTCTGTGGCCGAAAGTAGACTAAACATAATAAATCAATATTTAAATATTAACATGCTCAGCCTAAATGTAGATAATGATGAATATTTACTTTCATTTTCTCAGTTGCTGACCAACCAGAGAAGAGATTTCTCAGTGCTCAAAAAAGAAATTGCCAACGTAGAAATTTTTATGCACTGAAATAAAGAAAATTAGTGAAATAAAATACCTCAGGGAAAAGATTGATCATCATCTAAGATGTATGAATATACAGGATATATTGAATATATTAGTATAACTCTACATCCTCAAGTAAAGACGAGCTAGAACTGGATTCGTCATTTAGTTCAGACTTCCCTGGCGACACGATTGTTAATTGGAGAACTGTAACACAAAAAAAGAAAAGACCGACAAAAATGAAGTCAAATACTAAAAGCAAGGTCCAAGGTCATTATAGGGAAAGGAACCACTAACCTAAATGATGACAAGGAGCTCACAGCTGCCCCCAAAAAATTATGGCTATATATGGACCGTATAAAACCATCGATCACACCAGAACAAATAAAAAAGTATTTAATTTAAAAAATTCCACATCGGGAGTTTACAGTCGAATTAGTAAAAAGTGATGTCAATTCTTTATACAAAGCACTTCTGGCCAAAAAATATACCTGTAAAACATTTTAATTTTTTTCAATACAAAAAAAAAAACCGTAACTCCAATCTTAGGTCAAATTAGGTTATTTAGTTTGAACATTCAAAGTCTTAAGAACAAAATGTATAACCTGGTAGTTTTTTCGTTGTTACATTATCCCTCTGTAATATATTTAAGCGAACATTGGCTACCAAAAGTAGCAATAAATTATTTCAACATACCTGAATATAAAATTGCATCATCATATTGTAGGGAAATGCATCTACATGGGGGAACTGTCATTTACTACAACGAGAATATCAAAAAGGAAGAAATTAAGTGTCTAAATAATTATAACCAAAAGAAACATTTTGAATCATGTACCATATGCTTTGATTGTGACATAAAAATGTTGTACTTCTAAACGTATATCGATCCCCAGATGGTTATTTTGATATATTCATATACTGATACTGAATAGATTATATAAAGCCCACGATACATAATAGTTTGTGGCAATCTTAATATCGACAGTCTGCAAAACGGCCGCAGACAAAAAATTTTAGAGTACGTGTTCAGACCATAGATCACACATCAGGGTAATACGGCAACAAGAGTTGCTACAAATATCCATGGTAGGACAACTGCAACAGCAATCGACTACATAGCAACTAATATTCCGGAAAATCATAGTAAATGTGAGATTAAGGAAACAGGTATCTGAGACCATGCTACACTATTTTTAAATATTAAAGAAACTTTACCACAAAATATTGTACCACCAATAAAAAGGCAAATAAAAATTATTAACGAAGATACTTTAGAACAACTGTTACATAATTTGGACCGAATTGATTGGTATAATATAATTAGCACCACTGATGTACACGAGACCTATTCACATTTCCTCGACACGATCACAACATGCATTGAAAATACTTGTCCAATTGTTACAGCTACCAACAGAAAAACAATCAGTTACAAAAAATGGATTAACCTCACTATCAAAGATAAAAGTTAAGAATTGAAAAACATGAACTGGCTTCTAAAAAATTCGTCTAGCCATGAACTAAAAAAAGAATATAAAATTAAAAAAACTGAATACAAAAGCTACTGTTATCTACCAAAAGAGAACACATTAAAAATGAAATACAAAATCTACAAACCGGCGAAAAAAGATATGGCAATTGGTAAACGATAAACTTGATAAAAATAAAAATAAAGACGTTAACATTAATATAAAAACAGAAGGACTGTGCACCAGTGATCTTAAAACTGTTGCCAATATATTTGCAGAATATTTCTGCACAAACGCCACTACACGACTAAATTAAGTTTATGGTAACACAAGTATTAACAGCATAGAAAAGATACCCAACAACTCACTACCGAACTCCTTATTAGTGGCACCTATTGACGAGGATGAAATTAAAAGTGCAATTCGAGAATTAAAAAACAAAAAATCAACTGGTTGTGATGAAGTGTCTGCGCATATTGTAAAACATATTATTATATCTGATGCTATTTTAATCTCACCAGTGCATTTGTTTATCTATCTGTAGACAAAAATATATATTTCCAGACACACTAAAAGTTGCAAATATTATTCCTGTGTATAAACGTAACAACATTGAGAACTACCGACCTGTTGAGTGTATTTTCCCAAATATTCGAGAAAATTATTTGTAAACGGATATTAAAATTCACAAATAAATATAATATTATAGCAAGTGCTCGGCATGGTTTATGTCGGAGAAATCTATTGAGTCAGCTTGTATTGAGTACTTAGACTTTATTTAAAGAGAAATTGATAAGGGCCATTTTATTTTGAGACTATTTTTTGACTTAAGTATTGCATTTGAGAGTGTAGATTCAAATTTACTCTACCACGCTATTGAGGAAGTTGGTATCAGGAGAAACTTATCCCGTCTGATATTAACATACGTTTCTAACAGAAAAATTATAGTTAGTGCACGACTCAAAATCAGACCTCTATAACATCGATCTTGGAGTTGTACGGGTCTCAGTTATAGGGCCGCTGTTGTTCTTACTTTTTATAAACAATATCACGTGGTGCCAAATTATAATGTTTGATGATGATACAGCAATATTGGCATCTGCACCGAAGCCTGTATAATTACAACAACCAATTAATATTATTATGAATTTTTATAGCCTGGTGTCAGTGTAAAAAGCTCTTACTAAACGCCGAAAAAACTGTTTGTTTAAACTTTTATAAGAGACATCCCATAGAGAATATAAATATATGTTATCCAACTGGAAAATATTTTGTTTTCGTATGAGTCCACTTTTCCTCTTCATGGCAATGTTAATCGTGAAAATTGTCAAAGAGTTTCAAACGCAAAATCCTAAAAAGGTTCATGTTTGGGCGGGGATAATTGGGAACATATCATTGGCCCCCTTTTCATCGATGACAATTTGAATGGATATAATTATTTAGCTCTGCTCCTAAATAATAATACACTTTCAACATTCATCTTAATCATTTTATAAAAGAAATTTTACAAAAAACTCTCCTAAAAAATACAGCCTCTACACAGACATCAAAAAGATCAAAAGCACTATCCGTACCTATAATCGCAACATTTTATCTCGTTTCGTTAACTTTTTATAAAGCATTTCACATTCCAAATTTTATTACTCTTTGACAACCCCTCGTATACACCAAACTACGTTCTGTACCTCAAATCTTAACATTCAATTTAGTTTGATCAATTTCTTGCAACTCAATTACTATTTCAAATTTCATTATTTTCCGACCACCCCTCGTAGACATAAAAAATTACTTTTCTTACTTTAAACCTTAACGCTTTGATTTGGTTCATACATTATTTACTACCCGTTTGCTAAATTCAAGTTTCAGTACTTGTTGACACCCCTCGTAAAATTACATACAATATCTCGATTCCCCTTGCAACCGACATCTCCGCTCAAACTCAACTCGTGCCTATTGGGAATATTCTCATGTCTTATTTCCAGCCTCCTCGCATCTATCGGGAATATTCTTATGTCATTTCAACTGTTTACGGCGTCCTTTCAGATTATTAAAATTGCAATCAATCAAACTTCAATATCTCCAAAACCCGAATCGATTCAAACTTCGTTTTTATATCAAAAAATTCTTCTTTTCATTGCCGATTTTTCCATATAATTTTAATTCTCGAAATCCAACTTTTTGCAAACTATTGCGCAATATTGTGAAATATTCCGCAATCGTGTCGATCCGGACTTGACGGTATCCAAGTCCAGACCTAAATAAGGAGTAAACACGTTCGTGATAGGTTCACGGGGCACGAAAAACGCAACAGACAGACAGTATAAATACCGAGGCACAGCAAGCCCAAAACAAGTTCGACTTTGACAGTGACTCCATTGTTAAGTATTCGCGAAGTGGTTTTTTGAAAAAAGTTATTTAAAAGTGAGTTTAAGTGTAATAAGTTAATTTGCTAGTGCATTCGGTCCGATCTAGCTTCTCAGGCCGAAACCTGGTTAAAAAGAGTTAATTTTAAGTACTCGCCTTTAAGTGGCGCCCATTAATTTTAAGAAAATGCTTTCACCTTAAGTGGCCCCAACAATTTTCATTCGCCATCGCGGCCCAACTTTTCAAGTGAATTTTTCCAGATTAAATTTTGAATAGACAGTTTGTTAAATATATTTTCGCAGAAGTTTTAAAGACTGAATTTCTGTTGTCGATTAGTTTCTATTTCTAAGCGAAGTTTGTTAAATAAAATAATATCCGTTTTAAACTCTGTTCAGTTAAAAAAATCGGCAGCTACTGGAAGTGGCTGGAACCTCCCCACTCGGTGGATCCTTGAAGCCGAAAAGAGCATTAAATTGTGTGACAAAACGGCACTAAATGTAATCCGATCTCATGCAAAACCTTTTCAGATCTTCTCGAGCACTAAAAAAACCCTCAACTTAATGAGTTTAGTTATTACCTACATTATCGCTCATTGAATAATATACTATTAGGATATTAACAACTTTAACATCACTTGAACGACTAAGAAAGTCTAGTTATCCTAAATACTACAGATTTGTAAAGCAACAAACTGAAAATTGGTAAAGTGATAATCTATAATAAATTCAAAAACGAAGGTACAGAAAGCATATGATATTGATATTGTTACATCTACCTTTAAAGTTTGTGACAATCCAGTAAAAGTTACAAATATGTCGAAATCTTATTAACATGACATGACACCAACGTTATCGGATGACAAACGATGACAATGACAATCATCAAAATTTGCTCATTGCAATCCGATCGCTCGCGGCTGTCTTTGTTAAATGAAACATTAGCATTTCAGTAATTGTACTACATTTTAGAGAAATATTTGTAGTTTAATTCTTCGATTTGTCTGTATATATATATATTTAAAAACGGCACTAAACGTAATCCGCTCTCCTTCTAGAGCACTGAAGAAAAACTCACACGTGAATTGATACGTGATGTGACGAGTTTTACGACGTAACGGCTACGCGCATCGATCATGTTATGCGAAATGCGATCTATGCCATATTTGCTTTGTTTTTAATTTTTTTCACGGAAACCAAATCGAAACGGTGGAAGTGTGATATATCGTTGAAATCAGAATTTTAACTGCTTTTCAATGATTCCATTGCAAATTGAAAGTAATTATAAAATAAATAACTTGTTGCGTCAAAATAGCACTAAACGTAATCCGATCTCAACTAAAACATTTTCAGATCTTCTGGGGAACTAAAGAAACGGACACGCAAAGTTTCATTCAAATCCGTTCAGTAGTTTCGGCGCTATCGTGCTAACACACATACACACACACACACAGACATTTTTCAAAAACCACTTTTTTTGGTTCCTAGGACCTCAAAACGTAAAGATTTGATGTTATCTCAATTTTCGTTTTTGAACCAATTTTAGTAACGTTTCACAATTTTATTGTGGAGAGGTTAAAATCTAAATAAATAATTTTTGTTCGTTTCGTTTAAAACAAAGTGTTATAATTTCAAGAAAACCATACACAGGGTGTAGTCGTAGACCCTGTCAGAACTGTAAAAAACAAATCAGTGCTATATAAAGTAGACTTTAAATACTAGTGTTAAAAAACGGCGCATAAGACAATATACAGGGTGTAGCAATTGACCCTAACCACCATTACGAGAAATCGAACCCTGAGACTCTACCTATCCAAAATTAAGTGCACGAAAGGCTCCCGAAGTCTCTCTCAAGCTCCAAGGCTTCAAGCTCTGCCGACAATTTTTTATTTTTCAAAACCAGGGAGTTGTTTTGTGTTCACAACGAAGACCGTATCCTCGCCTCACACATCTTCCAGCGGCTTGTAATATAAGTTGAAATTTAGGGGTTGCAGTTGCCACTGGAAGTTGAATTTAGGGGTGAAATTTGTACATTGCGGGATGTTATTTTAGAATCCAAAACTGACGTGTCTCTGGATTTTTTATAAATATACACAGCAATTGAGTTACTGAATTTATTCATTTGGTTGTTCCACACTCTGTACGTGAAGTACTAATAAATAATCTGAAATGTGAAACAAAAATTGGTTAATGTTTCTTCCTACCAAATACGATAATTCATTATTATAAACTGCAGCCTTTAAAATATAGGCTCTAGACAAGTATCACTCATATTCATATTTAAATAATTTTACTAAGAAATAAATAGTATTGTTTAACATATTTGTATATTATTATGCTCTTCTTTACACTAACGGCGAGAATATTTTAATGTATGTAAATACAGTTCCAGTCACGCAGTGCCATTCCTTAAAGAAATCATATACATTATATCGGCTCTCAACACTTGATTACTTCTTTATATGGAGGTATTAAATGTTAGTGTGGGAATGTTTCACCAATATTTGTGTTATATTTATTCTTATCAATTTTTGTACTAATGGAAAGTATTGGAACTGCCCCCCATAAATATATTTCAATCTAAAGTACACATCTTTTTGAGTAATACCCCAATGACTTACTCATCAAGCGAGAAATTCAAATACATGTTTAATAAAATAAATGGCACAAAAATATAGCACTTAAATATAACATACTTTTTTCTCATTGATCTACACCAATAATGACATATTCTTAAATTTGTAATATACAGTGAGATCCATAAGTAACGGATAATAATAATAATATTTATTTATGAATGATTATTAAATACAATAAAATATAAACACAGTATAGGGTACAATAACAATACAGTTCCATACAATGAACTTTATCAGGAATAACTAAATACAAAACTCATAAGATTCAGACTTGTGCGTGAGTATGGTTTCTATATATATATACATATAAATGGGAACTGAATCGATCGATATAGAGAAAAGTACGCATCAGAAAATTTTGAAAATTTAGATAATAATTACTAATGTCAGTGTGGCCAATACAACTAAAATAATTACAAGCAGCTGGCACTTCCGCTTATAACGGAAGTCGATACCAACTTGCTTATTTCAAATAGAATACCCTATATATTTTAGATTTTTCGAAAAGAACATAAAATTCTGAGTCGAAAATATGTAGCATATCCTATACCTAAACCTAGCCGTTTCAGAGATATTTGACATTTTATAAAAAATTTGACAGGTGCAACGGTTTCCAAGAACCGTTATAACTTTCTTCGTGTAAAAGATCCTCATTTGCTTCTGGTCACATAAAAAGAACACAAGGAGAACTACGTTCTACAACTGAAATAAATTCAACAATATCATACCAAGTGTTCCGTTTTTCGCGTTACATTTTGTCAACTTCAAACCGCGAAAACTTTAGGTTTAGGTCAAATAGAATACCCTATATTTTTTTACGTCAAGTTGTGTAAAATTGAATTCCCTTTTTTCTGATATTAGCATTGTGGGGGTTAAAGTTACAACTTTTTGAAATATTTGCGATTTTATTAGAAATTCATGAATTGTTGTAATCATTTCATCAAAATAGCCATGATTAGAAACAATCAGTCTTTATCTTATGTCAAAAATTGCCAGCGCATTTAAATTATACCAACGAAAACTTTTTAAATTTGTTTATTATTTATGGAGAGTGTGATAAAGTAATACCAAGAACTTGCAGCACATTTTCTACTCGATATCCACAAAAACGCAAAATAACACTAACACTGTAACATGCGTATTAATCGAATTGAAGATATGGCATGAACTACAATAGCATAGATAAGATCAATTTAAAATATGATTTCATTTTAATTTAATAATTGCTCAAAATTCCGCCCTCGAACCTTGACACATTTTTCGCAGTTAGTTCCTCATGGGTAGCTCTTCTAATTGAACCATGTGATATGTTTTGAAATGCATTTCTTACTCTTTGCATACAATCTTCAATGGTTGTTAATGGGCTCTCATATACTTTATTTTTAATAGTTCCCCAAATGAAATAATCCAGAACTGATAAATCGGGCGAGCGAAGAGGCCATAAGAAAGGTCCATTATTGGCAAACCATTGATCATAAAAAGTTTCTTGTAAATAATTATTAATTAAATATGCGTTATGTGGGGGAACACCGTCGTGCTGATAAAAAATGATTCTATGTTCGGCGAGAGGCAAATTTTCTAAATAGTTATTATTCAAATTTTGTAAGATATTTAGATATCTTTCACCTAAAAAAAAAAAACAAAAATTTACCTATACATATTAGCAGAAGAGAAAATTTAATTTACCGTTTAAATTTTCCTGATAAAATTGTAATGCCACCACTCTATCGTTTCTTATGGCACAGTAAACATTGAACTGCCAACTTTCCTGAAAGTTTCGCTCTCTGAATATATGAGGATTTCAGTCACTCCAATAATGCGAATTGTGTCTACTAAAAAGTCCGTTTTTAGTAAATTTTGCTTCATCTGTCCATATAATATTTCTCAAATAAGAATCATGACCCTCAGACCTTATTAGAATAAACTCACAAAAATTCTGTCTTCTTAGGAAATCTGTTTCTTTTAATCCTTGAACCATATGGAATGAAAACGGGTGAAACTTATGTTTTAATAAGATTCTGTGAATTGAATCCTTACATAGTCCCGATTCCAGAGCAGCTTGTCTTAATGACATCCTTGGAAATGCAGAAAATATCCCAGAATGACTATTTCAATGTTTTCGTCATCAACAATAGGCTTTCTTCTTTGCATTTTTGCCTTGACAGAGCCATAATTTTTAAAATTTTCCAGTATGCGTTTTACAGTGTTTGGTGACGGTTTCCGTTCTTCTGGATATCGAGTAGCAAATGTGCTGCAAGTTCTTGATATTACATCACATTCTCCATAAATAATAAACAAATTTAAAAAGTCTTCGTGGGTGTAATTTAAACGTGCTAGCATTTTTTGACATAAGATAATGACTGATTGTTTCTAATCATGGCTATTTTGATGAAATGATTACAACAGTTCATGAATTTCTAATAAAATCGCAAATATTTCAAAAAGCTGTAACTTTAACCCCCACAATGCTAATATCAGAAAAAAGGGAATTCAATTTTACACAACTTGACGTAAAAAAATATAGGGTGTTCCATTTGACCTAAACAAGTTTTCGCGGTTTGAAGTTGACAAAATGTAACGCGAAAAACGGAACACTTGGTATGATATTATTGAATTTATTTCAGTTGTGGAACGTAGTTCTCCTTGTTTTCTTTTTATGTGACAAGAAACAAATGAGGATCTTTTACACGAAGAAAGTTATAACGGTTCTTGCAAACCGTTGCATCTGTCAAATTTTCTATAAAATGTCAAATATCTCTGAAACGGCTAGGTTTTGGTATAGGATATGCTACATATTTTGGACTCAGAAATTTTATGCTCTTTTCTAAAACCCTAAAATATATAGGGTGTTCCATTTGAAATAAGCAAGTTGGTATCGACTTCCGGTATAAGCGGAAGTGTCAGCTGCTTGTAATTATTTTAGTTGGATTGGCCACACCAACATTAGTGATTATTTAAATTTTCAAAATTTTCTGATGCGTACTTTTCTCTATATCGATTGATTCATTTCCCGGTGAGACACCCTGTATATACACATATGTATACATATATAAATTCATTATGTAAGTAATTAACAATTTATGAGTAAAATCCTAAAACAAGTCAATTTTTAATTCTAAAATTACATTTTCTGAGCATAATTTTATGCCTCCCCCTTCAACCCCCTTGGACTGAGAGCTACATATTTTAATGTTTTTAATGGAACGAGGGTGCACGTGATAGCGCATTTGAAATAGTTTTTAATTCTCTATCCAGTAATATAAGGCTTTTGAATTTTGTGTATTCTTTATCAAGACAATTAAATTTGAAAATTTTGAAATATACTTGAAATATATACAATTAAATGTATCCTAAACTATTTTATGTACCAAATATCTGTCAAATCTGACTTTCCTAACTAATTTTGTGTCATAACATTAAATTTAAATGTATCGTTTTTTGTGATACCAGGTGGTAAAATACACAACAAAAAGAAAGAATGAAAAAGAGTTTCTTTTTACATGTTAGAAAAAATTATAATTTTTTTACTTGCTACATCTGTGCAAACTTATGATTCTAGTTATTTACCGCTGATTGTCAAGGTAATCGCTATTTTAACAATGAGTCTTTCAGTTACACAAAGAATTGAAATTTTGATATTATTAGGACGTGGTGTTATAACAAGAACCGGGAAGCAGATATGCGTATATAAGTCGTCAGTACTAAGTAGTCCTGACCGTCGCATTTCTCAGTTTACGGTCAGTAGAGTAGAAAGCAAATTTCGTGAATTTGAAAATGTCACAGATATTCCTAAATCAGGTAGGAAACGCATTTTAGTTCAATGAAAACAAATTGGTTATATTATTAGATATTCAAAATAATCCACATAAACCTACAAAACAAGCTGCCGCCGATAATAATGTTAGTAAAACGTCCATATTGCGTATTCTAAAAAATGAAAAATACCACCCATATAAAATTCATTTGTTTCAAAAACTCAACGACGATGGCCCTGATTGCCGATTGGAATTTTTGGAATTGGAATGGCAAATAGATGCCAAGATTCAAATTCAAATTTATTTTTGATCGTAGTGTACAATTACTCACGAATAATAAAAATTACATAAAAATAAAATGCATAATAATTAGCTCGCCTAAGCAGAAAATGCTTGTTCGTAGGTCTAACCATTTTACAAAAAACAAAAAAAAAATGTTTTTGAGAGAGAGAGAAAACAATATAATAATAAGTATAAAACTAATGAAATACAAAGAGAAACAAATCTAATTAGCATGATGATGATCCGTTAGGTATAAAAAACTTTTTTCTGATGAAGCAACATTCGTCTTAAATGGAACAGTCAACAAACAGAACTGTAGGTACTGGAATGCAGAAAATTCACATTAAGTGATGAAGGCCGATACTCATCATGAGAAGTTGAACGTTTGCGCTGGAAATATAAATTCTCAAATTATTGGACCATATTTCTTTGATAGCACAATAACTGGCGCGCCTTACTTGGATTTATTGCAAAATTTCTTAGTTCCAGAGTTAAGAATACTTTTCCTAATGAAATTGATAGAAATGTTTGGTATCAGCAGGACGCAGCTACACCACATTTTGCATTGGAAGTATGAGCTCAATCAAGTTTTTTCCAATAGGTGGATCGGTAGACGCGATGAAATTGAGTGGCCTGCCCGTTCTCTCGATTTGACCCCGCTTGACTATTATTATGGCGTTACTTAAAATAGAAAGTTTACTTCAACAGACCTAATAATTTCGATAATTTGAAAGACAAAGTAAGGCAAGAAATTAATCATCTCATCCCGGAAACGATACAAAATGTTTTAGAAGAATTTCAGCAACGTCTCCATTATTGTCAAGAAGCTGCGGACGCCCATTTTGAACATATGATTTAAACTGTTTCATGCTGTCGAGAACTCGGAAATTGGGGTGGTTTTTCCTTGATAGTGGTAGTACGCAACTCTAAACCATCGCCCTCGTTTCTCTTACCCTCGAAAATGGGGTGGAAATGTATTGCTAAAGATACTACAAACTTTTAATGTTTTGGCCTTTTTGGAATCTCGTTAAATGGAATACCCCCTAAAATATTTTAACGTACTTAAGTTGAAACTTAAGTACATGACATTGGCTACCAAATGACTTGTAAGGTATAATTCAATGCAGGTCGGGGTATTCGCCCGCTGAGCAGTTGTTTCCTGCAAATTATTGTACGTTAAACGTGAGGTGAACTTGAATAGTTGCAGATCACTTTAATTATACTTTATTTATTTGAATTATGATTAACCCCTAGGGCCACATGTTTGAAAACTGCGTAACCAATAAGCTAAAGGACCCAAATAGTTTTCCGCTATCCTTAAAATTGGATCTGTCATTACCTAAAAATATTTTTGTCTCGCTTGAATCGAGTAACATTAGAAATGGGTTGGAACTTAAAAGAATGCTTTTTAAGATCCGGTATATATCTGAAATGGAACATCTGTTACATGAAGATAAATAGCATTAAAATCTAAATTCAATATCACAACAAAATATAAAAGTTGTAACAAGGTTACCCTAATGCATATTGCATAAAAGAACAAAGTGACAATAAAATTATTGACATTTGTCATGAAAATGCCGAGACTTCGATTCGATGTACCGTAAGATGTCGTGACTGTCACACCCGTGCGCCCCATTGTCCACCCGCCCACTGCACGCCTATGCTGCCTGATCGGAAATATGCATTTTAATATCATAAATGCGAGATCCTACAAAATGACTAATGATAGTGGCTGCGGCTCTACTCTAACTTGAACCTTACCATTCTAAATATAGCTTTATTAATTCTAATACAAGAAGAATTACTAGGTGGAGAATTAAATACTTTAAATTAATTCCTGGTTTTATATAACAATGAGTCTCTGTCTCACCTTTCATTGCCAATATCTTCCTGATCAGGTTGGAAATGAAGACGACTTTTTAACGTACTTTGACTTAAGTAATTATGAAATTCGTTTAATGTTAAGTCAGGAATTGTAGGGCTAAAATTATATATTCACATTAAATTGTGATAATAATAGTAATAATTTATTGGCCAGAATTAGATACAAATATGTACATATGGCACGTCAAATACATTCTTTGCAAAATAAACAAACACATAATATATATATATATATTATTTTGCTTTATTTTGTAGCTCAATGTGTACTGTACGTATTTTATATTTTCTACGTATGAAAAATAAGTGTATTTATAATAATTACGTTAAACTTGTTCACTAGAGCTCTTCAGTGATATATGCACAAAGGAATATAGCTGCTTTTAGTTTTTCTCACTTTAATGTTAGATCTTTATGTACAGGTCTTGATCTTTTTTCTGAGGTTATTACAAGGGAGTCCTATTGTGTTACTGGTATATCAGAAACATGGCTAAGTCCGAATGTCTCCGATGTAGGCATTAATATTCCAGGGTTCAAATTAGTTCGAAATGATCGCAACGGCAGAGGAGGAGGGGTAACATTTTATATAAAAAATGGAATAAATTTCTCTGTACTTACTACACCCCACCCAAATAGTTCCTTGGAGCAACTTTGGATTAGTATCAAAATAGCAGGTAAGAAATTGTGCTTGGGTACACTATATAGGCCACCAAATACAAATTTAAAGAATTGCCTTGATGATTTGGAAAGTGTCGTGGTCAATTTTTTACCAGATTATGACTTTGTTGTATTTGGAGGCGACTTTAATGTAGATTTTCTTAGCCAAGATTATAACTTAAGGCAATTTAATAATTTTCTGGATAAATATGGATTACATCAAGTAATCACAAGGCCCGCACGTATAAGCAATACTTCTACGACGCTTTTAGATCTTATTATCTCGAATTGTAATAAGATTATTTTAGACACAGAGGGTTTGAACATGGATGATATTTCAGACCATTCACTAGTAACTTGCAACTTGAATCTTGAAAGAAATAAACAAATTACGCTTTTTCGTACTTACAGAGATTTTTCTAATTTTGATTATCATGCCTTTTTAAATAATTTAGAGAATGTTAACTGGGACTTTATTTACAGTTTGGAAGATGTCGATGGAATGATAGAGTTTTGGAATAATAATTTGACGGCACTCTTTGATGTGCATGCTCCTTTCAAAACGGTTAGAATAAAAAAACCACCTGCGCCTTGGTTAACTCCTAATCTTAAATTTCTAATGAAACAAAGGGATAAAGCACGTCTCAGTATATAAACGTACGCAATCACAACTTTCTCTAGAAGAATACAGGTCATTACGTAATTTTGTAAATACATGTGTAAAAACAGAGAAAAAAGCTTACTTACAAAACAAATTTAAAACTGACCCCAAAAATTTCTGGCGTACGCTAAAGTGGTTGAATATTAGCTCTCATGTGGAAAGTCTACTCTATGATTTTGCTAGTCCAACGGACTTTAATAATTTTTTTGTAAATAATGTACCAAAATCAAATAACCATAACACTTTTATTTCTGATTCCTATTCTAACAAAGTAGCTTCTAATATTAGTACAGAATTTAATTTTACGGAGGTTTCTGTAGATCAAGTTGAAAAAAAAAATAAATCGTATTAAATCTAATGCTAAGGGTACGGATGGTATAGATCTGAAAATGTTATCTCTAGTTATCCCACAGTTAAGCAAACATCTAACTTTCATAATTAACAAATGCTTATTAACTTGTACTTTTCCTCGTCAATGGAAAAGGGCAAATGTTATTCCCATTCCTAAAACTAACAACCTAATGATGTGTCTCAATTTCGCCCTATTCGTATACTGCCTACTATATCGAAAATACTAGAAAAAATTGTCCAGGAACAACTAAGTGATTATTTGAGTACAAATAATATATTACCACCTACGCAGTCTGGCTTTCGTCCGCATCACAGCACAACAACAGCCCTGTTACAAGTTACTGATGACATATTTAGAGAGTGTGATGCACATAAAAATATATGCTTGGTACTCTTAGACTACAGTAAGGCTTTCGACACTCTGAATCATAATACTCTGTGCACTAAATTACATTACTTTGGACTTAGTACATTAGCTGTATCATTCTTTCAGAGCTATCTTCAAGGGAGGTGCCAGCGGGTGGGAGTTAATAACAATTTCTCACAATTTATTGATATTATGCAAGGTGTTCCACAAGGAAGTATTCTTGGTCCGTTACTATTTTCGAGTTACACAGCCGATTTTTATAAATATTTAGAGTTTTGTCAGTCGCATCAATACGCGGACGACACTCAAATTTATTATTCATTTTTATCAACCGAAATTATTCAAGCATCAAAAAATATTAGTTCTGATTTATTATCTATATCTAATGTATCTAAAGCACATGGACTAGTTTTAAACGAATCTAAAACCCAAGTATTTTTATTTGGTACAAATAAGGAATCGATTTTGCAAAACGCGGATTTTAAAATAATGCTAAATAATTCAATATTGAACCCTATTGATAATTGTAAAAATTTAGGTGTCTTTTTAGATGTTCAATTAAGATTTTCAAAGCATGTGTTCAATCTATTGCAAAAGTCATTTGGTAAACTAAAAATTCTTTCACTTCATAAAGATATTTTGAGTAATGATATTAAACTAAAATTGTGCGACTCTCTCATTCTGTCATATCTTGCATATTGTGATATAGTATATTGGCCCGCCTTATTGAAGCGAGATAAAGTTAGTCTACAAAAACTGCAAAATACGTGTATACGATTTTGTTATAATCTACGTAAATACGATCATATTACAAATAAATTTAATGAATCTAAATGGTTAACACTTGATGAAAGATTTCAAGTTCACCTAGCTTGTCTTATTTTTAAAATTATTTCTACTCAGACACCTTCATATCTACAACATAAACTTATTAAAGGTGATATTCACGAACGTTCTACACGCCATTGTCAGCTTTTTAGTGTACCCAACCATAATTCTTCGCTATTTCAACGTTCATTTAGCTATAACGCCGTAAGAATTTATAACGACTTGCCAGTGAAAATGAAAGATCTAATCTCTGTGAATGCCTTCAGAAATCAGATCAAATCCTACGTAATTAGTAAAAGACCCTAATGTTCTTTTGTAAAGTGTAAATTGTGTGCACTATTGTAATTTGTAAATAGTATATAAATTGGTTTTTTTATGGAGATGGTTATATGGACGAGCAACACGGTTGAATATCGCCATCTCGTTTATTAATTATCTTTGTAATACACTATCTGTCATAAGAAAATAAAGACATTTTATTTTATTTTTATTTTTTTTATTTTTTTTTTTTTTTTTTTTTACAAAAAACCAGTCACCTTACTCTGTGGCTCCGACCCTCACAGAGGGGAGCTGGTAATACCAGTAGCCACTCCCCACGCCCGTGGGGTGAGTGACTACCGGGTCCGTGAATCGTGTGCCCTGAGTAGACGTAATGAACCGAGGATGACAGCCTTCTGCATTCTGCCGGCTAAGATCTCTGCTGAGTCTCGGCATGCTGGTATGATCTTTAATTCTGAAAGCAGCGTCTGTCTCATTCCACCGAGGGCTCCTATAAACAGTACCACTATTTTAACAGAATGGCCTGGATAAAGCCTGCGGAGTTCGAAGAGCAAATCTCGATATTTTGTCCGTTTTTCCTCCTCTTTCAAGACAATGTTGCTCTCAGCGGGAGCTGAGAATTCCACGACATACATTGTCTTGAGTTGGTGGTCGAGGAGTACTATGTCAGGCTTGTTGGCTTGTATTTGCCTGACGGTGGGAAACGAGTAGTTCCAATAAATTAGGCACTTCTCATTCCCCACAACGGACTCAATATCCCCCGGAACGTAAGGCAGCACTGGTGTTTCGTCTATCCCATACGAGTGCCTTAGATGATAGTAAAGCACTCGTAATGCTGCGTTGTGTCTATGAATATAGGCCGAGACTGCGTATGTCGGGCAAGCCGACAGTAAGTGCATTACAGTCTCCGGCGCCCTGCGGCAGGCCCTGCAGCTGATATCAGGGACCTCCATACCCATGACACGACGTCGATAGACGAGAGTGTTAAATACACCATCCTGGCAAGCCATTATGAATCCCTCGGTCTCAGACTTCAGCCCAGCTGACCTTAAGAAGGCGAAGGTCAGCCTTACGGATAAGCCGAGGTCTTCTATATTTTTATAGAAGACCCCGTGCAATGGCTTATCCTTATGGAGCTGCAGAAGGATGTTGTGTTCTGCAGCTCTAATGTGGGCTTTTAGTCGAACGGGTTCCAACTCGGTGACAGAGTTGGGGTTTACCCGCTCGACGTCGAAGATGAGACCAAGTTCATCGGCTGCTCTCCGTGCTGCCTTAAAGAGAAAAGCTCCTACCTCTGCATTTTCATAGTCTCGGACCATGCAGAGGAGGGGATCCGAACTCCTGATGACCTTACATGCTCCATCCAGAACCATCCTGCTATGGAGACTCTCCAAGCTCAAGAGTCCACGGCCTCCTCGATGTCGTGGGAGATATAACCGTGGAACGGACGATTTAGAATGCAAGCTCCTATTAAGATGCATCTTCTTGCGGGTTACTACATCGAGTTGACGCAGCTCTTCTCTAATCCACTTCACTACTCCGAAAGAGTAGAGAAGGATCGGAACGGCAAGCATATTTGTAGCAGACACCTTGTTCTTCCCCGACAGTTCTGAAGACCAGATCTGTCTGAGTAGGTGCTGATACTTGCCGCGGAGAGCGTTTTTCACTACACTCACTTCTTGGGTGGAGCGTTGCTCGACACCCAAGTAAGTGTACGACTCTCCGGCATCTAGATGGTGTAAGATGATTCCGTCCACGAGCTGCGCGTCCTCTCCATAGTCACCGCATCGTCCTCTCTTGAGATGGATCAGTGCGCATTTGTCCAACCTGAACTGCATACCGACAGCCTGCGTGTGCTCCTGTACCACCCTAAGGGACTGTTGGAGATCCCTCTCTCCAGAGGCATAAAGTTTAAGGTCATCCATATAAAATAGATGGGTGACCTTATGCCTCCTGTCGCCGGGGGTACCGCAGTTGTAGCCACGGGTTTTCCGGAGCGAGACGGATAATGGCAGTAGTGAGATGCAAAACAGGAGGGGGCTGAGGGAATCTCCCTGAAATACTCCCCTTCTGAATGTTACCGACTCTGTTTGGACTCTATCGTTACCCGATGTTATGGTAAAGCGAGTCCTCCAGAGCGGCATCAGTTCTTCAATACATCTCACTACGGGACCGGGTACCACAAGACATCGGAGCAAGTGAACAATGAGCTCATGTGATGTCATATCAAATGCCTTGCGGTAGTCGATCCAGGCCATAGAGAGGTTCCGCTTATACTGCATGGAGTCCTTCGTGATACATCTATCGATCAGCAGGTTCTCCTTGCAGCCAGCGACACCTCTCTTCGACCCTCGTTGCTCATATATCCGTTCGTAAACCGGTTCGACTGCGCGGAGCACCCGCATGTACAAAATGCGTGTAAACACCTTGTAACATGCGTTTAGACAGGTTATCGGTCTGTAGTTCTTTGGGTTGGACAAATCTCCGTTCTTGGGGATCAGCACTGTCCGCCCCTCAACAACCCAAGAAGGGATTTGCTGCTCCCCATTCAACCAGGAATTAAAAATTCTGGCCAAATGGTGGTGGGTGCTCGATAACTTTTTCCACCAAAAGTTATTTATCCCATCGGGACCTGGAGCAGCAAAGTTCTTAGAGCCCTCAAGAGCCCTACGAACCTCTTCTGGAGTTATTGGTTCGCACACTTCCTGTGGTTGCTGAAGCCTTTGACAAAAGGCTTCAAAGTGTGCAAGGGCAGGAGAATCTCGGTTGAGTGGAAGCCTCTCCTCGTACAGTGTTTTCCAGAAGTTCTCCACCTAATCTGCAGTCGGCGGATTGTCTACAACACGCGGAGGCGGCTGGAAAAGGCGCGAGGGCTTCTCGCGGAACAGTTTATTTTCCGCAAGCCCCCTCGCCCGCCTCACTAGTGACTTTCTGCAAGTCACTAGCATCCGTATCCTGTCGACACAGTGCTGTTTGGTGGTTCGCAGCACTGCCTCATTGAGTGTGTGATGGACGCGTCTTAAGTTGGCGGCTAATCGACGCACTTTAGGCGTGAAAGGCCTGTTGGCCGCCATATAGTCCATCACACATTGGATACGGGATGCCTGTTGCCTCGCCGACCGGATCTTGGCTTCCATCTTTTGTATGCGCCGCTGCGCTCTCTCCTGTGGGGAAGAGGTATTTCGCCTCTCCACCTGAGACGAGCGTTGAGCAGCGGCATACATGGCACAATTTATGTGCCAGATGTCAGCCTCTTCTGGTAGCGCTGTACGAAGTTCAGCGTCCACTATGGCCAGGTCTTGTGGCCCGGGGGTTTTCAGACGGTGTAACCCCCTTCTGGTACTGAGGCCCTCTGGTATTGGCGGAACGAGGAGAGCTACGTCCTCAACCGGTGAATGTGGCGGCTCTTCGGCCACCTCATTCACCGGTCCAGGAGCAGCCCTCACGTAGCCCCTACTACGAAGGTGGGATACATAGTCACGCAGATTTTGTGGCGTGAAGGCGCTATGCTCTGGTAGCCTCTCACACCACAGAGCATGCATCCGCGCCATGTATCCCCTCCGCGCGGGCTCACTGCTTTCATAACAATGCAGAAGTTCATCCCTCAGCTCATCCGTCCACTCAAAGCGTCCTTGGGCATTGCCATTGTCATCAACGGGCGGTCTGTCCGGTTGGGCCCCACCACTTTGCCCTTGACCCCTATCCGCACGGGGTCGATCGTGGGGGCCCTGCCTTCGGCCTATGGGAACCAAAGTTTAGGGCCTGTGGGTGGTTAGCCCAGCAGGCCCACGACCGACACCAGAGGGGAAGACGCTTTCCCCTCCCGGGTGTACTAGGGCTGCCGGTTCGGTTTTACACCCCAGCTGGAGTAAGTGGTGGCGCTACTCACCAAAGGCTTGATAGATGGAAGTCAGCCCCTCCTGCTTATCTTTATTATTATTATTATTATTATTATTTTTTCACGGACGTGTCCGGTAATTTCCGAATGTCACCGGGTCATTGATAGACCAAGGTTACGTTCAGTGTAGGTATTTTCTGACAATATGGCAGGTACCCAATATAGCCGCTTTTTGGGCTACCTCTACCAGTTGAGTATCCAGATCAACTTTCTCTAGATATTTGCAGAAGTTTCTTTCTACTAGGCCATTTGCTGATATTATAAATGGTATCACCTGAGCTTCTTTTAGTTGCCACATTGCTTGGATTTTATGCCGTAGGTCTTGGTATTTAGCAATCTTTTCAGTTACTGATTTTCTGATATTGTCATCTATAGGAATGGCTACATCTATTATCCACGCTGTTTTCTTCTTCTTGTGTATTACTATTATATCCGGCTTATTATGATTCACTTCACGATCAGTTATTATCATCGTGTCCCAGTATATTTTTACATTTTCACTTTCAAGTATGGCGGATGGTCGATATTTGTAATAAGGAGTAGTTTCCTTTATTAGCTTTGCCTGTCTACCCAGTGCCTGGTGGATGATTTTAGCCACATCATTGTGTCTGTTTAGATATTCTCGTGGCGCTATGAAACTACACCCTGCTACAACATGTTGTATTGTCTCAGTTCTAGTCTCTCTACGTCTGTTTGGGTCCATCTCAAAACTCCAAATGTGAAGGTTACCACTGGCATAGCCCATTATTATTATTATTATGCCGTGCACTTTCTCATTGCTGTTGGGGATCGGCTCGGTTAACGGGGATGAAATTCATCTCGTCCCATTAATCCGGTGGATGTTTCGGTTTTCTATCCTTCGTCGTTCAAAAACTTTCTGGTAATATGGCATGTCTGGAGAATCACCGTCCTCTGGATAATCTGCACGAGGCCTCTAGGTAGATTAAGTTGCTCCAAATAATTCAAGAACTTCTTCGTCACCACGCCTGTAGCCGAAATTATGATCGGGATAATTCGAACCTCCTCTAATCTCCACACGTGTTTAAGTTCTATGGCCAAATTCTGATATTTGTTTCTCTTTTCCATCTCCGTTTTCTGTAGGTTGTTGGTTAGGGGGCATCCAATATCAATTATAGTGGCCTTCTTGTCTTTCTTTTTGATCACCAGGATGTCAGGGCGGTTGTGATCCAAGGTTCTATCAGACTGTATTGGTCTATCCCAGTACAACAATGTTTCGTCGTCTTCTAAAACAGCTTGAGGTGTGTATTTATAGAAGGGCGGTGGATTAGTAATAAGTCCTAAGTTAAGTGCCAATTCTCTATGGATGATTTTCGCCACCTCGTTGTGCCTTCCCAAATACATTCCCGTAGCCAAAGCGGGGCAGCCTCCAGTGACATGTTCGATAGTTTCACCCGCTGCCTTACACTTTCTACACACATCGTTCACGCCGGGGACTTTAAGAATGTACTTTTCATAATTTCTAGTACGGATAATGCTATCCTGAATGGCTATTATGAATCCCTCAGTTTCTGGGTGTAACATTCCTTCCTTAAGCCATAGGAGCGAGGTCTCCTTGTCGATCTCTGGATTGTCTAAGGCATTGGGATACTTTCCGTGGAGTACCTTGTCCTGCCATGCTGTTTGAATATCCTCGTTCGTTCGGGTCATTATCTCGTGTTGTCGATCTTTGAGGTTTAACGGTGTATATCTGTTGTCACTTTTCACTATTTTCCGAATGAGGACCCTGTCTGAATTGTAGAAATAGAGGCGCATGTTCTTCTCTTGCGTTCGGCACATCTTCTGAACGCTGCTTAACCCCCTGCCTTATTATTATTATTATTATTATTATTATTATTATTATTATAGACTTAAGCCGTGCACTTTCTCGGCCGAAGCCGGAAAAAATTCACCGACCCCTCGCGCGCGCCGTTGGGGTTCGGCTCTGTGGGGACCCGGGCCTGTCCCGGGTCCATTGGTGTTGGGGATCGGCTCGGTTAACGGGGATGAAATTCATCACGTCCCATTAATCCGGTGGATATTTCGATTTTCTATCCTTCATCGTTCAAAAACTTTCTGGTGATATGGCATGTCTGAAGAATCACCGTCCTCTGGATAATCTTCGCGAGGCCTTTAGGTAGATTAAGTTGCTCCAAATAATTCAAGAACTTCTTCGTCACCACGCCTGTAGCCGATATTATGATCGGGATAATTCGAACCTCCTCTAATCTCCACACGTGTTTAAGTTCTATAGCCAAGTTCTGATATTTATTTCTCTTTTCCATCTCCGTTTTATGCAGGTTGTTGGTTAGGGGGCATCCAATATCAATAATAATGGCCTTCTTGTCTTTCTTTTTGATCACCAGGATGTCAGGGCGGTTGTGATCCAAGGTTCTATCAGACTGTATTGGTCTATCCCAGTACAACAATGTTTCCTCGTCTTCTAAAACAGCTTGAGGTGTGTATTTATAGAAGGGCGGTGGATTAGTAATGAGTCCTAAGTTAAGTGCCAATTCTCTATGGATGATTTTCGCCACCTCGTTGTGCCTTCCCAGATACATTCCCGTAGCCAAAGCGGGGTAGCCTCCAGTGACATTTTCGATAGTTTCACCCACTGCCTTACACTTTCTACACACATCGTTCACGCCGGGGACTTTAAGAATGTACTTCTCATAATTTCTAGTACGGATAATGCTATCCTGAATGGCTGTTATGAATCCCTCAGTTTCTGGGTGTAACATTCCTTCCTTAAGCCATAGGAGCGAGGTCTCCTTGTCGATCTCTGGATTGTTTAAGGCATTGGGATACTTTCCATGGAGTACCTTGTCCTGCCATGCTGTTTGAATATCCTCGTTCGTTCGGATCACTATTTCGTGTTGTCGATCTTTGAGGTTTGACGGTGTGTATCTATTGTCACTTTCCACTATTTTCCGAATGAGGACCCTGTCTGAATTGTAGAAATAGAGGCGCATGTTCTTCTCTTGCGTTCGGCACATCTTCTGAACGCTGCTTAATCCTCTGCCTCCTTGTGTTCTTGGCATGTACAGTCTTTCAACTGCGTTCTTTGGGTGATGCGTTCGAAACTTTGTAAGTGTAGTTCTCGTCATTCTGTCTAGGTCTTCCAGGTCTGTATCCGAGTACTTTAGTATTCCGAATGAGTATGCCAGACTAGGGACAGCATATGTATTGATCGCTGTAATCATGTTCCTAGCGTTGAGTTTAGTATTCAGGAGCTTATTTAGACGTTGTTTGTATTTTTCCCTAAACTCCTTCTTTAGCTGGGTGTGGTCTATCCTTCTATTCTGCAGAATTCCAAGGTACTTGTAAGTTTCTTCTGGCAGCATTTGCTCAAAGTCACGGATATTCTCCGGCTGCTGCGTTAATTTTCCCTTTGTGACATGTACTTCGGCACACTTCTCCAGACCAAACTCCATTCTGATATCATCGCTGAAGGTTTTGACATTGGCTACTAGCGCCTTCAATTGTCTTGGATTCTCAGCGTAGAGCTTGATGTCATCCATAAATAGTAAATGACTGAGCCTCGAGCTTGGTTGCTTGGGATCTATTCGGAAACCGTAGGTGGTGTCATTCAATATTGCTGAGAGGGGATTGAGAGCGAGGCAAAACCATAATGGACTCAGCGAATCCCCCTGGTATATACCTCTTCTAATCTTGATGTTCGAGATAGTGCTTCCTCCAATTATTGTCTGAGTTTCCCAAGTCGCCATTGCATATGTTAGTAGCCGAACGATGGTTGGGCTAACTTTGTATACTTCTAGCACTTTTATTAGCCAGTCATGAGGTACAGAGTCGAATGCCTTTTTGTAGTCTATGTAGGCCATATTGATGTTTCGGCGCTTTACTTCAGCTTGTTTGATGGTTACTGCATCTATTGTTAGCTGCTCCTTGCATCCAAGTGATCTCTTTACGCATCCCCGCTGTTCTGGGCCAATTATATTGTTCATCTCACAGTGTTCATTGATTTGCCTATGTATCAATGACGTGAGAAGTTTGTAGATCGCAGACAAGCAGGTGATTGGCCTGTAGTTTTTCGGGTCTTTCAGATGTCCTTTTTTGGGCAGAAGGTAAGTTACTCCTCGACCTAAAAATTCAGGAAATCTTGTTGGATCTTCAAGGATTTTGTTGAATGCTCGGGCAAACTGTGGAATTAGCGCTGGGAATGATTTCAACCAGAAGTTCTGTATATTGTCTGGTCCAGGTGCTTTCCAGCTTGAAGTGTTTTTTATGCACTCTTCGACATCTGCAGGAGTAATATTAGTATCTGGCATATCTGGAAGATCATTTGCATTGCGCTCTGCTGTTTGGAGCCATGTAGCTGCTTGATTGAATCTCGCAGGGTTTGACCATATCCTCTGCCAGAATTGACCGAAGCGATTGTGGTCAATTTTCTCGGGTTCTGTATTGCCTTGGTTGTTGCTTTCCAGATTGCGATAGAAGATCTTCTGGTTGCTAGAGAATAAATTATTTTGCTCTTTGCGCTTCGCAGTCTCGTTGTATCGCCGCAGTCTCGCTCCTTTAACTTTACTTTTCTGCCTAGCATCATCGTAGTAATTCGTGAGGGTTTCGTTGGACTGTGGATGGTTTAAGTCTATTTGTTGTTTCCGGCATATTTTACGAATTTTGCTCTTAACTTTATTGCTCTTATTGCCATCTAAATACTCTTTGATAATGTTTGCCTCAGTTCTTAGCAGATCTATTTGCCTTTCGAGTCGCATCTTCCAAGCCGGCTTCCCTTGTTTCTGGATATTATTATTATTATTATTATTATATACACAAATACGTACATACAAACACATAATATAAATATACACAAATATACACACATAAATATATGCATAATTTAACTGTCGAACAAGATAAATTAATATTAAGATAAAGTAAATAAATTAGTGAATATTTTAAAAGAAAGATCATAAAAACAATTTGTAAACAAAGTAATCTTTCACTTTTTTTAAAATGTCATGAAATATTGCGAATCACCGCAGGAAGAGCATTATATAGAGTGAAACACCTAAAAACACTTGTACGATGGAAAGGAAGACCGAGGAGTTCACCATAGCTATGAAAGTTTGCTCTCTTTCTAAAATGTTTCATGTTAATTCTAGTAAACGTGAGATAATAATCAAAAACAACTCCTAAATTTCATACATATTCCGCTATTGGAATATGTTCGTTACCAATTTTAATTGAAAAGCCTCTTAGTTTGTTAATGTCGTAAAAGTTTCCAGTACATCCCTTAACATGAAATATTATTTTATTTAAAAAGAGGGCAATGTAAATAAAAATACACAGGGTATAACACCAGTTCAACTCATCTTGGATAAACCTACCTTAGTAGGCTCGGACTATTTTGTTTTAGAATATTGTTTTATTTATTTGAACTGATTAAAATTATGATTTTAGTTTTTATTTATATAGATTGGTGCATTTTTATCGAATTGTCAAAAAGTAAAATGGAAAGAAAAGTCAGATATCGTTTTAATATTGTTTAGTTTTTAGTTACAGAAAATTGACTGAAAAATTTAACATAGAAAAAGCAAGTAAGCAGCTGTCAATAGTTGTCATTAGAATTTTTGATATTCTTCAATGGAGGTGTATTGTTAATTATTTACGGCCAATGTGTTTTCAAGAATATTTTATACCAAATTGAAGTTTAATTTTTGCTGCACTGTAACGAAGTGTTTTTCACTACCGAAATATGCATGCTATATCATTATTTTCTTGAGAAACTTTTATAGGAATTGTTCTGTTATATTTATTTTCGTAGATATACTGTACCACAGTAGGCGAATTAGCTTAAAAGTTAATAAAAATATTAATTTCTAGAAACACCCCGTAGGTATAGCAGATTGTAAAGTACAGATGAACTTAAATGAGGAAGCGACGAGAAGAGTTTCTATGTTTCAGCCAAACCAAATCACGTGCGAGTCATTCCCAGCGACCAAACACGTTAGATGTGCAGAGCTCTCCGTCCTGTGATATCTGAGTAACAAACATTTGCTAAGCCGATTTGACGTCGCCCGTGTTTTTCAGTACACGGGAATAATTGAAATATTCCACAGTCAGTCTTCTAGCTGCCGTCTGCACTGATAGAAAAGTTCCTGTGGAGTCAAGAAGGCAATAAGCCAGAGCGACTCACCGCAAGCAGACGTGTCCACTCCGAGAAGCGAACCCAGGTGCCATCTGTCATATTCGAGCAGTAGGATTTTAGCCAAGTCCAGTCTACGTCATTGACCAGTAGCGCATCCGTCTGACTCCCCTCCCACAGCAAGTTGTTCCATTGATAGAATATTTCCTGTGGACCTAAGAAGGGTGTCGGTCCGAGCTGACCGTTCCCGACTGCAGACGTGCCTAAGTCTACACCAAGGAGTAAGACCATAGAGAAGGAGGATAACTGAGTAAGAAAGCTTGGCTAATACAATCACCGTGTATTAAGCATACCTTACCATTTCAGCCGTTGCTACGAAAATTGCACCTTGTAGGCATTCCACTTGCATCCGCTTGGGGTTCACAGAGCGTTGAAAAGTTGCAATACTGTGCGGACTCGCATCTTGGAGGCACTCTATTGCACCCGTTTGGGGTTCACAGAGCACTGAAAAGTTACGATATTGAGTACTAACCATACCTTATCCTTTCAGCCGTTGCCACGAAGACTGCATCTTGTAGGCACTCTACTTTCACCCGCCTGGTGTTCACAGAGAACTGAAAAGTTGCGATATTGAGTACTAATCATACCTTACTTTGTCAGCCACTGCCACGAGAAATTGTATCTTGTAGGCGCTCTAATTGCGCTCCTTTAGGGTTCACAGAGTGTTGAAAAGTTGCAATACTGTGTGGGCTAGCAACTTGGAGGCGCTCAACTTGCACCTGCTTGGTGCAATTTTATGTTTATCTGAATATACTAACTTTATTGAACACTCTGAGTTTTACTGTTTGTCTGTGAACGTCTAATTTCCCATATGTTGATCTTCTGGAGTAAATTTTCTTCACTTGAGCTACTCAGCCTCACGTACTCGGCGGTAATGTGTCCTATCACTTAAATTAGGGCTGGTACCCGAGCAAACCGAAAACTTGTTTCCGGAGCTCGTGTGTCAATGAGTGACCGGGCTTTTTAGAAAATAAAGCAAATCAAGAAATCGGATAGAAAATCAATCCACGTTTGGTGTGGATTTTTCAAAACAAAGTAGTAGTAGATTTTACTTTGACACGACAAACATATCTTGAAATAATTTTACCAGAGGTAGATCGTCTAATTCAAGAATTCCCTATGGACGTACTGTCTAGAATGATTTGGTATCAGGACGGAGCGTTTTAGAAGTTCGGGAACATTTAAATAATCAATTTCATATTTGGATAGGCAATGCTGGGACCATTCGATGACCACCAAATAGTCCTGATTTGACGCCTTTAGATAGCTTTTTTATGGGTGGTTTTAAAAGATAAAGTCAATTTTAATAATACCACAATCTTCAGGCCGTTAAAGCAAACGTTCAAGAAGAAATTAACAACTTAAACAGAAACTATAATAACGCTATTTGCAATATTTTCCTAAACTTAAGAAGGCCCTATGAGCTTTGTATTGAAAAGAATGGTGGCACTTTAAACCATTTCTTTAATTGATTACTTATGTAGTATTATTATATTATAAAGTGTTTTTCTTGCTTTGTTAAATCTGTTTTTTAATAAATTAAATATGAAGTTAATTCTAATATCATATTAATTATTTACACGTCATTATACTTTGGTCATATATAATTTACATGTTGAAAATAGCACTTTTCTTACGTGAAAGCGTTTTCACATACTGTTAGCGTGCATTAAAGATTTATCACACGCTATGTGAAATCAATAATTTTCAAGTGTAATTAGTAGTACGTAGTTAGTAGCACTTTTCAAAGCAGTAGTAGGCAATTTTTTTTATTTTACTAGCTAATAAACAACTATTTACGGTTGTTACTATGGAGTTAATAATGACGGTTTGAAATGTCAAAATTTAATAAACAATAAAATAATTATTTTCATGGCCTACCTTGTTATTTTTGTTTCACTTGTGTTTTGACACGCATGGCTTACTCTGCTTTTCTTTTTTATACATTTATTTAACGTCGGCCTATTTTCGCTACTGAGGCCTAACACCGACGCCTGTAGACGAGCTACCTCCAACCAGGAATTTTGACGAAACCTCTTCCCTTAAAAAGAGTAGGGATCTTTTACTTGCCTAACATTTAATAGACAAGGGACCGACGGCTTTACATCCCCTCCAAAGGATGGTATATACAACCCTCGCCTAGAGTTGTATAGCTTCCGCGCATACACTGATATACAAGCCGCTGGAAGATGTGTGAGGCGAGGACGCGGTCTTCGTTAGGACGGTCACCCATCCAACTACTAACTGCGCCTAACGTTGCTTTACATCGCATATCGAAATATGTATATAGTAAAGATGCACCTACGCTCGCCCACGCTTACTCTACTTGCAATAAAGCAGCTCATTTGCATCTTGAATGTCAAATATGTCAAGAAGTATTTAAGATAGACCTATACAATATTATATATTTGAAATTAAGGGGAAAAGAATGCAGTAATATATAGGGTATTCCATTTAAAACACATATATTTATTTTGTTTCACGTGACCTATAATACATGGTATTTTTTTTGATCACGTTTAATAAAGTATAGATAAGATCCTACAACTTATATACGTAACTTTTTATTCTATTTTCAATAATGACAGAAATAAAGGAGGTCAATATAATAATAATAATAAATAATAAATACACCACAGGTAATGACGACCCGCTTTATCCCGGAAGGCTCCAGAAGAGCCTTGTGTGGGAAGGGGCTACACATTTAGAGACAAGAGAGACACACCCAATATCCGTGTATAGTAGAAAAATCCCTCTCACAGTATTTTCCACTGCCACGACAAAGGATCGAACCCGGAACTTCTGGGTGAGAGGCAATTTACAATTACAATTTATTGAGTTTTATATACACATCATTTTTTCTATTTTATTTATTTCATTTATATTATTATTTACAACATATAATATAGTACCCGACGCGTTACAAATAAGCTGTTTGCTTAGAAACGAGACAGGGGGCCGATATTATGCCAATGAAATTAAATAGAATTAAAAGTTAATAAAATAAATAACGTCCTCCTAAACAGTTTGAACTAAATCTTATTCACAAATACTAAAAGTTTTAGAAAATACAAAAAAAATCAATGATAAACTTTCTGATATATACAATTAAGTGTTTAATTTGCAGGAAACTTAACCTAAGAAAAAACCTGCTTAAAAGAGGAATATATATACAATTAAAAATGCACCGATTATTTCGGTGAGAGGCAAGTGCGCTCACTTCTCGACCATCAGTCATATATAGTGAACAACCCTATACATGGTTGTCTGTTAAAAAATGATCGCAAGTAGTGGTTGCCTTGCTTTGAAATATACCTGTTTACACCTGACAGCCTAGAGATTGCGGCTGACTGAGAGCTGGCAACCATTTTTTTCTCATTCTTCGCATCATTTTCTATCAAATGACGTTTAATTCACTTAAAGAACATGTAGTTGGAATTCATTACAATAAATTTAAGTAAAAGTAATCGCGGCTAATTTTTGATAGGTTACTCGGCAGCAATATATTACATTGCCATTAATCAATCATTCATTTGAATTAAGTTTCGCTAAAAAAACAGATACCTGCAGAACTCAAACCCCTTATTTACACCATTTACCCTCGAACCCTTCAACGGAAATAGATCAAAATATAATACAGTTCCAGATCTCATTACGATACACAAGTGTACCAAATTTTAAGTCAATATCATAAACGATTCCAGAGTAAACGTGCGCACAGAAAAGTTACAGCTAGACAGACCGGCCGACAGACAGGAAATTTGTTTCGCTCAAATTTAAAATCTCGACGTTTCGTGACATTCTAAGCCTATTAAAAAAAAAAAAAAATTGCGTTACTATACTTCCACTGGACGTGGAAGTAAAATACACGAGAACAAAATCTTCCGCTCATTTGCTATTTTATAAAGATATTTATGGGGTGTCTTGAACACAGCAAAGTGTCTATCTCCCATTTCACTATCTTCGCTTAGATTTGGAACAGCCTGTAGATAGAAAATGTTGATTATGATAAACCATGTGAGAGTAGTTTAGAAAATCGTGTTAATGAAGTTGGTCATTTCAATCGATATCGAAACAACGGTGACTTGTATTGCTATATCCTGAAAAAAAACCACAAAAAAATTATTTCAGATACTGATAAAATATGTAACCAGGTAATTGTATTTTACTAATATTAATATTTCCCCAACTGATGATATAAATTCACGATCATCATTCCATGTAATGACTAGCATTTCCAGAGAAAAATGTCTGTGAAATTGAAAGTAAGATGGTAATGACTCTACCTGTACATATTTAATCGTGATGCACAGATCCGTTTTACTCGGGAGATATAATGAATAGAAAAGATTAAACTATTAATAAATGTTAATGGAATGTTGAGGCTATAAATTTATGGTTTGTTATTTAAATACCAGTAGTTGCGCACATTAATGTTTCTGTAGTTCACGTAAATACCATAAAAGTATATCAAAAGCGTTACGTTTCTTATAAATCATTCGATTATATTTATAAAATGTCTAAAAATATACATAGCCTCACGTTTTAAGTACTACACGATTTAGCAGGTAGGAAGGTATTAGTTATTAATATTATAATTAGCGGCGTATCTTCTTATATACATCTAAGAATAATTTCATAACCATTACTATAACTTTGAATCTATAAGGTGGTAATTTAAGTCATGCAGTATGACATACTTAAGGTGAAGATGCCCATTTAATTAGTTTCTAGACGTACAGATTTGAATTTTGGTACAGAGGTAGTGCTTTTCTAGCTGCATATTTAAGAGTACTCAGCTCAAATATCAGGTGTTATGCTAGTCTACTGCGACTTCATCAACAGTGGCTCTATTATCGATATTTTGTTAATTGCATCAGAGAAAAAATTCTGTTAATTAGATCATTTCGTGATGGTGTTCAAACAAACAGAGAAGACTCGCAAGAACTCTACGTAAGACATCCACAGCAAAATTCTATTAGACGTGGAACCGCAGTAGTCATTAACGAATCAATATAACGTGTACGGAAAAATTAAGTGAAGTACATCAGCCAAACCTTACCTCTTCCTCACTGCTGACACTCCTCTTCATTACCCGCTCCAACATTTGAATTGGGATTGCGTTAATCTCGGTCCGAATATTATATTTTATATAGTTGTTCCAAAGTTTGCGGTCGATTAGAAAACACTTTTAACTTTAAGTAGCACCATAAAAAGAAATCACAATCTGAGAGATCCGGTGACCGTGCCGGCCCATTGATGTCCCCAAATTGCAGCAAGCTACACTTACTCCTTCAGCATTTTCAAATGTGCGTATAGAACGAGTTCTTCCTTTTGGTTTACTTTGGGTACACTGCAAAACTTGTGTACCCAGTTTTTAATTATTGTTTTTCGACTAGGAACTGGATCTCGTGGATTTATATGAAAGTGATAACGAAATAAACTCTAGGTGATTACAACAGAACAGTTATTTTTTAAATAAGCTTCAACCGCAAAAGAACGTTGTATATTTGACCAATGCTCTATATTCACAAACTGACATTCTCGCAAACGCTTTGACAACTACCTCAAATTTCCATTTACCGCGAAAGCATGCCGATTTTATTTTAATTTATATCTATATATCTTTAATTTATATCTAATTTATGACATGAATTAACTTTGAAAATGTATACTTAATTCTGCCGTGCCCGTTATTACTTTCACATATGTTCAAATACGCAAATATCATTGCGTTATACTTGTATGGATGTCAAAATATTTTTTTTTACATTTTTTTTTCTAAGAGCAAAATAATATGGAGATTTATTTTTTTAAATGAATTAAATACAATACTTAACACGTAGATGATAAATTTAACAACACAAAATTTAAACAAAAAGACCGCAATTAACAACAAAAACAGAAAACTTAATATACGAAAAATGCTCTACACGGTAGCCATTAGTTTCAATGCATACATTTATCCTTTTATATAATAATAATGATATAATGAATGTCCAAAGCGGATCAAGTGTTTCGTTTCCATTGGTCGAGAATAAGCTGATGACTTTAAGTATCCGCAAACACAAAATTCAAGGATTTAAATCTGGGGACCTTTCTGGTCAAATAATGGACCATTTTATTTATGACACATTACAGCGAGTCATGAAAGTATGTCGTAGTGGAAACACTAAACAAATTGAACCTTATGACGCATGAAGTTTAGGTCGAATCTTGGACTATGAAAATATTGTATTGAAGTGCGAATTTTCACAAAATATTTAAATATTTCTACGTACTATATGATGTCCTGAGTGGATCTTGAATTCTTTATATGTAAGTAAAAACCTTTATATATTCTATATAAATACAAATTTATATGAAATGCGATTTCATTTTGATGCTTATGTGTAATGCACATAAGGTTCATTGTCATCATATACTACAAGATTGCCTAACTTCAGGGGCTTTATACGCCACTTGCAATCCATCGAACTGCGTAAGTATTGTCTCGCATAATTCTCAGGATCTTGTGGTAATTGGAATCTTCTAACTTTTTGGGTTTATGTAGTTATGATGTTGCGAGTTACGAGGCCATGGGGTTATTAGCTTTACTTTTCATGGACAAGAACATATAGAATACAAAATTTTCTGGTTCAAATTTTGTAACTCATGAATTTTCCAATTCGATCGTATATCTTCGTTGGGTCCCAGGGTTATGGTGTTATTGGGTCATAATGTTATGAGGCTTGTAGGTGTATTGTTATAGGGTTATAGGATTACGCGATTAGTATAAAAAGGTTATGGGATTCTTAATCTAACTGTTCGGAATTGAGTGACCTACGGAATTTGATTTTAAGTTGTGAAATCTACGATATAATAAATTTTCCCAAGTGTTTTGGCTGTAATAAAAAATCTCGACGTATTTGGCCAATACTAATTCATATCTGGTTCAGTGGGAGAAAAAATACATAGGAATCCATGGTCCATATCCATAGCGTAGACAACACAATCATGACATTGTGAAAAATGTTTTAAAATTTAAAACTTTCAACATTAATAACAGAAAACGAATTGATCATAAAATATTTACGCATCAGTCATTCATGCACGCGTTATTTCTTTACATAAATGATTATAATAATAATAAAATAAAATTTGATGTACTTTACGACTCTGGGTCGAACTTCAATCCAGTAAACTTTATGAAAGGCAGCTGTAGCACTTTTTCGTCAGTTGTCAGTCTCGTACATGCTATAAAATTTTCAGCCATATGTTCGATAAGTTCAATTTTTTGGCGCTCTTCAGCCATCAACTTTGCCAAGCGCTGGTCTCGAAACGCAGCGGCTGTGCGCTGAAGACCAGTACCATTGGGATTACCAAACCGACCTCTGCATACGATACAAGATACAGTCGTATGGACTTTCGGTTATGAAATTACTCATACTATAGAGTTAATTTGTTGTCATCGTCGAAGCTATGTGTTGGCTGTCACCTCGTTTCTCTCAATTTGTTCTATATATAAATTCACAATTATAGTTATGTTTAGTAGCACTTCCCAATAGCCGAAGTTTAATATTTTTCTAAATGTACGTTTCTTCCAAATTAAATATATGCTAAAATTATTCCCTCCACTACTGTATTTAATAACTTTTGAAAACTAGCCAATAGGTCAATTTTCCGTTGATTAGAGAATGGTTAAATTTATATTTTCCATTACGTTGAGTAAGCAAAAATAGTGGAAGAGGAACTATGTTCTCTCCGTTCTCCTGACATTACAACTTCAGATTTTTATTTGTTGGATACTATCAACAACAAGGTCTACAAATTAGGACCTTAAATAAGAATAAGGCAGGCCTGCCATAAAATAAATATACCAATACTCAGGAGAGCTTTCAACAACAACCTCAAGAGAGCTTAAAGTGAAAATGGCAATTATTAAAACTTTATTTTTTCGATGAAAGGTAACATTGCCCGTGTACAACTGTATGCTGTTTTAATTATTTACTTTAAATTAACTCTTCTTTTCGGTTGATTTGTCAGATATGTTCCTATATATTTCAGTTTCTTCGTCATCATTTTCTCACGTTTTGCATCATTATTCGTTGATCAGGCTTTCCTCTATTAATTAGTTTCATGATATTATTACTTTCTCTTAGGGAATTGGTTATATCTTGCTCCTCATCCATGACGTTTAGGGGATAGTCGGCAACAATATTTTTGCTTCTTCGTTAAATTTGGCCCTTTCATTATTGTTCTCTGTATTAATCTGATCCCATGATCGCGGTGAATAATCAGATAGGGGACATCCTAAATTGACTCTCGTATTCTTTTTCTTGGCGTTCATAATCTATCCGAACCTTTCTGATGATATATATGATCTGTCCTTGATACAAGCTTCAAGAAGAATACGACGAAACGTGCCTTTGTGCATTTTAACATCTATCATTCCTCTAGTTGACTTTATTTGTCACATTTGCCTTAGTCGAGGCTTCTTAAAGTGTTTGTGGCAGATGCCATTGGAGGGACCTATTTGTACTATTTGTAAGTCGCCATTATGGTGTTACTTGCAATGTATATAACATCAGGAGACCGCAGCATGGCCAGTGTCTGGGTCTGCTCTGCACTGATGGGAACCAAAAGCTCGAAACCGGTCTGCAGATGACTCTGGATATTGCTGATGCTGCGGAACTCCTCTGATTTAATAATGGGTACCTTCACCGGTATCTGCTATAAACACTTTATTGCGTTTCTAGTAATTGGTAAATAAAATACTATTCAGAGCGCACATCCTAATAAAAAATATTAGGTTTCAAGAGGAATACGACGAAACGTGCCTTTGTGCATTTTAACATCTATCATTCCTCTAGTTGACTTTATTTGTCATATACAGGGTGTCCCAAAACCCCCGCCTTCCCTTTTAGGTGCTAATTCTCCATGCAAAAATAGTAATAAAAGTTCCTATAATCATGTGCCCGAAAATGCTTCCTAAGGAAGCTAGGGCCCTCTAAGGATGGCGCAAAAATAGTTGTTTTTACTAATCATCTCGGAAATGATTTGGGACAACTTTATGAAACTTTGTAAACTGTTGTCGATTATTAAAGGTGAATATTTTACAGTATTAGCCAAAATTAATTTTATCCAGGGGCTGAGAAACGAGGGGTCGGTGTTCCTTGTTTCTACATATTTATATTTCCATTTTACATTTTTAGTATTTTTTTAGTGATTATGATTCCCTGGTTAATTGTGCAAAAAAGGTCCTCTTTACAATTAGCAATATAGGAAGCCGTTTTCGAGTAAAAGCGGTCTTAACGAAATATCGCCTATTCGTTTGCTAAATGCGTATTATTTATTTTCAAAGTAGGCGTATGACATTCAGTAACAGAAATGGCAGATCACACCTCATAGGAGTACCTCGATATGATTATCTGTTATGGTATCTGATTTAAATCCGGCGATCGAGGAGGCCAACTGTTGGGCCACTTCTTCCTATCGACCGCCCCCAAAAAACTCTGTTCAAATGACGCCTTGCTATCCTAATAAAGGGCGCCGGGGCCCCATCGTACATAAAAATCAGATTAAAACGAGAAAGCTGCGGGATTTTATCCAGTAAACCGGGTAGTTGTCTCCGGGGAAATCGTACATAATTCGGTCCATTAAGTCGTGCGGGAAGAAATATGGGACCAATCTGCAAAATTGGTGGTAAATATTATTTTCAAGTTTTACTTAACCTATTAGGTACCCAATGAAAATGTAAAAGTACTTACCATTAGATTCCCTATTTGTCCCGCCCAAACATTAATTGAAAATAGGTATTAAAAATGTGTCTGTCGAATTAAATGAGGATTTTCATGGACCCAGTAAACAGAATTCCCTGAATTAAATACTCCATTTGGGATAAATGTCGCTTCATCAGTCCACAATATCTGATTAAAAAATGAAGGATTGACCAAATGATTATGTTTGAATTACAAATTTTATCACATTTGTTAAAAATTTGTTTTTTATTTCATGTAGATACTGCTTACAAAATTCAGCTTACTTGTACAGAAGATAATTCGAGGTTCATGGTCTCGCGGTAAGAGTTGCTGAACCCGTCAATGGTCGAAGGGTGCGATGAATACGTGTGCTTGTAGTCCCCAGTAATCTAGCAGCTCGGCTAGTACTCAACCTTGTCTGATCAGCAAATGCATCAAGAATCATCTCTTCTTCAACTACTGAAATCCCTCTTGGACTACTGTTACCTCGTATATTAGGTAGAACATTTCCACCGTCCCGTACACGATTGAGGCAGCGCGTGATAACTTTTGCGTTGGGAAAATGTGCTCGTTGTGGGAATTGGAACGCGTACGGTCGTGTGGCTGGTACAGCTTGTTCGTCAGCCATACCATAACAGATAATCATATCGAGATACTCCTGTGAGGCGTACTCAGCCATTTCTGTTACTGAATGACATACGCCCACTTTGAAAAATAATGCGCATTTAGCAAACGAATACGCAACATCTCGATTAGACCGCTTTTATTCGGAAACGGCTTGCTATATGGCTAATTGTAAACAGGACCTTTTTGCAGAATTAAATAGGGAATCATAATCAGGGATTAAAATAGTAAAAATGTCAAATGGAAAAATAAATATATAGAAACAAAAAACACCGACCCCTCGTTTCTCCGCACCTGGATAAAATTAATTTTGGATAATACTGTAAAACAATAACCTTTAATAATCTAAGATAGTTAACAAAGTTTCATAAAGTTGTCCCAAATCGTTTCCGAGATAATTAGTAAAACCACCTATTTTTGCGCCATCCTTAGAGGGCCGTAGCTTCCTTAGGAAGCATTTCTGGACACATGTTTATAGGAACTTTTCTTACTATTTTTGCATGGAGAATTAGCACCTAAAGGGGAAGGCGGGAGTTTCGGGACACCCTGTATATGGTGTAGAGGTGAAAGGTAAGTGGTCAAATGCTACTGTACACCAGACATCATAAATGTCTCCATGGCGTATAGCGACTATTTTGCAAGTACCGAGACCGGCGACCTTCAGCTTTTAACCTTAACTGACAACAAATACTCCGACCTGCATTGAATTATACCTTACAGATGATTTGTAAGATATAAATCGATCAACAAGTGGCCGAGATATTAGGATGTAGTGGTGAAAAGTGAGACATACTGTATATATTTGCAACCTGGCTCACTCAACACCACTTCACGGAGCCGCTTGGAGATGCGTGTGAACATATATGGTCCCAATATGTTTCATTTCAGAACTCCAGTTCAATAGTTAAAGTAAGAGGAAAATGAAAGAACCCTTTTAATTTCTTCTAAAACTCTTTCAAAATTCAATAATTGAAATACTTCTATGTTTTACCTTGCCCTGTTCGAGTAACATAAAGATTCGTAATCGACCACGTCCAACTGCAACTTGTTGTTTATTAATTACAGAAAAATTTGTATCCACGTTTTTTAAATTCCGATCACATTCTAATTATACCGGTGTGAACTTTTCAACAAAACTGATCGTATTGTTCGTTATGGAAGTCAGTATGAAATATTTTCTTAATATATAATTACATTGTCGAACACACTTCATAAATATAGAAAATAAATATATATCTTCTATGTCCTTGAAAAATGTTCAGTACGGTGGAATCTAGTTTACAATTTTTATTAAAACAATAATTTATTTTCAAAGTTATTATGCAAATTTGCTATTATAATAGCTTTTTCATGATGTACTTCCTAACTACTTATTTATAAAATTGCACATTATCCTAGGCTATCCCGCCTGGTATTTTTAATTTTCCGAAATATGTGAATACGGAAATGTAAAGTGGGCCTTACCGGCGTGTAGCACCCCGGGCCATCAGCAATGTAATTGGCAAATGGGCCCGTTGCACGCAAGAGAACTGGAGAACAGTAGCTGGAAACGTTCAACTTTCACCGTTATTATGTTTTTGTTTGAGTCGTGAGGGCTCCTTGATCACACGGTGCAATTTAAATACTTAAGGCCGTTTTGAATATCGTTATTAGCACCGATTAGGATGTTTTGCTCATCATGATCTTGTTCTTCTTGGGGATTCTCTACAAGGTGTACGCGAATAACACTTCCGGGCATTGCAGGTTCTCTTACCGATTATTTTCATGATACTATGCGAAATGGTTAATTCACCGAAGAGTATCTAAGCTATTGTGAATTCCCCCCTATAATTTTCTTTTCCAATTACTCTTAGATATTCGCAGTACCTTAGAATGGTCCATTTTCCTCGTTATAAGAATATGAAAAGAAATAATTTAGTTTAAAAATCAATATTAGTATCTAATGATGTTACAAATTGGACGTGGTCATTAGTTTAACGAAGAAAAGTCCAACCATCATGAAAATAGAATTTTAAATAAATGAATGAATAAACAACTTTGTCTTCAAACGTCATAAAAACATGACATTTCTTAACTCATTCCATGACATTAAAGTTTGACATTTTAGACGGCTATGCGTTGCCATTAGCAACGAAGGTAAAAGTACTTTTCTGACTCCGTGAGAGGCAGAAAAAGAACGACTGATTTTTCCTCTCTTTCATACCCTGCGTACAAATTTATTTTTGCAGGGTTTATTGCACCGAGTAATATTAACTATAAATATTATATCAATGTATTAAATAGGTATAGTTAAATTTGTACCTTCAATAAAATTATTATTATTATTATTATTATTAATAAAAATGTACCATAATTTAACTGTCTGAACATTACATTGAGCCAACAGTTATTAAGTGTGGCCCTAGAAAAATTGATGCCACCTGGAATTTCTGCAACTGTAGCATCATGTCTATGATGATTTTGATGATTGTATTTGATTCAGCATTTATTTGAATATTGTAGGGAATTGTTCCAGTAATATTAGATTGAAAAATCTTCTTGGCAGTGTCTTACTTATTGGTCATCGATTCCTCGATGTATCCTTCAGCTACACTGCTTGATTTCCAACCGTCGCGCCGTGACGTTTCAAACACGTAATGTCAGCCCCTGCATCTACAAGCAGGGTAGCTGAAGTTCTTCTTAAACAACGACCTGTGTATTATGTCGCATCAGAGAGCGTTACAAAGGTAGCAACTTCTTTGTGGACACTACTTATCTTATGAATTCCCATTTGGGAGTAATGAAGCATATTTCTTATATATTGATGAATAATTATCTCCGATAATAGTAAATGACCACGGTTTTTTCGCATTTCTTATTGTCAGAAATTCTTATGTGAAGGACAGATCCTAGATTGAGTGGCCGCCGAGATCCCCAGATTTGATGCCACTCGATTTCTTCCTTTGGGGTTTAATGAAAAAAAAGTTGCAAATCAAGGCCACAAACTATACAAAAACTACGGGCTAGGATATAATGCAAACATGCGAAATTACTCTAGAATAAATACGAAGGGCTACTATGAATGTGCGTAAAAGGATTGACAAGTGTATTGAAATAAATGGTGGATTGGAAGTGACGATAATCTTGTAGTTTGTTTCAGTTTTGTTGTAAGTTTCTATTTCTTTCTTGATGTGTTGAAACTAGACATAAGAATAACAATAATACCATACTACTAGAGTTTAATTTTCTCATGGATGACTTAATGTTTAGAACAAATTTATAAAAATGATATATTGAACATGTTTATTAATGTCTACAAAATGGCCATTATTTAAAAATTTTCGACAAAATTTAGGACAGGTTCGTTTTGAGGGGTAATGAATCCAGTGGAATGCATAAATTTTTTCTAAAAATCGCTAATATGAATTATTAAAATTTTATTCCTAACAACTGACGTAGTAGGAGTAGGCCTTGGATTTTGTAGCAATCTGGCGCCTTTCTTTTGCTCCAAAAATGCAGATCAATATACTCTATAATTAAAAAAAAAAGAAATTTGAAAGTCGCACACTAAAAAAAGATTGTACGAGGTGACTTCAAAACAAATGAGTCACCCTGTATAATATACCAGTATACTAATAATAACATTAAATGATAATCCCCTTCATTAAACCATTATTTTATTAACGTTCAAAAAATTTATAAAGAATGTCTTAATTAATTTGTTGAACCTTACTTAGAAGTAACTGACCTACCTATATTTTACGCTACAACGTACCTGCCTCTTACTGAAGTGAATTCAATTATATTTTTCATGTATACCAACCCGTAAACCTGCACTCCAGTAGTCTTTAGATTATACCCCATTTAACATAACTGTTTATTATGCAGCTTCTGAAGAAAACACCTACCAATTTACCTTGTATAATGTGTTTTCTATCATGATCTTCCATAAAAAGCTCAATTTCAATTTAATTGACTGATATTACCTTTAGCTTTAAAAATGATAATGCTGCAATCCATTGAATTATGAAATTCCTCTTTGTAAGTATAAACCTTGTTTACATGGGAGACAATTTGAAGCAAAATTACCTCCCGCTTAGGTATTTGTTAGAGGTCAATATCTTATTTAAATGAACATAAATCTTATTGTGCCAGCTAAAAATTGCCAGTACATATCGATAATTTATTTACAAAACGCAGAGACGCGGACAAAGATATACCAATTATAAAGGCAAATATTGATGGTGATGAAAATTGCACTAAATAGAGAAAAAATATATGAACAGCAAAAAATGTAAAGGTTACACATAAACAACAACGGGAGCTGAATATTAATGAAAAACTTTAAGAAACATTGAAAGAAAGAGGGAAACAACATAACGACTAACAGTCCCTTTGACGAGGCTCCAAAAAGGTCAAAATATCAAAAATTTGTAAAATCATTTACAATGCGAAAACCCGATTGAACAAACCCACGCATGTCTAAGACCGACAGCATGAAAAAGGGGGTGGTTTTTATATGTTGGGGGTAGTTGCGGGAGGGTAGGGTGAAAAATAATACAACGATCGTGATCTATGACGTCGAAAACCCATAAAAAACCTTGTCCAGTCCGTATTTTTTATTTTCTTTGGATATTACTATTACGGGCGGGAGTAAGGTTCAATCCCCGGGTTCGGTCCGGAGTATTCTAGTATAAATTAACTGAATTTATTGCTATTCCCTCAATAAAATCCGATCTGGCAAGCCTTCGTAAGTCCAAGACTGAGAACTCGAAAATTTCGATGGTTTTTCCTTGATAGGGGTAATACACAAGGTTTTTCTCACCCTCGGAGGAGATACATATTGCAAGAGATCCTACAAATTTTTGATGGTCGGGACTTCATTAAATGGACTATAAATCGAGTCTTTTTTTTTTTTTTATACATTTATTTAACGTCGGCCTATTTCCGCTACTGAGGCCTAACACCGACGCCTGTAGACGAGCTACCCCCAACCAGGAATTTTGCCGAACCTCTTCCCTTAAGAAGAGTAGGGATCTTTTACTTGCCTAACATTTAATAGACAAGGGACCGACGGCTTTACATCCCCTCCGAAGGATGGTATATCTCCTATACAACCCTCGCCTAAGGTTGTATAGCTTCCGCGCATACACTGATATACAAGCCGCTGGAAGATGGGTGAGGCGAGGACGTGGTCTTCGTTGTGAACACGGAGCGTTCCCTGGTTTTAATATTTAAGGTCCACGTTGAGCGTCGTGAACACGTGGTTGATCCTCAAGGTCAGGAAGTTAAAGAATTTGGGCTGGCTAGCTTGGTCTGAGACTACCAGAGTCCACTCGTGCACTTAATTTATTTGAAAGTAGGTTGGGGTGGTATGTCCTTAAACGGAAGGTTTCTGCCGATAGGTACACCCTGTATGAGAGCAGAGCGTAAAATTTGCTTTTTTATTTCTTGGTGAGGGTCCAAAGCTTCACCCTGTATAAGCTTTCTTAGCTAAAATTCCCTTTCTGGGATTCTGGAGTAGGGCCTACTTGAACACCCTGTATACTCTTCAGTTTCAATAAACACACTTGGTTTAAAACGAATTTACAATATTTTATTTAGATGAAAAAACAGAGTTGTTGATTTGGTTTTGTAAAATTAACAAAATTCTGGTTGGTAATTTGTCGACACGTAGAATTTTGCCTTTAATCGTTGCGTGGTTCGTTATATTTTTAATCAGATCTTGTAATTTAATTCACTATAAACTAATGTCGCGAAGACGGATTTTTATTCACTTAAAACTAGGGCCGCGTAGGCGTTAAACAAAAATTTGCACTTTGGCTTTTATTCACTAAAACTAAAACACCGATTTTTTACTAGGGGAGTCCTAGGAAGAGGCACGGGTACACTTTGGGTTTCGTTACTTAGCCGGAAAACACTACTTTGGGTTTAGGCTCTGTGGCGACCAAAGGGCAACGCGGGAAGTAAGAACTTAATCGTAGATACCGGAAACACAACTTGACGGAGCCTCGGCACGCTTTTCCTTTTATACAGAGCACGGGGCACGACGTAGCCGAGAGCTGGATGAAAGCTGGATGGGAATTAAAACGGAACCGGCCATTCATTTGGGCGAGGATTGCGAAATATTGCGTAATGTTGTGCAATACTTTTTTTGAAATTTACGAATTTTGAAATAAAAGTTATATGACTGAATGGGCCGTGAAAAATGCAATTTATTAATGTATGAATGTCATGGGAATCTATTTCTATTTAGGAATTATTGACTATAACTGTGAATATGACCGAGGTCTGGAAATTGCCCCGTAAGGTAGCGTTGATAGTTCGATTTTAACATTTATTTATGGCTATATTTTAAGCGTTACGCTTGAGGCTGGGTGTGGTCATAATAATTAATTTAGGGTAACGGAGTGAAGTTGGCGACGGGTTGCCAGCATGAAAAGGGAAATAGTAAATTTGACTTATGTGTTTGAATGAAAGGAAAGTTGAATGTATAATAACAAAATGAAGATAGGAACGAATGACCAGCAACTCACGGGAACATGTAAACTGGTCTGGATGTAAAAAGATTAACTCATGGGCGGTTCGTAAAGATGATTAAAAGGGGTTTTGAGATAATGTGGGGAAATTGAGATTGACGTTGAAATTAGTATACGGGGGCTTGTAAAGAGTGTGGTGAATGAAATTAAATTTTGATAAATAGAGATTGGGAGAGTAAATAGTTAATGGTTAGAGATGTTGAGGGGGCTGTATTTTTGAAGTGACTCTTTTGTAAAATTTTGTTGATAAATTGATTGAATGAGGTGTTTTAGCTAAGTCGATGATAGAATTTGGATTATTGTGAATTATCGAATGTGCCTTAATTTTATTAGATTTCTTTATTGCCAAATGTAGTTTTTCAGTGTGCAGGGTGTCTTAGCGACTTTTTTTATGGTATTTGCCAGGTGGGCCTGGGCAAATGATTTATTTAACTAATTTTAGTAATTTTTTGGGCGGCCATATTGGCGGTAAGGGGAATATACTACAACAGTTGGAACGGTCACCAATCCAACTACTAACCACGCCTAACGTTGCTTTACATCGCATATCGAAGTATGTACATAGTAAAGACGCGCCTACGCTCGCCGCAAATCGAGTCTTTAAGACTTCTGAAAAAGGCATATAATATGTATATGCGTGTAGTTGTGAATATTACATGTGTATATGTATTACATATGTGGATATATATATGTATATATGCATATAATATTTCGTGTGAGTGCGTGCGAGTATGTATATTGATGGAAATGATTATGTGCATCCGATAGGATGTACATAATTGCAACATCGAACCGGGAAAGTGGACGAAAAAAGAAACCCAGAAAAATGCAGCGTATTCTCCGAAAATGTAAAAATATTTCCAGTGCGCCAACTGTTGAACTAAATCTCTAGACATCGGAAAAAGGAATAAGTGTATATGTCAGTAACAGGGTGTACATGTACATGCGTGTGTGTATATATACACTGTGTATACAGGGTGAGTATTTTTTATATTGAACAGTATTGCTATCTCGCAAACCGTAACAGTGATACAGTTGGTTAAATGGGGCAAAAGTTTTGTATTTTAAAGACCAATGAAATGAGTTGCAGAAATTCAAATTACTCCGATTGGTGTTCCGAAGATATACGGTAAAATCAAAAATAGCTTATTTCGTTTTCTTTTGCCTAGCGTTCTTATTGTAAAAACTGTTGAAAAAATTTATAGGTATATTTCGTTATACATTAACTTCACCAAATTCAAATTTTTATTATGACGTTTCGTCACTTTGGGGTCACCATAAACTTTATTTTTTTTTTAATACGGACCTATCTTTTTAATTTAAAATTTTTGGACCATTTGAAATATGAATAAAATATGGAAAAATAATCTTTATTCACTTGATTGCCTTTTCCCTTTTCACAAAAACAATTTGTAACTATGAAAGGTGTGCCACCTCACTTATAAGGTTACTTTATAAACAATTCAATCCACTAATTAGTACGGTTGATTCAGTCCTGCTGTTAATTCAATAATATTTGCCCTTTTCTTCAGAGTACCTTAAAAAACAATCGTCCAGTGAGATGGCCACCTCGCTCACCATATTTAAATCCATTGGATTAGTTTTTGTGGGGTATACAAAAGACAAAGTATAATACCACAATGATGTCTCAGATCTCAGTTAATTACATAATAAGGTTATTAAAGCTCTCAACCAAATTATTGGGGATAAGTTCAAGAAAAACAAGTAACAAATAAAAATATGCCACCCCTAGATAGCAACAATGGAGAGAATTGAAGGAAATACCAGAACAAAACGACCAACTCTAGAGACATTAAAAGAAGGGCATAAATACTGCACAAGGCCAAATACTGGCAATAGTGATAAACACGACGGAGATCTAAGGCTATTTAATGATTTTAAGATTGCATTAAGATGCAAAATGAAAGTAGATATTAAAACGTTTATATTAACTTGGTTTGATCAGCTGATTTCAACATAAAGAATGATCCCAACAAATTTTGGCCATACATTAATTCATAATAAAAATGGATCGTCTGCTATACCCTCTCATATATCCTATAAAGGTCAGCTGCTGGACGATTCGAATGACATTGGTAATGTCTTCGCTGATTTCTTCAGAAAATCATTATCTCCTTCCTCACTCACCGCTAATAAGGGATCGATGGGTAAATAAATACTCGGCGACGCTACCCACTTAGAGAATTTTGATGATGCACGCCAATAATAGTACCCTCTAACAATTATATTTAATAGGTGTATAACGACTCGTGATTTACCCAAGTTATGGAAGCAATCAAAAGTCTGTCCTATGTATAAAAACTTGACAGATTAGATATCACCAACTTCAGACCCATATCACATATCTGTAACTTTTGTAAAGCCTTAGACATTTTACCTAATTATTTCTTATATTATAATGTGTCCATTCAAATATAAACCCAGTAACATGGATTTATGAAGGGCCGTTCAACAGTGACTAACTTGGTTTGTATTACACAATTCATAGCAGGATCCATTGATATGAAGACTCAAACGGACGTAATCTACGTGGATTTTTCGAAAGCATACAACAGGCTTTATCACAACCTGCTATTTCATAGACTGTCTTTTCTGGGTCTGTCTGACCCATTATTAGACCAACATAACAGATCTCAATATGTAGTTTCTAATGGATCTAAGTCTGTCGAATTCTTAGCAATATGGGCGTCCCTCAAGAATCCACTCTTGGCCCCTTGTTGGTCAACGTCTACGTTAACTATATTGTAGGTGTGTTGTGTGTAAATTGTCTTGTGTCGTATATGCCAACTACCTTAAAATATATGAGATTGTTAACCATTTCAATGATTGTCTTAACCTTCAGAGGAATTTAGATAAGCTGAATGGCTGATGTTTGAGGAACATATTGCCCTTAAATGTCAGTAAGTATAATGTTATGTACTTTTCGGCCAAAACCACTCATGTTACTTTTGCTTATAACCTTAACATCAGCTTGAAACAACCCACAGCATTTCGCAGTCTTGGCGTAACTTTCGACACCAGACATTCATTTCTTACACGTGTTAACGAAATTACTTCTAATACCAGCAAGACATATGGATTCTTATTGCAAAATTGTTAGAATTTCTCTTGCTTAGATGCAATTACACTGCTTTCATCAGATCTAAGCTAGAGTACGCTTCTCTAGTGTGGTCCCGTACTACAATACATATGGCTCTCGCTGCTAGCAACAAACATGATCTTAGTCCAATCCAGCGTAGGCGTAGCCGGCCCGGCGATATGTTTTCCGGGAGTAGCAGCGCCTACCGTACGCTGATAAATTTAATCAAATCAAGATTATCTCAACCCTGTGCATGGAGAGAAGAAGATAATAACATTGGGGCATTATCTTACAGCAAGAAAAAACATAATCAGTAATTAACGTATTTTGAAAACAACCCATTTTTAACAATGTGAACCTTAATAATGAAGGATATAGATAGCATAATAATGATTTCACAATAACTTACCTGTTCGAGGGCGTAAATAGATTTTCTTGTAGGGTAATATGAACAATTTTAAAAAAATATTTTTTTATGTATTTATTTAATGTCACGGAAATACTATATCATTCGTATGGCATAAAATAACAATTAATTAGAGGTTATTATACCATTAAAACCGAGAAATAATAAGTATCTGCAGGTAAGTCACTCTTAACTCTCGCTTCCTCGCCTGACTTTTTATGTTCCAGCCCTTCATAGGGGGGCGAATAAGTACCACCTCTACCACCCCACCCTACCCCCGCAACCACGTCCTTGTACCTATTCAAAAGCAGCTGACATGTATTTGAGAAATGGAAATTTTTTTGGAACGTTTCCCAATCTATGAAAACATGTCGAAAAATCAGTAATGTTGATTTTAAGCATATACTAGCATTCAGATGCTAAAACACACAATAAAAATAAACAGTTCTCATTTTTGCTCTTGATTTTTACAAAACTTTCCCCCAGTATCATTAACATTAAGAAAAGTAATGTCCTCATTATAGGCTATTAATACATTCTTTATGAAAATCTTTACTATTCGTTATTATGTGTAACGGCCTTGCCAAAAATAATCATAAAAGCTCATACATAATACTTTATATAAGATTTGGCGAGTTTCTAAAATCAAACGTATGTAAGAATTGATATTAATCCAGGCAATGGATAGTTTTATCACGCAAAAGGTCGTAAGGAGATGAAATTTGGAGGAATCGTAAAATTTACCGTCTTGATCATAACCCTGAGTTTGCGACATTGGAAAGACCACTGTCGCCGCCATGTTGGAAAGATAACGCTCATAATAATTTTTTTGCAAATATCTCCATTCATGTTGGTCATAAGAAATTGAAGAGTATAAAATTCTACATAAAATATGTTCTATGCATTTTTCCCGTCAGACCAACAGTATTCAAGATATAGCGCGCCAAACGCAAGCAAATAATGGTAATGTAGCAACAGTTTACACAAACTACGTGGATAATGTAGACAGGCATTATGGTTCCAATGCAACTGTTATATTTGATGGGTACTCGGATGATGCGGTTAACAAAAGTGCAAAAAGTGCCGAACGATATCGACGCGACGTGCCAAGCATCATTCTGCTGCTGATGTTATTTTCGACGAAGCGATGGTTCCCACCATGCCTCAAGAAAAGTTTTTATCTCGAGACTCGAGTAAACGACGTCTGATATCCATGCTCGCAAGAAAATTAAAAGACCATAATTTTACAGTGATACATGCACGAAGAGATGCGGACTTTCTCATATTTCAAACAGCTATTGATATGTCTTCGTCCTATTCAACAGTGTAAAGTGTGAAAAGACATATTCATCGCAGTTTACAATTTGTAAATTCTATAGGCAAAAAAAAATTCTTGCGAAAAACAACAAATTGCTTGAAATGATTGAAATCTTCCAAGGTCCACATAAAGAATTCGATGTACTAGCCACTGCGGGAGAAGCATTTTTGGTAACGCTGTATGGTTGCTGTTACGAAACCGATACGTTGGATTCCCTGCGATACAGGAATTTCCGACGATCGGTGGTGAAAAACAAGGTTATTTTGGCTTCACTGCCACCCATAGGAGACGCAATACTGCAACATTGCCTACGGAATTACCACCAAGTCCAGTTATGGCGTAGGGTGGAATAATGCAGTAGAGTATGGTTGGTGGAAAACCCAGACAGGACTCGATGCTGTGCGACACACTAAACAACCTGCTCCGCATTTCTTGCCTAAAAGTAATTCGTGCAAGTGCAAAACGGGCTGTGGAAGAGCATGTAGTTGCCGCAAAACGAGCTTAAAATGTTCCGATATGTGCTATTATTGCAATGAATCCTCCCGCGAAAACAATCCTGAAGTGGTTAGGGAAAGCGAGGTGAATATAGAAGAGGTATCTTTTAGAAATATCAGATGAAAATGCTATGGAAAGTGAGTATAACGGTGAAGAAGATTCAGACGACAATGCACCAGTCGTTCCACGACCAAAACGTACTTAAAAGTAATGATTTTTTGAATTAGGCCTACGGGCGATACAACGTTAAAGAAACACACCGTTAGGCTCTACCTTCTGAGCGGTGTGGAACCGAGTTACAAAATGAAATGATAAATATCGGCCCATTAAGGAAGTAATATAATAAAATATAATGCAGAAAACTGTGTCAATGTTGGTCTGACGGAAAAAATGAATAGATCAATAGGAACGGAAATATTTACAAAAAACTGATCTTGAGCGCCACCTTTCCAAGATGGTGGCGTGAGCAGTCTTCAGATGATTAGGATGGTAAATTTTATGATCCCATTAAATTTCATCTCCTTACGACCTTTTGCGTGGTAGACCCCTTTTTTCTCTTCATTGCTTGGATATATTCTAAAACCCCTGATACGTGTATTTGAAACAGCAATAAAGATCTTTTGGATGAAAATCAGTTTTGATAGGATGTTATCTGTTATACCGCTGTATATGGCGAGTATATTCAGATAAATTTAAATGATCTCTTCCGAAACGTATTTCATGAGTTTATATAACCGTTTATATATTTATACATTGGCCATAAATATACAGTTTTCTTACATGTATATTTAAACAGTTTCCAAGAGCATTTATAAGATATGTGAGTTCATATAATCTTCATATATGTATATTTGAAGGAGTCTCCAAGAATATTTGTGAGACGTAGTCAAACAGTGAGAGTTTCAATGATCATTTTCAAAAAAAACCTTTATGAGTTTATATAACCGTTTATATGTTTCTAAAAGTGTCTATAAGATATGGTCAGGCAATGAGAGTTTTAATGATCATTTCAAAAATAGATTATATATTCATTTGTGAATTTAATGCCATTTCTAATAATTCATATTAAATATGGTTGGGTAGTGAGAAGTCATTGACTATTTTCAAACAATGCGCCTGTTTACTTTCATAACTCACTTGATAATTTGAAATAATCATCAAACAAGTATGCAAAATGGCTTCATTGATGGAAATAAGCCAGCAGGGGCAGTTAAATTTTTAATTTACTGAAACCACGACAAATTCCTTTAGGAATCTTTGAAGACATAATTAGGCAACATGAATGTCGTACGTCTCTACTAAAGACTGTAGTATCTAGCCTCAAAGCGTTTGTGTGTTTTAACAATTATTTGAGATGTTTTTAATGTGAGTTTCTCATACGAAACCTATCAGTATTTATTTTTGTATGGCGTTTGAAATACATTTTTGTAGATTCTGGTATGTTTGTGTTTTTAATGTAAATGCCTTTCCTGAAGTTTATCAGCACTCGTATCATTTTATGAGAAATCCGAAGTTTTTATAAAATTTGATGTATATAATTACAGTGAGTTTTTAATGTAAATTACCGGTATTGATCCAGTATTGGTCAGTATTTGCAAATGATAACCACTTAAGATTCACTTTTAATGTAAATTTTTCGTTCGAAGCCTCTATGTACTTATATGTCTATGTTGTATATGAAAGATGTCTTTGTAAAGACTGATATATCCTTGAGTATTCTCAAAATAAAGATTTAATTGACTTGCTCTTTTCAATTCGGAGTCCACTTAGAAAGTGTTATTAAAAAACCTCTCCAAATATTATACAAACCTCATTTATAAACTCACGTGAAAGTATTTAATCAAGTAACTCCAAAATCTTTTAAAAACAATGTCTACTTATTACTTATTATTACTTACTTATTCTTTTAAAAATTACAAATAACTTTAAAACACATCATGACATTTTTGAAACTTTTAGATAATTTTATTGAAAGTACTAACTGCTCGTAAACTCTATTATTGTAAAATATTTGTTAAACTCCAGTATCTTCAGTACTCACGAAATCTCGTTGGCAATTTATTTTCAAGTCATTTAAAAACTTTAATCATAAACCCCTGTAAATGTAGATGAAACAATGTCTGTAAATTCTCATTTTGTATTCGCGTTACTCGGAGGCCTGTAGAGTTCTTCTAATTACTCTTAAAGCACGTCAAAAAATTAACATGAATCTTTTAAGAATCCTGCCTAATGATTCATTTTAGATGTTTATAAAATTTTTAAAATTATTTATTGTGAAATCTTTGATAAACATGCTTATTTTTAAATCTTGTATAAACTTGTGAAAGAACGCGAACAGAATCATAATAAATACTCAGAAAACACTCTCGCTCTTAAAAGCTTTCAAAAATCTTATAAAGCTTACGTCTTCAGCTCATATAAACCCCATAAATGATTATAGAAACTAATAGAACTTTGTAAGCTCTGATTGTGTATTGACGAGACTTTTGGCCAAGGATAATCTTTAAATGGTTCATGTCTGATATATTTTCTAGTTGTCTAAGTAATGGATAGTAACTTTTTCACTACAAGAACTATATGTTTATCTCCTTTTGAATGTTCACCAATTTATATTCCTAAATAGCGAATTTGATCTGCTTGCTTAATGATAATGTGATCAAGTGAAGTTGAAGTTGAATTATATTGTATGGTACTGAGCTTTACTGCTCTTATTACTGCAAATGAAGGGTAAACGTTTAGTTTTTCAAAATTTATCATTAAACTCGTCTCGTCAACATACATTTTAATAACTTATAACATTATTTCTGCAGTTTATTTTACTTTAATCAAAGTATGCTGAATAACAGTGTCATCTGTAAATGACAAGATATTCGCAGTTTGAGAAGACCATTTATATAGATAAACAATAGAACTGAACAAAGGATCGTACCTTAAGGTATGCGAAACTCTACTTTTCTTGCATTTTCATACTGTTGAACAATTTTTACTTTTTGCCCTCTCTTTGTTAAACAAGAATGCATTAAACTGAGAGCTACCCCTAAGGTTTATTTCAATTATAATTGAAAAAAAATAAAACAAAATAATATTAAAAATACTTTTAATTCGACATTTATTCAGAATTAATAAATATAGTATCTAAATAATAGTTACATATTAAAATATTGCATCTTTTTTTCTAAAAACTACGGAAGCCACTGTCATACTCTTTGCAACAGTACAAAGTGTACACAATTTCTAAACAATTTACAAAATACTAGTCGAACTTTTTATTATTAAATAATAACTAATAATATAAAGCAGCATAATTTTTCAAAATCACTGTACATTTCACATAAATATAATGATTGCACTAAAATCCTATTTTTCTAATGATATCTTCTTAAAGTAAATCACAAACTAATCATATAAAACTGGCTATATCTCTGACCTGATTTTCCTCTAATTTTCATTTTATTGTTAGGATTTAAAAAGTAGAGCAAAATGGGCTGACAAAAAAAATCAGTAAATTGAAATTTGCATTTAAAATAAAATACATTTTTTAGACTAGACAAAAATAGTCTTTACTTACAATTAATAATTTTAGTAATGAGATTTTATATAAATAAGAATTTATTATTACCTAATATTTAAAATATTTACAAGAATGCAATAACATAATAAATACTGTCAATACTGCGGGCTGTAAAAATTAAAAAGCTTAGTCTTATACATAATTGGTTAATATCTGCTACTAAAACAACTGCATGCTGAACTGGTGGGGTAATGGATTGTCCTAAAACAAAAAAATAAAAGGAAAATAAATAAAATATAAATACTTATATCATTTTATGTATTAGTAAAATATTTCAGTAAACCACATATTATCATTTTATATAATGTCAGGATACAGTCCTATATTATAAAAATGTGGTTTTTTGAAATTTTCACCTAAAAAGCGTTATTAGTGATAGGCCCCAAAAAACATCAAGAGTAATTTTTAGTATAAATTTAAAAATAGTGTGTTAAAAAAGATCATCTTACATTGCATAAAAAGAAGACAGGACTGGGTTAGCCCTTTTTTCACCACAGGGGGCCCTTTACCGCCAAATGCACTGATTACATCTAGAATAGTAGGTAAACATTAGTAAATCTAAATATGTACAATTTTAGTGGACTAAATACTAAAACATTGAAGCAGACACCATAAATGTCAAACCGCTGTATTCTGTACCCTAATCACCCTTCGACAACAAAGTTGTCATTATCGGTAGATGATTAAAACTCGATTCTAATCATTCCTCGATAATAAAAACTTTATCTAAGCATCATTGGATACATCCAACGTTTTGCCATTTGTAATTTATCTGCTTTAGTGTTAGAATCACACCAAAGGTTCGACCCTCTTTAGAAAGTACCAGAAGCTATAAAAAAATAATATATACAAATCAAATTGATATATGAGAACTGTTCCCCTAACCACTTATCAAAAGAATTTATTAAGTAATGTAGAAGGAAGATCTAGATTTAGGGAAAACGAACTCTTAACTATAATAAAATCAGGCATCCAGTGTAAAGTTTGTTTCAAATACAGCAAATTGAGTGAATTTCTAGCAGGCATATCCATGGGCTGGGCGCCAATTAAAGGGGTGAAACAAATCGGTTATATTTGAGTATATTTTTCAGTTCATTGTTTCATTTTTTTCTTTAGTCCAATGGTGGCCCTATGGATCACGGTGAAAATTCAAGAAATGCAAAGATACTTGTGAGCCGTCAGCCTATAGTTAAGGATCCAGAAACTGTTTTCTTTGAGTACTACGCAACTTTCAGACATGCTTTTAAAATTAAACATACAGGCTGTCCATTTTATCAGGGCACTCGAGAATATCTCACTTAATATCGGTCGAACAAAAAAATTATTTTTACAAAAATTGTGCCAATTTATATAACCTACAAAATGGTTTAAAGAGATTTGAAATCCATGGCCTACTTTAAGAGTTATGGTGGAAAATATCAAAAATGCGGAAATCGTCTTGGCCAAATATCTCTGTTATTTGAAGAGATACGAGAAAAATTCTAAGGCGAAAATTTTTTTCAAAACAGAGTGCTTCAACGAGGTTTTAACTAATTTTTTTCAAAACCGCTGTATTTTGAGATTTACTTTTCAGGCTGTTAAAAAAATTATTTTGAAACGGGCTGGAAATGGCGCCATTAAATAGGGTATTTTCCTTTCTTTTCAACGATATAACACATGCCATATTTATTCATTGGTACTATGTTAGTAATTATAAAAACATTGTTTTAAAACCAATAATTTTTTTTAACAAGCATTATACTTGCCGTGGAGAAGTATGATTAAATAACACGATAAAATAATTCAATAAGTTGTTCAAATCTTTGCTATAATAAAACATTAACACAATTAAGAAGAATATAGTGAATTCAGGTAACAAAAACAAATTAATAATAAAAAGAATATAGCACACAGAACATTAATATTTATCTAATCCTCAAAATAATTTTTAAGATATCATATCAAGTGTTCAAAGTGTCCACCGCGATTTCTTATGCACAATCGAGCGCGGCGAGGCACTGCATTTAAAACATTAATCAGTATTTCGGGAGTAACTGTAATACATGTCTGTAGAATTCGAGCTTTTAGGTCCTCTACATTTTGCGGTCTCGTCGAAAACACCTTATCTTTAATATACCCCCATAGAAAAAAATCATTGGGGTTATATCTGGAGAACGAGGGGGCCATCGAATAAATCCATTGGTACCTATCCAATGTTGAGGCAAAATTTCGTCTAAATAATCTAGGCAAATTCATTTCTCAAAAAGTTTAGGTACCTTTGACCAGTGAGGTGACCATCATAAAAATAAGGACCCATTAAATTGGTGCCTAAAATACCTGTCCACACATTTATTGATAAACGATTTTGAAACCCAGTCGGTCTATGCCAGTGTGTATTTTCAGAAGTCCATTTGTAATGGATATTGCGATTAAAAAATCCATTATTGGAAAAATTTGCCTCGTCGGACCAAAGTATTTTACTACATATTAATGGATCGGCACGCTTCTTTTCCAACAGCCTCCTTGGTTTGTCCCCTGCTTGCCAATTGTGAACTTTTTTGGCTTTATAACACCGGTAACCATTTTTCTTTAAAATTTTTCTAGCGCTTGTCTGTTTCTATATTCTACTTGAGCTAATCCAGAGTTAAAATTGCATTGGCAATATGTAACGAACATATTATAACGATCAATATGAGTGAAAAATCATTTTTGAAAATTCTAAATTCTTAAACGAGTGTGATTGAGTGAGAGTTTAAGTATTAACTGAGATGATCTGTCAAAAAATTAAATTGTCAAGTTTGTTCATAGCCAACTATTTTAAAATAATTGAAATAATGGTGAAATCATGAAATACAAACAAGTGGATATTATACTTAAATTAATTGGTAAAGACATTTAACTTTCTGTGCAAGGAGTGACGCTTTTATGGAGGACCTCTGTACATTGGCATAACTGCGAATACTCTTTCCATAATTGCTCCATGTTGCTTTCTTGATTATGAATTTGTTTTTGTTATCTGAATTTACTTTATTCTTCTTAATTGTGTTAATGTTTTGTTATAGCAAAGATTTGAACAACTCATTGAATTATTTTATCGTTTTATTTAATCATGCTTCTCCACGGCAAGTATAATGCTTGTTAAAAGAAAATTATTGCTTGTAAAAAAATGTTTTTATAATTACTAACGTAGTACCAAGGCATATAATATATCGTTGAAAAGGGAGGAATATACTCTATTTAATGGCGCCATTTCCCGTCCGTTTTAAAATAATTTTTTTAACAGCCTGAAGAGTAAATCTCAAAATACAGCGGTTTTGAAAAAAATTAGATAAAACCTCGTTGAAACACTCTGTTTTGCAAACAAATTTCGCCTTAGAATTTATCTCGTATCTCTTCAAATAACGGAGATATTTAGCCTAGACCTTTTCCGCATTTTCGATATTTTCCCCCATAACTCTTAAAGTAGGCCATGGATTTCAAATATATTTAAACCATTTTGTAGGTTATATAAATCGGCACAATTTTCGTAAAAATATTTTTTTCTGTACGACCGATATTAAGTGAGATATTCTCGAGTGCCCTAATAAAATGGACAGCCTGTATATAACATAAAAAGTTCTATTGAATCCATTTATGGAGGTAGCAAAGCGATTTTAGGATGCGTTCATGCCCTATTCGCACTACTGGATCACCCTGTATTGCGCTTGACGGAATAAATTCAGTAGAATACATATTACAGTTCTAACTTTGGAAGGATGTCCAAAAGTTGCATAGCAACAACAATACTGAACTCCTTTCTACTAGGTACTATTCATCTAACTAGATATATTTTTTTTTTTGAGGGGATAAAACATTCATAGCACAAGTCTAAAAATTATATTTTTATTGGATCATGGGTAAACGATTTACAGTCATCACATGATCTACATTTTGGTAATAATTTACAAGAAGTTAATTAACTATTATTTAAGAACATGATATTATGAATATATCATGATTTTAACTTAACTCACTTCACATCAAAATGTCAAAATATGTGATTGGTATCATTGTTTGAAGCAAACTTTACTCAAGTAAATTGTCTGAAATAAGAACAGTAATATTACATTCCATTAGAACTAAAATTAATAACTAACATGTAAAAATAGCTAAGAATTAATGGAAAAAAAAATATTCATAAAAAATTCGTTTCAATAATCATATAATTGTAAAATTACAAAAATCATTTAAAAATATACGATGAAATAATTTCAATGTTGATTAGTCCAGCTTGCCAACTAAGCATAGCAAGGTGAGTCCAAGCCCCACTTAAAACAAGATAATATTTTTATACACGCTCTTATATGACTCTGTTCCTCTGCTTGTTAATTTTTCTACAACCGAATAGTAAGTAGTCAGTTACCGCACATGAGCTATACTAAAAGTATTTGGAGAAGAAAATAACACTATTTGAAGAAGAAATAGCCTGTTATATTATGGAGTAAAGTTATTTTTCGTATCTCGATTGTTATTAACACAAACTTTACTATTTTCTTCAAATATCAAAAGAACATGACCTTAGTGGCCAGTTTTTTAAATTTAATTTGCCCTTTCTCTAACACTCCATCTGAGCGGAAGTCGAAAATATTTACAGAAATTCAAGGGGGCAGCTAATTTCACCCAATTGTATGTACGCTAGGTGGTTGAAATAAATTCGTCAGATACATTTTCATTAATAACCGAGACGTGCCAAATTTGATCTTTTACCGATTACATTATTTTGAGATAGAAGTAAAAACCAGCTTTTTGGCACACCACTTGAGAGGGTGCAGGTGGACGAAGAAGTATATTTATATAAAGAACGCACCTTCATTTTCAGTTAAACTTTTGGCAAATTAATACGAGACACCCTGTATGCACCAAGTTTAAGCAATATACTTCGATTGTTTTCGGAGATACGTTAGTTTATTTAAAATCGTTGCCTCAGTTATTTTATTCATTTACGCATCAACTAACAACTTATTTATTTATTTATTTCATACACTGTCCAACAGGTAGTAAACCCAATGACAGGACAAGGGTTTCCTGATAAACTTTATAAACAGAAATTGCAAGTATAAATGAAACTAGAATTCAAGATACAACTAACACTAAGAATAGAAGTTCACAAAATAAAACCTTAGTATAACTAGACTAATCTTTTTTTTTCCAATGGCTTTGGGTCGTAAACCATGCATCCAATAACAATTTGAGTATGCAATAAAAAAAATAACTAGACTAATGCAAACATAGAAACTGCATATAGTTCAATAAATAACAATAATAAAAAAAACACAAACAAAAAGGAATGGAGAACACACGTTGAAAATATAGAAGTTTACAAAACAACACCTTAATATAACTGAACTAGGCAATAATATAAAAACAACGTACAATCAGGGCCGGTCTTAGACATTTGCCGCCCTTAGGCACTCATTTGTTTGCAACCCTATATTATATACTGACTTTGAAATGCCTGAGTCAGTCTTTTATAAAAAATAAAATTGAGTTGGGCGGAATTCAGAAAATAACAAGTAAGCAAAAATGAACAAACGGGCTTACCATTCAACATTGATGTTGTATGCACACTCGAGTCATCAGTTTTTAAAAATAATACGTATAAAAGTTTGTAGCCCTTAGACTATAGACCACTTTTTTGCGCGACTTCATTGCGACAAAACTGTCAATTATTGAATTTAAGTGCATTGAACTAAATACTTCACCCTCAATGTACATCAGTGCTAAAGAGTTTAGTCTTCTTCGCTGATTGAGGATCGTAAATCATTTCTGACACGTCGCAGTGTAGATAACTAGCGCGATTTTGATAAATCCATTAGTGGAATTAATTTTTCATTGGTGGTTGTACCTAAATGGGCAAAATTAATGCATTCAACTACAAAGCAGTCTTCTAATTCGTTTGAATACATTTGTAATAAGATATTGGCTGACTGTCTTATTTCACGTGGTGATGCAATTTTTATCTCTTCCAAAAAATTAAAATGAGACAGCAAATTTTCATACACAATTTTATGGCGACTTAATTCTTGCTGCAAATTATCTATAATAACAGTCATGAACATTTACATATTACAAACAGAAATTACCGTGAAACAAAAAAGTTTTAAAAAATTAATAAACTTCAAATTTGCCGCCCCAAAAAATTCGCCGGTCTAGGTAATTGCCTAGTCCGCCTAGTGGTAAGACCGGCCCTGCGTACAATTCAAGAAATAACTAATATAAATAACAAAAATTGAAGAAAACAAAGATGTAAGATTAGCCTCCTTGATAATAAATTTTCAAGGTACCAAGACTGCAATTAAAAATGTAGATTCCACCACAGATTGAATTATGGTTTTCGCAAATTGTGTGAACAAGAGAGAATTTTAATGAATTAGTGCAGGGTGTAGTAAGATAAAACACATTTTTATGACGAGTAGTTGTTTTTGGAACCTGGAAGTATAATTTAGATACCAATTTTTGTGCATCAATAATAATGCATTTATTATTCACCATTTATGTACAATCAATCAAGTTTATTAAAAAATTGTTATTTTATTACATATTTATATGTCGAATAAAAGGCAGGTTAAATAACCAATTCGTCCACAATTTGTTATTTATTTTCTTATGTAAGAAAAGTTTAGATATACACTCACGTCTACGGTTCAAACTATTAAAGAAGTACTTATCAAGAAGATTTTGCTGCTGCGGAAAGCCTATCTCTGGAAAATTACCTTCGGTTCTAAAATACAGCGTTGAACCGATTCTAAATTATTGATATGTATATTGTAGTGTGGGGACCAAACAACCGAGGCATACTCGAGCTTCGACCTTACATAACAACAATACACCAACTTGAGCGGGTCTGTTTGAAAAATCACGCGAATTTCTAACTATGAATCCGTACGATCTGCTAGCTTCAGACATAATAGTGCTAATGTGAACATTAAATGACAGAGACTTGTCAAAGATAACATCTAGATCCTGCAGAGTCTCAGGCCTATGCAGTACCGCATCATCAATTTTATAACCATATGATATCACAGACTATTTGCGTGTGTAAAACACAACGCAACATTTTTGGGAGTTTAGAGGAAGTTTAAACTTTGTGCACCAATTACAATTTTTTTTGTATATTTTCTTGCAAGTGACTACAATCCACTATGCTTTCGATTCTGCAGAAAAACTTTAAATCAACAGCGCACATTAAATATCTACCATTATGCAAATCGTCTGTGATGTTATTAAGAGTTACAATGGAAAATAGGGGACCTAGGATAGGCCCTTGCGGGACTCCAGAGGTAGTATTCGACAGACTTGAAACCATTGAACGTGACGTATTGATATCTGTCAGACAGATATCATCGAAACAGAGATATCAGAACCAGAAAACCTGATGTTGGAAAGTTTGTTAAGCATCATTTTATGGTCAAGTCTGTCGAATTATTTCAAAAAATCTGTATATATCACATCCATCTGTGATTGATCATCCAACGATTCAGATAACTATTGTGTAACGCAAAGTAAATTAGTCGTAGTGGATCGGCCCTTCATAAAGCCATGTTGATGAATTGAAGTTTTCTTATTAATGTTACAGTAAATAGTTTCGTGCAAAAGAATTTCGAGTACTTTAGCAACGTTGCAAATTACAGAGATAGCACGAACATTCGAAATATCAAACTTGTCACCTTCTTTAAAAATTAAACAGACTTTTGAGCGTCTCCACAAGATTGGAAAATGACCGCATTTTAAAATTAGGTTAAAAATTATGGTTAACGGAGAAGCAAATATGCAAGCACAATCTCTTAATAAAAAACCAGGTATGCCATCAGGACCCATGGTCATTTTGTTTTTAATTTTCCTTAAGGCCGTATGAACCTTAGTCTCAGAGAAACGCGACACATGAAATTCCGAGTTATTGCTAGCACTAGAATCAATATCTAATTTTCAAGCGAGTTGTCCTGAGGTACATAAGATTTGCTAAAGCAGTCGGAAAATGCATTTAAAAGTTCAGTAGACTCGTTAATTTCGGTGTCATTGTATTTTATTACATTCGTTGATCTTTTTAAACTAATTAGAAATACCCAAAACTCCGATGGCTTATCTCTGATATTATTTTAAGCAGCCTTAATATAATTTTTATAGGAAATATCCTTATCTAATTTGATTTTGTTACTAAAATATTTGAGTTCATTATGACATGTTACGTCACCACTTTTCTTAAACTCTTCGAGTTTTCGCGCCTTCAACTTGATATTCTTAATGATGTCATGTAATGTCATGATGTCCAAAGCTCTAGTTCTGTGCGAAATATACATATCTACAATCAGTTCTTGTAATTGTTCTCTCTTTCCATTAAAAACAGAGCTGTTTACGAAATAAAGCTAAAGAGCATTAATTTGCAAACATAATTGGAAAAGAAATATATTCCAGATTGACAAAACTTACTTTGACGTCCTGAACAATTGCTAAATGAATCGGATCCGTCTAAAACAGTTATCGAACAAAATTTATTTTATTTGCACTGATAATAGTGAAATTGAAATCCTTATTGTTAAGGACTAAAGTGCCATTTTTAATCCCGGAGGGAAGTTTCTAACGAAATCGGCTAAAATTCATATCATGGGGGTTCTTGGGGTCGTTGATTACGATTCCGAAGTGAAAATTGGAAAAGTCAAAGTGGCGGGCCTAAAATGGCGGACTTTAAGAATTAATTCTTGATTTACACTGTTTTTATTGACTTCACTGAAAAATATGTAGAGTAAAAAACGTGTTTAGAATGTCATTTTGTATAAAAATACAGCGTTTTAGTAACCACATTATTTAATACTTTCGCTTCTCACCCGTGGAAAGCTCCCACGCCTGAGCCTCTCTTTTGCAAAAGTTGCGATAAAAACTTTTAAAAAAATTTCTTATTATAGTTTGATAACATTGGACTAATGAAGTTGAAAAACAAGAAAAAACCTAATCGTTACAACCATTTACTGGGAGTAAACATAGAGGCATAGACTCACCTCCCAAAAAATACGATCTTTCTTAAATTTTTACAACAAACTGATGGGGGAAAATATTAAAACATAATATTTCAGTCATAAAACTCCTCTATAAAATCCTTATTTTACTATAGGAATGTAACCAGACTGCAACCAACAGCTACTCTCCGGGCTATGTGCCCCGCTGAACGCTGAATTACAAGTTACAAGCCTGGCGCATTAGTGTCATCACATGCCTACCTTGCACTGACGAGAGCCAACAACTGGAAACTGCAGTCTGCAAATGGTGTGGACGACTGGCACGAGAGCTCCTTTAAGTAGGATCAGTCTTTCGGCTGGTGTTTGTTGCAATCGAAGCATTAGCGTTTTGTTGGTAATTCACAGTTATTGTACTTAACGCGCCATTATTGTAACTTATAATTCAGTTCTCGGCGGAGTACATAGTCCAGAGAGTAGCTGTTGGTTGCAGTCTGGTTACATTCCTTATAATAAAATAAGGATTTTATAGAGGAGTTTTACGACTCAAATATTATGTTTTAATATTATGCCCTCTAAAAGCACATTTGAATTAGTAATGATTAAAACCGAAATTCATTCATTTCCTATACTAAAAGTTGCGTTTGAGTTTTCGAGAATAAAATCTATTTCATTAGGCCATGCAAAAGTATATTCATAACGACTGTTAAGGCATTTCAGCATAATTCCATTATTTATTCGCAAAATAAATTACTATCCACTTACTTATTCGAACCTCATTAGTGCAGTTTGGAAGAAACAAAATGTTAGCATAATTGAGTTTAACTAAAAATAATGCGCTGTTCGCTCCGCCACTGTCACAACTCACTAATATATCTCCTCATTTGTATACATCAAAAGATTTATATGAGACACAACATTATGTTGTTTTTTTCTTAAATAAAAAACTCGGAAAGAGCGGACGATTAGTAAAAATTATGTGCGGGACTTAAAAGCAATTTATTATAAGTAATAAACTGGATTTAACATGGTCTGTTGGTTGTCTATACGGTAATATATTCTCAAAAATTTACTGTCCTCAATTATTTGGCAATGCAAGGAATAGTTTTAATTTTCTGTGACTAATTTTTACGAAGCGATGACAAAAGACTTATACGAAAGAGTAGAAAATCGCTGCTTTCAAATTATGCTTCAGACAAAATGCGCGTTTTAAAGGTGAATATTTCTTTTATTTTTACATATAGGTCATCTGAAGCTGTAAATTTTGAATTGAAAACTTAACAGCCTAATCTATGGGTTGAATGAATCACCTTTAATAATAGAACATCACACAAAGAAGTTTTCTTATCGATCTGATTACTTAAAATGCGGGAAAATGAGATAAGTCTACCATCAGCTTGAGACAAAAGGATATATTCCATAACTTTATTCGTTTTGGTGAAAATTCAGTGATAGAGAGAGAAAATTCAGTGACAGAACGGAGAATATTAGAGAAGACAACTAAATGATAAAAATCTGGCAAATTTAAAGCCCAGTCTAGTGAGTGAATCGTGGGAGGGAATAGACCACGCTAATATCGACATAATGATCTTGAGAACCTACTTTGGCACTTAAATACGCACTGCTCGGATGCCCCATGGCTTACTTATGAAATAAGAACTTGTAGCAGACAATTAAAAGATTTTTATCGGTTTATAAGGGAAACCAAGGATACACCCTTAATGGGAACCTTTAAGGCAAAGAAATATACAGACAAAAAATTTATAATTAAAAAAATATATACAAAAATACAAGACTAATTGAAGAGGCTGATAATAAAACAAAAAAAGTATGGCAAATTCTGAATACGGAGTTAGGAAAAAATGGAAAACAAAAACATTACTCTTAGAGAAAACAATGAAATCATCCAAAACAGCAGTGAAGTCAGCAATGAACTCGGTGAATACTTTAGACAGTAGCTCAAACTAAACTAGATGATCACTTTGGGGACAACATATCAAATCAATGCACTACAACTGAAACTAAAATCAACTCTATGTTTTTCATCCCAGTAGATGCCAATGAAATCGAATCAATTATTACTAACCTACCAAATAAAAAATTTTGTGGTTACGATGGTGTGTGTGTGTGTGTATGTAAAAATTCAAAAAAATGTGTGCAGTACTATAGTAAATCCCCTGTATGTTCTTAATTAATAAGTCAGTTCTGTTAGGAAGTTTCCCACCACTGTTAAAACTAGCAAAAATCATACCCCCATGGACATTCAGAATTATAGACCCATCTCTGTTATCAGTATATTTTCCTAGATATTTGAAAAAGCTACGTACAAAGGGATTGTGAATTTTTGCAACAAATTTGGCTTTTTGTCAAATGGCCTGCACGGTTTCCTGTTATGACGTATGGAGCAGAAACCTTGACGTTGATAAAAAAATCCATAAACAGGATCAGAGTTGCTCAGCGCACTATCGAAAGGTCACATTAGGCAACAACATCTTAAGAGATAAGATATCAAACAAAGAACTGCGAAGAGAAAAGGATCTAACAGACGCAGTAACAAAAATCGAGGCTAGACTAACGGACGGCAGATGGATAAAAAAATTCTTGAATGGAGACCTAGACACCAGGCAATAAAAAGTAGAGGCCGACCACCGACAACATGACGGACAACCTAAAACGTATCGAAACCAACTGGATGCAATTGGCTCAAGATAGAGAGAAGCGGCAAAATTAATGGGAGATCTATGTCCAGCAATGGGCGATAATGGGTTGATTGATGATGATGATGACTGTATTTGCCAAAGCACTATTAATTATCTATAATTTAATATTAAGAAGTGCAAGTTTTCTTCAGAAGTGAAAATCTTCACGTGTGTGTCCTATATTCAAAAAAGGTGACTTGAACGAGATAATAAACTATAGGCCACTTACTAGCATTTGTAACTTTAGAAACATTTTTGAAGTAATTTTTCAGTCCATCATACATTCCCATATCTCTGGCACAATATCTAATATTAACATGGTTTTATGAGAGGTAGGTCAACTGTCACAAACTTTGTGTGCAAAACACAATTTCTTGTGAAAGTCTGGATAGAGGCGGTCAAGTTGATATTACCTACACGAATTTCTTCAACGTTTTTGACAAGCCAGATCATAGTACTATGATTAGTAAACTGAACACCTTCGGTCTTTCTTATTCGTTGCCAGAATTAATTGAATCATATGTGCAGGATCGACATTAATTTGTTCAGTACCGGGGTTATAAATCTGGCAATTTCTTGCAAAAATCCGGTATGCCACAGGAGTCGATACTTGGTCCACTTTTCATTATTACGTTTATTAAAGATATTTTGGAGGGCTTCGATAATAACACACATTTCTTCCTGTACACAGATGATCTAAAAATATATCAATTGATTGACTCGATTGATGATGTGTCAATCTTCCAGGTTGCTTAAATATCATTAATACTTGGTGCAATGACAACTGTTTACCCCGGGGCGAGCGTAGGTGCATCTTTACTATGTACATACTTCGGTTTGCGATGCAAAGCAACGACAGGCGCAGTTAGTACTTGGATTGGTGACCATTCCAACGGAAACCGCGTTCTCACCTCACACATCTTCCAGCGGCTTGTATATCAGTGTATGCGCGGAAGCTATACAACCTTAGGCGAGGGTTTTATAGGAGATATACCATCCTTCGGAGGGGATGTAAAGCCGCCGGTCCCTTGTCTATTAAATGTTAGGCAAGAAAGAGATCCCTACTTTTCTTAAGGGAAGAGGTTCGGCAAAATTCCTGGTTGGGGGTAGCTCGTCTACAGGCGTCGGTGTTAGGCCTCAGTAGCGGAAATAGGCCGACGTTAAATAAATGTATATATATAAAAAAAAACTATTTACCTCTTAATGTTAGCAAATGTAATGTAGACCTTGGAGTTTATTTCGATCCAAAATTATTTTTCAATAAATATGTAGAAACGACAATTGCTTCCTCTTTTAAAAGCCTTGGTTTCGTGATACGTAACTGTAATAGTGGGGTCGATCTGGATTTACAAACGGATTCATTATTTTCGATGTCATGAAGTCGGACCACTTCTATCATCCGGAATATTTTCCGGTCGAACTTTTCGCGAGGACGGGGACGGGAAATTTCATGAAAAAATAGAGAAAAATCAGTTTTTCGGATATGACTCGCTTAGTCTCATTGGGGGCAATTCAGCAGCCGTGCGGCGAGATACTGGGGGAGGAACCTAGCGCTCCCACTTCTCCTCCTTCTGTCTCACAAATACACGTCCCACTCCGCTCATCCATTTTTATAAATGTATCATGCGCGCGTGCAGTCCCTAATGAAATTAGAGCTTCGAGGTAAAAAAAATCTTGAAAGAAAACTGATTGTCCTTGAAAATGAGCCCGGCCCGAAGTCCCTAACCCTCCCCCTTACACTTCTACAGGGCAGAAAACTTGCGGGAACCTCTCTCGCCTCCTAATCATCCGATTGCAATCTGGTCGGGCTCAATCAAAGAGGAAAAAATTCTACATTAGATGCCCAAAAAAAATCTTCCCCGCTCATTTCCTTCCTGGCGAAATATGACTTTTTCTAAAAATAATAACAATAAATCGGTTATTTCGCAACCATTTGTTTATTTATGGCGAAAATTGAAAATACATGAGCAGAACTCAAAGTAACCACATTAGTACACAATCTCACGTTTTCTGCACGATATGCGGAAAAATTGCTGAAGTTACAGCAGTTTCAATTTCACTTATGTTTACCCTTCCTCCTCCCCCTCTAATAAACCTAGCGACTTGAAATTGGACACGGTATTTAGGTCCTGAGTGTCTACTGGTGGAAGAAAAAAAACGCGAAAACGGCTCTCGGTACCGCAGCGAAAAATCCGTATACAAATCCGTACTTTCAAATCGCAATATCTCGGGAACCGATTTCGACGAGTCAAAATTCACTTTACGCGCATTCGCGGGTCCTTCATTTCATCTACTTTTTCGATCTGAATCAAACTAAGCGAGTTATGTCTCCCTATCTTTACATGTAATCTCCACCCCTCCTCGCGAAAAATTCTACCGGAAAATTTTTCGGATGATAGAAGGGGGTCCGACTTCATAACTTCACAAAAAAATCGAAAAAAAAAGTCCGTTTCAAGCCATTTTTAATGCCAGATCGACCGCACTATAAAGGTTTTCAAAATATCGGTTACTTTATGTAGTTTTCGTTAAATCTCGCCTCAAATACGTTTCTATTGTGTCGAATCCAATTTACAATTCCAATATTTTACAACTAGACAAAATTCAGCGTAGGTCCTTAAAATCTGTTGTGTACACACTAACGGTGAATATCCACCCAGAGGATTTCCACAAACTGAATTGCTGGAAATTCTTGACTTAAAAAACCTCAGCAATCGAAGAACTTCTAACTCCATAATAATTTGCCAAGGGTTTGCAGGTCTAAAACTTATATTCTACATACTCTCTGGAACATATACAAGATGATAAAAAAAATCTACTACCTCGTTAACCCCTGCCACCCCCTTTCGATGACACCGTTCCTGGACTATATGTTAGTCTCTTACTATTTGATTGTATATTCGTCTTTTTACTCGAACGATCATATTTAGCTTATCTACTTATTGGTTTTTGATTTTATTACTGATTTTATATGAAAAGATGAACTGATGGAAGTAAATTTTTTAATTATAATTTAAATAATAAACTTCATATTCTCCCTCGATCACTGAAAGCTTGCGTGGGTGGGAGTTAACATGCAGAGATAATGGATACACACGCATACCTACTATTAGAGAGTACCCAGATTAATATCTTCTTCAGAATGAAATTTCATTGCCCCGGCCACGAATCGAACCCGGAACTAATAGAGAGATAGTTAACCTCAGCTCAACCGGTTTGATGTCGCCTATCTCTAATTTTCCTAGGTACAGTTACTCACGAACACCCTGTATATGTAAAAAAATAAAACTTCAAAATATGTAAAAATTTACTAACTGATTGAGAAACTAATGTATTTAAAATTTGTCATGCCGCTGTCTATAAATACATAATATACAACGGCTATATCATATTCCTAAATTTAATTGTTCTAGCACCCCACGCGGTCATTTGAGGTTACCGATCGCTTTTTCCAAAACTATGTTTTAGTGTAGGCGATGCATTATGTCTCACATAACCTTGTTTTTCTAGGTATTACAACTTTTATATCTTTTAGAAAAGTCTGTAAAAAAGTCAATAAAAATATATTACATGTCAATATCATAAAGATATATGACATATTTATGCATGCAATATTGAGGTATATAAATTTTATAAGAAGATAGACAATTGTAAATAAAAGATTATTTTTGTAATGTTTAGGGTTATTTATATTTTATAGCTGTTGTAAATTGTAATAATAATAATTGTTAAAAACGGTAAATATTTACAAACGCCAAATTTATAAAAAAAATTATGTCAAATTTCAAACGTCATGAATAGTGGAGCAGAAATAAGATTTTAAAAAACGTTGCTGGGTAAGGACATTTTTTCAATGAAATCTGCAGCATACATAATATATAGAACTGGAAATTTTGATTTCGGGTAAAGTCGACACCTTCTTTGTTTTGAACAGTTAAATTTGAATAATATTGTTTTTTGATTGGTAATAATGATGATTTTTTTGTTTATTTTAAGAATTCTCTTTCATTTGTTTAGTTTTTATTTTTTCAATGCTCGGATTTTTGAAATTTTTTCTCGGAACTAAAATAAAATCGCTGTTTGTCACGATGGGGTCCACGGCGACTGAACGATACTAAATTTTATGAAAATTAAAGTGGTTGTAAAAAAAATAAGATGTGTAGAGCCAGTGCTTACTTTTAAATATACGCCGATTGTTTTATCGCCGATTTGTCCAAAACGCTGACATCAAATTCCGTTCTATTTGCTGACAACACTAAATTTTTTGTCAGTCCATTGGTAGATGACGTCTGTTAAAAGAAGATATCAGATAATCCAGAATTGGTGTAGTGACTGGTGCCTTTCTTTAAATGAAAACAAATGTACGGTTCTTCATATCGGTTGTAATGACCCAGGACATCAGTGCAGTTTTAGTGCCAAAAGATTGAAAATGGGAACTTTATATAGGTGTAATTATCAAGAAAGTAAATTCGTTAGTGTATGTGATGTCTGTCGCCATGTTACCCCAATTATTAACCAAATCTACATCCAACCCAAACTTGAATACGCAGTGCCTTTGTGGAGTCTGGTTCTTAAAAAATCAGTGGTAAAATTATCTCTAGACCTTATATTATATGAATGGACCTCTGACCTAGTCATTAGAAAGTTTTTCAGATATTGCGGCAATATTTTATTTTTAATTTTGTAAATAAGAACTAAATTTGACTTTTCAATAATGTCTTCTATCGAAATCCATTGTATTCCTCTCTCATACAATCTATTGGTGTATATTTACTGCAACCAGGAATTATTCTCATAGATTTATTCTGTAAAATTTTCATTCGATTTATTGTGTCTTTTATTACAAGACATCAAGACTCAAGCACAATTGGCAATATGAGGATGAGTTATGGTATTATGTACTAATAACTTACAAAATTCTGACAGGTTATCTGATATTCGATAGAAAAATCCCGTTTTCTATCTAATTTTTTGCACACAAATTCAACATATTTACAGAGATTTAACTGTTGATACAATATTACTCCTAAATACTTGATTGCTGAGACAAACTTGATTTTTGTATCTTTAATATAGATGTCAAAGTTACTGTTTAAGTATTTATAACAATTTTGTTAGCAAGGGCCCAAGGGCACTACCCTGTGAAACCCCAATATCGCTTCTAATTTTTTCAGATTTCTCTCCGTTCACTTTAGTCCTATGATACCTGTTACTTAAATAGTTGTTTATCCACTTCTGCTTTAATTCCATATAAGCTAAGTTTCGTCAAAAGTCGTTGACGATAAATCGCCTCAAAGGCACGCTGAAGGTCAATAAAAACACTTAATATCGCCTTTCCGCTGTTTATATCCGTCCTCCACTTGGTACACATAAATTGTAGAGCAGATTCACATGAGTGTTCCTCCCAAAAACCTGACTGGCCACTGTAAATCTACTGATTACTTTCGAAGTATACACGGAGTTGTTCAAAAATCACAATTTTAAGAATTTTTTCCACAACTGGGAGTAAATTAATTGGTCTATTATCAGCTGGTTGAGATGGAGATTCAACTTTGGGTACTGGAGTTATTATGCAGTTCTCAGTTATGCGGAAATTACGCCCATAGTTAGGGAATAGTAAAGGATAAAGAATAGTACAAAGAGAATGTTCCAAATTAAATATCAACATGAATGATTTCATATTAAATACCGAAGAGCACAATAAATATGTTTTTAGGCATTACAATTGATGAGTGTTTAAACTGAAAGGCCAACTGCTGTAATCTAATATCAAAATTAAAGTCAGTATGTTATTTATTGTGAAATATTAAACCGATTATGACAATAGAACAATTATATATCACGCTCAGGTTGGATCTCGGCTAAGATATGGAATATGTATTTGGGATAAGTCCACCCTATCCTCTGATGTTTTTATCGTTCAGAAACGAATTTTAAGATGCATTGCAAATGTCTCCAGCACAGAATCATGTAGGAGGTTTGTTCAAAGATTTTAAAATTTTAACCCTTATATGTTTATTTATTTACGAATTGTGTGTGTATATTGTGTGTGTATATTGTGTGTATTTCCAGCAACTCTCTATCATTTTGTACCTGAATAATATTCATATTATCATTTCCGCCATTTTAATATTGTCTGCTATATCTTTTACACACTCTGCATAAAATATATTAAAATTGTCCACTAATTTATCCTTATCATTTTCAAAAACTACTCTTTCCATGTTCGTTCTGTCCCCTTTTGTATTGGTTACTACTTGTTTCAAAGTTTTCCGCATATTTTTACTGTCCCCCTTATTTCTCCCGATATATTTCTCTTAAAACTTTTTCTTTTCTCGTCTTATCATATATCCGACTTTATTTCTCTTTATTTTATAATACAAAATTATGATTTTATTTTTAGAGGTGATATTTAATTTGTATATGTATCTCTTTACTTCCCCTTAATAGTCAATCAGAAAATACAATAATTAGTTATTTTGAATTTTTTTAATATATTTTAGAAGGCGGAATATTAAAACATAATATTTTTAGTCGCTAACTCCTCTATAAAATCCTTATTCTACTATACGGAATGTAACCAGACTGCAACCAGCAGCTACTCTTCGGGCTATGTGCCCCGCCGAGCGCTGAATTACAAGTTACAAGCCTGGCGCGTTAAGTGTAATAATTGCATATTACCATCAAAATGCTAATGCTTCGATTGGTTACATTCCTATTAGTAAAATACGGATTTTATAGAGAAGTTTGCGACTAAAAGTATTATGTTTTAATATTCCGCCCTCTAAAAGCACATTTGAACTATTCTAAGCCCAGTCAGGATATTTATTTTTCGATTGTAACAGACACTGGACTGCTAGATGGTGCCGGCTGACTATTTTGCATGTCGCTATCCTAACGGTACCGAGATGTACCAAATAGTCCACGGATCCTCGTGTTGGTCATCACATGCCTATCTTGCACTGACGAAAGCCAATAGCTCAAAACTGCAGTCTGCAAGTGGTGTGGGATGACTGGCACGAGATCTCCTTTAAGTAGTATCAGTCTTTCGGCTGGTATTTGTTGCGATAAGGAAGGAAAATAAGGATTTTATAGAGGAGTTTGCAACTAAAAATTTATGTTTTAATGTTTCGTTAGATGTTCAATTGTTTGTTCATTAAGTTGGCGCTACACGAAGCGTCAAACTTTGGATCCAACATTGAACCTAATGTGTGAATATCTCAAAAATTGTTAACTTTTGCAAAATACTTATATACAAAATTGATTTAATGTACCCACTGTATTCAAAACCACTAATAAAATCACAAAATTAACAGCAAACAGGGCAAGAGACAACCTCTCGGGTAGAAGTGTACCGAATAAATAGCACGCGTTGCATCCAATATTCGAAGCATCCTTTGATGGTAAAACAGTGTACATGCACTGAACTTTGCCTCTTCAATAATGCATTTCCTTTTGGAATTAATATGATACCTGTAAGTTGAATGTTATTTCTGCATTGTTGAAATAAAAACCATTTATTATTATTATTAAAAAATACCGAGAAAACCCAGAACATGGTAATGCGGCCAAGATTTTTTACAATAATTCGCTTCTACTCATTTGGAGAATAGCCACACGATGCAGCAAACTACCATATATCCAACGTTTGAAAGCATTTGACACATCGTATAGGACCTGCTTCAACTGTTATGGATTCCTCGAAAGAACTAAACATTTTCCTCAACACACGAGAAAATCGAGCGTAACGTATTAACTCAGACACACGGTACGCGGTAATTGTACCAGATTATTTTGGGACACGCTATATAATGTGGCGTAATATTTACGGTATCACACTCATATAATAAACTTAGTCGGCAGTGCGTAAATCAGTATATTCTCTCATAAACTTATATGTGTAATTGTAAATAAGCACTAAAGTATAACTGATAATTTTTAGGTGAATTCCTTGTTCAATAAACTTTTATCACAACTTGTATAGGAAACTGAATCATGGTAAATATGAACTGTATTAGAGGTAATGTAAATATATAATGTACAACAAATCTGTGTACCATTTCCGTTACTTTATTTTTAACGTAATGTCGGATGGGGAAGCACACGTTTTTTGTCATAGTTCTATCTTGTGCTATTGTTAGTGCTATTGGTACAATAGGCGCCTCGTTTCGGCCACGCGATCCGGGTTCAAATTCACCCGGATCAAGTCAATAATGAATTACGTAACGATGGATGAAAAAAGGCTTTAATGTTATTTTACCAATTTCTCTATCTCAATTAACATAACTTTACTGAACATATTTTGAGGGGTACATATGAATATACAAAACATTCCTCTCTATATCATCAGGTTTTACTTGTTAAAAAATAAGAAATACAATTTTTAAGAGCGTATATAAGTAATAATAGAAATAGAGGGACATAAACTTGCACGCTAATTCAGTTTAGGAGGTACATTTTAGCAATTATCTTCAGTTATTTTAGAAAGGTTTTTGTATTTATTTAATCCTTAAATTTTATTTGTCGGGATTGACTCCATTAGTATGAACTGTTCTTTTTTTGTATAATATATATTAAAAAAATGTATATATAAAAATTTCAAATTTAAGTGTGGAATAGTTTTAATGATCGCAGCAAAATATATCCCTATTAGTGAAAACAATTTTCTAGTTTATATACAAAGTAGAGCAATAAAACTTTCGATTCCAGTGTCTCGCTTGTGATTTTTCTGTTTAATATTTGATTATTAATCTAATCGAGTTAATGAAGCGTCAAAATTCTTAAAACTTCTTAATCCTCAGGGACAGGTCCCATTTTTATGATTTTTTTAAAATGTTTGTTTTTATATATTATTTGAAATCAGAAACATTTCAATGTGCGCAGCTAAGTATTTTTATTGTTTAATAAAACACCACAGAAATTAGACAGTTTAAACAATATAAACACAATTCATGCAGTAATTTTTTTTTGCATGGTATATACTGACTTTTAAATAGTAAAGGGTTAAAAAATGTTGTTTCTCTTTTATTTATTTAAAAGCTTTAAATTATATGAAAATTGTCAAAAAAAATTTATAAACAATTATGATTTTTTATTTATTTTACATTTAAATATGACATATAATTTATATATTCATCAAAATTCGAAGTTTTTAAAATATATATGAATAATTTAATGATTCATACAAAAAAAAAGTATTTAAATTTCATTCCCATATGGAATTCACTACAATTAATTCATGCAGATGAACAATGCAGACAACTTTTTCTGTATCCACATGCTGTAGCGTATCCAGTTTTGCAAGAGTAAAATATAATTTTTAAATTATTGTTATTTGGTGCTGCTGGTTGTGTCATTTTTATTGGTGTTAAATAATTTTCTTTCTATCAACCCCAATGTTCGGGAGATATTTTAGAATTATTTTTCCATTGCTGAACTTGAACATAAACTCTTTTGATGTGCTGTTTAGCTGCATTTTCTGTTTGAGTCAATGAATTAAGTTGTACGCCTTTATCTTTCTAAATTAGTGTTATAAAGCGTTTATATCTTAATTCACTTAAACTTTACCCATTTCAAAGAATACAGTGAAAACCTGCGTTGTAAAGCTCTTCTTAACTTTCATTTTCATGAACGTTTCAGCTGCTGCACGTAATTTGTTATCAGAATTGAAAATTTAAAAAAATATATTGTTTCCTTTATTATAAAAAGCTGATGTAGTATCACATCCTGTGAAGGATGGAGAAAGAGAATATGTTCTTTATTTATATTTGTCAACTGTTTTAAATTTTTTTTGCTGAATAAACTCGCTGTAAGACCTTATTTCTTGGTGGTTTCAAAAAGAACAACTCCTTATCATCTGGCGAATTAATTATTTAGTTAATGAAGATTTGCCTTTAAAGACCGCTAAGGAAAAGTTCTTAGCGAACAGCTGTAATAAACTAATCTTCTTTGTGAAAAACTTATTGAAAATAATATTGAGTGTTGTTAAGCAGAAGGTGATGCTTATCAATCTGCTCTAGATCGTCTCTTTTCTCATGTATCTGTTGTAGCAGAAGACATGTATTAGTGCTATTGATGGCTTTATCGCCAGATGACAAGGAATTGTTTTTTTTGAAACCGTCAGAAATAATGTCTCACAGCGAGTTTATTCAGTGAAAAAAATTTAAAACAGTTGGCAAATATAAAGAAGAACATATAAAACACAATTTTTTAAAACTGTCAATTCTGATAACTAATTACGTGCAGCAGCTAAAACATTTAGGATTGAAAAAAATAAGTGAAGAAGGGTTTTACAACGCAGGTTTTCACTGTATTCTAACAATGTATGGTGCTAAAACGGCGAAAAGTTTAAATGGATTAAGATATAAACGTTTTATAACACTAGTTCCGGAAGATAAAAGCGTACAACTTAGTTCATTACCTCCAACAAAACAGCAGCATCAAAAGAGTTTATCTTCAAGTTTAGCAATGGAAAAATAATTCTCCCGAACATTGGAGTTGGCAGAGAGAAAATGATTTAACGCCAATAAAAGTGGCATAACCAGCAGCACCAAATAGCATCTTAATAATTATATTTTGCTCTTGTAAAATTAGATGCGGTACAGCGTGTGGATACAGGAAAAGTGGTTTAACATTGCTCACCTACATGCATTAATTGCAGTGGAACGGATTGCGAAAACACGCTACAATCTGAAGAGGATGAAATCCCTAACGCTCCATATGGGAATGAAAATTAAATACAATTTTTTATATGAGTTATTAAATTATTCACATACATTTTTAAAATTTCGAATTTTCTTAAATATATAAATTATATATCATATTTAAATGTAAAATAAATAAAAAATCATTTATAATTGCTTATAATTTTTTTTGACAATTTAGATATAATTTTAATCTTTTAATAATTATAAAATAAAAAAGAAACAAAAATGTTTAACTCTTTACTATTTAAAAGTTAATAAATACCGTGAAAAAAATTTATTTCCGCATAAATTTTGTTTATATTGTTTAAACAATATAAATATTTGATTGCACACATTGAAATGTTTCTGATTTCAAATAATATGTAAAAACCAACATTAAAAAAAATCATCAAAATTGAACCTGTCCCTGAGGACTAAGAAGTAAAAACCTTCATTGACTCGGCTATTCAAGGAAAGCAAAGTTTTTAATGAGTTTTTAACGATTACAATTATGTACCAATTCAGATTGTATAAAATATTATTAATAACGATTAAAATTTTCAAAAAACCTCATTTTTTAAAACAAGCTAACATCGATTTATTTATTTTTTTAATTTGCTCTAAATGCGAGTGCAAATTTTATTACCTAAAGCAGTTTCCAACTTTAATTTAAGATCAAGGTGAAAAACGAGTTATAACAAATTTCACTCTGCTTCTGGAGCTTCATAGGGCTCCAATTTGATTGCACTGTTTTTTGACATATTTATGAACGATGTTTTATTTGACTTAAATGTTTCTAAACTATTAACAATATAGCTGATTGCTATAACATACAACAAAATCTTAGGATAAGCCAATGGTATGTAGAGAGTACCCTTAAAAATATTAAAATTAAACATTATTCGGCCCGGATAATTTTTGTGACTTGGGGGGTCGATTTTGATGACGAAATTACTTTCAAAAATAATCATCAACTTCACACTAGAATGCTAGTCTCATGTTGAGTAAGCCTCAGTAATATAGTGTGCCTTCTATGACTATAATTTGAATAATATGTAAAACAGATAAAGATTATTTTTAAATTATGCCTACTACAATGGAGCTGATCAATAGAGGTTTTCCTAGTGTAAAATCAAAAACAAATACAGAACCTTAGGGTATGAAATTAGAGAAGGGTAGATGGAGTCAAAATAATGGCAGTACTTCATATATTTTTTTTCCACAGGCATTTATTACTGAGGTGCTGATATATTTTTTAAAAAAATTTAATCGCCTTATTTAGATTAACGTTCTGACGAAGTTTAACATGAGCTATTCCACCACTCAATCAGGATACATACACATAGACAGTTATTCAACGATCATTCCCTACGACCCCACTTTGCCATCTGCTACAGCCGAGACTCGAACTCAGGAGTGGTACAGCCACTAGCAGCGTTGTCTTTCAAACAACCTCATCTAGTCCAACCAAATCGGCAACACACGAAAAACACAACTAAACATCCATATCCTAACCGGGATTCGAACCCGGAATTCCTTGGTTGCAAGCCTAACACGTAAGCGTTGAGCCAGTGAGCCGGCTAAAGTTGATAGAAGAAAACTATTTCCTATTTATAAATTTTAAACTGTCATCTCAATCTCAAATTTTGGTAGCTTACATAACAGATGAATTTTAATTTATCCCGAGAAGTAAGTCTACGTACCTTCTAAGAAGTTCGTAACGGACTATGCTCAAGGCCCAAAAATGTGAATATGACAAATACATTTTTCAAACGTTTATCTACGAAAAAGCTGCTCTTGTTTCTGTTCGCTAAAATTATCAATTTCAGAGAAATATGAGCTGATATTGGGTAAAGAAGACCACAAAGCACCTTCGCCATTATTTAAAAGACAGTCGAGTCGTCATTAATATTGTTGTCGACAATTGCCACTGAATAAAGCGGTGTTTAGTACAGACAAAAAAAATCTAAATCCAAGCTGTGAAAACTTTACGATTTCCTAAATCAAAAAAGGAAAACAAAAATAAAATAGAAACTTTATGAAACTTTTACTACTAGAAGTCTCGAATTTGAGTCGTGAGATTTTAAAGATTTAAACTCTAATAGAGGAAAACTCTCGAAAGCAATTAAACAAATGGCAACGAAAAATTACCGTGATCGTCAACAGTGCGAAAACACTATTACGCGGAGCTTGAAGGTAGCGAAAGATTAACTGATTTCACATTGTAGCAGCCCCCAATGGAGCCACCAACAGCCAATTGACCCTTCAACTACACTTTATCGCCTAACTATAAGTTGTATTAATTGAATGCCGATAGTTAATTGCATGAGTGCGTGTGGGTATGATAACCAAACAAAATTTTTAGTGCTGCCATGAGAAAATTCTCACAGAATATTTTGAAAATTAAAGCATTATTCCATCTTATGTGTTATCCAGGCGGCACACGAAAGCCCTTGAAATTTATTTAAATGATTGAAATGAAACGTTAACTAGGTACTGCTATAATCACTGGCCCTTACATAGGTACAGTAACATGAAAAAAAAAATTCACTTAAAATATGGTAATAGAAAGTAAAATGAGAAATGAAGCTTTGCTAGATATAATGTAATTCAATACTTTGAAAAGTAAAGCATTCTTTTAACATCGTACCTGTTATCCAGGCGGCACATGGAAGCCGTTCACATTTATTTGAGTGATTGAAGTTAAATGTAAGCCATATACTAACGTAGATAGTAATATGTAACACGAAACAAAAAAATGCTCTTAAAAATGGTAGTAGAAAACAAAATGAAAAATGGAGCTTTACTAGATATAAATAAAAATGTAAAATGTACCCTACGAGATGTTTTATTCAGATCATGAAATAAAATGGAACTTTTTTATTTTTAATCAGTAAATGACATCCGATACCAAAAAATTGAAAATATTAAAACCCATAAGGAAATTGGGCAACACGCCGGTTCAATGCTTACGCTTTACGCTTGAGGTCAAGGAGTTCAGGGTTCAAATCCTGGCTAGAGCATGGATGTTTAGTGAAGTTTTGAATGTATTACCGAGTTGGTAACAGTGGATTAGACGGAGTTGTGTGCGAGGCAACAGGGCTAGTCGCTACACCACTCCCGAGTTGGAGTCTTAGTTGCAGCAGATGTCGTAGGGAATGGACTTTGTGTAATTGTCTGTGTGTAAATATCCGGGTTGAGTAAGTAAATTTTTAATTTGATTACAAAAAACTAGAAATTATTTTAATGTATAATACTCTATAAGAAATCAATGAAATTGCATTATATCCGGACGCGTTTTCCTTCTTTTAATAACTACTATATGCATTTTTCTAAATTCATTTTTCACCACACTATGGCCGTAACTGGTAAAATATTAATATAGTATAATTTAAATTCAACAACAAGGAAGTCGAGTAATGTATGAGTGAGAATCTGAGAATGTAATTTTTTTGGTCCACTGTGTATTAAGCAAGTTATTTGGGCATTATAATGTATACCATATTCCTTTATATGTTGCAAATATAAATCTCTATACTTCACATCTATTCTGATAAGTTATTATGTACAACTCAATGTTACATACAGTGTGTTTCACTGAAGAGTCTAACAGCGTAATAATACTTTTGTTTTTTGTCCGATTTAAATCAAACTGACCTGAAAAGATATAGGTCACCAAGGTCACTTTCCATCTTTAAATGTAAAGCCATCTACGAAGCTAAATTATATGAAAAAAATCAAAAATAGTAGGCAAAAAGAGTCCAAGGGCGTGAGGTTAGGTGACCTCGGAGGCCAATTAATAAAAGGGCTATTTCTTCCAATCCACCTCCGGGGAAAAAGTTGTCGTTTAGCCAATTCCGTACTACCATTGCGTTATTGGATTGGGGCTCCAGCAAGTTGAAATACCACATTGTTGTTTTCAATAAGGGTCAATTTTTCAATTTCGATTTAAAATTCAGTTTGCAAAAACATTAGAAAACGTTCCGCTTTCAAACTTCCGTCAAAGAAATATGGCCCAATTATATCTTCATTCAAAATACCGCACCACACATTCGCCTCTTGTGAATACTGGCGTAGACAGTTTTACAACCCAATGAGAGTTTTCAACGGACCAATATCTAGTATTTTGAGAGTTAACTGTGCCGTTAGTTGTAAATGTAGCTTGATCTGAGAATAAAATATTTTTTTAAACATTAGGGTTGTTCAAAACCTCTCCCTCCCTAACACCAAAAACAATATTCCGGCCGCCTTTCTTCGTCTCTTTCTTCTAATGTGTGTAAGAAAACAGGCTTAAAGGGACGTAATTTATTTCGACGGAAGCATCGCCAAATTGTATCCTTGGGTACATTTGAAATTGTGGTCATTCTCCTTAGGCTACACTTTCTCTCACAGACTGAAAAATTTCTCCATCTCTAACATGATCCCTCACACATTGTTCTTGTTTGTTGCACACTTTGCCAGTTCTATTGAATAAATTATTAACTCGTCAAACTTTTACATGGTCCATTGGGGGTCAATCTGGATGCCGATTATTAAATTCTGTAGCAGCTTCTCTCGTTCTACGAGAATTATCACCAACTAATCTAACAATTTCCACTTTTTCCGCAGTTATAGGTATTTTAATTGAAATAAAATATGTTAGAATACAAAAAATCAGACAGAACGCCAACATTTACTTGACAACTAATCTGACATTTATAAATTTGTCTCAGTAGAAACAAAGGGGTCAGAGCATGCGTATCAAAACGAGAAATTTGGGACTGGAACTTTTTTCATCAAGACAAGCTTTTTTTTAGAATAAAGTAAACTTCGGATTCAGGGTTTTGAAAGATTTCGAACATGTTTTGTTAATAAAATTTTTTGATTAAAAAATTCCTACTATGATTTTTTATTTATTTTCTTATATAATTTAGCTTCGTAGATGGCCTTACATTTAAAGATGGAAAGTGATTTTGAATTTGATTTAAATCGGACAAAAACAAAATAATTACTACGCTGTTACATTCTTAAGTGAGACACACTGTATATTTCCTTCTTATTCACAATGTTTTCAATACAAATATATTTTACTATACAAAATAAAATAAAACAACAGAACTGAAACCCTAATAATTATAAACTAAAATTAAAATAGAGAAATAAGAAAACTTAAAAATCCTTACCTATGCTGTTTGAGGTTATCCTGCCGTTTAAAGCTCTTGCCACAAACTTCACAGCTAAAAGTCAACTCTGGGCTTTTGTGAGTTCTTTCGTGGATCATCAGATTGTAAGGTTTGGTAAACCTTCTTTGGCAGTATTTACAGATAAATTCACACTTTGCTCTCATTTTTCTACGGAATTGTCCTCCACTCACGTCGTTATCAATCTGCATAATCGCGAACATCTTGCCTTGTTTTTATCTTTATTGGCTTTTATGGCTGAGTTACTCAGCTCGCAGATGTGAAATTTTTTTATAAGCTCAATTTTTCTGGTTTTTAGAAAATGAGGTGTCTAGGATTTGGCTTCTACGAATTTAGGGATTCTCAGTTTTTTTTCTATTGATCTTTAGTATATTTATTATTACTTATTGTTTTGATTACGCGGGAACTTGAATTAGTTGTCTGTTTATTTTTAGATATCCCCACACATTCAACGTGAAGATGATCTAATAGTTGTTTGACTTTGTGCACTTTATATCCTATAACAAATATTTTATAGGAAATTCTTCTATTTGATTTAGCGATTTCGAGTAATAAGGCAGCGGAAACATTTAATCGTTTACGGACTTGTCACTCTTCTCGGGAAAACTTCTAAAATCTGGAATGAAAGAAAAGATAAGATTAAGTATATTTCAATGATATTTACTTTTACGTGTCTTCCCCACTTGATTTACTATGTGGAAGTAGATACTAGATACATATGTAGGACGGTAATGCAATTTAATATACTGGGTTTAGAGATGTCTTTATAGGATATGCAAAATTAGGAGTTGGGTTTATTATTTCCGTATTATTTTATTTTATTTATACTTTATTAGCTGAGCTCTTAATAACAAAAATACAATATAATCTAATATCAAAATTTAATAATAATAGTAATAATAATAAATGTCTTTATTTCTGATTATAACAATAACAAAAGGCATTATTATATATGGTAAGATTAAAACCAGAAATCTCAAGGGGGAGTACACTTACTAGTGCTCTTCCACGCAACCCTTGCCTTGTGAGATACATAGCACTATGGGAATATATTATAATATATATCTAGATAACCTAAATTAAGTGTAATGATAAGCATAATTGACAAAAATAAAATAGGAATGAAAATAACAAAATAAAATAAAAAAATAACAAATAGAAAAATAGATAGAGATAGGAGGCACATTCAAATATTCATACATAATTTCTTAGAGTATACGTTGAAATGTCTTTTTTAAATTTTGTTAAATTGTAATTCTTATACTGGTCCGGCACAGCATCCCTTATTTCATTAGATGCCAACTTGGTTGTCCGAACCGGAAACAAAATTATATAACGGTTATTTTCGGTTTTTTTCGGTTCTGAGCCTGATATCATATTTTCCTAACTTTTCATGTCAGACAATTTCAATTTTCAATTTAATGTTTTGTTTTTATATTTTATGATTATGGGCATATTTTGTTTCGTCTCTACCACAGCAAGCTTCAAGAATCTTAAAAGAAGGACTGGAAGCGGAAATGAAAGTGAACAGAATGTACTCAACGTCGACTCAGAAGAAACGGGAAATGAACAAGATACAAGTAAACCGGAAAAACCAAAAAGAACAGAAAAAAATCAACAGAACCGGACCTAAAAATAAGAACCGAAACCGACATTTTTTTGTTCATAAAAACCGGAACCGAACCGGACCCGTTATTTCATTTCGGTCCGGATCCCTGGTATAAATATTTAATATTTTGCGAAAACCACACAATTCATATCATTGAATCGTAAAAATCAGCTATGCCATAATAGTAAAAATTCACTTTATAATAATTATAATTCAGTAATTATTTATTACAATTTAATACAAACAAGCAAATATCTCATAAATAAAAATACAAGTACACATGAACATCCAAAAAAACGAAAAACTATGCATAACAGTACTACTACCATAGTGAAAAGAAAATGTGTGTATTTATTTTTCTAACTACAAATGCTCAAATTGTGCATCATGCATTCTAATACACAAACATGCACTACGAGACACCTCACGCATTACATCTTGGAGCATTTCAGGAGTAATTTCCTCACACGCGTCTCTAATTCTGGTTTTGATGTCCTCAATATTTTCAGGGGCAGTTTGAAATACCTTGTCTTTAATGTAACCCCAGACGAAAAAATCAAAGGGAGTAATATCTGGTTTACCATGATCCGTTGGCATCGGGTATTTGCCAAAATATTTTAACTTTTGCATTTTATCATTTTATTGATAACCAAATTATCCTCTTCTTTACTCGGGTTGTTTAAAAACGTTTTTATCTTCATTTTCGTAAGAGAAAACTATTAAAATATTTCTAGAAGTTAAAAAAGTAATTATTAATAAAGAGACGCACGGTGGATTGCATAACCAGAACGAAGCTACTTCATATGTGATATACAGAGTGTTAGGAAATTCTTATCTCTGACTTTGGATAAATATGGTATTTTTTATTAAAAAAATTATTTAAACAAAATAATTCTACATATTTTAATATTTTTAGTAAACTTGGATTAATAACTTTTCAATTAAGCTCAAGAATGTTAATTTATTTCGATTTTAACTCATTTTATTAACATATACATTTGTACTACGATGAAAAACTACCTCTTTTTTAGCATTATCGTGAATTAACAAATAAAATAAAAATAAAAGTAGCATATTTCCACAAACCACATTTAATAAGCTACCGAATGCTGATGATGGTAATTCTTCATCGGTCCCGAATTTGTAAAAATTGATATTCAAAATTGGCCTATTTTCATAAATTTTCAGTTTTTTGGACATATTTCATATTTTTTAATATAACCCATAAATAATGCGATTTATAAAAAAATACAAGAGATTTTCTGTAACTAAGAAAATTTCTCTTCATTTTATTTTTCTGGAATTTTTTCTACGATGATTCTAGATGGAGCTGTAGTCAACTGAATTCATGCGTAAAATTATCATTTTCAACACAAAATAATGACCGCCATTGAAATTAATAACTTTTTAGACAGAACAAATATTAAACAATCACTAACATCATCTTATCTTGAAATTGCGTTCTCAGATATATTTTTAAACCTAATATTAATCGAGTAAAACTAAAAAAACAATGAAGATTTTAAACGCGTAAAATCGAGGAAATCAACTGTGGGTTATTTTCAAGGCAAAATTGGGTTTCGCGATAAAATATACCGTTTTTAATCCATTTTAAAGATGCTGCTCTCGCAGTTCATGCATCAAGTGGCTGCGACACGACGTTAAATATTTCCAAAGGGGAAAGTTAAAATTATCAATTTATTTAGTAACAGTGAGCCTTATGCATAAGTTTCAATTCTCCATTGACATCACTTTCGAATATCAAGAAAACTGGTGAAAATATTCCTTCGTAACATATGGAGCCCTAAAAACTTTAAATAATTTGAGGTACATAACTTTTGCCTCAGACTCTCAGACTACTACGTAGGCAAGGATATCAATCGGGAGTTCTGGAGGTGGAAAAAGAACAGAATATTTTGGCACTAGTAAAAACGGCAGACCCTCCAGCACCCAAAGCAACTTTGAATCTGATTTTCTGCAACTTCAAAAGAGCTGCACAGCTTTGTGCTATTACAGAAAAGTGTTGTTTAGTCTAAGTACGAGGATAGAATGAGAACTTTTATTTTTATAAATCTTTTTTTTTGTAACTACATATAGAAACTATTTACTTGAAGGTAAAAATAAACAAAACATTGACCACAAAAAGTGTCTTCTTGGTCATACAATAAATCTACCAAAGAGAGGCGGGCGTTTACCATGATCCGTTGACACCCGGTATATTATAAAGAGGAGAATATCTTTTACATTCGTTCGTGCAGTTGACAGATGAAAAAAATTGTTTATCTTGCCTCGGTTCTAGTGCTATGAAAACATAATAGGCCCGATACTTGGGAACAGTTTACGTTACTATAAACAATCTTGTCTATAAAATCAGATGTGCGTCAATGCTCAAGCGAGTCAAAGCCAAAGATTTATAAGATCTCCGGATTCAGGGAATGTCATAGCAGGATATGCACCATCTGTTCTAAACATGACCTATCCCCTCCAAATAAAAATTGCGTAATTAGCACGCCATACGGTTGACGCATATTGTGATTATAGCTGAGAAAAATTGTGTATAGTTGTTTCAGTGTTTGAAAATTGCAGCTATTTCTGATGATAATTCCTAAAACTTTGCAAGATTTTGTGACTGTATGTAATGTGACTATAAAGTGTTACCATGAACAGAGTAATCAAAGTGAAATGTAAATGCTATGGTAAGTTACAATTCTGAATATTTAAAGATAAATCATTTTTATACAGCTCTGTAGTAGAATTTTTAATAATCTGCATAAAACATACACGGTATAATAGAACTATCAACAATCTCATTATTGAGCAAGATACAAAAAGTGGTCCTGGAATTGATTCCTGGGGGGTCGCCCAAAGTAGCATTTATTTCGACAGTAGTCTAGAGAGTGGTTAGAATATTGTCGAATGTGCAATAAGTGGTATATTATACCTTACTAAAAACCAGTCTGATAAACTCGCCAATGAAAAATACAAAAGAATATATAAAAAAGTTATTAAAACAACAAAAGGGCTGCATAACGATCGTTTAGTAAGCAGAGCCTCTAATAAAAGTAAAATGGTTTGGTCTATTATTGATAAAAATGTGAACTCCCGTAAAAATGAAAATAATTCCCAAATAAAGCATATAAAATTTGAACATTTATTGACTACTAATAATTTAGAAATAGCACAAAAATTCAATTCTTTTTTGATAGATGCCCCACAAGGACCCAATAATTAGCTTGCAAATATGAATACAGGCGCATATTTTTTTATTGAAAAAACTATCCAACACTATCTCATCTCATCCAATTACTGACAGCGAAGCTTTTAATACGGTTATGCAGTTAAAGAATTCCAATTCCCCCATTTTACAACACCCTTTTAACATTTATTGACTGATTTGAGTTAAAATTTAGATATCTGTTAGTATGTGTTGGTTTTCTATAAACACTTGTTTCAATTGTATTATTAACCCTTTTAATCAGAACATCTAAAAACAGTAGTTCATTCCTACTTTCTACTTCTAATGTGAATTTAATAGACGGTTCATTACTATTTATATTTTCTAAAAGCCTATCTAGTAAATCAACACCATTAGGCCAAATTGCAAAGATGTAGTCAACATATCTCCACCAGACAACCGGTTTGTTTATACAATTTTGAACATGTGTGTTCTCAATGTTCTCTATAAATATGTTGCTTAAAATTGGTGATACCAAAATCCTGCTGATAGAATTCATTTTCCAATTGAAAATAGGTTGTTTTATACACGTTGTTCCATTATGCTATTTACACTTAATTTAGTTCTAGTTTCCAAATTACTATCATTCAGCAACCTATTTTTAACTATTTTTAAGGTTTTATTTACCGGAAAATTGGTAAAAAGGCTAACTACATCAAAACTAATCATCAGGTGTGATTCATGAATATCGTTTTCATAAATTTTTTCTATAAAATGTATATTATTTTTAATATATGAATTTCCAGAAAATGGATCAATAATTTTAAGTAAAAATTTTGCCAAATTATGACATGCTTAATTAATAGAACTATCAATTGGTCTTAAAGAAATATTTTGTTTATATATCTTTGGCAAGCCATAAAAATGAGGAGGCTTACTATGATGTGGTGTAAGATTCCTTCGTTCAAAATCATTAAATTCGTGTTTGAATTTAAACTAAGTTCTGTAAATTTTGCTCTATTGTTTTTTTTGGATCTTTGTTTAGTTTTGGGTAGGGCCCTTCATTTACAAGAGTCATGATTTTTGTATCATATATATCTTTATCTATAATGACTGTGGCATTTACTTTGTCTTCTGGCAATATTTTTATACTTTCATCGCGTTTTAAGGAATTTATCGATAGCTTTTCTTCTGGAGTTAAATTATCTTTAATTTTGTATTGGTTCTCTAAAGCAATTTTTTTTCCCATATTAAGTTTCTGAATTTATGTAAATGCGTACCTTTTTGCAGATTAAAATATTTTTCATAACCTGACATTCCGGTTTATAAACTCATAATCCTATTTCTATGACGTTCCTGTTTAGTTCATTTTCTATGTAAGTAAAGAACGAATTATTGGTGATGTCAAATGTTTATACAATAGGGCCAAAATAAATAATTTCATCTAATAATGAAATATTAAATAACAACAAAAAATGTATCAGAGGTTCTAGTACAAAATCAATACCCTGAAATCCTTTTTGATAGGGTTTTATTAAATGTTGAAAATAGGGACAATCAGGTACGACGAAAACCTGAACGTCATTATACAGCAACAATTTCTTATGTATACGGACTATCGGGAAGCTACGCCGTATAAGTGACAAATTTGATATTAGGACGATCTTTCAAACGGGGAACACTTTGAGATCTATTTTAACAAAAACAAAACCGATAAACCGGGAGCAGAATTCAAAAAACTGTATTTACAATATCCCGTGCGAATGTGATAAATATTATGTGGGTGAATCATCCAGACCTTTCGGTGCGAGGCTGGAAGAGCACAAGAATTACATTAAAAAGAATGAAATTCATAAATCAAAGATTCGTGGACGGACGGACATAGAATAAACTGGGACTCGGCAAAAATTTTAATAAAAGAGGCAGTTAACAAAAAAAGAAAAATTAAAGAATCAGCAAAAATATTATTAAATGAAGATAATTGCGTATCGAATTGTTCTCTAGATATTTATATAACCTGGCTACCAATGTTAAAAGAAGAACTTAACAAGCTCAACTTTGCCTAAAACAAAATAACATCAGTTCTGTGTTCTATAGTAAGTATCTATGGAAATAACATAAACAAAATCTTTTTTTTTTTTTTTTAATGGCATTTGGACATAGTCCATACAGCAACAAAATCTTAAAGCTGTGTATTTGTCATAGACAGCATATAAAAGTTCTTCGAAAAAAAGCTTTGAAAACGGAAAGAGACTACTTTCCGAAACGTTAACAAAATACCTTATTTCTTTATTTATTCCAATTTATATTATTTGTAAAAAATAACCTTTGACTGTTCCTTTGACGTAAACAACACAGGCGCAGAAGCTTTTTCCAATAATTCTAACATTTTGTAGATTCGGTAATTTGTTTTTGAAGAGGACAATACATGTGGCAGAAAACCCAAAAAAGGAAAAAATATTCGTAGAATGCCATAAATAACTTTCAGACAATACTCTATGAGAACACGAATGAAAAGAAATGTATTTGAGTATTCGTAGATTTAAATAAAGCCTTTGACTTAATCAATCATTATCTACTTCTAGAGAAACTTTTTATCATGGATTGAGAGGAAAAATATACGATTGGGTGAAATCTTACTTAGCTGATAGGAATCAGTTAGTGGAAGTGAGGTCAGAGAGCCAACATATGTCAATTGGCGTTCCACAGGGATCTGTTTTAGGACCTTTGCCGTTCTTATTTTTTTCAATGACCTAGAGAATTTTATATCGCTCAGTAACAATTTAATTATGTTTACTGATGATAATTCTTACTTAAATTGTGACACTAATTTTTCAGATACATATCTAATATGCAATAATAGATTATAAAATGTTTTGATTATTTTTAAATTTAAATTTAAATTAACAGTGTTCATTAATTTTACATCCAGAATAACATCAATGATGAAAATTATCTGCTAAGGGCTGGGGTAAATCTACTCAATAGCAAAATTGAATCAAATTACTCGGCATCACATTGAACAGTGCCCTTAATTGGGAACCTCATTCTGATTACCTAACAAAGAAATTATTACTCACATGCTATGCCCTATTTATGTTAAGAAACATGCCGAGTATAGAAACTATTATCACATATTATTACGCACAGTTCTACTCCAGAATGACTTATGGCATAATGTTTTGGGGCTCCTCACACAATGCTGTCAGAATTTTTAAAATACAAAAGAAAGCTACTCGAAATATGGTAGGCACGTCTCGATTGGCCACTTGCAAATAAATTTTTAGAGATCTAAAAATTCTGCATTTACCTTGTGTTTATATGTTCAAAATATTGTCATACGTCCATGCAAATAGTAGTTCATTTTTATTGAATAATTTCAATCATAATTATAATACTCGTGGGGCTGAGAACTTGGTAATATCAAACCGTCATTTATGAACTTATTTATGAACGTGATCCCAAATATATGGGTATAATATTATAATAAAGTCCATATTGCTATTAGGAATACAAATTTAAGCCATTTCAAAAATATCATTAAAGAACAGTTACTTAAAGAATCTTATTATTCTGTACAAGAGTTTTTAAATAGTAACTTTGCTTAATGTTTATAACTGCTTAATTTTAATGTTAGAGCTTACATATTTCTTTTTTGTGCTTTAGCTGCGTAGTATTAAGTTCCAATGCATAATTATTTGTATTTATTCTGCAATATATTTCAAAAAAACATTTACTTAAATAATGTTATTATTCTGTTTACCAGTTTTAAATAATAACTTTGGCTCATGTTTATATTTGCGTAATTTTAATGTTAATGCTAACAATTTTGATTGTGTGCTAGTTGCATATAGTCTTACGTTCCACTGTATAATTGTTTTTATTTGTGTTTTTATTTCTAACTATTGTACTTTTACCATGTATTGGCATGTCTTATAACGTTTTACATTATGGTCTTTTGGACAATAAAGCAATTCTATATAGACTACGTGTCAGATCCTACTTCATTAGTGTGTTACATGCCACTTTCGGGCCATGTAACGGGCTTTTAAATATTCCGCAATTTATGTGAATACTAAATAGGAATTTAGGTTGGTCCGCCCCTGGCTGCATGAACCATCTAGCGAAGGTGCGAACCGTAGCTGGATGAATTCCTGTCGGTAGGTAAGGTAGAAGTTTCCGGTTGTTGAGGGCAGAGGCCAGGCGAGAGAGTCTGAAGGTAACGGGAAAGGAAGATGGTCGTCTAAGGTTCCATTGGAAAATAATTTTATTTTATTCATCATCCGGGTAGATTTAAGTGTTTTCCATCAACAAATAAGCCTTTCTATTGCGAAACATTGGAATTTTCGAATGGTATATGTATTTTTATGGAAACTTGAACCCTTGAGGGGATATAGTTGGGACTCCGAGTCGCCGTGTTTTTCCTGTAAGTAGCACGTTCTCGAACGTTTTCATTTGAAACTATGACCTAGTTTTCTTTATTATTCAGTCTCTCCGCACCTCAGTAATCGAAGGCCATTTAGCAGCAAGTTTAGAAGGACCTGAGGTTATTTTTACAATTTGGGAAAGAAACCCTCTGGCAAGGGGTAAGGTTATGTTCGCTTATGTTACATTTGGCTATTTTCTTGGGTGAGTAGTTGCTCATGATGATGTATTGTTTTAGGGTTTTCTTTTACCTCCGAAACTTTTTATTTTTTTTGCTCACTACTAGTTTTTTTTCCAAGCGCATTCCACAACATTAGCCAATCCTTATCCTGTGGCTGTGAAGAGCTGTGGATGGTGAGACTTCTTGTAGCTTGGGTAAAGTGTCCTCGACTTCTGGGGTCTGGGACTTCATTCATGCCTCAGCCTTCGGAACCTGCTGCGTCTTCTTGGTTAGGGCAAGTAACATCCGCCCAGAAAGGTATGTGTTGTGTATATGTCTGTGCCAACATTATGGAACCAGTGGACTGGGTTGTCGCTGCCAAATTTTGAGCAAACTGCTATTTAGTTTTTTATATTGAGTACCTAACGAGCACGCCTTACTTACCTCTTTGTTTATTGTAAACAATTTGGTTATATATATGCATATATATGTTTTGTTCCTATTAATGTACTTGAGTAGTGATTATATTTTATGATATATGTTTATCGATTACCATTAACTACTAGTTAGTCAAATTTGTTATAGTCACATTTGCTTTAAGCTCTTGATATATTGTTCGTTGCATATGTATATACACATTTAGATATTGTTTTTTTTACATTAATTTTTATACTATTAATTAGTCACATTTTTCTGTAAAACCCCCTTGTTGCAACCTACGCCTATTTGCTATACGACTAGCCAGGCAGTGTCAGCTCCCACGCATCGTCAGGAGGGCACTTATTTTTTGTAGCCTAAAAAAAAGGGTCACAGCAAAACACCCTTTGGATCCCTAATCAGGGGCCTGTATCATTTTTGTAAAATTATTGTTGCATAGATAGTAAGTCCACGGTTACAAGTGTTATTTTAAACTTCAAAAAGTATTCAAAGAAACGGACATATTATAAAAATATATATACCAATTTAATGAATCAGGCGTAAAACCCTACATTATTTACAGAAAAATAAATTAATACATGCGTACTTAATCTAAGATATATTAGCGATAATATATTTTCTGTAAATATTGTGATATGTATAAATGCATACATTGATTAACTCGATGAAATTCCTAAAATTATATTTAGCAATAATATTGTTCCATGAGTCAACTTCAATTAAAAAATATAGTTTCATAAAAAATAGTTGAGGCGGAAAAGTAACATCTCTAAAAAAGTACAAAAAATTATTAATTCCATTGATGATTTTATAAAAAATAATGTTTATTTATGAATCTATAATTATATTTAATTGCTTACGTTAATACAAATCCATTGTATAAAGTGATTTACTAATGAAGAAAAGGAAATTCCAATTTCAATAAAACAATAAGTCGATAATAAAATGTATGTATAAATAAAAGTTATTGCAAACTAAATAGTAATTGTTGTGGTGGTATCGTAATGTTTACATCAATAAGACATCAGCATCAGGTAATTCTTATATTTCTTAATAATATATTGAATATTTACTGGAGTCAATGAAGTCGTAAAAACGGCATAGCCTCGGAATTCTCATTTAGTTAAGGAAGCTTGATGAATCTTTCTGTAATATCCTTATAAGAATATCAATTACTGTTAAAATCAGTGATGTGAGTTGTAATATTACTAATGCAATATTATAGGTAATTTAAATAATATTTCGTAAAGTTATCCTTTATTTTTTATATGTTTTGGCGATGTTCCCAGCAATTTTATTATTCTTTACAAGAGTTTTTAAATAATAACTTTGTCTAATGTTTATAACTGCTTAATTTTAATGTTAGAGATTATATATTTCTTTTTTTGTGCTTTAGTTGCGTAGTATTAAGTTCCACTGCATAATTATTTGTATTTATTCAGTAACATATTTCAAAAATGTCATTAAAAACATTTACTTAAATAATGTTATTATTCTGTTTAACAGTTTTAAATAATAACTTTGGCTCATGTTTATATTTGTGTAATTTTAATGTTAATGCTAAAAATTTTGATTGTGTGCTTAGTTGCATATAGTGTTACGTACCACTTGTTTTTATTTCTAACTATTGTAGTACATTTACCATGTATTGGCATGTCATAACATTTTACATTATGTCCTTTTGGACAATAAAGCAGTTCTATATAAACTACATGTCAGCTCCTACTTCATTGGTGTTATTTTAAACTTCAAAATGTGTTCAGAGAAACGGGCATATTATAAAAATATATATACCAATTTAATGAATCAGGCGTAAAACCCTACATTATTTACAATATATATACATATTTAATATATGCGTACTTAATCTAAGATATATTAGCGATAATATATTTTCTGTAAATGTTGCGATATGTATAAATGCATACATTGATGATTAACTTGATGAAATTCCTAAAATTATATTTACCAATAATATTGTTCCATGAGTCAACTTCAATTAAAAAATATAGTTTCAAAAAAAATAGTTGAGGCGGAAAAGTAACATGTCTAAAAAAGTGCAAAAAATTATTAATTCCATTGACGATTTTATAAAAAATAATGTTTATTTATGAATCTATAATTATATTTAATTGCTTACGTTAATACAAATCCATTGTATAAAGTGATTTACTAATGAAGAAAAGGAAATTCCAATTTCAATAAAACAATGAGTCGATAATAAAATGTATGTATAAATAAAAGTTATTGCAAACTAAATAGTAATTGTTGTGGAGGTATCGTAATGTTTACATCAATAAGACATCAGCATCAGGTAATTCTTATAATTTTTAATAATATATTGAATATTTACTGGAGTCAATGAAGTCGTAAAAACGGCATAACCTCAGAATTCTCATTTAGTTAACGGAGCTTCATGAATCTTTCTGCAATATCTTTATAAGAATATCAATTAATGTTAAAATCAGTGATGTGAGTTGTAATATTACTAAGGCAATATTATAGGTAATTTAAATAATACTTCGTAAAGTTATCCTTTATTTTTTATATGTTTTGGTGATGTTCCCAGCAATATTACTTATTCAACATAAATTTGTAGAAAAACTGTCTTAAACTTTCAGAAAGAAAACAGTTCATTTTTAATAGCATTAATTGAAGACAAATTTAATAATATCTATGGATTATGTTACATTAACAATTGTGCCCTATATGAGCCTGTGCCGGTGTCAGATATATATTTTCTTAAATAATGTCGGTATTATTTGGTATTTTTGTTGCTGGATACTTTGGTAACGTTAAGACAGGCGAATATTTTCGTAAGTTTTTGAAATCCGGAATTGAGCTTTGGCACAATTATAGTCCTATATAAGACGTATATTTCCAGATAACCAACATAAATTTAGTTAACAAACTGTGACAATGGCAGCCCCCCAAATAATAATAGTAATAATAAACTTTATTGTCCAAGAGACCATACAATAATATGGTATGAGACACGTCGAAATGATTGACCAGAGTAATCAATGCGATAACAATCATAACACGAGTTGAAAGACATAGAAATAAAAGAAAATACAGAAAAATATATACATATAATGATAAAAGAAACTATTACACAAAGTTAAAACCTAAACATCCAAGTCATCTTCTAAAAGTTCTTGTACAGAATAGTAGCATTTTTTAATTAAAATATTTTTAATAACATTATTGAAACCACGTCCATTTAAATTTTTAATTCTTGGTGACAATTTATTATACAGTATAATACCCATATATTGTGGACTCTCTTTATATTTAGATAAATTATGGTACGGAATTAATAAGTCGTCACTTGATCGGGTATTGTATTCGTGATCACCTGTTATATTTCTTAGTGCCTTTTTTGTATCATAAAATTATTCTGTTTTTGAAGAGGATACATGTGGTAGAAAATCCAAATAATAGGAAAGAATATTCGTAGAATGCCACAAAGAACTTTCAGACAATATTATAAAAATTCTTTGCACACTTGAAGAAGAGCCCCAACAAATAATCCCATACGAAATTCTGGATAAGAAATGTGTATAATGGTATGATAATATAGTTTCTATACTGGTAATTTTATGCAATCTGTAAATTGCATAGCAAACGGACGTTAATTGTTTTGCTACATAGTTAATATGTGGTTCCCAGCTAGGCGCATTATCTAAATTTACACCAAGTAATTTTGTTGAGTCAACTTGTTGGATGGATTTAACCTCAATTTTTAATAAATTACTTTCTAAAACACGGGATATTCTTGGTGTAAAATTTATAAATACCGTCTTTGATATATTTACGACAAATTTATTATTCTTAAAAAATGGATCCCATTTCCAATATTTTGCTTTACGTTGAAGATATCGGAAAAAGTTATTCAGAATCTAATTTCCAGCTCCAATATGTTCCAATATGAGATTCACGTTATTTGTTTTTTTTTCAATACTTTTCCGCAATGTCCACACACGGTTACATTTTAGTTATGTGAACTATTAAATTCAATGTCAATCTGGTCATATTGACATTCTCTGAGTCTTTGAGTTCTATTGTGTAAAGTTCTTAGTTTACAATCGTAAAGTGTGTCACATTTAAGTAAAAAAATTTAAATAATAAGGTTATTCGGTGACGAGGCTCGTAGTAGCAGAGAAGTAACCGCAGAATTTAGCCGGAAACATCCTTTACGAGTCGATATTAGTCATGGAACTGCAGCCACAATAAATGCTCTATTCAATGGAACTGGCAGTGTTATTAAAAGATCTGAGAATGACCAACTTTGTCGAATACATCCGCATTCTGAAGATAACGTAATCTCAGCTGCAAATCAAGCGAATCCAAGATTGAGTCCACGAGATTTAGCATCTCAACTGAACATCGATAAGGAGAAAATTAGGAAATGTTTCAGACGTCATTATATGAAGACTTCACCAAAATTTCTGAATACTTTGAAAGAAGGTGATGAAAATAAAAGGTTAGATTATTCCCAGGAAAATTTTTTAGATGACAGGAAATTATAAGTAAACTTTTGTTTATTGATGAGGCTACATTTACCACTAATGGGGTAGTGCATTCTCAAAACTGTAGGTATTGGGCTACGGAAAATCCTCATTGGGTTATTAATTGTAAAGACCAGTATTCAGAGAAAATTATAGTGTGGAAAATTGTAGCGTGGAATTTTGAGGACAACAGTTGGTCCGTTTCTCTTTAATAAGTCGTTAAATAGTCAGCGTTTATTTAACTTTTCCAATACGGAATTATTGGATGCATTTGGAAATCTTCCTCATAATGTGTAATAGATCTTCATCTAGCTAGATGATGCGTCAATTCACAATTCTACAATTGTTCGTCAGTGGTTGAACGAACATTTACCATCATGGGATTTTATAGTCTAGGTAAGGAGCATGCCCACCACACATTCATTAATCAGTCCTAACGCCGCAATTATGTTCTTTTAGGCACTTGAATTGCTCACTGCTGTTCTATGTAATTGGTTTTAATACTTAGTTTTAACACGCATGCCCTCCTCATTAGGGTTCTTCTTTTGAGTCAAGAACTGATAGAATTTTTTATATAACACCACTTCGATGGAGAAACCTGTGGAGCGCAACTCCTGGAACACAAGCAGATAAGCATTCATCTATCTATTATAACTTTGTTTCATTTTTATTCTAATCATCAACCCATTTGTTGATCTAACTTAACTTTAAATTCAGCTTTCAAACTTTTACGATATAAAATAAATACCCGTTTCTAGACGTAACCTGTAACCCACCTATAGCTACACCTGGGAAAGTTGTAAGTATATATTGGAACCTTTTATCACCACTAGGTGGCAAATTTGATACCCTTACAAGTTATTTCATTTTGTCTCAATTTTAACAATAGTAATAGTCTGCACTCTTGTGTCGTCTCCCCTGTGTGGAGGGAAAAGTATAAGCACCAAAGTAAATAAATATATATATGTTCTAATTCCCACTTTGTGATACTCCAATAAACTTTGATATATTGAACATTCCTTTGTATTTTCTCTAGGTTGTAACGCTGGTCGTATCTAGACCCTGAGGTCCTTCAGAGCTAGCCGCACGCTCTATTTTGGGACACATGCGTGTGGTAGTGTTTAGTATTTTCCAACTTTTTGCTGCCTACCCCAAGTCAGTGCCCCTCAGGCAGATATCAGACTAACACCTATTCAATCACCAGTGGGATCTAGCAGAATTGGGGGAGAGGAGTAATATTTAAATTTTTAAGTATCACTAGTAGTGGATACAGGGACTTACTTCTAATTTCAGAAACTACCAGTAATCAATACTTAAGCACATTTCATTGAAACTACAACAGTTTGGCTAGTGCATCATTTGCTGTTGGTTTATTTTGAACGTATAATCAGCAGCATCAAACTGTGTTTAATCGTTGAACACATATTAACATGTACCAGTAATTTTGTACAAAGCATATACAATAATGTTTCAGCAATATCGTAAAAAAGTATTATTTTTAGATTACCAATGAAAATAACTGTAATTATTCCAATCTCCTAATACAAGACTCTTAATTTTAACGCTCTTACGTACCTAATTAAGATAATTATGGGGTTCACATCTAAGTACACAGCAACAACCGTTTTTTTTTTACTGAATAATCCTCATTTGTGTTATCGTTATAATAACAGACTTACTACTAGTGGGGTATACAAACATTACGCTAATTACAATTTTATTGTTCCCATAGTGTTGTTAACTTCTTACCGTGCATTATCTTTACAAACATTATATACAAGTTAGATTTATTCTGCGTACGTACGCAACTAGATTGTAATAACAAAATTTTTCTGCTTTTACCAGCTTTTTAAAAAACCTGACAATAATTCTGACCTTAATATTTGACAAATATATGTCTCCCAATTAGTCGATATTATCATGAACTGACATTATTTTTATACAAATTCTACAGGAGAGTTTTCTAAAGTAGAAGAAGTAAGTTAGCTACGTATTGCAGTTTTTTCTTTAACAGTTGTGTTAATAGTTGTCACATTTTGTTCGTCAGCAATTTTTTTAAGTAGTTCATCCTATGCACATTTACTAATAATAAATTGCCTCTTTTCCTTGGTAATAGCGTTAACTACTCGCTGAATATTGTTTTCGAGTATAATAGCTTTTCAGATAAGGCTCCGACAGACAGACAGACAGACAGACAAATTGATACGCAATTATTACACTTAACGCGCCAGGCTTGTAATTCAGCTCTCGGCGGGGCACATAGCCCGGAGAGTAGCTGTTGGTTACAGTCTGGTTATGTTCCTTACGGTAAAATAAGAATTTTATAGAGGAGCTTGCGACTAAAATATTATATTTTAATATTCTGCCCTCTAAAAGCACATTTGAACTATGCTAAGCCCAGTCAGGTTATTTGTTTTTCGATTGCAACAGACACTGGGCCGCTAGATGGCGCCTGCTGGCTATTTCACATATTGCTATCCTAAAGATACCGCAATGTACCAAATAGTCAAGGGATCCTCGTGTCGGTCGTCACATGCCTACCTTGCACTGACGAGAGCCAACAGCTAGAAACTGCAGTCTGAAAATGGTGTGGGACGACTGGCACGAGAGCTCCTTTAGGTAGGATTAGTCTGTCGGCTGGTGTTTGATGCAATCGAAGCATTAGCGTTTTGATGGTAATATGCAATTATTACACTTAACGCGTCAGGCTTGTAACTTATAATTCAGCGCTCGGCGGGGCACATAGCCCGGAGAGTAACTGTTGGTTGCAGTCTGGTTACGTTCCTTAAAGTAAAATAACGATTTTATAGAGGAGTTTGCGACTAAAAATATTTTGTTTTAAATATACAGATTATTAATTGAAATTGGATGACAAAATGATCATAGAACAACTATTTTAAACTAGTTTTTATTAAAAAGAGAGATAATTGTATGAAGGCACCAAAATTTTAAAAAATAAATACCATGATATAATAGTCCCCTTGATACTAAATAACATACCAAATCTAATGGCTATAGCATAAAAGGTTTCCTGAAATATTAAATTAGACCACTAGTTTCAAAGGAATTTTATGACATTGTTGCAAATATTACCTGAGCTTATGATAGAAATTTCAGTTACAATCTTTTCTGTACATGTTCTAATTAATATAGACAAATACAATTAATTAATATTTACATATATTAATTTTAAAATAATATTTACGCACTGTATTCTGTAATAAAATATGCATATTATTAAATATTCACATTTTTGCCTTTGATTTTTAGTTTTTTATTAATATAAGTTATTATATTATATGCTAAAAGGTTACAGAAACCGGATAATGAAAAATAAATCGATGAAGATTACAAATATAATAATAATTATTTTAATACTCATCATATTCAAAACCACAAGATGAAATTTCAAAAACATTCACATCCTTGTTCAGTGAAAAATGAACACGATTTCTAACAGTAGCATGACGAATAATCATTGTTATTGTATATTTTCCATCCTTGCATTGCTCATCATTCTGTATTATACAATCATAAATTTATATATGGCAATGAAACGAAAGAAATATGTAAGTCCATTAGACACACTATAGGGAGACCTATATTTGGTTATCTCCAAAACTAATTGGTAGTGATTAATAATTTTTAATAAGAATTGAGTGATTGATGTAGTGATATACAAAATTTGGGGTGCTATTTAAAAAAATGTAGTTTTCTAGATTTCAAATTTATATGTTTTTAACTTCATTTTTAACTTTTTTCAAAAAAATGTTTGGTGGTTGGTAACGTATAACATTAATTAGTAATAATTAGTCCTGAAGACAATCGCAATAAGGAGAGGGCTCTATAAATGCAACGAAATTTTTAAAGAATGCAATAACAGACAAACACTTGAGAATTGACATTTACCCTTAATTTTGACAAGAAATCCAAATATGTCAGATATATGGGAGGTATTCCGATTCAGTCCGGAAATATCTCTAAAGCAAGGTTAATAACGAACATCCTGTATATGAGGATGGCTAAAAAACCTTTAAAGAAACAGTTTTATCTATACTTTCAGAAAAAATATGGAGACATAATGGGTTATTTTGAATGTACATTTTTTTTATTAAATTCGTTTTTCACGGTCAAAAACCCTCTCATAAATCTGTATCTTAACGTTGCAAAATCGATGTTGTCAATGAAATCTGAAATTTGAAAATAATTTTAAATAAACATTTCAGCCGTGACAGTCATACACAAATATTGTTCAAAAGTCAGTCAAAAATCTTGGTTTTATTTCGAAAACTTTCAGATTTTTTATAATTTTGTACTAAAACTCTTATCAGCATTTAAAAAAGCCTACAGAATGTTTAAAAAAATCGAATTTTCGACTTACTTTCTTGCCAAATCAATGGGAGAATCCAGTCACAACTTCCAGAGGGAACCCCCATTGACTAGCCAAAGCAATAACGATTTTTTTAACCTCTAAGGGATACATTTTTAATATCTATAATCACTTCTCAAATTCCTCATTTATGTTGCATGCTACTTTGTCTTTTTCATTAAAGCCGCATTTTTTCAAAGGACAGTATACAGTAATTTTTTAAATGTTTGCCCTAAGTTTTTTGTATTTTATTAATTTAGTGAATAGTGAATTACGTGTAGAGTAGTTTAATTTTACTCTTACTACCTCATTTATTCCTGTAATGTAATTACACTTTAAAAGAACAATATTATTTATCAGTTGGGTGGCTTTCTTCCTGTAATAGATAGGTATGTTTAAATCAATGCCAAAATATAAACTTTGCAACTCATAATACTCGTATTGCACTGACTAATTTCGACCTAATATATCTCATTTTGTATCATTGATTTGCGGTCAGAATTTATGAAAATACATAAAAAACTAGTGACATTTTAAAAAGAAACAAACACGTACCTTTACTGTATTAGAATTTAAATATTAAGAAAACATGAACACAAAAATAGAGCTACTCTTGGCGCATCCGCCAAATAATTAAATAAATTCGTAGCTAAAATAATGGACAACTTTTTATTTAAAATCACAATAGCTAAATAAACAACTAACTGCCATTGGTCAAAATATTTTCCATGATTGTAATTTTCTCTGTCAGTTTGTTTTAGTTTTATTATATCAATTATTATTTATATTCTGTCAAATAATTTATTGCAAAAACATTAATTTAATGATTAATGCATATAAAGTAAAGTAAGGGATACATTTTTGTCGATTCACTGAAAATTTAAACACTTACGTTTGGCACAGTCATAAATATCCAATAACAATCAAATATCAAAAACATCACATTACAAGCAAGTCTAAATCACCAAACATAAACCACAAAACAAGGACTTCAAAATTAAATATCACTTAAGCCAACCCAGGACCTTTCAGCCACCGACGTTTAAAGTGTTATAGTTAGGAAGCTCAAAGATGTTACAAAAGTGGCGCCTGTATGGGTATGCGCCGGTATGCAGCGTATTTTGCCACTACATCCAGTACTCTTGCATAGTGAAAGGTACTTATTCCCTCTACTCTCACAGACGTCTCTCAACAGTCAGTTGTTATATTCATTTGTTTCTCATGTACACCGCCAACTCATATTACCATGACATTACGGGGTGTACACAAATTTTCTCACGCACTTATTATTATGTTAAAAGTTAAGTATAAAGAATGGGAGTGGTAGTTAGCAAGCATTGCTTTACAGGTACAAAATTAACATATAAAATATTAAAATTACATGTTCTGTAAAAATTGTAACAGTTTTAAATAACACAGAATAATTATGTGACCTTTTGTAATTTAAAAATTTTATACATGAAATATCTTGATAACCTGAAACATATTATATCACAAAATACTACTAAATACCGAATACTATTAAATTTCTAATATTATGGAATAAAATGAGATGCTTTATCAGAAGTATAATTATTCCAAATATAGGATTCATATCACGGTGAACTAACCATAGTTTTTAGCAGTATCTTGCATTTAAGGGTAACTAGTACAATTTGTTTTTCTCATGTGGTAAAAATTCCAGAAATTTTACAGTGCACTTCGAACACCTCAATAAATGTTATGTAATTAGATTTAATAATAAAACCCTTTTCATTTCAACACTTTGTAAAGGAATTATATAATAGTTTTATGATGTTATATTCTGCAGGAATAATTTTAATTTAAAAATATGCATTAAAAAATGTTTCATACTAATATAAAACGCTGTCATGTAACTTTTAGTAAACTATAATACTTTATAATTCCATAATAAAAAATTACGCTTGAACTCCAGTTCTTCTTTTTGGCTGAGTTGAGTGCAAAAACAAATTTAATTATATTTCTTTATTTTTATTTTCTAAATTATGAACAATATTATTATTTTACATATACTTATATAAATATATGTGTGGTGTCACTGGATGACGAGCTATATGAATATTTGACTTTCATCTAAAAGCTTCGCCTATTTCACAGCAATCAACAAATTATTATGTATAAATGCTGCACGTTCACACATTCAACCCATTTGGTCGACTATGGCAATTACACAGAATGTACTAATCGTGGTTTTTATCTCTGGTAGGAGGCAAAAACGGATAAATATATTTCTATGGTACAACGAGGTGCCGCTTCAGTATTAAATAACAGCAAAATCCTTTGACAAGGATGATGCTGATGTTTTGCTCTACTATGTACCCTTTTTGGGTCCACTATATATACAAAATATTACGGTACATCGTTAGATTTTTTTTGTGAATTATTTATTTAGGGTGACCACCCTGTATATAGGTACATCTCACTGAAACTTTTGCGGTTTCTTCCTGAGCAATAGCGATAACTACCTATCAAGTATAACTTTCTCCATTTATTATATTTTTTATTTTCAGATAAAATACACAAGTAGTTAACATTTTCGAAGTAGGTAAAACTTTTGAAAGTGAAAAAATATATGCAGTGTTTCATTAAAGAAACATATTTCTTTGCATACCCCGTATATTTTACTTCCTCTTTAATTTGCAATGATATTTATATCTATAATTAATTATTAATAAATAAGGAATTGAATAAAATATCATGTCCGATGTAATAAAACAAGAAGAGTAGAAGTCTGTTGGTAATATTTAATGTAATATTACACCCTGTTTGCTGTATATTTAAAGATAAAAGCTCCAATTCAAGGAGTGTCAGTGTAGTCTTGTCATATGTTATACTAACAGATTTAGCTGTTTGTTATATAAGCGGTACATTTAGCCAATATCAACTAATTTGTCGTTGGACAAGACATTTTACATGTTCCACATATGTAAATTATTTTTACAATTACCACTGGTATATAATGTAATCCAGAAATCTGCATAACAGTTTAGTATGTCTATATCTGTATCTCTTTCGTAACTTATGAATTATATAAATTATAAGGGTATTAATTTCTTTTTATATTATCTTTATAAAAAAATTTTAGTGAATCAGCTGAGGAGCTTAATAAAATAAAAAATAAAATATTCATTAATTTACTCAAATCTGTAAAAAAAATCAGAGAATTATTATATGAAAGAGTAATATGGTAATAATTAAATATCTGTTGAAAATACTTAATATTTTTTCGAAATATATAGGAGGAAAGTAGGTGGAATACATCTGATTAACAATTCTTGGTTACCGACGCCTGCAGACGAGCTACCCCCAACCAGGAATTTTGCCGAATTTCTCCCCTTAAGAAGAGTAGGGATCTTTTAGTTGCCTAACATTTTATAGACAAGGGACCGACGGTTTTACATCCCCTCCGAAGGATGGTATTTCCCCTATGCAACCCTCGCCTAAGGTTGTATAGCTTCCACGCACACACTGATATACAAGCCGCTGGAAGATGTGTGAGGCGAGGACACGGTTTCCGTTGGAATGGTCACCCATACAACTTCTAACTGCGCCTGACGTTGCTTTACATCGCATATCGAAGTATGTACATAGTAAGGACGTGAAAATTTCCTAACCCTAAAAAATGGAAAAAATACCAATGATTTAAAAGTTAATTTTTTTAACCTGTATACTTTAGAGCATAAAAATTAATCTTAGATTGAAGTTTAAGGTATAAACAAGGTATATCTAGAAGGATTTTTTTTTTAAATAATACTTTATGTTTTAATATAGAGTGATAAAGCTTAACTCTCACATGCAATTTATAAGGAATAAAAATTATAAAAATAAAAAATAAGTATACCATTGGAAAGCTGAATTTAAGGGTTCGCGGGGGTAAATTTTCGTAAACTTTTTTGAGTCACTTTTTGCTAGCAAAACACTAGCCTTGCATGAAAAAAATGGCGAGGTAACAATTAATTCTAACTTTTCATCAAAATTAGTCTTTGACAACTGGGCTGTTATTAATAATATACAAAAATATTCATATGATTAGGAACTGAATGATAAATTGCTGTGATTATGGAATATATCCACCATGGGATTACAACCCATGTCTAACTAAGGGAAAATTAAAATATTAACATTAAAATTTGAAAGTGGTCGTAGCAGTGGTCATGTCAAAAATTCATTTGGAAGAAATAAATTTCAAACAAATAAAGTTCTTTAGGAATAAAGAACCATCACAAAAGTCCATGGAAATTTGTCTATTACTACTATTAAAAATTAATACTGAAACAATCAGACATACCAATAAAATTGAGAGACTACCATGGTCATGTCCCTTATTGATTTCGTGGATAAAATGGATACACAATATTATGCTAAGTCAAAAGATCCTTTTCAGTTCATCATTCGATAATTACAGAGGGCATCCGAATGAAAAGTAGTCACCCTGAATAACTTAGGAAGGACAAATTTTCTGCGAAACGTCGACCATATTTTTAACGAGGTTAAGAAAATACGCTTTAGCCAATGTTGTAGAAAAAAAATTAAAATAACCACCATTCAATATACACATTTTTTTTAATAGCTGACAAAAAAAATAAAAAGGGTCAAAGAATACATAAGACTTAATAATGAAAATTTTTAATATACACCCTATAGCAGTGTCTTGATCACTTTCATTGGCGCTAGTATTCCAACTGTCAACTTCCAGACTAACATACTCAGGGCAAAAGGTAGCAATCGGGCCGCACAGTGGCGTACCAAAATAGAATACAAGCAGTATAATTTTATTTCCAAAATTCAGCAATATAATTTACTCTTATTTTGTAATAATTTTTATTGGTTATTAAAAAATAGTCGCTTACTCTTCCTTTGGCATAAACGTCACAGGCGTAGAGGTTATCAATATACTGGATAATTTGTTATTTCTTGTATATTTTGTGACAACTTTGAGTAGATACATGTGATAAAAAACTTATATACTTATTATACAAAGAAGAAAAGAGTATCTATCAAAAAAGCTTCTGTCTGGAAAGTTTTAAAGGAGCTGTTCTCTACCTTCCTTTATGTTTTTTGGACGGCTGAACATGAATTTTAAGTTCCATACCTTCTAACTTTCCGGCTTAAAAAGTTACGAGCGACAAAACATGAAAAAAGCTGGTTTTGTCGGGTTTTGCCTTGTATTTGGTAGAGGGTTACACTTTATTGAAAAAATCATTTCAAATCATCATCTAATTTCATATAATTTTTTTCTGAGATGAATGGTCTTAATATACGAGAAAAATGCATTTAGCGATATATTGAAATTCTTGCGTCGAAGGGCGATAATGCGATCCGATCGCGAGAGGGGGAGAAGAGTGAGAGAATTTTATTTTTATTAGAGATTATACGTTTTAAGACGATTCTGTGAGACGTGCAGTGATATTCATGATGGTAGAGAACTGTTTTATCTATAATACGGAGGTGGAACTAAGATAACAGAATTAAAATCAAAAAGAGTTGAGTCCGTCAAATTGGCAAGTCTTAAACGAACAGATAGGAAAAGGAATTGGGACTCACCAACTTTCCTAATGTTTATTCCTTAAAACCAGGAAAAAGAAAAACTCCTTAGAAGATTCAATCTCCATTGGGTGCAGTCGATAGATTGGTTGTCAGACATATCCTCTTTTTACATGCCATGAGTGAATGTGATACCACTTCAGCATTGTACAGCCAAGAAAAAACGAAATACACACCACCACCACAGAAATTAGACAACCCCCAATTCTAGAAGCTAGAGACTTGTGCGGAAGGGGTATACACATTGAAAAAACGCAGACATACAACCATTTCCTCCTACAGTGCTAGTGCCGGAGCCGAGATTCGAACCCAGTGGCTCGATAGCCATGTGATTAATTGCGATTTTCCACGCGGCTATCGACCGTTCATATTTTGGAGAAAAGTGTAGATATGCAACACGTGGTCGATATATTTAAAAACCCAAATGCTGTTATCGTCGACGTTATTAAAGCTGGGTTGTAAAGTTTCTGGTACTGTCGTGCGCAAAAAAAGTGGGTCAAGTCTTATAATGTATAGAGACAGATTTACATTAGAAAAAAATAGTTGTCTTTTTTTTGCTCGCAACAGTACGTATGAATTCAACGGGAAAACAGCACCTTCCCTAAACAGCCAAAGTACAGGACCTACATAAAATCTGCTTTTAAGAGCTTCGCAAATATAGACCCGCTCCCCCTAATATAAAAAGCAACTCGGTATCACTAAACTGTAATAAAGCTGAATAACTGGACTGGAATAATACCAAGAGATGCATCACTCCCAAAATAGCTGTCAAACCCCCGATCAGAATCTGCTCTTCGGTAAATATCCTGCAAAAGCAAAACCAAGTGCAGTGGAAAATGTGGTGTATGAAAGCAGGTTTGATTTGTTTGCTCCTCCGCCTGAACTGCGATGGCCATTGTGACAGCGTCAACTCCTTCATCGCCGGCGATAAGGAAGCAGAGGTTTATGATTCAATACTCCGGGATACTTTAAATCAAATTGGCTCCATTTGATTTAGCCATCAAGTGATAAATAAGAAAGTAACGATGAGCTTCTTGTCGAGGAACATCAACCAAGACCCTCAAGCAACCAAAGCGACCTTGATTGGATAACAACTGCAGTTCTCTTCTTTTTTCTGTTGTAACCTTCCACATATTTTACAATTACATTTAACTTATTATTTGTAATTCTACTTACATCAACTTAAATTATGCATTACTAGAAAAATAAAACTTATTTTTATCTACTTCGGATTGTTTGCGTTTTTACATCTTTCCTAGCCTCCTCATTTCATTTTATTTTGCTAATGCTATAAAAGGTGTAAAACTTAGTAAGCACACGTTAACGTAGTCAAATGCAACTACAAAAGTAACTCAACAGCTTCAAATTTGTGATTGAAATAGATGGCTAGTGACCGGATCGCGTTTTTGCCCTTCGATGCCCCTTCGGAGTTTCAATATATCGCTAAAATTTGTTTTACTATTTATTTAAGAGACAAAAATTACATGAAAAATTTAGGAGAACATCTCTAGTTTAATTTGCTGTAATAATTTTTTCACAATAGTTCAACCCCCTGCCAAATACAAGGCAAACATCGAGAAAAGCCCCATTTTTTTATAGTTCTTCGCTTACAACTTTTTAAGCAGGAAAATTACGAGGCGGCAAACTTAAAACTCTTGTTTAGCACCTCCAGAAACATAAAAAAAAATAGAGAAAAACTCCTCCAAAACTTTCCAGGCAGAATCCTAAATTTATTGGAGTAGAACTGTTTATTTTCTAAGTTTAATTCTTCTTGAACTCTCATCTGCATATTTTTATGGTAGAAACAAATAAACGGGCATTTATTTGAATTTCATTTTAAGTTGTTTTATTTAAAATAGTATGCAATAGATTTCAGGTTATTATCAATTTTAGAACAACCAGACTTTCAATACTTCCAGCCATAAGCATTTTGATTGCACTTTTAACCTCGCTTGATTGATTGAAAACATTATAAGCAGATTGAATGTCGCTACAAGTGAAAGACAAAGAACATTGGGTGTCATGTGTGCAAGCTGATATATTTCTATACGTATTGGTTTGGAAAATGTCTGCTGTGTATATGGGAAAAATAGAGGCACCAGCATTGAGCCCTGTGGGACTCTGGAGATAATGAGTCCAAGTTCCAAGTTGAGACTATTCGTTGTTATATACTACTATCTGGAGAAGATTACTAAGATGCGACTTAAACAAATGTTAGCAATTTCCTTTTTTATGTCTATATTGACTGGATTAATCTGTTAATATTGGTTTATATTTTTAGTTACTATAGAAACATAAATGTATATCTGTTTAAATTGAGATATAACATGAAACATGCACATTATTGCCTGATTGTTCCCTAGTATAATTGAGTATGATTAAAATGTCACGTAAACACCAGGTAATAATATACCGGATATAACAACTCTTGATTTTTACAGCAACCTATATATATTTACATTGAAATTGTTTGATTTCTGTAGATGCTATTCTTCAGTTATTTAATGACGCCATATGTACTAATGTACGTACTAAATTCTACAAGCGTTCCATGACAAAGTAACATTTCTTTTCAAACATTTGCATAAGTTATTATTTGGTAAAGTTTATGTAGTACTTTTTTAATTCGCTTGTGTATTATTTGCTAATATAACTATTTAAGAGTTTTAAAAATATATGCTACGGGTTTCACGTACATGAACAAATAGATACGTTGGATCTTAATGATTATCAGATATTACGTAACGAAATCACTTGGGCTACTGTAGCGTAGCAGATATCGTAGGCACTGACTTACCCGGAAAGTGATGTACGTGCCTACAATAAAATTTCTCTAGCTCAGACTATCTCAGGTTAAGCCCAAGCTTACATAAACTATGATAAATTATTAGTTTACTTACTTAACAAATCACTGAGTTTTTCCATATGTAGTGGTCGCAGACGAAATAATGACACTTTATTTAAAAATGAAATGCACTATATTAAACAATTTACAGATATTGGTTCTCTAGCATATAACCTGGCGATGTTCACAAGGTGTGGCAAATATTTCACGATTAATCAGTTACAACATTCATAAAATGCCTCGTGTAGCTACACATCGGTTTACAATATGATCATGAATTGCTCATAAATACTGCCACAAAGATCTCATTTAAAGAACCTCCTTAAATATATGTAAATGCATAAAATCTGTAAATATGTACAAGTTAAAAATGCCAAAAGTATGAATGATGTCCAGCGAAACCACTGAAGGTGGTCCCCGGTAAGTAAAACAAATAACACAACACTTATTTAGGGTGGTACGATACCGAGTCCGGACGTGGAAGAACTGAAGCCCTACAGAGATGCCTTCGGGACACAAGAAATGGACCCAAGGATGGGGTTGATCGTAGCCTCACCAGCCCTGGAACCTTCCACTGTGTGTGGATGCCCCGTCCGTAGAACTCTCACTGACGTGTGTAGAAGCCCCGTCCGTGGAACCCTAAAGATATCACGATTTAATTCACAGTCAGAAATGCACGTGAAGCGTGCTTAATGTGAGTAATTCTGACATAACCTACAAATGAAACATAATTTACCTCACTGATGAGGGAACAATCCACCAAAACTCCTGGAAGCCACAGTCGGATAAATGGGGGCCTTTCAGGTTGACACGGTATTTCCAAAGGAAAGCCTGCAAATTTGCGAAACACGTGGGTAGAGAACGGGCAAGATGGCGTGGAGAGGTTAGCTTACCTTGTGTAATTTAATATGCTGCTTCCGCAGATAAAATTTCCTCACAAACACAAAATATTCCGCTAAACGGAACAACAACAGATTGAGGAAATTTTCTTGAGTTGATTATTCTAAAATCCACGAGGATGCCTTGGATAAAACCGAGGTTGGAAGAATTACCAACTAATTAACACCAACCATGCCAAAAACAATCACACCAAAAACAATGGTTGCTTCCGTTTCCTCTGCTGATCACGTGTCGCCCTCCCGTGGAGAATAGCGAAATGTGTTTCGGACGTGTAGCAGTTGTTATAATGCGGCCCACAAAACGCTAAAGCGTATGGTGGGTCGCATACGCTAGAGGTCCGTAACATATACAAAATTGTGGTATTTGCCCAAAATGAAAAGGTGGACATGTTATTTATGGGGAATCTAAAAGAAATGCATATCAAGCGGAAAGATTATATGCACAGCGGTATCCTGGAAGGCATCACCCTTGTAGAAAATATTTTTAGATTTTAGAAGAAAACTTAGGGCCCAGTCAAATGAAAACGAACAAAATACGTTTATTATTGATGAGACCACAGAGATTAATGTTTTAGCATCCATGAAAATTAATAAAAATGCAAGTAAACGTAAGATTGGTAGTGCTCTTGATATTAGATGAGAATCTGTTAGAAGAATATTGAGGAAATATGGATATAAATTATATAAATATCAACTTCATCACTATATATGAAGCTGAGGCAGGTAGGAGGGTTCATTATTGCAATTGGTTACTAGAAAATAGAAACATCGTTCAAAGGATTTTGTTCACAGATGAAAGTCGGTTCACTAATAATGGCATGTTTAAATACCGACACCGAAATAATATTGCGTCACTGGTCTCAGGAAAATTTACATAAATTTAGAGAAGGAAATCACCAAGAAATGATTGGAGAAAATGTATGGGTAGGAATTGTGGGTACTGGGATCATAGGTGCTATTTTATTTCAGGGGACTTTAAATGGAATTAGGTACCTGAACTTTTTGAAAAATGAAATTGAGGGCTTTTTAGGAGAATTAACTATGAATTTGAGGAGAAGCATTTATGGGTTCCACCACATAACCTTCGAGATGCCTCTCATTATTTAGAAAACAGATTTCAAAATAGAGCCATTTCGACATATGGTTGCAAAAGATGGCCTACCAGATCACCTGACCTAACCCCTATGAATTTTCCCTGTGGGGGGTACGTCAAAGAACGAGTTTACTCATCGTCTTCAAGCAGTCTCCAGGAGTTGAAAACCAAAATTCGCCAAGCTTTTGCAACAATAACTGCGCAATTGTTTGAACAGGTGGTAAGGGAAACCATCAGTACGGCTAAAAAATGTACTGAAGTTAAAGGAAGGCATTTTGAACAATTGCTATAATTTTATTTGCCCCTATCTCATAAATAATTATTAATAAATTTTGTACATTTTATTTAACTCTGTGTATTTTTTTAACAATATCAACAGTACAGAAATTCAATAATTTCAAAGTAAATTACCATCGAAACTAGACATATTATAGATCAAATAAAAGATAAATGTCTTGGGCTTTGTTGGTTCAAGTAAAAAAATTGGTTACCGTTTAAAGAAATTGACTAAAATCCATTTGCTTTTTATGTTTTTTCGAAAATTTGTTTTTGAATTAAAATAGTTGTTCTTGCACGAAAGAAACTTTTATTGAAATTCGACAATAAAAATGAAGACGAAACATCAGATTCAAGGCCTACTGGGTTTTTGAAAACACAGTCTTGCAGTTGCCAACTTGGCTTGTTTAGTTTTTCACTCACACACACATTGTAACGAGAATTTCATGTGGAATCTAAATATGCAAAAATATATACACGTTGCTATTTAAAAATCAAAAGTTGTGGCTGCTTCTGGTTGGACCGGAAGTGATATTGTTCACTTAATAAGTGCAAAATGTGGCTTTTTGTGTCACAAATGATATGCAAAAATTTCAAAATTGTATTCCTAATATCAACATAGAAATCGGAACGGGACTAATCTCGTTGTCACCCTGAATGTAATTTGAATTTAAACATGAACATATAAATTGACACTTATGCATGGTGCAAGGTTACGCACATGGGGAATATTTTTTTCACATCTCGTCAAGCATCTGAACAATAAGAAGTTTTTATTCGGTAATTTTTAATAAATGAAGACGTTTATATAATAAATTATCGTTTATAATAAGCCGCTATATGATAAAACAACAAAATTATATAATGTGTATGAAAATTAATCATTATGCTTAATTACGTATTATTAAATTTAACTCTGCATTATAATTGGCTACTAAGCAGTATAATGGGTCTCCATCAATTTTACGATAAACAATTTTATTCGAAAACAGTTTGTAAGAAGTGCACACGGCAACATTTGAGAATTTTAATTTGTGTATTTATTATATATTATATAGTAGGAAGGAGAAGGGGGTATAGGGGAAAATATGGCAAAAGACATAAAACCAAATAGAGCAGTGGCTACAATACATGAGTCATATATAAACAATTCGCTATATGTAAGGCCTGTAACAGAAAATGAAATCATTATTCATATAGCTTCTTTAAAAAATAACTCTGCGCCGGGTCCAGATGGACTATCTTCCGAATTTATAAAAAAATTTCATCAATATCTGTCTAAAACAATATGTCATATAATAAACTTGTCTTTTACCAGCTCACACATACCCTTAGCCTGGAAAGAGTCGATAGTTACACCAATTTACAAAGCAGGAAATAAAAAGTTATTAACAAATTATCGACCAATTTCTCTTATTAATAACTTCTCAAAAATCTTTGAGAAGTGTCTAAAAGTAAGGTTAAACGATTTTTTAGAAAAAAATAAAATAATACCGAACAAACAATTTGGATTCAGACAGAGCATGAGTGCGGAAAACGCAGCTATGCAGTTATTAGGGAACATTGGTTGTGGCGGAAATAATAATCAAAAATGTCTTGCCGTGTTTTTAGATTTGGCCAAAGCGTTCGATACGGTTCATCAGAAACTATTAACAGGAAGGCTGGAGAAAATCGGTGGTAGAGGTTCTGCATTGGATTTATTTAAAAATTATTTGACGAACAGACAGCAAAAAGTCAGAATTAATGAAGTATTGAGCGATCCTTTAAAAATTACAACTGGTGTTCCTCAGGGCACAGTAATTGGCCCTATACTATTTTTAAATCAAGATCTATAAATACGAAATATGACATTTTATCTTACGCTGAAGAACGGCCTTGTAATTCGAAGCAAAAGCTGGACTGAAGTATATTCCATGCAGAAAGTTGCTAAAAAAAGTGTATTCATGGTTAAATGAAAGTCTTCTTAGCCTTAATACTACTAAAACAAAACTTTTTAAATTAATTTAGTTTTTTTAACATTTACCATATCAGCTGATGATCAACCGGAAAAAATAATTTAACAATCCACAAAGCTACGTGTAAAAATGAGGAAATGTGTAACTGTCCAATCATAAACAAAGTAAATGAAATAAAATACTTCGTTCTAATGTCTGAAATGGAATATGCACACTGAATATCTTACGGACAGGCTAAGAAGGCTTATACATAAAGTTATTATATATATATATATATATATATATATATACATATATATATATTATTTAGAAATAATCCAGAATATCCTACAAAAATAATATTTAATAAAGAAAAACGATATCCCAGAAAATTATTGTATGTATAACGGAACAGATTTATATAGTGTAAGAAAATTATATACCTATGAGTTTCTACTGTGGATGTTTAAAACACCATCAAATCCAATAAATCACAACGATGGAACCCATTTGAATACATATTTTTCCATACAAGTACCAATATTCCGAAAATGCATACCCAAAGATTCATTTTCTACTATGGACCAAACTCTATAATATGTTACCAGCAAGTAAAAAAATATAAAAAGCAAATACAAATTTAAAAAAATACTCAAAATATTTTAAAATGAAAATTACAATAAAATTAAATTAATCTTCCAGTAATTCAACCACTAACCATGTTATAATATCATTTAGATAATTTCCCCATTAACTCAAAAATTACTACTTTATTTTTAAAATTTAATATTCAAACTGAAAAAAATTCTACTCCATTCCATTCCATTCTAATATATATTGGTGGATATATTCGTAAGTATATCTAGCATATTATCAAAAATGTTTTAAAACATCTCTTGCTGTAAGGGTTGGGGTGGGGCAAATGTGATATTGGCACTGGAGTGAATCGATTAAAATGAAAACACAGACGACTGCACTTGACTCGTGTTTCGCCAGCGATATTGTCATCTTTACGTGATGATGGACGTTTAAATTTTGATAACAATTATGTTAATATGCTACATTAATTAGTAGCGACAAAAAACTAAAAAACTGTATTAAATTATAAACAAAGATGAAACAAACAACACGTATCGAGGGGAACAAGAATTGTAGATAATGCACACAATTACAATGAAATAAATAAAATCACAACAAAGTGCCTGCAATTAAAAAAAGGTCCATTTTGGTCTGACCGATTGACTCGTACAAAAAGTTTAAATAAACGGTAAAAAGTCCAAAACCGTCTAAAGCAGTCCCAGAATGAAAATTTTGCCTTCAGTACAGTGACTGAACAAATTCAGCTTAAATTAGTTCTACGGAAACTGATCTCAAACAGACAGTTTTTGACGTTTCTGGTTGGAATATGTAAAATAATTAAAATTATGAAAGTATCAAACAAAAATAACTGATGCCTCATATAAAAGCTGTCAAAGGCCTCTGATGCAATTATGTATATAACACAGCCCCCTTTGGAAATATTTCCAAAAACCTCAAGAAATTATCAACAATAAGCAATAAATTATGGGAGAAAGATCGTAGAAACAGCCGATGAAACCATTTACCGTTTCCTTCGCATTTAAATGCAAGATCACAGTAGGCTATAAAAACAAATTCCGAGACTATTTATCATAAAGATCGTCCATCAAAGACAGACTTTCTATAACAATTGCCACAGTCAACACCGCCTTCTCTGATTCCTTTTCGTTAGCTTATCGAGAATAGATCAAAATGCCATCCTTTTTCAATGTGTTCAAAATCGCCAGGCTGGAAGAGGACAAAAGGTTTGCAGCGTCATCCACTTATTAACATAATGTAATTGTTGTCATTCCATCTGACACATTCTTTTGAATGTTTTATACAGAGCGTATTGTTCCATTTGGTATTAGCGCTGCGATATGATATTTTAGAAGATATCGAGAGTACACTTTGGAAAAATGGCATGTTCGGATTTTTAAAACTTTCTCATGATAAAAAACGGTCTTGAATCAATATTTTCTTTACGACGTGTATAAAATTATTACTACAGGCCAAATCAATCGGACTTGAATGCATAAGTAGGTATCATCTTTTATCATCTGTATCAAACGCATATTAATTGTGGAGAACATATGCTACATATTAAAATTTTCATAATTTTTTAGTGTTATTTGAATAGTCGCCGTTAAAGAGTATCCTTCAATAAAAAATAACTCGCTAATCATACATAGTAGACGATGCTATTATTATATTATACACTATAGAATATATTATCATGTAAAAATTCAAAAAGTTTCTTTTTAAATACTCTAATATTGTATATAATTTTAAGATTATTTGGTAGCTTATTAAAGTACTTTCTTCCGACAAATGTTGGTCCTTTTTCAAATACTGATAAATTATGAACTGGTATCACCAAATTTATATTGTTACGGGTATCGTGGTTATGCAAATCACTATGGGTAATGAAATCGGATAAGTTACTTTTTACGTACACTAATATTTCATAAATATATATGCATGGTAAAGGTAAAAGATTCAAATTCTTGAAAATAGGTTTACAAGATTGAAGTCTACTTGCACCAACAATGTTTCTTACTGCCCGTTTCTGTAATTTAAACAGTCGAGATGCATGTAGAGAAATATTATTCCATATCTCAACCTGTACAAAAAGTTAGAATGATAAAATGTTAAGCATAGAGATCTTTGCGTTACTTCTCTTATAGTGCGAAACATAATGAGGATACCTTATTTGACAAATTGTAGACATGAGATTTCCTACTCAAATCGCTTTCAATATAGAGGCCAAGAAATTTTGCGGTTGATACTTGTTTTAATGATGTGTGGCTCGCCTTAATTAAACAGCTTTCATATATTAAACTATTCCTTGGTATGGAATTGATGAAGACCATTTTCGAGTTTGTTAGAATAAAACCATTTAATAAAGCGAGTTACCATATCTTGTAGCTTAACTAAAACTTCAGAATTTGATTCATCATAACATAAGTAAGTGTTATCATCGGCAAATACAACAATACTACTTTCAGAATCAAGGTTCGGCAAATCGTTAATAGATATCGAAAATAGAGGTGGTCCCAGAATGGACTCTTGCGGAACTCCGATAGTTATATTCATTTCACTCGAATTCATACTGTTAATATCAACGATCTGTTTTCTATCTGAGAGATAGGAAGATATCCAATCATTAACTTTACCCCTGATACCATATTTACTAAGCTTTTCAACGAGTAATTTATGATTCACAAGGTCAAAAACCTTGCTTAGATCCATAAATAAACCAATATTTTTGTTGTTATTATCTAAATTATCATATAATTTAATTATAACATTTAATATGGCACTACAGATGTTTTTCTTTTTTCGAAACCCATGTTAAAAATTATTTAGTATGTTAAATTCACCGAGAAAATGTGTAATTTTGTTATAGACGATCTTTTCTAAAATTTTTGATACTGTACTTAAAAGAGATATTGGTCTATAATTTTTCATCTCATATTTACTATCCTTATTATGTATAGGTATGATTTTGACTGTTTTGAAAATATCTGTAAATTTACCGTCAGCTAATGACCTATTTATTAGAAAAGTTAGTGGTCAAACAATAAAGTTTATAGCTACCTCTAATAAGTTTGACGAAATTCCATCTGCTCCAGATGCATTTGACTGTTTTAGGCTTTTTATTGCAATATAGACCTCATTTTCTAAAACAGGGGTAAAAAACGTTGATGGGAAGTTTTTATCGGTTAAACTGTAAATATTATCCTCAGTTGGAAATTTTGAACTTAAAGAGTGCGATTGTTCAATAAAAAACCTATTAAAGTTACTAGATATTTGTTTAGCGTCTGTTATTATATTATCTTCAACGTGAAATTTTGTAATTTTATTCTTTATTTGACTTTTCCCTACAGTTTTATTAATTATATTCCATGTAGTTTTGCTTTTATTATTAAATGTATCAAAATATCTTTTGTTGTCTAGTGCTTTTGCAGCTTTTATAACCTTTTTGTAAGTTTTTTTATATTTTTTATAGAAATCAATGATGTTCTGATTATTCGATACGATTGATAGTTTGTGAAGATCTTTCAAGTTCTGAGAAGATTTTCTTGTTCCTGTATGTACCCACTGTTTACTGGTTTTTGCTGTATTTTTCAATTTTATAAGAGGAAACGAGATGTAAAAATAGTGTTTCAGAATATTTATAAATTTAACGAATCCATCGTCAACAGAATGATTTTGATAAATTTCGTCAAAAGTCTCGTTACTGATTAGGTTTAGAAATGCCTCATAGTTACTGTTACTAAAAATTCTTCCATAACCAAGGTCAGTCTGTTTAGGATCATATTTTATTCTTAATGTTTGAGCTAAATGATCTGACATACCATTTACTCGAATAGTACAACATTTTTCATCATCTAACATATCAATATTTGTGCATATGTAATAAATTGCACTAAAAGAATTTGTGTTGTATCTGGCAGGTTTGTTAGTCATTATATTAATATTACATGCCACATCAATCAACTCATTACGTTAATGCGATGTTTCCGGTTCATATCAGAGTCGATATATATGCCAAGAAGTTTTGTTATTTCGCTTGGAGTAAGAGTTAATTGATTCAATGAAATATTTATGGATATTTCGAACGTTTTTCTACCGAAGAATTGTAATAGCACAGTTTTATCTGTGTTGGCAATTAATTTATTGGATACCGCACCAGTTAATAAATTGTTGAAACAGAGTATTAAGCTTGCCTTGCGGTTCCTCAGGGGAGTCTGCCTCTTCTGCTATGGAAACATCATCCGCGAACAGTACAACGCATTTGTATCGATATGGAGTGGTAAACCATTTATAAACAGAAGAAAATCAAGAGTCCTAGGGAACCCTAGATTAACGTCATACATTTTTGAACCAGTTTCTTCTAATTTTACAAATTTTTTTCTAAAGCTGAGATATGATATTATCCACGAGAGAAAGGTACTCCTAATTCCTATTGCAGGAAGTTTATCAGCAACAGATGTCTGCTCTATAGAGTCAAATGCCTTGGACAAGTCAAATAAAAGTGCAGCAACATATTTTTTGTCAAATAAGAGATTATACACAAATTCCAAGAAGTCCATTGCTGCACTTTCGGTTAACCTACCAGGGCAAAATGCATTTTGAGGTCTGGAAATTATCTGATATTCTGTTAGATAGGGGAATATTTTGTTGTATAAAGCTCGTTCAATTATTTTGCATATTACATTGAGTATAGTTATGGGTCTGTGATTATCTACTACCTCTGGATTATTGCTTTTTGTAGACTGAAATTACTTTCCCTATTTCTCCAATTTTACAGATAAGTTAACAGCATGGGCTAGTGGCTCAGCGATAAATTGAGCAATCGATTTAATGATTTTTGTTGGCACACAGTCTACTCCTTGATATTCTTTAATTCACGTGTTATGTTTATTATATCCTCACTAGTAACTGGCGTGAAGAAGAAGATATTATTATTCGGCATTGTAATGCATTTATTTGACACTTGGCCACCAAAATGATAATTTGTCTACGTAGGATCAGTCTTTCGGCTGGTTTTTGTTACAATCGAAGCATTAGCGTTTTGATGGTAATATGCAATTATTACACTTAGCGCGCCAGACTTGTAACTTGTAATTCAGCGCTCGGCGGGGTACATAGCCCGGAGAGTAGCTGTTGGTTGCAGTCTGGTTACGTTCCTTATAGTAAAATAAGGATTTTATAGAGGAGTTTGCGACTAAAAATATTATGTTTAATATTCCGCCCTCTAAAAGCACATTTGAACTATCTTCATACTTCCTTTTACCAAATATGAATCTAATATAAGGCTTTTGCACTCATTGTACTTTATTTATTGAGTCTCTATCAAGAAAATAACCGTGAACAGGTGCACAAATCGAAAAGTGTGACAAAACAGCGTTTCTAAAAGTATTCTATTTGTATCTCAATCTGCGCTGTTGTCTACATGATTATTACACCCTGTAGTAAATATATTATGCTAGCCAGCTAGAATACTTCTATCAATCCATCAATTATTGTTGATTCCATCAAAATTAACATTTAAGATTCTAGTCTGAGATCCAACTCCACTTTTTTAAAGTGATTACCTACTATCAGGCTAAATTTTCATGAGCGGCTTCGTTTTAACTAGTTTTCCGACTTTTCCCTGTGCGAAAATTCTCGATAGAGGTATGCAAAGTTCTACGCAGCAGCTAAACAAGTTGATCGTGAAACTGACACTTACATGGCATAGGACTGGAGAACCTGCCAGAAAATTTATAGGACAATTTGATCATTCGATTTCAAAAATATTAATTAAACAATAGTGCAAAAATCAGCCTGTTAGTGTAAAAAAACAGGGGGCTGCGCTTGTCTTACAAAATTGATGAAAATATGTAATAAATATGTAAATATGTGAAAATAACAAGGTCTGCAATTTTTATTACTAATAAAACTAATAAATGATAAATATAAAAAGATTAAAAAATAAGAGCAGAGTCAAATATTTACATATTATATATATATTATATATAGTATATGCTGAAAAATGTTTTTTAAATTCAACTAAAATATAATTATTATACTGGCCAGGCACAACATTAAAAATTAAGTATTAGGTTTAAACTTCGACCAAATAAAGCAGTAGTTTGTCCTAATATCTGAAAAAGATTCTGAGGTATACATGAAATGATTGCGTAATTATGATTATTTTGTTATACAAAGAGCATAATACTTTGCCACAATCTTTTATGTTAAATTAAATGTAACTTTTTTAATTATGTGACATGCTCATATCTCTCTTTACCAAACATAAATCTAATGCGAGACTTTTGCACTCATAGTAATATATTTATTGAGTCTCTATCAAAAAAAGAACCGTGAACAGATGCCCAAAACGAAATCTGCGACAGAACAACCAATTTATGCTGGCCAGCTAGAATATTTCCTGTCTATCATAGATAAGTCAATCAATCAATTGTCGATCTATGATAAGTTTTTAGTTATCGTGGATAGTAATATGGGAATTACATTAATATTAACTTTTAAGATTTCTAATTATAGTCTGCCTTTTACCGAGCACCATAAGCACTGTTGTTATAATTAATAATTAATGTTTCTAAATCTTTATTTATCTTCTGTTTCGTTGTTACGTAATCTTTAATATACAAAGAAAGGTATATCTCTGTGACTGCGAACTGCAGAGGCCCTAAGATGAGTTCTTGAGGAACATATAATAATATATACCTAGGACCTGACAAATTAGGTACGTTCTTTAAATGTGATTTTAGAAATTCTGGCACTCGATACATATTCCACACATGACTTCAGAACTGCAAGTAAAATATTGTGGTTGAGAGTGTTAAAAGCTTTACCGGAGTCTGGCAATAGTGGTAACTTTAAAGCTCATATTAATATTTATTTCATTTTCTCTTGACTATTTTAGAGGCAATCTGGAAAACAAAGGAAGAAAATATGGCTCCATAGAAATCTTTTGGTGGAAAAAGAATAACTGTGTGGGTATGCCAAATAGTACTGTACTGCCGTTCGCGGATCATTTTTTGCCGCATTTTCTGTTGGTCGAAGATAATGCAAGACTACACAAGTGCTCTAATTTTTCAGGAGTTTTTGGAGTTAAAGAATATAAATCAATTAAATTTACCTTCAGAGTTTCTTGCATAATCGACATGTGTGCCAAATTACATCTAGATGTCTTTAACCGTTCAGGAGACAATTAATTGCGATAAAGAGACAGACAGAGAGACGGGAAAACAGACTGACCAAAAACAAATTTAAAAATTCACCAATTCGTGAATCTAATCCGATTTGCGGTACGCCACTGGTAACCAAAGATGTACGTAAAAATAATGTGCATATTATGAAAGATTATCAAATAGAGAGGGCGGCAAAAATTAGTTTTGTCCAGGGCGGCAGAAGGGCTAACAGGGTGGACCATTAATAATAGGCTATAGTTTAGGGGTAGATACTTTGGGCCAGAATATGAGGATATAACCAAATATATTTTAGTAAAATGCTGCTGTGGAAAAAGTTCAAATTATATTTCGTTTTCTTGCAATAACTCAACAGCCTCTTGACTGATCTTAGCCAAATTTGCCAGAGGAACTTTTTTTATTCTAAGAAACAATAATTTATGTATGGCATCACGTTAGATCATAGAGGGCGCCTGATAATAAATTTTTTTCATTTTTTTTTTTGACGAAACGTTGTGGTACTTCTGACCAGAAAATCTGATGAGGACGTCATTTTCACGTATAAAAGGTATACTTGGTAGAACTTTTTAACTCCAACCGTTTTCAAGAAAGTGCCGTTAAACATTTCAATAATTTTTTGAAAGACAAATTCAAATTTAATGAAATCAAGTGTATTTATTGAAAAAAGTAAAAAACGTGAGGGAAAACAAAATCGTAAAAACAGCGTAAACTCTTTCTCACTTTCTAATGAACTAATGGATTATTTTCATGGTATTGAGATAAATACATAAATCAAAAGATTGTCTAAAATAAGGATATAATCTTATTAGAAGACTAAAGAATAACGTAAAAGTTGACTTAATGACATTATAAACTTTCCCTTCTTGCAAAAACCCCATTGCTGCAACTTAGAGTAAATGTTCGATATGGTCTCCACCTACTTCTATGCCTTTTTCTAATTCTATTCATAAAAGATTTTCTTACACTGAAAAATAAATTTTTCTGTCCTCTAATAAAATTCGCTGCAATCTGTATTTTATTCCACAGTTCTTCTCTTGAGTTGATAGTATTTGCATAGTCTAAGGACTTCATATGCCCCCACACATAATAATCCAAACGATTATAATCGGGACTCCTTGGTGGCCAAGCAAACTCACTTCCTCGACCGATCCATCTGCGTGGGAAAGTCTCATCAAGATAATTTCTGACTTCAATGGAGAAATGAGGGGAGAGCTCCATCTTGCATGAACCACATTCTGTTCCGTATGTCTACCATGAAAGCATGTAATATATCAACATGAGTATTTTTTAATAAAGCAGTTTATTTCCAACAGGTTACACTCAATTACAGGAAATATTTAAGTTAGAAGTAAAAAATAATAGTAATACATAAAATACTAAGGGAAACATAAAAGTGTAGTAATGAGGAGGCATAGCTAACAAGAAAAAGTAAAGTACCTACCTAAAGGTGTATATAACAATTCCATAAGTTCGAACTTGCGATAGCAACAATTCGATTAAGAGAATTCTGATGAATATCACATAGCTGACAAATTTTATTAAAATTATTACTTATAATAAATACTGGTGATCTGACTAAATAATTTGTTCTCGGAATATCACAAATAAATGTGCGGTTATGTCTACCTGCTAATCTAGGCACAAAAAATGACAGTTTGTTTAATAAAAAAACTACAATCAATGTTGTTATGTAGTAAATTGTAGAGGAACTTGGAATGGAAACAATAGCACGCCTTAATTCTAACGATTGTAACTGAAATCTGCCTAACAATAAATTGTTGTCTATTCCTCGCGGAGGGTACGTGGTGCCGTCTTCTTTAAATGATAAGAATGGTTATAGGCACAAATCTTTATAGAGAAAGAGACAACATTACATTTGGATATGTTAAGGCTGAGGCGATATTTTTTGCACCAGTTGACAATACTACTGATGACTGATTGCAGGTATAAACTGTCTTGTAGAGTACGAATTGATTTATAAATCTTGAAATCATTCGCAAAAAGAAGTTTTGGACAGTTGATTTGAGTAGCCAGGTCATCAATAAAGATAATGAAAAGTAAAGGATCCAGATTGGAGCCCTGTGGCACACCTGAGGTTACACTGTACACAATAGATTGGACACCTTCATATTCAACGAATTGCTTCCTGTCGGTAAGATAAGAGTTAAAGAGTAACAATAAATTTTCAGAGAAACCAATATCTTCAAGTTTATGGAGAAGAACATAGTGGTCGATTTGATCAAAGGCCTTCTGAAAGTCCATATAAATTACATCAACTTGGCCTTGATTATCTAATGTTTCACATATGTACTGTGTTAAACCAGCTAGATTAGTAACACAAGATCTGTTCTCCATAAATCCATACTGGTCTAGAGAAATTATATTTTTAATTGAGACATAAATATAAGTGTAGATAACAGTCTCAAAAAGTTTAGCAAAATTACTTAATATGGAAATCGCTCTATAGTTGATTAGTTTGGAGGGATCCCCTTTTTTTAAAAATGGGACATACACGGGCAACTTTCCACATACTAGGAATGGTGTTGTTAGATAGTATGAGATTAAACAAATAAAGGTACCAATGCAATCTTTTACCACAAAACAAGGAACAGAATCAATACCCGAAGTAAATTTATTTTTCAGCTTCTTTGAGGCATTAATAATGTCTTGCTCAGATATGGTGCTAATAAAAATATTGGTATTATTGTTAATGGTGTTACTTTCATTTGCTGAGAAATGCTTGTCCGACTTTAAATATACACTACAGAAATATTTTGCAAAGCCATTTAATATTGACTGGGGACTTGTTTCTTAGAATAAAAAATGTTCTTCCAGCAAATTTAGCGAAGGCCAGTCAAGAGGCTGTTGAGTTATTGCAATAAAACGAAACAATTATTTGAACTTTGACACCCTGTATCTTTTTCCACAGCAACATTTTAGCAAAGCAAATTTGGTTATATCCTCATATTTTTTGGCCAAATAATCTACCCCGGAACTATGGCATATTATTAATGGTCCACCCTGTATAAGGCCCATTGTTATTTGCAATATTTTCAAAAGCGAAAATCTGGTTCGCGGGCCACCAGTCCCTCGGTATCTCGTTGAAAGGATTTCATATGAGGCACTGGTCCTCTTCTGACCCCATTTACCTTTTCCTAAATTGTCAGCCGAATTAGAGATGACAAGTCGTAAATAAGCAAGCATCGATGATTAGGTGCTTTATATTTTTCATCATAAGTGTCATATATTTCGAACGATTGTCCACCGATCAATGACACTGATATATTAATTTAAAAATCTATTATGCCGATGATTGATTAATAATTTATTACGTATTCACACTTTTAATATTATAATGCGTTCATCAGGTCGGGAAAGTACAAAAAAAAATTTAAATCATTTTGTTTGATCGAACTTACAAGTTTAATATTAAGGGCGCTCCTTCGAAATGTCACCGGCAAACTAAAGCGGACAATATAACATATATTTATGCTAATAAAACCAATGATGGTACCCGCCTTTCATTGTTAAGAGCCCATTGATATTCACCATTGTCTGGGCATTTCAACTGATCATTTTTTTAATATCAACTTTCAAGTAGGATGTGGCTGGAGCTTGTAATGGTTCAGGTTGTTTAAAAATATTGCAAAATATAATTATCCATTGTTTTTTATAGTTACATAACTTAAAATCTTGTACTTTATAGGACCAAGCTTTCGTATTGTTATCAGTGCAATGGGAATATACGAATCTTCCCATATTATTACAAATAAAGGATTGTTTCGCGTAGAATGGTATACAGTGCAAGTATTTAAAGTAGAACCAAACAATTTTTCTTTAATTTTAAGAAATAATCGCTGAAACTTATTCTTGACTTCTCAAGAGAGAGAAGGAATATAAGCTGCTATTGGTTCGTATAAAAAAGAAACTTATTTTTCTTCGTTTTCTCGTTAGAAATATTTCTAGATATACCAATAGAAAAATATATGAAATTGGTATAGAAAAATGGCGCATATAAAAACACTTTATAGATTTTTATAATCTGTTAAGTCATTAAACGTATCCACTATACTTTTTGCTACATAGAGAAAATGTGACTTAATTCGGAGCAAATAGCTTAGCCTTTGCAAACTTTTGTTTATATTAAAATATAAATAACTTTCCACCTAGTACATAGGGGTAGGAACTATAATATTACCCAGATAGCCTGTATACAAATTCTGGACATTTTAGAACTCTTATAGGGGTCAGAAGATAAAGGAAATGATGGAAGTCATGCATACAAAATGAAATTTTCGATGGCTGCACTAAAGTAAAAAGTAGTTCTCAATCTTCTTGGTGCAAGTGGTGGCTGCTATTTATTATATTTCCGAATTAATAAATAATCACAGTTTGAACTTTGAAAGCTTGAGAGCACTTTATTCATTAAATTCAGTTTTCACCAAGAAAATTGATATAGGGATGGTGTTCTTTTCTCTGCTGCCCCTGATAGAAGACACTCAACGATACTCGTAGTCTGCACGTTTTTCCGAAAATCTTGATATATCCGTATCATAAAGTTGCACATGAATTACATGTTTTGAACATATTTAACAGGTTACACGAATCCTTTAACCAATATATTCAATTGTAACCGAAAAGGTTTCCACATAGTATATCGAAATGTTAACAGTATTGAACCTTGTGTAAAATGCAGAATATCGCAGAAATTTTAGATCAAAAAGGTCAGGTAGATGTCATCTACACTAACTTTTCTAAAACGTTTGACGAATTGGATCACGGTATACTATTAAATAAGTTGCAAAATTTTGGTTTCAATTATGCTCTCATTGATTTATTTATTTCTTACTTATCTTGTCGTACTCAGTTTCTTCAATATCGTGGCTTCCAATCTTGCTAATTAAACAGACATCAAAAGTACCCCAGGGTTCCATACTAGGACCACAATTTTTCGAACTTTTTATCAATGATATTATCGACAACTTCGATATATGCTACTACTTTACGCTGGAAATCTTAAATTATATCACTGCATTAACTCTGAACTTGACTATTTGAGACTCCAACATAATATTGATTTGCTCAACGCCTAGTGCGTCTACAACACTATTTATTTAAATCCTACTAATTGTAATGTAATGTCTTTCTCAAGCAAGTCAGACCCCATAAATTTTAATTATAAATTGGATAACTGTCTTTTAGGTAGACCTGAGTTTGTTAAGAACTTAGGAATTATATTCGACTCAAAATTAGCTTTCTCTAAACATATTGAGGAGTGCGTAACTGGAGCAGAACCGATTTAACAACATAACCTAACGACCGATATTAATTTAAAAGAAAGATTACCAAAATAATGATATGGAGTTTCATAACTATATTGGAAACTATTAATAGAGATTGAATCTACTAACACATGTCTCTCAATAAATTATTTAATTGATGATAAAAGGAAATAACAACATAGTAGGTTGTTAACTGATTTAACAATTTCATTGATAGAGCTTTGTAATCGTTGCAATACTGCTTAAGATATAATGCATCCACTGTTCTTGTTCCATAACATGATGTAGGTATATAACATTAGTGCTTTAAAGTTTTATGTCGCAAAATTATTCTGTCTTGGAAACTTCGCGGCCTCTCTCTCTCTCTCTCATATTTTCGAGCAATAGCGGATCTAATCTAGCCGCCGCTCTCACCAGGTATACCATTTTTCTCTTGTTTTTAAATAATATCTAACATTTTTTTCTTACAACAGATTCTACCGTTACCGCCGAGGCCATGCACCCGCCACAGGAGTGTTATAAAAGTGCACATAGGCTGGCATTTTGCTCTGTAGATTACTGTATTATATAATAGTTTTTCTACTCCCTTATGTAAACTTGCTGTTTTCCGTACAGTCTGCAGAATGGATAAGTGGGCCATTCCAGTTATCTGAACGGATATATTTCATATACGTTCTAGGATGGATATGAAATCGACCAATCACAATTCGTGTATTAAGAACATAGGCGACTATTCATTAAAAAAAATTCAAGTTAGTGCGTAAGCTGTCAAAGTAATTGTCAATGTGTTCGCGCAGTTTAAGCTAAAAAATAATTTAAAATGTGTGATTCCAGTGAAGAATCGAAAAACGGTATACCACCTAAAATTTTACAAAAATTATTATAACAGACAAAATTTTAGAGATATACGGCAAAAAGTAGGTATATGGGATTTGAACCTACGACCTCTTGCATTCGAAGCGTAAGTGCTAGGCTACTGCAGCTTTTATAAAATGTTTTCGCCTAGAGCATAAGATTAAGCAGAAGCTAAGTTTGTATATTAAAGCTATTATTTTGTAGTTTTTTTCTTAATCCGGTAGTAGAAAAAGTATACTGTACAACTCGAGTGGATTATCCATATCGCACTCGAAAGATTGAGGCACTCCGCCTAGGGCGTCGTGCTCAATCTTCTTGTGCGATATGGCTATCATATCCACTCTTGTTGCACAATAGCAGTTTGTGCAACAAGAGTGGATATGACAGCCATATCGCACGGAAAAGAAGATTGAGCATGACGCCGTAGGCGGAGTGCCTCAATCTCTCAAGTGCGATATGGATGATTCACTCGAATTGTACAGTATACTTTTTCTACGACCGGATTAATAATAATAATAAAATGTATTTATTCACGTAAGCTATACAAAAACAGATGTGACAAGTCATAATGTGAAAGAACAGAAGAACATAAGAAGGAACTACAAATAAGTCATTTTAATCAAATTTTAATATATAAACTTAGCATCTGCTTAATCTTATGCTCTAGGTGAAAACATTTTATAAAGGCCGCAGTAGTCTAGCAATTGCATTTACGCTTCGAATGCAAGAGGTCGTAGGTTCAACCCCCCCCCCACATACCTACTTTTTGCCATATATCTCTAAAATTGTGTCTGTTATAATAATTTCTGTAAAATTTTAGGTGGTATATCGTGTTTCCATTCTTCATTGGAATCACTCATTTTAAATTATTTTTTAGCTCAAACTGCACGAATACACACTGGTAATTATTTTGACAGCTTACCCACTAACTTGAATTTTTTAAAACGAATAGTTGCCTATGTACTTATTACACGACTATGATTGGTCCATTTTATATCCATCCTAGAACGTATATGAATTATATCTGTTCAGTTAACTGGAATGGTCCACTTATCCATTCCACAGACTGTACGGAAAAGAGCAAATTTATATAATAGAGTAGAAAAAATAGTTTTCATTAGTTTTTATAGTATCAGATTCAATTCAGATTTAATTGTAAAATTCTAGACCTAAGCATACAGGGTGTTTTCTGAAAAGTTTTATGTGAACGTATTTTATGTATATTATTCTAACATTGCGCCTGTTAACGCGTTACAACATGCCCTTTCCGTCTTTATCGGAAGCTTTTCTGCCCCAATGTGTACGTTGGAATAAAATTAGTAGAAACACTATTTTTTGTTTAATTTATACCTTTGGGTGGTGGAGGAAAATATCCTGCCGAGGTTCCCAGAACCCCCATTGCCGCCAACCAAGACCCCCAGTTGTTCCTGCAGTCTGCTACCTATTAGCGTAATTAAGAGCTTTTGTATTGTAAAATTCGAGACCTAAGCACTAAGCATGTGTGTTAACTGCGTTCAGTTCTTCTGTCCTAATGTGTGCGTTGAAATAAAATTATTGAATAAAGAACAAACAAGGTCTTATCTCACTAAATTCTTGTATGAACACCTCACTTAGGATTTACTCTATGGAATTAATAAAATTATTTTTTGTTTATACCTTTGGGTGGTGGGGGACATGTTTTTCACGACTCTTCTGTCCTAATGTGTGCGTTGAAATAAAATTGTTTGTTTATACCTTTGGTGGTGGGGGCCCACCATGTTTTTCCCAGACTCAAGACCACCAGGGGCCATCACCTTTGATGTATACCGCGAAGCAGACACAAGGCCTCGCAAAAAAATTTTTCCTCGCTCAACCGACGCCATTCCTGCTGGTACTGTCAAGAAGTGAACGGGTTGCAGTTTGAACATTTACTATAAATTAATTTCAATTTTATGTTCGTTTTTGTTAAGTGTTTTCTTTTCTAATAAAAAGCTATTCTATAATATTTGGATTTTCTTATTTCTCGTGTTGTGAAATTTCAAAATCGATTTTCTCGATAACTAGTACACTAAATCGAAAAAAGTTGTTATTGCTGAATAGAGAATGAAATGGGGTGTCACAAGCACCCTCTTTTAATTTAAAAAAATAGGGGTTGTAAGTGTCCCGGGAAGGGGGTTAATAACGTAGAAAATGAATTTATTCGCTACATATGGACCTCACTGTATATCTAAAAGCATATCGAATTTTTTATTATCATTCAATACCTGGTATTTTAAAGATTTAATATTTTTAAACGCATTGTGTTGAATGATTTATTTTTGTTCAAGTAGCCCTAATGTGACGGAATATTTGTGTTTATAATTTTCAGTTGTTCTTTGCTTGATATACAAAGAGATTTTAAATATTGTTATAGATATTGTAATTTTTTTTAATTAATAATTTTGTTCAACGCAGTAAGTCCATTTTGGGACCTTTACTTTTTGTTCCATTTGTTAATGACATAAACTTTTATATTAAGCACTCAAAATTTTTACTGATGTGAACAGATGATCTAAAATTGTTTCTTAGACACGTTGGAAGACTACAATCTACTATAGAAAGACCTGGATGCTCTTCACGTGTACTTCAACAAAAGTTACCTTACTCTCAACGAGTCCAAATGTAAAACAAATTGTTTTACAAAAAAAGAAATCCTATTATAAATGATTACATGGTCAATAATACGATATTAGGTCGCGTTTTTGAGATAAAATATTTGGGTGCCAAATTTACTAATAATTGTAGCTTCAACAGTCATGTATTTAGAAATAGTTTCTGGAAGTTATAGAAATCTTACTTTTATTAATAGATCTAGCAAAGAGTTTAACTATGATACCTGTTTTTATTATTTAATTCATACGTTCGTTCTAAACTAGAATACAGGACCATAATGTGGAATCCAAAAACCATTTTATACTCTCATATGATAGAAAACTCTCAAAAAAGACTACTGAGGACTTTCTTCATAGATGACATAATTCTTGGCCATTATTTATATCCTACACAACGCACAAGATTTTAATATTAACTCAATCCAGGAAAGAAGCAATAGCTCTAGGTCACTCTTTATATTTAACGTTTTAAATAAAATTAATAATATGCTGATAACTTTTTAGCGGAAATTATTGCAGTTAATGTCCCTGGCATTACATTAAGAAATAGAGTTAACACTTTTAAAATATCAAACACAGTATCGCATGTTGACCAATGTCTTTCCATCACTACAAATGAATTTATAAAAAAATCACGTCATAAATTTCTTTACTATCAGTAGAAGTAAACTGTTAAATTATATGTAATATTAGCTTATAACTTTACATGTCAAATGTATGTTTCTTCTATATACTACTGTCTCTTATTAGTCTTTAGTTTAGTATACAAACTACTAAAACCCTGTATATAATCTAAATAAATTTTAATACATGCTACTAGCCAACCTTTGTTGTCAACATCAATGTTTTCCACATAGTTAGAACTTAGTATTCAGCTGTTTTTAAATGTTTCATATTTATTTTTAACGGTTTGCTTTTTACCTATTTACAGCTTTCATCTTAAAAAGATATGCTTTAAAATAAATTATTACAGTTCAAACTATATTTTAAATTCATTCCCTACGTTTATTCCCACAAAATATTTTGAAAACCGTGAAAATTGGCGATCCATTAATCTAAACCTATTAAGTGGGTCTATCTTTAAACAGTACCATCTCATGCGTTAACTCCTCATGTTAAACACTGGTTATTCCACCTTTACACACCGCGAGCTCTAGATCGCTACCTGTTTTACGGACACCCCGCTGGGTTGCTACTGGTTATATAAGTTTAGGTGGGGATAATGTAAGTACTATTGGGTACCAATCTGAAAACAATCGCGGTGCTACTGGGTACCGTGGCACCAATTAAATGCACTGCGTGCTGAAAAGTACCATGCGTGGTACCCTCCGGCGGTTTTCTACCAATGTGGAAATGTGTTATTAAAATTAATTGTAATAATCTAGATTGCGTTGCTATCCAATGGTATTGGGTTCATGCAGTGAGAAATGGAGGAGGAATACGGCCGATGCAGCGTTCAATTATTTATCCATTCAAAACTGTTCTGTCTTATACACAGGTCTTCATAATTATTATACTGCTTTTACTAATCATTACTAGGCACTAATTTTAATCGCAAGTTCTTATAGTAGAGATTAAAAAGTTGGTTATCGAATCCTGAACAGCTTTTTAAATATTCGTCCGTTAGTCTGTGTGCGTTGAGTGATGCTCCGAGATTTTAGAACTAAATTTCCTTGCCAATAACTTGAGGATTGTCGTCAAGTTTCAGTGTGATGGGAAGTATTTGTGATCTGTTGATGTAGCACTGAAGCTCGATGATAATCTCAAAGCTAGTGATAAACGAAGAGTACTAATATCTCGTACCATTTATAGAATTTATCACTCAACGCTAACTAGTGCTTATCTGTCTGTTCGTCCGTTACGATTTTTGTAAGCACTGTAACTGACAAGCAACAGTTTGATTGTATTGAAATTTTGACAGAAGGTCATTGTTAGTTAGAGCAAAACTTCTGCCTGTGCTACCCTGAGGAGCCACCTCAAACATACTTATGCGAGATTCAAAAAATGTATAAATAATGTTACCAATAGAACTTCTGCTTCTCATACGCCTAGACATGTACAATTTATTGCAGTTTGGGAGTGCAGAATATATTTAGCATATTTACTTGAATAATACTGGTATTGAAAATCAACAAAGTGAATATAAATTTATACGTTAAAGCTTGAAGAGCTAGCTCATCAAAATCAGAACCACATCGTAGATATAATTTGATCAACTCCCGTTTGAAAGTTTGTAGTGAATTACATTGCTGAATATTTGTTGAACGAATCATCAGTTATTATGCTCTTTTCGGCTTTATTTTTAAGAAAAAATTGAAACGTGTCTTCATCTCTCGCCGGTACTTTTACTATACAGTGTGTTCCAAATTCGATCCCCACCATTGGGATATCCGAAACTATAAAAGACAGAGAGGCGGTTAAATTAGAAAAGTTGTGGCAATATTAATGCTGATTTTGAATCCGTCGAGAAATCACAGCGAACGTCTTCGAGTTATTTTCAAAAAACTTAAATTTTGTATTTTAGTTTTTGTCAAAAATCTGAAAAACGAGCTATCGCACGAAGATAAAACTTTAACCTTATGAAGGCACTTTTTTATGAACTTTCAAGTAGTGTCGTTATTTTTCTTGTAAAGCGTTTAGTCTCTGAGATACGACCCACAATTTTCAATTTTCTTATGGGCGCCATATTGGATTTTTACATATTTAAAATCTACATTAAATTATCGTCCTCCCGATGTGTAACACTAATGGTTTATGTTCATAGTTAGGACACCAGACAACGATTTTTGTTTTCATGTTAAGTAGGCTATGTACGACTGCATCTATTTGATACGCACTGGTATAGTAGGTGAAGGTAACTTCTTGGCTAGCAGTGACAAGACGCGCAACTTACGGTGGGAGTGAACTTTATCAAGTTGAACAATTCTTGAAAACATCACAAAACAAGAAACTATTAGTTGCGCTTTGTAAAACGCATCAACATGCCGTACATCAACCTTGAAAGATTTGACATGTATAACTGTTATATGAGAAATAGTAGAAATAGTAAAGAAGCAACAATTTTTCCACTTTAAAATAGCTGAACGTGTTTAGTGTTTACATATACATTTTCAAGTTTTCCGAACCCATTTAGGATGACTTTGTGCAAGAATATTGTCCCATTGTCGCCAATTCGAATACTGCAATTGTCCCATATACACGTTCTGATTAAACTAGTATCCGAAATGTCTTCCCGGGTAGCTTGAAGAGGCAAATTTATTCATTTTCATTATTTATTCTAAAAAATTACAATTACCCAAAACTGCTTCAAGGACACCGAAATTTGAAGAAGAAAGGTGCCGAGGTTTTTGTACATTTGTTGCAAGCATCGATATAACTATTTTCAGTTCCTTAGAATGACTCATCTCTTTCATACGCTTTTGATACAAAACGTGACTTTTTGGATGGAAAAAAGCTGATGTTGTCCCAAAAACATGGTAGTTAAATGGCCCGTGCCAGAAGGGAAATGCTGCTCGATCTGTGATCGATGGACGAGCCACAGCAGGTGAAAGCTTTTTAAATATAAATAGATGCATATAAAATGAGAACTAATTTTTCTATCAGCAAATGATAACTGCAACCAGGTCACAAAAATCACTTGCTGTCTTTGATTTCAGTAATGAAAAATCTAAGTACTAGTAAAGTTAACCTCATTTTGACATTAGCTTAACTACAAAATGTTGCCGGGTTCAACCACCCCCGTAGCAGTAGAACGAGATATTTGCAGTTTTTTCGGCTTCAGGAAAGTTTACACAAAAAGAGTCCCTACAGTATTATTTTAATTTTATGTCTAACTATAATTCTTTCGTGTTTATGTGTACACGGTAATTCAAAAAGTACTAAAAGAGATAGCAAAATCATTTTATGTACATATAAATAAAATCATAGTATATGTGTCTTTGTTTCAAAATTATTCAAAAACCACTGAACCAATTTTGATGAAACAAAGCTGCTATTAAGTAGTTTATTCAATCGTTATGGTTTTCTAGACTCTGCTTCATTACGCACGACGTCAAAGTGCTGATAAGTGCAAAAACAATTAAATGAAATCGTTCCACGTATTAGGTACAGAAATAGCGACGATAGAATCGATGGAGGCTAGACAGATGGTAAACTGTCATGCTAGACTCGACTCTATTTATACTGACTCGATTTTAGCACCCTTCGCTACAGATTACGCACGTTTACAAGCGCTTGAGTAAAGATGGCGCTAATTTTTTGCAAAAATTAATTTTAAAATTGCAAAAAAATTTTATTAAAACGTTTTATCGTCTTTCTCCGGGGTTTCACGGTCTTGAATATAGTTCCGAGAAGTAGAAAATATAAGAGTCAGACGTATAGGTATCTGATTTTAAGCTGTATTTAACTTTGACAACTTCAAAATAACTTCCGAATAAATTTCAAACCAACTTTCAATCTACATACGGACTGCGTTAAATTTTAGTAACTGTACCTACCCAGCTGTAGTTTTAATAAATAAATAATTGTTTTGTTATGTTGCAACTTTTTTTTTTTTTTTTTTTTATTTTCTGATCAAATATATCTTTGTCATAATTTTATGACAAATTTCTTAAGCACGTTGCTTACCAACCAACAACAATTAATTTGTAAGATTTTATCTGCCTTAATTAAATTAAAGAAAAATCACGTAACTAATTAGAAAAATATAACAAACTGCATAAAAAAATTTGCATGATATTAGGTTTCTTAGTATTTTGCAAAAGTGATGTGCTGCCTTAGACCTCCTAGAGCAAGGCGGGCAACTCCGGAAATACAAACTTATTTGACCCGAAAATTGATACACATTTTCAACATACAATAGAATAATAAATTTGCGATAAGTATGTTACCACATGAGAGATAAAAAGGAAATCCTTTACTCATTTTCTTTTAAGAATTGCCATATTAAAATATATGTTTAATGAGTAAAGAAGAAGTTTTCTAGAAAGTTTAAAAGGTTATTATTTTTGTTACGTATCGAACATGCTGGTTTTTCATGTACTTAATGTCAAACAAAAGAAATATAAAAATATATTTAAAATTTGCTGTAAAATGTAGCCAAATAAACGAATCACGCTGTGTGTTTTATCATAGCAACAAAGGAAAATCCATAAACAATTCTTAATTTTTCGAAATAGATCACCCAAATTGAAGAGTTTTCTGATGTTTTATAAGCAGTTTCAGAAGCTACCTTAAAACCTCCCCCGCTTTCAGTGCATTATCCTGAATTTTCAAGGAGTTTACTCGCGATTAAAAACGTTTAAGAAAACATTATTTGCCAATATTAATTTCTATTTACTGTTACAGTCTCTTAAATATAAGATAATGTGGACAATGTGGAGAGTTTTTTCCATGCCGAAGATAATTATTTCAAAATATAAAAAGTCTCTTGAAGATCTGAAGCTTCAAAATGGCTAATACATGCAGATACAATGAAAACTTTGACATGGATTATGACCCAGGGTGTTTGACTGAAGCTCCTATGAACTATTTCTATATCTCTATGAAAAATAATGCCGTCAAGTGGAATACTGTTGCTAAGTAGAAGGTAATATGTTTTCATTATTCTCTATACTTCGAGAAAAACTATTTTTAAGTACACAAAAACTTGTTCTTTATATATACCTACATTTTAAGACAAGGAATGTAAAGTTTATATATCTTTTTTATTGTCTATGTTCTTAGACAAATTCATGCACGACCTTTGATCATGCTATTTATTTCAGAAGTGCTTTTTATAGTCACCCAATACCCTCTTAAGGCTACTATTACCCAAAAAAGGCTGCGGATTGCAATTCGATAAAGTGATGGAAATATATTTACCTCTGTACAAGAAAAACAAATCGCGAGAACTCTCGGTGACTAGTTCCTTTAAATCACAATCGGATTTATGTCGTTAGTGAAAATATATAATGAATAAATTTAACAACACTTTTCTCTAAATAAATTTCGCACTTTGGGCAAACTCAACAGATAATACATTATTAGCATAGATAAACATCTGCATTTTCATTTGTAAGTAGTACAAACAATTTAATACATATCTAAGCAAAAAATAATCAATTCCCATAACTGCATAAACAAATACAGTGCATGCGAAATGAGTTCTAACCACAAAAATGTCTATACTTTTAACGTTGTAAGTAGCAACGAATTTGAATAAATTAGATGCGGATAAGCGACTCCATTTGAATAAAATCCATTATTTTAATGTTTTTAGTTAAAAATTCATAAATAAAAGACAATCTCGTATGAACCTCGTGAATGTCGGTACCTATATTGTCGGTAGCTTTTGTTTTGTCCAGAATAGTTCACGGTAACTTGATATTTAATATTTATGTGTCTACTGTCTCAAAGGCTCTTTGTCATAATGTACGCTATGTAGTGTATACATATACATGCATATTATATCCAATTTTATATATCCTCTTTGTTATAATATATGCATGCTTATAAAATGAAACAAAGCATACGTAGGAATGTACAAAATGGTATACTGTGTTATAATATTTTGAAAATATAAACTATATAATTTTCACGTGGCCAGTTAGGTAGATACTTTTACTTTTTAATGTTGTTTCGAAGTGAGCTAATATTGAAAATTAGTTGTTAATATCAAATAATGCCATATAATTTCATCAGAAAGAATTTAATCGTTGCGTATTGTTTAGCTTTTGCAAACAACGTAATAAATATCGATAAAATGATAATGAAAGTGTATATAAAAAGTGAAATTTGTAGTAAACTCACTAGCGACGGTAACCGAAATCAGGTTCTGAAGCTACTTATAAGTATAATGAGAATGGTTATATTATGTCTGGCCATCGAAATAAAATTTTTACAATCATTGTAAAGTTTTTCACAGTAAGCTGTTTCTATTTTAGATATTCTTGCCTTTTTACAAACAGATAGTACGAAGGGTATTTATTTTATCTTTAACTATGCTTCAATTCAATGAAGTTTATACTCTATATTTCCATTAATACCTGCCCGCTGATAGATAGGCATATTATTTAACTACAATAGTATTGGACCTTTTTGTTTAAATAGGTTAAGTTATAAAGATATGAATAATATACCGTCGGCTCACATTTTCTGTTCTGCAAATATTTGAAAATACGATAACATTCTTTGTGTCGTTTGACTAACCCAACCTACAGATATTTTTATAATTTCCACTTGTTTACATAAAAATATACCACGGTATTTTATATTGTCGATGAATTTAAGAATAAAACGGCAATAGTAAATATGACTGGAAGGAAATAAATAATGGAAAGAATACTTTGAATAACATAGTATTTGGAGTATGATATTGGTTTTAAAAAGAAAATTAGTGATATTAACGTTGACAATCGGACACAATTTACTTTATTTTAATTATTTTACTCATTATTTATTTCAAAATTTGTTATTGGTAGAATGGTGAAGAGAAAAGTGGAGGAAAACTAATTTTAATTCCCTCAATTGTCTCAAATTAGATGATTTTACTTTTTTGATATGATATAATATTGTCAACTGCTAAGTCAGTTTTGATTATGTTGCGATAAATCAATAATCGACAAATTGCGGCTTTTGGCAGGAACATTTATAAAAAATACAATGTTCTAGTATTTTATTAGTTTCTAATTTAAATGTTGTTGCAAAATGGACACATGAACCAGAACCACTCCGAAATACATGTATAAAAATATACATTCAATATTATTTTATACACAATTTTTGTTTCCCCAGAATTTATAACAAAAGTTATTTACTTTGCAAATTAGTTTGTTTTCAGTAAAAATTAATTCATTACTATACTTAACATATTAATTAATAAGACACATTTAATAAGAATAATATACAGAAACCATCGTAAACTAGTTATACTGCTCTCATTAATACATAAATACATATCACATCGTACTAGATTATCTAGCAAAACAGCCTCTCTGTCTAGCATCAGTAAAACAAATCATTAAAAAAGCTAATTCCTAGTTATGTCGATTAGGAAATAAAAGCAAAACGTACTTTCCGCGACCATTATTTAATATTAAGAATAACTGTGGTTTGGAACACGTGATTTAAAGCTACCGAGTTACGCCTCCAGTCAGACGGAGCTACCGAGTTACGCATAGCCCGAAACCTTTTATAGTTCTTAGAAAGAGTGGGGTTCTTATTCACACAATAATAGTGCTTTCTATAAGGCTTTCCCATAACAATATTTATTGTTTTCTCTCGAATGTATGTGTCAGAATTGTGTTATATTATTTCTGAGAACAATGAACATGCAAAATTTAGTTCTTGTTGTGTATTTATGCGAATTATTGTTTCCGGTAAGTTTTAATACTATATTTTAAGCAATTAAATAGTGGAAACGTGAGAATGTGAAACATATAATAAACTTTTGGCACAATTAATTAAAAATGCTAGAACTTGAGTAAATTAATTATAAACCAATTGCGAAAATATGTACTAAAATTTTTTTAAATACTGAACTAAATGTAATGTATTTTCCATTCTAATTATCGTATTTTTTAAATCACTTATTATTTTAATATTAACTAATGCATGCATTACTGTAGATATTTATTACCTTGAGGAAAATTTAAATTCACATTTCATAAAAAATAAAATTTGAGAGCAGCAAACATTGTCAAAGATATTTATTAACATTTTCACGAAATAACTATAAAATCTACTGAATTAAAAACGTACTAACCTTCGAATCTCCGCGATTCTTCTCATTAAAACCGAACACCGCTGAACGTCTGGTAAAAAATCTTTCAAAATGAAACTAAAAACAACTACCATCAACTTGTCTGTGGCAAAGTGAAGAAGAGGTAGTTATATTTTGCTTCTGTACTAAACTATGGCTGGTAGCTCAATGATTCTAACAAGTAGTGAGTAGAACGGGAAACCATGGTACCCCCTTCGCCCCTCGCAAGCTCCGTATGGCACTGCCTACTAAAATGTGTGTCTTAAAAGCTCCTAGAATAGAGGTGAAGTTACCTGGCAGGATAACACCAGGAGTCACTTGGCGGGTGAGGGAATTTGGTCCTTATGAAGCAGTTCTTTTAGGAGGTTGGTGTGACTAAGAGTTGATTAAGTTTTTAAAATAATTCAGGGTAATTCTGAGGGTTATTTTATTTCGTTTTTAGTTGTATGTCTCTCTGGCAGAGTAATAATTATAGTGATTTGAAAAATTAACTCTACAATTCTATGTTAACGAAATTTTTTCAACGTTAAAAAATGATGACTGCTTGAGGCTATTTAAAACATTGTCTAAATAAAATTAACTCTATATAAATATAGTGATATATATAGATATAATTAGTGAATTTATAAACCAGTTGTTGTTCCTATATCAGGGCTCAATGCAATATATATAGGGTGGTTTCAACTGCAGTAAATACCACAATATCAACCACAAATTTTGTACAGTAGCTTAAAAAAACAATATAGATAGTCCAATATGACTTTTGAAAACAGTAATTTAGTAACAAGAGCTCGAGAAAATTGTCTTCAGTTCAAATCAAGATATCCTGTTTTAGTTGTGCAGAATATTTTATTTGTTTTTTTGGTCTAACACAATTGGAAAAATTGAATAATATTATATTGATATAAAAATACTTTATATTATTGTAATTAATAATTTTTTATGTAACAAAATTTTCATTCTGTTGTCATTGGCAAAGTTTATTTAATTTAGTAATAACGTAATTAATTACTCACAAATTAAAGTTGCGCATTTAGTATACACATATAAATATTTAACATAAATTTACCACGATATATAACACATTGTAAATAAATAGAGATTCAAAAAGGGACTTTTTGCTTTGGTTTGAAACAGCGAGGTATAGTTTTCAATTATTAAATAAGATAATTGTTAATAAAGGTTATTCCATCTTCAAAATACCTATTCACAAATAACTTATACAACTAGATAATCTACTGTATGCCTTTGGGGCTAAGAAAATGTAATATTTCTGTTCAATTTGCCTTAGTTATGAATATTGGGTTCTGTGCCTGGTGTTATAATTATTTATTAATTCCAGTAGACAACATAGGGGTAAATTATACAGTACTCTACGTTTTTAATTTTGAAATCGATTACAAAACAATCAAGAACTTTGTCAATGCTTAAATTTAGCAATCGCATGCTTTCGGTACCGTCGAGGGTTCTTTTGTTAAGATCACGGTTCCCCCAAGCAAAAAGGATTTTCTACAGAATCATCTGGACATATAATTAGGAAAATTTATGTGACTGACTTCCATTGTTTGGATCTAGGTTTCAGAAATACAAAAAATGTCGATGTAGAAGCAATTTTTTATTTTTATGCATAATTAATTATGGAAATTAATGATTTATTTAATTTAATAGAAGAGACTGATATTGAGACTCTAGAATGTAGTATAGATCAATACAAAAAACATGTATTAGAAAACTCAGCAAAAAAAGTAAGTATTAACATCATACACTTAAACATACGAAGTATAAAAAGAAACTTTGATGAATTGCTGATACTATTAGAATCTTTGCAAGATATAAATATTGATATAATTTTTCTATCTGAAACGTGGAACATTAGAGACACAAAATATTATAATATACCGGGATATGAACTATTTTATAATAACTCACAAATTAATCAGAACGATGGATTGTTAGTATATATAAATAATAAAATAATAAGTAACACGGTGCATATAACATATAGTAATGTTATAATCTCTAGAACTACATTTGAATTAAATAACATAAAGTTTGGAATAAGTAGTATGTACAGATTGCCTTCATCCGATGTAAACGAGTTTATAAATAATTTGAATATTTATTTATATGATTATATCAATAGTAAAAATACGGAAATTTTGCTAGGTGACATTAATATTAATATACTTACAGAGAATGAAGGGGCAAATAATTATATGAATTTGCTGGGGAGTTATGGTTTTATATCCTATATTAATAAAAGTACTAGAGTTGATGAGAACATCGGTAGCAACATAGATCACATATTTATAAATAAACAAAATAATAATAAGTTAAAAATATTACCTTTTATTTTAGACGTATCCATTACTGATCATTTCGCAACAAGTGTAAATATATGTTTTGAGATAAATAACGCATTAAACATTACCGAAAAAACTATTAAAAAAATCAATGAGGATAAATTATTACAAGTTCTCTCTAAAGAAAAATGGATTGAGATAAAAAACTGTCATGATCCTGAGGTAGCCACAAAAATCTTCGTTACTACATTAATGAAATATATAGAGAAAAGCTCAGAAAAAATTGTTATTAAAAATAAATATAAAAAAATTAAACCATGGATTACCTCAGGAATTATAGAGTTAATTAAAACAAGAAATAAATTAAAAAAAGATATGATCAAAAATTTAAACAATAGAAGGCTGGCTGATAAATATAAAATGTATAGAAACAAGTTGAACATAATAATTAGAAATGCAAAAGATAGTTATTATAATGATAGGTTGCAAAATTCAGGTAGTGACTGTAAAAAATTGTGGAGTATAATAAAAGAAGCTACTAATACACCTAAAAATAGACAGAATAATATAAACATTAGGGATAATAAGGGAAATATTGTTACCAATGATATAAAAATGGCAAATTTATTTAACGAGTATTTTATCAACGTAGGAGTGCAAATGGCTAATGTAATAGATAACGTAAATAATAATATTAATATCGGAGAAGAAATTGTGCCACAATCTTTATATCTTATGCCTGTAGAGGAGAACGAATTAATTATGCAAATAAACTCACTAAAAAATAGATGTAGCTCAGGATTAGATGAAATATCAACCATACTTTTAAAAAAAAATACATCTATATATATTAATCCCATTGAAAAGTATAATTAATCTAATATTTACCACCGGAATGGTACCTACACACTTTAAGCAATCTGTCATAGTTCCAATTCATAAAGCTGGCGACAAATTTAATATGAAAAATTATAGACCAATCACATTAATTAACAATATAACTAAGATATTTGAAAAATGCCTAAAAAAAAGAATTGTAGCTTTTTTGGAGCGTTTTGAATTGCTGTCTCATTCCCAGTTTGGGTTTAGAGAAAATAAAAATACCGAATTAACCATATATGAAATTATAAATTTTATTAACAACAATTTGGATTCAAAAAATAAATGTGTAGCCATATTTCTAGACCTTGCTAAGGCATTCAATACTGTATCACATAATATATTATTGGAAAGAATGCAAAATATTGGAATACGAGGAATACCTTTGCAAATAATTAAGAATTACTTAGATAATAGAGAACAGTATGTAAAAATTAATAATAAATTAAGCTCAGCACAAAGAACAAAAGTTGGTGTTCCACAGGGCACTGTATTGGGACCAATATTATTTTTGATATATATAAACAATCTTTACTCACAAAACCTCAATGCAAAAATACTATCATATGCTGATGACACAGTTCTAATATTTAATGAGGAAACATGGGAAACGGTAATAGAAAATGCATCAATTGGTCTCAGTAAAGTCCGTATGTGGCTTGACAAGAGTTTATTAACATTAAATTATGAGAAGACCAAATTTATTTCATTCTCTACCACAGATATTGGTCACAATCCTATAAGTGAAATAAAACTGCACACAAATACTTGCTTTCATAATAACTATGCAAATTGTTCTTGCACGGATACTATTCATTCTGTGTACAAAATAAAATATCTAGGATTAATAGTCGACCAGCATCTAAAGTGGAAAGAACATGTAGATTACATAATTTCAAAAACAAGATCATTATTACCAATATTTTACCAAATAAGAAATATACTAAACCGTAAACAATTGCTCATGGTCTATAATTCTTTAGCTGAATCTATATTTAAATACGGTACTATAATCTGGGGTGGGCTGAGCGTCACTAATTTAAAAATGCTACAGACAACACAAAATTATTTAATTAAAGTTATTTATAAAAAAGAAAAAAGGTACTCTACAGAACAACTATACGATGACACAAAATTATTTAATATCAAACTGTTATACATATTGCAATCAATAGTCTTTATTCATACAAAATTTGAAAAACAACATATATCCCACAAGTACACTACAGGAACATTAACAAATAATAAAATAAAGCAAAATTTCTACAAAAAAACATCTTGTCAAAGATTTATAGCGTATCTGGGTCCGAAATATTATAATATTTGGCCTTTAAATATTAGATCTATCACTGGTGTAAAGCCGTTCATCAAAAAAGTTAAACAGTACTTATCTATAAATAAAAGTACATTTTTAAAAATTTGAATTTACTGTAAAATAATTTGCATTGATCAATCTGTACTCTTGGAGTCTACATATCAGTCTTTATAAGTTATTATGTAAATTATTTTATGTTTTTATTTTTTTTTTAGATAATTTGTTATTAGATTGGTTTATTTTTCTGTCTCTATCTTTTAATATAAGTGTGATTATTGAACGTTGAAAATGGAGCACAACACAAGTTTTTAATTTAAAGTGCTCCTGTTTTCATACTAAACTGTATATTATATTATACTGCATACTGTATATTTCCTATAATATTATTTTGTAGTGAATATTATTAGTTGTAGTAGTGTTATGTACTTGAGAATAATTTTAAAACGACAAACATACAGCATGTGTAAAAAGTATGGAGTATAGAAATATATAAAATGTAGAACAGTGTATAAATAAATAAATAAAAAAATAATAAAATTCCACTTCTTCTAATTTGTTTTTCACATGTTGCAGGTTATGATATGCAATACTGATCACATTGGGATGTTTTAATTGCTAATCAGAGAGAGATTGAAAGCGTTTTTCACTAATATCAAGTATCTTTAAATAACTAGAGCAGTGCAGTTTTTACTATAACTGAGTGATTGATGTCGAAGGGGGTTGTGGAATTTTTACTGAACCGAATATTTATATATTTCTTCTCTTTCAAAATACATAATAACGATGTATGACTCTGTGCACATATATTACACACAGAAAACTTGCTTTGCAATTTATGAAGAGGTGGCCAAATCCATAGCAAGTATTGCATACTTATACGTGATAGGAGTCCTTTATATGACATTTGCACCAGCTGACATAAAGATATTTCTTTTTCCTATCGCCTATTGTATTTTGATCCATAGATACAATCAAATTTACAAGACTTTCATGGTTATTTCTTGTCATCACTTTGAATTCAAGATTATCGCAATTTGACGAATTGTTATTGGCTGCCAATATTTCACTAGCAAACGTGGTGTCATCTTGATCGGATGCAGAACCATTGACCTCTTAAACATGACTGATCATTTACTTATATATGCTAATTTGGACTAGTCAGTAGTCAAGTTACCCATACAAAATTTTTTTGATAAAAATGAATTTGCCAAAGATGCTTCCTCTGTTAACTAATGTTTGTGCATGAATTGCCTAATATAGAAGAGAAGATTTCCAACGGAAACCGCGTCCTCGCCTCACACATCTTCCAGCGGCTTGTATATCAGTGTATGCGCGGAAGCTATACAACCTTAGGCGATGGTTGTATAGGAGATATACCATCCTTCGGAGGGGATGTAAAGCCGTCGGTCCCTTGTCTATTAAATGTTAGCAAGTAAAAGATCCCTACTCTTCTTAAGGGAAGAGGTTCGGCAAAATTCCTGGTTGGGGGTTGCTCGTCTACAGGCGTCGATGTTAGGCCTCAGTAGCGGAAATAGGCCGACGTTAAATAAATGTATAAAAAAAAAGTTTTTGAATTAGGCGGTTATCTGTTATAACTATTTTTGATATACGCGCACCTTATCGTACTATTGAACTACGAAAGCCTATAGGCCATATATAATAGAAACAATAAAAAATATTAGTCGACTTAAGAACGTGGCTCACAAAGATACAAGAAAACTAAATCAGATATCAGATCTAAACTTTCTAAAGACCTGCGTAACTATTTGTCCTTAGCAATACATAACTAGAAAGTAGTTTATATTCGGCATCAAAGTATTTAACATAAAAAGAAATCCAAGAAGTTGTAGATAAAGCTTGAAAATTTTAATGTGCATAGCAATCCAAAGAAAATATCATTTCATCCGATATAGATAACCCTAATGAATTCAATTACTTCTTTTCTTCAATTATACGCTAGGATATAAACTTAGACACACTTACATATTATCAGAATAATATTTCTCCTCTTATTCAGAATGAGTTAAACGTGTTTCCGATATCAGTCGACGGAATCGAAAACTGTTTAAACCATCTACAGTCAAACGCTTTTGGTGCAGATAGGATTCATCTTAAAATGTTAATGTAATCTTTCCCTATTGTAAATATGCCATTACACTGAAGAAATCAGAATATCCTTCCTTCCTAACCAATCAGGGTTTAGAAAGCAATATAGCACTGCAACTGCTCTGTTAAAAATATCCGATGACTTGACAAATGCTATAGATAAGTCCAATGTTACATATTTAGTGCTTCTCGACTACAACAAAGCCTTTGATTTAATTGATCATGATTTATTTCTGGCAAAATTGCATTATAACATCAACGTACAATTGTTGAACTGGTCCAAATGCTATCTTTCCAACCAATCAGAAATCATTAGATTGGACAATGTGTCTTCCTCTGAACAAACAGCAGCGTGTTGTGTTCCTCCGGGAAGCATTTTGGGATCATTAATGTTTACAGTTTTCATTGCCGATCTTCAGACAATATTATCCCCCAACTTTAGAGTCAATCTTTACACGGATGATTCTCAAATCTACATATCCTGTAATCCAGTGTAGTCTAGCGAAGCAGTACGAGTTTTAAATGTGAATTTTGACATTAACCGTTAAGTGGTCTAATGATAATGGTATTATAATTAATCCAGCAAAGTCAACCGCGCTGAGTAGGGACCAGTTCTATATGTGATAAAGCTCTCATCATTTAAATTGCGATTTAACGTTGAATCAAAATGTGTTAGCTTTTAAATTCAGTGCTAAAAACCTTAATGTAATATTTGACAATCATCTGTACTTCGAAAATCATCTGACTGCAAAATGTCGGCAATCCAATGCAAGATTTAAAATTCTTTATTAACTCCAAGCAATCTTAATTATTACTGCAGTGGTGTATATTATTGGCATTTGACTAAGTATTTTCAATACAAAATACAGATCTTACAAAATGGTTGCATAAAGTACAAATATAATATCAGTAAAATGCATTACTCCCTATTGCAATAACCTAAATATATTAAAAACTGAAAATCGTTTCACTATGTTGTTCTCTTTCTTTGCTTTATAATATTGTTCATGAACATTCGCCATTATAGTTATATAACCTTCTTGAGAGCCGAACTCAACATATAACGTATAGTCGAGCTCAGTGCTTCCCGGCATTCAAAAAACGCAACAAAAACTTTACGACATAATAATTATCGCCCTTGAGCCAAGGGGCATACTCTCGTCAAACAACTCGACGCACATTAAAACCTATAGAGGTAAGCGAGTCAATTTGCGGTCGCGATAGCACAAAGAGTATTTTAACGAGGTGGTAAAGTTTTTGTTGCGTTTTTGAGTGCCGGGAAGAGCTGACCTCGACTATAAATAATCGTTCTTCTGTAAATTACGGCATTCCTATGCATCGCACTAAAAAGTTTGAGTCTTGTTGCTCCTATATGGCATTTAAAACATTTAACGAAATTCATGATATTTTTGTTTCCTGTCCTTCAATGTATCAATGTAAACAAAGACTCTTGACGTATGTGCTATATAAAATAGGCTACCTGAATTTTGTTTCATATTCACCTGTGTGTTTATTTATGTCTATGATGGATTTAGATTTATAGGGGGACTGAAAAATGCATTCTTGCAATGCCTCCTCCTTTTGAAATTGTATATTTATTTATATATTATTTCAATAAACATTATTATTATCTGAATCCACTGATTCGGTTCCATAAATAATAATTTTTGCCAATCTCGATAGAATTTGACGGTCTTCCTAACATGTCCATATTTCAAATGTGCTTTTAGAGGGCTTCTTTTCATTTATTTAACGTCGGCCTATTTCCGCTACCAAGACCAATCAAAGACGCCAGGGGATAAGCTCATCAGTGTCTGTGTAGGCACTGAGACCCCTAACCTGGAAATTTTGCCGAACCTCCACAGTTTGTCGTGGGGTAGGGATTTTTAACGTGCTCACATCATAGATACACGGAACCCACAGATTTACATCTCTTTCGAAAGATGGTGACGCGAGCAGATCCGCTCAACCACTATATCTCATCGACTTGCTGTGACCCGGTTTTGAACCCGGGCCGTCTGGGTGGAAGAACGCGCCACTGTCCATCCCACCACCAAGCCGACAGGGCGGAATATTAAAACATTTATATTTTTAATCGCAAACTCCTGTATAAAACCATTATTTTACTATAAGGAACGTAACCAGACTGCAACCAACAGCTACTCTCCGAGCTATGTGCCCCGCCGAGCGCTGAAGGGGCGGTAGAGGGGCGGAAGAGGCGGGGCACATAGCCCGGAGAGTAGCTGTTGGTTGCAGTCTGGTTACGTCCCTTATAGCAAAATTAGGATTTTATAGAGGAGTTTGCGACTAAATATATTATGTTTTAATATTCCGCCCTCTAAAAGCACATCTGAACTATGCTAAGCCCAGTCAGGCTATTTATTTTTCGATTGCAACAGACACTGGACAGCTAGATGGCGCCTGCTGACTGTTTTACATGTCGCTATCCCAAAGATACCGAAATGTACTAAATAGTCAAGTGATCCTCGTGTCGGTCGTCACATGCCTACCTTGCACTGACGAGAGCCAACAGCTCGAAACTGCAGTCTACAAGTGGTGTGTGACGGCTGGCACGAGAGCTCCTTTAAGTAGGATCTGTCTTTCGGCTGGTGTTTGTTGCAATCGAAGCATTAGCGTTTTGATGGTAATATGCAATTATTACACTTAACGCGCCAGGCTTGTAACTTGTAATTCAGCGTTCGGCGAGGCACATATCTCGGAGAGTAGATGTTGGTTGCAGTCTGGTTACGTTCCTTATAGTAAAATAAGGATTTTATAGAGAATTTTGCGACTAAAAATATTATGTTTTAATGTCCATATTATCCGTTTTTGTTGTACCTATGCATTTTATTTCCAGATACTGAATTTTCATGGGCTCTATCGGAAACATTAATTGAGACTGCATCAAAAAACTGCTTCTTTTTTCTTGTTCAAATTTGAATTTAGTAAATAGTGCATTGAATTGCATTAAATTTGGTATTAAGTAAATTTTCAACAACCCGTGCAGCCTTTTAAGATAACTGCATGTTTTTACAATTTTCCCAATATTCTTTCTTAGCTCATTGCATTCAACAACTCCTTATGTTGGGATTGTATATCTTTTGCAAATTTATATTTATGTTATAGTGATATAATTGCGTGTAGATTTGCTTCTACGTACAGTACGTCGGATGGTTATGTCGAGTTTCTAGGCAATATTACTTTTATAAATATTTTTTATATGTTTTAAAAAAAAATTTGGTCAGTTTTAACGACATCCCGCCATCGAAGCATGCAATAATTGAGGTAATTCTCCTCGAGTGAATGGTTTATTATTTTTAATTGATTAAATCTCAATATATTTTTAGGTACTGAATTGACTTTTTATGTGATGGTTTGTAATTTTCTTATTAATTATTAAACATCCATATTTGATCTTAAATGCGAATCTATGAACATACCAAGTTTTATAAATTCTTCAGGTAAGATGGTACATGGATCTTCTTAGGACACATATTTCAAGTCATTTAAGTGTTGATCTGCTTAAATTATCGCATTCTAACGAAAGTAGAGAATTTTGTCAATGTTAGTCGTTAGTTTGAAACCATATCTCTATTTGACTCAAGTTATTCTGAGCCACCAATCTTACTTCTTCCCAGGAGCTTGTTTATAAATGATGCGAAACCAATGATTTCTCCTCTGCTCTATAATGACCCATCAATTATACAATATGGAATAATTATATGGGGAGGTATACAAAAAAAAATTTATTGCTTTTGGAAACGATTCAAAAAAGGATTTTAAAAGTGATGTATAATAAATCTTGGAGATATCCCTCCGATTAGTTATATATGGAATTGAAATTAATGGATGTTAAACAATTGTTTACGAAAATTACAAATTTGTTATTATTTAATAACAATCAATGTATATACAACGTAAATCGTTTATATAATACTAGACTTAATACAACAGCTTCCTTATTCTTACCCAGGGCACAAAAGACAATCGGACAGAGGTGTTTTTCTTATATCGGACCTAGATTACACAATATTTTACCCGACTATCTTAAATGCATAAATGTTAAACATCGCTATAAGAAGCATTTAAAAAAGTGGCTTATTTCATGCAACCGATATAATATTGTAGATCCTTAAGAAATATATATGCACATATATACATATGCGTAAATTGTTTTTCTTCTTTTTCTTAATAAAAAAAAATGTGGCTTGTGTATGTGCGTATGCTTGTGTTGATTTATACTGTTCTAATTTTTGTATGTATGTGTATTTTATTTAGATCTAGTTTATGTTAGATAGTATGTGTGTTATTGAAGTGAAGCTTCTTAACATAGGCTTCGGAATGGGGAGTCAGTATAGAATGATTCTACCATTATACATTTACATAGAAAAGCGGAAGTAGTTTCGCTGTTGTCGTGCTCTATATATTTTTGCTTCCTCTATTCTCGAATTCCTTTATTTATTTTCAATAGAAAAATAGTCTTAACGACGGTCTTGATAAACATATTAAGCTTCCTGAATATTGCTGAAACCTGCACGTTTCCCGTTTTTTATATAATAGTTTATATTAAAAGCTTCCACGTTACAGAATGAAATACTCAAATGCCCATAGACAGGTCCTCATGTGGACCTTAATGTGCTTACTTCTTTATATAATAATTGACATGTAATAAAATATTGTATAATCTACCTATGTAACAAGTTGGTCAACGTATGATTTATTTATTATTATTTATCATTTATTAGTTATATAGAGTAAAAATAAGATGGGTCCTAGGACTCTATCTGCTGACACTTCATATATTATTATAGTAACTGTATTCATGATTTTATTTTGACGCGTTGATACTTGATACCAACTTCCTCTAATGTTTGTAATATGAATTCAAGGTGGTATCGAACCCCTTGCCAAGAAGGTTAAGAGACAGAGCTTAGTATCAGTTAGAAGAGTAATTTCTGGTACTTACTGCCAACGTTGCGTGGACACGTTTTCTCGAAATCGAAGTTGATTGTTGGAAAACAATTTGTATCTCTTAATGTACGATGATAATATATTTTTTACGACTCTTTCAAATAGTCTTGACGCATGGGCTATAAGCAGATGATGTCGGTCTCTAGTTTGTCAATATTTGTTTATTTTCTTTTTTCGTACACATTTAATTACTAGTTTCTATAGTATTATACATTTAATACATGTAAATATATTCCAATGGGCTAAAGATAGTCTAAAACTGTTTTAGTGTCTCGTCTTTTATATTATCTAACCCAGCCGACTTGTTATTTCTTAGTTCTTTTAATAACAGTCTTAGCTCCAAAAATTTTGTGCTGTATCAATAACTTTATAAGTGGGATGTTTGTTTATTTTATTTTTATACTAAATTTTTACATTTAAAGGCCCTGCACAAAACCAATGGAAAAAAAATCTGTCGAATTGGCTGAAATTTTGCAGAAAGATAGTTTTCAGTATGCTGATCAAAAGTCTCGGCCCAAAATCCGACTATGTATAGTTTTCGAGATATCAGGCCTGAAAGTGAGCCACACAAAACCAATGGAAAAAAATTTGTCAAATTGGTTGAAGTTTTGCAGAAATATAGTTTTCAGCATAGGTTTCGAGATATCAGGCCTCAAAGTGGGCCTTTTAGAGTTCTCCGAAGAGGGACAATTGAATAACTCTCACAAGTCAACATTTCATTTTAATGCTAAGTGAGGGTATACGAGACTTTTTGGGGTTCTCGAATCCGATTATGTTTATTCGCTTGTCCATGCAAGGTCAACTAAAGGTTGTTTCATGATCGATTCAAAGTCCAATCGAGAAAAAGTGTACATGTATCTTCATGTACATATGTTTTTGCGTGTGTGTCTCTTGATTTCCGATCTTACATATGGATAAAAAATATCTGACAAGAATTGTTGAGGATGCAATCACTACTCGAATAGAAAGCAATCACAACAAGTTGCGAATGGTCCACAGCTATTTAAAACAGGAGTGGTTACGGAAAATAAAACTACTAATAATTGAAATTGAAATACCGTGATCAGACATAGTGTAGTACAGCAACTGTGGCAATAACTTGTTTATTAGACATTGTAGTTGGTATCTTGGGATTGCTAATCACAATGCTTTTCTTATTTTCCTATTATTTTTTTTTTTTTACTTCGGTATGCGATGTAAAGCAACGACAGGCGTGGTTAGTACTTGGATTGGTGACCATTTCAACGGAAACCGCGTTCTCGCCTCACACATCTTCCAGCGGCTTGTATATCAGTGTATGCGCGGAAGCTATACAACCTTAGGCGAGGGTTGTATAGGAGATATACCATCCTTCGGAGGGGATGTAAAGCCGTCGGTCCCTTGTCTATTAAATGTTAGACAAGTAAAAGATCCCTACTCTTCTTAAGGGAAGAGGTTCGGCTAAATTCCTGGTTGGGGGTAGCTCGTCTACAGGCGTCGGTGTTAGGCCTCAGTAGCGGAAATAGACCGACGTTAAATAAATGTATAATAAAAAAAAAAAATTATTTTTTTTATATATCCCTCCACCACCATACTGGACTTTCACCCCCACGCATTTTAATAATTATAAGCTAGCCGAAGAACAGCGAAATCTATATAGGCGATCTGGAAGATTAGGGAATTCAGTAGGTACTTTGCGAAACGTGTTTATTCCAATTGGATTCTTTGTACACCAATTATTTCCGTGTTTAATGAACAGTCGTTGATGATTAATATCATTTGGACAAAGAGCTACATACTTTCTATAATAATTTAGATACATAGAACCAATAATAGTGAAATTTCGTGTTACGTTGGTATTTGTATCGGATATATTTACAGCTATCCTCGATGTCTTCTAACATCAAGTAGCACATTTCTTCATGGCGACAAGCTCCAAATGTGCCGAAAATCGTAGCCACTTTTAGCATTAGCTGCTTGTCGTCTGCTGCTTCTATAAGAAATATATTTACTGCTCCTTAGCCATTATTTTGAATTTTGTTAGTCTGTATTCTTTGCCCTTCCTTTTTCAAAAACACAATAAGCTTATAATACTTGCTTATGTCGTGATTGTTCCTTATACTTCGACCAATGACCAAAGTGTTGAAGAATTTCATATTTTAGATTTGCCTTCAAAGTAGGCCTAAAAAGAATTACTTTTAAATCTACAAGCGTTCAGACCCATGGTTTACAGAGACTTTATTTGAGATCAAAAAAATTAAAGAAGCTTGGTTAAGATATAAAAAGTAGAAATGTTGCCCACATGTAATATTTTTTTGAAATTCGTAATTATTACAACAATACCGTTGTTCAAGAAAGAACTGCATTTTACAATTTTCATATTAATAATAGAAATAATCCTAAACAAATGTGGACTAACTTAAAAGTCGTGGGGAGTAGTAACGTATAACATTCCACCAAATCTTAATCTATCAACAATTATTTCATGGGTTCTATACCAAGTCAGGTATATCTAATGAGCAATGTAATGATACATTTTTAGAAAGTAAGTTTATGGACGACATTTTATTTATTTCCAAACCGGTTACTGTTCAAGAAATTGCAGATAACATTAATAAACAAAAATTCTACGTCCAATTGGCATGCTTTATGTTCCACTGAAAATTGAGGAATCAGCTATATATGACTAACTTTCAGAATATGTCTTTCAAAATTCATTAATTTCTTTTAATCTGTGCTGATTTCGAAAAGGCTTCAGTACCTCTACACTAATAAATAATATATAATATAACTTTTGCGAGCCATTGACAATACCAAAGTCACCTCTTTGACATTCCTGAATACAACTAAAGCTTTTGACTCCTTAGATATTAATTGTCTAATTGCAAAATTAAGTTATTATAGCATATATATCTGGAAATATTTTTTTCTGGTTTTAAAATTATCTAAATGACAGACAGCATGCTAGTATACTCGATACTTGCATCTCAAAACAGATCAGTTTTATCCTGTGTTCTGCAAGGATCTATTCTTGGACCACTTCCTTTTAATACGTTTATTGCAGATATCTCGAGACTTCCACTATATTCAAAACTATACTTGTACGCTGACGATATTCAGCTAATATATAGTTTCTCACCTTCCGAATTTCAAATGGCAGAATTTTATATCAATAATGATTTAAGTCTTAAATACTCTTATACTTAATGCTGACAAAAGTCAAAATATTGTCTTTGGAACTTCTCAACAGTTCAAATGTGCTTTTAGAGGGAGGAATATTAAACTCCTCTATAAAATCGTAACCAGGCTGCAATCGACAACTACTCTCCGGGCTATGTTCCCCGCCGAGCGCTGAATTACAAGTTACAAGCCTGGCGCGTTAAGTGTAATAATTGTATATTACTATCAAAACGCTAATATTTTTAGTCACAAACTCCTCTATAAAATCCTTATTTTACTATAAGGAACGTATCCAGACACTGCAACCAAAATGCGACTAAAAATATTAGGTTTTAATATCCCACCTTCTAAAAGCACATTTGAACTATGCTAAGCCCGGTCTGGCTATTTATTTTTCGATTGCAACAGACACTGGACCGTTAGATGGCGCCTGCTGACTACTTTACATGTCGTTATCCTAAAGATACCGAAATGTACCAAGTAATCAAGGGATCCTCGTGTCCATCGTCATATGCGTAGGCACTGACGAGAGGCAACAGCTCGAAACTACAGTCTGCAAGTGGTGTGGGACGACTGGCACGAGAGCTTCTTTAAGTAAGATCAGTCTTTCGGCTAGTGTTTGTTGCAATCGAAGCATTAGCGTTTTGATGGTAATATGCAATTATTATTAAGTGTAATAATTGCATATTGCGCGTTAAGCCCAAGCTTGTGACTTGTAGTTCAGCACTCGGCGGGACACACAGCCCGGAAAGTAGCTGTTGGTTGCAGTCTGGTTACGTTCCTTATAGTAAAATAAGGATTTTATAGAGGAGTTTGCGACTAAAAATATTATGTTTCTCAACAGTTACACAATTTTGCAGAGGTGAATGTCCAAATCAATAATGAAGTCATTACATCAACTAATAGCGTAAAAAATTTTGGTATTAACTTTAATTCTTTACTAAGCTTTTCTGGTCATGTTAGTATTATTTGTAAAAAAGCTTTCTATTGTTTAAAACAGTTATATCCCTTTAAAAGGCATCTAGAGGTTTTTGTATGTTCTGTATTCTTAATTTAATTATTGTGATTTGAATATATGTGTATTATTTGGAACATTTTAATTTTTATGTGTAGATTTTACTAATCCGTATGTAAGTCTGTAAAGTTGTTTATTGCTTTTGTAATGGTACTAATAAGATTATTTGTTGCAGAACCAACATCGTTCAATGTATAAATGGGTTTCCAAGACTCGTGAATGTTCTGGAGCCTACCTTAAGTACCTTAGTTACCTTAAGTAGTAGTCTTCACATATTCTGCGATGTTCACATTATTAGAGTATAATATAATTTATAACTTTATTGTAAAGTGGTCACTGTGATATTACTGTATAATAATACTGGTATTATTCTTTCATCTATATCTTATTTTGATTTGACAAAAATATGATCTAAGCAAGATTTTTAAATTCCATGTATTCTAGTGTATCTAATCATTTATGCATGATATATAATCAAATACATTTAGTATGTTAATGTATTCTCTGCTATGTTCATTGTGTTGCAACGTGCTAGTATTTATATCCCCAATAAAGATATTATAAAAGCCTAATGTGTTTCGATGCTGTTGAAACTAATTTTGCAAGTGTACCAATAGTTTTGTACAGAAAAGTTTTTAATTTTCTCTGCTATGTTCATTGTGTTACAATGTGCTAGTATTTATATCCCCAATAAAGATATTATAAGAACCTAATGGGTTTCGATGCTGTTGAAACTAATTTTGCAAGTGTACCAATAGTTTGGTACAGAAAAGTTTTTAATTTTTTTTAATTTTAACGCCTTATTCAGATCAACATCCTGGTGGAGTTTAGCATTAGCTATTAGACCACTCAACCAGGACACATACACACAGGCAATTATACAACGACCATTCCCTACGACATTGCCATTTGTCTCAGTTGAGATTCGAACCCAGGAGCGGTACAGCAACTAGCCGTGTTGTATCTCACATAACCTTGTCTAGTCTACCACTACTAACTCGGTAACACACGAAAAATACCATTAAATATTCATACTCTAGCCAAGATTCTAACCCGGGTCTTCATCAACTGTTCCACTACAGTAAGTTACTACAGTAAGTATGTAAGATAAACCATGTAAAGGTGGTAATGGACCAACAAGATCTATATGGATATGCTCAAACCGACCTCTGGGAATATGAAAACTACCAATTTGAGTTTTCGCACGCTTATTGATTTTGGAAGACTTAAAAGGTGCTCTCCCGATGCATGCGACAGCGACCGGAGACAGCGGCAAGTGTCGCGCAGTGCACCGGTTTAGTGGAATTAAATGGGAGCGACTGGTTCGGTGGCGGTGCCGCGACGCCTTTTATATGACGTGTTTTACTTGTAAATTGTGAAATATATTCCAAGTGTCATGTTTGATGAGGAGTTTTTCCTGCATTTGAAAATAACGCTTTTGTCAATGGTTGTGATCAGCATAACAAACAAATATACGACTTTCTAAAATATGCTTGAAAAATTTGATTCATGTGTATAATGCCAGCAATTCCTTGTCGAAAGCGGAATATCTTTTCTGAGCATAATTTTTTCAGGAAAGTATATTATAAAACAAGATTTGTGATACCTTAATTCATGTTAATTACAAAAAAAATACTCGTTCTCCAATATATACGTGCCCTGGGCCCATAACCACTTGGAATAATAAAAACGATATTATGTAAAGTACAAATACTCTTTTATATAAAAAATACACATTGTAACAACGCATCGATCAACGTATATATACAGTATGTTTCACATGAAATGGTAACAATAACTTTTTTATTTGTCGTTAAATTTCACAAAAGAATGTTTCTTTATATATAGTTTTTAAGGCTATTTTGAAGGGTTAAACAACATTTTAGCCTAAGTAAAAAGTAGCTTATTGCGATTAACATTAAAACAATGAAATTAATAAAATATATTGTTTTTTTTTTAAGTTTTTTGAGAAAAGTTGTTCAGAATCACCGTAAAACCCCAATTCAACGATCATTTAATATTTATCACAGCATATTCGATGTCATATTCTGTTTCTAATAATAACAGATATTAAAGTTTGGTTTTGTTGTGGAAAAAATTAATTGTTATAGTTATTCTCGTTGCTAGTTACTAAAGGCGTTCTTTAAAAGATTTCACTCTTTGCCATATGATTCAGAAGTCTGACTTCGTGGTAATTAACTGAAATGCACCTTCATCTAGTGTTTGTTTTCTAAATTAAACATTATACCAAGAATTGTACTGTAGTCATAATGTGTTACATGTCAAATCGTATTTTCTATTGACTTATTCTAACCTTAACTTAATTTGTGACACCAGATGCTTGTGAATACCAACAGGTCCATACTTGGAAATTCTAAAATATCAACAAAGATACTTATTTTCGAAAGTATATTAGTTGTTTGGGGTACCTGTTGGTGTTTATGTATATTAAGACAGTTAATCTTTTCCTTTAAAGGGATTAGTATTTTCTAAGGGCGTGCAATATACTTTCGTTACTCGAGGTATTTTTACAGGATTATGTATGAATCTTGTCACACGGTAGTGAAGCAAAGTTACACTTGCATTTCTGCAGACTGCCAGTGATAGAATAGAATTATTATCACATAATCCCATCAGCAGAGTAAATTACTGTCGGACAAATATCCATACTCACATTTATTTACTGAAAACCGTACGGTATTCCCACTAACAAATTATATATTTTAAATATTTTTGACCTCAGACAAATTTCTGTTTATACTATTCTTATAAGATAATGTAAAAATAAATAGGAAATAGTACGTATTATTAACCAGAACTACTGAACAAGACAGGAACCTTACTCTTCTAGAATACCAAGAACTGTCAAGAGAGTGAGGCAATACCTGATTTTTATTTAAAAAATCAAAAATCATTGATTTCAATTAAAAAATTGTGGTTCTTTGATTTTTATAATTTTTTTCTCAGTGCGCGGTAGGTATACATTTTTAATGGTAACGTTCATGTCTATTTTTTTTTAACAATTTTAATTTTACATATTTCACGAATTTGAGTATTATAAAATTTAAATATAATAGTATTCACAAAAACGCCATTCTCGATAGGATATTGCGTGTCGACACTCTCGTCCGACATGTCTATGCAAGAAATAGTGTACTTGTTTCCTACCGCTCGTATAAAAGTCGGCACGCACACGGGCAAGCACCATTGTTCTCAGTTTATTCGCGCATTGAAGTAAACAGTGCAAGGAAGGAAACGAAAATTTAGAGTGTTTTTGAATTATGTTAATATTAATATGTGTGGAAGAAAGGTCACATCTGGCAGTTTTACATAAGAAGTATCCGAAAAAATTTGAATGTAGCGCAGTTTGCAAAAAATGTAAGAAAGAAATACAAGGAATTGTTTAAAGGATGACAACACAACATCAAGAAAATATGTGGCATTTTACATTTTAGAATTTCAGGTATTTCTGAAATCTGAGTCTGAAGTCTTAATATATTTATCATCCTGTTCATTTTTTTAATTCAATAACTTTTTTTCGGAAACAGAAAGACAACCAAGTTTTGCGTCGATTTCTACGCTCGATTCCACATCAAGTTATGCAAAGTTTTAAATAGTGATTTTTTTTAAATCGGTTGATTTAAATCATGATTTTTATCTTGATTTAAATCAGCCCAATCCTAGTCAAAATTATAATTCTCATTGTTTGGGACTAAAATTATACAATTTCATACCCCCGTAAATAAAAGGAGTGAACCATTTTCTTATATGCTTCAAGAGTTAGAAAATAGCTTAATTTGATTCCAAAAGTAGAAATTAAGATATTGAGAGACCATCAAAACATCTATGACATATTATAGTTCTAATTGTAAAATAAAAATGTTACAAATAAATGAACATACAAATTAATAGAAATGTGTACTCTAAACATAACCACTCATCACAACACAATCTTTGAGCATGAAATGAATCTATGTGGTTTAATCAGACCTTTGCTCAAACTACGATTTTTTAGAATTACGATTACGACGACGTAACCTAGATCGAATCCTAGAATACATAGAAGAAAATAAAAGTTAGTTTACAATAATAATAATAAATATCTACTGTGCATTCTACATTATAGAGGTTACCTTTATAGGTCTATTGTTTTATTTAATTTCTGTGTAGCGTTTACATTATACCGGGTGTTAGAAAAGTATGGGAACGGTGGAAAATCTCAAACAGTTTGCATCAAATCGAAAAATAAAAAAATACGTGTCAAAAATTTTTCAAAAAACTATCTACTGATACCAAAATGACCTCCCCACCCACCACCTTGTAGGTGAAGCGAGTGGCAACTTTAAAATTTCAAATGGGAACCCCTATTTTTTATTGCGGAATCGGATTCTACGACAAAAAATACGTAAATTTTATTCCGGACATTTTTTTCGATTCTTGCATGGTGCCGCTGTAATCGCAAAAAATGAAAAGAAAACATTTACTGTTTCAAGAGTAGCGTCTTGTGCCCATAAAAAAACGTCCAATTCAAAAACTGAAAAACACGTATGTGTTATTTTTACGAAATCTATCCAATGACATTGGATTCGACTCCCACCCATAACCCAGTGGGTAGGGCGGAGACAACTTTGAAATTTGTAATGAAAATCCCTATTTTTTTATAGCGGATTCGGATTCTACGGCCAAAAATACGTGAATTTTATATCGAGCATTTTTTTCGATTCTCGCAAGGTGTCGCTGCAATCGCAAAAAATTGAGTGGAAACATGAAAGTTTTGAACGCATACTTAAAAAAATACGAAAAGTAAAACTACTGATCTCAGAGTGAATGATTTCCCGAGCTGTTTTGAGAACAGTGGTTTTATCTCTTAATTCAGCCAATTCAGACAAGTTTTTGATCCCAGCCAGTGAAGGCAAGGAGGTAACTCAGCCATTTAAGCCAAGGTGAGGATTTCGGCCAGTTAGGCAATTAGTTTACAGCTTAACTGCTACACTAGCAGGTTTTAATTTCAAGATTATAGCAGCTGTTCAAAATGGTGCCCATTGACTTCTTGGCATTGTCCGAGACGAACGTTAAAATTTTCTATAGCACTTCTTATCATTTGAGGTGGTATTTCTGCAAAGATGTTTATTATGCGTTGCCTCAGCTCTTCCAAATCACGAGGTTTAGTGAAATAAACCTTACTCTTCACGTAGCCCAAAACAAAATAATCAAGTGGCGCGAGGTCGGGAGATCTTGCTGGCCATTCAATAGTTCCTCTTCGACCTATCCATCGATTTTCGAAAGTACCATTCAAATAGTCCCTAACAATATCCCGATAGTGTGGAGGAGCCCCATCTTGCTGGAACCAAACATTATCGAACTCATCACCAGCAATCTCTTGTATTGCGGGAACTATTTGATTTGTCAACATTTCCAGGTATTTTCCTCTCCATTCAAATTTCTATCTATGAAAGACGGTCCTATGATTCGATCCCTGAAAACTCCTGCAAAAACATTTAATTTTTATGGATACTGCGTGTGTGTTTCAAGCATCCAGTGGGGGTTTTCGTCACTCCAATATCTGAAATTATGACGATTAACTTTTCCACTGAGTTCGAAAGTTGCTTCATCTGAGAAGACAAGTAGAGATGACAAAATATTTGGGTTTTGGTTGCTCCTTTCCATCATTAATTCACTAAATTCAAGTCGCCGATCAAAATCATCTTCATTTAACTCTTGGTGAAGCTGAATTTTGTAAGGATGAAATTTCAAAAGTTATCAAGCTGTTGACAGGCTTTTCTGATTGATAACCTTCGATTTTCAACAAATGCCTGGGCCAACTTGAATTTGTAGAGCTTCCGATGTTTCAGATTTTGGTCTTCCAGATCTTGGACAATTTTGATTTGTCCTTGTGTCTAGGAATCGTTTGATGGTACGGGACACAGTGGATTTCTAAATTCCCACTTGATCTACACGGAAAGTTTCGTTGAATAAAATCACAACTTCATCATAAGACCTTTCACCCTCGCATCGTTAAAAGAGAAACTCTCTCTTGCTCTGTTAAAGTAGCCATTATGCAGACAAAAACGCGAGAACTAATGAAAAATGAAATAACTTTTTCCGTACAAAAGTGCGCTCCTGCCTCTACAAAAGTTGAACTTGAACGTTCTCGTAGAAATTTCACAAAATATATACTGTTATTAAGAACACTTTAAAAAAAAACATTCATAAAAACCAAAATGCCACAGATATTGTTTTTTAAACTGAATGTTTTTTGTCAACACGAGTAGCTAGAGTTTGTAAATATTTACAACCTTGGACGCTTAAGGTTTATTTCAATTTTATGCGATTGCAGAGACACCTTACGAGAATCGAAAAAAATGCCTGATATAAAATTCACGTATTTTTGGCCGTATAATCCGAATCCCCTATAAAAAATAAGGATTTTCATTACAAATTTCAAAGTTGCTCCCGCCCCACCCGCTGGGTTAGGGGTGGGAGAGTCGAATCCAATATCATTGGATAGATTTCGTAAAAATAACAAATCCGTGTTTTTCAGTTTTTGAATTCGACGTTTTTTTATGGGTACAAGACGCTACTCTTGAAACAGTAATGTTTCTTTTAATTTTTTGCGATTACAGCGACACCATGCAAGTATCGAATTTTTTGACATAGAATCCGATTCCGCAATAAAAAAAGTAGGGGTTTCCATTTGAAATTTTAAAGTTGCCACTCGCCCCACCCACAGGGTGGTCGGTGGGGAGGTCATTTTGGTATCAATAGATGGTTTTTTGAAAAATTTTTGACACGTATTTTTTTATTTTTCGATTTGATGCAAACTGTTCGAGATTTTCCACCGTTCCCATACTTTCTAACACCCGGTATGTGTATGTAACTTTTAATCCAATCTTTTCAGTAAATGCAGGAAAAACCTCCTTTTAAAAAAATAACATTTTATTCAACTACAAACACTATTCTTATGCAGACCTCCTACTAGTATTTGTGACAAAAGTTATCCATAGCAATGGCATAAAATATATTAAATTTTTGCGAAAAATAAGTTTTTTATTTTAAAAAACAGTTACAATACAGTTTCTGTAGCTAATAATACAACTGAAAACTTCATTCCGATTAGGTTGAGTTATGAGATAATTGTAATAATTTAAAGGAACCTGAATACCTTTCTATTAGTATAAGGATTTAAAAAATTACCTATCGTGCATCAACTGAGAAAGTTCAAATAATGTTACACATTGCGCAATATTGAAAAAGTTTAAATTAAATCTATATTTATTATATTTATTTTATCTAGTGCGAGTATATTTATGATGTTTCTGAATGATGTTGATCCTGGACTACCGGTGTCCATGATAACATAATAATCGAAAATTTAATGATAGCGGCTTGAGATTCATTCTTTTTATATGACTTGAGCAAAGGTATTAACTGAAATAGCTGATATGATGAAATAATTCAAAGCGGGCTGAAATATTGGGAATAGGCTTATTTTGTGATATTTTTAACATATCCAAAGTTATTCACAGTTCTTGCAGGAAAATCTTAATTTACAAATAAAAAAGAAATTTTTGCTCATATCTTTAAACAGCTGTAACTCGTGAACCATTAATTGTATGAAGGTCACTTGAAGCTCATTTTACAGATAATTTAATTCTCTTTAAAAAAAATTTAGTGTTATTATTGCCTAAAGCTAACTAAAAAATAGCTATTTGTCAAAATGTACTTGAAAATGACAATTTTTCATGATTTTCCCTTTTATCCCCATTCACTCGGTATCAAAAACGATTTCGTACATACACAAATATATTCAAAATTTAATTCTCTTTAACTTTCATACACACGCATACATGCGCACGATCTATAGTTTACGAGTTTTTATCGATTTTATCATGAAACAAGTATTCCGATAGCGCGCTATAAAGATGTTTAAAAATTCATATCTTTGTGAATATCGAATGGAAATGAAAAATAAAAGAAAATTGTTCGTAATCGAATTCTCTACAATTTGCATTTGAAACATTTTGCGATGCAAACGCCCATTTTTGAGATTTTAGCGAAGAATGCGCGCAATTTTTGTACCTATTTTCTCCCTCCTCCCCTCCGCCGGCGTCTACGGGTGGGGACTTCTGATATGTTAAAAAGTACCACAAAATAAGCCTGTTCCCAAAATTTCAGCTCCCTCTGAATTATTTCATCCAAGTTTTCCCATTTTATTGGGCTGTGATAAGTTCGTTGAAAATTAGTGAAACGTGAATTAAAAAATATTAACAAATTTTTAAATACAAAAACATAATATTTTTAACCGCAAACTCCTCTATAAAATTCTTACTTTACTATAAGGAACGTAACCAGACTGCAACCAACAACCCTTTCCGGGCTACGTGCCCCGCCGATCACTGAATTACAAGTTGCAAGCCTGGCGTGTTAAGTGTAATAATTGTATGACCGACACAGTCCTCGTGTCGGTCGTCATATGTCTACCTTGCATTAACGAGAGCCAACAGCTCGAAACTGCAGTCTGCAAATGGTGTAGGACGGTTGACATGAGAGCTCCTTTAAGTAGGATCAGTCTTTCGGCGGGTATTTGTTACAATTAAAGTTTTAGCGTTCTGTTGGTAATATACAATTATTACACTTAACGCGCCAGGCTTGCAACTTGTAACTCAGCGCTCGGCGGGGCACATAGCCCGTAGAGTAGCTGTTGGTTGCAGTCTGGTTACGTTTATTGTAGTAAAATAAGGATTTTATAGAGGAGTTTGCAACTAAAAATGTTATGTTCTAATATTCTGCCCTCTAAAAGCACATTTGAACTATGCTAAGCCCAGTCAGAGTATTTTATTTTTCGTTTGCAACAGACACTGGACCGCTAGATAGCGCCTGCTGACTATTTTGTATATCACTATCCTAACGATATCGAGATGTACCAAATGGTCCAAGGATCCTCGTCTTGGTCGTTACATGCCTACCTTGCATTGACGAGAGCCATCAGCTTGAAACTGCAGTTGGCAAGTGGTGTGGACGACTGGCACAAGAGCTTCTTTAAGTAGGATGTCTTCCGGCTGGTGTTTGTTGCAATCGAAGCATTAGCGTTCTGTTGGTAATATACAATTATTACACTTAACGCGCCAGGATTGTAACTTGTAATTCAGCGCTCGGCGGGGCACATAGTCTGGAGAGTAGCTGTTGGTTGCAGTCTGATTACGTTCCTTATAGTAAAATAATGATTCTATAGAGGAGTTTGCTACTAAAATTATGTTTTAATATTCTGTCCTCTAAAAGCACATTTGAACTATTTTCAATATTGTCTTTATGATTATGCTTGATTAGAAATGTTCAAGCTTCAGTAAAATCTATACGTACGACCTAAATATTGTGTAAATCATATCTGTTCAATTTCTAGAAAATGAACATTGATGCGATGTGATGAAATCGAGTGTATTTTTCTCCCGATAATAAAATTAATATACTTCGTTTTTGTGATACTCAGAGCCATTTTATTTGAGTTAAACCAATTTCTGAGAAATTGAAAATCTTGTAACATGTTTGCGATGACTTGTTCCAGAGCGCAATAATCTGGTGTTATCAGCAAATCTGCATATATTTTGCCTTTTAGTGATGATTTACAGAAATAGTTTATGTACGCCGAGTGAAATATTGGTCCCAAAATTGATCCCTGTGGAATATCATTGGTACTAGTTCTCCATTGCAAGATTCTTCCTGTCGACTAAGAATTCAACCTGCCGAGTACATTGGACTAAATAACTATCGAACCACCTGAAACTTTTTCCTTTAATACCAGCACTATAAATTTTGTTTGGCTGGACGTCATGGGGAATAATAACAAATGCCTCAGCAATATCATCAAGATCATGGTAAATTTGTTTGGTTCCATTTCTCTTGTAACGACTATTACAAAATGAAGTAAAGATAAACTTCTCTTGTCCTTATGAAAACCTTACTAACTTTTGGAGAAGTTTAATTTGACAAATATTTTACTAAATTCTTGGACATTTTCTGAAAACTAGATATTACTGACAATAAAGACACCGGATAATAGCTATTTAAGTATATCTTCCCGTTCCCTTAAATAGGAAAATAATTACTGCCCTCATTATTTTTTATTTTACAATTTCTTCCCTTTGTCACCTTTCTTATCATTGATGTGGGACTGCCTTGAATAATTATTTGTAATAATTGACCGGCAAAAAATGAGTAGAAGTGGGTTAACCGTTAACTCTACCGTCTGTCTATTTTACGAGGCCTATTGCGGAAGGATAAAGTTTAAGAAACAGTTATCCCATTTTTTGTGAGCTATATTTTAATGAAAAGAAATTTAAAATCCATAGCCTACTTTGTGAGATATATTACAAAACGTAAAATACAGGAAAACCATAAACGGTTACAGCTTCCTTATTTAAGGAGATATGAAAAGTTAAAGGATTGAAAGTTGATGGTAAAGACAATAAGAATAATAATGTGTATAAAAAAAATTGAAAATCTCAGTTGGTTTTGACATACCCCAACTAGCACTAATGTGACAGTAACTGAGATGGGAACCTTGTATGTAATCATTACGTAATTGCGACTAAATTTACGACTTTCATGTAAAAATAATTTCATTTGACAAGTCTACAGTCCCTGTCTCGTAGTTTCTACCGCTAATGATTACTTTAATAGTTATGCAACTTCTACGTAGCTTTCGTAGTATATCGGAAAGTGGTAGTTACCAGTGGTACGACTTTTTCGTTCGACGTTTTCAGAACTTGAAGGTGGTAAACTAACTTGACTAACTCGTGTCACGGAAATAATACTTCAAAGTTGCGGCAATCACTTTCAAGTAGCTTTAATAATTGCCGCGACGTTCTGGGAACCTTCACTTTTCCTTTAAAGTAGTGGAACTTGTAAATAATATTCATAGATGGTAATGACATTATTGCTACTCATAGATCTATACACGGCTATTACAAAGTGCACGTCACCTCTGATTTTTTGATAATCAAATTAACTTTTACAGACCTCAGTGACTGACAATCATTAGTATCAGAACATTCAGCAAACAAATCATTTCTACCTGTCAATTGTTCAATAGTTGGTTTACTTTTGGTACGCTTTTTAGTATGCAAATCCAAAAACAATCTAAAAAATAGTGACGATTAAATAGGAATGCTAATTGAGGCCACATAATTCAAAAAGAAGCTAACGCTGTCGATGAACTATGTTAGCTGTTTCTCAAGTTTCAAAGCATCGCTGAAATTAGAGATTCCAGTACATTTGACAACACATGGATAATTTGACAATCCTGACAATAATAAATAGTTAAAATAAGGAGCGCGTTCAGTTTAGACTTCAACGTACAGCTAACACGTACCAAGGAGACAACGAATCAACATCAGGAAAAATGTAACCATGAAGTGGCAGCGGCAACTTTGAAGAGATAATTTGTGGTAGTCACAACTTTGCTACGACTTTAAAGTGGTGCTACAGTCCCATTCACAGATTTGTAATAATAACTTAAGTTACGTATTTACAGTTTTCGTCACTATCGCCAAGTAGCGATTACTTTCAAGTAGCATTTCTTGGTGAAAACAATCTTAAAGTGATATTTTCTGAAATACGCCATTTTGATGGCCAAAATTTTCGACGCCATTATTACAACACATGAACATACTTTCACAATTGACTAAAAAGTTTGATTTATCTCCATTTCTGTACCAAATATAAAAAATGAATACATAAAAATTAGTTTTAAGTTCCGAAGAACAATAAAAAATACGTTTCGGCATCTATTGCATCACATTCTCGCATGCCATTACATATTTTAAAGACAATATTTTCATTAAGAAATGCAAATTTTAAAAGTGCCTGGTTAGATTCGAACGTTTTATCACTATATTTGTCAGTAAAATTGCATTCGTTTTAATTGTGACCCTTAGAGTATTAAAAAATAGTACAAGTTTTGCTATCTAAGTATCTAATATTACTCTTCTGATATTCTATAAAGTTTCTAAGTTAAGGAAATAAACAAGAACAAGAATCATATGTAAGAATGTAACATAAATATAACAAAATCGGCTGCAAGACAAAGCAGGAGCAACATCGATTTGAAAGAGTGGGGAGTGGTAAAGTTTTCTGAAAGTTGCGGCGCCTACGCCACGACGTCGTCGCTCCGGAGTCACAACGTCATTGGAAGGCAGCCAGACAAATTCCCAGAATGTGACTGGATCGTTATCGTCACCAAAAAATATTCCCCATTCTGGTCGTAAACGCGTATTAGGAGCGTTCCTACTACGTGCCTGTGATTCGTACCAAAACATTTTAAAGTCCCCACAATAGTTATTGCTACGTTCTCGCGACTAATTGTGCTAGTTGGGACGCTCTTGTGCAAAAATGAAAAGAACAAATCCCAAGTAGGCCATGACACCAATAATTCCTTTTATTTTTTCTCTTTCCGACGATCCACGCTCACCCCACATAAAACGTGTCAAAAATTTTAAGTAATAGTATCAATATTTAATATTTTACGAAAACCACAATTCATATCATTGAATCGTCAAAATCAGCTATGCCATAGCAGTAAAAATTCACTTTGCAATGATTATAATTCAGTAACTATTTATTACAATTTAATACAAACAAACAAATATCTCATAAATAAAAATACAAATACAAAATGAACATCCAAAAAAACGCGGCGCCGCCTGACAGAGGTACCAATTCCTGGGTCCGGATCGATAACTAGGTAATTATCAAAAGAAAACAACTCCTGTTCATCTGGAAACCGTTCCGTCAAACTTTTTATCTAGCAAAAATAATAACAATTTGATCACTTTCCAGTTTAATTGCTTCTCCAGCTTCCACGACGCTAACGTACAATATCGAAAGATTTTCTCCTACTATATGTGTCGCTATTTTCCTAACACGCACGTATGTTAAGAAAATATCAACAGAAGACGCTGTTAAATTGTGAAACGCGAAGTACTGTAGAGGCATCTGGTAAGTTGGCGGTCCTCCACAGGAGTTTGCCAGAATAAATTTAATGTCACATTTTATTGGCAGCATATTATTGAAATTATATCTCATTATAATCTGAACATTTTTAATATAAAATTATGAATACTGTCTCAAGTAGTGATGATATTTTATTGAATGTACCCCACAAGGTACCATCGAAGCAGGAAATAGCACTCCGTAAATTTATTACCCCAATGTCGCAGGGAGGTAAGAAATTCGTAAATTAAACTTATAATTAAATGAAAATTTTTTGATAGTGGAAAATATAATATCCCACATCAACAGTCCCACACGTGTTATGCGATATACTATAGCACTATTGTTGTGTTAATTGCATATGCATTATCCATTTTTTTGTTCAAATGTGATATATATACATGTACTACTATCATCGTTCACATTTGCTTATACATTATTAGCAAGTAGCTACTGTAGATCTGAGAATTTACATTATCGCTAAGTAAGTCGATATTGATATGAACTGAATAAACATTTTTTACTATACTAAAATTGTTTAATAACATCAAAAATAATGTTTTTTAATTCTATTATTCTCTTTATTATTCATTTGTATTTTTTTCTTAGGAAGAATTATATAATGATATTCTTTACAGTGCCAGTAAAGTATATACGATTGGAATTGAAACTGGTCAGTTTTAAAGCACAGGCCGTGCGTACTGAACTTGATATTTTGTCCTATATATTTGGCAATAGTATTGAGATTCGAACGGTAGTTGAAACTGTGCAGGCGAGTCCGAGACTGGCAATGTAATCAGCCTGAATGAACCATCTACGACTGCACTGGTTTAAAGGTAATAAAACGGACAGGCCTACTAGCACAAAAAAACTCGTAAATCGTTTCTTTATCTTGGAACGTGGAAGCCTAATATCGTGCTGTCTATGTGCCAGTGCACCGCATAAATACCTATTATAATATCAAGCGTAGGAGTTTAGTTAGTTACTGTTCATATTTATAAATATTTACTACTGTATAAAAGGTAAAATATTTTAATTATTTACTAATTTACCATGGCTTTCTGGAGACCATTTGAAACAGAGGATAATATAATAACGCCCGAAAATCATATCATTTTGTTATGACAAGCATTTCTATTTACCTCCGCCCATGTACAATAAAGAGATGTCGACTGTTTTTGCCGGCTTTTAGTTTTTATACGGTTTCAATTCCAATCGTATATACTTTAGATACATGAATATAGTTTTTAAATGTTTAGGTTATGAAATATACTCACTGTGACATACTTATCAGCCCTCTAAACATACCGACCGGATTCTCCACTATTTTTCATTATTTATGAAGAAAAAAGGAAAAAACCGATGGCTTTTTAAATAAAACTATAAAACATCTCCAATATGTGCACAATAAAAAAAATTTCAAGTTTGTAACACTATCTTATAGTTATAATGATGTTCCACATATAAAGAGTTGACATTACGTCTAGAAAAAAAGTTTTAACTCCTTCGTTGTTATTTATATTTCGATATGCAAATTTTCATAGTTGAATACCCTGACTGAATACCCACTTCATGGCCAAGTAAGAGAGAAATTGTCTGTGCTCTCTCAACAGTGTTTTTTTCCTTTCAAATACTACTGATTACCTATATTACTGTATTGCTAAAATGATTTAAGTATACAAATTAGCCTAAAAAAATTAAAACTATGTTAATTCCCCGAAATGAAATAAAAACTATGTTGAAGAGTTTAAATGAAGTTACCTTTTTGCGTACAAAACGCAAAAACAACAGCAAGTAATTGTATTTTTGGATCGCAGAATTGAGCAATATTTCGATATCGGTCCATCATTTTGTTCTAAGATATGATATATTGATATAAATAAATAATATTTCAGTTTAATGAAAACAAAATCGAATGTTTATACCATTTTACAAGAATACAACAATGGGTGTCATATTCTAAAGTAACGCACAAAGTATAAAAAAAAAACTAGGCAACAATACATTTTAAAACCATTACTCTCCCAGAAAAATTTGTGGAGCCCCCTTTACGCAAAACAAAAGATTTTCAAAATGTGCCCCATTTGAAACTATATTAAATACATGATTATTGAAGTGAAATTATTTGTAAAGACAAGATACGACATTTCGTTTGATCTAATTTACCATTAGACGAGGCATTGCTGCTACTTCCGGAAAACTCACCGCCGAGCCAGCTACATCTACGCTGACAGTAAGTGTAGGTGTAGTCAGGATCAGCGCTTCGAGGCACTCAAAAAATGTAACAAAAACTTTACGACCTCATTAAAATACTAACTGCGTCCAGATACGCACTGAAATATTTAGATTAGCAACTGTCGTTCAATTTTAACAGCGCGTTACGGTATGTGTTCTTGTTCGCATTTTATTTTACTCGGTGAATTTATACAGCACTTTTATAGCTCTGTGAAATTTTTATGTTTAAACGTGTCTTATACGGTTGTGTTTTATAAGTATTTTGGCGGGTGGTGAATATTCGGAGGTTTTTTGTTTACAAGTGAGTGTGGTAAGATAATATTGTCAAAATGTTTAGGCCTTGGGAAGATCCACAACCAAGCACCAGCAGAGAATGTCAGGAACATGTGGTAGATTGTAATGGTTCACAAATAACGAAGAAAGTTTATACACAATATTTACACCCACAGGCTCTAAAAATTATTTTAAAAATGTACAAAAATATAAAAAAGTATTTCTTTCATATTTTTTATATTTTTAAAGGAGATAAAGGAGCCGTGGAAAAAACGGTCTACTTAACAGAAATTCCAGAGCAAACTATTTATAAATTAATAAGAAAGGGTTACAGAAATGAAAAGTTAGATCGGACAAAGATACATCATAAAGATTCGTCTAAGATGAAATTGTTAAAAGATGCAATTTATATCAAGCATAAAGAAAAGGAGATACCTGTACAATCAATACATACGGAACTGAGAAGAAAAGATCTAGTGTCAGTTATTGAAAAAGAACTTCGGCGATGGCTATTGAAGATAGGATTTAAGTTCAAAATGATTAATAAAAGAGCAAGCCTTATGGAAAGCAGTTGAATTATACGGTGGTATATGAATTATTTGGAAACTATTAAAAAATTTCGAAATGAATGTTAAAGAACGCTATAACCCCGATATACTTTTCGACGTTGTAACAAAATCCGACTTAGGAAATATTTCGTAAGAAAAGCGTGCTTCACGTAAAAACGCCGTGGAGGAGGTTTTTAATTCTTGGAAATATATTTTTGCTCTTCGGAGCGTTTTTTATGCCAAATTTTCGCTAACTCTTCGAGGAGCGTTAATTTGGTAAGTGTAGTAAATGTCGCTGCACAGGGACGTAATGTCGCCCCGACCACCCAATTTTAGAAAGTATAATAAAATTGGACTTTTCCAAGATTAAAAACCCTTTTACGAATCCACGTTGTCAAGCACTGCAACTCTTACGGAGTGTTGAATATGAGGACAAGTTAGTCCAACGACTATTCAAAGTATATCGGAAGTTATAGCGAAAATAGCCCTTAGCGACATGGGACCCCCATCATTTCCTAGCAGTCGGATTTGACGGGGAAATGATGACTTTTGACGGGGTTTGCCCTAAACCGGTTCCTCAGTGATTCGGAGTCAAAAAAGTATTATTACCATGTACTCACACGTGCATGGGATCTGCCTTGCCTGAACGTAAAATTTGTTATTGCATAATACAAACGAAGTAGAGACGTTTCAAGCAATTTTAAGCTCCGAGGAGCGACCAAAATTTATGTGAATTAATAAAATACGTTTATAAGACAGGCAAGCATAAGCCCACCAAAATTTCAGTTACATGAACTGTTCCTTGAATCTTTTTGTGCATCGTTAGCTTTTCAAACTGCATATTGGATGGTAGTTGGTACCGTATGAGTCGTCCCGTTCCTCACCATGTGTTGTACACGGGTCAGACCATTGTTTGTTAACATTTTCTCTGAAGAAGTTGTTGTAAAAACATAAATTTTTTTAAAGATTTAATATACATTTTTTGAACTTTATATTGTCTTTTACTTGTGTTTCTAACAAAATTTCCCTTTCAGATTTAATTTTAAGAGAGTGTTAAACAGACAGTGTTAGATTTATAGTGTTACGACGTCTTCCAATTGATACCATCAGAGCCGCAGTTAAGCATAAACGACAGTAAGTATGATTTATCCATTAATCTCCGTCTGAAACAGTCACTTTGAACCCTAAAAATTTTGTGAACGTAATATTTTTATTTAGTATTTAGAAAAGGTTGAGGAAAAAGAAAATTAATTTTTTCTTTTTCCTATTTTTTTTTCAATTTTTCTAAGTTTTTCGAACAGAAAATACGTCCTTCAGACTTCCATCAAAAGCATGGATCGTTCACATGGCGCCCGAGCAGGGACCATGCCGTCCCCAAACCCAACAAATCCTTTCTCATTCATGGCGGAAGACTCCGAGGGGTCGACCCCAAGAGAATTTTATGAGCGAGTCACCGCACCGCTCGTCGACGACGGTTCTAGAGGGATAGAACCACAGCGACTGTTTCCGGAGGGAGATAATGTTAATTTATCAGCTTCACAGCCACAAACTGCTTCGATGGAAAGTATGTTTCTGAAAATGGCAGAGGGCTTCGTGCAGGCGATACAGAACGTGTCGACCTGTACGCCCCATGAGAGACAAAGATGTCCGAACGTGACGTTCCATGGGCTTGATCATGAAGATCCAGAAGCATTTCTGAAAATTATGGAGGAATATTTCGACAGAGCTCGCATAAGCCACGACTAACCGGCCAACTCAAGGGCGAAGCTCAACGATGGTCCGAACAATTTAGGACGTTGACTACTTCGTATGCCTTATTCAAGGAAAGATTCCTTACGAGATTTAATTCTCCCGACATACAGTCACGAGCTATTGCTCAACTGTATGCCGTCAAGCAAACGTCTTTAGACGACACGGCAGTGTTTATCACAAGGAAAACCTGTCTTTTCGATCGTATTGATCCCTTTAAATCCGAAGCCATCAGAGCTCGGGTCATCATGGACCAACTGCGTCCAGAAATTAGGTCACGCTTGAGAAGCAACCTAATTTCAAACACAGAGATGTTAATAGCAGCGGCTACTAACGTCGAGCGGGATTCAGCTGACGAACAGACGTCGCTAATCCAGCTTATTGATCAACGTCTGTCCCGCGCGTCTTACTATCGAGAGCCGGGACACATCAGTCAACAAAATTCTAGTAACAGGAGCAATGGAAGCCCAACTCCGACAGCACCGAGGGTGCATTTCCGAGAGGACGTATCTCGACAGGACGGTCCAGGCAGAGCGCCTGGTCGTCCTTTTTTTATGCCTAATTCTACGAGCGGATCAGTGAATCCTGACCGCAGGCAAACTAATTTCAATGGCGGATCGGGGAAATTCCGAGTACCCGACCGACCGGCAACCCCGTGCCGATACTGTACAGACACAGTGCAGTGGCACTTCCATAGCCAATGCCCGAATAACCCGCATCTCAACAGGAGACCGGGAAACTTTCGAGGGGCCAGAGACCCAGGCCAGGGTCCATCTGCAAGATCCCCGGCACAACGGCCGAACCAAGGCGGCAGCAATGTCCAGTAATTTTTTCCGATACTCATGACCACTACGACGCTCCTCTGCACAAGACAAGAGAGTCAATAAATTATATGAGCGAAGCGTTCCCTTTGCCTCGTATAAAAGTTCAAATTAATGAACATGCGGTCGACGCACTGATCGATTCAGGCTCGACGCGAAACGTTATCCATCCGAGGATGTTGGATAATTTTAAAAATCTCACGACACGTCGATCATTTGCTATGGCGTGCGGAGATCGAATGGTGGACTCTCTTGGCACGACAAAATTACAAGTAATAATTTCAGGCACCTCTTTTGAAATTGATTTTCAAGTAATCGAAAATTTGAACGAAACGATAATATTAGGATCACCATTCTTATATATGAACAATGTCGCATATGATTATGGCCGAAAATGCCTATATGCCGGCACGGAAGAGCGTATTACCGTCTTCTGGAATCAAGCTTCTCAGAGGGAGAGACAGCAGGCAAAGCTTCCTGAAGAGCTTGTTATTAAAGACAAATTTCTACGGCCGCTGTTCGAAGAATTTGTCGATCTGTTCACTGCGGAACCGACTCAAGCAACCACAGTGACTGTGAAACACAAAATTATAGTAAAAGACACGAAACCATTTAATATCAGACCATATCCGATGTCTCCGAGTACAAAGAAAATTATGTATGACCAAATCGAAGAGATGTTGAAAGCTGGCGTCATCGAACCTAGCACTGCCCAATATAGTTCACCACCCGTGATAATAAAACGCTCCGACAAGAAACCACGATTTTGCATCGACTATCGCCATTTGAATGAAATGACCGAAGACGAGGCTTCCGTCTTACCCAAAATACACGAAAGTATTAAAGATTTAGGAAATTCGAAGATTTTTTCTGTGTTGGATTTAAAAAGTGGATATTGGCAAATACCACTAGATGAAGCATCAAAAGATTTTTCGACTTTTACCACTCCTGATGGGGCAGCTTACAGATTCAATGTCATGCCTTTCGGACTCAAGACAGCTCCCTGTACCTTTCAGAAATTCATGGCAAAGGACGTTTTAACGGGTTACCTGCACCATTTCTGTAAAGTGTATTTAGATGATATAATCGTTTACAGCGTAAACGTGAAGGAGCATATGTCCCACTTGAGATTAGTCTTTGAAAGACTACGTCTGCACAATCTGAAAGTGTCACCGGAAAAGTGTGTAATAGCGACGAATGAAATTCAATATTTAGGCCATACAATTAGAACTGATACTTCCCAACCATTAGAAAAACATGTCTTACAAATTCAAAATTATCCCGTTCCAGCTACAAAAAAGCAGCTACAAAGTTTCCTAGGGCTTTGCAACTGGGTACGAGAATATCTACCAAATGTGGCGATGATCACGAAGCCACTAACGAAACTTCTTTCGAAGGAAAATCGTTTTCACTGGAACCATACATGCGATGAAGCGTTTAGAAAATTAAAAGAATTATTATCCGGACCGCTGGAACTCCATCGGCCGGATTTTTCACGTCAATTCATTTTGCAAACAGATGCATCCCTCCAAGGCCTTTCGGTCGTATTATATCAATTGGGCGACAACGGCGAAAAATATATAATTTCGTATGCAAGCAACACGTTATCTCCAGCGGAGAGACGTTACCACATAAACGAGCTAGAATGCTTGGCGGTGGTGAACTATATTAAAAAGTACAAGATGTACTTAGCAGACAAACCGTTCTTGGTGAAGACGGACAACAGGGCGTTACTTTGGTTAAACAAACATAAGGACGACAAAACAAAATTTACTCGATGGTCATTACTATTGCAAGAATATGCATTCAAAATTGAACACTGTCCAGGAAAGGAAAATTTATTAGCAGATTTTCTAAGTCGTAACCCACAAAATCAGTATGTCGAGACAGACGATGAAGAGGAAAGAATGTTCCTACCAAATTATAAGTGTCCAGAACGTATTCCGTATATCCGAGGATTCTCGATTTTTTTCTTTTTTTTTTTATTTTATGCCTTTTTCATATACAATGTTCAATAATTCAATCGAATGCTATGCATCGATATATGTTCAAATTATCACCATTTTTAGATTTGCATCTATGTTTTGTTCAGATAGGCCGGTCTGAACGATAACCGAATACAACACATGGGAGACTACATCCAATGATCCATTTTATTTTCAAACAAACAATTTACCAAACGTTACACAAAAAGATTCACGGAAAGGAGGGGAGTGTTAAAGAACGCTATAACCCCGATATACTTTTCGACGTTGTAACAAAATCCGACTTAGGAAATATTTCGTAAGAAAAGCGTGCTTCACGTAAAAACGCCGTGGAGGAGGTTTTTAATTCTTGGAAATATATTTTTGCTCTTCGGAGCGTTTTTTATGCCAAATTTTCGCTAACTCTTCGAGGAGCGTTAATTTGGTAAGTGTAGTAAATGTCGCTGCACAGGGACGTAATGTCGCCCCGACCACCCAATTTTAGAAAGTATAATAAAATTGGACTTGAACTTCCAAATTTCCAAGATTAAAAACCCTTTTACGAATCCACGTTGTCAAGCACTGCAACTCTTACGGAGTGTTGAATATGAGGACAAGTTAGTCCAACGACTATTCAAAGTATATCGGAAGTTATAGCGAAAATAGCCCTTAGCGACATGGGACCCCCATCATTTCCTAGCAGTCGGATTTGACGGGGAAATGATGACTTTTGACGGGGTTTGCCCTAAACCGGTTCCTCAGTGATTCGGAGTCAAAAAAGTATTATTACCATGTACTCACACGTGCATGGGATCTGCCTTGCCTGAACGTAAAATTTGTTATTGCATAATACAAACGAAGTAGAGACGCTTCAAGCAATTTTAAGCTCCGAGGAGCGACCAAAATTTATGTGAATTAATAAAATACGTTTATAAGACAGGCAAGCATAAGCCCACCAAAATTTCAGTTACATGAACTGTTCCTTGAATCTTTTTGTGCATCGTTAGCTTTTCAAACTGCATATTGGATGGTAGTTGGTACCGTATGAGTCGTCCCGTTCCTCACCATGTGTTGTACACGGGTCAGACCATTGTTTGTTAACATTTTCTCTGAAGAAGTTGTTGTAAAAACATAAATTTTTTTAAAGATTTAATATACATTTTTTGAACTTTATATTGTCTTTTACTTGTGTTTCTAACAAAATTTCCCTTTCAGATTTAATTTTAAGAGAGTGTTAAACAGACAGTGTTAGATTTATAGTGTTACGACGTCTTCCAATTGATACCATCAGAGCCGCAGTTAAGCATAAACGACAGTAAGTATGATTTATCCATTAATCTCCGTCTGAAACAGTCACTTTGAACCCTAAAAATTTTGTGAACGTAATATTTTTATTTAGTATTTAGAAAAGGTTGAGGAAAAAGAAAATTAATTTTTTCTTTTTCCTATTTTTTTTTCAATTTTTCTAAGTTTTTCGAACAGAAAATACGTCCTTCAGACTTCCATCAAAAGCATGGATCGTTCACATGAACAACGACTAATATATTATTTAGACGAAACTTGGTATGATACTCATAATACAGTGAGAAAAGGCTGGACAGATGGCTCAAAGAAATATAAAGCTGATATGCCTGCAAATAAAGGAACCAGAGTTCTGTATTGTGATCAGATCTGCATTGTGATCAGATATTGGATGGGTGATAACGGTCTCAAATTAAGCGGGAAAAACTGGAAAATTTACAACATTGACTATCACCAAAACTTGACTGTGGAATTTTCGAAGAATGGTTTCATTGCTACCAAATATAGAAAAAACAGCGCAATTGTTTTAGACAATGCTTCATATCATTCGCGACAAATCGAAAAAATACCAAATGCTCGAACAAAGAAAAAAGACATTCAAGAATTTCCTCGAAAACACTGTGTGACAATAGTTCTTATTGACCACCTTCCTAGCCAATTCCAAATTCAAATTTCAACACTGTGTGACATTTCAAGAAAATTTTAAAAAGAAATATTTTTGGATATTGTTAAGCAAAATTTCTCAAAATAATATGTGACTGATAAAATGGCCGAAGCTCAAGGATATTCAGTTTAACGGTTGTCCCTATATTTTTGTATTTTCAACACGATCGAACTAATATGGAGTCAGCTGAAAAGAAGCATTCGAAAAAATAACACCTTTCCCAAATTTGATGCCAATGTAATCTATCTCATTAAAGCCGAAGCGAGAGAAATAATACCAAGTTATTGGCAAAAATTTATTCAGCATGTGATTAAAACTGAAGATGAAGTTAGGATTATCGATATAAATATAACATTATGTTATTTTAACTATTTTAATATCGAAAATCTGGACTTGTACCCACATTTATATAGTTATTGGAAAATCTGAGTAAGAAGAGAATATTAATTTTAATTTAGAGTACCAAAATTAATCAGGGCGAGAGTAGGTGCGTCTTTACTATGTACATACTTCGATATGCGATATAAAGCAACGTCAGGCGCGGTTAGTAGTTGGATGGGTGACCGTTCCAACGAAGACCGCGTCCTCGCCTCACATGCAGCTTGTATATCAGTGTATGCGCGGAAGCTATACAACCTTAGGCGAGGGTTGTATAGGGGATATATCATCCTTCTGAGGGGATGTAAAACCGTCGGTCCCTTGTCTATTAAATGTTAGGCAAGTAAAAGATCCCTACTCTTCTTAAGGGAAGAGGTTCGGCAAAATTCCTGATTGGGGGTAGCTCGTTTACAGCCGTCGGTGTTTGGCCTCAGTAGCGGAAATAGGCCAACGTTAAATAAATGTATATAAAAAAAATTAATCAATATTTCACCAATATATAAGATATTCCTATTTTCACACAAACAAAATAGGGTAGGACTGTTAAATTTACCAGAAACCGTATCAAATACCTATTTATCGAAGACAATGCTATTAACTCTAGTATTATTAATATGTACATTCTAATACATACGAATCTTAAGTATGGCTCTGTATTATTTCGTTCGCAAATTGACTCGTTTACCTTTATGGGTTTTTAATGTGCGTCGGCTTGTTTGGTGACAACATGCCGCAAGATCCAATGGCGATAATAATGGGGTCGTAAAGTTTTCTTTGCGTTTTTGAATGCCTAGTAAATCTGTACTCGACTATATTTGTGAAGCGTGTTGCCACGTTGTGTCGTGGTGAAATGTGTATGCTCCTCATTTGTATTTTTGCCTGTAGAGTTACACTTTTGACTCTTTTATTACCTCCATTTCTGATTCTGTCAGTGCAAATATCATCATGGTTTTATTATAGCATTCCTTTTATTTTACAGTACATGTTGGTGCCTTGCTTTTTAGACTTATCCCCATTACTTCGTTCGAATATAACTTGTCTTTGTTGTTGCACGAACTTCTTCTGTCTTTGAATTCTTTTATTTTTATAAATTCCGATATAATTTATTGAATTAAATAATATTTTGGGTGGCGATTTCAAATTTTTTTGCAAAATAACTTGCTGTACCACGAAACTTGACAGTTCTCATATTAAAAGAGCGCACTCGCAACGTCCTTGTTAGAAAGCAACTTACTGCCTAGAACATATGCGACCCACATAGTATACTCTACTAGACCTAATTGTTTACTAAATGAGATTAGAATAAAACACAGTCAGATGGGGCATGTTTCAAGGTCAACGCGGAACGTGTTACGAATATTAAATTGTCTTAAATTTTTATACTATTTAATATCTCATAGAATAGAGAAAAATAGAAAAAATCTTGGGATTCTAAAAAAAATTACCACCATTGCTTTATATACAGGGTGTGTACGAATAAAAATTTTCAGGTGTAATATATTGAATTTTTGTACATATATTTAACGTCGACCTATTTCCGCTACTGAGGCTGTCACCGACGCCTGTTGATAAGCTGCCCCCAACCAGGAATTTTGCCGAATCTCTGTCGAAGTGTAGGAATCTTTTGACTTGCCTAACATTTAATAGACAAGGGACTGACAGCTTCACAGCCACTCCGCAGGATGGTATATCCGCTACGCAATCCTTGCCTAAGATTCCACAGCTTCTGCTCATGCACTGATATATGAGCCTCTAGAAGAGGTGGGGCGAGGACACGTATTTCCTTGAGTGTGTAAGTTGTAAAATTTTGTTCTATTGCAGCTTGATTCGCACTAACTTTCCATGAAGAAAGTTTTTCCAAAATAATAAAATTTATGTTAAAATAGTTGCACAAATTTACGTTTTCAAAAAAATACAACATTTAAACTCAAATATCTCCAAAACAGTTGGATTTTCGAAAATATTTTCCGTAATGGAGTTTGACTGAGAATTAAAGGTTTTTGTTAAGTGCCGTCTTTTTCAAAATGAGTTTCTTCGAAAAACATTTTTACATCACAGCGCCATCTGCATCTTATATACATCAACGGCTTGTCTACAGCCTTCTTGGCCATCTACCACATCCCCGCCTCCACGCCTCTCTATCTAAATACATTTCTTCCTCCATTTATCTCTTCTCCGTGGCTTCATTAATTTCCTGGTTCCAGGTCCTTCTTGGCCTTCCTCTTTTCCTCTTGCTCTCAGATTTATACCTCTAAATTTCTTTCTTTTTTCTTCAAATCTTTCTTGTCCTACCCTTTTCATATGCCCATACCACATTAACTGTTTTTTTTTTCGATGCTGTCCGTAAGTGTAGTATTGACACGCATTCTGTTTCTAATTTCATCATTTCTTACTCTATCTAAAATTGTTGTATTGCAGCATCTTCTTCATCATTTTCGTAGCGTTGATTTTGTTTTTTAAATTTTTGCTCAGGGTCCAGGCTTCCGCTACATATGTAACAGTACTTTCTATCAACATGCTAAACTTTCGTTTTTTGTATATCTAATTGTGTTGTTATTCCATAGTAGCTTGGGCTTTCCTTTTTAATTCTATTTTGAATGTCTTGGTCATCTTTTCCTCTATCAAGTAAACGTTGTACCCAGATATTTGTATTCTTTCGTGTGTTTGACTACTCCTTTGTATGTATCGTCCTTATACTCCTATTACTATATTCTGCACCTTCTCAATATTAATATACAAACCCCATTTCTCCAGTTCCTCAACCAATTTCCTAAACATATAATTTACATCGCCTTCGTCTTCTGCTCCTACAATAATCTGGTCGTCTGTGAATAATAGACTTTGCACTACTTCTTCTTCCATTCTTTTATTGCTTTATCATCGTATATTTTAAACAACGTAGGGAAAATACAGCAGTCTTTTCGAAGTCCTTTGTTCAATATAAATTCCTCTGATAAACTAACACCTTTACTCTGATTTTTATTTCCTTATATAGTTGTTTTATCGCATTAATATAGTCAGTTTGAAATCTTTTAGACCATCCCATGGTTTTTCCACTGGGACTGTATCTTATGCTTTTCGTAAATCTGTAAACACTGTGCGTAATTCTCTTCCATGTGCAATAATTTTTCTGCTAGCTGTTTAAGATAAAAGATGTTATCTGTACACGATCGGCCAGGTCTAAATTTGGACTGTTCCTCCTATTCCTCCAGCTCTTCCTCAATTGTTATTTTAAGTATTCGTTCGTACAGTATACCCAAAGAAGATGTGACACTTATTCCCCTATAATTATTCCCTTTTTTAAAACTGGTGAAATGTTATCCAATTTCCATTCTTTAGAAACTTCTTTGCTTAAGCAATCATTGCAGAGTTCTCAATATCTCTACCACTACCATGGGGAATTTTTTATCAGCTCTATGGGTATACCTCTAGGACCTGGAGATCTATTATCCTTCATGACTTTAATTTATTTTAGGACTTCTTGTGCTGTTATATCTCTATCCCTTTGATCGCAGTAATATCTTTTCCATTGATTAATTCCTACTACCTAGGTCTATTATTCTTGTCTCTTTAGAATTGAATTTAAGAGTTTTTAGAATTTTCCAGGCTTGTCGTGATCTTAAGCTTACTATCATTGAGTCTATTGAGTATTCCTATCCATATCTTAGCATAATAAAAAACGATTTGTATCCAAAACTGACACCATTTACACATTCTGAGAAATGGTGTTTGCAAATTCAAATATTTATATTATTTTCCAGAATATTACAACTGGGACTTCCTATTGGTGAACCCTGTATAGTAAAAGTTTTTAACCACAAGCAATAGACGAACAATGGATGATGCTTATTATCAAATTTTGATTGTCATTATGGGTAAAGCAGTGGTGAGAAATGTTTTTCAGCCTCGGATAATTAAGCAAGATATATATGGAAATATCAAAACAGTGTCTTGTTTATTTTTTCCAAATAATAAGCGTTTTTACAATCATGTAAATTTTCCTATTATTGCCTAATTGCTCAATTTTTATATAAGTTTCATTGTATTAAATTTCTAAATTCAGCTGGTCGACATTGGAATAAATCAATTTTTATATATCTTCATGCTCCTATTAGAAAATTATAATAATATGTTGGTGAAAACATAATATTCAATTATATATAATTAAAAAAAACATAAAAAAAAAGTCACGTCTCTTATAATATTTGTATAGGTATTATGATGTAGCTTATAGTTTATAGTAAATCCAATACTAAGAAAATATCCCATACAAGAGAATCACTGTACATTAGATATTTATTCTGTTAATCTATTTATTTTAACAAGTAGTGTTGAATGCACAATTACACATTTTCTCAAGTTCCCATAGCAACATACGCGCCTATATACTTCATTGTTTATATTCGTATTAACGATGTTAAACTCATTATATTAGTTTGTTTATAGTACTCAGCATTATGACGCAAAAAGAAATATGGGAAGTACAACATGTCTTTTTGTGCCAGTTCATTGTTGTTATAAAAATCACAGTTCCTTTTTATTTGTAACCGGATTGTTAGACAAAACTTTCCGCATTAAATTTGTAGCTATTATTACACAGTTTGCCGTAGTATGTTGTTGAGGGGATGAAATTTATTTTAGCATATGTTTAAAAAACTAGTTATCAAGGGATCATTTCTGTAGCAACGCTTGTTTCGTCTGCTGTCATGTCAGTCAATATGTTCTTCTAGAGCCGATCACCTTCCTGTATTGTAATTAAAATCCTTGATTTCGTCTTCGTCGAAATTTACCATGTCCACCCTCATCAGCTGTTTATGAAAATTACACAACCAACTACCTGAATACATTAAAGTACATAATATAAAGAAATTCAAAAGGGCATGTAAAAAGTATATAACAGAGAATTATACCACACTCCTTCAACTACTGGCCTAATAATAAAACAATTCCTTCCCCGTTAACTTCCGACTCTTGTAATTAACCAAGTCGAAAATAAAGATAATAAAATATGATATTTAAATGTAATGAATTATATATTCTCCTTGTCTTTCGCTTTATATTGTATTATACTATTACTTTATATTATAACTACAAACCTATAAATTGTAATACTCCTAGAAAATGCAATGAATATTAACGTATAAACAAATGTTAAATACTGCTAGACACAACACGAGGTCCCCTAGGGTGTCATAACACATAATGTTAATAAATGGAATTGTAAAATTAATAACAAATATATTGACTATATAATTACAAAAGAATGTACAACTTGTAAAAGTGTTCAAAGTGTCCACCGTGATTTCTTATGCACAAGCGAGCGCGGCGAGGCACTGCATTTAAAACATTACTCAGCATTTCGGGGGTAACCGTAATACATGCCTGTTGAATTCGAGCTTTTAGGTCTTCTACATTTTGCGGTGTCGTCGAAAACATCTTATCATTAATATACCCCTATAGAAAAAATCCATTGGGGTTATATCTGGAGAACGAGGGGGGCATCGAATAAATCCATTGGTACCTATCCAATGTTGAGGCAAAATTTCGTCTAAATAATCTAGACAAATCTGGGAATTGTGGGGAGGAGCTCCATCTTATTGAAAATATTGAAAGTTGTGTCGATTCTCTAAAGGTAGGTCATCTAAGAATTCATTTCTCAAAAAGTTTAGGTACCTTTGATCACTGAGGTGATCATCATAAAAATAAGGACCTATTAAATTGGTGCCTAAAATACCTATCCACACATTTATTGAAAAACGATTTTGAAACCCAGTCGGCATATGCCAGTGTGTATTTTCAGAAGTCCATTTGTAATGAATAAAAAACCCATTATTGGAAAAATTTGCCTCGTCGGACCAAAGTATTTTACTACATATTAATGGATCGGCACGCTTCTTTTCTAACAGCAGCCTACAAAAAGTCGTCCTCCTTGGTTTGTCCCCCGCTTGTAAATTGTGAACTTTTTTGGCTTTATAACACCGGTAACCATTTTTCTTTAAAATTTTTCTAGCACTTGTTTTATTTATATGACAAGCAATTTGAATTTCTCTTAATGATGTTTCCAAATTTTCTGTATTTTTATTTCTTCAACTGTTCAACCTTGTCTTCTTCTTTAAAAATGAACCATTATTTTTCAGATTCGTAGCTAATTTTCTGAACAGAGTTTTATTCGGCTGTAGTGCTTGTGGAAATCTGTTTCTATATTCTACTTGAGCTAATCCAGAGTTAAAATTGCATTGGCAATATGTAACGAACATATAACGATCAATGGGAGTGAAAATCATTTTTGAAAATTCTAAATTCTTAAACGAGTGTGATTGAGTGAGAGTTTAAGTATTAACTGAGATGATCCGTCAAAAAATTAAATTGTCAAGTTTGTTCATAGCCAACTATTTTAAAATAATTGAAATACAAACAAATGGATATTATACTAAAATTAATTGGTAAAGACATTTTAACTTTCTGAGCAAGGAGTGACGCTTTTATGGAGGACTTCTATACATTGGCATAACTGCGAATACTCTTTCCATAATGGCTCCATGTTGCTTTCTTGATTATTATTTTGCTTTTATTACCTGAATTTGCTTTATTCTTCTTAATTGTGTTAATGTTTTATTCTAGCAAATATTTGAACAACATATTGAATTATTTTATCGTTTTATTTAATCATGCTTCTCCACGGCAAGTATAATGCTTGTTAAAAAAGAATTATTGGTTTTAAAAAAATGTTTTTATAATTACTAACGTAGTACCAATGAATAAATATGGCATGTGATATATTGTTGAAAAGGGAGGAAAATACTCTATTTAATGGTGCCATTTTCCGCCCGCTTTAAAATATTTTTTTTAACATGAAGAGTAAATATCAAAATACAGCAATTTTGAAAAAAAAATAGATAAAACCTCGTTGAAACACTCTGTTTTGCAAAAAATTTTCGCCTTAGAATTTTTCTCGTATCTCTTCAAATAACGGAAATATTTGGCCCAGACGTTTTCCGCATTTTCGACATTTTCTGCCATAACTCTTAAAGTAAGCCATAGATTTCAAGTATCTTTAAACCATTTTATAGGTTATATAAATCGGCACAATTTTCGTAAAAATATTTTTTTTTGTACGACCGATATTAAGTGAGATATTCTCGAGTGCCCTGATAAAATGGACAGCCTGTATACTTATAACTATATGATACTTTAATTTCAAAGTAATTTGTTTTTTGTAAATGGTGAAATAAAAGAAATTTCAAACAAAACATGGAATTTAAAATATTTAATCCAATATTCTTGGTTAACAGGTGGCCAATTGTTTTCTTTTATAAATGCTTTGTCTTAGTTTAGCTATTAGTTTCTGCCAAAAGAAAAATGGTTATTTAGTTGTTTTAATTGGAATGTCATGACTTAGGACATTGGACTAAGAATAATAGCTTCTCAATTTTGCAAATTAATTTATATTTCTGTGGCCACCCATCGAAATGTGAATCATAAATATTCAGTTTATTTTGTTCCAGTTCTAATGTGTCAAGAAGGGTGCGACATATTACTCGGACAAATCTAAATCACCTAGGAATAAGAGGGTTAAAACTATTTTCATACTTATTACATGATTTAAGGTGGGCATATCCAAGAGAGAGAGAGAGAGAGATCCGATAAGCAAATATTTATTATTTTTGGCCATAAATTTTTTTTAAATACATATATTGGTAAAAAAGTATAAGACTACCTAATTAGAACTATCACAGGTGTAGTGATATGAATTTTCACTACAATTCAGTTTCAGTTGTTTGCAAAATTAGTTAATTTAGAACTACAAGATATAAAGACTATTTTTTATTTCAGTTCATATCACTCTGTCATAGTTCTACTTAGGTAGTCTTATACTTTTTTTACCAATATATGTATTTAAAAGAAGCTATGACCAAAAATAATAAATATTTGCTTATCGGATATCTCTCTCTCTCTCTCTCTCTCTCTCTCTCTCTCTCTCTCTTAGATATGCCCACCTTAAGAGGGGTCCTTGTACATATAAACAGAGCATATACACAGCACTCCACTTGTTATGTATAATAAACAATTCTTTTGATCGATTTTGGAATTTTCGTCAAAGTTTGTCCACTCTAAAGCCTAAACTGTTCGTCTGAGGAAAAATACGTATGACATATAAACTCGTAGTGCGTAGTATTTAGGTTATAAGCGATTGAAAATAGAACATTTTTTCATAGTTCTCCGCAGTTTCTCAGAACGAATCTCTTTTACTAGGTGGCATAGCTAAAATTCGGATTCAGCATCCCAAGAAACATAAAATAATCTGGTCAAAGAAGACAGAAAATAGTGGCTAGTGTACAATAATTCACATAAAGCTGAATATTGGTACAAGTCTTAGGTACATTATTAAGGTCAAAATTCAAAAAAATCGTTTTTTGCATTTTTCTCATAAACGGTAAATGTTATCATAAAAACGAGTCAGACAAAAGTTGTAAATCATGCAGTTATCTACAAAAATTGTTGTTATACTTTTTTCCAACGAATCACCATTCCCGAATATACATTTAAAAGAAACTCAGTCCCTAATTTCATTTGCCCGTATAATCTTGAGCAACATCTGTCTGTTACTCTATTATTCGAGTGGCGATGGTCTTATATCTGATTTTTTTTAAGATTGTAAATGAAATACTTTTGGTGTTGAACGTTCCTTTGCAGTGAATATACGTACTTATTGCTAATATTTCTTATTACAATATGTGCTGTTTAATAGTTTTTTAAAAATGTCGCAATTTTGCTTTATTTGTAGTAAACCTTTGACTGAAAGTGAAATTGTAGTTGCTGATCGTGGAATGAGGACTTTTATTAATGCAAGTGACGAAAGAAATGATGGGTTTCTTCAATACCCGAAAGATAAGAAATCTGTGACGATTCATGTGCAGTGCCGTAAAATGTACACTCGGAGGAGTACTATTGCTGCAATTAAAAGACAGCACGAGATGGAACAAGCTAGTACATCTAAAATTAGTCCACCTCGTACTAGAGCGCACGTAAGTGAATCAGATTTTTGTGTTAAAAAATATTGCATATTTTGCAGCGATATGCGATGAAGCGAATGAAGAGACTAAAAAGAAAAAAGCGTAGAATGTTCGACGTAAAATCTATAAAGTTGCTACACTTGCATTTCAAGAATCCATTCTGAAAGTAGCTTGGATTCGTTCTGATGACGTAGCAAAAACTGTTACTGCACGCATTGAGTATGAATATGACTTAATTGCTGCTGAGGCTAAGTCCCATAATAATTGTTATAATTCCTTCTTGAGACCCTCAAGATGAATCTACGAATTTTGCGATGGAAAAAATATTTACATACATTGAAAATAGTGATGATTGTCAGTTTTCATTGAAAGAATTAAAAGATATTTGCGAAAATTCAGCTTTAGATAATAGAACAATTAATATACGATTGAAGTTGAAGTATGATAATAAAATTATTATAACTGAAAAACCAGGAAGATTAACATTTAGCTGTTTTATTGACAATCATCACGATATTTTTAACCAAGCTTGGCATGAGAATAAAAACAAAATGAAAAAGAAGAACTATTTAGAGAGTAGAGAAAAAGAGTAAAACTATCTTGTCTTCCTCCAACATCTGCTTCTGCTTATCAACACTTATATCGAGTATACTATCAAGTTCAAATGTGGCTTGGCAATCAACTGGACCCAGATGACTGGGGATGTAGACCAGGGCCAAACCGTTTAAAATATCGTAATAGACGATAAATTCTTAGCAGTTTACGAATGGTCGGAAAATGTAGTTAATGGTGTAAATAATTAAGGAAAAATCGTCCAGACTGAGTAAAAGTTCGGAAAGGGGGGTTGGGGTGGTAATATATACATTTTTAGGGGTTGGTACTCGTTTTTTGTGATTTGCGGCTAAACTATGCATCCTATCGAAAAATATTGAATGTAAAAGTTGTAGATAATAAAAAAATCTAAAACTTTCTAATTGATCATTATTGACAATAACCTCAAAATTATCGAGAAAAATGCAAAAACCGTTTTTTCGGTTTTTAATTTATAACTATCGCAAAAATGTTTATATTTTCATGAAAATTGGTGAAAATGTTCTCTTTTGTGTTTCAAATAAGCAGAAATTTTTTCAAAGCGTAATATTTAATTTTCGATGTTTTATGAAGAAATTTAAAAAAAGACCTAATTTTCAATCGAAAAATTTGGTTAGCAAATTTTCGATTAATGAACTTTACTAGTGCTCATATCTTTCGTTGAAATCTCAACATTAAGATAGAATTAAAATATAATATTGTTTATATACAAAAATATCGTTAAAAAAGCGAAAAACTGAAAAACTACTTTTTAAAAATCGAGTTTTCTGTGAAAATCATGAATTTATTTTTCTTTATTGTAAATAAACGTTTACATTCATAAAAAGCCTTAATTCTCATACAATACTATGTTATACAAGTAATGTGCATGTACCTAACTGAGGCGAGACTGTTACAATTGATCCATTACTATTATTTCAGAGAATTTCGCGAAATATCAGCAGCACAGATGATATGAAAAAGTATTTATAGTACGAGCTTGCTCCATTTCCTTTGTCGTTGTTTACAGAGAATGGCTTCAGAAAAAATGTTAAGTCACATTTATATACAGAATTTGCGAGCATCGATTCGTTACCTTCGAACAATATTGTACACGTTGTTGATGGCGAGTTTCTCTTATACAAAGTAATCTGGCAAAAAAACGATACAATTAATGAAATAACACAAAAATATTTACATTATGTACAAAACAACTACGCAAAAAATAGTTATATGAAGAAGATGCAGATTCCCTAATTATCAATACATCCCTTGAAGTAGCAAAAATCTCCGATAAAATAGTGGTAGTTGTTGGTCAAGACATAGATCTTTTAATTCTTTTAAATCAATTCACTTCACATGAATTGAATATCTATTTCCACAAACCTGATGTAGGAAATATTAATGATACTTAATACACCTCTAATAGTTTTAAACATAAATCACATAAACATATTGTGGCACTTTTGCATTGTTTTTCTGGCTGCGATACAACTTCCAGTTTTGCTAGAAAAGGAAAAAAAACAATTATAAAATCATTATTGGCCGATAAACATTTACCTAATCTTACAGAAATTTTTTACAATATAAATGCAGACAAACAAACGATTACCGAAAATGGATTAAAAATAATAGCTTCTATTTACAAAAGATTTGAACTCTACCGAACGGCTACTGTCAAATCCTCATTTCATTTGAAAAAATTACCTCCAACTGAAGGGCAGCTAAGCAACATTTTTGCAGGGTGTATTTTCAAATACAAAGTTGGCTTGGTAATCAATTAACAGCTACAGATTGGGGATGGCATCGTACCTATATTTACAGAACAAGAATTAATTCCTGAAAATTTATTGAAAATTATCTGCTGCAGCTGCGAAACAGGATGCGGTAATAGCAAATGTGGGTGTCCAAATTTGTGCTCAAATTGTCAAGGTTCTGATAAATGTTCTAATGCCGAAAAATCGTTGTACGAATAAAATTGTAGTCTCGAGGATATCAAAGACGAAGACAGTACCCACTGTCTAATAAATAATAATAAAAATAATGATACTGAATACTGGCGATGAAGAATTGCCCACGAAGAAAAAAAGATTTCAATAAAATTATTTTACTTTTAATTTTTGTATTTTATAATCAAATATAAGACTTTGACGTGATAATTTGTAAATACTTACGAATCACAAGAAATAATTAACAAATTTTCTCAGTTCACAGGCTTTGTGTTTTTTGAATTTTTACCTACTTAATTGCAGTTTAAATAATGTTTTCGGGACTTTGAAAGCCGAAAATAGTTAGGTACATGTACATTACTTGTATAACATAGTATTGTATGAGAATTAACGCTTTTTATGAATGCAAACGTTTATTTGCAATAAAGAAAAAGAAATTCATGAGTTTCACCGAAAACTCGATTTTTAAAAAGTAGTTTTTCAGTTTTTCGCTTTTTTAAGGATATTTTTGTATATAAACAATATTATATTTTAATTCTATATTAAAGTTGAGATTTCAAAGAAAAAAATGAGCACTAGTAAAGTTCATTAATCGAAAATTCGCTAACCAAATTTTTCGATTGAAAATTAGGGGTATTTTCTTCATAAAACATCTAAAATTAAATATTTCGCTTTGACAAAATTTGGGCTTATTTGAAGCATAAAAGAGAACATTTTCACCAATTTTCATAAAAGTATAAACATTTTTGCGATAGTTATAAATTAAAAACCGAAAAAACGGTTTCTTTCATTTTTCTTGATCATTTTGAGGTTATGGTCGATAATTATTAATTAGAAAGTTTTAGATTTTTTTATTATCTACAACTTTTACAATCGGGGGCGAGCGTAGGTGCGTCTTTACTATGTACATACTTCGGTATGCGATGTAAAGCAACGACAGGCGCAGTTAGTACTTGGATTGGTGACCATTCCAACGGAAACCGCGTTCTCGCCTCACACATCTTCCAGCGGCTTGTATATCAGTGTATGCGCGGAAGCTATACAACCTTAGGCGAGGGTTTTATAGGAGATATACCATCCTTTGGAGGGGATGTAAAGCCGTCGGTCTCTTGTCTATTAAATGTTAGGCAAGTAAAAGATCCCTACTCTTCTTAAGGGAAGAGGTTCGGCAAAATTCCTGGTTGGGGGTAGCTCGTCTACAGGCGTCGGTGTTAGGCCTCAGTAGCGGAAATAGGCCGACGTTAAATAAATAAAAAAAAAAAAACTTTTACATTCAACATTTTTCGATAGGATGCATAGTTTAGCCGCAAATCGCAAAAAACGAGTACCAACCCTTAAAAATGTATATATTACCACCCCAACCCCCCTTCCCGAACTTTTACTCAGTCTGGACGATTTTTCCTTAATTATTTACACCATTAACTACATTTTCCGACCATTCGTATACTGCTAAGAATTTTTATTGCCTTAAACCGGATTGGCCCTGGTCTATTGGAAATTAATAGATAATACTTTGGAGTCAATTCAAACTTTACTCCCACCCGCTCCAGAAAAACTTCTTAATTCCATTTTTTGCAATTGCAAAAAGGGTTGTAGTGCAAACTGTGGCTGTAAAAAAGTCGGATTATTTTGTTCACAAGCATGTAATTGTCAAGGCCAGTCTTGCTCCAATGTTGAATCAAATACAACAGATGAGGATTTTTATGATATCGATGAGGAGACAACCGATGTATCTTTCTTAGAACAATCTACAGATATCCAGCAAGAAGAAGAAGGCGAAGAAGACATTATTGTTGAAGTAGCATATGAAGATTATTAGTCGGACTAAAATTTTAATCATTTCCAATAGTACCATTTTTTGGTTAATAGAATATTATTTAATAAAACTAAATCACAATATATCGTGGAGTATGCCCACGGGGAAACCACGTTAAAAAAATGCGCCAAGTACACTACCTCACAGGTGGTGCGGAAATGTATGCATATTATCTCAGGAATGGTGATTCGTAGGAAAAAATATAAGAATAATTTTTGTAGATAATTGCATGATGTACAACTTTTGTCTAACCTATTTTTAAGATAACACTTACTGTTTACGATAAAACTGCAAAAAAAAACGATATTTTCTACATTTGGCCTTGAATAAATTTTTTAGCAGAAGTAGGATCGGTGGGAATTTTTGATATTTTATTTTTTAAACTGTACTTAAGACCTGTGCCAGTATTCAGATCTATGCAAATTATAGTAAATTGAAATGTCTAATTTGACCGGATTAAAAGCCAATAGAGAAAGACTTCTACATTTTCCTGGATTTGCCTCTTTTTTACCCTAGTGGCTGCATACGTTAATTTTTCCAAAGTGTTTCTACAAGAAAAAGTTACATAGATTTTTTTGGTAGTCTGGTCATTCTCCATTACCAATTTTTTTTAATGATATAAAAGTAAGTCCACCCTGTATCCTACAAACAGGACAAATTATGAAAAAGATAACCGTACAATTTAAAAATTTACTTATCAAATACACTAAGAGACAATATCTATTTACTATTGCATTATAAAACCATTAGGATCCCCTTATTTCCTTTCGATTTGTACTCTTAGGCAAACCGAATGATTAATACTCAATACATCCACATAAAGATAGTTTACGGCTAACAGGTAACAAGTCCCTCTCATTCTCAAAGATAGTTAACAGCTCACATTTCAAAAGTGTGAATGATAAAGGCAATCCACTTCATTCAGTCTTTTCAAAAGTCTATAAATGCCAGTAATAAAAAAAGCACACATCTGTCTATTTCCAAGTACCGCTTTAGGTAGGTATAAAATATGATCAAAACATTTTTACATATAAGAACTAATCGATTTTTATCGGTTTCATTCAAAAATTGAAAGAATTTTACTTTTTCCGATATTTTTAAATAAAATAAGTAAAATTCTCATGTTCTTTCATTTTATTTGTAGATTTTTGTATGTTGTACCACGTGCATCTATTAGAACCATTATATAGACTCCTAATAAACATTTTTTTAACGTTTATTTAACGTCGGCCTATTCCCGCTACTGAAGCCTAACACCGACGCGACGCCTATAGACGAGCTACCCCAACAAGAAATTTTGCCGAACCTCTTATCTTTCGAAGAATAGGGATCTTTTACTTGCCTAACATTTAATAGACAAGGGACCGACGGCTATATGTCCCCTCCAAAGGATGTATATCCCCTACACAATTTTCGCCTAAGATTGCATAGTTTCCGCACACTGATTTACAAGCCACTGGAAGATATGAGACGAGAACACGGTCTCCCTTGAAACTCTCTCCCATCCAAGTACTAACCACGCCTGAAGTTGTTTTACATTGCGTATCGAAATATGTACATAATAAAGCCTCACCTACGCTCGCCCCCAAATAAATCTTGAAAGTAGAAATAAGTAAATACTTCGTCATTGATTTTTGCTGAAAAAAATCAGATTTATTTTTTTCATAACGATATCTACCAACAAAAGAAAAGATACATACAGATATATATATGTATATATATATATATGGTATAGTGGTGAGAGGTAATTCAATCCTCTCATGTGGTCTAATGCTACTATACACAGGGAGCAGACAAATGACAGTGGCGAACCTGCTAGTCTTATACAGACTAATGTAAATGGTATAGTGGTGAGAGGTAATTCAATCCTCTCATGTGGTCTAATGCTACTATACACCAGACATCATAGATGTCTCCGTGGTGCATAGCGACTTGCCATTTTGCAAGTACCGAGAGCGGCGACCTATGGCATACTGAGGAGAACTAATAAGTTCGAAACCGGTCTATGTCTGGTCAGGGAGTTGACAAATGACATTGGCTACCAATTTTTCATGATTTGTAAGGTGTAATTCAATGCAGGTCGGGGTATTTGCCCGCTGAGTAGTTGTTTCCTGCAAATCATGTATAATAACAGTATATAGGTTAAGTCCACCAAGGGCTGAAGGTCGCCGCTCTCGGTACTTGCAAAATGGCAAGTCGCTATGCACCACGGAGACATCTATGATGTCTGGTGTATAGTAGCATTAGACCACATGAGAGGATTGAATTACCTCTCACCACTCTACCATTTACATTTGTCTGTATAAGACTAGCAGGTTCGCCACTGTCATTTGTCTGCTCCATGACCTATGGCATACTGAGGAGAACTAATAAGTTCGAAACCGGTCTATGTCTGGTCAGGGAGTTGACAAATGACATTGGCTACCAATTTTTCATGATTTGTAAGGTGTAATTCAATGCAGGTCGGGGTATTTGCCCGCTGAGTAGTTGTTTCCTGCAAATCATGTATAATAACAGTATATAGGTTAAGTCCACCAAGGGCTGAAGGTCGCCGCTCTCGGTACTTGCAAAATGGCAAGTCGCTATGCACCACGGAGACATCTATGATGTCTGGTGTATAGTAGCATTAGACCACATGAGAGGATTGAATTACCTCTCACCACTCTACCATTTACATTAGTCTGTATAAGACTAGCAGGTTCGCCACTGTCATTTGTCTGCTCCATGACCTATGGCATACTGAGGAGAACTAATAAGTTCGAAACCGGTCTATGTCTGGTCAGGGAGTTGACAAATGACATTGGCTACCAATTTTTCATGATTTGTAAGGTGTAATTCAATGCAGGTCGGGGTATTTGCCCGCTGAGTAGTTGAGTATATGTATATATGTATATATATATATATATATATATATATATATATATATATATATATATATATATGTTATATTAGAAACATACTATGATATATAATATTATCGAGACAGGCTTAACCTTCTCAAACATATCGTATTACATACTGCGTAACAGCTCTTCTCAATAACCGGTCACGCTGCATGAGCATTGTATTTCAATTCTAAGTAATCCTGATTGTGCTGAATCAGCAACACTGTTTCCTTTGTTCTCAAAACATTATAAATATTACCAACAACCTTTTTGTAATCAGTCTTATACTCACTTTCGAATAAACCTCATCTAAATTATTATTGTATTTTTCTAAAGAGTCAACGTAGACTCCAGTGTAACAAATAAAGTTCCTTTTTAAAAAGTTATTCAAACAATCCACTATCTAACATTGGCGCAGTCGTGGCGGATCTGAAAAACACGCAGTTCGGGAGCCTAACCAGTAGCAAACATATCCGAGGGAACAAGGAGTCCATCTGAAAAAGGTGCCTAACCGGACGAAAAGAGCTTCTGGAACAAGGAGAACTTCTTAGCTGTAGTGGTGGATCCCAATCCTTTGTTCAGAAGAACCTACATTATTCTCAAACGCACAGAAGCGAAACAATAATAATTATCAAGAAATACAAGCAAAGCAACATTTCAAATCAACACGATTCAACAATTAGCAAGTAAGAATTTCATCCCGTCCCATCGTTGGTGTCTTCGGCATCAAAGGCAACCCTGTGGAAGGAACACCCAGTGACACCCCTGGCAGAGAGAGACCTTTGGTGAAGCTAAGCTCACGAAGTCGCATTCAACTGGACCACGAGGAATGAAAAATTTAGGGTAAGTCATTTTTGAATCATCTCGCAAACATTTATTTGCAAACAACGACATAATTTTACATTTTATTTTATCAAAATACATTGCATTGCTACATACAGTTCTAATATCTAAGGTAGTAATTTTATTTAAACTTGAAATAAAATATCTTGATTATAATTTGTGTGACCTATATAAATAACCGTAATCATACACTGTTCCTATCGTAACATTATTTTTATGGTAATATCATATACTCTGTAAGTGCGAATTTATCTAATTAACTGTAATCACGTACCATTGTTATCTTTGCATTTTTATCGTAATATAATATTGCATACCACATAAAAGGTTAAGGTTAAGGCCGTAAGACAAGCTTGTGTTCTATAATACCGTGTGTGCAAAATATAAAATTTCAGTGACATTATTCCCAACTAAAAACACTTTTTAAATTAATCCAATTATCCTTGTAATTAAATTTTGAAATATTATAAAATAAACAGCACATTGTTTTACATATAATAAAAAATTGCCAATTATCAGTAGCGTACTAGCTCAAATTGAAAAGGTGTTTTAAGTTATTCGATTATCTAAATAATATAAATAAAATGGCTACAAACGTAAGCAATTCCAATGCAAACAATTCAATCACGGCGAACGAAACAATAAATATTGAACCTTATAGGTTAAGCGAAATATTTTCCATAGTGCCCGAATTTGACGGCAACCCCATATTCTTGCAAACATTTATTTCAGCTTGCATAACCGCTCAGGGTATCGCTGTTGATGATCAGCGCGTCTTATTAACGCTTCACATAAAAAATAAATTACGCGGAAAAGCCGCAGAATTAATAAATTCCCGAAACCCTACTACATGGGCAGAAATCAAAAGCTTACTTGAAGCTCATTTTGGTGATTCTCGTGACCTGACAGCACTAATTCAGGATCTACAGAGGATTCGCCAATCATCTAACGAAACTGCATTGGTATTTGTATCTAGGTTGCAGACACACAACGCGAAAATGCACGCCGCTATACAAAAACAAACGCTAACCCTTGAAGAAAAAACGGCTCAATCAAATTTGATTGAAAACATGACATTGACCACTCTATTGACCGGGTTAGAACCCAAATTAGGCCAAATCATTAGGGCTGGTAATCCTAGCAACATGCTAGATGCCATAAACAGGATCAAACGAGAACTACAGTTGTCATATTTCGAATCACAAAAATTTTCCATTAAGGCCCCAATCAAAAACCCTGTCCAAAATGTTCAAAGACGCCCAAATTCTCATCAATTCTGCACATTCTGCAGAAGAAATGGGCACCATGTTAACGAATGCCGCACAAGGCAAAATTATCAGTCCCCATCTCCCAATTTCACACCAAATGCTTATTCTAATCAAGCACAGCCTCCAAGGCCACATTTCCAAAGTACATATAATCATAGACCACAAAACTTCTCTAACCAGCAACAAAATTATTCTCAACAGAACAGGCCCTCAGCTATCAGGCCAAATCCAAACTTCAACCAGCAGAGACCTTCTGCCATTCAGCCAAACCCAAATTTCAACAGGTTCAATCAACAAAAAACGCATCATTTGAACCAAGAATTTTACGATAGCTCAAATCAATATGAAGACTATTCCGCAAGTTATTCTCCCAATTACCAATACCAAAATAATTTCGAAATTAATGAAAACAATTATGATTACGATTTTGGAACCCAACAATGTGAGAATTATACTGCTAATTCTCAACTCCAACAGTACGAGAATTATACTGCTAATTCTCAACCTCAACAGCACGAGGATTATACTGCTAATCCTCCGGATTTTTGCATAGGCCCGGAGTATTCCACGAGTACTCCAACCCAACAAACGGACGAACTAGACCAAATTTCTCGCCAAGTCCAAGCGATAAACCTCCAGGACAGTTTCGACCCAAACCTGAATTTCCAAGAGCAATGTTTCATGTAAATTCACCATCTAACCCTCCATTTCAAGTAAGTTCAGCAAACCTGTATTTCATGAAAGATCCAACAAACAAATTTAATATTTTAATCAACACAGGTGCAGATATTTCCATTTTCAAACCCAAAACAACAGAAAATTATAATCTAAGACACCCCGAAAATTTAAATATACAAGTAACAGGTCAAAAAATTAATACCACCGAATCTGTTCTCATACCATTCAATTTTAACGATCCACACAAAGTTTATGTATACGATTTAGATACAGACTTTGATGGCTTTGTAGGTAACGACTTTCTACAACATTATAAATGTAGGATAGATTTCGGAAATAATCAATTAATTACCAATTTTGAAACTATACCTCTATTTGAAGTTAACGATTATTTATCCGTACAACCAGTTACAAATTCAAACAAAAATATTAACAATCACATTTCAGGTAACACCATTAATAAAAATCCTATGTTTTTCGAACCAGACACTGAAGAAATATTTGAATTTTATTGTGACACTGACGCTATACCGCTAGCTCAGGAACAAGAAAAAATACGCCTACCTAACACCTCTGCAAAGACAAACGTACAAAGTGAATTTTTTGAGACAACATCTAATGTAAATTATCAAAAATCAGACACCTATCAAATAGACAAAAGTTCTAAACTTTTAGACATGTCCTGTGAAAACAAAAATCAAAATTCTACTTTTACCGAACCACGTATCAAAAAAATATTTAAAAGCAAAGTACAAGAAACAGAAAAAACTTCAAATGTAACCCCTAACGTTAACCCACAAAAAATAAACCTTTCCAAAACAAAATCATGCCTTATAGATAAATCTAAATTGGTAAACTTAAATTTAAACATTTCAAAAAATAATTCGAAACAAATAAAACCAAAAGCATTAAACAGAAAAACGTTTATTTCGCAAACAGTATTCAAAATTAATAATAAAATACTTAGGAAACCGAAAACTCAAAAGACAAACAAAGTAAAGAATAATCCGAGAAACATGCATACGATCTTGCGTAATCAAAGCAAAAGAAAAATTTATACACCCTACACAACCAGGAAAATGTACCAACAAAACCCATTTTTGTTTCCTGAAAAGACAATTCCAAAAATCGTAGAATTTTCGAACTTAATATTTGAACCAGTGCAAAAATTCAAATCTATATTTAAACTTAATTGAAAACGATAATACCGATTCTCGTCTCAACCATATGCCGACCCTGCAAAATAAAACACGCGAAAAACGCAACCCAAAATAATTTTCAAAATTAAAAATTAAATTGTCACAAATTTTTAGTCACCTAATCGAAATCTTTTAGAATATTATTACTTAAAATTAACAGTTTATATTAAAGATATTCTCCACTTTTCTCAAACTTTCTAAATTAATATTACTAGAAAATCTTTAAAAAATAATTGTACGATATATCAATTAACTGCATAGATAAATTATTGATCAAAAACACTTCTTATGTAAATAATTTTATTCCTTTCCTCTATTACTAGGACATTTCTTCTCCTGTAATAAATTCTACTCTATGAAACAAAACCTTAATTATAAGGAAATACTTTTGTTCATTTAAATAAATGCACATAATGTATTTACATTTAATTCAAAGAAATTCATAATAATAGTACTACTTTGATAACAGTGCCTTGAACTTTTGCACAGAAGCACGTCTTGTATGTTTATGAACTTAAACATTTTAAAAAGAAATGCCTGATATCCAACACCTCAATATTGCATTGTACTCATTATGATGTTTCATTACACCAACATAAATGCTTTACAAGCACAAGTAATAACAGCTGTTAATTAATAGCAAGGGCAGAAATTTAAATAATATACATTTAGAAATTTTCAGACTTTAAATTAGAACCTAAATTCAGAACATACCTTTTCAAATTAAAAAAATTGAATCACTCGAAAATCCTGAAAATTCACAAATATACAAAAGAAATTTCAGGAACTGAAAAATCAATCTTTCTTCAAAAACGTTCAGAATTAAATTTGTATGACCCTAAGTACAAACGAACAAATTGCCCAAGAATTTTACACATTTTCTTGACTTTACAAAACGATATCTTTAATAGATTACTCTAAAATACAAATTACAAACAAACCCTACACCTTACACCATTTGACAACTTTTATACTTACACGAGACAAAACTTCTAGTAGATTACGAAAACAAAACGTAAAACTACAAATTTCACACAACTACTATATCGAAAAAATTGTGAACTTACTTCCACACAATAATTTCACTAAAACATCTCCCTCTAAAAAGAAAACTACGAAATTATTCTGTAGTTTAGTAATAACAAAACCAACATTAACTCAAAAACACAGACGGACAGAATTATTTCTCTTTAGGATCAATATTAAGACATTTATTTTCAACATTATTTTAAAAATCAAAAAAATTTAGAGATTTCAAAGGAAAATATAAAAAATAATACCTCAAAATTTCGAATACTTATACTAGACCAATATACAAAATTTATCATCATATTTTAATTCTTCAACTACTAATCAGAACCTATCAAGAACCCCTGATAAATAAGGTTCCGTTTATAAAAATAGGTTACATCAAAAACAAATATAATTGGCAAGAACTAACAAACCACGCCAAAAGTTTTATAAAAAACGCAAAATTTGTCGAAAACCAAATCGCAAGGATCCTAACAATACTTTGGTAATCACCAAAACCCCAAAAGCACCGTTCGACAAATCAATATCGACCCATTTCAATTCTCACACAAAACATACACTGACACCTACAAAAAAAAATTGACAAATTCACACAACTTACACTGTCCTACACAAGATTGCAAAATCAATCGTAAACATCCTTATGTTACAATTTCGACACTATAATCATGTAACAGGAACATTTACATTCTCTCATTCCCTGACCAACTTCTTCAAATAAAAAGAAATTATTTTCTCGTAACATTTACATAGAATTATTATCCGAAACGTACATCACCCTAATTCTGACAAGTAGTAACCATTTCACGAATTTAGTTTCAAACAATTATTCCTTCAAAAATCTCATTTATAATTTTCCGAATAATTCCATCAGTCAATCTAACTAATAAGTGAATCCTCTTATTCTTATATTGACAACTCCATATCAAATGAACACGCGGTAACTACCCATCTTTAACACTACTCCAGAAATTGAAATTCTGTAAGTTTAATTTTCCCACTCAGAAAAATTGTCATGCAAGAAAAAATATCCCAAAGTCTTCTAACATTCAGATAGTTCAGTCCACCCTATGAAACTCAATCTTAAAGCCCTATGTAATCAAGAGAAATGAATATTTAATTAAATATGATATTAACAATAAATGATAGTAATAAAATCGATAATAATTCATTTTTCTCAATCCACACATTATTTTAGCAATACCATTCTACGCTGTGTTTCACAACAGCAACGCCTCATGGTTATTTTCCAAGTGTACAACCCTGTTAAAACTATTCCACATATGAATAGCAACTATTGTGACATACATTCGAAACGAAATATTAAAATATTGCGATAATACATTATAAATATGATTATTATCCTAATAAGTTATATACCCGACTACATGACGATCATACAGGAGACTAAATATATGATCGGTACACTATTTTACAAAATAGCGTGTATTAATTACCGTCCGAGACCAAAACAAAAGAAAAGTTAAAAATCGTTTCGATAACCACGTTTCAAAAATTGACCAAATACCAAACTGACAATAACACCTATTTCTACAAATAATCTCAGATGACAAAATAAATTGCAAAACAATTTAATGACAACGGTACTTTTAAAAAGTAATGTTCTTTTCAAAATTAATCATTTCAATCAACTCGAAAACCTAATTAAAAACAAATATCTGTTACAACTTCAGTAATAAAAAAAATTTCAACGCGACTATTCAAAAATTGCAAGTTGAAAAAGAAACTTTCAACAAATATCGAAACATCAATTTTAGACATGACTAAAGACATAGAAAACATCCATGCAAAACTGAAATTTATCGAAATCTGCGAACAACTTATGGCAAGTTATTTATTTATCGAGGATAACCTAAATGACATCCTAAATTCCATCACTTTCGCGAGGCTTAAAATAATTCACACGTCAATTATAAATCCAAAAGACTTAGTAAATTCTCTACAGGAAATTTCGCAAAACCTACAAAGGAACAATTTACCGCTTCCAATCAAACTATCAAAGGTTGCACAGTACTTAGACATTATAGAACTAAAAGCTTTTCAAACAAATTCGGATCTAATATTTGTGTTAGACATACCTTTAATAGACCCTCAAACATATTCAGTATTTCAATTATACCCTATTCCTATTTTGGATAATAGAACTGGTTTATATCATGTATTATCAACTTCTCAAAAATATATCGCGAGAGATGATGATTCATTAATGTACATACCTATCTCGAACCTTGAAGAATGCAAACCACTTTATTTCAACACCAAATTATGTCCAAATTTATTTGCATATCCTATTGACAACAATGCCATATGCGAAGCCCGTCTCTTCAAGAACCTCAAAACTCTGCCAGAAAACTGCCAGACGTCATTTATCATCAGCCAAGGCTACAACGTCCAAAAAATAGACGAAAACACATGGTTAGTTATTAACGCAGAACCTCTACAAACAACCATCAACTGTCCAGAAAGAAATTCAAAAACTGAAGTCATCTACAAAAATTCAATAGTAAAATTACAACCAAATTGTTACGCCTTCATAGGCATCACAAAAATTCAAGCTAGTACCAATGAAGTAACCGATGTAAAAGACGACACTCATCCAATCCAAATTCCATTTGAATGTTGTAAACATATTCCAGACAAAATCCGAGCTCCAAATCTTAAACCACTAAAATTAAACAATCTCAATACGGAAGACCTCGAAGTTGCCAAACACAAGTTGGACCAATACTCCAGAGATTTAGATGATTTGATCAACGAACCCTTTATAACAAAACACATATCCTGGTTCACCTATTTTATCATTGTGCTAATAATTGGACTGTTATTTCTGTATCTATTTTGTAAGTGCAGAACAAAAAGACGAAGACTAGCCATCGATGTTTCTGCATCACCCCCATCTCCACCGAGGCCTAGCAAACCCTACAGGACATTTGCTAACCTATTTCCTTCACGAAGACGACCTACCTTAAGAAGAGAAGACAACGAAGCCGAAGACATAGAACTTACATAAAGACAAACTGTTTTGTGCCTTTTTACTGACTTTCAGTGCTGGACTCTTCAGTGAATTTTATTTCATTTGTTTAATCATTATATTTCATTATTTTTCTATCATTTGTTAATTTCAATTTTATTAACATTTTTACGTCATTTTCATTCAAACCCATCATGCTTATATTTTATGCTTTCACAGTAAAGCTATATTTTAACGTTAGGAATATTTTATCCTATTTTACAATTCAAACCTAGTATGTTTGTATTTTACGCTTTCTTGCCAAAGCTATATTTTAACTCTAACATTTTTATGTTATTTTATTTTATGAATCAAGCTTATTGTGCTTGCATTTCATATTTTAGACGCTAAGGTTATATTCTGTGTTTTAAACCTTACGATTTAACATTTTTGTATCTTTTATATTTTTCCAAATTGTACCATTACCTTTTATATACATTTTATATTCATTTCAAAAGTTGCTGCATAAAACACCAACTTTTTTTATAAGGGGGAAGCTGTTATATTAGAAACATACTATGATATATAATATTATCGAGACAGGCTTAACCTTCTCAAACATATCGTATTACATATTGCGTAACAGCTCTTCTCAATAACCGCTCACGCTGCATGAGCATTGTATTTCAATTCTAAGTAATCCTGATTGTGCTGAATCAGCAACACTGTTTCCTTTGTTCTCAAAACATTATAAATATTACCAACAACCTTTTTGTAATCAGTCTTATACTCACTTTCGAATAAACCTCATCTAAATTATTATTGTATTTTTCTAAAGAGTCAACGTAGACTCCAGTGTAACAAATAAAGTTCCTTTTTAAAAAGTTATTCAAACAATCCACTATCTAACATATATATATATATATACATTCTACAGTTTATGCAAGTTTTCGTTTGCTAGTTTATTTCAACTTCGTTTAATTCAAATCGGCTTCTATCTAAAACAGATAGGAATAAGTGAGGTAAATTGGTGCACAATAGCTAAAATTCAATTTTTAATTTCACAACGATTAAAGCAAGCAAGTTTTGTAGGATCCGTTTTATTGGGTTATATTAAGGACACAGTAGGCTATCTATTTAATTACAAAAATTTTCTAATTTGCACAATGAATATGAAGAGAACAATTTATGAAAGATGTTTTGTTCTAATCCTCATTCTTGTCTATCGTTTCTTCAAATAATGATTCATCTTCCTCTAAACCTTCACTTTCATCTGAATCTGCATATCTTGTTTCAATATTTGACTCATTATCTATACTGTCTCTTCTCAGACCTACTGTAGCGTACTTACGTCTACATCTACATCCGGAAAACTACATCTACATCCGGAAAACAATTGAAAGGAGTTTTTTTAGAAAAAACAAAAACATAATAACAACAAGAGATTTTAAATAACATGTCAATTCACAAAAAACCTTGCTATCGTTAAATGTTTATTTTAACCTCACCAAAATAAAATTGTGAGAGGTTACTAAAATTGGTACAAAAACGAAAATTCAGATCAAATCTTTTGAGGTCCTAGGAACCCAAAAATGTGGTTTTTGAAAAATGTCTGTGTGTGTGTGTGTGTGTGTGTGTGTGTGTGTGTGTGTGTGTATGATATGGTGTGTGTGTGTGTGTATGTGTGTTAGCACGATAGCGCCGAAACTACTGAACGGATTTGAATGAAACTTTACATGTGCATTTCTTTAGTGCTCCAGAAGATCTGTAAAGGTTTTGGTTGAGATCGGATTACGTTTAGTGCCGTTTTGACGCAACAAGTTGTTTATTTTATAATTACTTTCAATATGCAATAGAACCATTGGAAAGCAGTTAAAATTCTGATTTCAACGATATATCACACTTCCACCCTTTCGATTTGGTTTCCGTGAAAAAAATTAAAAACAAAGAAAATATGAATCTTAGATCGCATTTCGCGTGACATGATCGATGCGCGTAGCCATTACGTCGTGAAACTCGTCACATCACGTGTCAATTCACGTGTGAGGATTTCTTCACTGCTCTAGAAGTAGAGCGGATTACGATTAGTGCCGTTTTTAAATACATATACAGACAAATCGAAGAATTAAACTACAAATATTCCTCTAAAATCTAGTAAAATTACTGAAATGCTAATGTTTCATTTAACTAAGACAGCCGCAAGCGATCGGATTGCAATGAGCAAATTTTGATGTTTGTCATTGTCATCGTTTGTCATCCGATAACATTGGTGTCATGTCATGTTAATAAGATTTCGGCATATTTGTAACTTTTAGTGTTTAGTGATTGCACCAGTGGATTGTTACGAATTTTAAAGGTAGATGTAACAATATCAATATCCTATGCTTTTTGTACCTTCGTTGGTGAATTTATTATAGATTATCACTTTACCAATTTTCAGTTTGTTGCTTTATAAATCTGTAGTATTTAGGATAACTAAACTTTCTTAGTCGTTCAAGTGATGTTAAAGTTGTTAATATCCTAATAGTGTATTATTTAACGAGCGATAATGTAGGTAATAACTCGCATAGATGAAATTTGCTGCACGAGCCGCAGGCGAGTGTTGTAAATTCATTAAGTTGAGGGTTTTTTTTAGTGCCCCAGAAGATCTGAAAAGGTTTTGAATGAGATCGGATTACGTTTAGTGCCATTTTGTCACACAATTTAATGCTCTTTTCGGCTTCAAAGATCCACCGAGTAGTGAGGTTCCAGCCGCTCCCAGTAGCTGCCGATTTTATATTCCAATAAAAATTATTTTTACTTTGAAAGATTATTTTAATTATATGGCTAGTCCCCACACCTAACTTTCTCTTTCTCTGCTCTGCTGTCATTGGCTTTGTGATCTTTTTTTTATTATTTTCATTCTCCAAGACTTTAAAAAAGTCAGCAGATGTAGCAACCTCGACTCTCGAAGCAACTCATCGTTTTCTCTGCTAAGGTGGCATGTTTTTTATGTATTGCGAATAACATATTTTCTATCAACTTTTTTTGCGTGGTTGTGGATCTGAACCCCATTATGTGGATGGTACTGGAAAGGTACCATTATTTACAAGTGAAAATATTTCCTGATTTATTTCACAGAGTAGACCTCAAATGTTCATCAAGAATAAAACAAAATGGTCGTGCCTCACTAAATTCTTATAATTTGAAGATGACCGGTTTTGTAGTTCACGAAATCAGTCGATTATGTTTTATTGGCTGTTCGGCTTCTGTTGGTTTATCTCCTGATTGCTCCATATTCTCTTCCACGTTCCAAAGACTCGTTTCTAAAATCCTCTTTAAGTATTATATTGTAATTTAAGTGAAGTATACGACCCTTAGTAAATTCATACTTGATGACATCATCAAAAGCTTTCTTTCAAGATTCGCACAAATATAGAGAGAAAATAGAAATTTAGAGAAGAGCTTTTGCTCAATGTGGCTCTTTGTCAAGTAGTGACTATTTCATTCTGCTTTTGCTTAAGAAATCTAAAAATGGATAAATCCAGGGATTAAAGTTAGATTTTTTTAAATTGTTATGGCGTTGGCTGAGACGATCTTGTTTAAAACAACTTAACCATGCGTTGTGTGTCCATGATCACGGCTGGTCATTCTGCACCCAAGGTTGCACTAAGCGTTTTAGAAATAGTTTGGAAATATTTTGATGTCCATCCAGTCAATCAGGTTTGCGGCATAAGTAGTGTCGGGAAACTCTTTATCTGGGAGTGCTTGCCATTGTTCCACGTTTTTGGTTTTGTAAATTATTAAAAACACAACTTTATAACCTAGCGAATTAACAACTGGAACGAAATTAGTAGTACCTCTTCCAGATATTATTGTTACCTTTGTGAGCTTTGGCCTCTTTCTTTGACAGCTTTCATTCAGATTCCAAATGCCAAAGTATCCTTTAAATGATAGATATATTCATATATAATAAAAGATCTGTAGCTGCTTTTTCCTCGCATACTCCAACCCCTCTGGCTTCCGGATGGATGAACTATGATACCGTTTGTAAACTAGCAGCCAGCTCTAACCTGATATTCCATCATTTATTGGTGTATTCAGCTCCTTTATATCAACATATTGACCAACCAACTCCATGATTTCCCATTATAAGAATTCGTTGGTCCCTTAATACATTTGGTTAGTAGTTAGATCGTCATTGATTCCAATTTCCTACCTTCCTTTGTCAACGTTATCAAAATTTAAGAAAATAATTATTTTTTATACAGTGCTGAATTCATTACAATTCGATTGCTAGCGTCTCTCCACTAAGGGAATTACCTACAGAAGCTTCTCTGTTTCCAAGGGAGTATACACATAACAGTTGCTTTCTTGAACAGTAGAATAATATATCCAAAAATTTTAAAAAAATCCATGGGCCCATACCACTCCATGTTATCCTTTATTTTAATCATTTTTGTGGTAGAGAAAATATTGTAAGTAATTCGTGTATGCTTGCTTTCACTCATTCGTGAAAAAAGGATTACTCTTACACACTTGTTCCATGAATAACTATTTAAATTAAATGAGACTTAAAAAAATATATTTTCTTACAATTCCAAAACATCTGTTCCGTAAAAGAACATATGAGCAAAATAAAATATTAATGTATTATAATTGATACAACGTAACTCCTTGAAACTCCAAAATAAATAAAACCGGAGACCCCAGCTGTCTGGTAATACTGAGATGACTACTAGTCTAGAGATTGAGCAATGTCCTCGACTTTGGAATTCTTAATTCCTGGATTTTATTAGCAAGCAATATATTTCTTTATGTGTCATACGTAATAAATAAAACAAATAGTAGAAATACATGTTCATTACTGTAGTTAATCATTTCGGAAATATCAAGAATCCATTCACTTACAAAATATTTAATGTATGCTAATAACAAAAACAACGTATTACGCGCAACACATATGTAGACTGTCTGCAGGCTACTACCTTGTATTATTCATCTCTGTGACAAAAAACAGATTTCTCCAAAGTTTACTGCTCACCACATAAATAAATAATTTCATATGTGTAAAAGTAGTTAAACATAGCCCAGTCATTCTAGATCAATTTGCGGTGTTAAATGATTAATTTTGAAATTCTGCATTTTCAGATTTCCGCGCGTTTAATAATAATTTTGATTTCCTCGGTAAACAATTTTATGTTATCTTGAACTGTAAATATCGCTTAATAATAATCACCCTGCATTGATAAAAATTACCATAACAGACTAGACCTGTAAAAACATTTACCAATACCAATATATTTATTTACTGTTTAAAATAATACGATGTATTGCCATGCCCCGGCCCAGAGCCAATCCGTCAACCGCGGTGCGGTATATCTCCCGGTATGTCCCGGAACCCATATCAGGCTCACTTCCTTGTACCTGGCAAGTTCTTCTAGGCCATCTCCGCACTCTTGGACGAGGGGGACCTCATCCTGGTAGAGCAGACCATCGAAGTGCTGCCTGGCTATCGGAACAGATACAAATATTTTGTTTTGTACCGTTCCTCGTTTCTTACTTATATGCCACTTTTAGGATGGCATATACCTCTGCCTGAAAAACAGTACTGTACGATTCTAGAGCAAAGCTCTTATAAATGGTAAATGACTGGTGTGAAGTAAATGAACCACCCTTTAATGCTGAGAATTATAACATGATATTTTTGATGAAGACCGCACATAATGTTTGATTGTATGCTGTATAATCTCAGATGTGAAGAGTCCGACTACCTCTCGTAATCTTTGAGTTATATTTGATCAAGAACTTACTTTTGCCGCAGCTTGAAAAAATTGCAACATATCCGGCGCTGGCCTAGATATTTTCAGATAAAAGCGTTTTATTCTACGTAAATAGTAATTAGCTTTTCCTTATAACTTTAGTTTTAACTTCTTCTGTACATTCGCTTTTAATAACTATGAAGGATATTCACAAATCTGTTTATTTTGTATTTATGCAGGATTATGTATATTTTTTTGTTGCCCTTGAGTATGTTGTTTTTTATTTACGTTCAAGTTTCTATATCTGAGTAATGTGCTTATTTATTTTTTACAACTACTTCATGTTGTGAGATTTTAAATATTTTTTATCTCATCATTCATTCATATATTTCTCACGTAGTTGTATTTATTTGCCTGAAATGGAATGAAAATCACTTTTAATATGAAATTTTAATTACTTTTTGCTTGAGCACTTTTCTATTTTCTGTTTAATTTTAACCAAAAAGTTAAAAATATCATTTACAAACATCTTATGAGTTGCGTAAAGCTGGAAGTTTGGTTTTTAGAACAAATTAATTGTGTCCCTACTATATTCAACAATTATACCACATCCTACAGATGTTAAATTAACATTAATTTAATATAAAGATAATCATGTAATCCTACGGTATTATCTTTAACTATTTAACAGTGTCAAAAAGTTGTTAATCTGTTATAAAGGTGCCTAAAGAAGTGCCTTCTAAAAATGGTCGGCATACCTAAGAAGTCTATATCGAAGACTGGCTTGAACATTCTTTAAACTCAAACAAGGATGGCCATATTGATTTTACAGTGCTGAACAAAGATCGAAATCGCTTAAATATTTATCGTATCTTAGAGAATCTCTATTACGCAGTTTATATCTTTGTTTCTAGTTTGAAATATTAGCTCACATAAAATAACATACCTATAGTAATAGAGGCACTAGATAATAAATCTGGGAAAGAAATTTTTTTTTTTTAATTAAATCTAGAATAATATTTCTATAGCTTTGATTAAAAAACTGCAAGAAGGGATTATAAGTATAGCATTATACCCAAAACGTCGGGGTCCTAATAAAACACATTTTTAAATACTTGAAGTCAAACTATTTGTATCGCCCTGGAAAACATTTCAGATAATCATCAGCACCAAATCATTATATTTTCGTATAGGGCATACCAAAGCAATATATGGGCATCTATTGAAAAAATAACCAGAAAGTAAATACTCTACAGTGTGACCCATTTCAAATGGAAACCTGTAAAACTCTGTAAAAAATGTATTTATAATCTTATGTTAACGCTTTTTTTTTTAAATAATAAACCATCGAAAACTCCACTTTATGACAAAAATTTAGAGATAAATTTCAATTTTCAAAGCCTTCTATGATTTATTTTTAATGTCGAAAATGAACAAATTTGATCAGCGATTGTCGAAAATGGACAAATTTGATTAGCGATTTTTTTATTGAAATTTTAACTACACCACGGGATTGAGTAACCTCTCAAATGGGTAAATCCCAAGTTCCATGAAAAAATATTGAAAAATGACAGATTTATGACAAAATCAATGTAGGCTCATAGTAACTTTTACTTGATTTTTTCTAAAAATCGTAGCCCATGAAAAATAAACAAAAGAAAGATAAATTAAGTGAATAGTTTTAATAAATATTACATTTTTATTGAGTAAACGTAACGTCAAATCTTTAAAATTCGCATATTCTCATATTCATTGTTATTGAATTATAAAATTAATCGATAGTTATTATCAAGTATTAGTTTATTAGTTTGTAGTTAATTATGGATAATCTAAATGTACAGGAAAAAATTGAACTTGTGCGCCTTAGAGGAGATAATGACAGAGCTTTGAAAGAGGTATGCGAGATATTCAACAACAGGCATCCGAATAGGCCCAACATTACTAAAAGTACTGTTTATAAAATAAACAAATTTTTTAATGAGTGTGGCGCTGTGACACGGCGTATTATAAGAACAGATAATATACAAAGAAGAACCAGGTACGAGCAGACAGTTTTAAATCCAAACGCCAGTGTAAGAGTAGCTAGCTTAGATGTGAATTTACCTAGAGAAAATATTCGCCGATGCCTTAAGAAGAATTTGGTAAAACCATTCAAACCCAAATTTTTACACACGTTGGAACCTGGCGATGATAACAGACGGATGGAGTTTTCCTTGTGGGCTCAAGGAGAGTATCTTAATAACAGAAATTTTAATAAAAATATTTTATTCAGCGATGAAGCAACTTTTACAACAAACGGGGTAGTACCGTCACAAAAATCTAGGTTTTGGGTTATAGAAAACCCACAGTTTGTCATTAATTGTAAAAGACAATATTCCCAAAAAGTTAATGTTTGGTGTGGGTTGCTCAATGAAACAATCATTGGCCCTTTCTTTTTTGAAGGTAATATGAATAGCATGCAGTTTTTACAGTTCCTAAGAAATGAATTTTGGAATATTCTACATGAACTTCCAATACAAGAAAGAGTAAATCTACATTTTCAATTAAATGGAAGCCCTGTCCATAATGCCAGAGTGGTTACCAGATGGCTGAAAGCTAATTTTCCTAATCGATGGATAGGTCGTGGTAGCCCGTTAATTGAATGGCCATTCCGATCCACGGACCTAACACCGATGGACTTCTTTTTATGGGGTTTAATAAAATCTAAAGTTTACAGGTCACGCCCGAGTAAAGATTTGTGTGCAAGAATAAGACAAGCTTGTGCAGAAGTTACCCGGCAACAATTACAAAATGTCGTAAAAAATATTAAAAAACGATTCGACAAGTGCATCGAAATAAACGGCGGCCTTATAGAGGCTACAGAAATTTAAGAAGTTTTAGTGTAATGTTGTACAATGTGTTATTTTTTTATTTAATAGGTATCTAATTATTATTACTTTTAATTGTTCATACTTATGTTTTTAAGTTGTTTAAATGACAATATTTGTTAAAACTATTCACTTAATTTATCTTTCTTTTGTTTATTTTTCATGGGCTACTTCGATTTTTAGAGAAAATCAAGTAAAAGTTACTATGAGCCTACATTAATTTTGTCAGAGCTCTGTCATTTTTCAATATTTTTTCATGAAACTTGGGATTTACCCATTTGAGAGGTTACTGAATCCAGTGTAATTAAAATTTCAATAAAAAAATTGCTAATCAAATTTGACTATTTTCGACATTGAAAATAAATCATAGAAGGCTTTGAAAATTGAAATTTATCTCTAAATTTTTGTCCTAAAGTGGAGTTTTCGATGGTTTATCATTTAAAAAAAAGCGTTAACATAGGATTATAAATACATTTTTTACAGAGAGGTTTCCATTTGAAATGGGTCACACTGTATATGTGACGCGGAAATAACGGGGTGGCACTTTTGCATTTTTTGTAAATTGCATTTTAAAAAATGTACATTTTCAACCCTACAGCTTTTATACGATACTAAGAAAGAATAAAGGATGATAAAAATATACTGAAAAACCTTGTTCTTTTAACTGTATTTGACCAAAGAATTAAATACAATACCATGCACTTGCACATATTTCTGAATTTGTTTATAAATTCGTAATACGCTACATGCAAGATAGTTAAATTTTATGTAGAAATGAAATTAAGAGGTAACTGATAAAGTAAATTGTTTTTTTCCATTTTTGATAATTTTATTAAACTGCAGGAAAAGTTTTAAATATTCTTGGTTTCATGTAGATGTGATTACTTATAAAAAGATGCAAAAAAGTTATATAATTAAATTTTCTATAAAGTCCACTATACCGAAAAAGTTGTATTAAGCATACCACTAAAATAAAGGGGTAGAGGGAAATAATAATAATAATAATAATTTATTTCTATATAGTCTTCCATTACAAAGTATTTGGATAATGTCCAGAATACAAAAAGTGTAAACAACATAAATATAAATATTTAAAAAACCTCGTATTGACGTTGGATATGCATATTTTATAAGAGATAGATCATAAATTATGGTTAATTCAATGACGATTAAAATTAATTAAACGAGTCAGGTTGACTTACAAATAAAATAATGCACACATTCCAATATAATAATTCTTACTTAATGGTTTGTAACTTCACTAAAGATGGAGTTCTTAAAGCACTGAAGAAGTTAAAGCCAAAACTAGCTAGTAGCCCTGACGTTATCCGTCTTTCGTAGTCCGTGACTGTGCCGCAGTGTTTGTCAAAGCATTATGTTTAATTTTCAATTTATCTCTCCAAACCTATTCCGTTAAGTCTCTTGCCTTACATTTCTCTACAGATTAATACATAATATCACCGACAGCACTATTATAATGAATATGATACCATTTCATACTCACAGAAATGGATCACGCCGGACTGATCTATTTAAACTAATCACGCTCAGAACAAATATGAAAAAAAAATCCCCACCTCAAACCATATGTTCTACTTATAATAACATCCATGATCGTATCGATATATTCAATTGCAATGCTGCTTCCCTAACAGCATGCATCTATTATCAATAATTCATCATTATTCACTAATTTAATGATTGTTATGTGTTTTGTAAATCCTGTATTAGATTATATTTTACCATATTAATCATCTTAGTTATTATATCCCATCTTAGTTATTATATATTATCTTAGTTATCATATATCTCAGTTAAGTGTTAAATTTTCTGTTTGTATGCACATAATCGTTTAAGTATTGCTATATTCATATCTCACAAAGAGTAAAACCAATTTTGAATAGAGAATTTTTGAATTTGACCTTTAAATTATTCGAAGCTGACAATTAGCAGGACACTGATTGGCAGATGATTATAAATGTTTATTGTCGTAATCACTGGCCCTCTGTTAACCTGATTTAACCTGTGAGGTGCAATAAAGAGATTATTAGCCTGACGTATTGTATACTTGTTTATTTCCTTACATTTCTTGAACTGATTTAAATATTTCTAATGCAGCAAAGACATTGGAAGAATGAATAATTAATATATTGCGTTCAATGAAATGTGGTCGACAAGAGGATCTGCATGGTAACCCCCACATGGTACGCAGTATTCTTTTCTGTGATATAAATATGTTATGGTGCCTGTACATATTAGACATCAATACAATATCGAATTGATAGATGCATAATAGTAGGTTATTAGACTATTTATGGTAACACTGCCTCTTAATTTGAACATTGCGTAGTTTTCTGTAGCTAGATTTCATGTAAGATAGTTAGTATAGTTTTCCCAAGTAAGGTGGTTATCCTACCAGATACTTTTGCTCTATGCTCCCATCTTTTGATCTTATTAAAATATCTGTTCGAGTGCCAATTAATTCAAACAACATAAAATCTGTTTTTGAGGTGTTGAGAATAGGACCTTTTTTTGACAACACGTCGCCATTTCACTACACACGTATTGACATCTTTACTTAGCTACGGGATGTTATTTGATGTTATGATTGCAGATGTGTCATCCGCAAATAATAGGGTAAGATAAGTGTTTTTTATTGAAACAGTTATATCACCTATAATATACTAAATAGTGTGGACCCCAAGACACTACCCTGGTGACCTCCGATGGTAACTTTGGTTTTCTCAGAAAGTTGAGTGTCATTGTCAAGTGTCGCTCAAACGAACTGTTGCCTTCCAGTTATATACGAATTTTAATTTATTGTGGAAGTCATTGAGTATTTTGTTATAAAAGATAGTATTGCAACTTATGTTGATTTGTTATTTGTGGAACCATATTATCTAGTCGAAAATAGCTATTTGTATGACAAGGGAGGAAACGGCACTTTGCTCCTGTGTAATACATATGATTTTTTCTACGACCATTTACAGTATTTTACATTGGTTTTACATATATTTTATAATATTTTCTTATGCATGACAATCAAAAACCAAGTATGTCAAAATGTCATAATAGGTATTTAGATAAGTAAATATTGTTAAAAATCAAAGTACATGGAACGTTGCTGAGGTTTCTACTTGTTTGCTTCCAGAGGGAGCCAAAGTATTTTCCTCCCGAGGGAGGAAAAAAACTACTTTGCTCCCTGAAATGAGGGAGCAAAATAGTATTTTCTATGTAGGGAGTAAAAAATAGCTATTTGTATGACAAGCCAGAAAAGTGCATAATTTCCTCCTGTGTAATACATATGATTTTTTCTACGACTATTTATAGTGTTTTACATTGGCTTTACATATATTTTATTATATTTTCTTATGCATGACAATCAAAAACCAAATAAGTTAAAATGTCATAATAGGTATTTAGATAAGTAAAAATCAAAGTACATGGAACGTTGCTAAGGTTTCTACTTGTTTGCTTCCAGAGGGAGCCAAAGTATTTTCGTCCCGAGGGAGGAAAAGTATTACTTTGCTCCCTGAAATGAGGGAGCAAAATAGTATTTTCTAGGTATGGAGTAGAAAAAAAATTTTGTGTTGTGTTAAGAAATAAGCAAATTGGGAACAAAAAGCTTTCTCGATTATTTTTGAAAATGTCGATAAGAGGGCTGTACTCCTATAAGTGTACTGGATTATCTTTTTTGAAAAGCAAATTTCAATTAATTAGGAAAATGGCCATTATCAAAGAATGCATTTATTAAGAAAGTTAGTGTCAAAACAAACTCAGCAATTTTTTCTCGTAACGAGTATGGGATTTCGTTAGGCCCAGAGGAACTTTTGGATGCACATATTATTATATCAAAAACTTCTTTAGTTGAAATATGTGGTAGATAGATAGACATATAGATAGATAATACGTTTATTTAGCCCCTGGCTGTATAATCAAAAATACATAGTATAATCTCTGTTTTACATTAAAAACGATACATACACAAAATAAAAACAAAAACATATTTAAAATAAAGAGAAAATATACATATAATTCACATGATGTTATGTTTTAATGGTCTTTTGAAAGTATTTAGATCAGTTCTACGTAAGTCGGTATTCAATTGGTTATAGTCAATAACTCCTTTATAAAAAATTGAGCTATGCATTGATGCACTATGGGCCCGTTTAATTACAAAATTTCTCTTTCCTTGGGTGTTGTAATCATGTACTTCTCGTAATTTTGTTAAAATATGTTTTATGTAACCAGAAACTAGGCGCTTGTTAATTTTATGTATGAAAATTAAAACGCTATACTCTAAAAAGTTCTCTATATTCCTCCAACTAAGACATTTTAACATGTCATTCATCCTAGAATACTGCATTTTAATATAACTCGCATCGCTCTGTTTTGTAACCGTTTTAATCGTACTAGATCGGCCTGATTAACCATATACAGGATTGTGCTACAATAGTTAAAATGCGGTATATTATAGCATTATAAACAGTTTTTTTTTCATTTATTGATAGGTACCAACTGACACGTTTAAGAACGCCGACTTTATTTGAATTTTTTTTACATGTACAATCCACATGACTTTTAATATTTAAATTGCAATTAACAATCACTCCTAGATATTTGATTTCCGAGACTAATGAAAAATTTACTTCCTGAAGCTCAAATACTAAATTTGTATCTTTGAACCATTTGAGACTCTGCTGATTACCTATGAGCATATTTTTTGTTTTTGTGATATTCAGTTTTAATTTATTTGTTTCCAGTCATTTAGAAACAAGTTTTAAATCGTGATTTATTTTGCTTATCAACTCTCTAGGATCATGTTCATCAATGTAGGCTATATTGTCGTCAGCAAAAAGGGATATTTGCAATTTTTAAAGATTCTTGACATATCATTAATATATATTACAGATAACAGAGGGACAAGAAGGCTCCCTGAGGCACTTCCATTCTTATAGGCAGCTCTTTTGATAATAAATGTTCCAATTTCACCCTTTGCCTTCTGTTTTTTAAATAACATTCAAACCACTTCCATACTACACCATCAATTCCACACTTGTTTAACATATCTAATAAAATATCTATCAATTGTCTCAAATGCTCTTTTCCAATCTAAAAATATTACTCCTGACATTATTCCTTTGTCGTTAGCTTCCTTCTATTTATTAACATATTGTAATGCACTTTCACAACTAAAACCTTTTCTAAAGCCAGACTGATATTCACTGTGTATTTTTTCTCTATTATAATATCAACAAATTGCAGATACACTACTTTCTCTAATATTTTTTCAAAAGCTGGTAACATATTCACCACAGTCTTCAGCTTTAATGGTTTTAGGTACTTTTCTTACAGGAATTATTGTCGACACTTTTAAAGGATTTAGCACAATACCACTCTATAATGAACCATTAATTATATGAATCAATTAATCAGATGGAATGTCAAAATTATCCTTATAGAAAACCATATCAATTTCATCCGGACTACTCGTGTTTGCTAAATCAACTACGATTGTTTTTAATTCAGTTTTTGGCAACAACTTAAAATTTTGCATTTTTGCTCCTCCTAACTCTATAAGTTCAGACTGATAGTTGCTATGGGGTATACAATGCACTATGTCGTTAATACTAGATATAGAATTCAATTTTTCAGATAATAATTTTGGGTTTTTACACGTTTCATTTTCGAACCGATTTTTTTTTAAAGGTTGCATAGAGTTTAGTGAATGGTCAACGCTATATTGAAAAGTTAGGTACAAGAGATTTTATTGAATCAATACAGTACTCGTTGAAGAAATTCGTTACTTCATTTTCATTTATTTCTGACCGTTGTTTAAGAAAGTTGACTGGAGAGCTTTTTTGTCGTCTTTAATATTTATGTTTTGACCAATTACCGTCCATGTCCCTTTTGTTTTATTTTCGGTACTATTTATAAAGTTATCGTACTAGGTTGTCTTTTCAGTAACAATATTTTTTTCATGTCTCTTTTTTTAATATCTTAATATCTAGTGTGTAACTCAGTATCGTTATGAACTTTACTGAGTAGGTAAATTTCCCTCAATAATCGCAATTCTCCAATCATATCTGGTGTGATCCAGTTTTTTGATTTAGGATTATTTTTCACTTCTACGAATTTAATTGGAAACGTTGAAAAGTGTTGAAGATTTAATCAAGAAATTTTTAAATTTTGCTTTTATGCTTTGGTCGCAATAAACATGAGCCCGTATTTCATTTGAAAATAAAGATTTAACAGCGTTGTTTACCTCTTTAGAGAACTCAATTTTTGATAGAGGTAAATTAGATTGAATGAACTTTTTGAGCACTGGTTAAGTATTGGCATACTGTTTAAGACTACCATATATTTGCAGGTGGATCACGAGCTGAAGAGGGGATTCAGCAAGAATCAGTGGAGGAAAGACCAGACAGGATAAATGAACATAGGTTCTTCAAGTATTGTAATAGCTTCAACTGTGTATATAATAAACATGGAGAGAAAATATCAAAACCTTCCAGTTAAACAGTGCCATTGATAAGAGGCAGCTATTAGAGATTTTAGTAGTCCTACACTTGTATATTAAAACAGTCAGGCAACAGATCGGCAAATGCACAAGACAATGAACCATGTCAAAGTAGGGATAATCAAAAATTCAGAAGTATTCTAACCATCTGGTTTGATATTTTTTTAAACACTTACAACGAACCCATTCAAGAGGAAAAAAAAGTTGAGAACAGCAGTGGGATTGATTATGGATCTGCCACCCGCGCAAGCACCTTAACAGACTGGGAATCAATACAGGAGCACGTCTGTAGAATGTGTGGCATAGACAATAACACCGCGACCCACATAGTGTATTAATGTGATGCGCTCTCTAAAAGAAAATTTATTATTCTCGAAAATACTTATTCCAGGGCCAGACAATTTTCTATTGATCTGGTGAAAGGTATCGTGCCCCTAACTCCACTTTGGGGAGGCAACCTCACTAGACCGCAGGTGTATTAACATATATTTCAATTATAATATTCAATTATATCAGTTTATAAGACCAAGAGCACTTTGTAGAATTAAATTTAAATTAAGAATTGTATATTATATTGTTCCACCTAGTATCTAGTAATAATTTATGACACATTGTCATATTTTTTATGAGAAATGTGACCTATAATTTACTTATATTAATAGAACTTATCTAATTTGTAAAATTTATTTCTGTTTAATTTATCTTGCCTTTGTCAACATATAATTCGCACGCCTACATTTTAATATATGTATAGGAAGTAGGTTCGTCTTTATTGCTGCACAAATATATTACTAATAAATCTTAAAATCGTGCTGGATATGAAAGAAACGGAAATTTTATTCAGTTCATAATATTAACGTTGATATGAATATTCTGTGTCTCTGTTTATTGTATTTAACAGTTGATTTTTTATACACTTATTTAACGTCGGCCTATTTTCGCTACTGAGGCCTAAATTTGACACCAGTAGATGAGCTGCCCCAACCAGGAATTTTGTCGAACCTTTTTCCTGTCAAAGACTATGGATTTTTTAGTTGCCTAACATTTAATAGACAAGGAACCGATAGTTCAAATGTGCTTTTAGAGGGCGGAATATTAAACATAATATTTTTAGTCGCAAACTCCTCTATAAATCCTTATTTTACTATAAGGAACCTAACCAGACTGCAACCAACAGCTACTCTCCGGGCTATGTGCCCCGCCGAGCGCTGAATTACAAGTTACAAGCCTGGCGCGTTAAGTGTAATAATTGCATATTACCATCAAAACGCTAATGCTTCGATTGCAACAAACACCAGTCGAAAGACTGATTCTACTTAAAGGAGCTCCCTTGCCAGTCGTCACACACCACTTGCAGACTGCAGTTTCGAGCTGTTGGCTCTCGTCAGTGCAAGGTAGGTATGCGACGACCGACATGAGAATCCTTTGACTATAGTACATCCCGGTATTTTTACAATAGCGACATGTAAAACAGCCAGCAGGCGCCATCCAGCGGTCCAGTGTCTGTTGTAATCGAAAAATAAATAGCCTGACTTGGCTTAGCATAGATCAAATGTGCTTTTAGAGGGCGGAATATTAAACATAATATTTTTAGTCGCAAACTCCTCTATAAATCCTTATTTTTACTATAAGGAACCTAACCAGACTGCAACCAACAGCTACTCTCCGGGCTATGTGCCCCGCCGAGCGCTGAATTACCAGTCTAAAGACTGATTCTACTTAAGTAGAATCAGTCTTTCGACTGGTGTTTGTTGCAATCGAAGCATTAGCGTTTTGATGGTAATATGCAATTATTACACTTAACGCGCCAGGCTTGTAACTTGTAATTCAGCGCTCGGCGGGGCACATAGCCCGGAGAGTAGCTGTTGGTTGCAGTCTGGTTAGGTTCCTTATAGTAAAATAAGGATTTATAGAGGAGTTTGCGACTAAAAATATTATGTTTAATATTCCGCCCTCTAAAAGCACATTTGAACTATGCTAAGCCAAGTCAGGCTATTTATTTTTCGATTGCAACAGACACTGGACCGCTGGATGGCGCCTGCTGGCTGTTTTACATGTCGCTATTGTAAAAATACCGGGATGTACTATAGTAAAAGGATTCTCATGTCGGTCGTCGCATACCTACCTTGCACTGACGAGAGCCAACAGCTCGAAACTGCAGTCTGCAAGTGGCGTGTGACGACTGGCAAGGGAGCTCCTTTAAGTAGAATCAGTCTTTCGACTGGTGTTTGTTGCAATCGAAGCATTAGCGTTTTGATGGTAATATGCAATTATTACACTTAACGCGCCAGGCTTGTAACTTGTAATTCAGCGCTCGGCGGGGCACATAGCCCGGAGAGTAGCTGTTGGGTGCAGTCTGGTTAGGTTCCTTATAGTAAAATAAGGATTTATAGAGGAGTTTGCGACTAAAAATATTATGTTTAAGGAACCGATAGCTTTACATGCCCTCCGAAGGACGCAAACCGCGCCTAAGATGAGATAGCATCTGCACGTATTTTGTAAAGAAAGTAGGCCAACGGTCCAGACGATATCGAACGCCTTCTCAGTATCGGGGAGCACTATCGCGGCGCTCTTTCCAATGCTGTATTGTTCCAAATCGAAATATGTGTATAGTAAAGACACACCTCAGACCCTGTGAAGAAATCGAAGATCACTCACAGATTGCTAGGATATCCAAAATCCTCGCCAAAGGCAAAGACCATGACCTCTGCGTATTAAAAAGGAATAATGGTACAAGAACCACCAACTTCCGTGAAAGCCTAGAGTTACTCATGGAGACTCATTTCCCGGGATCTGTGATAGCAGAACGGAAGGAGTGGCCAAACGAAGTCGACACCCAACCCTCAGATTTCGAGTGACAAATGGCCAACCAAATAATGAGTGAGGGCAGAATAAGATAGGCAATACAGAGCTAAATATTGAGGTAGTGCTGTGTCTCCACCACTACATATATATCTAGGAGAAGAGGCTCTGACAACAATGGTACGTCTCAAATCCGTTGGCACATAACCAAATGTAGACTGTGGAGAGGCCAGAAGTCGCCTGTGGAATGAGGCTGTCAGGAAAACATCTCTTCTACAGGTGCGCACAAATGGCATTTCTCCCCGGTTTGTCTTTGACAGACCCTACATAATACACACGTATAGTGAGAACGAGGCTGCTGGCGAAGGTGTGATCCACACTTTCACAGACGGACCAAAAAAGAAGAATGGGGCAGGATCTGGGATATACTCCAGAAGTCTACAAATTCAACATAAATGGGCGATGGATGGGCGAACCAGTGTAGTACAGACCAAACTGGCTGGCATATCTATAGCCGCAAAAGATTGTCCGTAGACAAACTACGGGCAAAACAATCAAGATCTACACAGATTGTAGACAATCAGTGCTAACCCTGAGAAGTTACAAAATTACCACAGGAGCAGTATGGGAATGTCATCAAGCACTTGTGTATGCCTCCAGCATGAACAACATACTGGTATGCTGGGTGAAAGGACATGCACAGTGTAGCGGCAACAAAGTAGCCAACAGATTGGTCAAGAAGGCAGCAGGCCTATGTATCTTTGAACCAAGCCCTTTTGGTCTGTTACCGATCACGACGATAACACAAATAAGAACACCGATAATGAATTCAAGAAGCTGAGGGATGAAACAAACAGCTGTCAGCTTGCCAGGGAACTACTAAAATATTCCAACAAGAGTACAGAATGAACTACCTGGCAATGTCCAGAAGGAACCTACGTTTTATAACAGGAATCCAAACCGGACACTGTCCGTTAAGAAAACATCTGTATAATATAGATTAAGCGAAACACCTCTCTGTAGAGGTTGTGAACAAGTAGATGAGATGGTTCAACATGTACTCTGTGACTGTTCTCCCGTCTCATCAATCAGAAAATCGATTTTGGGAGTACGTTGGCCTCTTTGGCCGATGTAAGGGAGATGTCGCTAGATAGCGTCACCACCTCTTTTTCAAGATTAGGTTGGTTGGAGGCCTATCCGAGGGTCTGCCTACAGAAAGGAAGTACAAAGGGCCCAATGGGGGCCTAAGTGCTGTGGTTCAATAATTTTCATTAACCATCCTTCCAACCAATTCCAGATTCCAGATACACCTACGCTCGCCCTTAATAGTTAATATGGCATAGGGAAGTAAAGGCTAAGAAATTGATTACAGTTTCATGAAAAGCAACAGTGCTGTTAAAGAAAACTAAACTTGGTAAGCCACGCAGACTATTTGCACCTAAAACTGAATTAGATGGTGATTGTTTTTATTTAATTTTTCATATTTTTATTTAAGAAAACATTGGAGGTGGGTATAAAGATATACTGGGATATTAATACAAAAATGAGGCAACATATCTAAATTAAAATTTCAAGCAGTAGCTTTAACAATATGCAGAGTGTATATAGTTTCCTATCATTAATAAAACTCATCACGATAACATAAAACGATGAGAGAAACAAATTTTTTAATAAAGACTTTGAGAGAAGAAATAAATAGTAACTTTTAAAACATTGCTAAAGGACATTTGACAAGACAGTGCACGTATAGTATACAAATAATATTGTTAAGGTCAGTAACAACTATCGAACTAGGCCAAGTTCAAGATCTTTTTTTTGGCCTACATTTCCTTTTCTTTAACAGACGTAGCATCGATGACAAAAAATAAAAAAAGAGAAAAATACGCCAGATAAATATCCTCCAACCTATTTTAGTCCAGTACGTGGGGGTTTTTTGAAAGCAAGTATGTTGTTAGACTTGGGGCCCTAATAAAAAATCCAAGTTCTCGACCTCGAGGCGCATGTGCTCGAGCCGCCATCTTGGATTTTAGGTACAAAAATTTGGTTTTTTGATAATAACTCAAAAACGGTGTTTTTCACGACAAAAGATGTTCTATACAAACTTAAAGAGGACAAAATTTCCTACATTGTTTGTTAAAACAATTATTTTGTAGCACACATATGTTAGGAGTTACAGCTCCGTGAAGTTGCACTATTTGAAAAAAAAATGCGGAAATTTCATTTTGGTTGAGTTTTTATTTTATTATTCTTATTATATATCATTATATTTGTACATAATTATAAAACAAAAACTAAAAGGCACTTGAATATTATCATTTAACAGTATTATACTTATCGTAAACAAAGTTAAAGGCGAAAAGTATATCGCATTTTTTTTTTTTTAATTTAAGAATAGTAAATTATGATTTTAGAGCGTTACAAGAATTAATTTATACTACATTTTGGTATGTTTCGATGGTCCGGGTTGGTTATTGTCGGTGTCCTGGTCGTAGTTTTGATCCGTAGCCTGAAAAATGTCGCCATCCACGTCCTCGCTTTCAATGCGGATTTCCGGCATATTTCCGCAAGATTCTCCGTTGCAGAAGCCACATACAACCGAACATTTAAGTCCAGCCTTTCGGCAGCTGCATGCCCCACCACACCCCTTTTTGCAGTTACAAGAAGAATTGATATTCATCGGAAAGCGGTGTGAATACGGAATATAAAGATGACTTGGTTCCTTTGCGCATTCCTGCTTCCGAAAAAAGCGACAAAGGAAAGGGGGCCAGCTCGTATTTAAGGAAATCCTTTATCTCGTTTTCGGATTTCTTAGCAATGCTCATCCTTTGAAACAGCATTAGTAGGTTGAGGCAAATAGTTTCTTCGCCGACTTTAATGCTGCTATTAACTGCTAGTAGTGGGATAACTTTATCTTTTCGTTTAAATTTAATTGCCTCAAAATTTTCGTACGTGTTAACCATTTTGTTCAAACCTTTTAAACCCATTTCCCTGGACAAATGACAGTTTATCGTTGCATCTCCAACAATATAAAATTAAAGTAGAGTCTCTTTAAAAATTATTTCAATATGATTGGCATTTGTTTACATTATTTGTTTTAGTTATTAACAACCAAATAACAAAATATAATACTTTTTTTTCAAATAGTGCAACTTCACAGAGCTGTAACTCCTAACATATGTGTGCTACAAAAAAATTGTTTTAACAAAAAATGTAGGAAATTTTGTCCTCTTTAACTTTGTATAGAACATCTTTTGTCGTGAAAGCCACCGTTTTTGAGTTATTATCAAGAAACCAAATTTTTGTACCTAAAATCCAAGATGGCGGCTCGAGCGCATGCGCCTCGAGGTCGAAATCTTGGATTTTTCATTAGGATCCCAAGCCTAACAACATACTAAAAAATCACTACTACCCCACATTTTGCATTCAAACACCCCTTTTTGATACCCACGTACTGGATTATTTGAATACTGCAATCATATTCTATGTGTCGGAGTTTCTTTCTTTCTTCCTCTCTTTTTTCTTTCTTTCGTATAAAAAAACCGTAAGGATCGCCGACTTCTGTTCTTTCAATTAGATTTAACGTAAAACCGATCAAATGTAACAACATCGCTTTGATGTCTCGTAGTATTGTAGACTGTTAGACTACAAAATTTATTTATCATGATAACCAAAATCGCAAAGGGATATTAGCTTATTCCTTCACAACTATACGTCCATTGACCAGAGGCAGAGGTTCCCAAGCTGACTAGTCCCATTTATTAATATTATTGATTTAGGTTAACTGTTTTCAAAGTGTTCCTAGAGGAGAAAGTTATCTAGATTTTTTATTTTTCTGGCCATTCCCCATTACCTAATTGTACAATATATTTCTCAACGCCAGGCATCGCCTTATATATTTTTGCTTAGTAACAATATAGGGTAGTATATTATTTAATATCCGTTATGCTACCGACAACAGAGCAGCGATTGAGTTGTACTACTTCATAGTATTTAAAGAATCATATAAAAGTTGTACTTGTAGCAATTATAAATAAAAATGACTATTTGCAATTCATCCAAATAATCCATTTTATCGTACACGAGTTAAGTTCGTCAATCCAATTGTCCCGAATACCACAAAAGCAGGTACTGCAATAAAAAATAGCAATCCAATTATACATACCGACAACCGGATACATACAGCATCTTCGACCCCCAAGAGGTCTATGATTCACAGCAGAAAACGCAAAACCGCACTGCGAAATGGGAATCGCGGATATTGATTTTATCTAAGCAATTTTAATCATACTGCACCTCGAACTGTTGAAAAAATTTATGCGATGAGTCGAAAACAGTAGCCAAAGTAATAAAACATAATGAGATGACTAATAATTAATTTTGGAAAGTTTAAAGTTTACGGTAGACACCTGGATGCTTTACTTCTGAGTAATCATTGTTTTAATGTCAAATTTCGTAATATCTTTTTGAATATTTTATTTAAATATATGAATTTTTATGTAATAAATGATTTTCTTCCGCCTTCATCGACTGAATGGAGAACATTTGCATAATGTAACATAACATTTATTTTTAAGAGCAACTGTTCTAAAAATATTGATGTTAATTTATTCTTTCGATGAAGAAAACATATATGCGTGATAGAGAAAAATAATTTGCACTGTTTCTTCTTCACAAAGGCCACAACCATGTAAGCATACGCAACGTGCCTTCGCATCGATTTGGGTGATTTTTTTTTTAATACGTAAAATTAAGTCTCTTCAAATCTTAGTGTCGATATATCCGTGTTTTCTTATTAAAAAAGGGAGATAGAATTGAAAACCAAACTTGTTTGTCCCCCGATGTTGTTGACATGGTTAGCAAAATGCTCGCCGACTAGTGGATTTGAGTGTAGTGTTCAAATGTTTTGACGTATTGTAAAAGAAGTTTAAGACATATCCCCTTAAACGGGACTACGCCCCATAGAGGCTGAAGGATATTCTCAGATGCTCATTGAAAAATTTAGTAGCTCTTGATCTACTATCTTATGTAAAATCAATTTAAATATATCTACAGTTTTGCCATGTAAACGAACGTTCCTTGATAGCTACTGTTAGTGCTTTTTAGATCATTTTTTTATCGGAATATTACGGTTTTACAGCTGTAAGCAGAACTTGGTTAACTGTAATACTGCAAACCTTACAAATATACATCGACGACTGGCTATACACTGGTTACAAAAGATAGGGAGGGTGCTGTAAAAGGTGATGATGCGCATAAAGTATAAATTTATTTTTCATATACTGGATGAACGCAAATGTCAAATTACGTAAAATGAAATTTTCTTAATAATTATAGTTATCATGAATTTATCAGTAATCTAGAAGGTGCTCTCATTAATTTAATTCCAATATCTGATCTAATCATTTGTCTTGATAACTTCAACTTAACTCTAAATGTAGATTTTATCTTGTCTCAGAAGATTTAAATTATACTAAATATGGTTCCACCTCAATGTCTAATATTGTTAATCACGCATTAGTTTGTTCATATTAATATTAACTAGTCGCCAAGTGGTGGATAATATAGGCTGATATATGCAAACATTTTGAATGAGAGTATCACAGTTTTAATGCGTTTACAAGCTTAAAAATTTTTGTTTTTATAAACCATACAAACCTTGGATTGCGGATTACTGATGACAAAAAAGAATTAATCAAATTACAACAAAGAATCATATAAATATAAACAAAACAAAACTCTACAAAATTAGCAAAATTATAAAGATCTAAGAAAATCTACAACGAGCCCTATAGGAAGAGAAAAAGTTTTCTTGCAATTTCTAGATAATTGTATGAATGCTACTTAATATATACAATAAAAATCAAATTGCAAATATCCCCTCTACCCTCGCAGTTGATAAATATAAATGTATAAAGGGGCAACGTTCCAATAACTTGGAAGACTTTAACTATACCTTCATTGAAAAAGAAGAATAATACGATAAAATGTAAGAAGCACAGGCATGTAAATATGGCACCAACATACGAAAAGATGCGCGAGTTGGTGATAAACAAACAAATCGTGGAATACGTTGAGCATAATGGGTTATTGACTAACTACCAAGCAGGATTTAACAAGCAGAACTCCTGTGAAAGTGCGTTGGAAACGCTATTGGCTAATTGGAAAAGTGCATTAAATAAAAATTAAGTGGTGGATGTACTTTTTCTTGATTTTTGTCGTAGATTTGAGACTATTAATAGAAACCTGTTATTATTCAAGTTAATGAACTATCGAATGAGGGTTGTCCACAAGGTGGAGTCCTATCACTCTTGCTGTGATCAATGGTGGTCGATGATCTCCTACATAAAATGAGTAATTCAGGCTTTAACGTCCAGGGATATGGAGATGACCTGGTCGTCACTGTGAGAGGCAAAAATGAAGTCATGATTTCCAACCTCATGCAAATTGCCTTAAATATAATATCCAAATGGTGCTCATCAGAGGGGCTCAATGTCAATCCGAGCAAAATCCCGTTCACTAAAAGGCGAAGACTCAATCTTAGAACTCCTGTACTGAATGGAACGATAATAAATCTTTCCAGTGAAGTCAAGTATCTAGGAGTAATCCTAGATCAAAAACTTACCTAGGAACAGCGGCAATATGGACGTGCCCTAGGTTGTTTGGTAAGACTTGGGTATAAGACCAAAAATGACACATTGGTCCTATCTTTCGGTTGCCAGATTTATGGTAACCTATGCATCATGCGTATGATGGCCAAAAATAGAGGAAAAAACAGCACAAGGAAAGTTGCAGAAACTCGCAACGCCTTGGCTGTTTAGAGAGTACAGGAGCAATGCGCTGGTGTCCCATAGCAGCTATGGAGGCTATGCTTGACCTACTTCCCTTGCACTTACATGTAAGGAAAGAGGCGGCACTCAGTGCCTTACGACTGCACCAGGCATATAAATTTAAACCAGGCGATGTGGTTGGTCACTTAAGGATTCTGGAGTTAATGCATTTGAAGTAAATGAACAAACCCACTGACTCAATGCCAATCAAACAAGACTTTGACTGCCCATTTGACGTGCTAATTGAAAGTCGTCAGACGAGCAAGATGCAGTCACTGCGATTGGAACAAGGGTCACTTATCTGGTATACAGATGGATCTAAGATGGCTGAAGGGGTAGGAGTGGGAGTAGCAGGGCCGAATTGTAGGCTATCCAAAGCCCATGGTAACACCCCAACCATCTTTCAGGTAGAAATTTATGCCATAGATTTGTGTACCCAGGTATGCTTAAATAAAGGCATCCGAAGGGCAAAGGTCTGTATACTATCAGATAGCCAGGCAGCACTAAAGGGTCTAGGGTCCTATACCTTTGGGTCTAAACTTGCCTGGGAATGTAGACAATCCCTGAAGCAACTGTCTAGTAACAATAAGGTTACCTTGATGTGGGTGCCAGGGCATGAGGGAGTACAAGGAAATGAACTTGCTGATAGCCTTGCAAAAAAGGGAGTTGAAACACCGTTCATTGGACCCGAACCGTTTTGTGGCCTAGCCAAGAGACATAAAGTGGAGGAGATCCAAGAATGGGAAAAGGATCAGAATAGTTCTACTGGAGGAAAACTCCAGGCCAAAGATAAGCGAAAAAGTTTATAACTATTCAACAAAGAATGCCACAAGGCTTCTCGAACTTGTAAAGTCCGAATTAAGGCTAATCACAGACCTAATCACAGACCTTCTAACTGGCCACTGACCCTTGAGATACCATCTCATGAATATGGGTAAGGCGGTAGACAATAAATTCAGATATTGCGATACTGCAATTGAAACTGCGGAACACATACTTTGCGAATGCAAGGTATTAGTCCGCACTAGGCTAAAGTTCCTAGAACAGGCGGAATTAACTCCTGAAGACATAGGGAAATTAGCTCCTAGGAAAATCACAAGCTTTATAAAAAGTCTAGGAATCCTGGGTAACCACCAGATGTAGGGTAAATCACAAAATATCTTTTAGGTCGAAGTGAAGTAAGGCTGTTCGAAGCCAAACGACCTCGTAAAACAATCTACAATCTACAATCGGATGAGACCTTTAGTTATAAAATTACTAAACGAATACCTTGAGAACCGATATCAAATGATAAAATATAATAACAAATTTTAATCCCTTAAAGACAGTTCATACGGAATCCCACAGGGCACGGTTCTGGGACCTACTTTAATTATATTGTATATTAATGACATAGTAAAATATGCAGATAAATGTAACATCCAGCTTTTGCAGATGACACACTATTGTATTTTACGGACGAGGTGTGAATAATGTTGTAAATACAATAAACAATGGAATAATAATATTATCATACAAGATAAACAACAATAGTGTAAACATAGAGAAAACTAAATTCATGATAATATAAAGTAAGTACAATTCAGTGAACACAATCAATGATATTAATAGTAAAAAATTAGAACAGGTTAAAAAATGTAAATGTCTAGGAGTAATAATTGATGAAAACTTAACATTTCCTAAACACGTCACAAATATTATCAGTAAAATAGTAAAAAGTGAACCCGTTAGGTATACTGGGAAATATCCTAAACAGCTGGCCAAAGTTATTTATATATAATACAATGATTATGCTTCCACGTCCCCATTCTTGTGCGGCTATTTTGTTTGTGTTAAATGATACAGAAATAATAATATCCAAAAAAGTCAAAGCCAGGCATTGAGAATTATTTTGAGATGTAACAGATAACAGATACAATAATATTAAACAAATGCTGGAGAGAACTAAGTTATTGCGTATCAGACAAACTATATTTCTGAACTATATGATTGTTATTTATAAAATCAAACATAGTATATATCCATAGCACCTGCGTTTTGTATCATTATTACAGACAAATGAACTACAATGGTGATTGCAGAAATTCCTATTTTCAGTGGAAATCTGGAAAGCTCTTCATCATCAACTAATGAAATTATGGGATACCTAATAGGATATCGATCAAACTGAAATTATGACTTAAGTCAAACGATTTATGGTTCAATGTTATCTCCCTATGAGCAAATCGATTTTTATAAAGTTGAATTATCGCAAGCTCTTTATAATCTATTGCTTAAGTATGATTTTATTAGATAATTAGCTACTAACTGCTCACATCATAAAATTGTAATTTATGCAGTAGTATATCAATGTTGATAAGGTCAGTGTCAGAGGCCTTACTAAATCAACATATTACCATATCACTCTGTCTAAAATTTAAGCAATTATTGTAATTTTACAGGGCGGAAGGAGTAGCAGCGGATAATGAATTGGTAACTATGACAGATATGCCAAATTGTACGTTCAATTAAATTGAATTTACAATCGCGCGACAATGGGTTTTAACTCATTAGATAATAGTTAATAGAATTTTACTGGCATGCACTCATTATGCAAGTAAATAGATGTAATAATAATGCATTATGCAACTGCCACCTGCTAATGGTTATTACCTTTATAGTCGGTGACATCAGATATCATATAACGGAGATGACAACCTTATTGAAATAATCTGCGAGTTTAGGTTAAACAGTCAATTTTTGGTATCTCAGACAGTGGCAAAATATATGCCATGATACTAAGACTTAAGAGATTTGCGAATATGCATGAATTGCTTTTTTCTTCTCCAATTAACTACGTAGTCATACAACAATTGTCAATTTCACCAAATAATTGTCAGATAAATGGCAAATACAAAATTGTGATATGGTTTGTACAATTTTCGACCAACGTGCACAAATTTCAATATATAGTTTATAGAGAGAGTTGGAGAGTTGTTTCGTGTTCGAAATTTAAGCAAATTTTAGTATTACATTTGACTTAAACATGATTATGTGTGCTATTTAAACTACAGGAAAACCCAATTCATCTTAAAAGTGCTGTTACTATCATTTTTAGAGAAAGATACAATATGTGAAATACGAATTCAAAAATGTGATTATATTTTACAACTTTACATTTAGAAATAATGTGTATTATTTGCTGAAACAATATTCTGCGCAATTTTTCATATTACAAAGGTACTTGTATATCTTCGAAGTTATCAAAAATTAAATTTTCTGTAGTTAACGTCGTTAATGAATGGCATATATCGGGGTGGCCCAATATTGGAACCTTAGAGTATACCCGAAGTTACTTTGACGATAGCACAGTCATATATAATATAATATACAAATTTCTTTCTGTTAAATAAATAAATAAATAACACCACAGGTAATTACAGCCCCCTTTATCCCGAAAGGCTCTAGAAGAGTCTTGTGTGGGAGGGGGGGCTATACATTTAGAGACAAGTGACACACACCCAATATCCGTGTATAGCGAAGAAATTCCTCTCAAGCATCAGTCGTATAAAGTACAACTAAAAGAAGAGATGGAAAAACGTTCTGATTTATTTATTTTATATCATAAAATATACGATTGATAGCTCTAACTAAATGCATTAGACCCATTTGGTCAAGTTTATCATTAGAAATGAACGCTACAAAAACAGATAAAATGAATATGACTGACTGAAGGGTGAAAGCTTTTAGACAAGATGGTATCAATGAGCGGAAGTAAGAAGAACTTTTTGATCAAATTGTTTTCCAATTTCCTTTGTTTTAATATTTTCCTTCTTCGAGGTACAGGCCATAGTGCTTAGGTATCTTCTAGAGAACTAAATCCTCTACAAAAACGTTCTTCAAGATTTAGTCGACAAAGTAATAGTTTTATTAGCAAAGGCACTTAAGATTCTTTTTCTGCATATCATGATAATCTTCCTCTCTCAGGTACTTCAGTTAGTTCAAGCAACGATTGTCTTTTCTAGAATATTTCATCCGCGCAACGCAATGAGAAAACTTCAAGTGCTTGAACACAAATTTATGCGCCTCGTGTCGAAATCTGGCAGGTGCATCTCCTACATTACAACGACATAACCCCACTAGCGGACTACGTCCAGCAGATTTCGCAAAAATTCTACGAATTTAAGCTGGGCGATAGTCCGCTAACAAGAGATATAACACGAATTAGACAGCATAATGCCCCATTTCGGATCAAGCACAAATTACCATACCAGGCGTTGCCTATTTTCCGGCAACCTCTTTAGCCAAACTTCCTTCTGCCCTATTCTTCTCTATCCCACTCTCTTCATTTTCCAATAAATTCTTTTACTTGACACGTGCAAGTCTTTCCTATTCTCTCCTTCTTTTTGCCTGTCTCTTTGCTTGTTTTGTTTTTGTATCATTGCTTCTGTTTGTTTTTTGAAAATTCTTCCTCGAAATCTCCATTAAAAACCACAATATTTTAAATGCCATATTTTATTTTGCTCTATTTTCCGGCGGCCGGCCGAGAGACTGTTAAAGAACCCGCCAAAACCCTCGATAAACTTTTTGAAACTGTAACAAAATCTGACTCGCATGAAAAGCGTGCTTCACGTAAACATGCCGTTGGAATAGGTTTTTATATTTTAAATCATATTTTAGCTCTACGGAGCATTTTTTTATGCAAAATTTCAGAAACTCATCAAGGAGTATAATTTTAGAAAGTGTAGTAATTGTCGCTGCACGGGGACGTAATGTCGCCCCGACCACCAAAATTTAGAAAGTGTAACGAAAATTAAAACCCTTTTACAAATCCACGTTGTTAAGCACTGCAACTCATGCGTTGTGTTAAATATGACGACAAGTTAATCCAGTCTCTAGTCAAAGTATATCAAAGAGTTTTAGCGAAAATAGCTTTTAACGACAAGCGGCCCCTCTCATTTCCTAGCAATCGATTTTGACGGGAAAATGATGGGTTTTAACGGGATTTTCCCAGCGGCTCCTCAGTGATTCGGTGTCGGGAAAGTATAGTAACCATGTACTCATATGTGCATGGGATCGCCTTGCCTGAACGTATGAATTTATAATTGCTACAATATAATTCAAAGTCGTTGCGATTCAAGTATTTTTAAGCTTTGAGGAGCGAACCAAATTGTAATTGAACTGATAATACGTAAATAGGCAGGCAAGTAGAAGCCCTCCAAAAAATTTTTTAACATTGAACTTTTCTTGAATCTTTTTGTGCAATCGTTAGCTGTAAACCCCATATTGGATGGTAGTTGGTACATTATAAGTCGTCCGTTCCTCACCATGTGTTGTACACGGGCCAGACTATAGTTTGTCAAAAATATTTTTCTTGAAGTTGAGGTAAAACATGATTTTTTTAAGAGATTTAATATATATTTTTGAACTTTATATTGTCTTTTTCTTGTGTTTTCAAAATTCCCTTTCAGGTTTAATTTTAAGAAAGTGTTAGTACTTGCTGTGTTAGATATATAGTGTTACGACGTCAAATTGGTACCATCAGTGAAGCAGTTAAGCATAAACGAAGAGTAAGTATAAATTTTGTATTATTCCCCGTCTGAAACAGTCGTTTTGAACCCTTCTTTGTGAATGTTAGTATTCATTCCGAGCCGGTGGTTGCCTCGAACGGGATTGTTCGCTGAAATCCGTTACGTATCAACTGCTTTCCATAGTGTTGTTTAATTTCTTAATTACCTTAAGATTTTTATTAATCATTTCGTGTTGTTATTACTGATTTTAATTTGCGCTTCCGCAAAATTAGCTTCAGTTTTAACTGTTAATAAATTTGTTTTGAATTAAATTGAATACAGAACGTGATATGATCGATCCTTTATTCTTGAGTATGAGAGTACGATCAGAGGACCTAGAAAGTCATAAATTCTTATTTATCAAACGATTGTCATTGAATTGTCTCATTGTACACTACCATTGGCTGAGTGAGCCGTGGTGCTATGCTGTTGAAAATATTCAGCCCTTTCTCCTCAAACCTAATGAGAATATTATTAACATAAAAACACTATTAACCTTTTGATCCAAGGATATCAACACCCTACTACCCTATAATTCACCAGGTATTACTGGCGTTTTTCCAGCTCTACTTCAGCGGAAACTGGAATAATACACCACCATCTGGTGCATATTCATCGGGTGTGTATTACCTTCAAGTACATCCCGGTAAGCTGAAGAGAAGATAAGTTAACACTTACGGATTATTCCCTACCAAAATCATGTCGAGCCATTAGCCTTATTTTTTATCTACCGAAAATCCTGGAAAGATTATTTAATCGAGAGATTCAGTACCTACTTGTATTACACCCACTGAGTAAGGTAAAGAACAGCAGCATCTCAGCTGGAGCATGTTCTGAGATTGGTATTCATCTGTGTACAATGAAAGTGATGCCTATACAGCTGCAATGCAGACTGTATTCCTTCTTTGAATATGTATGTGGAGGAGATGGCGTGGAGGATTGCTCAAAGCAATCTGTAGGTTAATGATATATAAAAGGTACAATTTAAATGTCTATGGGAGGTTACAACACAAATATTTCTCCTATAAATAAGAGCAAATCGTATTCATGCTTTATATACTTTCAACAAAAACTTCGAGGTAAAACAGAAAATGAATAATTTGATGTGTCGATCTACACTTATAGTTCAAAAATGGACTTCTTTCTCTTTTTGGGTGTGACTATATCATTATCTTATCAATGCTTCCGGTTTTTCTGAACAGTTGCAATATCCGCACAAAGAAATGAAGGTCATGAAAGAAGATCTGTTTGAGCAAGGAAACATTACCAAAATTCTTCAGGTTAACACCTTTCTCTATTTTGACAGCATATGATTGGAAAAATACTGATTTGTCCGTAACCAACAATTTTCTTTTAAATATATGTAAATGGTAACATCAAACTATCAGTATATTTCAATCAAAGACACTCGAAAAACCGTAAAAGCTGCTGTAACCAGTTTCCTTATTCTCTTTCGGTGTTTACATAGCCGATTTCCTTTAATAGTTGTTATTAATGTCCGGATGAAATAAGTCTAACGAAGAATATTGACTAAAATAATGTTCAATTTAAAATAAACTTTATGGCAATATTAAAATTTATGGAAATAAATTTTTAAAATGCAGCGATTTATTTGAAGGCCATTTAGTGGGACCATTTCTTCCAATCCATTGAAATGAGTAAATAGTAGTTAACCGGTTCTTTACTGTAATGTTTTTTTGTAATTTTTTTGCTGTTTTCGTTATTCGACAAGCAATAAAACCTCAGTTTGGTATAAATTGTCGTATACAAAGGAGCATTTATCTCACTTATCGGTCGTTACAATTTGTATTGAATTTAAAATATTTGGAATTTTACAATACGAAATTTAGTAAAGCGGAACTTGTAGACATGACTTTTGTTTTGGGCGAGTCAGACAGAAATTGACTTGCCAATAGAATTAATCACCAACGTTATACTGAAAGAAGGATTCCTGATGTTAACAGCTTCCAAAACCTTTTCGATAAATTTCTGGAAATTGAAAATGTCGAATATAAAAAAAGTGAAAGAATAAAACGTGTTGTGAACGAAGAAAATGAGTTTTTTGTGGTGCTGGCAACGGTTGAGAATCCCCATGTTAGTCAAAGAGAAGTGAGCTCATTAGTAGGAATAACTAGACGGTCTGTGGGTCGAATCTTAAAAACAAATATGTTGCATGCATATCCAAGTGCACCAGGAATTTATCTAATGATGATTTTCAAAAGCGCCTACAATTTTGTAATTGGGCCAGAGGTAAAATGCAACATGATGCCAACTTCTTCAATACTGTTTTATTCAGTGATGAGGCGACTTTTCATAAAAATGGATTTGTTAATAGGCACGATTTCCATTATTATACTTCGGAAAATCCTCACTTTTTTAAGCAAGTTGATAACCAACACAGATGGTCTATAAACGTTTGGGGAGGAATTATTGGAGAACATGTAATAAAGCCACATTTCTTTGATGGTACATTTTTTTTGGAAAACTATCTGCTACAATTATTGGTAAATCTCCCTGAAAGAATTCGAAATAGGATGTTTCAACAAGATGGTGATCCACCACATTATATAAATGCAGTTAGAGACCACTTCAATAATACCTACCTTCATCAATGGATTGGAAGAAATGGATCCACTAAATGGCCTGCTAGATACCCAGATCTTACAAAAATGAATTCCTTTTTATGGAGATACGTGAAGGAAATTTTTTATAGAGACCCACCAACGACAGTACAAAATATGAAGGAAATAATAATAACTGCCTTTACATCTATCACACCGGCAGTTTTAGGAACAGTGGGAACCTCATTTCAAAAGCGCATAGAGATGTGTGTCAATCAAAATGGGCAACATATGGAACATTTATTATAATTTTTTTTTTTAGTTATTTGAAGGAACCTCTTTTTTAAGTTTATTTTTGAATTTTGTAATTATTGCTCAAGAAAACGAAATTGGTTGCAATTAGCCCTAGGGAAGTACTTAAAAAATGTTCGTTTTTCATTTCTACATCACATCGTCGAAAAATATACAGGGTGTTCCACTTGGAAAAAATGAGAAAATTCAATTTAAAATGTTCTTAATTGAGAAATAATTTTTATTTGAATTGAAATTATTGAATTAAATGTTGAAAGAAATAACTTTTAAATTAATTTATTTACTATGAAACCAAGCATAACAAATGTATTCCACAAATTCACAGTGCTGCTGGAGCTTTTATAATGCATTATCACTGTTACTAATTAAGTCAGACATCGATATAAAGTTCTAGCATTAATTTATCTATAAGGAATGACTCCGTATACCCATCATGCAAAATAGTTCCAATATACAGCATACTCATTTCTTATTTGTTATCTAATATCTGCCTCGATAAATAAGAACATTCTCGATGATTGTGCAATTAAGAAATCCCAGTCGGTGTGTTAATTTCAGCTACTACAACTTTCTTTTGAATGAGACATCACAACATGAGTCATTATACATATTGCTACCAACAATTTGCTTCAGGTTACCTTGCGAAGGTGTCAGTTGTATTTCAAATGCCTAATGTTTCAAATTATTTACATAATTTTAATGATCCATTGTCATAGGAGCATAAATTACAATAATGATTTTAAAATGTCACACCATATCGTTAAGTTAGCCTAGGTATGGGAATTTAAAAGAAAAACACAATTTCTCTCTGACTGAAGTCCCACATTCTTTTGGTCCTGAAGTCCTTAATCCTGAAGTATTTAAGTTGTTTTGGGAACTACATCAGAGCAGGCTGTTACAACTATAGTTTCTGTGTCTATATCTATATTTACCTGACACAAAATCTCAGATTTTGATTCTTTACTGGACTTTTCTAGTCATGTTATTACTATTTGTAAAAAGCAATTCCATTGTTTAGATCAGTTATTTGCTTACTAAAATTGTTCTCCGAGACTTTAATTCTGGCATACTCAAATTAAGCAAATATTGTATACGGACCCTGTTTTCACAAGAGGACAAAATTACAGAAAAATTAAAAACTGCCGTATGTAACGTTTTAGAACTGTGGCCCAATATGTGTGGTCCTTATTTTTTGATTTTCAAATTTTGTCAGCGACACCCACCAAAAAAATTGCATTTAATTATAAAATGACCCCTGCAAAATCTGAGCTCGATAGGATAACGGAAAAACGTTCCCCAAGGCCCCCTGTTGTAAGAGATTTACAGTTATTTCTCCTAGAATTCCATAATTGTGTTGAATGAAAATTTACCAAATTGGATTTTGGTCTCTAATGGGAAAGAAAACATCATAAAGAAAAATTTTATATTATGTTCGTAAATATACTGTTTTCGATCTTCGTTTTTACTTAATGATTTGTTGTAATCTGTTATTAACTTTAGATTCCTCTCTGCTACGTCATTTACAACTTTTATCTTTCTTACATCTTTATCTTAATTTAAAAAAAAAATAGCATTTTCAGGCCAAGTTGAGGGTTCCGTTGAAAGAAAATTTTGATCCAAGTTAAATCTTGCAAAAAATTCTTAGTTTCGGCTCAAATGAATTCTTCAATTCCTTTTTGTATAAATTCACCGACATCTTCCTCTTTTATTTGTAGACGTTTGATAGTCTCGTTATGGGATTCATCTTCGTGATGCTTTAATCATCCTGATTTTAGCTTCAACTGACAATTTTATGTCAACAAATGAAAATGCAGCTGCTTGAGGTGTGATTCCAACAGACACTGAACCGCTAGATGGCGCCTGCTGACTATTTTACATGTCGCTATTGTAAAAATACCGGGATGTACCAAATGGTCAAAGGACCCTCGTGCCGGTCGTCACATGCCTACCTTGCGCTGACGAGAGCCAACAGCTCGAAACTGCAATCTGCAAGTGGTGTGTGACGGCTGGCAAGAGAGCTGCTTTAAGTAGGATCAGTCTTTTGGCTGGTGTTTGTTGCAATCGAAGCATTGGCGTTTTGATGGTAATATGCAATTATTACACTTAACGCGCCAGACTTGTAACTTGTAATTCAGCGCTCGGCGGGGCACATAGCCCGGAGAGTAGCTGTTGGTTGCAGTCTGGTTACGTTCCTTATAGTAAAATAAGGATTTTATAGAGCACATTTGAACTTCTTTTAAATTATTCAGATATTTACTAACGTACGCGTCCTCAAATCCCAATTTTAATTATTTAATATTAATCTGATACCAGGACTTTTGAAACCGTTTAAAGATCAATACACCTGGAACTGTACATCCGGGCATTTTCACATCGAATGCGTTTTTAAGAACTAATTCATATATATGATGTCTGCAGGGTAAATACAAAAGTTCCCGAGTTGCTCCAACAAAATACATGCACCATTTTGACGACCGGTATTTGATGATGTTGTATCGAAACATATTGCCTTCACCATTTCCGTAAGATTCCATTCAACAAGAATCTGGAAAACAGCATCACCCTGTTCTCTTCCTGTTCCAGCTTTCATTGTTGGTACTCCCAGCATTTGCTCTGTATCTTCGCTTAATATGACTACAGCAAGCATATCGACAGTTTATTTACCTGTGACGGCTGGAAGCAGTTTACCATCACAATGTACGACAAGTGCTTGCAATTCGAAGCTTCCAAATCGGTGTTGAATTGTTTTTGATCTTTCCCTGCGCAAACGTTTTGTACAACGGCGAATAGATGATCTATTTATAACAAAATCTTTCGGATCTTGTCCAAATGCTTCAGCTGCAGCGACTAGAAGGTGAACTGCGTCTCTATCATTAACTCTACATTTGTACAACGCTCCGACAAGCCTCACGGTGATTATTTCATGGCTAGCCCTTTTTTTCTTAGACTGTGATGGTCCAGATATTGCAGGTTCAGGTTGCATTTCGTCATCGTTACAATCACTTTCATCAGTAACAAATTCCCTTGTCCCTTCTTCATGAATTTGTTGCATTGCAATGTCGTCGCTGCTTGAAAATGAGAATGGGAGCTTTACGGTTTCTCCTTCAAAAAAATTATGAATATTGAACAATTAATTGTTTGAAACGATATCATTTTAAAATTATTGCCACTTATGTATTATTATCTCGACTGTGCTTATTAAATATGTTTATTACCCTAACTTCGCATGTTAACAAATATATTTTGAATACTTACTTGCTCTTTCAAGTTCGAAAATGTTGCGTTGCTTTCTGCTCAGAGCTTCTTCTTTTCCTTTAGCGGCCCTCATTTCTTTTCGGACTTGTTGATAATCGATACTGTACATGAATTCTGGCCTGCCTTTTTGCCTTTGTCCTTTGTCTAATTAAAAAGTGCTTGTCTTCCTCGATAGTCATCGTATCAAGTGCATTTGCTGCGCTACATCAAAGAGATCGTCCAATTTTTCGACAAAATCCGCTACTTTTTGTTCTTGAATTTCTGAACGTCTATTGCCATACTTTTGCAATGACCTCCGTTCTTCGTATAAAGCCTCCAACTTTTCAACACAATGCTCTTCTTTTTTCGTGGGAACTCTAGCTTTTTCCGAAAAACCAACGTTTCTCTTATTGACAGTATTGCACTTTTACATAAGTTTAACTTCACTTGTCGAAAGTTGAAAAAGAGAACCCTTAAAACTTGTTTGTTTGATGGTAATTTACTTCCAGTAATTTCATTAGAATAATGCCCAAGTAAATATACAGGGTGTAACGCAAATTACTCGAAAAATTTTAACCATACATGCACCTTTAAATAAGAAGTCGATTTCTTAAAAAAAATTTAATAAAAGCCCAACACAAAAAAAGATACAAATGGTTAAAATTACAAATTAATGGAAATGTTAAAATAACGTATTATTTCTATAAAAACTGTTGAAAGTTCTGTCCATTGACATTCAAGCACATCTGAACCCGTCTAATCCAATTTTGTCACACTAGCTGAAGTGTTCTCTCTTCCTGCTGTTCCCGAAGACGCACATTATGGACAGCTGTTGTGATGCGTTCACGTAATACATCGATATTGTCCACTTCGGTTTGGTAGACTTCATTTTTTAAATATCCCCACAAACGGAAGTCAATAGCATTTAGATCCGGAGACAGCGGAGGCCAAACTACAGGTACACCCCGTCCGATTCAACGTATTCCGTTTAATTGGGTCAAGTAATCTCGGACACTACTAAACGATAATTTAGGGGCGCACCATCATGTAAAAACTACATCCGTCTTCGGACCTCCAAGGGCACATCTTCAAGAAGACCAGGAAGACAATTACCGAGAAACTGCAGATATTGCTGACCATCCATCTGATTTGGCAATATGAACGAACCAATTAGGCGTTCATCGCTGTTCAAAGTGATTCCGAACTACTGGATGAGGATTCTCAATGGTCCAAATGTGCATATTATGTAGATTGGTTATACCGTTACGCGTAAAAATAGCTTCATCAGTGACCAAGACATTGACAAATTTTCATTAATTTGTAACTTTAACAATTTGTATCTTTTTCAGTGTTGGACTTTTATTACTTTTTTTTTTTTTTTTCAAGAAATCGACTTCTTATTTAAAGGTGCATATATGGTTAAAATTTTTCGGATAAGTTGCATTACATCCTGTATAGTCTCATGTAAATTACTTCTAGAAGACATTTTAAGTGTTGCTACCAGATATTTTATTGAAAGGAGAAGCCTGAAACTGCCTTTAAATTTGCGAAGACAATATCTAGCAAACAAGTTTCTAATTAAAATCAGGGAGCTTAATACAAATATGTAAATAAAATCGGAAAAAGATGTGCGCAGAATACGTTAGATCTTCACAAAATCACTACTCACTCATTCATCCTTCCTTACCCGCATCAATCCCTTATCTATTTGATTATCATGTCTTTACCATAACTAGGCTGAAGCTAAACCATGGTACTTTTTTCCGTCACACCTTTATAAATTAAGGATTGTAGAGTCGCCGTGCTGCATGTGTGATCACAATTATATAGGCGATTTATACCATTTATTTTTGCTTGTGGTAATCATCGGCAAGCTATCGAAAACCTAATTAATCAATTAAGGATTTTAAATGTTCAGTTCTCACTGAATTTAACACACTTACTTAGGTGCTAACAATCCTCAAATTTTTAACGCAATTATAGGCTTTGTGAAACAGGCTAATTCTTGGATATTATTCATTTTTAAATTGGTGTAGCTTTTTTCCGTACATGAGAAGAAATCGACCAATTATCTCAACATGTACCTAAAATCTTTAGTCAAACTTGGGTTAAAATATTGTGCCAGATTAAACATTTTTAATTTTATAATTCACAAAAAATATTCATAAAAGACAACGAACGAAATACATTAATTCTTTAAAAATACATTTCGCAAGGCGCTCAGAAATCATTACCATAATAAGTGATGAACGGTGAATTGTCAATAGCTGTCCGTGCCGTCTACGATGCTGTTTAATTAACTGTGACCACACAAGAGGACTGAGAGAAGTTGAAGACACACACCTACAAACATTGAGGAAGAGATTTAGTGAACCTACGCCATTTCCGCCGCACACCACATCTTACATGCACCAGCTCATTTCTGCGTATAATTTAAGGTGGTACAAGCTGCTTACTTTTTACTCTGCATAAATATTCATTGTACTGCTTTACTATTTTATTACACGTAAATATATATCGGATAAATTTATCTTCAATGAAAGTGAATAATGTTGCTGAACCACTAAAACTAGTTTTGCATACCGACATCTGGTGTTGGAGAGGTAGTCGGTGTTATCTATTAACTGCGTAAGACTGATAAGTATACGTAATAATAATAGTATATATTTATATAGGGTTACAACTATTCATAAAATGACAAATTTCATTTGTTCAATACCATTAACCACTGTTCTTAAAACGTAGCCTATCAAAAATGCTATTTCTCGTAGGTTCGTTCAAACAGACAATTAAGTGTAATTTAGGATACTATGTTTGGAATTATGGAACAGTGGTAAAAGCTCTTTATAGATGAAACTCCTATAAAAACGTGACCAAAGTGCTTATAAGCAACTTCAAATAGACTACTGACTCTCAAGGTCCTTCTAATGCGCTAATTGAAGAGAAATTAAATGTCGATTGTGTGGTGAATTTTGTGACGTTTTCTCAGTTTTTGATTTATATGTTCCTTCATTTGATAATAAAAAGCGAAAGTATTTAAACTGGTACCATCAAACATTATTAAAGCATAATTAAAAATGTAAGAAATGTAAAGAGACAATATTTTACAAATTATTTCCAGATACTTCTACTTAATCTATTATTGATCGGAGACTTCAACGTGCCATCAAACTATTGCTCTTTTACATACCATACAGTTACTAATTTATTCTGCATCACACAATATCTTTCGGAAGCAATTGACTATAGTCTGTAAACTGATATAATTTACACATATTTTTCAAACACAAAGCCTTCGATAGACTAGGCCACCATATTTGACATAGAAATAGCTAAATCTTAGTTTTTCTAAGGACCTTATGCAGATTTCTCATCATATCTCAGCAACAGAATTTTAAAATGTATTATCTTGTGGCTGCTAATCTGTCAAGCTGCTATTTATTTCAAGTGATCCTCAAGGATCGCAATTAGGGCCGCTACCAGTCAATATATTTATAAATGTTATTGTAATAGTCCTTACTGTCAATTGCCTTCTCTATGTAGATGACTTAAAATTATATTCGAATATTACACGTCAAGCCGATTCTCAAAGCTTGCAGTAGAATTAAAATTGTGTTGACAATTGATACGTAGAAAATAAATTGCTTCTTAATACTACCAAATGTAATGTGCTATCATTAGCAACCAAACAGCATTTGCTAATTTATGAATATCGTTTTAATAATGTCACTATTTCACGACCTGAAACATTCTGTGATTTAGACGTACATTTTGAGAAAAATATTGTTATGTATTTACTCCCTTATGGATACAAGTCTCTGTATAGTGTGAGTACCTACAGTAAAAAAAAGCCTGTCTAATTAGCTACAAATGGAACGGTAGTTCACCAATTGTCCTGGAGATGCGCCACTCGGTTGTTAACTAGAGTTTTCGTGAGCTTGCTTCTCTGCAGTTTTCTTGAAAGTGAAAGTGGTATTGACATTAAATTAGACATTCGTGACATATTGAGAAAATTTTTAGAACGTTCTATTCTGAAATTTGTAGATATATTTGAATTTTACCTAATGCAGACTCTAAATAAGACTTGTTAGTGCTGTTTCGAGAACTATTTGATGGAAACATGGTTGCTGAAAAACAAACGCAGAACTTGCTTGCAGAACTAAGAAAAATTATGTTAGATCAGGAGAAGAAACAACAAGAACAATAAAAGAGACATGAAGAACAAAAACAAGAACAGGAAAGGAAATGTCAGAAAAAAGAAGCAAAACACAAAAAAAAACGAAGGGATGTCACGAAGAAAAAGAACAGGAAAATAGATGTCACGAAGAAAAAGAAGCGCGAAGACAACAAAGATGAATTAAAGAAAATGATGGCAGTCCTGGAAATAGAACTACACGAAGAAGAAGAGGAAGAGGCAACACGACAGGAAGAATTTTAAAAAATACAGAGGTAAGACAGGGTGCTATCCTTTCAGCCACTGAAGAAATTAGAAATGGAATTAAGGAGGATATAGAGATTGTAAATACTAAATTTAATGACGATGAAGAAAAAGTACATAAGGTGGAAAAAAAGTTGAATGTATAAGTATAAGTTGTTGATAAGTCGAATGAATAGTAAGTGATATTGAAGAAAAATTTCGAGTAGTTGAGGGAGAAGTAGACCGCTTAAATGACAGTTGAGGAAGAAAGCAGGTCAGCTAGTAGTATCATCATCATCAGACTATCGATTACAACCGCCCTGCTTTGATGGTAAAACATCTTGATCGATATATATAGTTGAGAGAGGCAGCTGCATGTGCTAACAACTGGAATAATGGAGGCTATGGCATTAGTTCTAGCATTAATGGTTAAGGTGCCCGTCGGGAAAAATTTCGTTGATACATACTCTCTCCAAACTTCGTGTATGGCTTCATTGGACCTAGTCTGACAACATTTTCCTCTATCATTTTTTTTGTTTTTGGGGCGTTTTCCCGCTAGATTTTCCGAAACATGTCATTTTGACGGCATATAAAAAATGTATAGATACTGTTGTTTTTCCAAATAGAATAGCTTAAAAACGTGAGTTGAAGCGTGAAAATATAATCGTCTGACAATAAATGTGGGTCATTGGGCGTGTCCGCTATCTCGAACATGTCGGAAAAACGACTATAGGAAAATTTATTAATAACCGGCTGATTTTCACTGTATTAATTTATTAAAACATACCAAAACAAGTTTTCGTATTGTCTGACGAAAATTATTTTCCGATTTCTCAGTCTGACGCGTCAAAGTTGTCGGTTTCATGACAGCAAAAAATTTATTCATAACCTTCAGACATTGGAAATTTATATGTAGAAAATAGGTATTTAATTTGTGGTATAAGTGTCTGACAAATACAGTGGGGCATAACG